>OW387150.1:38118026-39411759 GCA_936440205.1 Lepidonotus clava
TTTCTCTCTTTTATCTAGCCAAACTTACTTAATTCTTTCTAAAGCTTTGTGCCCCTACGCCTATTCTATGTCCGTTCTAGTGTGTTTTCTATCTGTTACCTTCCTACCTTAACAATATCAATTATTTAGCTATCCCATGATCTGTTCTCTCTAGATGTTAGTTTCTTTTCACCCATGATTCCTCTGGTTTTGTACCCGGGTCGAAATTTCCATCCCCGAAAAAAAATCTATCTGGGCCCCCATTTTTATGAGAAATAAGATCAAGTAGAATGCTGAAATCTCCTACGGCATACGTCCCTAAAGAGACTTACATAATCTAATCCTAAAACATCCTAATCACAATTATATTGAATGGAGCAATTCAAGTCGTTCCATCCATGCCAAAAGACACGTAGTGAGGCCCAAATACCTCAAGGAGTATTACCCCATCATGATATGTTGGACATGAGCGAGCAGGTGGTCCTCTTGAATCACAGCGTGTATACGGAGCTATGACACCAGCTGCTAAAAAGCAAGCTATACATTTTAAGTTCTACGAGATTATATGGATGTTTCATCCAATTTAAACAAAATACAGTGATTATACATGGTGCGTTATCCCACAACTGACAACATCTGACCTACTATCAATAGAATAGTAAACAATAGTATTACAGTAAGCGATACAAAAAGCGGTTACTCAGTACAAAGTTCGTTGGAATGTTTTGTATGTTGCTTCTCCGGTGTCAAACTGACACCATCATTAGATAACATTATCTTGGCACGTACGTGATACAGTCAGTAATCCGACTATTATTGTATATACATTATGAGATCAAGTTCGCCACTTTCTATCGTTTTCCTTCTAGCAAGTGCCAACACATCCCGCATGATACCGGCTCGCAGGGCAGCCCGTTAAGGGCTTAAATTGACTGCTGCGGTAGGCGTCCACCCCGGTGCCTTTTTAAAGAATGTTGCTGAGGTCTCATGCTGTCGCCATACGATACCCCCTCAACACTCGGCTGCCGCCCGACGCTCCGACATCATGCCCCCCAAATGGCAGTACACATTCTGGCTTACTAACCTAGGAATATACAGTTATCAGGGTGTGGCGGAAGTACCAATAGCAATACCCTATTGGACTACCACAACGCCCGGTGTAAAATGAATTATGTTCTCGCTTCCTATTGGGAACAATACCCCGATTCTATCCACGAAATAGGCGGAGTGCTCCTCTCCAGTCCACGAAAACTGTCCCAATCCATCTTGGGAAAAATAAAATACAACTTTCAAAATTTAGTGTCCTAAAGGTGATCATAATTAGATCATATTAACTATCAAGAGATTTTAACAACTAAAGGCCCTACGCTAAGCATTACGGGGCACCGTTGCGCAGAAAACACCCGGTGAGGCTCGCCCAGAGTCGTCACCCTGAGTTCGCCCTGCCTACCCCAACTCGTGTTTCACAATTATTTTAGTAGAGATTGTTTTTAATTAACCAGACTTTGAGCTTATATCTGCTAGCAGGTTCCCTCCGAAGGAGGACTCTGGTCGTAGTGGTTCGTATACGGCGCCCGTGCCGCGTCTGTCTTCTTGGTCTGGCAGTTGCCTGAGTTTATCGGAAAGTTGGTGATTGAACCTGGTACGATCGTCGTTCAATTTATTTGCTAAGTCCATTTCCAGGTTTGGGTTGACCGGTGGCGATGGTGCCTGTCTTTTTATCTTACCACCGATCTTACTCCAAGATCCATCGAACAAACATGGCATGTTTTTAGGGACAGGATACGCGGTTTTGTTAAGACTAATCATGAGCCGAGCCATTGACACCTGCTTGGCCGGGCCCACCATCATGTTGGACAGTTTTTCTGAAATTTCTAGCGTTGGAGGCAGTGGGATCGTCGTCGGATGTTCGCCTCGCCTAGTTGCCGCCCCCATCACCTTTTGTCCCCACTTCATCGACACCCGGTGTTTCATGAACAAGCGATTGACCACAATGTCCTCGATTAGGGTGTCTCCTTCCGTGAAGACATGCGTGTTGGGTATCATAATCTCCCCCAGGAAGATCATTTCGCGATGTGACGGGGCCGCTATCTCCAAATACAGCCCATCCCCGCCGGCTTTCGTCCGCTTGCGGTGCCTCCTCCACCACATCACAGCGATGAACAGTGCCAGCGACGCGATCGACAGCACCAAGGTGGCCGATGTCATGTTGGACACTGTCGACGCTACTGGGCATGGCGGAGGGGTTGGCGGGCAGTAGGGTTTCACCCTCAGGGCCGACGCCCCAGCGGGGCTTCGGATCGCCAGGTAGACGGCTGCTAAGGGTCCCTTCAGTTTTAAGGCACATCCGATGAGCACTATGACGATCACCACCACTATCACCAAGGCCAAATACGCGGGCCAACTATTCGCTGCAGCCCATTGTGCTCCTGCCGTCCGAGCGCCATGCGCCAATCTGTCCCTCCTGTCGTTGATACGTCCCATGAGCTCTGTCAGGGGTATTTTGTAAGCGTATCCTTCCGCTTGTCGTTTCAGCCGTGATCGTAGTTCTGCTGGTAATGGATCCTCTGAGATCATGAGGGGTGCGTCAAGAACCCGGTCCTCCATTTCGGTTAGTTTCCAAGTCTGTACCCGCAGCCTTGCTTTTAAGAGACCGCTGGATGGGTACTGCACCGAATATTCCTTAATCTCGCGATTACAATTTCTCAGGCTATAAGGCACCCACGCCCCCCGTGTCTGGAAGGCGCAGTCGCACCCAAGTCGCAACTTCGCGAAATGTTCGATCTTCTTTTGTATCGGAGGCCGGTTACCACAAATCAATTGTCCTTCTGCCTCCGCACTCACGATCAGTAGCTGTCCATCATCCAAGTATATGGCCATTTCGCCAAAGTCAGGATTAAGCACATAATCCAGTTCACACTTGCTTTTAATAGTGTCAGGGTCGTCGCGCAGCAACGCCGCAATGCAGGTGGTTTCTGACACTCGTTTCATGTAGGGTACATCCTTGCACAGTATAACTGTCTCTCCATAGCATCCTACCAAGTTCGCTGTCTGCATCGGAATGTAGTAATTGCCGCTGACCGACACCGCGATCTGATCCGGCAACCCCACTATTTGTAGCGCATCTCGTTCCACGGTACCCTTGATTGGTACTGGTACTGGAAATGTTCTAACGGTGTAAATGCGGAACATGTGTTCGTCCGAGACCAGCGGGATTCTGATGTATATCTTGAGCGTCTTCACGAATCCGCCTCGCATGAGGTTCCCTCTCACGAACATCGGGCGCGCGTTGTCATAGTAGAATGCGGGGTCCCTGAACGCTACCGCAAAGCGTGGAAACGCCTGTTTGACATATTCATCCACTCCTTTCAGAGCTTCTCGTATGGCCTTTGGTGGAACTAACTCTACCGAGAGCTTTCCTTGTAGTAATTGTTGTGTCCCTTGTCGGAATGCTTGTGTTCTTCGAATCAGGTTTTGGTAATACAGGATCACACCTTTCTTGTCCTCCTCAAGCATTGCGCTGTATATCTGGTACAGCCTTACAGCACGAATGTGATCGGCATGTACCCCTAGATGCTCCTGCAGATAGTTCTTAGCCTCTTCGAAATCTTCCTCCAACGCCCCCAACTCTTCGTTCATCTTTCCCACCTGGCGGAACGCCTCCTGTACTGCTTGCGCGATCTCCGCGGCATCGCTATCGTAGTCATACATCGTTTCAGTAAGGACCTCGATCATGCCTCGATTGGTCTCCACGTCCTCCGCAGTGGCAGTTCCAAACAGGTGGTAACTAAGTTTGCCGATAAAGTTCAACAAACCGCGTCTGTATCTCGTCATCAATGTCTCTGTTTCGGGTGTAATAGTGGGATTAGCGTTTATCTCTGGCATCGTTTCGTTCGTACCAGTAATCGGTTTTGCTCCAGGACTGTTTTCTTTGACCATTCGGGCAATTTCCTGAGCCATCGCGAATCCAGGTACGTTGCGTTCCAAGAAGCCATGCAGGGTCTCAAGAGCTCCCATGTTGGAGGTTTCATTGTCCGCCTCAGGGTGTAAGGTGGCCACCGGAGCTCCATCATTCGCCTGGTCAACCATAGCGTTGAAAAACCACCGAAATGACCTTTTTGTCCTGTTCGGGAATGATACTGGATTAATCCAGTTGGCGTCGTCCACCTCTGGGAGTGCCTCTAGGGCGTCCCTTAAGGTTTCCGTCTGGACCCGCGCCAACGCCTTTGCCGTAGAGTTTAACCAACGATTCATCGCTTCAAGTCTGAAGCATGTGTCGCGATCAAGTTCTCTTCCTCGGTTATTGGCGCTAATCCAACACCAGTCTGTTGCATTCAGTGACCGATACACCTGGGGTTCCACATAAGGAACTACCACGTGAAACCCTTGCAACAGGTGCATGACGTCCGCTGTGGACATCAGCTTGCCTGGCTTCAGTACCACGCCGTAAGTCTCGCGACTCAAAGTCTCAGCGTGCATCGCGTCTCCAAGAATTGCTCTGGCTATCCTTGCTTCCTCAGTGGTTTCACCTCTGGCCACGACCGACCAGAGGGCCCACATCACCAACACCGGCCAAACCATTGTCATTTTTCAGTCTTTTCCTTAATTAAGTTTAGACTACAGCAAATTTCTGATTCCGTCGGTGTTTTCACTTAGGGTTATCACTGCTTGTCACCAAGAGCATGACACAACGCGTGTAGAGATCAAGTTCTCATTACCACGCCATTTCTTATGTGTCTATAGTGATTTTCGCGCGGCGTTTTCGCCCGTGTTATCTCCGTTGTTTTTGGAAACACTCGCAGTTTTTCATTGAGTCCATGGATTTATCGTACTATTTAAGAACTATGATTGTTGTTGAGTCCCTCACACAGTTTACACTGTGTTGCTCGGAGCGAATCGCTTCACTTTGTCCCGAGTCTCCTCCGCCTTTACCTTCTCTAGGTTTTCTAAAAGATATGGCGTCCGACGAAAGTTATTCACACATTTTCTTCACTCTTCCCAACGGAGCCAGGGTTTATTTAGAACCCGGCGATTTCACCGCTGGTCGCAGTTACTTTGTTAGAGTTCGAGATTTTCAATCTCACTCAATTATTACTCGTTCAGTACGGAGTCGGGCCGTTGTGGTGGGCACCGTTCCCGGCTCAGAGGTGCGCGCCACGCACCTCCTAAGTCGCCAAGACAGCGCTCCGCTACCATCCACGTCGGCCTTGGGAGCAACCTATGAGGCTATCAGCCCAGGCGTCCCTGCTGACGGCTCATCCGCTTCTGACTTACCACAGGTGGGTGACCCATGGCTATATCTTGAGGTTCGGTGTCTCCTATCTTGGCCGCCACCAGTACATGAAATTTCACTGCTTCATCCTTTCTCATAATTTCTTTGATGGCGTTGAGAGACTCATCTGTCCCATAGATGCACAGTTCGGTTAGAGAAATTGTGACCCCTCTGTAAGTACTGGAGGTGGTAGTGTCTGATATTCCTCTGTCTTTTCTATCTTGTGATCCCCTAATCTCCGGAACCGTATAGTCTGTTTGTACTGTTTTGTCCTTAGTATTAACGAAAGCCTGTATACCCTTATGTTTTTTAGTCAACGGTAGCTGTGCCTTACCTAGCGCCATTCTTTGCACAAGCGACGCTAAGGCATCTTCCATTGTTGTCCGGAGGTGGTGACTCGCTGTGGTCACCTACGGTTGCACCGGCTGCATCAACCAATGGTCAAGTCTCTGCCCCAAAGAAGGAGGCTCCGTCCACGGATGTCTCTAAGGCCGGGTGCTCCCGTGTGTCTGATGGGTCACCTCCGCCTGCTCCTGCGGCCGTCCCCCCAACGGACGACGGCGCCTATACCGCAAGCCTCAGCCCGGACGGTCCAACCAAGTCCGCTGCTGATGAGTCCAAGGCGGCAAGCTCCGATCACACCGAGGGCCTCGACACTGCCGTACAGCCCCCGACTGATCCTCCCACCGACCTGCTAGCTGAGGCTATGGCCTCCATCGGGTATTTCAGTCAATCGTATGGTACGTCCCCTTCACCACTGTCCTTGGACCCCGTGGGTGGCTTCTCGCCACCACCTGAGGGTCTACTTCCTGATCCCCTCCTTAGGGAGCAGGTGGAGCGGGGTTTGGGCTGCGTGTCGCCAAGCGTGGACCTCCCTGCCGGTTCACCTTCATCACCTGGACCCCGCTATTTCCTGTGGAGCCGGGGGCCACGACGATCCGTTGTGCGTGTCCGGTCGGACCCACCGTCGGTCCCCGTGGGGGTAGTTGGGAGAAGTCCAACTTCGGCAGGACAGGGCGGCAGCGAACCGGCTTCACCATCAACACCGGTCGAAGTCGCGCCTGCCCCCTTACAGGAAGGGTCACCGGTCGCCGAGGCCGAGCCTTCTCCGGCTGTGGTTTCTTTGCCGGAGGATTCGTCGCCTGACGACGGCTCTCCTCAACCTGCTGTAGTTCTTCCACCGTTCTCGGTACCTTCGGACGCCGCGGATAATTCAGCGGCCGTCGGAACACCGCAAAGTCACGCTGGGCAGGAGGAGAATCCGGCGCCGGAACTCGGACCGGATACAATATCCGCGGAAACCTTAACAGAAGCAGTTCTCGGCGTCTCTTCAAGTACGCTTCCAGGGCAGGCCTTTCTGTCTTGGACCACCAGGGATCTCCCCCCTGGGTTAGATGTGCCCCCTCCTGTTCCACACGTTCACGGTGACGGTTCCATTCATCCACGTCCAGCGCGGTCTCCCCCGATTGACTACGTACCTTTGACCGAAAGTATGGCAAGTCCCCCGCCCAATAAGCGCCCCCGTCGGTCTTCTGCACTCCCGACATGGGACGCGTCGGAGCCTGAGTCAGTGCAATGGGATCAGTTTGACCTTGATCTCCTAGCTCCTGCGCCCTCAATGTGGGAAGGATCGACATTAACTATGGGTGCTCCTGGTGACTCGGGCAAAACCAATGGGGGTGAAGGCGAGCGTGGTGTGTCTGGAAACACCGGAGTACCTGTTGGCATATCAAAAACCTCCGATGCCATGTCCATCACTCCCTCCGATCTAAATCCCTGCTCGCAGGCACGCAATATGTCCGAGAGGGCGTCCGCACCCAGGGCGGCCGCCTCTTTCTCGCACTCCCTTACTATTGCTTCTAGCAAAGACTCATCTTCTCCCATGATTTCTGGTAACGATAGTGGAGCCCCGGTGCAGTCCACGTCGGAGCCATTATCACCCCGGGAGATTGAGCAGATCCGAGCGATAGCCCGGGATCTTGCAGAGCAGGTGGGCTCGTCTCTAGACGCGTCGCTGGGTCTTGCGCCTGTTCCCACAGCACCGCTTCCTCCAGCAGCTGCGCCTCCTGCGGTCGCGCCCTCTGCGCCGGCCGCCCTTGCTCTCCCGGCGTCCAGTGTGGACTTTATCAGGGACCTTGTGCTGCTGTACCGGGAGGTACGTCGGCTCGTCCAGCGCTGGCCAAACGCTCCCTCTCTGCCGGACTGGTTGTAAACTCTTACCCTCATTTACTCAGAGTAGAAAATAAAATAGTTCGTAGCTTTCGATACACTTCCACTATAGATTTGTCCGTGTTTTGTGACTTAGTATTTCACGTGAGTTATAGCACAGTACTATATTTAGAGAGGTAAAATGTTCAGATAATCCCCTCCGGCGGGTGGTTTTGTCTTTTGAATGGAACTCCTGTCCCTTTTCAATTGCGTAATGCACCTTCCATCGGGTCCTAGTTGGAACATGGGTTGGTAGTTTTGGGGCTGTTCAAAGCAGGCGGAAAGGCACTGTCCCATGATTGGAACAGTATTTCCGGTCTCCGATACGTAATAGGTGCGGGTAACTCGCCCAGGGCGAAACTAGTAATTACAGCGTTCTTTACCTCACCACACGATCGAAGATTCATCGTACTCAGCATGTCCTGCAAACATGTTGGGCAACAGCAGTGTCCGTTCGGGCGTTCCATGTAACGGTGTCCGTTATGCAGCCGTGGGGTATAGGGCATCGCCAGAACGTCCCCCTGCAGTGCCTCAACCCTCAGTCTTAGGTTCGGCGTCCCAGAGACGGCTCGATAGAACTGGGCGTCCTGCTCAACAACAGGTATATACACTACATGTAGGTTTTCCTTGAGTACGTAATGTTCAACAAAAGGACAAACTGTTAGTGACTTTCCCAGCGTCGGTTCCCTATCGTTACTGGGAAAGAAACAATGTTCCGCCGTTCCGAGATTGCGACCAAACATGGTCGTCCCATGCTCTCGGTCCCTCTTCCAACATGGTAGGAAGGGAATGTTGCCGCATGTAATCCACTCCGTCCGGTCGTAGGGTCTCAACTCCCGGTGTCGCCGCAACTCCTTTGTGTCGTCTGGTTATCGGTCAGCAAAAAGATGAGCGAGGTGGTTATGACCATTTCCCTCGGCTGTTCATCTTCAACTGGACCTAGCAAAGGTATCTCAGGTCCTTATATCTCGGGTCCCAATACCAAATCAATTCAGAATAAATTATCGTCAGGTAAGGGCGTCCAGACCACGTATGACTCATGGTCCGATACCATCCCCCAGTTGCTCACCACTCGGCATCCTTACGTCATGACAGTTTTTAATTAGTCGCGTCTCTCTCCAGCGACTTTCGCGAAACACAATGGCCTTTGTTTCAATATATCGATTCACCGATTTTACTTTTACCGATAACTTTAATATTTCTCAGGACTTTTATTTCGAACAAAGTTCAGGTCCCTTTTACTTCTCTTAGCAGGTTGACCTGTCCCGTTCAGGTCCGTCTCAATCTTCCATTAATTTCTCTCTTATAAGAGTGGTTCGATCAGAATTTTGACTTAGACCTCTACCCCGAAATGGGTTTTTATTAATGTTTTTGCTTTCTTAAGGTGTCTTCACGTTCCCAGATTGTAGGGTTAGTGGAATTGTGTCCCTTATATGAATGCCTCCTTTTATTTAGTAACGTAACTTTATTTAATTCATTTTCTAGTTACAAAGGATTGCATTTAGGTGATACATGGCCAGCCCTATGCATCCCTGTCCGTTGACGGTCTGTTTTCTGCTATTTCACGGTAGTCCTTTCGCTGGACGTTCCTTAAATTATAGTGAGGTTTTTGTTGAAGGGTACGTTTACCCGACGAGTCAACGGAAGAAACCTTCTCAACGTTGAGAGGCCGTTCTTTTATTGAATCCACCGTATCGCTACGGGACCCTTCCGGTGCCGAGTTCTTACGTGGTCGCCCGCGTTTGCGTGGGGCCCTGCCTGTCTCCTTGGGGGTCCTAAGGAGCAATAGTGGATCGTGGGTAGTGTTCTTTTTAGGCATCTCCCCGGAGATTTCAGGCGTTTCAGGCGATGGAGGGTCTCGGGAGGCTGTACTGGTCGCTCTTCCCGACGGATGCTGATCAGCAGTTAACTCGCTTCCTTCGGGCTCCTTGCTGCTATCCTCCGGAAGCGAGTGAGAGCGCAATAGATTGGTCGTTTCGCCAATTAGTTCCTTTTTATTCCCAGATTCGCTACTATCCGTGCGAACGTTTTCTTTACACTCGGCTGGTACATTTGTTTCCCCAGCATGTGTAGTGGTGTCATTCGGACGCGTAACTGTATCGTTACCTGTAACGTCCTCGTGAACGTTTTCACGATCATTCGTTTGCTGGCTTGTTATCAACGACTCTCCGCCGGCTTTCGGGGAGTCTCCCTCGTCACGGGACCCACCAGCAACAGGTATACGTTCCTCTGTTACTGGGTCTTCCTGGGCTTGGTTCGACTGCTGATCAGACTTATCTTGAAGCACATATTCTGGAGCGACTGGCTTGTTTTGTACGGGATTCCAGGGCACATAAGCACGTTTGAGCTTCGATACGTTGACTAAATGAGGGATTTCCCTTCCGTCTGCTAATGAGGTTAACCGAACTACATGATCCCCTTTCACTTCTTCTATCCTAAAGGGTCCCCGATACCTATTTGAAAATTTAGAGACTCTATTCCCTGCGCATAAGGGATCGTACATATAAACTAAGTCTCCTGCATAAAAGACAGTGGGGTTTGCTCTTTCATCGATACGAGCCCTCAATTCACTTTCGTATTTCTCAACAACATCCTCAGCCATATATCTAAACAAAGCGATGTTATCCTTTATTTCTAAGAATGCTTCATTATCATTAAGTGATATGGGAATTTCATTGTGTTCAGGCATTCCCATGCTCACTGGGTCTCGTCCATACAGCAATGTGTACGGCGCGAAGCCCGAGCGCACACTGACCGTTGAACGCAACGTCCACAGAGCGATCGGTATCAGATCTGGCCATGTAGTATGGTCGTCCGACACATAGCAAGCCATAATGTCCTCAAGGCTTTTGTGCATCCTTTCTACTCTAGCGTTTCCTGTCGGCATTCGGCCGGTGGTGAACGTTTGCGTACACCCGACTCTACGCGTGACGTCTTTGAAGAAATCAGACAAAAACGTAGCACCCCTATCAGAGTGTAATCTCTCAATCCTACCATACCTGCACACCAGCTCTTGTAGGAACACCCTGGCCGCGGTTGCTGCTGTGGAGTCCTTGGTGGGGAAGGCCTCTGGCCAACCCGTGAGCAAATCTATAAACGTCATTATGTACCTGGAGCCATCCTTAGCGCGTTTAATAGGACCAATAAAGTCACATTGTACCCATTGCCAAGGATATTTAGGCCTATCCCAGGATTTTGCTAGTGCTTTAAAGTGCGGTGCTCTTTTCCGCAGAGCGCATACTCGACATGACTTAATATATTCGGCGATGTCTTTATGCATGCCCAACCAATAAAATTTAGATGTAACTTTTTGTGTTAGGGCCTCGGTACCTATATGACCGCCTGCCAAAATGCTATCGTGTAGTAGCTTTAAAATTCGTTCAATAAGGCATGGGGGCACCATGATTCTTGGGGTCAATTTGGTATTCTTCGGTTTATGCTTCCCATGAGGTATCGTGAATTTACATAGGATCCCAGGCGGTACTAGTCCCAGCGTTTCTGCTCGGGCTACTATGACTCGCGCCTTGTCCGGATCCTCTGGGAGTTTGTCATTTCTTATGTATTCAATTAACGCTCTACAGCCCTCATCCTTAGCTTGTTGAGCAATAAAGATTGAGAGATCTATATCAGTTTGGACAGGGTATACCGCCATCAATTCATAGTCACTATTACCGGTAAATCTTTTACTATTGAGGCTAGCGGACAGGAGCTCACAACCCATTTCTGGTTCGAATTCCTTATGGGATTCGGTGACTTCGCCTTTTTCTTCATCGTCTGGTTGGACTCTTGATAAGTAATCTGGTAAGTAATGCGTTGCTCCTGGCTCGTGTTTTATGTCAAAATCAAAGTCAGTCAGTGCTAACGCCCATCTCTTCAATCGAGAGGATGGTGCCTTATAAGCGTTCTGTAGCAGTGGTATCAAGGGCTTGTGGTCCGTAATGATGGTAACCTTAGCGCCTTGTAACATATCTTCATAATTTTTTAATGCTTTTACCACTGCAAGCGCTTCTTTCTCAGTAACTGTGTAGTTCAATTCAGCCTCCCTAAGTGCCGTTCCCCAAAACGCTATAGGTCGGTACATTCCTTCTCGTAGGTGGCATATAGCAGCACCACACGCTGTGTCTGACGCGTCCGTCAACACATAGAAATGTCCGCTGATTTCTGGATGTATCAGTAGGGGAGGAGTCGTTAAGCGCTCCTTTATGGCCTGAAAAGCTTTCTCACATTCTTCTGTCCATTCAAAGACGTTTTTTATTTTCAACAACTGATTCAGAGGGATACTAAGGGATGCAAAATTAGGAACAAATGCCCTATAATAGTTGCAAAGACCCAGAAATGATTTGACTGTCTTAACGTTGTGTGGTCGACGGAACGCTTTCACCCTTTCCACTATCTGTGGTTGCGTCCGCAAACCCTCGGCGTTGACTCTATGACCGAGGAAATTTATTTCAGCGCGGCACCACTCACACTTGGACGGCTTCAGCTTCAGCCCTGCACGCTGTAGTGCCTGCAGTACTAGTTCTACGCTATGTAGGTGTTCTTCGAACGTAGAATCGTATACGATCACGTCGTCAAGGTATGCTAAGCATACTCTTGGAACCAGCCCTTTCAAAGCTATAGCCATAACCCTAGTAAATTGCCAAGGAGCCCCAACTAGCCCGAAAGGTACCCTCTTATAGTGGTACACTCCCATGGGTGTCTCGAAGGCAGTGTATTTCCGCGACGCGGGTTCTATAACACATTGGTGGTAGCCGCTCAGCAAGTCCAAGGCCGACCAAATGGTTGGTCGTTTGTAGGCCATGTACAAAAACAATGATCGGGCCGTAGGCATTGGGAATTTATCTTTGAACGTTATCATGTTTAACATCCTGAAATCTGTACAGAGACGTGGTTTTCCGTCCTTTTTCTGTACCACTACCAAGGGACTGCGCCAGGCAGACTCGCTAGGTTCGATTACTCCTAACTCTATCAGTTGTTTCACTTGTTCATCAATGATATCCATCTTTTGAGGTGAATATCGATACGGTCGTGATGAAATTATTCCTGCTTTACTATCAATTTTAATATCCATAGGGGCAATCTCGCATTGGCCTAACTCCGTCATTGAAAAAGCCAAACTCCCTCTATTTCGTCTAAGCATTTTCTTAAACATTTGTTTCTGATCTCCACTGAGGCACGACTCTGACAGGTCTATACGGTCAATGTCGTCCTGCTCGCGGGATGCGGCCTTCCGCGAATGATTCTCACCCGTCACAACGCTCCCCTCGAGGGTTTCTATGGCAAAGCCAACAATGCCCTTCGGGGTTCCCGTTCTAATCAATTTCTGTTTATTAACAAATTCGGGTATCTGTTTTCGATGGTTAAGGGGGATTCGGCCCATTTCACAAAAACCCAACACATCCGTAGGTAGCACATGCAAAGGTCTTTCTAGCGGATTCAAAATCTTCATCCACCATTGTCTACCACACTGATTCACTCCCGCTTCTACCACTACTGGTGCGGTTACCGATGGGGCACAAAAAACGGCGTTATTGTGGGTGACTGGGTGCTTTTTCCAGATGGTGACTGGTATTATTTGTTCGGTGTGTGGTTTAACTTCTACTTTTTCTAGACTAAATATCGGGTGTCCGCAAAAAACATCCAAGTGGGGCCCCGGCAACGACAGGTCCGACCGCACGGCTGCTAACAGATTACGGCCAATTACCATATCATGACAAAGGGATTCCACCACATGGAAATCATAGAACACTCTAGAATCTTTAATTTTAATCTCGAGCCTTATTGTTTCTAATATGATCTGAACAGTATTATTAGCTAAATTAACTTCCTTCTCTACTACAGGAATGATGTCGTGTATTGCCGACCTAGCTATGGTCTTTCTAAATTCGCCTGAAATAAAGCAATCACTAGCTCCTGTATCTACCAATGCTCTGACCGTTTGATTTCCTACCTTTACCTCAAGCAAGATAGGTCCATTTCCTCTATCAATTTTCTCCGGTCCGTCCGTCAAACAAAGCTCTAACTTTATTGGCGTGGCGGACCTGCTGACCAGTTTCCCGGCTTAGTATTACCCCATTTCTTTCCCGGAACAAGTGCTCTAAATTTATCTCGGAGAGCCTCGTCCCTTAGCTCCTGGAGCTTAGCTCTCAACCACAAGCAACTATCTGTATTATGTGATCTCGATTCGTGTACCGCGCAGTATCTGTCTCGGAACAAAGGTGGCTGTCCACGCATTCTTCTATCTCCCACGTTTCCAAAATGAAACGGGTTACCCAAAGGTGAGCCCATTGGTTGATCGTATGCTACGGAGGACTCTGCCTCCCCTCTATCGTCATCAAATGTTACCCTACGAGTCTCTCTACCCACCGGGCTTTTAGATCTAAGATCTGGTGCGGAACTGGATGAGTAGCGACGGCTCGGTCTACCTTTCTGCGGTTCGGGACTAGCTACACCAGTCCCCTGTTTCTCTTCAGTTCCAAAATCTTTTATTCTTTGTCCTTCCCTTCTATCATCAAATTTCCAACTCCTAGATTGATTAAGAGCAGCTAACAGGTTATCGAACTTACTTACTAACATTCTTTCTTCTTCCTCAATTTCCTCTACACTACGTGGCGAAGTGTCCTGTGTCTGTATGTTGGCCAGAGACACCTTCAATCCTCCTTTCTTACCCCTCTCTAAAGACTCCAAACGAGTGGCAGCTTGCACCGCCACGTCGAAGGTGTCTGGGTTCAGTATTGCTACCTGTTTGGCTATAGTTGGTAACAAGCCGTCTATGAATACTGCCAATATTACACTTTCCTCAATACCTGTTCTAAACTGTTGCTGTCTCAAACCTCCAGCGAACTCAATCACCGACTGATCTGACGTTTGTTTCATGTTAACGATATCTTTGTATCGCTGCCACGAAGGACGTCTATCTCCGAAGATGGCCACCATAGCTTCCTTCAGGTGATCCGGCGAATCTCTTTTATTCGGCGCGAGAGTGTTCACCCAATCGCGTGCCCTATCCTTAAGACCATGCAGGGCCATCGCTAATGCTTTATCCTGGTCCCATCCATAGATCTTTGCCATATTCTCCAACTCACTAAAATACTGGTCTACCCTTTCATTTGGTTTTCCCGAAAACTCTGGGAGTTTTAAACTAGGTCCCCCTCTATCTGCCATCCTGAATAGTTGTCTAGCTACGCCTCCGGTATCTGTGCTCTCTTCTTCTTCGTGCTCGTGCTCGTGCTCGTCTTCTGACGATTCTGGTTCAGGTGGGGTTCGAGTCAAGTCTTTCTCTACAGTCCCGTGTTTTTTCTTTGTGTGTTTTACCTCACTAATACCACCTTTCCCGATTTGTGGAAAATGTCTTCCTATGGGCGTGGAAGTTGCGCCCACGGCGGCGGGAGTAGAGGTGGTCGGCAAGGATGCCCCACTGACTTGCTCGGTTCTTGCTGTATCACGATTTAGAGTTGTCGGTTTTACCGTGTGCGAGCGGTTTTCCTCTAGTATCGTGGAGGTTAGCTCATCCTCCGACTCACTGGCCGCTGAGTAATGGAGTAGGGTTGAGTTGTTGGAGTGTTCTGCAGTTTCCTCCTGTAACTCTCGAGATTCCTGTCGCAGCGATCTCCCGGCTCTCAGCCTCAATGCAGACGCCAACGGGGATCCCGATTCCCGTTCAGAGCGGGAACGATTTGTGTCACTCCTTGTCCCTCTAGGTGATGTTGGACTTTGTACTTTCTTAAGCAAAAGAGGTTGAGCGAAGAAGTCTGTGTCTTCTTCCACTTCCCCTCTTATTCCAATCTTATACGGTATATATGATCCCTTATTTCTTAACTGATGTTTCTCCGGCCAATTGGGTTCGGAACCCCCAGTGGCGCCCAGTGGCTGATCAGACCACCATGCGTCCCTCTCGGAGTCCGTGTCGCTGAGCGTAGGCTCGGCTCCCTTGGGCGGTCCAATTCCAGGCCGTAGGCCGGCACTCATGTAGGCGAGAGTTTCTACCGTACCTCCAAACTGTTCTTTTTCGGGATTTTCTCCACCAATTGAGCTGAGTGGTTATATTTTGATGTTAGTCTATTTATTGGGGAGTATTCCTTTTAAAGTTCGTACTTGTTCATATCCTGTACTGATACGTTTATTCATCTCTCGACTGCGTGATATTACATCACTTATCGTGGATACTTCGCTTGCTTGAAGATGTTAATAAAGGTGTTATACTAAGATAATGGGGAGTTCTCAGTGATTATTCGTTGAAGTAACTAGCTCTCTCCAGATTGATGTTATCCTGGATCATGATTCAGTTCTTAGTGGTAGAGATTCTAAGTAAAGGGGCTCAATCCTATACAAAGAACACGCACTTGGCAAGAGGTCAGTTTATTACATTCACGATGATATTTCGAAGGTACAGGTACACAATTCTCCATCCATACAGTTCTTTCCCTTTCATTTCACAATTCAAACACATCAGTAACAATCCAACCAGGTATAGCTTTCATCCAGCTTCCCCTTTCGCAAGGTATATACGCTCTTACACTGTTGAGAGAGTCACCTCTCGTCTACCGGTAACGAAGACCATTGGTAGGATCTCCGTCACTTCCAGCACGCAGTCCGTAAGGCTAAGCCTAAGCTGTCCCAATCCTTACTATCACCTGTTCTTTGTGGTTACTACCATCTTAACACTACCCGTGTGATCCGTATGTAAGACTATTGCTCCATGTGTTCTGTTCGAACTCTATCTTGGTCTGCTCGTCTGTCTCAAGTCTCATACCGCTTATATAGCGACAGCCAAAAGGCTTGTCGCTATACTCATTTACACTATTACCTAACGACGTCTTACTTATCTCTCATACTGCCCACTCTTACTTACATAGACTAGTTCTATTTCTAGCTATCATATAACTTAATGTTGACGGCTAGGCCTGCTGTCCTTAATATCTTTTAGCTAGATGTTTCGATCCATAACGTACCCTTACAGGTTTCCATCGTCATTTGTCACACCTGTGCGTACCTGCAGGACGTTCCTCAGCCCGGCTGCAGTCCTTACGCCTGGGGCTTTGCCACTCTCCATATACTCTAACTATGCCACTAAACGATGTCGCCGCCTGGCGTTTAGCACACGAATCAGCGTTACAAGTTCCACTATAATATTCTTGCCAATACAAACGAGTTTACAATATTCTATTATATATTCTATTCTAGTTTTTCTTGCACTGTACCTCAGTGCAATATTCTTGTAAAAATAATAGATTTTTTCAGGCACAAGCACCATCAAACAGGGATATCTAATATCCTTAAATCATGCTGGGCCTGGAATGAAATTCTACAAAAATAATATTTTTGTTTACTAATATTGAAAGGTAAAATACTTTTGCAGCCAAAAGACACAAATTACTTAGGTCAGCATGGCAGCAATTTAAAGGTAGAAGATATGTATATGTAAAATACATTATCATGCTTGGACCGAGATTACTCACCATGAAGGTAGAGGAAAAGGTAAGAATGTAGTTGAGGGTAATGACAATAGCACCTTTACGCAAGACCGTCAACTCCTCAGCACGTAGACTCAGAATCTTCTTCTCAAAGTACGGCTCCCAGGCATACAGTTTAAGAACCTGATGGCAAACAAAAATTATATCAGAGTAATAAGAAAAGTTTTCACGATCAACAGGAGGAAATTTATGTTGAGAATCCATTTAGTGTTTTTTTTTCATATCTTAGTTGGTAATAGAAGGCATACATTGTAGTGAAGATCTGTAAATTGAGGGTGATTTATAATTTACTGAATGTCATCTGTTCATCATTTTGCTAATAGAAAAACTAAAGTTTTACCTTTATGCCTGCCAAAATCTGTGTCATCAACTTGATTCTGCCATCTTTGAACCTCATTTGCAATCTCTAGAAAAAGGGTTAAATGAAAACAAAAGTCAAAATAATTAAAGGTAAACATGGATGACAACTGCAGCACTACATGGTGTCATATTTCCTTATTCTAGGATTTACCCTTAAATTTCCTGGCAACACAATAGATCATTTTGGAATGCTGATAGTGTATGTGTGAATGGAAGAAAAGTATTGCACATAATAATAAGCTTAGTAAGGTAAACATAGTTAATCAAACAATTTTGCTTAATTATCATGTGAAAAAAGTTATTCATTTTTTAATGATGAAGGTATTTGATAAGTAACAAAACTTTGTTTCTCCCCTTAGGCCCTAATAATAAGTCTTTTTCCAAAATGCTCCCATCTTTGGAATTGATATTGTCAGTTCTAAGGTTTCGCTGTTTCTCAAGCATTGATTTAACCACACAGTGTGTTTCAGAATATTGTCACCATTTTTAAGAAATTATGACTGACATTTATATTGAAATTAAAATTTAAGGCTAGAATAAAAGTAAGATTTAGTGGAATGTCTATTACTCAATTATTACCTGGTATCTAGTGATCAGCTTGCCAACCAAAAAGGAGTTGATGGGGATGACAAGCATGAGGTACGCAAGGCCCACAAAGCATGAAGGGCCCAACTTTTGGTACAGCATAGAGATGACCACTGTTACTACTAAGGGCGAGACCAGCAGGAAGTTGATGTACATCTGACTGTCCTGCACCTTCTGGGCATCTACCGACATCAGGTTCACAATCTCACCAGTTGACACAGTCTTGCGGGATGCATTGGACAAGCGCAGGGACTTGAAAGATCAGAGTGAAGCAAAAACATAAATGATCCTTCAAGTGTTAATGGATTGTCTAGTAAAAAGCTTCTGTATGGTTTTGAGAGTTTTTGTTGAAGCTCTTCAGTCTCTATGAAATTGACATTCTTAAAGTGTATGATAAGCAGTTCAACATAGAAACACTTTCCCTTTTTGTTTTAACATTGTATTCATGTAATTATATTTAAGAATCAACTGGTAATTGGTTTACAAGGTCTCGCATCATGGAATTACAAAAATAGGAAAAATAACTAGATTTTGACAGCTTTTGAGTCATATATCCGAAACTTCATTGATACAAGGTATATCAGAGATGGAGATTGATCTGAGTGGAAATGTAAGAACATTGCATTGAAGTAGATGTTTTCTTCATAACAACACATGTTTTCCTTATTTTCACCAAATGTTCTTTTTTTTTGGGTTTAGTTTACTACCATTTTATTCATACCCCTTAACCTATAATTGATAATATTTGCAACAATACAGTCACTCCTGGCTTACAGCATATAGTGTTTTGAGATCCAGTATAATCTATTAAAGAAATAAATATAGGTATTGTATGACAGTTCTGTTTCATGCAGTTTGAAACATACCTTCCTATATACTGCTGTGATAATGGCTGACTTTAAGTGCATCCCGACGTGGTAGGACATAAAGACAGACTGATTCATTAAGATACTGGTCAACACTGTACATAGAAACATCCCGACAGCCAACACGTACCCCTGCCATACATAAGGGTTGTCGCTTTGCACAAAGTCTATCACCAGACTGAAATAAAAGAAACATACAAACATTTGGTCAAACTCATAAGGTCTGCATTTTTATAATTGACTAAACTTACAATTTACTTATCATTATACCCTCGGTTACACCTCATGACAAGCAATTTAGCAATGATATATTATCAACTTATTGTCCATAGATAATTGTAATTTTCAAAGGATGGCATATCATTTTGATAGATATAGTCAATAATTAGAAGCTAGTTACCATGAAATGCTTCTCAGTGACTGACTAGGAGGAAAGCTAGCAATGAAATGCCATTAAGCCTTTTTTTTGTAAAAATGAATTCCTTTCATTGATATAATTCTCAATTTCTCAAGATGATAATTATCTTGACAAAAACAGTTTACATTACTTTTCTCTGTATTCTGCTAGATCTTAATTATTATGATCTTCACTGATAATATAGACCCTGATTGAAATTCACAACTTCCCCTACTTCAAGAGGATAGGGGTCAGCAGCTGGAAGGCGTATCCCAGGATGAGAAGGAAGACAGCCATAAACAACGTCCCCGCAAATGACATCACAAGCACTTTGTTGAGAGATGGTTCCCTGAGGTCAGATAAAGTCGAACATTAGTTAAAATAATGTAACATTGAGTTGTCTCGATGTTTATAAATGTTCGTAAAACATTAGGTCAGAGAAAAGAGAGTCAAGATGATTTTATAATCTAATGTCTAACATGCTTAGCCACTATCTCTGATTTAATTCTCCCAACCACGGATAGCCAATTTCTTGAATACTCCCTGCAGGTTAGCCTAGAACAGGTTGCATGCTGGGTAATATGTCAACAAGACCCAAGGTTTCAGCATAGAGATTTTCCTAAATTGTGCCATTTTTTGGAGATTAATATTGAATAAAACTAGCCATCATTATTTTTCAAATTAGGATTACTATTTAGTAATGTATTCCCTTATAACATTAAACCACAATGACTTGTATAATTATACCAATGAATACGGTTAATAAATAAAAAACAAAAAACAAAAAAAAGCCCATATACATTTATATTCCTTGAGTTGTTTGATAAATAGCAGTTATTTGTTTATTTTTTATAGTTTTTCACGGGATTTTGTCGACAGAATCAACCCAAATTAGCCTGCAGGTGCTGAAAATACCCTAAATCTGCTATCTCTGGTAGGGAGAATTGGGTGACCTACTTGTTTGTCCTGGCACAGTCCCTGACCTCCTTCTCCCAGTTCTTACTGAATTTGTTCACAATAGTCTTTGATGCATCCTCTGGCCGTATGTCCCCTATGTCCGCATAAGTCAGTGGTTTCTTGTACCCCTTCACCACCAGGCTAAAAATGGAAACAAGTAAGCTGCAGGCAATCGTGGTTCAATGCTTGAAGTGAAACAGCACTCTACACAGCAGAAAAGCATGGATTCAGAAGAACTGAACTTGCTGACAACATGAGTCTCATTTTGATTACAAAAGGAGTCTAATGTAAGTCTTAGGCAAGAATCAAAGCAAGTTCATTCTTGATGTAATATCAATGCAATAATGTTTGGCTATATCATGAACTGTGCACTAGATGAGTCAATATTTCCTATTAAAGGGAAGCTTACCAAGTGGATGTGTTAAGGTACTATATATAATAAGAAGGACCGCTGGGGGCGTCCGAGGGTGTCTGTACGACCCAGAGGGGATCATCACAACCCGAGGGTGATGCCCATGGGTCATACAGACACCTGAGGACGACCCTGAAGGTCCTTCTTTATCTCTCTATTTTGTCATCCAAGAAATATTCAAACCATTTTGAAATTAGTGAGAACAAGTATTCTATTGCGAGGGGGGTGTACATCTTGGCAATACACACTACTCACCATACACACCGCTCGTCAGCACCCAGGCAAGCATGTTACGTTATTATAACGTTGCAGCAACGTTCTGTTTAGTTCTGTATTGGTTCTTGTTACGTTATTTTGATGGCTCCCAATTACATTGCTGCAATGCACTGCTGTGACATTGCACTGCAACATTATTATAACATTCTGGTTACGTTATTCAAGCTAAACAGAATGTTCTTATAACATTCTGTTTTGGTTTCGTCCCAACCTCACCCAAAGATAATATTCTTACAACATTCTGATTTGGTGAGGTTTCGACCTAACCATAAATAACGTAATTGTTACATGCCATCGTAGTAAGTATTTGACTGACTAAAAAAGTATAGTTGCAGAACGTTTCTGTTACATCACAGCTTGGCTGGGCAGAGCAGGTGACAAAAGCCTCACTCACCTGGTGAACCAGAAGAAGGTAGCCCTGGACAGGAAACCAGCTGTGTCATGGGGGTCCAGCGTCTGAGGGGAGGAGATTCAATGAATAATAGACCTTTTTCATTAAGAGTGTTGTGCCCCCGGGTGAATTAAATGGAACCAATGGTTAAGGTCATTCTCTTTAGTTAACCTATATGCTTCACTTCATATAGGTTAACCATAGGAAATGACCTAAACCATTGGTTCCACTTACTTCACCAGGGGGCGCCACACCCTAATGAAAAAGGTCTATACTCAGCATTTTATGAATAATCACAAAGTTAATGAAATCATATATAGTTCATAAAAGCAAGTAGTTTTTCAAATGTGCCATGATGATTAAGGTTGTGTATCTCTGCTTTCATGAAGCGCTTCTGATTATTTTCTTTATCTTACAATATGATCTATCATTCGGTCACTAATCTTACGGTAGCGGTGTCTTGTGGCTGGTCAGTCGTTCCTAGTAATGGAGTTCTCTCTGTGTCTTCACCAGCCTTGGGTTTAAGAGCCTTTTTGAGCACTGGGTGGTCAGAAAAGGTGGAACTGATCGAGATAAGGAACCCCAGTCCAAAGTACACATACGAGGAGACTGTGCCGAAGTCGAAATCGACTTTTTCCTTGAAGGAAAGAAATAACAATAACTTATGAAATTGAGTTTTAGTATCTATACCTCTAATAATAACTTATAATTTTCATTTCATGCTGCAGTCATGACAGGGTGTAAAGGCTGTATTCCATGATGCGTTCCCGTCACTTGCGTTGTTAGCTTGCATGGCAACTCAAGTGAAACATTCTGTGACGCAAGTGATTAACACATGAAAGCAAGTGCAACGCAAGTATAAGGCTTTATTCCACAATGCGTTCACTTGCACTTGCGTTAGTTCTAATTAGAAAACACAGGTAGCTTGCGTTTCAGATGCGTTTCAGATACCAATACGTTGGTATCTGAAACGCAAGCTACTTGCGTTACCTAATTAGAGGCAACACAAGTGCCACTGAATGCATCATGGAATATAGCCTTTAGTGAGGAAACCTTCCATCATTAGCATTGATTTTGCAAATATCTTTAGACATGCAATAGTGCCATCGGGAAAGAATTGAACAGAACTCTATGGTACTGAAATAAAAGCTTTGTTCTAAATCAGAGCAAAGTAAAAGACAGGGATAATCTAATGTGAAAAGACATACATGCCACAAGGTATTTTGGGTAGTAAAATGGAATCAAAAAGGGTCTAATATTGAATTATCTTTACCAAAATTGGATGAAAAGTCTGCTAACCTATGTTCAACCTATGAGTATGTAGCATTGCAATGACTTTTTCATTGTAGTTAAAATGTCATGTACATTAATATGTATAACATACATATTAATGTACATTAACATTATATTATAATGTTAATGCTAATGTGTATTCTATGCTGATTCTGCATATGTAGGCTTAAGGCCCATACCCACTAGGCGATTTTACCGTCACCGGGCGATGGGCGACGAGTGGTGGTGACATAATCGGCGGTCCCCAGTCGCTGGGCGATCATAATCGCCGGGCGATTCCCTGTGGGTATGGTGTGTATTCTCAGCGACCGGCGCTGGACAATAGGATCGCCAGGAGAATCGCCAGGAGAATCACCAGGGAAATATCAAACTTGTCAGATATTACCGTCGCCCGGCGACGACGACGGCCATTATCCCAGTCGCCCAGCGCCCGGCGACGGTAAAATCGTCTAGTGGGTATGGCCCTTTAGTGTGGGGGTGTTTGAGACGCCACATCTCTGACCAGTTGGTAGAATCTGCACCTCTTAAGGATAGACAACTGTTGATAACAGGTGTTTTGCCAATGTCACAGCATTTGGCTTACCATTTAGATGTACTTTTAATATCTTTGTTATCTCTATATATGGGACATTACCGTCCATATTGACTATGTTGTATAGTTTAATTGAACCTGTAATAATTTGTATGTAATTTAATAGCTGTAATAGGTTTTCTTTTTTTTGAATGTTTATTTTATGTACATGTTAATTCATGTTCAATCATATGCTACATTTGTGTGAACTGATCAGTCGCTCACTGCTATATGCGTACCATAATTTATGAGATCAAAGATATTGTACTCTGGTATTGCAATGAAAACTAGCAGCACCTGCTAAATTGTAACCAGTTGATAAAATAAAGTAACTAAAAAAAAGAGAAAATCCTCAAAGTATCAGTGACAGATCCAGGATTTTGAAAATGGGTGGGGGGGGGGGGGGGGCATTGGAAAAAATTGTCTTTAATTACTTTCCGAATTTTACATTAAAACATTTTAAAATAGGGGAAAAAAGGGGGGTGGGCGGTGCCTCCATGCCCCCCTCTAAATTTGCCACTGTATCATAAATCACTATATACATATAACAAACCGAGAAAGGGGTACGAGGGCAGTTATCACCCCAAGCCACCCTGCAACTTCGACGCTCGCTATGGGCGAATCATCTCTGCACTGTAGCCACCACTGGAGTCGGCCCCAGCCAGTCGTGCTCCACCAGCGAGAACCGCGGACTATTTTTAGAATACAGCCTCAGTACAGCGCGTAGTAATAATAGCCAAGGGTGGCGAGTTTTCTCCCTACATAGCAGAGTCTATTCTCAGGGACTCATTTCTCGGCGCGGAGATAGATCTCGTAGAAGAGTGAACCCCAAGCCTGGACTCATCAGTCCGAGTATCAGCCCGAGACCAGGGCCCGCAGGGCCGGTCGAAGGCTGATACCAGGGTCCAAGCAAGGGTGATGACTGCCCAAGTACTCCCTTCAAGGTTGGTTATGGATTAATTATGCCTTAGCCCCTGATATTCTTCATTATTTGAAAATAATGTATTATGTGTATGTTGTGAATGTCGTGTATGGCGTGTACACCGTGTTGAGTATGTTCCGAAACCCCTGCATCATCGCCCACTGCAATTCACAGTTTCAAAACAAACCGCATCACCTGGGATATGAAGTCTGCCGTGAGTTTGACAAAACATAGTTCAGAAAGAAAAAATTAGTAAATTTGAGTAAATATGTTTCAATTAAATATCACAATTCTGGAAAAGCATAATAGATACAAAACATGCATCATTCCCGTGCGGACTACTTTCTGTATCACCCTGCAGGGTGATACAGAGCTGGTTACCACCTGGGTTTCATATAATGTGTGTTAAACTCCTGAATCTGTATTAACCTAAGGTATAATACACAGCAAATAAAGCACCCTAATTAATTATATAAATTATGAAGATATGTCATAATATCATGTCAAAGATATTGTTTTTGTTTGTTCGATTATACCAACTACATGAAAAACTTACTTGTGAGATGTAGCTCTGAAATAAGAGCATCTCTGTTAATCATTTTTTTAAACTTGAAATTTCCAATATAAGTAGAAAAGGGGCATTCAGAGGAAACGGTGTCTCAGATTCTTTTCATTCAGGTCCTAGTTTTTGTCTTATGAAATGTAGGAAACTATTTTGAAAAAAATCACGAAAAGTTAACCTTTTTTTTTTAATGTAGAATGAGTTCTAAGACCTAAATAGAAATTCTGAGACACAATTTTCTACAAATGAATATATTTGACTTTTTCCCATTTACATCGGAAACTTACAGAGATATGTTTGTTCAAAAAGTAACAGGTAAACTATCGATTTTCAATTCCTAATTTGCACAATAAAAGTACAATTATAATACTTTTTATATCCTCAAATAAAGTAAAAATTGCTCTTTTATTTGGCACATGAAATTGTACCTAGTTATAAGAGAAAAGAGTTGGCTCTAGCACTGATCATGCTCTGTCTACAGAAACTGTCTCTGTCTTCACAAACATGCAATTTTAGGATAAGATGTGTTTTCAATAAATGATTCCATTAATGATATGCATTTTCTCTTGATGTATAAAAGTTAAGCTTATAAGTGTGGTAACAAGTAACTGTACAACTAGGAGTCAGGTTCTTGAGTCACGCTGGACCCCAACCCCACCGGTCTGGCCCTGGCCATTGGAGGTGACACAGGCAAGCATGTGATGTTATTATATAATGTTGCAGTAACGTTCTGTTTGGTTCTGTACTGGTTCTTGTTACGTTATTTTGATGGCTCCCAATAACGTTGCTGCAACGTACTGCTGTGATGTTGCACTGCAACGTTATTATAACGTTCTGGTTACGTTCTTCAACCTAAACAGGATGTTCTTAAAACATTCTGTTTTGGTTTCGTCCTAAGCTCACCAAAGAATAACGTTTTAATAACGTTCTGATTTGGTGAGGTTTCAACCTCACCATCAAGAACGTAATTGTTATGTGCCATCTTAGTATGTAACAGACTGACTAAAAAAGTATGGTTGGAGAACGTTTCTGTTACGTCGCAGCTTGGCTGGGGAGGCACTCCAGGTTTGTTGGTCACATGAACTTTGGTTGGGGACTATGGCAAAACACCCAAGTGGAAAACTTGCAGTATACTCAGCTAAACATGTGCATCATCAACATTTAGAATTGTGGTACTATTCTCCAGGATTATATTGAATTCCAATAAACAAACTCTATCATATGTCTTTAACACCTAGTCCTATTTCTGATAATAAATGGAAATTGCAAAGAATGTGTTTGAATAAATGTGCCTCAATGCAATATCTTTCATAATTTCAAGACTACTGTACATTTTTACAGAATGAAAACAAGACAACAAATGACTAGAAATTAGCTTCTTTGTTCTACTCTGTAAAGGCCATATATGCAAACTTTTTGGATATTATGTGATGCAGTAAATTGTTAAAATGTTTTAGGAATAGATGGTAAAAGTTATGCATGTATACCACCCTCAAACATCCACTGTGCTGCCTCCTGGTGAGTTTACTTGAAAATTAAGACATAAGACCACATCCCCTGTAGAAGGTCATATTTCGTGGAGAAATAGGTACAATTAACAGTAAGAACCAGCAGTAGTAATTCTTACTGTTAAGACTGCTTTTTGTACAACCCTGTGGAGGATATTCAAATGTAGTAGAAGTGCTTAAAGCTAGTTACAAATTTAAACTTAACAGAGAAATTTTAGTTTTAATAGTACTTAGATAATTAGAATATATTCAATTCAAGTAAGAGGATATCAATCATTCATACCAAATTGTTAGTACACTGAGATGATCGTGGAGGATTAACACACCAACATATAATAACATAATATTCTGGTTATAAATATTAATCCCAAACCTATAAATCCTATGTAATTGAAGTATTATTTGTCTGATGCCATATTCATAAGTGAACTGGACTCAGGGATATAATAACATGTGCTGTTACCTGTAAGTGCCGCATGGTGTCTGAGTAGGCCGTTAGGGCCTTACAGAGGGTGAGTAGGAGCCAGAAGATGATCAGGACCCCTGATGTACGAATCCCTTTACGGTGCGAGTAGTGGGTCAGAAACAGGGCCAGCATCTGCACACAGACGGGAGAAGAAGGTCCATGGATCAATATAATCACTCAGCATCATCAGAACATCATTAACTTGCACCTAAGCCATCTCAATAGAATATTCAAAATGTATTCCTAAATCTTGGGAAATGATAAAGATCAGAATGTCTCATGTCACATTGAATCACAGATGATATCCTAATAATGTGGGGATTCAAGCCATGGTCTATTGAAAATCTTTTAACAAAATTTCATACTCTTTTGATATATTTCACAGGAATGATATTTCCCAGGCAATGGTCCACCATGCACTTACCAGGGAGGCTATCGTGATGATGGCTGCACTGTAGTCAGCCGGTGGGGTGCCACTGTTGGGGTCAGTAGCATGTACAATGGTCTGTACCAGGTCCACGACGGACATGACTTTGGCCAGGACACTCAGCACCTGTTTGCAAAGGAAAAAGGAATCAATGGGAAATGATGAAGACATTTTCAAGAAAACAACCAAGACTTCACTTTTTGACACAATTTTGTGGTACCAAAACCGTCTTTTGACCAAGAATGAGAGATTAAGAAATTCTCTCACTTTAGTCATTCTAATGTTGAAATCACTGTACCTAATGAATGTATGTTTATTTATGAATTACATTAACAATCTCCTTTTGAGAAATGCGTCTTAGATATTGTCCTTATGTGGTACTTTTTTAAAATACTGTACATTATAACTTTGTCACCATAAAACTCAGTTGAGCTTCACGAAACAATGGATGCACAGTGAATTGTGCACCATAACCTCTTGTATATCCTTGCCCTCCCCATTATTTTACTTTATGTGTGGCCACCTTAACTTAACAATGAAACAAAAATAAGACAAAAAGTTTTCTGAGTGTCAAAACTGGGTGAATGTTTCCAGTCTAGAAAAAGTTGACTTACCGTTTTCCAGAGGTTGAGCCTGCTGATGCCTGAGAGGTTGCAATTGAGCTGGCAAGTCCATCGGACTGTTTCTCGTCTGTACAGAAAAGGTACGTAGAAGAGACTGGCCACCCACAGCCAGGCACATGGCACCCACACAAGCACCGTCTTCTTGAAACAGTCCGTCAGCACGGGATAGAAAGTCTCAAGGGTCAGCTCTGGGTCCTGAAGTAGACGATTTAATGTAATGCAAAACAAAACATTGATTTCAGCAAGGCTGACCAAAAAATCTTTCACTAATCCAAAATAATTTGTATGCATCCATATGTTCATCCAGAAAACACAATTGCATACACATGTACAAAGATGCACAATAACATCTTTAATGTGAAGTTCAATATTAATACAACATTTATGGCAGGAGATATGTGTGTGCATATATGTTCTGTATTAATTGGGGAGCTGTAATCCAGGTGGCACCACCTACCTCACCAGGTGGTGCCCCACACTGACCTCAAGCTCCCCCAACACACACCACTATCCAAGGCCATCTAAGGCAAATTTAATCTTTAATAAAGGGTGGTCTCATGACACCGTCGTCTTGCGCGCTTGGTCATTAGATGTTATCATTGATTGACTATTGTCTACATGTAACACACATGTAACATTATAAATATTCATTTATATTCTTCATTAAGTATGTTAGAAGTGTATTGAAATATGATTAAGGAATTTTGAATGAAACTGAAATTCTGGAATCATTCATGATTCTATAATTTTGGGTTTTTCCATGAATCCAAAATTTAGATTCTTGGTAGTATTTAAGTAGGTACATAATTCCATCTTATTTTTTTTTTTTTTTTTTCTTTTTTTTTTTTTTTTTTTTATTGAACTGACTTCACGCGTGTACATGTTCTTCCAGTCAAGTAAAAATTAAATGAGAAAGGGATAACATCTTAACTAAATGTTGATCGTATCATGAGAAAATAATGAGATGAAATGTATGAATATAGGCAGTAGCAACGAGCGTCAATATATATCAAACGTTCAAGGATCCAGATCTCAGTATTGCAATCCCGATATTCCCCTCTTAAATTTCACTTTCGTCACCGATTTCTGGACTGCCTGAGGAAGCCTGTCCCACAATTTGATTCCACGAAGCAAAGGGCTTTTTAGTATTTTATCAAATTTCCTTTTCTTTACCCTGAATCTAACCTTTGATTGGCTCCTCAAGCCTTCCCGTAGGATTACTGAGTTTAGGAGATCTAGATCCTGGGACTTGCGGTACATCAAAACAGTATGATGTTCACGTCTTCTCTCCAATAAAGTACGTATACCATAAATTTTGCCAATTTGCGGATTCCCAATTCCAGTGTGATGATTACAGTCTATCATTCGTATGGCCTTTGAATGTAAAGCATCAAGTCGCTTAATATCCTCAGCTTTGCCACTTTCAATCATGAAATCAGCATAATCATACAGAGGGAGAATAGTTTGTTTATAGACAAGGGCAGCTATATCCCTCGTTATAAATTTCCTCATCTTACACAGTTGTACAATACGGGCGTTCATTTTCTTGTATTTGTTCTGGAGAAATTGGTCAAAGTTCAGCTCCGAATCTATATGGACCCCAAGGTAATTGTAACAACACACTGTCTCAAGCTTGGCCTTATTTAGGTAAACAGTACACTCAGGGATCGGCTTGTTATTCGGGGCAAACAACATATGCTTTGTTTTTGATTCATTTATAGTAAGTTTATTCATTTTACACCAGTCAGAGATTACTGACAACCCGGCAGCAGTACGTTCAACAGCTATAGATGGATAGATTTGAGCACCAACAACAAATTCATACCATTAATTTTCAGTCATCACTTATCTTTCTTGTTTAAATAATCTTTTATTTATCCTCTTCAGAATAGCCTGATCTTCAAACATTTAGTTTACAAGACGTTTACATATACTTGAGATAGGTCCATCATTTCTAATCACCATTCTGATTTTCTTTATATATATATATTACGTATACAATGATTATTATATGATGAAATGAGATATGAACTGAGAGCTATTATTAATCTTTAGTCTTGTCCTGCCTGGACACATACATAAAGTAATGCTAAGTAAATTAACTTATACAAATTAGCAGGCGTTATATATGGCAACATCAGGAATTTTAGGGGTAATTTTTCTTAATTTGTTAAACTTCTATTTGTTATCAGTCTCCCATATCAGCCCTTGTATGGTTAGCCCTAATTAGGCTCCTCTGTAAAACTAACATCTGTTTGTTTCATCACTCTGTGGCTTATATATATCTTATAACTCTATTTTGATTCTCAGCCATATACCATTGTCCTTCCAATAAAATACAAGATTAAGCAAATTGTATCTCCTGCATGTTTTGAGTTCACTCGTATTGGACCTTTTTAACAATTTCTTCCTACTCATATCCAGTGGGTTTCTTATAATATTGTATAAAGTTCTAGAAGCCGTATATTGTAGATTGTCCAGCTCATATATTTCTCAGGCTTGGCGGGATTCGATTAGAAATTCCCAATACTCAAAGTAAAGTAGGATAAATTGCTTATAAACTACTAGAGCTGTGTTAGTTGTCAAACATTTCCTCAATTTCTTGAGTCTGTATATTTTCTGATAATTATGCAGTTTTACAACCATTATCCAGATTGCCTTGGAAGTTTAATTTGTTGTCAAATCCTATTTCCAAATGCTTGTAAGTGGTTGTTGATGCCAAACCATGATTTGCAGTTGTTATTGAAAGTTTTTTCCCATTCTGTGCTGTTAAACAACGTTATTTAGTCTAATCCATATTCAATATCTTTTTTTTTCACCACAACATTCTACTACAGCCTCAAAGGAGCTGCAGTTTTTCCCTAAAGGTCGTATTCCATATACAGAAAGTGTGCACTGTCAAAAGTGAGCGTCCCTATGGCAATAATCTATACCGGTGGCCCATACTTTTGGCGTAATTTTGGCCACCGAAAGTGTAGAATCGGCCGCTGAAAGTACCATATCAGCTACCAGTCCAAAAACAAACGTGTTGGTAAATTTTATCAGCAACACTGCCGAAAGTATATTATTGGCGGAAAACTAGCAGTGCACGTTTGGTATGTGGAATACGGCCTTTAAACCACTGAATCAAATATTACTGCATCATCTGCAATGGGTAATATTTTGCCCATTTCTACATAGTCCCTTATATAGTAGACCTATAACCCCTATAACAAGGACCCAAAGACTGACCTCTGGAGGACGCCATTGAATACAGGGAATTCAGTTGACTTAATTGAATTAAGATTTGTTGTTTGCAATCTTGAATCCAGATAGTTAATGATCCATACTATGGGACTACCTATTACTGTCATAACAGACGCTTCTCATATTTTTTGTTGTCTTTGTAGCGCATAGTATATACATGTATAATATGTGCAATAATATCAATCACTTCTCTCGGCCATACTATGCTCCCGTATAATTATGTACTATTAAAATTAAAGTGGGAGTCTACGGAAGAACGGACTTGTACCGAGTATGTGAACCCAAATTAGTGAAACCAATAAAAAAACAAAAAAAACTGAAGATGACAAGCCTCATCTAGGCAGCAGCTAACAAACATTCGAAAGTTGTCCTTACCCAAAAGGCATCGTACTCTGTCCTGTTACCACATAGGGAGGGCCAAAGCACCGCGTCCCCCGCCATGTTGTGAGTCATATCTTATGCCGAGTATCGTAGCCCTATGGAGGTTGTCTGCAGAGTGGGATCATGGAAAATCATACATGCAATAACTGCAAATTTTCTGCAAAATCCTCTGTCATGGAAAACAAAGTGAAATTAGAAAGTCCATAAAGATTATAAGAAGCAATATGATGCCAATATTCTGATTCAAACATTTATGTAGATATACATTTACATATTCATGTAGATCAGAAATGTATGCAGGTGTCGCATATTGTACAGAACAACTGTTTGTCATAGTATCCATGGGAACTTTATTGAAATTTTGCTTAAAAATATGACTCAATTATAACTATGAAAATTCCATTTATAACACAAATCGTGCTGATCATAATGCACTTCTTGATGGTTCAATTGTTTAGTAAAGGTTAGTTACATATATGACTAAACGCTGCGGAGAATGGCACTTATTAAATTTTGTTTAAAATATGTCAAAGTAAAGTGATCATTCTCTCAGAATTGCACCAGTCACATCTCTCACTGCCTCCTTTCTCACCTGTCACCTTCGTCCCATCAGTGTCAGCCTTACAACCCTGGAGTACCAGCAGACACTGAGAGGCCGGTGATGTACCACCCCTATGGAGTACCTGCCAAGGTGTGCTTCCCTCCACCCTGTCTGAGAGACCACTGTCTTCCAGCCTGGGGGGAGGGGTGGGGAGGGGTGGTGTGGGGGCTGTGTGGGGTAGGGGTTGGGGGGTTGGGGGTCCACATATAGGCTATGTACTAATAGTAGAGCAGATGTGGGCCAAAGATTTCAGATTCAGGTTGCCGAAAAAGTAACAGGCAGAGACATAATTATATAAAAGAATCCTAACATTCTAAACCTTTTAAAAGCCCTCGTAGCCGGATTCAACTCTTATGGGGTTTTTCAAAATGGCAACCTCAACTCTGGAAATAAGCACTTTTCTGCCTTCCTTCTGCTCTACTATAAGATATCATGCATTCGCATGTACACACACAACTTTGTTCTATGTGAATTACAAGTCTCCAGTTAAAGAAGACAAAAAAATGGGGGAGGGGGTCAGTTCCCCTTGGGCCTCCAACCTTAATTTCGCCCCCACTGGATATCCCAGCAGTGGCGTAGCCGGGGCGGGGGGGGGGGGGGTTCCTGGGCGTCTGGAACCCCCTTAAATTTCCCAAAATATAAGTAAGATATAAGAAATCTTGCCAAAGTTGTAGGTCGGAACCCCCTCAGATTTACCTGGAACCCCTTTGACTTTCAGGCTGGCTACGCCCCTGCCCCAAACCCTTGGATCCCTCCCACCCCTTAGAGCCCCCCCCCCCCTCTACCCCATGGGTAAGGGGGCCTTGGTGGTATCTGTAGTGAGGGCGTGTACACACACAACCTTTTTTCTATGTGAATTACAGGTCTCCAGCAAAAGAAAAAAAATGAATAAAAATGGGGGTCACCCATTAATTTCGCCCCCGCTGAATCCTCCCACCCTTGGATCCCTCCCACCCCTTGGATCCCCCCCCCCCAACCCCTGGGTAAGGGGTCTTGGGGTGGATCCTCAGTGAGGGCCGGCCGGGCCTCTGCTTCAGCCAAGCGTGTCGCACAATAGGGCTAATTGTTTTAGCGTCCTACCTTGGGTGGTAATTATGGTGTAATAAGGCATTATTGGGTCAACATTATATCCACTTTACTCACTTTGATGTGACGTGGGCCTTGACGGCTTAACACCCCCCCCCCAAACCACCCCTCCCCCCTCTGTCATGTCGACCTGCGGCAGGAGCCCCGGGATGGGGACTAGACAGGTGCCAGTTAAGGCCCATTCGCCCTGGCCGATAATTGTGTCGCTCACAGGTCCGACAAAGTTATCGTATGGAGAAAACGATCAGTTCACAGCCGATAAAATTATCGTATGCAAACGAAATTGAACAAATAGCATTCACACTGGCAAAAGAGGTCCCGAATGATTGCATACGATAATTTTCTCAAGTACTTTAGTACTCTAAGTACTTCAAATACTCTGCTGTCGGCTGGAATCCAAACGAATTGATCCAACATGTTGGATCAATTCGTTTGAGTTACTTGCGATAACTTAATCGTTTGTACCAGAATTGCAAACGATAGATGTCGCAAGAGATCGTATGTACCCAATTTGCCAGGGCGAATGGACCTTATAGGGGATATTCCACCAGACGACATGGGCTGCGATATCAACACAATATGACTATATTGTAGACAAATTTCCATACAAGAGATATAATGGATAAATAAGAATTGCAATTTGGAGCATGTGTCATATGATAATTCTATCTGTGATATGTGCAATTTCCTTACGACATTGTCATATCGCAGCCCACGTTGTGTAGTGGAATAGCCCCTGTAAGGGGGTGTGAGATGGAACACACCTTGAGTGCTTCTTTTCAGATCAGTTCTTTTCGTCACTGTAAACAGATGTAATGACACTTTGTGCAGGGGCGGATCCAGAGATTTTCAAATGGGGGGGGGGGGGGGGAGGTTGGGGGGCTATTGTAACATTTTCCGCCGCACCCTCTGGATCCGAAAATTTTATGTATTAAAAAGATCAATATTTTGCCAAATATAGGGGGTGGGTGCATGGGGTGGGGGTGGCCCACGCCCTCTGCGCCCCCGCCTGTCCCTAAATCCTCCGCTAAACAAGGTGTTTATGGGAGGGTCCATAATAAAGGTGTATTAACAAAACCTAAATAACAATAAAAAACAGAGCAAACCTGTCTTTACAAATTTACGGATTCTGTGGAATCAACTTCATTTAAGTATTGCTCACATATTTCAAAAGGAAAAAAAAAACGGAAAATATTGAAGAATTGGTCGATTATTGATAACAGAAAATTGGATTTGGGAGTCCCTAATTTCTGGTCTTTTAGTTACTCCCCTTGCCATTAATCTTAAACTGTATGTGGTCAAATAAAATAATATATTTAGTATCAAGGAGCATATTTTAGAATAGGGGATTCCCTTTTTTGGATGTATGGAGTTTCCCTTTAACTCCCTGTGTGACGTCACATATTTAGGGATTTCCCTTGAAGAAAAATTAAAAAGGCAAAGTATATGATGACCGTATGATTCTGTGTAAACGAAAATTTACCTAAAGCCTACTGATATGATTAGGACATGATGTGAATGACATGAGTTGATTTCATAGAAAAATAATCAACGTGGGGGCATGTGCTAGGATCCCTTTAAGGGGGTCTGAGATGGAACGCACCTTGAGTGGTTGTTTTCAGATCAGTTTTTGTAAATAATTATAATGACACATTGTGATATGTAACAAGGCATCTATGTGAGGGTCCACCACGCAGACTCATGATAAAGGTATATATACAAAACCTAAATAGCAATAAAAACCAGAGCCAACCTTTCCTTACCTTGTTCTAAGCCTCCATCAGATGAGTAGTTACTGGTGTCACCTCCCAGCACTAACTGGAGGGCAGTGTCCCACCCCTCCCTCTCCCCCTTTCCACTCTCCCCCTTTACTTACAGACAAGGCACAGGCTCTGTGAGTGGTGGGGGGCGGCGGTAGGCTGTGGTGCAGCCCCTAATAGGCTGGAATTAAGATGATGGGAGGATGAGGGTTCCAGACCCCTAAATTCGACATGGCGTCATTTCTCAAAGAGAGGAGCAAGTAAAATTCGAATTTTCTTAAATTCTCACACTCTCCTTCAGATTTGATGTTGTGACGTATTGTCAATGTATAGTCCCATGTATTGTTGTTGTATAGTCTTGTCCTTCGTAAATCAACGTTAACTAAGAAATGAATATGTACATTATGAACTATTTGTATGTATGCAAACGCTGAAGGTGGGGGGAGAACAGCAGAAAGCTTGACCCCTTTTAGGATAATGTTGAATAAAAAAGAAAGAGAGAAAAACAATTATTATCATATCACATTACCGTTACTATCAAATACCCCAATGCAAAGAAAATCTAGTCTTAAAACCTGATGGCGCACTGAATCCCTTGTCCATCTGAAGAAATAATTAGATTTGATTAACCCATTAGGAATCCTGAGGAATAATAAAGTTTATTTTTTTATCTCTTCTGCTTGTGACGTCACACTCAGAACGAATGCACTGTGCAGGAAGAGATTTATGAAATTTGGTATGGTAGCACATATAATGGTATGGTATGCACCAGTATACTAATTTACACTTACTGGCTCCTCCCTTTAAAATCTCTTAGAGGGTCTCTTAGATATGACATAGGACATGGGAGAATCAAGCAACAGGTGACATGGCCTTTTCTTATATCCAACATGCGACATGGGGACCCCCCTCCCATCAAGGGCCCTGGGATGTGACACTCATGTACTGTAACATTGTTGGCCTATAAGCCCATCCCACATTGGGTATATCTAGGGTTGGACAAGGGTTGGAGAAAATGACTGTTTAAGCAATCATTGTTCCCAAAATTTGGGGTAACTGAAATACACAAGAATTGTGTTTTTCTTTATCCTCCAATACTATTTGAACATTATGATTTCTCAAATTTCATCAATTGGGGGATTTGCAGGTTTGCCAGCCTATCATCCTATCAATGATGTGTTTCAGGGCAAAATAGAGTTGGACATTATAGGCTGGGTTGACCGGCTTTAACATTGATTCCTATGGGAAAAAGACGACAATATAAATCTGCATTTTACAAATTTTAAGAACAATCTGTCAACCAAATTGCTTTGGTTAATTTTGGGAACAAGTGTAAAAACAATTTTGAATATATTTCATAGTAAACCTAAATGTTGGTGTAAACTGAGATGGGCTTATTACAGCTTCTACTATGAGAACTAGATGTTTATCAACAAAGGAAAGTAGGCTAACCCACTAGTTGGATATTAATGTGAAAGACGACTCCATAGACATCACTATTTAGATGCTGTCTTTGGGAAGACGTTCTTGATACCTACCCAGGTAGGCTTCTCATCCAAGGCCATCTATAAGTAACCCAGATCTACCGACCTTACAGGGGCATACGTCATTATACTCTCTTTAAATTAAATATTGTGAATTATCCTCTCTTTATATGTAATCCCCTTCATACTGGTGCATTCCACCAGGGATCCTCTCGTGCAGCTCTTCCATTATCCACTATCAGGGGTTCAGCCTATCCTCATTAAGTGTAATCATTAAATTTTGTGAATTACGCAAAACCACAAATTTGAGTGAGTAACATAAGGTCGTATCTCATATAGGTTAACCTATGTGAGATACGACCTTATGTTACGCACCCAACGAAAATATTTGTAACGCCAAATATGGCACAAAATAATTATGATGTGGAAGATGGCACATAATAATTATGACGCTGGATGATGCTATAATTATATATATAGATTGGAAAGCCTCCAACCATCAACCACCAAGAACGCACACATTACCACTGTTGTCCTAAGGTTGTAGATTCAGCCGTCTTATCTAGAACAAATGATTGAGATGCCTTTTACCCTCCTAAACTTGTACTAGAGTAAATCATGGGCATCTTTGGCCATCTTTGCAACATCTCAACGAAACGATCGATCGTTGACAACTAGCTCAAATTCGTGAACAATTAGGTGTAGTTAAAACAAAGGGTTCAAAGAGGACAATGACGTTGACAAGAAAGGGTAAATCCTTGATAACGCTGCATCATCGACAAGTAGTTGAGGAATATTGGTTGTGTGCGATCGGCCATGTCCAGTACGTTCACTGCATTTACTGACAATTGTGTCCAGGCAGCCACCATCGCGCTGCCAGTACAGTTCATCAGAGATGTCGTCAGGCCCGTACCAAGGGTCTGCGGTGGAGGGGGGAGGTTGGCCAGACTCCCAAAGTGGAACTTTTGCTTATAGTTTCAACAATTTAGACAGTTTAAACAGAGGACAGGGCATTCTTTCTTCTCAATTTTCAATAATATGCTAGCTATATCATTTTACTATATGTCAAATGAAAGGTGATAACCTTCTCTATCTAATGCAATTTTATGCGTTTATTTTTTCAACATGGATATCCCTCTTAATACATTAGTGGCAGTTTTCAAACTTTGCATGCCACACAATAACATTCCTCTGTGGGGAAGCGTGTCTCAAATTCTTTATTTAGGTCCTAGTTTTTATGTTATTGCTAAAAACGGGAAACTTTTTGTCATTTTTTGAAACTTTATTTTCTAGATTTCATAAAATCAAAACTAGGACCTTGATAAAAAAACAAACAAACTGAAACAGCCCTGCAAATGGGTCTCATCTACATTCATGGAAAAGTTCAAGTCATTACATATCTAATTAATCGAGATATCCTTGTTGAAAATAATAGTAGTAAAAAAAACACGTTTTTTCCCTGTCTTCAGGCTCATTTTATTATTTTTTTTTTCATTAAGTTTATTCGGCAACTTCATGTAAGTACATGTTCTTCCAGTGGCATAGTTATATATATATACATACAAAGATGATCTTATTAAGATTATATGAGAATGAGCGATGAGAAAATGGGAATTATAATCATCTCAGAGTTCATGAACATTTTCACAGGTCAGCTTCAGTTCATACCACACAGTTTTCTTATTGATTGCTTGAATTTCACTTTAGTGATCGAGCGCTGTATACTAGCAGTCAACATTTCCCACACCTTCACACATCTGTACTGTGGGCTTTTTAAATAAAATTCATATTTCCTTTTTAGCTTTTTCCTAAATTTTACTCTTTTATTACTGTGCAAGTTTATTTTCGGACGGGTTAAGTCCAGCTTGTTATTGAGCTTGCTACGTCTATACATCAAACATGAAATATGTTCCCTCCAGCGCAATCTGAGTGATTGAACCTTATACATATCTGACAATTTGTGATTATCAAGATTGCGATGAATGCCATTATCAATATATTTTAGAGCACGATCCTGTAGTTTCTCTATTTTATTCTGCTGGTACATAGAGGAACTCTCAATCATAAAATCGGCATAATCTATTATTGGAAGGATAGTCTGCTTATAGATAGTGCAAGCAATTTCGGCATTTATGTAAGGCCTTAACTTCTTCAGTTGTATTAGACGGCCCAACACCTTCTTATACTTTGCATGCATAAACTCATTAAATTTCAAATTTTCATCAACATACACACCCAAGTAATTATAGCAAGTGACGTGTCCGGCTTTACATTTGTATGTGATTTATGTCAACATATAGAGGTTTTAATGAACGTTTTAACCCTTTAGGCCCCACTGGTTGCAACTATAAACTGCTGTATTTTGAACCCCCTTAAAATAACCGGGAATCCCCTCAATGTTTCTTGGAACCCCCTTTGAATTTAGGGCTGGATATGCCCTTGAGGCACGTACACAGGGGGGTATAGGCCTAAGGAATCCCTGCCCCCCCCCCCCCCCACACACACACACACAACAGATCTTGTATACGGTCCTGAGAGTCCCATGGAGTCTCACATCCAAGAGCACCCCAGACGGGACCCCAGAAGGCGGGTACGGACGGGTGTAGCCGAAACCTGAAAGTTACCCAAGCCAAGTTGCGACGTAACAAAACCATTCTGCAACCATACATTTAGGGTCAGCCTGTTTCTTAATAATATGACACTTACAGTTACGTTATTGGTGGTGAGATTGAAACCTCGTTGAATGAGAATATTATTGTAATGTTATTTTTTTGGTGAAGTTAGGACCAAACCATCACAGAACTTTATAAGAAAATTCTGTTTGGGTTGAAGAATGTAACCAGAATGTTATAATAACATCACAGTGCAACGTCACAGAAGTAGGTTGCAGCAACATAATGAGGTTAGGGACGCGGTGCTGTTTTGGTATAATTGTGAAAAATCAGGTCGATAACATAAATGACATTGTGGTCACTCTGTGCATGTGTACTCTCCAGGCTGAGGTTCTGAGCTATTTATCGTGTGCAAACAGGATGCAGAGTGTGACTGGAGAGGTGTAGTCAGTCTGTGCACTGGAGAAGAACACTACTCTTAACACTTATTACCTAACTGACTGCCCTTTCAACATTTCTTGATAACTTTAATGCAGGATAAATTTAATGATTTGATGTTTGCATAAAATCCCGTCGGACAATCATGATAAATCATAGGGTTTTTAATAGTCAATTGTGTAATATTATGATAGTTTAGGATGAAATAGGCTGGTAATAACGTTCGCAAGTGCGTTTGATGAATCCAATTGTTCCCCTGTCTTAATAGGACCCCCATTTTAACAACGATACCATTTTATGAGTACACCACTACCACCAACGTTGGTCCCAACGTCATTTTCTGACCATGATAACATTTTGGAGCTTGTCCCAAACTTGATAATTAGGAGTCATCAAAAGAACATACCCAATACAGAACAAGCCAGAACGTTGCTGCAACGTTATGACAATGTTGCATCCTTTGCTGGAACATCTGATACTTGACACTCATGGCACCAAACCATGGCATCCTGGTAACTCCTGGCTCGACACCTGGGTCGACAGATCAAGAACCCTATCATTCCCTATGATTGAATTGTTGAATGATGAATTATATCAAATTGCCCTGTAGAATTAAAATAACATGTCGGTATGAAATTAAGAACAAAAGCACAAATACTTAAAAATACAAAATAAATAAAGCATGTAACTGAAAATGATTCCTGTAAGGGTCAACAGGGTCACGTGATTGTAACTGACCAATAGGAAGCCGCTTAAGGCCATATGATGGCCGCCCCCCTGTGTGAGGCGCTGAATAGTCAGTAGCAGGATAGTATGAAACCTAGCAACACTCCCTACATCACGATTGAGAACGCCCCGGCACCCAGCCCCCTCGCCTTGACCCAGAGCTAGAAAACCCGTGTCAGGCACACCCTAAAGCTATCCTAAGTTCTGCCCACACTCATGCATGAGGAACGACTCTGAGATGCACGGTCCCTCGCCCGACTGCTCGCGCCTGGTCTGCAGCCCTGTGACCTGGCTCGGACTTTGCGCGAGAGGCCATACTAACTGTCTAATTGGTTCTCTCGTACCACTGAGAACGGTTGAACCATGGCTAGAGGCCAACCCTGAAAACGGAAAAGGAACCAAAACCCCATTTAGAATCACATAAATAAATGCGTTCATATAATTACGTGAAGATGGCTGGTCAATCTTACTCTGCATGGGTAAGTGACTTTTACTTTCAAAATACCCCTCCCCCATCTCTCTCTCCTCCCAGAGCAGGCCTTCCTGTGTTTTCCGCATTCACAGATATATAGATTTTATCTAAAACAGGTCACAATCACAAAATCGGTTCTTTCTTAACCAGCAGCCCTATTTATAATCGATCTTATATTACAGATTAAAATGTATGGTACATATCTATATATGAGTTTTATTTCTACTTCCTTTGACTGATCTAATTGGAAACAATAGGGAAAATAACATTTTTTACATGGAGCTACAGTTGGATTCGAGAGCAAATATAACGATTCACTAAAGTTAGAAAATCAACCAGATAAGCATTCACTGTATAGACATATTCATATATATCACCGCCCGGTATGAAAGGGAACATTGCCATGTGGATTCAGAGGTACCTACCATGATTAATATAATTACCCATAAAAGCTAGGGGTATCTTAATATGGAATATCTCAAATTATCCAAGAAGGGGAGGGAATTATCCCTAAACTCTGCTACCTTGAAGTGACCCCATCACCAGTCTGGTATACTGAGTAAAGTTTACTTGGTCTGAGCTAAGGAGGCTCGTCTAATGTAACCACAGACCTAATTATCCCAATCCAAAGGGATATATCCTATTTAAGGCTTTAATTACTACTCTACCAAACTAATCAAGGTCATTATGGAGAGGCAGTGATAATACCAGATTATGTGAGTAATGCATGGGATGAGACGCATTGGATACTGAATGATATCCCACCCCCATACCCTAAATAAAAACCAGTCGAAAAAAAAAACAACAGCTACAACCCCCACCCCTAAGTCACCCCCATCACTCACCCGCTCTACTATACACCCACAACCACCACTCAGACACACTCAGTACCTCCCGTGTGTACATTCTCTGGTGTGTGTTTCACTCTAATACTCACACCCCATTACGTACATTCTGTGGTGTGTGTTTTACAGTAGTACACATACCCCAGTACAATAAATGCGAGTGATATAAGTAATAGGGTGCACTTATATTCTGTGGTGTGTGTTCCACAAAAGTATGTGTATGCCATTAGGTACATTTTGTGCTGTGTGTTTAACAGTAATACTTGTACCCTATTACATACATTTTGTGGTGTGTGTTTGACAACAGTTCATGTATGCCATTACATACATTCTGTGCTGTGTGCTTCACAGTATTATCACCCGCACTGTCGAAGAGCAGTACATGCAGAGGGTGGTGCGTATTGAGAGGCCGTATGTACCGCTTGTTGTTTTCACCATTTTCAACATATTTGGATTGTTGCTTGGGTGATGAAATAAAGAAGAACCATGGGGGGTGTCCTCTGGTGGCCGTACGACCCCTGGGGGTTGCACAAACCTTGGGCTTCATCCTCGGTACGTGACAATCCTCTATAGCTTGTACGGGCACCCTCTGATGCTCCCCTTGGTTCTTCTTATTATAGTACCCCATTACATACATTCTCTGGTGTGTGTTTCCCTCTAATACATGTACCCAATTCCATATATTCTGTGGTGTCTGTTTCACAGCAGTACACATAACCCATTAAGTACATTCTGTGGTGTGTGTTTCACAGTAGTACGTGTACCCCATTTACAACGTTCTGTGGTGGCGTGTTTTACAGTAGTACATGTACCCCATTACATACATTCTGAAGTGGCATGTTTCACAGTATCACTTGTATCCCATTACTTATGTACATTCTGTGGTGTGTGTTTCACAGTAGTACATGTACCCCATTACATAAATTCAGTGGTGTGTGTTTCACAGTATTACGTGTACCCCATTACATACATTCTGTGGTGGCGTGTTTTACAGTAGTACATGTACCCCATTACATACATTCTTCTAGCATGCATTCTCACTTTTTACCTTAAGCTTGTTGAGCATGTGTTTTACTCCATTACATTGTTAACTTTAAGATGTTTATCTAAAGAGTCAAATTTATTGTCATAATTTTCTAATCATAAGGAGTCTTCTTTCTTGGGGCATTCAGTGCAGGGATCCACTACCGTCCCCAGTGCGAACAAGTCAATTACAGTTAGAATGTGAGCATTATGAATTCTATGTATATCTTGATTACTTAATTGAGAGTAATTTTAATAAGTATTCAGATTACCTCTTCTGTCATGGGTCATATCCCACCACCTAAAGTCTGACCTGTGCTCACTTTCACCATCAATCTACCCCTTAATAGATTTGTCATTCCTAATTTAATGATAAACATCCCCATTACTTAATTTCTGTAGCGTGTGTTTCAGTATTCAGTATTCATTAGCTAATACTGGACAAGGAGCAGGTTTTACATCACGAACACCCGTCTGCTCATCTCATTTTAAATATTCAGAGGATATAATGTTTTCAAGGTGTCAGGTTTTTAGGTGAAATATTATATTGTATTATGACTGGTTAGAAACAGATTGGGAATATTTGTATCTGTTCTTTAAAATCCCTCCTGCCTTCATTTGGCTATTTAAATATAAGATTGGTTGTGTGAAGAATGCAATATAATGTATGTTTTTATAACTTTATTTACATTGAAAAGACATAGTACATGAAAAGGTATGTAATATTAATGGCTCATTGTCATACCCACTCTCTTTGGACCTCATGAATAAGAAATAGTCCTAGATGTATAATGAGGAGACTACAACATGTACATTCATTTGTCAACACAATATCTTCTTATATTTTTCTTTCTGAAGTAGTCTTCAGGGGTATTCCAGATAAAGTATACAAAGTAATACAAATTACAGTAATCATTTCGACTATAATCCAAAAATAGTTTAATAACTTCTCCAAGTAAATATCATTGTAGAGCATATAAATCAGACCAAATTCATTTTTAAAGAAATATATGTATCTTAACTATATTGCACATCTTGACTGAGAATTCTTATATGTGACCCGTTTTGGCACATTGAGTCGGATGTCGCACCAGGTCCATTTTTAGAGACCTATCCCATCAGAAAATACAGATTCTTAGCTTTAAAACGAGGTGTAACAGCCGACATCCGACTTATTGCGACTTCCGAACCAATTCGCCAAAACGGGTCACATATGATGGGGTTTGATCAGATTAAATGGCATATATGAATGTATATATCTCCTAACTGTATTGTATAATGTATCCTGAAGATACAAGGTACAAAAGGCAGATCCCTAAAGGTTAAACCAGACCAGCTTCCCTGGCCATGCCGTGGAATATCGACGAGGTCAACCTCAGGAGCCGCTGTGGGTTGTCGTACTCCTTCACCATCCCCTCCTCAAGCACCATCACCCTGAAAAACAGACAGTGAATAGTATTGAATACAATGTAGGAGAGCAAATCATTTTTTTTATTACATTTCCTATTTGTTTTATATTAATTTGTTGACAAATACAACTATTTGCTTTACAGAGATTGTTATGCATGATTCATCTCGTCAAACTTTAATTGCATTACAAGCTGGAAAAAGCTTTTAATGAATGGTATGCTGGAGAGGACTTTTCCCATGTAGTCGGTTCTTGGCATATTAACCTAGAGGGCAGCACCAAGGGGTGATACATATTTAATGGAATGAAAGAGGGAAAATTTAATTCTACTATCTATTATATGTTAGTGAAGAAAACTCAACTGACTTGTCATAGTCCATGATGGTGTTGAGTCTGTGGGCGATGGTGAGCACTGTGCAGCCCTTGAACTCCGTCCTTATTGTAGTCTGAATCAAGTCATCTGTCTCCAGGTCCACGGCTGCCGTGGCTTCGTCCATGACTAGGATCTTGGTCTTTCTGAGCAGAGCCCTGGCCAGACACACCAACTGACGCTGGCCAACACTGCAATATCATAGTCATAGTTACAAATATAGCTTCATTTTTTATTAGATACCACCAGGATCATATCATAAAAATCTTTAGACTAAGGAGGACATTTTCTTGTCAGCTGTTATGTTGCACCATTCAAGACTCCAGAGCAGTTAAAGTCCGAGACATGCCCAGAATGGTGATGTTGCAGCTATCATCATTTGCTAAACCAAAAATCACTTTCAAAACAGTTCTGCACCTTCATATCAAAGAAACATATAATTAATTGATGCCATAAATAAGGGTCTAAGATAAAATTCACTAGATTAATAAACTTGAATAAGATTTTCTCTGGTTAAGTCAAACTCTTTCTCTGGAAAGGACATCGCATGCTTTTCATCAAACTGTAAAAGATAAAGAATTGAAAGAATACCTCAGGTTTTGTCCATTTTCCCCTGCTTCATACATGAGCGTGTCAGGTAGTCCGGCCACAAACTCCTTGAGGTGAGCCTGTTCCAGGGCCGTCCACACCTCAGCATCACTGTACTGGTCAGCAGGGTCAATGTTAAACCGCAACGAACCAGAAAACAGCACTGGGTCCTTCAAAATGATAAAGGATAACATTGCTTAATACACAAAAAAAAGGCACGGATTGCCAGTTTCATTGAAATTGTGTGCACTCTATACTGAATCATTTGTCTACGGGGAGACATTAACCTTCAATTCTCCCTACCACGGATAGCCAGTTTTGTAAGTCTTGCCTGCAGGTTCGTCTAAAACAGGATGCATGCTGGGTAATATGTCAACAAATCTCATAGCTTTAGTATACATATTTTAATAAATTGTATCATTATCTGTAAATTAACATTGTGAAAGACTAGCCATCATTATTTTTTAAATCAGTATCCATGTGCATTAATATTTCCTGAGTTGTTTGCAAATTCATTCATTGTAGATAAATTTATAGGAATTAATTGATTATTTTCTATAGATTTCCCAAGGATTTTGTTGACAAAATTAGTCAAAATTAGCCTGCAGGTCCTTAAAATACTGTAAATCAGCTAACTGTGGTAGGGAGAATTGTAAATCATCATGGCCAATTGCTGAGAAAAATCACAAGTTTTGGCAATAGTATATTCACTTTATGCTTTGGTTTAGATACATTTCTGAGTTATAATTAAGCTTGAAATTCAGAAGAGGTATTCATATTGAATGGTGGCTAAATGCCGAAACAAGCCTGGCAAATATTCATGTACGACCTGAGTGAGATTCATTTGTAAAATATTTTTGTAGTCTCTAAAAAGCAAACCATCATAGCTAGTGGATAATTGAAAGGAAAATGCACATGTATGAACTAGGTTCTGCCTTCATTTTCATGAAATATTACATTTTCATGTTTGCTAATGGTGCTTCATACATGTTAATTTGACGGTCAACCGGAGCGTGATTTTCAATCCTTAAGCTTCAACACATCACCTAAAAGAATTCACCAAAGTGGGGACTTTTGTGCATTAAGTTCATTGATTTATGTTTTATGTGAGAGTGAACATCGATGAATGGTGGGCAAGTACCTGTGGAATGATGGTTAGCTTAGAACGCAGGTCATGAAGGCCGATATCAGCGATACTCTGGCCGTCAATTAGGATGGATCCTTTGGCTGCTTCTATGATACGGAACAAGGCCAAGGTCAGGGATGACTTCCCAGCTCCTGTTCTTCCCACGATACCGACCTTGTACAGAAGGTTTAAATTATTATTTGTATTTGCATAAGCATAAAAAGCATAAAAGGTTTCATAAAAATCCTCAGAGCAGGCCGTTACCAAATGTCGGGGACATTTCAGTAACTCATGTGGCCTCCATATAATGGCTGTCAGCTTCAGGGGTAAGGACACGATATCAATTGATTAAAATAAGCTCATTAAGTCACCAATAAATTGATTAGACTGACATCTTGATTCTGCATGCTACAACCTTCTATGTCACTCCTAAGGACAACTGTTGATGTTAAAGGACTTAGTAGAATTTAGTTGGAATATACAAAATTAATGCCTGGGAGTCAGAATTAAGAAATATTGAAAGAATGACTATATATATATATATATATATATATATATATAACCATATATATATATATGATGTCAAGTTGATGTACATGTGTCTATTCTGAGACTGAGCCCCCGAAGCCCTACCTGAATTTAACAGTAACATAGGTTTATCCTTGACTTTACATTAAATAAAGCCTCAGAGTGGGCTTCTCAAGCTTGTCAACATATGTTGACAAACTTCAAGATTTTCTTGAAAATACACTTAAGTCACAAATATACAACAATCATTGAATTGAGTCATGAAAATGAAATCAAAATAGAACATAAGTCCTGCTGGTCCAAAGCCCTAGCATTGATGTGCTCTGAAACAGAAGGGCATTTAGAATGTAAGGCACCAAGTAAAAGATAACCTAACAGTAGATAAAATGAATTACCTTTTCGGAGATGACTGAGATGCAGTTGAACTATGGGATTATGTTCACCTCTTTAGGCTGTATATAGCCCCTAGAAAACTACCTTTACTATAAGATTGCTTGTCTTTCACCAAGATGTAATCAAAAACAATGACTGTACAAAGGAAAGATAAATGACTGGATGATGTTTCACTGTTATGTTGCCGATAGTGGCGCCCCCTATGAGAGTCCATGCAACGAGATACAAATAAAACAACAAGCTGTCTTCTCTTATATTTTTTGAAACATAAACAAAAGGTGATGATGTCACGAAAATGCCAAAATAGCAGATGCGTTGTAGTGATTTTCACAGACGCTACCAGATGACGCCACATTGAGGAAAGTTGGGAAAAGTAATGCATGTGATGGTGGGAGTTACATATCTTTGTGTAGCTATAATATTCTTGATTAAAAACACAAATGTGAAAAGTGTCCACCTTACCTTCTGCATTGGTTCTATTTGGCAGGTGATGCCCTTGAGGACCAGGCTGAGACCGGGGCGGTAGCGGGCCTTGTACTTCCGGAAGTCGATGGCGCCATGCCCGGGCCAGTAGTCAGGGGGTGAGTTCAGCCGCCAAGGGGCCTGCCACAAACCAAGATAGGAATGGTAATTGTTTAAGAGTTATTATTTATGAGTCATTATGATGACTCACAAACCAATAGAGGAATGGTCATTTTGAGTTACTTCTTTCCTAGTGGATGCCACACAATTTTCTTTTAGAAATCCACTATAACAAGTCTGGGCTTACACAACCCATGTTATGAGGACGTCCCATTGTCCAGGGACACAGATCATCCTGTTAGGGATGGTTGAATGAAACTAAGAATATCAAAGAAAAGAGAGATTTGCTAATATTCTAACTTGATAAATGTGTCATAAATTAGTATTTCTAGTTGTTTAGCTCTCGCAATATAAAGTTGATTGTGTTCATTTTTTCGCAAAGGACAAAGTGAGTCCCCCCATGGCCCCTTAAGCCCCATACCCACTAGGCGATTTTACTGGCAACGGGTGACGGGCAACTGGGAGAATTGGCTGACTCTTAGGGTGGCCTGTAAGTATACTATATTGGAATGTGCATGTTTGAAATGAGCCTGTACTAAAATTGCTCAACTCTTCTAGTCGAGTCAGCCAATTTTGCACCAGTGAATCGGCCAACTCGGTCAAAATTGCCTTGTGGGTATGGGGCTTTAGTACTGTGTGACTGGGCCAGGGAGCAGGACCAGCCCTGGGACTGCCATATCCCCTTAGTAGGGCTAATTATAGACACCCAGATTCTGGGACATTCCCGTTTTCCTATGTTAATCCAAATCTGTATGAAGCACACAAGTCTGTCAACCTTTACTGCTTGTGATCCATAGGTTTGAGGCAGTTTCTTACCAACAGATTTATTTAGGATTTTCAAATCTATTCATGATAAATAGTCTCTTTATTCTTATCATTAATTCAAAAATCAAAATGAACCGTTAAAACTTTACATAGTTACAACATAACCACAAAAAACAAGATTTTGGAGTGTGTGTATGTATGGAACTCTACGGTCGAGTAGACACTTATAGTTCAAAATGGAGGCACCCACTATCGGAAGTAAATAAAGAGAATTTGTCTGTATTTTTTTCACATTTCTCCAACCATTGGTATAGAATAAAATCAGTACAGAACTCAGGGACACTCAACAACAATTATTACCCCTCGTCTCTGCACATTTCATGCATCTCAGGCTAAAGCCTCAAAGCATCAAATGTGCAGAGACTCGGGGGAATAATTCTTGCTTCGTGCCCCCTTTGTCTGTAGTGTGTATTTCCGCAGGTGAATAGCCTGTTCTCCTCACCTCTGTTTCCATTTCACTGTATTCCTTCAACCTCTCAACAGACACAAGGTGAGATTCCAGCTCAGATGAATCCTGGACCACAGCGACAATAATCTGGGCGATCTAAGCAAGCCAGGAAGAGACAAAGTACAGTAGAATTTGCTACAAACAGTTATTCTGAAGAACTGAAACAATCTATATATATAGTATCATGGCATAAATTCTGAATACGTATCACTACATTATAACTAATTGAGACAGTTCTGGTGAATTATAGTTTAAAAAAAGTTGAATAGGTAACGAAAAACTACTGAGAGCCCCCCCCCTTAGAGTATGTTACAGAAAGCTCTATCTTGTGAATCATTAAGACACATGTATCAGTTCTAGGTCCTCACTGCCAAGACCAATGGCTTACCTGTAAGGAGGTGGTGAGGGAGAGGCCTACGGTGTGTTACCTGTAAGGAGGTGGTGAGGGAGAGGCCTACGGTGTGTTACCTGTAATGAGGTGGTGAAGGAGAGGCCTACGGTGTGTTACCTGTAAGGAGGTGGTGAGGGAGAGGCCTACGGTGTGTTACCTGTAAGGAGGCAGTGAGGGAGAGGCCGATGGTGTGTTACCTGTAAGGAGGCAGTGAGGGAGAGGCCTACAGTGTGTTACCTGTAAGGAGGTGGTGAGGGAGAGGCCTACGGTGTGTAACCTGTAAGGAGGTTGTGAGGGAGAGGCCTACGGTGTGTTACCTGTAAGGAGGCGGTGAGGGAGAGGCCTACGGTGTGTTACCTGTAAGGAGGTTGTGAGGGAGAGGCCTACGGTGTGTTACCTGTAAGGAGGTGGTGAGTGAGAGGCCTACGGTGTGTTACCTGTAAGGAGGTGATGAGGGAGAGGCCTACGGTGTGTTACCTGTAAGGAGGTTGTGAGGGAGAGGCCTACGGTGTGTTACCTGTAAGGAGGTGATGAGGGAGAGGCCTACGGTGTGTTAACTGGAAGGATGTGATGGGGGAGAGGCCTACGGTGTGTTACCTGTAAGGAGGTTGTGAGGGAGAGGCCTATGGTGTGTTACCTGTAAGGAGGTGGTGAGTGAGAGGCCTACGGTGTGTTACCTGTAAGGAGGTGATGAGGGAGAGGCCTACGGTGTGTTACCTGTAAGGAGGTTGTGAGGGAGAGGCCTACGATGTGTTACCTGTAAGGAGGTGATGAGGGAGAGGCCTACGGTGTGTTACCTGTAAGGAGGTGGTGAGGGAGAGGCCTACGGTGTGTTACCTGTAAGGAGGTGATGAGGGAGAGGCCTACGGTGTGTTACCTGTAAGGAGGTGATGAGGGAGAGGCATACGGTGTGTTACCTGTAAGGAGGTTGTTAGGGAGAGGCCTACGGTGTGTTACCTGTAAGGAGGTGGTGAGTGAGAGACCTACGGTGTGTTACCTGTAAGGAGGTGATGAGGAAGAGGCCTACAGTGTGTTACCTGTAAGGAGGTTGTGAGGGAGAGGCCGACGGTGTGTTACCTGTAAGGAGGTGATGAGGGAGAGGCCTACGGTGTGTAACCTGTAAGGAGGTGGTGAGGGACAGGCCTACGGTGTGTTACCTGTAAGGAGGTGGTGAGGGCCTACGGTGTGTTACCTGTAAGGAGGTGATGAGGGAGAGGCCTACGGTGTGATACCTGGAAGAAGGTGATGAGGGAGAGGCCTACGGTGTGTTACCTGTAAGGAGGTTGTGAGGGAGAGGCCTACGGTGTGTTACCTGTAAGGAGGTGGTGAGGGAGAGGCCTATGGTGTGTTACCTGTAAGGAGGTGGTGAGGGAGAGGACTACGGTGGGTTACCTGTAAGGAGGTGGTGAGGGAGAAGCCTACAGTGTGTAACCTGTAAGGAGGTGGTGAGGGAGGGGCCTGCTGTGTGTTACCTGTAAGGAGGTGGTGAGGGAGAGGCCTACGGTGTGTTACTTGTAATGAGGTGGTGAGGGAGAGGCCTATGGTGTGTAACCTGTAAGGAGGTGGTGAGGGCCTATGGTGTGTTACTTGTAAGGAGGTGGTGAGGGAGAGGCCTATGGTGTGTTACCTGTAAGAAGGTGGTGAGGGAGAGGCCTACAGTGTGTAACCTGTAAGGAGGTTGTGAAGGAGAGGCCTACGGTGTGTTACCTGTAAGGAGGTGCTCAGGGAGAGGACTACGGTGTGTTACCTGTAAGGAGGTGGTGAGGGAGAGGCCTATGGTGTGTTACCTGTAAGGAGGTGGTGAGGGAGAGGACTACAGTGTGTTACCTGTAAGGAGGTGGTGAGGGAAAGGCCTATGGTGTGTAACCTGTAAGGAGGTGGTGAGGGAGGGGCCTACGGTGTGTTACCTGTAAGGAGGTGGTGAGGGCCTATGGTGTGTTACTTATAAGGAGGTGATGAGGGAGAGGCCTACGGTATGTTACCTGTAAGGAGCTGGTGAGGGCCTACGGTGTGTTACTTATAAGGAGGTGATGAGGGAGAGGCCTACGGTGTGTTACCTGTAAGGAGGTGGTGAGGGAGAGGCCTACAGTGTGTTCCCTGTAAGGAGGTGGTGAGGGCCTACAGTGTGATACATGTAAGGAGGCGGTGAGGGAGAGGCCTACGGTGTGTTACCTGTAAGGAGGTGGTGAGGACCTACGGTGTGTTACCTGTAAGGAGGTGGTGAGGGAGAGGCCTACGGTTTGTTACCTGTAAGGAGGTGGTGAGAGAGAGGCCTACGGTGTGTTACCTGTAAGGAGGTGGTGAAGGAGAGGCCTACGGTGTGTTACCTGTATGGAGGTGGTGAGGGAGAGGCCTACGGTCTGTTTCATGTAAGGAGGCGGTGAGGGAGAGGCATACGGTGTGTTACCTGTAAGGAGGTGGTGAAGGAGAGGCCTACGGTGTGTTACCTGTAAGGAGGTGGTGAGGGAGAGGACTACGGTGTGTTACCTGTAAGGAAGTGGTGAGGGAGAGGCCTATGGTATGTTACCTGTAAGGAGGTGGTTAGAGAGGCCTACGGTGTGTTACCTGTGAGGAGGTGGACAGGGAGAGGCCTATGGTGTGTTGTCTGTAAGGAGGTGGTTAGAGAGAGGCCTTTGGTGTGTAACCTGTAAGGAGGTGGTGAGGGCCTATGGTGTGTTACTTGTAAGGAGGTGGTGAGGGAGAGGCCTATGGTGTGTTACCTGTAAGAAGGTGGTGAGGGAGAGCCCTACAGTGTGTAACCTGTAAGGAGGTGGTGAAGGAGAGGCCTACGGTGTGTTACCTGTAAGGAGGTGCTCAGGGAGAGGACTACGGTGTGTTACCTGTAAGGAGGTGGTGAGGGAGAGGCCTATGGTGTGTTACCTGTAAGGAGGTGATGAGGGAGAGGCCTACGGTGTGTTACCTGTAAGGAAGTGGTGACGGAGAGGCCTATGGTGTGTTACCTGTAAGGAGGCGGTGAGGGAGAGGCCTACGGTGCCCCCGTTCAGGTTGGCCCGGTCTACCACACAGAAGGCAGCGGCCAATAACATCACCACGTGACCCAGCGTCTCGGTGGCCGTACCCATCCAGCTGAACACAAAGGCACAATGTCAATAACAGATGTCCAGCAAAGTACAGATTTTACAATTTCGGAATACTGCAATAAATAAGTACTATAGGAAAACACACTTAGGTTGACAGTATGACACTAAATTTGAGGTGGGTGTTGAAAAATTACTGCCTGAGGTCATTAGGCCAAGGGCTGTTATTTTTCTGACATCACGAGTATTCAGGGTTATACTGTCAACCGAGGTTAGTTTTCCTTATGATATCAAGTACCATATTTTATAAGGAAAATAGAAAAGAAATAACCGGTAAAGCTAAGTGGGCAGTATAACAATCTCTTGACTAAATACACACTTTGACTGGCCTCAAACAGTTTACCTCTTCTTGATATTCTCTCAAATATAGAGCTCTATTACTATATCTCTTTAATCCGACTGCATTATGTTACTTAACATCAAAAATATAATCTTGCGAATCCTTTTTGATTTCACAAAATAAAGAGAAAAATCGCATGCACAGTGAAGCAAGGAAGGCAGTATACACAAATACCACCCACTGTGCCAATACACCAAACATACCGAGTGGCAGTGTCCAGTTAGTATTTATAACCTATCCTGGTATTGGAATATAATATTCGTATTGAAGCCGTACATGGTTGAGGTGAGTGTGGTGAAGAAGACCTTCTGACTTTGGTCAAGGCGGTGGTGGAGAGTATCGGTGAACCTGTCCTGCTGGCCATATGCCCGGATGGAGGCTGCTCCCTCCAGGGTCTCGGCCAGATGGGAGGACAGCGGGGAGCGCTGCACTGCGTCCAGTCTCTGCAGCTGGCGGGCAGTCTTCACATACATCCTCTACAAAGAGAGCAGGTGGGTTGGTTGGTTGGTTATTGGTTGCTTTACGCCCTAATCAACTGCCAGGGTCATATCAAGGGCGGTGATGGTGATCGAATCTATGAGAAGGTAGAGACCATACCCTTACACATTTACTGAAGAAGGTGTTCTTTAATGTGCCTGGTCCCATAGACAGGGCCAGACACACAACAGCCGGTGGCACAAGGCCTTTGATATCCCAGTCGTTGTCACTGGGAGAAACAGAGGGGTGTAGCAGCCTTGCCTGGCCCAGCCGAGAATCGAACCCGGCTCTCCCGCATGCCAAGCGAACGCTCTAACCACTTCACCACCCCGTGCCCCAGAGGCAGGTTGATACTTCACATTTATTATACCTTAGAGTGATACATGTTTAGTAGTTTTTAGAGTTGAACACATGCAGTATCAATGACCAGCCTTACATCGCCCTCCAGGGTGATACAGAAACTTTTATTTTTCATATAAAAATTAAATCATTAAGAAATAATCTAACATATACATTAACTCTGTGTCCCTGGGGAGTCAGCACCACTCGGCTGGACCCCCCTCATACCACCTTCTCAGATGATTATATGTGACAGTTTCTGGGATTTCCAGCCTTATGGAAATGCCTATTCATGGCCCTAGAGCCTTTATTTAGCTAAGAAATCATAAAAATAAGAAAAGTAAGCTAATTTCATGCTATAAATGAAATTTTTCATAGTTTTCATTAATGGTGAAATAATTTGGAATTTTTGCATTTTGTTGCCGTGGTAACCGGAATGTTGATAGAACGTCCAAACCTGCCGTTGCTACTGCTATGCAAATGAGGGTTTCCATGGTAACCATGGAACAAAAAAAGTTTTTGAAATTTGAAATTCTGAATCAAGGAACTGCTGGGCTATATTCAGCAAAAGACAGATTCTGAATATCTTAAATAGAAAGGAAATAGCAGTATATTTCATGAAACCATGAATGGGATTACAATTTTTGGCCCGATTATATGTAAGTTATATCTTTATAAATACCAAAGACTGGTCTATTTTCCCATATTTAGCATATCCAACCTTCGTGTCTTCAAATTAACATAACTTTGTCTCTAATCAGAATAATTACCTAATCCTTTCAGTATTACATTCCCCAAGACACCCTCTTAATTCAATATTCCAGGCCATAAGACTGCTTTTCGCAGAGGATGTCACATATGTATATATCCCATGTTAGTGTGACATAGAGAGGCTGCGTGAGTGTGATGTAGAAAGGTCGTGTGAGTGTGATGTAGAGAGGCCATATGACGTACAGAGGCCATGTGACATAGAGAGGCCGTGTGAGTGTGACGTAGAAAGCCATGTGAGTGTGACATAGAGTGGCTGTGTGACATAGAGAGGCCGCGTGAGTGTGAAGTAGAGAGGTCATGTGAGTGTGATGTAGAGAGGCCTTGTGATGTAGACAGGCCATGTGAGTGTAATGTAGAGAGGCCGTGTGAGTGTGACATAGAGAGGCCATGTGAGTGTGACGTAGAGAGGCCATGTGAGTGTGACATAGAGAGGCTGTATGAGTGTGACGTAGAGAGGCCATGTGAGTGTGACATAGAGAGGCTGTGTGAGTGTGATGTAGAGAGGGCATGTGAGTGTGACATAGAGAGGCCATGTGAGTGTGACATAGAGAGGCCGTGTGAGTATGGAGTAGAGAGGCCGTGTGAGTGGGACTTAGAGAGGCCATGTGAGTGTGAGGCCGTGGGGCCATGTGAGTGTGAAGTAGAGAGGCTGCGTGAGTGTGAAGTAGAGAGGCCGTGTGAGTGTGACGTAGAGAGGCCATATGAGTGTGACATAGAGAGGCCATGTGAGTGTGAAGTAGAGAGGCTGCGTGAGTGTGAAGTAGAGAGGCCATGTGAGTGTGATGTAGAAAGGTCGTGTGAGTGTACATGTGATGTAGAGAGGCCATATGACATACAGAGGCCGTGTGACATAGAGAGGCTGCGTGAGTGTGACATAGAGAGGCCGTGTGAGTGTGAAGTAGAAAGCCATGGGAGTGTGACATAGAGAGGCTGTGTGACGTAGAGAGGCTGCGTGAGTGTGAAGTAGAGAGGCCGTGTGAGTGTGACATAGAGAGGCCATGTGAGTGTGACATAGAGAGGCCATGTGAGTGTGACATAGAGAGGCCGTGTGAGTGTGGAGTAGAGAGGCCGTGTGAGTGTGACATAGAGAGGCCGTGTGAGTGTGAGGCCATGGGGCCATGTGAGTGTGATGTAGAGAGGCCGTGTGAGTGTGAAGTAGAGAGGCTGTGGGAGTGTGAAGTAGAGAGGCTGCGTGAGTGTGAAGTAGAGAGGCTGTGTGAGTGTGACGTAGAAAGTCTGTGTGAGTTTGACGTAGAGAGGCTGTGTGAGTGTGATGTAGAGAGGCCGTGTGAGTGTGATATAGAGAGGCCCTGTGAGTGTGAGGCCGTGTGGCCGTGTGAGTGTGAAGTAGAGAGGCAGCGTGAGTGTGAAGTAGAGAGGCCATGTGAGTGTGACGTAGAAAAGCCGTGTGAATGTGACGTAGAAAGGCCATGTGAGTGTGACGTAGAGAGGCCGTGTGAGTGTGACGTAGAGGCTGTGTGAGTGGGACGTAGAGAGCCTTCTTTTAAATTAAGACATCCCCTACTCCCATTACCCATCTATCTAAGAGGAGACCACTACTTTTTCAACACCTTTTTTGTATAGAAAACACACAACGTAAATACAACGTTGCAATTTAGTTGTAAATTGGTCGTGCTATAAAAATAGAAACTAATAACGTTGCCACAACATCAGGGCGCAATGTTGTGCTGTAACGTGCACATAACATTAGGAAACTACGTTCCTACAACGTCATTTTCACAATGTTGTGACAACCATACATTCACAATGTTGTCACAACGTTGTAGAACAACTTAAATCAGACTAAAGATGCAGACATATGAACATCTTCAAGCAAGTTAGCAGGTAACATACTAACCATACATAGGCATTTGTGCATCTAAGAGGAGAAAAGGTTCCAATTAAGAGGACCTACTTGTATAATGAAGTAGAGAATACAGATGGGGATGATGGCCACGGAGATGATGGGTGTACTGTACACGATCATAATAATGATGGAGAGCAGTGTGCCAATGTTGTCCGTCCAGCGCTGCAGGTGGTCTCTGAGGGCCGTGTCCACCATGTCTGTGTCATGGGTGAACCTGTTTACATGGGGCAGATGGTCTCACTATTAATTATGTGTCATAAGTGGTCAGAAAATCTTACTATCAAACAGCTAACACAGGTGGCTAAAGACACAGCACAAAGGGTCAGATGATCTCAGGGGGTAAAGACACGGCACAAGGGGTTAGATGGATTCAGGGCATGAAGACAACTACAAGGGGTCAGATGGACCGAGAGGGTAAAGGTGTGGCACAAGGGGTAAGATGGACACAGGGCGTGAAGACACAGCACAAGGGGTCAGATGGACTTGGGGGAGAAAATACATGGCACAAGGGATTAGATGGTCTCGGGGGCTAAAGACATGGCACAAGGGGTCATATGGACTGAGGGGTATAGATGCTGCACAAGGGGTGAGATGGTCTGACGGGGTAAAGATTCAGCAAAAGGGCTCAGATTGTCTCAGGGGGTAAGACAAGGCACAAGGGGTCAGATTGTCACAGGGGTAAAGATAAGGCACAAGGGGAAAGATGGTCTAAGAGGGTAAAGATGCAGCACAAGGGGTGATATGGTCTTAGGGGGTAAAGATGTTGCACAGGGGGTCAGATGGTCTTGGGGGGTAAAGACACAGCACAATGGGTCAGATGGGCTTGGGGGAGGAAATATATTGCACAAGGGATCAGATGGTCTCAGGGGTAATGACATGGCACAGGGGCCAGATGGTCTAAGAGGGTAAAGACACATCACAAGGGGTCAGATGGTCTAAGAGGGTAAAGACACAGCACAAGGGGTCAGATTATTACAGGGGGTAAAGACACGGCACAGGGGCTCAGATGGTCTCAGGGGTAAAGATAAGGCACAAGGGGTTAGATGGACTCAGGGCATGAAGACAACTACAAGGGGTCAGATGGACTGAGAGGGTAAAGACACAGCACAAGGGGTCAGATGGTGTAAGAGGGTAAAGGTGTGGCACAAGGGGTTAGATGAACACAGGGCGTGAAGACAACTACTAGGGGTCAGATGCACTCAGGGGGAAAAGATGCTGCACAAGGGGTCAGATGGTCTCAGGGGGTAAAGGCGCAGCGCAAGGGGTCAGATGGTCTCAGGGGCTAAAGACATGGCACAAGGGGTCAGATGGTCTAAGAGGGTAAGACAAGGCACAAGGGGTCAGATTGTCATAGGGGGTAAAAGATAAGGCACAGGGGGTCAGATGGACTCAAGGGGTAAAGACACAGCACAAGGGGTCAGATGATCACAGTGGGTAAAGACACAGCACAAGGGGTCAGATGGTCTAAGAGGGCAAAGACGCTGCACGAGGGGTCAGATGGACTCAGGGGGTAAAGCCACAGCACAAGGGGTTAGATGGACTAAGAGGGTAAAGACACGGCACAAGGGGTCAGATGGTCTCGAGGGGTAAAGACACAGCACAAGGGGTCAGATGGTCTCAGGGGTAAAGACACTGCATAAGGGGTTAGATGGACTCAGGGCATGAAGACACAGCACAAGGGGTCAGATGGACTTGGGGGAGAAAATACATGGCACAAGGGATTAGATGGTCTCGGGGGCTAAAGACATGGCACAAGGGGTCATATGGACTGAGGGGTATAGATGCTGCACAAGGGGTGAGATGGTCTGACGGGGTAAAGATTCAGCAAAAGGGCTCAGATGGTCTCAGGGGGTAAGACAAGGCACAAGGGGTCAGATTGTCACAGGGGTAAAGATAAGGCACAAGGGGAAAGATGGTCTAAGAGGGTAAAGATGCAGCACAAGGGGTGATATGGTCTCAGGGGGTAAAGATGTTGCACAGGGGGTCAGATGGTCTTGGGGGGTAAAGACACAGCACAATGGGTCAGATGGACTTGGGGGAGGAAATATATGGCACAAGGGATCAGATGGTCTCAGGGGTAAAGACATGTCACAGGGGCTCAGATGGTCTAAGAGGGTAAAGACACATCACAAGGGGTCAGATGGTCTAAGAGGGTAAAGACACAGCACAAGGGGTCAGATGGACTTGGGGGAGGAAATTCATGGCACAAGGGGTCAGATGGTCTCAGTGGCCCGTCGCATAACCAAACTCTCGCAAGAGGGAGCGATTAAGGATGGATTTGTTTTTTTCTCGCTGTTTTTTTCTCTCCTTGTTTTTGGAATGTGCCAATTGTCCCTGTTGCGATGGTTTTGCACACACTTTGAAGTTAATTTAATTGATTGATAAATACATTTCCGCCACTTACCTCCTATATATTTTATAAGATGAGGGACACTGCTATTATTTGCTGAAAACAGAATATTAAAATTAACACCCCAAAATGTCCCCCCGGGACATGAAAGAAAAGGGGTGGTGAAACCATCCCTGTAAGGATGAAAGGTGGATTCGCTCCCTGTTGAACAGGGAGAGGTCTTTTGAAATGTGCCAATGTTCGCTACAGCGAGACCCGTTATGCGACGGGGCACAGGGGGTAAAGACACGGCACAGGGGCTCAGATAGTCTCAGGGGTAAAGATAAGGCACAAGGGGAAAGATGGTCTAAGAGGGTAAAGATGCAGCACAAGGGGTTAGATGGACTCAGGGCATGAAGACAACTACAAGGGGTCAGATGGACTGAGAGGGTACAGACACAGCACAAGGGGCCAGATGGTCTAAGAGGGTAAAGGTGTGGCACAAGGGGTTAGATGGACACAGGGCGTGAAGACAACTACAAAGGGTCAGATGCACTCAGGGGGAAAAGATGCCGCACAAGGGGTCCAATGGTCTCAGGGGGTAAAGACACAGCACAAGCAGGGGTGTGCAAATGCTCAGAATGTGCGAATTTTCCCTTCAAATTTATATAGGAAAGAACAAATCCTATACAAAAATGTGCGAATTTGAGACCAAGATGTGCGAATTTAACAGCTAGGTTTGCGAAAATATTCTAGGGTCTGCACACCCCTGACAAGGGGTCAGATGGTCTCGGGGGCATAGACACAGCACAAGGGGTCAGATGGTCTCGGGGGGTAAAGACACAGCACAAGGGGTCAGATGGATTCGGGGGAGAAATACATGGCAGAAGGGATCAGATGGTCTCAGGGGGTAAAGATACGGCACAGGGGCTCAGATGGTCTCAGGGGTATAGATGCTGCACAAGGGGTGAGATGGTCTGACGGGGTAAAGATTCAGCAAAAGGGCTCAGATGGACTCAGGGGGTAAGACAAGGCACAAGGGGTCAGATTGTCACAGGGGGTAAAGATAAGGCACAGGGGCTCAGATGGTCTAAGAGGGTAAAGACACGGCACAAGGAGTCAGATGGATTCGGGGGAGGAAATACATGGCACAATCGGCCAGATGGTCTAAGAGGTTTAAGACACAGCACAAGGGGTCAGATGGTCTCAAGAGGATAAACAGGTTGGGGAAACGGCCGCATTTTCAATGTGGTACCCTATTCTAATCCGCACTAGAAGATGACCCCACTGGTGAAATAGAATAGCAATACAACTTTGTTTTACAACAAGCATCATACACAGGGGATACTTTTAAAGCTTCTGCGAATTTTACTTGGCCTTTTTGATTTGATGCTATAAAAGCTTTATGAGCTTGAATAATTCATTATAAAGCATAACTTTATTGCAGGAATAACAATTCAAAGGTACACAAACAAAGTTGCTCTATACAGAGTCACTACTGGACGTACACTGTGTCCTACGTAATGACCCAGGGCACGCGCGACCACTCTCCAGTCAAAGTGGTGGTTGTATACTCAGTGGTGTAACACCATAGATAGGCTGGGAGAGTGAGTTGCACTTGACCGTGCAGGATTAACATTCTATGTCACTCTTTAAAAGAGACGCGGATTTGTTTCACCTACATTTCCCCAACCTGATAAAGACGTGGCACAAGGGGTTATTTGGTCTCAGGGGGTAAAGTCAAGACACAAGGGGTCAGATGGTCTCGGGGGAGGAAATACATGGCACAAGGGATCAGATGGTCTCGGGGGGTAAAGAAGGAGCACAAGGGGTAATATGGTCTCAGGAGGTAAAGACATGGCACAAGGGGTCAGATGGTCTCGGGGGTTAAAGACGCAGCACAGGCAAGCAGCGACGTAACAAGAACATTCTGCGACTGTACTTTTTTTAAGTTAATCTGAAACCTATCCAATTGTCACATAACAATAACGTTAATTTAGGTATAGTTACAACTTATCAGAAAAGAATGTTATAATAATGTTATATTTTGGTCGGGTTGTGACCTAACTAATAAAGAATGTTATAATAACGTTATTATAATGTGAAAGAACATTACAAGAATGTCACAATAACGTTATATTGCAATGTTGCAATGTTAGGTTCTAAAGACGTCTTTGGGTGCCATCAAAATAACGTAACAAGAACCAAAGCATACCTCACCAGAACATTATAATAACGTTATTATAACGTCATATTCTTCCTTGGGAGCGCAAGGGGTCAGATGGTCTCAGGGGGTAAAGACAAGGCACAAGGGGTTAGAAGGTCTCAGCGGGTAAAGAAAAGGTACAAGGAGTCAACTGGTCTTCACTATTATAATTGTTTAAAGCTAGTTAAAAAGGATTTACAATGAGATGTCTTCACCCTAACCAAACATGAAATATTTAATAGGTATTCTTTGTTGCTTATACAGATATTTAGAATTCTATTAGTTTTAAAAACTCCTTTTAATGAGCTCCTTCGATAAACTCCACACCATAGTGCAGGCAACTGTTTGGTGACCTTACCTATTCAGAATTCTGCCTAGTGGTGTCGTGTCAAAAAAGGACATTGGATAGCGGAGCACCTTGTTCAGGAGCTTATTGTGGATGTACTTGGCAGCCCTGAGGCAGCCGAATGTCAGGGCCACTCCTTGCAGACACATGCCTGTCGCTGTAACAGATACATTAACATTAGATCAGAACTTGACTAATTTGTGAAGCCATGATATCTGGGTTAAACAAAAAAGTTGACTTTGAAAACTGGTGATGATGGATGTAGTGTATCAACCTGTCAATTATCCTGGATGAAACATTTTGTCAGCTAATAATAGCAGTTTATTAAGATTATGCTTACCTTGTAGTAGCCCCAGACCTCCATACGCCCCTAGGTAGGAGAGCTTGGTTTCTGTTCCCGAGGTATTCCCGGTACCAGTATTTGACCAGACACTGAGCAGAACGTTTGTCCCTACCCGGCCTCCAACGTTTACTAACAGATTGACTAATGTCAGTAATATCAGGATTATAGATGTAGACCGAATATAGGACATTATGACTGGAGTCTTCAACTGCAACAGAAAGGGGACAGCATAAGTGTCAGTAAAAGCAGGATATTAGATGTAGACCAAACATAGGACATTATCACTGCAACAGAAAGTGGACACTTATAGAGGTCGACAGTATCACCTACAGCTGTCAACAGACACACCTAGCTGTCAATAGTCAAACCTAGCTGTCAACAGTCAAACTTAGCTGTCAACTGTCACACCTAGGTGTCAACAGACACAGCTAGCTATCAGCAGACACAGTTATCTGTCAACAGACAAACCTAGCTGTCAACAGACAAACCTAGCTGTCAACAGACACACCTAGCTGTCAACAGACACACCTAGCTGTCAACAGACGCACCTAGCTGTCAACAGTCACACATATAGCTGTCAATAGTCACATCTATAGCTGTCACCAGTTACATCTAGCTGTCAACAGTCACATCACCTAGCTGTCAACAGTGGACACCTTTAACTGTCAACAGTAACACCTAACTGTCATCACTCAAACCAAGCTGTCAATAGTCTCACCTATCTATCAACAGTCACACCTAAGTGTCAACAGTCAAGCAGAAAGTATCATGGTTTGATACCTAAGAGAGCTGACAAACAACGTTACATTTGAAAATCATGAATAGAGTTAAACAACTGTAAAATACCAAAAAGAAATTGAGCTTGATGTAAATATTCATACACTTCCTTCTTCCATTGTTTCTTCGAGTATGAGCTTTTGTCTCCTGCCTTCCTCGTCCCCAGTCACAGCCGGGCCTTCAGACATTGACGCCTTGTGCTTCCTCCTCCTGACAACGCCACCCTCGCGGTCGTCTTGGTCTGTACCACTTCCAGAGGTGATGTTATATCTGGTCAGCAGGTCTTCTTTAAGTAATGCAACTAGTAGAAGTACAGAAAAAAACTATATATCATCTGTCTACTGCCTGTCTTACTTGCTCTAAAAATTGATCAACAGCATTTAAGTGTCAAATAAATCAAATGGAGAAGTTAAAGGTGGGTGTCTGGAATGATTTCTTAAAAACTGTGACAAATTCTGAAACCCACAGGTTGGTTAGGTGGATGTATAAGGAACATAAAAATCCTATCTCACCATTTTGAATTCAGAGATATATACATTTGAAAGAAATGTCTGTTTACTATTGCAGGCTATGGGGAAAAGTAGATTTTTCAACAAGCTAAAATACATAACAGTGGTTATAATTTTGTATGCTTCAAATGTGTGGGTAGAGCCCCAATCAGTATTTAAGGCCATAGAAAATGTCAGGTCACCAGAAAAAAATCTCATTTTTCTCTACATAATCAACTACATTAGACCCCTTTTTTATATGCAAAATTTAGATCTATTATTTCCAAGTGCTCCATGAAATATTTTTGAAATTGCAAGGAAATCCTGCAATAGAAATAAAATCATACCAGGTGGTGCTGCTGTGGTCACCTGCATCTACCTTTAAAACGCTTTACTCACTTTCTGATTCTATGGGTCCCTCATCTTCCAGTTGGGTCAAATAGATGCTGATCAGCTCTGCAAAATCTCCCTTCCGTTCAAGTAGTTCTTCATATGTTCCCATTTCAGAAATAGTTGAATCCTTTAGTACAACTATCTTATCCACTTTTGATAGGTATACCAGTCCATGTGTCACCAAAACCCTTGTCTGTGGGAGAAGAATTGTAGCCCTGAATTTTCTATGACCAGCATTTAACTATATTTTAAATTTGGTAGATACATAATCTGTCACAAAGAAAGCTTAAGGAAGTATAAGCTTAAAGTTGTGATCTCCTCAGAATTAAACCGGGTGAGAAAGGTTAGTTACACATTGGTTACATGTATCTTAGTTATAAACAACAACACAGGTATATATATATATATATATACTAAAATATATATATATGGGAGAAAGGGCCAATTAAGATAATTTTAAAGTATCTGTTGAAATAAAATGTTGATGTATTAATGTCATACTTTAAAAGAAAAAACCTGAGCATCCATAGAAATAAAGTTCTTCTACAACTTGATATTGGGTATTTTCATACAATTTGCTATTAGAGAGTAATAAAATATGAAATTAACCATAGCCACACTAAAATGACTGCAGTCTAAGTTTAAGATTTATTAGCTTTTGTTCCATATTAATCTTACGTAACGTACGTTCCTACCTTTTGGCTTAAAAGACCAGATGGACCAATGACCTTGTCAAAGATGTGTTTCCCGACGTGGGAGTCTACGGCTGACAGGGGGTCGTCTAGTAGGTAGATGTCTGCATTCTGGTACACGGCCCGAGCGAGGCTCACTCTCTGCTTCTGTCCACCAGACAGATTGATACCCTGAAACAGCAAATAATCATATGAAATTGATACCGAATAATACACACTATGTTACAGAGTGGCACAATAAAAGAACCATATGATTGGTGGAGGGGGTGAGGTGTTTACTGAAGTCATTGAGGCAAATAGGTGTCAGTGCTATTATAATAAGAAGGGTGGGTGTATGGCTGGGGCCCCCCTGACAGCCCGAGCACGGAGAGATAGGGCCATCAGGGGGCCCAGGGCCGTACACCCACCCTAGGATGGCCTCCAAGGGCCTTCTTTATTTTATTACCAGAAACTAATATAAAATATTGAAAAATATTGTGAATTTTTGTTAAAAAAACACCGGAATTGATGTGGTGCGTACGGCTTGGCAATACACCCTCCCCACAATACGCCTGTCCCGTTGATCCAGCGGGTAATAAATGCCGATATTGACCCTAACCATCATTGCCTGTCTGCAAACACTCAGCAAACTGACTTTAGATATTTGTTTGTGAGGTATAACATAAAAGCATGTAATTGGAAAAACATAAAAGCACTGTGAATCATACAATTAGTAAGATTTTGACAAGTAATGTTCTCTGTGACACATTAAAAATATTGTGTAATCTTTAAGGTTTGTCATTGAATCTCTTCATTGTTGTGCATGTCATATGTTTAGTTTTTATGACTCCTCAGTCCTTGTATTTGTAGTATAGTTTTTATTGTTTTCATTTCACTTGCCCGTTCTCCTATTTCTGTCATATCTCCACCAGGCAGGATCTTGAGATCTGGACTGAGGGCACATCCATCAACAATGTCATCATATGTCTTGCTCAGATGTTCTTTGCCAAAGAGAATGTTGTCTCTGATTGTCATGTTCTGGATCCAGGCCTGCTGTGGGACGTAGGCCACGGAGCCCTGTGTGAAGAGTAAAAAAGGCATATTATTTTATATTATGTATCATTCAAAGGGTTTTCTGGATGGGAAACATATAGTTTAAGTAATTAGGAGGAGAACTACTTTTCTGGGCCGCTGGGTACCAACTGTAGGTTATCAGTGTACCACACCGGGAACTTTCTTGGCTGCTGGTGCCTGGCGTGTACAGCTATAAGTATAAACTGGCTGGTACCCAGCGGCCCAGAAAAGTTGTTCTTCTCCTAATTGTAATAAGTGAATGAAGTATTAAGTAGTTAATTGATGTCAGAAAATAAATGTGACACAAACTATTTATGACACAGAGTACCTATAAACCAGCCCTCTTTTGGACATAAAGTTAACATGGAAGGAGGTTGTAAAATGAACTGCAGCAGAAACTTTTAAAATCATTGTCATCAACTAAATTTCAGTAACATGGTGATCGCTTTAAACATTTCTGTTGAAATTTAATTCACGACATCCTGCTATGTTATAAAACCGATTGAACAAAAGCTTCCCTAGTAAACCAGGGGCAACACCAATCTCATTGGTTTGTCTTTGTCGAGTGTGCTAGGGGATATCAATTAACCTGAATTTCGTTCATGTCAGCCCCAAACTAAGTACTTCAGGTAACAGAGTATGCAGGTGAAAATAACAATACTAGGCTAACAAAGAATTACTTCATTTACTAGTAAAAACTGAAGGAGACAAATCAAATACTTTTTGGAAACATGATTATTTACATTTGAGTGATTCACACAAAGCATTATAAGAGTTATAAGGAAAATTGGATTTAGCGAAACTCTCTTTTTAGTTCTAAGGTGCTACCTTTTCGTTACAGGATTTGTCTAGATAGTTTATTTAATACTGTACTGACACCTTGTGTACAGAATGATGCATTTACCTTCAGATTAATCGAGCCATGCAAAATATTCAACTCCCCAAGCATAGACTGTATGAGGGATGACTTTCCGGAACCAACGGCACCCACCACGGCCACCAAGCTACCCTCAGGGATGTGCAGGTTTATACTGAAAAGTAAGAATTAGTTTAATAACAGATCAGATTCTTTAGGCCCAATGTGCCTTGAGGATAATTGCACCATTATATTAGTTGTGTTAACTTTTAATTTGTTTACAACCCTACACAGTGAAAGCTATACCTATTTAGGTACCAACAAGTGTATATGTCACATTGGAAACCTTTCAGCTATAGTAGTCTAATCATATGGCAATTTTTCATGACGGTGACTGGCAAAATAAATGTATTGAATCAACTTTATTGATAGAAATAATATGGCAACCAGTCTTAAGCTTTTGATAAATGTGTTTGTTGTCTCACGTGGAAACACTTACAATTTTATGAATAAATTTGTTTTTAATTGGGAGTTATGCAAAAAATGACAATTTCAAAAATAAACAAAAATTTAAAGTGATATTACTTACAAAGAGATCTTGAATTGAAAATTATTCCACAATTTTATAAACATGGATTTCGGTGTAGGCTATTATATGCAGTAAAATATATGAGGGACCAATTGACCAAGTGAGAAATACTTTTTCAGCATTTGTAAAATTCTCAATTCAATAACGCACATGTTATTGAGTATGTCTGAGAAATATGAGAAAGATTATCCTGATTCGTGCTAGTGTGGCCCGTGTAGCCGCCCTCACCTTCTGAGCAGCGCCTTCTCCGAGCCGCTGCAGGAAAATGTCCCGTCCTGGATGAGGACAGCTCCCTCTGCAAGATGAACAGTTATAGGGGGATTATAACCAACCCATGTGACCTAGAATAAGAGTACTAAAGATGGAATCTGCAGAAAAAAACCCAAGGAAGAAATATCTGGTGGATTTCATAATAACCTAAAAACGTAATTATGCAGCTATGTAAGTTTTATGTGTACTTGCAGAAACTGTTCGCGAGTTTGAAACTCACATAACTTGGCGTTTCATAACCAAACTCTCATAATTATACCAAAACACTTGCAAATCCACCAAAAGCTCTCGTAAATCCAACCCAAACTCATGTAAATTCACCCAAACTCACATAAGTAAAAACAAAACTTGTATAGCTATAATGACCTTCAAGGTGATTGTAACTTCATGAAACACAAAACTTACAGAGGTTTGTTATGAAAAATGCCATAGATGTGTAATATGTTTCTTAGTGGGGCAGTGGAGTCAGGCAGGAGATAATTATGTCAGACCCACGACCTGTGTAACAGTCTGGTATGGTGCATATATATATATATATATGTGACTGTCTATGGGATTTCCAGCCTTATGGATATACATATTTATAGCTCTAGAGGTTTTATTTAGCTAAGAAATCATGAAAATAAGAAAAATAAGTATTATTTATGTCCAAAATGAAATTTTCCATAGTTTTCACCAACGGTGAAAAATTTAAGATTTTTTGCATATGGTTGCCATGGTAACCGGAATGCCGATGGAATGGCCAAACCAGCCAATGCTACCACTATGTAAATAATGGTTTCCATGGTAACCATTGAAGAAAATTAAATTTCTGAAGATGAGCAGCAGGCCATACAAGGGTCAGTGAGTAGTGACAGACTGTATAGCCCGCTCGTCGGGTTCATTATGTAGAGTATATTTAGAGCATATTTAGAGTGTTTCTTGGGCTATACTGCCATCCCTGGTACATACAGCCACCCTTGGATGCCCCATGCGGGCCTTCTTATATCAATATTTATTATGCCTAAGGGTAATACAAGTTTAGCAGTTAAGAGTTTAACACAGGGCGATACAAACCTGGGTGATAACCAGCCTTGTATCGCCCTGTAGGGCAATATAGAAACTTTTTTATTTTTCTAAAATTCATAAAAAAATGAAATCATTAAGAAATACAAATCTAACACATGCATTATTATCTGCAAAACACTCCTAGCTTACTGCTTACTGTTTGTGGATTTGATGAATATCCAAAGAGTTATATGACAAAAACATAAAATAATGTGGAGCATCATAGCCCCACCATCACTGATTGCTATGTATCCTTCCTTGGGAGCTCAGATCTAACAGAAAAGGTATAATAAAAAGATATAATAAATCCATAACTAAACTTGAAGGGAGTAATCAGGTAGTTATCCCCGAAACATTGTCTTGTGGTTATCTCTGATATTGATATTGGGGTCCTGGCTTGGGGTGATAACCGCCCTCATTATATGTATTTATATCTCCTGACTGACTCCATGTATTATGCTTCCAGATAAATGATGAAGCCAAACGTGTAATAAGCCCCCATTGCACAATACCTATCGTTGTCACGCTACCCATCATTGTTACGACACCTTTCATAGCAACTTTCGGCGTAATAACACACATTTTGAAACTAAAAAAAAAAACCTCTTTATAATCCTGTAATTGATCTGTAATCTTTACTTGTCCTACAGTGCCCCTTTTTAATTTACAGAATTTAATTTGATCCGGTAGAAAAAGAGATTTTCTTTTTTTTTTTTACAATCATTTTGACAAAATTCATTGTGCAAAGGGCCACTCAACTAGAATGAGTATAGAAATAATGTTTTTAAAAAATTGTTGTTTGTTATTTCCTTATATTCATTCTATGATTACATTCATGTATTTTGATAAGTCTTTGATAAGTTACCCTTGTCTTTGTCATGTAGAACACTGTCTGGGTCTCTGTCTGGTTGAAGAAGGAATTTCTGAATTCTCGCTATGGAGACAGCTCCCTGAAACACAAGTACTACATTTGTTAGTTACCAGTTTAGAAGCAGTTGGGTTTTCTTCAATTTGAACCATCTCAAACATTTACATCTCAGATTTTATATAGACTGATGTCGCTTGCTCGGCAAACAAAGTCTGCTCGTCTTGGTTCAGGGCGGGGTGTCACCCATACAAGGGACGAACTACGAGTACGTTTGTAAACTATCAAATGCAGAGGCTCATACTTGAAAAATTATCTGTAAGAGTACAATGGTGATCAGCACTATGAAAACCTTACATATATACATTCAGTGACGGTCAGAGGGAGGTAGAGCATTGGGAAGCTGAGAAGGGCAAACAGTGACATGGACGTGAAGATGATGTCCGGCGTCAGCACGTGGTCCGATGAGGACAGCGCATAGGTCAGGAAGGCCAAGAAGGACACCTGCAGACAGGAAAGGACAGCATTACAAACAGCGACATAGATGTGAAGATGATGTCTGGTGTCAGTGCGTGGTCCGTTGTGGACAGCTCGTAGGTCAGGAAGGCCAAGTAGGACACCTGTGTATATAGCCACATTTATGGCGGAGAGGGGTAGGAGCTCTGTGCATGGACAAGAATAACCCCCCCCCCCACCTCTGTGAGTCCCCTGGTGTGGACAATAATAACTAGAATAACCCCCCCCCCCCTGTGACTTTCTCATTCGACAACCGATACAATAGTAAAATTTACTAATGATCTTTATGAGAGTACGAATAATAATATGATGACAGTAGCTGTATATTTTGACCTGCACAAGGCATTTGATATTGTTCATCATTCTATTTTACTGAAAATCTTGTTAAAACTTGATATTTCTGGTAACCCATATTTTTGTATTGAAAATTATTTATCTGACAGAAAGCAGATTACAACTGTAAATAGTAAATCATCTGAAGAAGAGTTTATTCGTTGTGGAGTGCCTCAAGGGTCAGTTTTGGGCCTGTTGTTGTTTTTGATATATGTAAATGATTGTTCAAGTATACTAACAAATTCTAAACACATGTTTTATGCTGATGATACAGTTATTTATTTTTCCAGTGACTGCAAACTTGATATCGTTAACAAATTACAAGCAGATATTAATAAATTTCATACATGGTGTGTACAGAATAAACTTACTGGTTACTGTAAGAAGACAACATATGTTTGTTGTAAAGATGATATTTGTACATGTGTAAAAAACAATAATGAAAACTTGATGTAATTCTGAGTTTATACCCTGGCGGGTAACAAAAACTAGTACTTGTACTATTACTTTTGCCAGAATAAATAAAGATTAAAATAAGAAAAAATCCTGTCTCGCAGACCGGAAGCAGTGCTATACTTATTACACATAGCCTTAACACAGGCTGAAAACAGTACTATATTCCCCACATGTAACCTTAACACAGGAAACAGTCCTATACTAACAACAAGTAACCTCAACGCAGACAGGAAGCAGTCCTATACTCACCACATATAACAGGAAACAGTTATATACTCCCCACATGTAACCTGAACACAGGAAGCAGTCCTATACTCAACACATATAACCTTAACACAGAAAAAAGTCCTATACTCACAACATGTAACCTCAACGCAGACAGGAAACAGACCTATACTCATCACATATATAACCTTAATACAGGAAACAGTCCTATACTCCCCACATGCAACCTTAAAACAGGAAACAGTCCTATACTCACCACATGTAACCTTAACACAGGAAACATACCTATACTCCCAACATGTAACCTTAACATGGACAGGACACAGTCCTATACTCACCACATACATGTAACCTTAACACAGGAAACAGTCCTATACTCCCCACATGTAACCTTAACATGGACAGGACACAGTGCTATACTCAACACATACATGTAACCTTAACACAGACAGGAAACAGTCCTATACGTACCATTTGGACGGATGCATTAGACATGGTCTGGTATGCAGATGACAACAAAGCAGTCTTTTGTAGTGTTTTCATTTCCTTATCCCTTGCCTCCTTAATTTTCTTCTCAAAGTAAGGCTCCCATGCATAGAGCTTCAACACCTATAAGAGCAATTGATAGCTTTTTCATGTGATTTTAAATTTAGCTTGCTTAGAGTTCTCCTTAATCAGGTTAGGTACGTGACTTGATTATTGCAACGTTCCAGTATTTTGCACCGTTGCAAGAAAAAATATTCGCAATTTCTGCAATACTCATATAAAAGTTGATATTCTTTGTTAGATTTCTACTCTTTTAAGATACCTTAACTAGTACTGATTATTAAGATCTGTCATAGATGAAGTTATCACATTAGGATCTAATTCTGCACTTATGTCAAAGTATAAAAATACACAACATTGTTTGATAATTTCATAAACTATTCGGTGATTTTTAAACAAAATATGTGACCCGTTTAAGCGAAATGAGTCGGATGTTACAGAAAGTGAAACTGAGATATGGGCCTCCGAAGTCGCATTTCGCATTTTTGATCGAATATGGGTTTTTTCTTTTATTCAAATCTCCTATATCAGAAGTCTTTCCCAAAAAACGTTTTAGCCCCCAAAGCCATCTCTAAGTCCCTTTAACTTAGCCCCAAAGTCACGCAACACCTCAGTGATTTGAAACTGAAGACCCTCGCTTCATGCCATTTTCCCCTAACTTCATGGCTCGCCTGTCGGTCTTGATCCCATCCCAGCCCCATGTTCTGGGTACCTGCTGAAAGGGTGCGAACTGAACTGGCCAATCACAGCCTCAGATTTTGAATTTGCGCCTGCAGGGACCAATCAGAAAGTGTTTTCCCGATCATTGTCCCGTAAACAATTGTCATCATGGGGATCACGTGTGCTGAATGCGCATGCTGAGTGGCTGAGAGGCCTCGCGTGCCTTCAGGTTTCGGTTGTTGATGAAATTTAAAGGGACACATGGCGAGCAGGATGGATGAGTGACATCACTTCTCCAACGATTTTAACTGTTTTAATCCTGGATCACTGTTGGATTTTGATGTGGATTACCTCTGGAAGGACATGGATCGTGAGGAGGCTGTTGTGGATGCCCTGGATACGATAAATCAGGTGAATTTACATGGTATAGCCGAGCCACAGTAATGGCAGACTTTGGTGGACGAGTACTTTCTCCTTGTCGAGGGGGAGGAGGGGGAGGAGGAGGAGGAGGAGGAGGAGGAGAAAGACAAGGCCCCTGAGGAAGAAGAAGATGTTCAGGAGGATCTAGGGGAACTGCCGGACGATGAGGATGAACCACTGGTCATCCCTGACCCCACAGACGACCTTCTACAGGCGAAGTGGGATGACAGTAAAAACTTCATGTGAGTTGTGAAAAACATTATAATGGCCAACATGCACTAGGTAGCCGTATTTTGAAAACAAGTACGCAAAGTGCCTAAATCCCTTTTCAATGTTGATGAAACTGCCTATGATTGTGCTCTAGTATGTATTGTAACTGCCTAACTAGTTTTTATCAAGTTTTAAAGTTGATTTCATGCCATAAACAGGGTTGATCTGTTGGGGTTGTCCGGTTACCTACTTAATGGCGTCAGCTGATCCGGCTGGTCTGTAATGGTTGTCGATCATGTCTCATGCTATTGTGGCCCTCAGGAAGGTTAACTGAGTCTAATATCAAGACGCAGATTGCAGTAAACAGTTCACAATGACAGAGCTGGTCCAGCATCGGCAGGTCTATCAGCTGTCCTCAGGTACATTTTTCATGAGATACAAACCTGTCGCCGCGACCATGTAGCTATGTCGTTTTTCGCTCAAAACTACTCCATAATTGAGGGCAACGTCTTGAAGTATAACAGACAACTATTAACACTCAATCAGACCGTTTTTAAGTTAATATTTAGGGCGTGTGAACCTAGTTCATGGGTCAAACCAGGAACCTCATTCCTTGAGTCACATGCATATCATGTACAGAGTATTAATATCCTAATCTAATTTGTTTTCAAGGTGAGAAGGACATGTTGCTACTGGGCATCATCAGTATCTGCACAGACAATAGCAGCAGGCTGTCCACCTGGAAGAAGGGGCTTAAGGGAAGGGGGGAGAGGCAGCACCAAAGAAGCCACCACCTCGTCGGTTCTCGGCCAGTCTGCAGGGACACTTTCAAGTCCATGTACATGTGAGCAGCTTTGATATTCAACTTCTTTGCTCAACTAAGGTGTAGCAAGATATCCCTACTATTACTGTACTACTTGAGGTAAATTACAAAATGAAATGTAATGAATTATAACAGATCATGGTGCTTACCTGCACAAATCTTCCATTTTAATATTACAATACTTACCTATACTTGTTGCCTATCTCCCATATGGACCTAATGTAACTCTTACCTTGTGACCTTTCCAGCATCAGCCAGAACAAGCTGATGTCTGTCATAAAATGGTACAAGACCTATTGGGTGGTGGCCAGGCAAAAGAAGGCTGACGGGCAGCATGCAACTACAAAGATCCTCCAGCTGGAGGACATCAGGCGGGTCGTTGGCTTCATCAACTCATATGCCGAGACCAGCACCCTTGTCCTGCCTGGCTGTGTGTCCTCCCACAAACAGGATGACATCCTCCTCCTCCCCTCCTCTTCCACTAAGGCCGACATCTACAGGTTGTACAGAAACACCATGGAGGAGGCTAACTTCAGGTGTGTGGCTGACTCAACTTTTTAGAAACCAATGGCTCCAACTCCTCGTGTAGTGTGTTCCCGCGCTATGACTGACCCCTGCTGGGAATGCCAGCGCAACAACAGGGATATCTCTGCCTCTAGTAACCTACCTGACATTGTGAAACAGGCCAAGCTGAAAAAGCAACAACTTCACATCGAGGTGATACCCAGGGTACATAGGGTCATCACAAAGTCGTTTTTAAGCTGCCAAGATGAGGTATTGTGATTCTTTATGCTTGCTGTTCTAGGTTAAGTTGTTGTTTCAGATCCAGATTTTCGTCACTTTTTGCAGCGCCGGCATAAATAAAAGTTATGTCTCTAAACACATGAATTTCTGGTATTTGTTAGCTAGAATAGTGTAGAATGACTATCTTAAGTTTCAGGACCAAGGATAGATTAGAACTAACTAAGAATTGTCCCCATGCGACATGCGATTCAATTCGCCAAAATGGGTCACATATGACATGCAGCTGTAAACAACACCACAGTAGTTGTTATTTGAGATATGATTCAAAGCTGTAAATGACATAAAATAAGGAAATTTTAAGCTCCTACCATTCCCAGCTGGTGACATACACAATGTAGAAGTTACTGATGCAAATGAACAGTTACAATGCAGGACCTCACAAGGAGATAACCAGCACTGTGGTCACTCTTTTGTGACTGGTCACAGAATTCCTTTTGTGAGTTGTTTCCATTTACCTCAGAAGGGACTATGTACGTCAGAGAGAGCCAGGGACAACAGGCCAGCCACTCCCAGTTATACAACCCAATAATCAAGGGCTTCAGAATTACAGCCACACAATAATTCAATAATCTATACTCTTGCATTCAATACAGTCCAAACCAAAAAAAACCAGGTTAGGCACATACAGTTATGATATCATAAAGAGATTTAGCAACAGTGCAGGATATAACAGCATCAGCAGTTTCAGATTCTTCCCCAACCTGTTAATGTTGTGGAGCGAGAGCATAATGTTCAAGCTTACATAAATGTGATCGATGATTCACTAATTTGCAAGGATGGAAAATGGTTTCACTCGTACCTTTATTCCTGATAGCACCTGGCTGATGAGTTTAACCCGCATGTCTTTGTATCCCATTTGCATTTTCTGAAAATTATTGTTATTTTCCTTAATGATTCAACACAGACAAATATAAGCTTTCAAAATACATCAGTATAATTATGTTGATTATGTAAACACTACATCATATTATCAAACTTTTAAGAATCTTTGTGACAGATTAAGCAATAATGCTAGTTTGAATGTAGCAATAGGTGTCTATATCTGTACAGACATTTCAGAATCTCAGAATACATGACATACAACAGTTGTTTTGGGGTAAACACTGATGCAGTCTAGTGTAATCATGACTTGAGATTACACTTACCTGGAACTTGCCTCCTAGTTTGCCCACAAACAGGGAGCTCAGGGGGATTTCAATGAGGAGGTAGATGAGAGGGACCAGACAGCACCAGCCTATGCGCCTGTAGAGCAGGCAGGTTGCAACTGTCACCATGATAGGGGTCGTCCAGATGAAGTGAATGAGGACGAGGCAGCCCTGAACCTTATTAGCATCCACCGCCATCAAGTTCAATATCTCACCACTCGTTGCACTCTCACGGCCAGCGTTGGAAATCTTCAAAACCTGATGGGATTATGTGAACTTAACTTTCAAATGATATATTCATGTTTCATACACTAATTCTGATTGAGAGTATTTCTGAACTTTTACTCATTATTAGCCTTATCAACCATGGTTGCCTAAAGGTAATTAGTTGGATGAATATTTTATTAAATTAAACCTGAATCATATAAATATATAGGCAGTGAGTGTAATCTCTTATATTACATGTGCTCAGTTATACATGTTCTTACCCTATTGCTATTGCTTACACATGTTCAGGACCCAGCCTCAATCTAAGTGGGCTCATACTCCTATTATGTTAAGAAGCCCCTCTCATCCAGTTCCTTGTATGAAGGACCCTTGCCAAGGAAATAAATCTATCCATTAAGATTCACCATAACCTGAGTCTACTTCTCCATATATAAACTTTCAAGACATAATAGTGACTGTCAGAGGAGACAGTTCATGGACCTACTACTCTAGGCTGTTAGTGTTATAGAAGGCAGTTCATGGACCTACTACTCTAGGCAGTTAGTGTCTGAGAAGACGGTTCATGGACCTACTACTCTAGGCTGTTAGTGTTATAGAAGGCAGTTCATGGACCTACTACTCTAGGCAGTTAGTGTCTGAGAAGAGGGTTCATGGACCTACTACTCTAGGCAGTGAGTGTTATAGAAGACGGTTCATGGACCTACTACTCTAGGCTGTTAGTGTTATAGAAGGCAGTTCATGGACCTACTACTCTAGGCAGTGAGTGTTATAGAAGAGGGTTCATGGACCTACTACTCTAGGCAGTGAGTGTCAGAGAAGAGGGTTCATGGACCTACTACTCTAGGCTGTTAGTGTTATAGAAGGCAGTTCATGGACCTACTACTCTAGGCAGTTAGTGTCTGAGAAGAGGGTTCATGGACCTACTACTCTAGGCTGTTAGTGTTATAGAAGGCAGTTCATGGACCTACTACTCTAGGCAGTTAGTGTCGGAGAAGAGGGGTCATGGACCTACTACTCTAGGCAGTGAGTGTTATAGAAGACGGTTCATGGACCTACTACTCTAGGCTGTTAGTGTTATAGAAGGCAGTTCATGGACCTACTACTCTAGGCAGTGAGTGTCGGAGAAGACGGTTCATGGACCTACTACTCTAGGCAGTGAGTGTTATAGAAGACGGTTCATGGACCTACTACTCTAGGCAGTGAGTGTCAGAGAAGAGGGTTCATGGACCTACTACTCTAGGCAGTGAGTGTTATAGAAGACGGTTCATGGACCTACTACTCTAGGCAGTGAGTGTTATAGAAGACGGTTCATGGACCTACTACTCTAGGCAGTGAGTGTCAGAGAAGAGGGTTCATGGACCTACTACTCTAGGCAGTGAGTGTTATAGAAGAGGGTTCATGGACCTACTACTCTAGGCAGTGAGTGTCAGAGAAGACGGTTCATGGACCTACTACTCTAGGCAGTGAGTGTCAGAGAAGACGGTTCATGGACCTACTACAGTTTCTACAGTGAGTTTCGAAGAAGCATGGAAGCAGTCTGTGCCATACCTTGCTGTACACAGCAGTGACAATCATTGACCTGGCATGCATACTGGATCGTGTTCCCTGAAACAACGATTGTTGGACGAGCAAGGTGCTGAGTACTTGACTGGCGAAGAGGGCTGCGACCAACACCAGGCCCTGCCATGTGTAGGGCCTGTCAGACTCCACAAACTGCAGAAGGGCACTTCAGGCAAGGAAAAACAAAGAACACAGTTATAATATGTCTCTGTAAGAGGGCACCATGGGCATGGACAACATAATGAACAGAGAATTATAGTTAAGGCCCTATTACACTTTGCATCGGGCCTATAGTCGCGTTGGGTGCCAGTGCCCAATGCGTCTGACTCACATTATGTTTCAAACATGTTTGTAAATTCCTGAGGTGAACTAGTTTCCCGACACTACCCAGCGAGAATCCGTACATGAATCTTGTTTTCTATATTAATACCCTAAAACAAGCAACTGAATGATGTGGCTTTAGTTAATATGTTTGAAAAATAATGCAAATACAAATGAGGTTCTAGTGCAAAATATGAAAAAAATGCAAATCTAGTGCCCAATGTGCATGCAAACGTGAATGCCAAAGGGAATATGTCAAAGGGAACATGCCATCCAACGCGAATGCCAAGACAAACCATTTTTTCTATATTATACATCATGTTTGAGATCCTGATTCACGTTTGCTATTCGCATTGGCAAAACCCCGTTTGAAATGGCCCAAACACATTTCAAAAACACATTATAATAAGAAGGCCCTTAGAGGCCGTCCTCAGGTGGCTGTGCATACCGGGACCCCCCAGACGGGCTCGGGCCGTCTGGGGAACCCCGGTATGTACAGTCACCCGAGGATGGCCTCTAAAGGCCTTTATCTTATCACCCAAAAAACGCTCTAAATATGCTCTAAATATGCTCTAGACAGTGAACACGATGAGCGGGCCATACAGAATGTCAATACGCCCTGGCCTCTGTACGGCCCGCTGCTTGGCTTTGCGGGTGATAAAGTATAATAAGGCTTTTAGTCTCTGTAAGAGGCAATGAGGACAAAGAACAAACCAAAGAGACACATTTGGTGTATATCTCTGTCAGGGGGCACTTCGGGCAAGGAACATACAGCAAACACATAGTTATGCTATGTCTTGAGAAGAGGGCCCTGTGGGCAAGGAACATGGAACACACAATTATAATACATCTATTCCTTTTTGACTTACATCTTTTTGTCTTTTCGTCATGGTATTGTTTCAATCCTGCATTGCAGTATGACAGATACAATACTCCTTGTATATCCTTCTTCTTGTATGAAATCAAACATTTTCTCTATTTGATATTTTATACTAATTTGTTTTTGACAATGCTTTTGGACAGATGAATATATTACACAAAGTATAAAACCTGTTGAGCTTGAAAGGATGCAAGTTGGTTTTGAATACCACAATAGCCCAAAAGTGCAGGTTGAGTTGAGCCTACCTTATTATTTCGGGGGCGAGCACTTTGATGGCACATGCGGTCAACAGGCTGACGCTGGCAAATATGAAGCGCATCCACACAGACCGTAATATAACCCAGGTCAGGGAGGCTGATCTACAAAGAGCACTAGGTAGAGTTGGACCAGCACATGCTGTATGTATAGTGCAGAACAGTTCATCTGAAGGCAACATGAAAGACAAATCGTAACGTATACCATTTGGTACATTCCTAAATATTGATATTATGTTGTATTCTCTTGCTAGATATCAACTTTGTAGAGTTGTTTTCATATCATTACCTTCCATCTATTGCCCTACCTTCCACATGCTGCGGCCTGGTCCATCTCCTGTGCCCATGTCCTCTCAAACCACGGAGGCAGTAGTTATATATTCATCACCTTACCTTTCTTGGTTTGCGGCCTGGTCCATCCCCTGTACCCATGTCCTCTCAAACCATGTAGACAGTAGTTATATATTCATTGCCTTACTATCCACGGGCTGCAGCCTGGTCCATCTCCTGTGCCCATGTCCTCTCAAACCATGGAGGCAGTAGTTATATATTCATTGCTTTACCTTTCTTGGTTTGTGGCCTGGTCCATCTCCTGTGCCCATGTCCTCTCAAATCGTGGAGGCAGTAGTTATATATTCATCACCTTACCTTCCTTGGTTTGCGGCCCGTTCCTTCTCCTGTGCCCATGTTCTCTCAAACCGTGTAGACAGTAGTTATATATTCTTTACTTTACCTGCCATGGGTTTGTGGCCTGGTCCTTGCCCACTCAAACCGTGGAGGCAGTAGTTATATAATTATTGCCTTACCTTCCACGGGCTGAGGCCTGGACCTTCTCCTGTGCCCATGTCCTCTCAAACCGTGGAGACAGTAGTTATATATTAATTACTTTACCTTCCGCGGGCTGCGGCCCGGTCCTTCTCCTGTGCCCATGTCCTCTCAAACCGTGTAGACAGGGTGTCGGAGGCGGCCTCACGTCTGATGTCCCATACGTCACGGAAGGTGAGGCATTTCCGGTAACCTTTGGTCACTATGCTGGTCAAGAGTGAACAAAGAAACTCAAGATAAGAAAGATTACTTAAATATGTTAAAATCTCAAATGAACATGGGTGTATTTAACAGCATAGGAGATGACTGTACCTACCCCATGTACCATGCAAAGAAGGTCGTTGACAGGAAACTTGCCGAGTCAATCGGATTTGGATTCTGCCATGGCATAATAAGGTATATAACATTAGTCACATATATTCCTTAAATTATTCAATGAATATGCATGTAAAACTAGTTGTGCATGTTGGGGGCAGGGTGTATTGCCAGGCCATACACAGGCCCGTACCCAGGGTTGGCCGCGGGGCGCTGGTGAGTTACATAAAGTGGAACTCGTCTATATTTTTGGTTATACAATATTGGGAGAATACTTTAAAAGTTCCATGTAAAATCTTACAGTACAAAATGGGGGCAGAGCATGTCCTCTGTATTAAACAATATTTCTATTTGGATATGAAAATGGTGGGGCAAACCCAATGGTGCAGGTTTATAAATTAATCAAAAATCACTTTCCATTTTTCATAAACTAAAACTAGGACTTCTATCAAAATTCTGAGACTATTGAGCTGCATCATGCACCTGAAAAGTAAATTCCAAAGGTTTTTGAAAAGGAAAAGAACAGTAAATTAGCTGGTTCAATTGAACTTTTCCTTTAATTTTTGACTAAGGAATCTGGAAGAAAGAGAACATTTCTACCTGGGTGGAACTAATTTTGAGTGATGCTCTGTGGGGGGGGGGGGGGGGGGGGCACCACCCCCACCTCCCCCCCTGGGTACGGGCCTGATACATGCTGCCCGTTTTAACATATTTTAAATAATGTTTGGGTGAGAGAGAAGCACCTCTGGGGTCATCATCAGGTGGCTGTATGACCAATGGGGATTACACAAAACTCTGGCTTTGCCCTCGGTATGTGACAATTCTCTATGGGTTGTATAGCCACCCTCAGAGGCCCCCATAGTGTTCTTATAATATATCTATATGGGTGTCACTGGTTTAGAAGGGCTGCTAATAACAATATAGAAATAAGGAGGTTTGTGAATCAACTATTCCAACCTTCATCTTTTGGGATTTGACTTTAGTTTTAGTTTTCATTCGGTGGTTATTCGTATATGAATATTCCTACAAATCAGGGCTGAAACATTAAATAGAGAATATGCTAGAATTAAAACTCAACTTCATTAAAAACTGCCAGAATATTCCCTAAATACATATCTAAAATACACTTAATCAGCTGTTGAATGTTATGTTGCAGAGGTAAGTATATCGATGTGGCTGATAAGGTCTACAATTCTTTCAAAAATCAAGTTACAAAAAAAAGATACCAGGGGCCTGTTTCACAACAACCTCTGTAGCTATGGAGGTTTTTTTGTTCCTGTATGGCAACTGTTTGAGAGTTTGAAACTCGCTTCATAACAATACACGTGTAAATCGACCCAAAACTTGCGTGAATCGACCCAAAACTTGCGTAAATCGACCCAAAACTTGCGTAAATCGACCCGAAACTCCCCACAATCCATGCAAACTCACATAAGCAAAAACATAACTTACTGCAGGGGTAGTCCCAGTATCAGTGGTTGTTAACAGGGGTGTCAGTTCAGCTGTGGTGATCTTCTGCTGTGTGGCAGCTCTGTCTGCCCAGACATTACTGAGCAGCATCAGTGCGATGAGGGCGAAGTACACAAAGTACACCACCGAGTGTCCCTGAGACAAAGGAGAATGTTTTAACATGTTCCCCAAGAAATACCATCTTTTTGAAATATACATTTTAACAGAGCCCTATAGACATCATGCAAAAGACGTCACTACCACTGGCGGCCATATTGGTTATCACTCAAATATACATGACAATGTTTTATCCAACAGCAAAACAGGATTACTCTTCAATTAGAATTATTTGTTCCTATTATTTTACTATTGCTTTATGATTTGTGGTAATTTATAGATATGAATTTTAGATTTAAATCTTCTGAAAACCAGGTGGTCTCCACGTGGTGATCACCAAAAAGGTCATGTGACCCTGTCTGCACAAGGTCTATACGTCTTTTTCATGAAGGTGGCGCCCCCTGGCGGATTCAAATTGAAACACCCTTTTAGGGCTTTCCCATAGTTGTGGTATATGGAGTGAACTGACCTAGTTACCAAAAGCCCTAAAAGTGGGCAGACTGGAGCAACAGATTATATCTAGAAGGTACATCCTCCACTCCTGTCCTGTGATACAGGGTGAGAGGGGGAAGACATGTATGAAGTATTCTCAGAACCAATTTTTGGCTGTCCAAAATCAAATGAGTGAGACAAATACAATTTTCACTTTTATCTATTACTCAGGGCTAACGAGATACCCAATGTAGTGGATGGGATGTTGAAGTACCTTCTGGTCACCTGGGTACTGTGTCGGGACCAATAGATTTCCCTGAACACAAATAATATAAAAGACCCTATACTCTAGACTGAGTCGCTTCTATCAAGCTTGGTGTAATATCATCTGAGAGGCCAGCCCTGTGGGGAATAACCACAGAAAGACCTCTGATCTGTTGTGAAATATCTGAGTAATGGACCCCTATCCATGTCGCAACAACATGAAGGCGCCATGGCACAACAACATGGAAGGTCCCATGAAACAACATAGATTCCACACTGTCATGGAGGAGATACGTTGTGAAATAGTTGTGAAACTCCACTCTGAAATAGTTGTGGAACTCCCCTCTAATAGGAGTATATAAGGAGGCACAGTTGCCTTTTACAGACTATCTTCCCTGAGGCTCCAACCCCAGGCACGACCGGTCTGAGACTAAGCCGACAGCTCTACCCAAGACTTCAAGAGTGGACCCAAGACCGGTAATTGGAGAATTATTGTAAACTAGGAATTAATAAAAAGTTGACACTGTATTTGACTGTATGGCTCTTCTCTCCTTACTTGTCCAAAGTTACTGTGTGGATATTGTACCTCTACAGTACCCTACTTAAGCTAGCTTACCCTTTTTAAAGACACCAATTTATTATAAGCAATACCATCTCTCGCTTATACACTCATAACCCCCATACTAAAAAGACCCCCCGGCGCAGTACCAATAATGGCCCTCTGTTCAGGAAGCCAGAATCAAGTGCTTCCTCCCAATTCATTCATAAACCCAGCAAATACTATGTTAAGTATCTTGTTTTCAATTATTAAGAACTCAAGTACCTCTGCAGCCCCCATGTTGGCGATGGAGATGGTGGTGACCATCACACAGAGCGTGAGGAACAGCCAGTACAGGAAGAGCACCCCTGACGTGTGCTGTCCCTTGACGTAGGAGTACCGCGTGAGGAACAGGGCGAGGAGCTGCAACGAGGAGCTTACCATCATTTTAACTGTAAACTGTTTAACACTATAAAACATGTATGATATCTTCATGCAGTCAAGACATACCCTTATCAGCATGAAATGATGCTCCTTTGAAAATTCCTTTGTGAACCAGATAACATCACACTAGCTAGAGAGTTTAACTATGGCAACATGATACATAACCTACTATGGATCTGGGAGAGAAGAAACAACTCAAAAACTGGAAGATTTTTTGTCATTTCCTGTTAGTTTGTCTTTTTCTATGTTCATGTAAATTCATCCAAGTGCAACTCTGATGGAACATTCATAGTGTAATGACAATATGTGTCCTCTTTATGTGCAACACTTTATAGAAAATAACATTTATAATGTCTAGCCAGAACTCTTAACTATCACTCTGTCACAATGAATGGAACCCAAAATGAGTTGTTTCTTGCTGACCCGATCTATTTGCAAACTTGTTAGGAACCCTTGCCCCAACAAGTAAATTGGCTTTTTCTTTGTGGCCTCTGTTCTCTGGGTCAACCTCAAATATGTTGAGGTGTATACAATTACTTCAGTAGGCTACAGACCTGAGAGATGAAAGTGATGACCAAGGCAATGATATCTGCAGGGTAAGAGAAGCCATCCGATGTGATATTTGTGTTTCGAGGCAACACCATCAGTGCTGGGACTGACAGGAGCACTATCGAAGCCGCTAGAACCTGCAAGAAAAGTAGGAGTAATCTGAAACTAAAAGTTGAAAAACATCATATGAATGATTGTTACATAGATGAAGAGGACTATTCCTCTTACAAATTGTGTATTTCTGAGGTAAGACATACAAAAAATCTTGATATACTTCTCACTGACTTACCTCTCACTTACTTCCAATGTTTTATTGGTGGGGGGAAATGAGGGTCCACTTTGAGTGTCTATAGGAAAACAATAGATTTCCAACTCTTGCAATTGTAACCAGCTTATTTCATATGTTAACAAAATTTGATAACATATGAAATAAGCTGGTTGAATTTTTAATATATTAATATTTTGATATGTTAATAAATGTGCTTGAATATCTCCTTTGGGCTCTTGCTCATATATTTCCAAACTTTGGGGTAACCGTCGAGATAAGAGAGTTACATACTTGAACAGGAAAAATAGGCTAATCCCATTTTGAAGAATTCCCTTCAAATCTCTTAAACTTTTAGTTGTTCGAGTAAATGTGTCATTTCTTTATAGACAAAATGTATTTTAAACATGATTATGAATTTCTTGGCTCCTAAAGAGGTTCACACAAGATGGTGATAGTATGATCACTCATAAACCCATTTATTTGTATAAATTGCTACACAATACCATTTTCCAGAGGTTGAGCTTGCTGATGCTGCATGCCCCATGGACCGTTTCCTTCCTGTACAGAGCAGGGAGGTAGAAGAGACTGGCCAACCACAGCCATCCACACGGCACCCAGACAAGCACCGTCTTCTGGAAACAGTCCGTCAGCACAGGATGGAAAGTGTCCACAGTCAGCTTTCGGTCCTGCATGATAGAATTTGAAAGTTAGAAATGCATGTTATATAATGTTAGATTAATGACATAATAATGATAATAATATGTAAATAATGTGTTCCTATTCAACCTGTTCTTTTGAAAAAGTCAGAGTTAGGATATAAGGTGTGAGTATGTATGCATGTCCCAATATTTAGATTTGCTATTATTTACTCATATCTGATAATATATGTTATTCATTTTTAATCCAATAGAACATTAATTTGAATTGATAATTGATTTTGGAGTAGAAACGACCAATTCTCAGAAACCAAGACATACCCAGAATGCATTGAGGTCGAGCCCTGTGAAGTCAGACCCGTTGCCACAGAGCGCGGGCCACCTGATAACGGACTTGACCATGGTGACCACTCAACACGAGGCTCTAGACAAGGGGTAAAGACACAACATGTTTGATGAAGTATTAATCAAACGTGGAGGGGTGTCCGAGGGTGGCTGTACGACCCAGAGGGGTTCGTCACGGCCCGAGGGCGAAGCCTGAGGGACGTATGATCCCCATGGGTCATACAGCCAACCGAGGACGACCCCTAAGGGTCTTCTATATTTTATCACCCAAACATTGCTACAAAATTGTTTAAAATGATGTAAATGAGGTGCGGTACGTACAGCCTGTTTATACAGACTGGCCTCTGTACGCTCCGCTCACCGGCTGTGCGGTAAGTGGGAAAGCACCAAGACACAATATGAAGTTTCAGATCCCACAACGCACTTTGATAGGCCTACGTCAATGTATCCCTTAAACCCATACCCACTAAACAACTTTTACACAGTTGGGCAATGGGTTGGCGATAAAATTGGCAAATTCTAACCCTAGAATTGGCCAGTTTTGATAAAGATTCAGATAAAACATGTGCATTTCAATACACTTTACCAAGAATCAGCTGATTTTAGCACAGATCCCTCTGTCAACTTTGCAAAAGTTACTTAGTGGGTATGGGCTTTAATCTACCTAATCATATTACAGGCTGAATGTACACATATCATTAGTTGTGATTAAATCATCATGTACGATTGAGGCATAATTTTGATGAAATATTTTTGAAATACTTTATATAAAAACTGAGATTAAAGATACGTTACATTATGTGTTCTATAGGTTTTTTTAACATTTTTTCGACAAATTTATCAAAATTAGCCTGCAGGAACTGTAAATCAGCTATCCGTAGTAGGGAGAATGAGATGATAACGCAGGAATACAACTACTTTATTTTGCAGTCAACCTCTACTTTAAGTTCTTTTGGATAAGGAAACATAATCTTAGTTGAAAAAGCCTCCTGAAAACCATTATGAACCATCAAACGTTAACTAACGTTGACCTAGGAAACTAGAGACGTAACAAGCACGTTCTGCAACCATCCTTTTCTGGCTACAACCTGCCCAATTTTCAAGTAGCAGTTATTTTAGGTAAAGTTAAGACTTACAAGAAAATAAATGCTATAATAACATTGTACTTTAGTCAATTTCAGACCTTACTAATAAAGAATGTTATGATAATATGATTATAATGTGAAAGACTGTTACAAGAACATCACAATAAAATTAACTTTACAGTGTGATGTCGCAATGTCAAATTCTAAAGACGTTTTGGGTGCCATCAAAATGATATAACAAGAACCAAAGCTGAACTAAACAGAACGTTGCTGCTTTGTTATAACAAAATCATATTCTTGTTTGGATAATATAGGAAAAACATATAGAGGTTGACAGTACAGGCCATTAGGCTGAGGGTTGTAATTTTTCTGACATCCCACCGAGTATACAGGGTTGTACTGTCAACCGAGGTAAGTTTTCCTTATATTATATACCATATTTTATGTGTTATACAAAAAATAAAAAGGAAATTACAAGTGGAGCAAAGTGGGCAGTATCCAAATGTATTGATTATGCACACACTTTGACTGGTGTCAAGCATTTTCCCCTAATATTCATTATTTTCTCTTACATTAGGATTCTATCACTACCTCTATTTAATCAGACTGCTTTATTTTACCTGACATTAAAAAAATTATCATGCAAATCCATACAGAATTCACAAAATAAGGAGATAAACATTTTACACAGTAGAGCAAGGTGGGTAGTATTAAGGTGATCACACTTACCTGGTGCTGAGCTGGGCGTTGGCCGACAGAATGAGTCAGTCCGTGAGGCTCCAACCCAGCCCACATCCTCTACAGGTGCCGTCAGATGACCCTGATAAGAGAGCCTGTACCGTCAGAGAACAGCCTCATCTCCTGCAGTCTTAGAATTAGTTTACATATAACCGTTGGAGGATGTCCTGTCGACAATCTAAATGGACATCAAAACCACAGTTAAAGCTGGTGATCCACGTTGCGACATTTCCTGAACCGATAAAAAAAAGAAGTACCAAACCGATTTTAGGACCGATTTTTTTTTGTCGGTCCTGAATCGGTTTGCCAATTAACCTGTCAGTCCTGAAATCGGTCCAGAATCGGTCCAGAATCGGTTCTACACCCATGATCCACAGATAAGATGAGAATTGGCTATTTCCTTGAATCCTGGATCACAAATTAATAGGAAAACAGTGAAAAAAAAATCGGTTGCATAAATTATCACAATTTTAGAAATATTTTCTCATTTTATGTCTAAATATGGTCAGAAGAACCAGAAATAAATATCATTTAATCTGTTTGATTACTATTAAGTAAAATAGTAAAATAATCATCGTACAGCATTAAAAAATATATCCCACGAAATAATATTCATTTTTATACATATTGGTAATATTTTCGTTCTAATAATAGTAAAAAATTAATGAAATAACATTGGAAATATGTAGACATAATAAAATCGGTCCAGAATCGGTCCATATCGGTCCAGAATCGGTCCAGAATTATTAAACAGGTTTAATAATTTCGTCGCACCAAAATCGGCTGGAAATCGGCTGGAAATCGGCTGGAATAATTTAGTCTGACTTGTGTCGGTTGGAAATCGGCTGGAAAATATCGGTTGACATGATCCACGTTGCGATATTTTCCAAAGTGAACCGTTTCCCAGCCGATTTCCAGCCGATTTCCAGCCGATTTTGGATCGGCTGGAAATCGGTTCAATTTTGTCGCAACGTGGATCACCGCCTTTACACTACATCACATGGGTATTTGATAGAAGTCAGAAGGAAAAACAAGAGATGTTAGATTTATCTAAGTCTACTAATACTTTCTTCTTGCTTACTTTTTATTCGTTATAATGATGTTAAGATACACTGAACTCCATGGTAGTTAAAGGAAACCTTGCACATAATTGCAGGATGAGCATTTACCCATAAAATAGTTTGAGCATGGCGTTTGCATCAAGAACTAATTATAACAAAGATATCTTAATGATATTCCAAATTTATGCAAGGTTTTGTGATTTGATATTTTGGCCTATTCTATGTGTTTGTAAGGGATATCCCCAAATCTGTAACGTTACAAGGACATATCCCCAAATTTCAATCAAAGGAAATCTCCCACTCTCAAAAACATATAGAAAGGCAATTCTACTTGAGCATGTAATATATATAATGCCCCTTACAGTCTATCACTAATTGTATTCTTTGCTGACCTGAATTTATTCAATAGCCTGGGATTCTGAAATTATTTTGGAAGGGAATTCCCATTATCTTGACGTAGCAAGGACAGTATTGAGAGCCCGGAAGTTAGGGAATTCCCTAATTGCGTTTTCTTTCTGGAATTATTGTCTGATATCTTGATATCTTTGCTTTTTTTGTCGCTTGTAACATTTTTGTGAAACATAACTGAAGTTGAGAACATAAATTCTGGAGTTCATAAATCTATGGGCAAGGAACCCTTTAAGTGGACAATGGTTGAGTTTATTTAATGATACAGATGTACATGATCAGCATGTGTCTATAGTTCTCAATGATCTGTGTGGGTCTGTCCTTTGTCCCGTCCTCCAGCTGCTGTGTGGTGGGAGGCCGGCCCCCATCAGCACCCACCTACTCAGCTGGCTTACACGCTGCATGTCTTATCACCTTAGAAACAACGAGTTATCGCACTCTTATTGTATGCAAGTTACACCAGCTTGTTTGATGTATTGACTCTGTGTAAAGGTCATATTACACCACACGTCAGGTCAGGTTTGCGTTGGGTCGCGTTGCCCAACGCGTCTGGTTCTCGTTATTTTACCAATAATCATTGGTTATAATGTTCTACGGTTTCACACTATGAAAAAACAACGACCGTTTCAATCTGTTTTAACACGTTTAGTGCTTTGTTTGATGTAATGCAGAGGTAAATATTTTAGGAAACCCTTTATGTTGTTGAATCAAAGCGTCATATTTTGATTGTTCCTAAAACATCATAATTATTTTGATTGCTTCCTACAGTTAACGTTGCTGCGATGTACTGCTGTGGCGTTGCAAAAGATGTTATAATAACGTTACTGTTACCTACCACAAGTAAGTGACTTAGTAAGTGACAAACTGACTAAAATAGTGTGGTTGCAGAACGTTTCAGTTACGTTGCAAGTTGGCTGGCATATAGGCCGTGATCATTTTGATCATTCTGGTTTCAAAGACCGTGTTATATTGCAGGTTATCTTTGCCTGATCTCAGCGATATGTGGCAGGAGGTTCTGTTACACCTGGGACCTGCGGGTGTCATGTCGTGCTGATATCACAGCCCATGTCGTGTAGTGGAAGACTACCCCCTAAACTACATGAATCATCAGCTCATTTATTGAATATTGTAGAATATATTTTCTTACAGTATTACACAGAGAAGAGTAAAGGGCCCAGAAGAGATCCCTGGGCCCGCCATTTGATCATACACTGGGGCGATAGCTATCTCTACATATCTACTCAACTGTGATCCAGATAAGATTTTATCAAGACAGCGTTCGACATCGATACCGGTAAATCTATATAAAATTCATTTTCAATCAAGTATTTCGTGGCATATAAAACCCCAGGCTTTCCTCGATGGACCACATGCCTTTTCTGGAAAACTATTGAATGCATCTAGAAAAACTATGCATGGCTTTTGCATTTTCTAGCAGTTGACTTTGATAAAAGACTCTTCAGACATGATGTTGTCACCAAGCTGGAGTTCAGTAGATGTTTTTCTACTGATAATTTACGTCCAGAAAACATAGAAGTGTACATGTGTATGTGAATCTAGTAATTTAATCTAATAAAGTTAAAAACTCTCATCAAAATCATGGGTTATGAGTGTTTCCTTTGACGACTAGGCTTTTGCGATGGTTAAAGAGAAGAGCCAGTGAAAATTATATTCTCGTTATTTTACACTTTATACCTTAGATAAAATGTCAATATAGAAGTCTGCAATTTTTGTCTTCCAGTGATTGATTCCTTCATGTGATTAACGTGATTTAAAGTAAAGAAACGTCTGATGCCTCTAATCTTAAGGAAAACACAAGTCTGTGTGTGACGTCACACAAAATGACAGTTATATTTGAATTTCAAAATTATGGATTCCATATTAATTAATATTTCTTTACATTTTTTTCACAAATCATTTAATTTTGTGATTTTAAACACTACTAGACTTGTAAAGAACACTTGGGATGATTAAATATTGTTATTTTTTCAGTTTTATAATTTTCATCTTTTCTGAGTGTGACGTCACACACAGACAAATGCACTGTGCAAGCTGCATCAGGTGCAAGCAGGTACATTTATTTTCATTTTGAAAAATATCTGTAAATCAAAAAATACTAGAGATGGAACCATATAACTTGGCATGATTATTCCCTGTATGGTGGGGATCACGACAGTACACTTTTTGACAGGCACTGGCTCCTCCCTTTAAGTGATTTTTTCAACTTTCCGCATTAACATTAGTTTGATCTGTCTTGTAATAATAATATAAGAAGGAACACGGGGGGCGTCAGAGGGTGCGTCATGTACCGAGGGTGAAGCCCGAGGCACTCACAAACTCCATGGGTCGTACAGGCACCCGAGGACGACCCCTAAGAGTCTTCTATATCATTTTTATCACCCAAAAAAAGATTACTAAATCTAAGAAAAGACTGAAAACAAGGAGCGGTACGTACAGCCAGTCAATAGCGAGTTTTTGCAACCCACCCCGATCTCATTCCCCGTTCCCCATACGGATCTGGGGTGCGTTCCAATCTCTTCTGCGTTTCAGGCCGTAAGTGTCCACGAACAGGGGCCGGGTCCATTTACCCACGGACATTGCAAGGTGGCTATTTATGGAGGGGGTCCACGTCGTAAATGGCCCTGTGCTGACTACTTGTGAATGGACACTATTTCTTGAGGGACATGTAACCCACTTAGCACAAAGAAAATATAGTAAGTTAGACAAAATATGATATAATTAAATGATCATAATGAAAATCGAAAATAACTAGATGTAGAAAATTGAAGAAACAAAAAAGAAGTTATATAAAACAAAAATTACTGAAAAATATTTGGAAATAATGAAATGGGAGTAAAAAACAAAATTGAATCGAGGGCACTCATGCATGACGATGGTCACAGGATCCCTGACCTGTGGACCCTATGGTACCAGGTGCCCCTCTGTCTACCACCTATAATTGGCTTAATTGTCTATGGCGCCAAAGTCCAGACCTTGCAACACTGTAGGCAATTTATTATTGTTTTAACAATTTTTTTTCTCAAATACGTTTTCAAGTAAGATTTATATCAAGTTACAATAATATTTTGGTTTTTATAGAATTGTAAATATCATACAAACATTTTGGTATCGTTTTTAACAAAATTAGATTCTTTTTCCATGCCAATTTTGTAACTTACCATTTCTCTACGACTACTTAAAATGTCATCGTAGATTTTGTGACCTTTTAAGGTGTCTACTACTTATTTACGACCATGACAAGTAGACCTTGCAACAGTTTCTGATTGAATTATAGAGGAGGGGGTCCAAGCAATTACATAACAAGACCCCTCCTATATGGACATTGGAAAAAAATCGTCGTAACCCTATCGCTTCTCAGATCCGACCCACGATACGACAAATAACTGTATACATAGGTGAGGTTGGAATGCACCCCTGCTGGGCAGTAGACAAGTGGTTCCCATGTTTACTGATGACTGGTAAGGGGGAACAATATCAATTTTCATTTTCCCTGAATTAAATCGCTCATAAATAAAAGAAATAAAAGAAATTCATTAGATTTAAATTTGAAAAGAAACGACCATTTCATATTCAACTTAAAGTTGATCCTATGTATGTATATTTCTGATAAATACCTGAGTCCGTGGGGCTACACCTGGGTGGCCCCTCGCCATGGTCCACTGCTCCCACCTGTGGGCCCCCGATCAGGGACACACAGGCACACGGATCTACTGTTCATTGTTTTACAATGTAGTGTATGTCCTAATTGAGACGAAATCTCTTCTATTATTCATAAATACATTCGTGATAGGGAAGGACAATTTGTTCAGAAATTACATGTAGTTTTCATTGAGAAAATACATACACACAGTAAGGGGGGCCTCAGACCTGCCCTTATACGCACGCGCGGTTGATAAACCCTTTGTTCACTTCTTTTGCTAAATGACTTCGCTTCGTTCCATTGTTTTTTCCCGTTAAACAGAGTAGGTACAGCAGGTATTATAGTACCCATGGATAGCTTAGGTATTCAAATTCAATCTAATATGTTATATTTTTGTGTATGTATGGTGATGTGTCACGATACTTCACACATCTGTTGATGCACAAATCTAAACCCACATAGGGGTCATATAACCAGGAGGTCCTATAGACCTAGGTCTATGATAGGTGTATATGTGACATCCACCCACGCTCTATACACCTTTCCCCAGAGACCTTGTATGTAGGATATTTCGAGACTGGAAAGCCTGATACCTAGGTGCTGGTTGGACTAGATTTGGATTGACCATTATGCCTGTGGTAAAAAATGACATGTGAGGTGCCACCTGCCATTTTAAAATTACATTGGTAATGATCAGACCCTGGTCATGGTTGACCAGGTTGGTTCCAACCAGCCACTAGGGGAATGAGGACATAGGCTCAAAGAGAAGCTTTCCAGTCTCTATATATATACATACAAGGTCTCTGCCTTTCCCCACACTTGCGCCGTGTGACACTCTTCCTACCTTTTGTGACTTTTGTAAACTATGTCGCCTCACATAATACATGCAGTTAACGACAGGAAACTCCACAGAATTGTTTGCAACTGACACGAGGGCAGCGCCACTTTACTTAAAACGATTTAAGGTTCAGCGTCTTTATTCTTGTATCATGCAATGTTGGACACGAAAGCTCAGATTGGGAGATATTGACGCTTGTTTTAACCCAGAGACCCGGGTTTACGAAGGTAAGTGACCAATCATGATGTGTCGGACATTGAAGCACCTGAATCTGTCTGGTCTGAGTTAATGTTTATACAAAATTATTTCAAGCTAAACGTTCTTTGATCTGGCTGGCATTTACGGGTATTGCAATGCTTTTATATGTTTCATACATTGTGTTGTTATGTGCGTGTGAATAAAGAGGTCCACCACAGATGAGGGTAAATCGTATGAAAGGATTCCAATAGTTGTTTGTAAGTCTTTTAATATCACAGAGAGGGTTTCACAACAGTAATGTGGTATTCCTTAGATGTTGTCTAATGTGACATTTCGATACCCAGTTGTGATACCAAGGTACTGCACAGAATCCAACAGAATCAGGGGTAATTAACAAACTATTTATGGATTTCAAACTTTTTTGAGTAATAATTAAATTATGCATATCTTGACTTCCAATAGACTCACATATATAGAGCAATTTTATTCCTCATCACTTGCAATTGAAAAACACGACGACATATCACATTAAGTTTAGTAACGTTCTTCACATCCAGAAATAATGGTGGAGCTCTAAGGTGGAGACATCTGGTGGATTTCCCATTACCCCCACACATTCTGTCCACATGACGCCATGTTAAAGAGATGGTTCATAATGTTTTGTTTCCTCTGATTTCTATAGGTTTCTTTTAGGTCCTTTAGGTTTCTTCTTTGATACAGTGTAATAAAAAACCTTCATAAAATGTGCGAACCTTCTCTTAGACATTTCACATAACCAGAAATACATATTCTTAGGTCAAACATGAGAAGAACTCTACACAAATGTCTCAATTCCCTTTCCTAAGTGAAGGTTCTGAACATCAATGCTTGGGCGGCAATATAAATATTGATCAGTATACTGCAATGTGACCTTCTTGTAAAGGATGTATGGGAAACAACAATCCAAAGAATAGACTAATCGGGCTTTCCCAGCATAATTATGTACAACCATTTCATAAGCGATTTTACCCTACACCTTTTCCCAAGGTATAAAAGGGCACCTCTGAAGAAGGATGAGGGACACCAATGAAAACACTCGATCATGACGACATGTCGGGACCGACTGCATGGTATTTTGCACCCCTTAATACTGTGAGATCACATTCCCAGCGACTTCTGGTCCCACTACATTGGCTGAACATGGCTGATCATGACATCCATGAAACACACGAACCACTGTTTCAGATGAGCCCAGCGTCAGCAGCCATGCCGTGGAAGATACTGGAGGTTTGTTTGAGTAGAGTCTGAGGTTGGTCGAACTCCTTCACGACACCCGCATCAAGCACCATGATCCTGAAACACATCAAAATTGATTTAGAGAACTCCTCTGTTTGGTAATTATAGACCAAAGGGACTTAGAGAACTCCTCCGCGAGGTAATTATTTAAACTAAAGGGACTTAGAGAACTCCTCTACATGCATGGTAATTATAGACTAAAGGGACTTAGAGGACTCCTCAGCATGGTAATCATATAAACTAAAGGGACTTTGAGAACTCTCTGCATGGTAATTGTATAGACTAAAGGGACCTGAGAACTCCTCTGCACAGTACTTATATAGACTAAAGGGACCTGAGAACTCCTGTACACAGTACTTATATAGACTAAAGGGACCTGAGAACTCCTGTGCAGAGTAATTATATAGACTAAAGGGACCTGAGAACTCCTCCGCACAGTACTTATATAGACTAAAGGGACCTGAGAACTCCTGTGCACAGTAATTATATAGACTAAAGGGACCTGAGAACTCCTGTGCACAGTAATTATATAGACTAAAGGGACCTGAGAACTCCTCCGCACAGTACTTATATAGACTAAAGGGACCTGAGAACTCCTGTGCACAGTAATTATATAGACTAAAGGGACCTGAGAACTCCTGTGCACAGTAATTATATAGACTAAAGGGACCTGAGAACTCCTGTGCACAGTAATTATATAGACTAAAGGGACTAAGAGATCCCTTCCACATGGTACTTATATGGACTAAAGTGACTTAGAAAACTCCTCCACATCATAATTATATAGACTGAATGCACTCTGCGTGGGACTTAGAGAACTCATCCATATGGTAATATATAGACTGAAGGGACTTTTAGAACGCCACCTTATGGTAATTATATAGACTTAAAGGGCTTCAAGAACTCCTCGACACAGTAATATATATATAGACTAAAGGGACTTATAGAACTCCTGTGTGTGGTAATTATATAGACTAAAGGGATTTAGTGAACTACTCCACATGTTAATTTATATAGACTAAAGGGACTTAGAGAACTCCTCCGTGTGGCAGTTATGTAGACGGAAGAGCTTTGGCTTCTTTTATTTTTAAAGGTTTTTTTTCAGATGGTTTTTGATTTCTTGATATAGTCAATACTATGATCTGTTTAAAGTCTAAAAGGGTGTGTTTTAAATAACTCAAGGTTCAAAAGGTCATATTTCTTTCACCTGTCATAGTCCATGATGGTGTTTAGTCTGTGTGCTATGGTGAGCACTGTGCAGCCCTTAAACTCCGTCCTTATTGTAGCCTGAATCAAGTCGTCTGTCTCCAGGTCCACGGCTGCCGTGGCTTCATCCATCACTAGGATCTTGGTCTTTCTGAGCAGAGCCCTGGCCAGACACACCAACTGACGCTGGCCAACACTGCAAAAATAGCATTAACAACAGTATTATATAATTCACTAGCACAGACTAAAATGTGTGTTGTGAGAATTATCGGCTGTGAATTTTAGAATAAAGATATACATGAATTCAAGAATCCCAGATGTATCTACTCAACTAATATTTCAAACAAATTTGATAAATTGATTCAATGGCATAGGTGGTTTGCATTGTTTATGGAGGTCAAAACTTCAAGAGTAAAAGATGAACGTGTAAAGTTGTCATTTTAAGATTGGACCAGCAATACAATACCGTAGCATGGAACAAATCTCATTTTGTAGCAGTTTTATTCATGAAGTGTAAAAACTTCCTAGAATCTTTCCCCAGAATATACATAGGAATTATTTTGAAAGACCAACCTAAAGTTCTGCCCATCCTCTCCTGACTCATACATGAGGGTGTCGGGTAGTCCGGCCACAAACTCCTTAAGGTGGGCCTGTTCCAGGGCCGTCCACACCTCAGCATCACTGTACTGGTCAGCAGGGTCAACGTTAAACCGCAACGAACCAGAGAACAGCACTGGGTCCTTCAAAATGATTAAGGATAACATTATTAGATACACAAGAAAAATTATACAGATTGTCTATTCCATTCAAATTATGTGGATCAGAAGATATTTAAATTCAGCTGTTATTCATAGCGAGTGACATAGGCTTCGACCACTTTATCTGATACGATTGATTGAAGCCAAATCAAGGCCTCAGGACAAGTACTGCTTGAGCTTGGAAAGCTTTTCATATTGAATGGTGGCTAATACTGAGACACTGGACAAATCTTGATGTATCACCTGGGTGAGATAAATAAGCAAAATATTTTCTTATGCTCTTCTTGTGTTTATCAATGTATATGCATACTATGTAAATGAATGATGGATTTTAATTTCATTATTTGAAATATCCACACACAAACCTTAATGTTAACCAGCGTCATTGAAAAAACAAGTTGGTTTGAGGTCAAATAAACATACCTGTGGAATGATAGTCAATTTAGATCGTAAGTCATGGAGACCCATGTCTTGAATCCTTTCTCCGTCAATCATGATGCTGCCTTCGACTGCTTCGATGATACGGAACAAAGCTAAGGTCATGGAGGACTTCCCAGCTCCTGTTCTTCCAACTATGCCAACCTAAAACAAGTAGTGAACTCATAAATCAACCTCATGCCAACTGTGGCAGAAATGGTAAATACAGCACTTGTATTTCACATCACCTTTTGTTAAAGAGCATATAGTCTTATGTAAATGTAGGCTTGTGAAGTGTTAACAAATTACCTTCTCTCCTGGCTCAGTCTGGCACACAATGTTCTTCAGTACCAGGTCGAGGCCCTGTCGGTATCGTGTTTTGTAGTCCCTGAACTCGATGACTCCCTTGTCGGGCCAGTTGGACGAAGGGCGGTGGGCCAGCTCCCAGGGGGCCTGCAGGGTAAACAGTGTCATACCTCAAATTCAGTAGGAAATATCTATATTCTGTAACATATTATTTCTAAATATAATTATGTGAGAACTAGTATAAAATAATAAAACAGATCTTCAAAATTAACATTATATATATAACTGTTGTATACAAATACTAAACTATACCCTTAAAGTAGTGACTACCTATCATCATATTAAAGTTCCTCCTGCCCTGCATTGTAGAGCCAGGATAATTTGAATGCTGGACTGGGCAGTTAGTGTCTGGACTCCAAGGTGGATATTATGTTCTTTGTGTAAGAGCCAGGGCTATTGCCCATGCTCTCTTAGCTGTGACTGAAGAAATAAAAAATCTTAATAACTACTGCTGTCTTCAACGGTTCATTATATTGGTCCCCGGAACAACAACTATAATTAGAAAGTACTAGCACTAAAATTTAAAGTACTTCAACAGTCAGATTAAGTTTGTGATCCCATAACTTCACTGCAGTTGTAGAAGGTCTAGTTAACTATCCTGGAAGACCTCAAATATGAGATCCCAAGAATTTAGGTTTTTCAAATGAAGGCATATCTTAACAGGTTACTTTCTCAACTAGGGTTACTAAAATCTCTAAACTACTATATATATCTATATTTACATGGCTAGGGTATTGCCAAGCCGTACAAAACGTTAATGCTCACTGTAGACTTCTTATTCTCGGTAACTTTAACAAACTTTAAATATTTCTTGGGTGATAAAAATTAATAAAGAAGGACAACGGGGGAAATCCAAGGCTGGCCGTATGACCCATGGGAATCATACAAACCTCAGGCTTTGACCTCAGTATGTGATGATCCCCTAGCTATGGGTCATACGGCCACCTTTTGATGAGCCTCTCAGTCCTTCTTATAATAACACATGGTCCTCTTACCTCTGTTTCAGTTTCACTGTACTCCTTTATCCTCTCCACTGCCACAATGTAGGTTTCCAGTTCACACGAACATCGCAGACCAATCACCACTTGGAAGCTTATCTGAAAAGTATCAAACTCATGAAAATATAGCTGCATAACATAGTGCATTACACAATAAAATAACCATATCAATTGAAATCAACCCTTGAGCAGTTTGATGATAACTTTGTATTTTAAAAGGGCTTATTTACACGCTAAAACAACATATTTAATGGGGATGTTTCAGTACTTGGTCCATTTACAGAACCAAACCCCCTCTTTCATAAAACCTGTAACCACCCTTAGCTAGATGTGATTGCATGCACTAACTTACTTGCAGCGCAAATGACAGTGAAAGTCCCACAGTGCCTCCATCTAGGGTATCCTTCTGCAGAATGCAGAATATGGCGGCGAAGAATATGATGGAGTCCCCGAGGAGTTCAGCCCACACACAGATCCACCTGCAGGCAAAAACGACTACCTTGTCTCACCTTGTATAACATACAGTTCTTATTGCTAACGTCACACACAGATCCACCAAACCAGACCACTACCTCATTTCACTTTGTATTACAGACAGTTCTTATTCCTAACGTCACACACAGATCCACCAAACACCCCTACCTCATCTCTCCTCATATAACAGACAGTTCTTATTCCTAATGTCACACGCAGATCCACCAAACACCCCTACCTCATCTCACCCCATATAACAGACAGTACTTATTTCTAATGTCACACACAGATTCCCCTGACAACACTACCTCATCTCACCCTGTATTACAGACATTTCTTATTCCCAATGTCACACACAGATCCACCTGCAGGCAAAAACGACTACCTCATCACACTGTGTATAACAGACAGTTCTTATTGCTAACATCACACACAGATCCACCTGTAGGCGAAAATGACTACCTCATCTCACCGTGTATCACCAGCTCTTATTCCTAAAGTCATACACAGATCCACCCCTACATCATCTCACTGTGTATAACAGACAGTTCTTATTCCGAACCTCACACATAGATCCACCTACAGGCAAAAACGACTACCTCATCTCACCTCGTGTTAAAGACAGTTCTTATTCCTAATGTTACACACAAATCCACCTGCATCGAATCTATGAGGGTGGAAATGACGGCAAGGCAAGGTGGTGAAGTATGCAGACAAATACCCACTCTGGGCTTGAACCCAGTCTGGCCACTTGCAAGGTGAGGACCTTACCCACTACACTGCCCCACCCCCTATATGTTAAAGATTAATTGGAAATTTCAATATGCGCATCTGTACCTACTAAGCTTTCTTGTCTTGACAGTTGAAAGTCCTACCTATTAGAAGCAAACACTGGGAACCAGACCCGCTGACTGTTGTCCAGGAGTTTGTCAGCGTGTTCAATGAACCGTCCCTGATGTCTGTAGGCCCTGATGGACGAGACCCCATTCAGGGTCTCACTAAAGTTGGAGTAGATCGGGGACCGCTTTATTGAGTCTACCCTCTTCAGTTGTCTTGCCGTTGCAACATACACTCTCTAAAATGTAGAATACATGTAGAGTTATCTTTGATGCATTTATGCAGTTCTGATTGGTCAATACAGGTCACATGATTGTTGTGACGCCCTGTGACGTCACTTACAGTATTATCTTTTCCGTACCTTATTACTTGTGATCTTGTGCTCTACACTTATTTCCATGCTATGACACAAACACTCTTTCATGAATGAGAAACTCATGGAATGCAGTGAACAAACAACTTGTGCAAGACTATAACATAAAATTCATACCTTATTTCATTTCTAAAATCTAGTACTTTTAGAATTACAAGTGTCCGAATGCTCACAGTAACAGATTCGTCCATACAGATATATAGTAAACAGTATCATTCAATGTTGCAATGAACTATAACATGAGTCTTGTTGATGTTAGTTTGAGTTATTTCACTCATACGCAATGGGCCACTGAGAGGACAGAATTCCTACCTGCAAAATGATGAAGAGGATGATGAGTGGCACAACGACCACCACGAAGATGGGCGTGCTGTACATGATGATGGTGATGATGGAGATGATCCCGCCCACCGTCCCCAGCCAGTTCTGGATGTACATCTGCAGCTCAGCGTCTACCGTATCCACGTCTTTACTGAACCTGTGGACACAGCAGAGCGTACCCCAATGTTACCATCGCATTGTTTAGGGAAGTGCAGACCCAGATTTACTTTCACAAAATTACACACAAAATTTGCACAATCTAGTTACAAATTCACAATTTTTTTTTATAGCATTTTCACTTTCCTATATAAATTTGGGTGAAAATTTGCACATTCAGTGACAAAATTTGTATATTTGTGTGAATTTGCTAGCATTTGCTCACCCCTGTTGTTACATGTTACATGTGTTGGCTCTGTTATGACAATCCACAATATTCCACAATTCTTTCAAACATGCGACTGATTTCAAAAGGAGCATTGATAACATTAAAATGCTTCATCGTAATACGAAAAGAGAACAATGACCTGTTAAGGATCCTTCCCACTGGAGTGGTATCAAAGAAGGCCATGGGGCTGCGCAGGTTGTTGTTCAGGAGCTTGTAGTGTAAGGTTTGGGCCGCCTTGATACACCCAAAGGCCACGGACAGCGACAGCAGGAAGATGCCCGATGCTGTAGGACAGGGTACAGAGTTCATTAAGACCAGATGTTGTAAGTAAATATGGGGTTATGCTGTAGGACAATGTACAGAGTTCATTAAGACCAGATGTTCCAAGTAAACATGGCATTACCGGACAGTTGTCCCAAAGCTGTAGGACAGGGTACAGAGTTCATCAAGACCAGATGTTACAAGTAAACATGGCATTACCGGACAGTTATCCCGAAGCTGTAGGACAGGGTACAGAGTTCATTAAGACCAGATGTTACTAGTAAATATGACATTACCGGACAGTTGTCCCAATGCTGTAGGACAGGGTACAGAGTTCATTAAGACCAGATGTTACAAGTAAATATGGCATTACCGGACAGTTGTCCCAAAGCTGTAGGACAGGGTACAGAGTTCATTAAGACCAGATGTTACTAGTAAATATGACATTACCGGACAGTTGTCCCAATGCTGTAGGACAGGGTACAGAGTTCATCAAGACCAGATGTTACAAGTAAACATGGCATTACCGGACAGTTATCCCGAAGCTGTAGGACAGGGTACAGAGTTCATTAAGACCAGATGTTACTAGTAAATATGACATTACCGGACAGTTGTCCCAATGCTGTAGGACAGGGTACAGAGTTCATTAAGACCAGATGTTACAAGTAAATATTGCATTACCGGACAGTTGTCCCGATGCTGTAGGACAGGGTACAGAGTTCATTAAGACTCGATGTTGCAAGTCAACATAGGGTTAGCGGACAGTTGTTCTGATGCTGTAGGACAGGGTACAGAGTTCATTAAGACTAGATGTTATATGTCAACATGCTGTTATGCCGTAGGACACGGCACAGAGTTCATTAAGACTAGATTTTACAAGTAAACGTGTTACCAGATAGTTGTCCCGGGTTAGGCAGGGTGAGCTGCTAGGGTTGTAACATTGGCTGTCAATGTTTCCCTACTACAATATATTATTTTAACCCTTACAATAAAAGTCAATTGACAGGAAAAGTAAGTGTATGTAGGTCATTGTCATAGGTTATCAAGAGAGCTGCCTTCTCAATGTGAATGTTAATTATTTATTCAATTTCATTTTGTTGTACCTGAGATTATTTGCGGACCCATGAGATAGATCTATTGCAGCTTCCTACTACAGAACCAGCAGCCAGGGCGAATGGGGCTTGACAGACACAGGTCTAAAGAACCCTTCCCGATGTAAGATTCACTTACTTCCAACCAGGCCAAGGGCACTATAGACCCCCAGTTGCAGACCCACGCCAACAGGTTAGGTCACATTGACGCCTCCTACCCGTCATTAGACCTAGGGTTAGGATTAGTTCTGTCCCAGCGTCATATACTAACTCTGGACTAGGCCGAGGGTCCCGCAGACCCCCAGCCTCAGACCAATAGTCATGGGCTGGGTCCCGTTGACAAATCCCTCGCCATTATTAGACCTTTACCTAGGTTAGGATTAGGGTTAATTCTGTCCCAGTGTCTTGTACTTACTCTGGACCAGGCCCAGGGTGCTATAGACCCCCAGCCGCAGACCCACACTGATGGGCTGGGTCCCGTTGACAACTCTCACCCCGTCATTAGACCGTCATTAGGTTTAGGGTTAGATCTGTTCTAGTGTCCTCTACTTACTCTGGACCAGGCAAAGGTTGCAATAGACCCCCAGCCACTTCCAATTTTAAGATGCCAAAATCTTCTTCTGAGGGTCTAGGGGGGGGGGGGACAATTGCCCCTTTTGCCCCCCTCCCCTGGATCCACCACTGATAGACCCCCAGCTGCAGACCCCATCATTAGAGTTAGGGGTTAGGGTTAGGGTTAGCATAAGGGTTAGGGTTAGATCTGTCCCAGTGGCCAGCACTTACCCTGAACCAGGCCAAGGGTGCCATAGACCCCAAACCGCAGACCCACGCTCATGGGCTGGGTCCCATTAATGGCTCCCGCACATCATTTCACATGAATATCGCAGACCTACAGTTAGGGTTTGGTTCAGATCTGTCCCAGTGTCTGTACTTACTCTGGACCAGTCCCAGGTGCCATAGACCACCAGCGGCAGACCCACACTCATGGACTGGGTCCCGTTGATGACTACCGCCCCGTCACTAGACCTAGGGTTACCGTTAGGATGTTAGATCTGTCCCAATGTCCTGTACTTACTCTGGACCAGGCCTAGGGCCCCCGTAGACCTCTGAGCACAGACCCACATTCACAGGCTTGATCCTGTTGATACCTTCCACCTTTTCATTAGACCTAGGGTTAGGGTTAGGATTAGTTCTGTCCCAGTGTCCTATACTTACTTCGGACCAGGCTCAGGGCCCCAAAGACCCCCAGCCGCAGACCCACACTCATGGGCTGGGTCCCGTTGACGACTCCCGCCCTGTCATTAGACCTAAGGTTAAGCCGTATGCCCATTCGGCGACTAAACCTTGGAGATTAGTGGTGAAGGGTGGCCCAAAGTACATGCATTCCCCAACGATTACTGCTCAACGCCAGGCCTTGGGTTATGATGGGTTTTGCACTTTTGGCCACCATAGACAACTAATCATCAAGGTTTAGTTGCCATGTGGGGACGTGGCTTTAGGATTAGGGCGTTAGATCTGTCCCAGTGTCTGTATTTACTCTGGACCAGGCCGAGTGTCCCATAGACCCCCAGCCGCAGACCCATGCTCACGGGCTGTGTCCCATTGACGATTCCCACCCCGTCATTAGACCTAAGGTTAGGGTTAGGGTTAGATCTGCCCCAGTGTCTGTACTTACTCTGGACCAGGTTCAGGGCACCATTGACCCCCAGCCGCAGACCCACACTCATGGGCTGGGTCCCGTTGACACGTCACGCCCGTCATTAGACCTAAGATTAGGGTTAGGGTTAGATCTGTCCAAGTTTATTGTACTTACTCTTGACCAGGCCCAGGGCACTGTAGACACCCAGTAACAGGCTCACACTCACGAGCTGGGTGCAGTTGATGCCTCCCACCCTATCATTAAGGTTAGAGTTAGATCTGTCCCAGTGTCCTGTACTTACTCTGGACCATTCCGAGGGCCCCATAGACCCCGAGCCGCAGACCCACACCCACAGGCTGGGTCCCATTGACAACTCCTGCCCCGTCGTTGGACCAGAAGCTCAGCCAGACGTTGGTGCCCACCGTGCCCCCGACGTTCATCAGGAGGGCCAGCATCACCAACAGGGTCCACTTGACGCCGGCAGCGCTCACATAGGATGAGATGACGGACAACTTGACCTGAGGGAGACAGTTTATATATATATATAACCTTAACTTACATTTACCCTAGAGAACGTGGGCAATATCCATATGTAATAATGTGAAAGACTTGGAGCACTGGTAAAGTCAGTTATTAGGAGGTGAAGGTTCCTATTATTTATGTTTCAAAGTTATTAACCAGTAACTAACAAGAAATCTGTAGTCCCTATAGTTCATCATTTGTCTCATATTTAATATGTTACAAGCTGAATCCATAATGATAATAATTGTTACAAAGTAAGATTGGCAGCTGGTCATCAGCACTTAAGCTTTATCAGGATCAGTTCCTGTTTTGACTTGTACAAAGAACTATGACGAAAACAAAAGGAGTAAAAGCAAAGGCGAGGAAACGTAGTCCAACAGCCAGCTTGGGGAACAGAGAACCAGGGCCTCAAGTGCAACCCCTGTTTGAATATTTGTTCAAATTGAGACTTCTATATAGCCACTGAGATTTTATACAAATCAGCTGATTGATGTAGTCTGAGAATGGCCCTGTTTATCATACAGGATATGTTGATTAGTTATGGGTTCAGATGCAGAATGAGTAGATAAGATGAAAAAATAAGTAGACCGTCAGGTCATCTCTTGGTAGTACAAGTCAATTCCACCAGATGGAGACACCTTTATGCAAATTAGTTTAGTTCTAGCTTCAAACACAGATGGCGCCATAGGTTGCCAACAGGATACTCACCGAGCCCTCCTCTACACCCTCCTCTGTGATGAGCACATCTTTCTTCTTTGTCTTTTCCTCCTTTTCTATGACAGATATCTTTTTGCTGATTGACCTCTTGGGTTTTCGCTTGCGGATCTCTTGTCCTTCAGAAACATTGCCATCTGTGCTGCTCTGGGACATACTGCTTATCCTGCGCCTCAGCTCCTTTGTAAGCTTCTCAGCTGAAACAGGGGCATCAGGAATCATTCAACAAGGGTGGTCTTTTCTTTGGTAATTTAAAATGATTACCCAGTGATTGATTTGGTGTTCACAATTTACCAAGCTGCTTTCATTATTTTCAGAAGGAAAGATTACAAGGTAATTACAATGAGAGTAGGATTTATACTGCTACATGTTACATATACTATAGATATATACTGTTACATGTACAAACACGAGTCCGATGAAGAGCTGTCATTTGAACATACATGTATCTGAGTAAATCTGGAAACATTTAAATTATACATGTCCTCTCTACCTCAAGAAAGGATAAAAATCTGCACCTTGTGTGTAAGTACATAAAATCAACAATATGAACAAGTCAGAGCAGTAATTAAGAAGCTATCATTTACTTTCAGGGTCACTTTCCTCTTCACGTTCCTCTATCTCTGTCAAATAGTGCTTTATCAGTTCAGCAAAAGCTCCATTTCTATCCAGTAGCTCATCGTAGGTTCCCATTTCTGAGATGGTGCCCTCCTTGAGCACCACGATACGGTTCACCTTCGTCAGGTAGGTCAGCGCGTTGGTCACCAAGATTCGGGTCTGTAAAGTCATGGTATGGTGACCAAAATAAATTAACGAACCTTATATCCACGATTCCAACATTTGGATCCATGAAAAAGCACCAAATTTTAGTTTCATAAATTTTGTCGTGGGTTAAAAATTCTCTAATTATATTGCAATATGTTTCTAAAAGATATAATAAAGTATTCTATAGGAATATTTATACTTTATACATGTTATCATATGGACATTTCCATTCACAAATCCGTCAAACATCGTTTTTAAACAATCACTCATTGTTTTTTAGATGCGTAAATGTTCTCTGGAGCAGTATGTGGATGCATGGTCAAGAGATTCGTGAATTTTCTTGGTCGTCACCCCTGGATTGTATTCAAAGCTTCATTCACATTTACACTCTTAATCTATCATCATAATATTGAAACAATTGAAATGGAAGAGTACCATATAATATTATTATCTTATGCCAATCACAAATGTGCAAAACAAGATCATGGTCCAATTTCATACATGTAGTTCTAAATCTTCTAATTCTAGCTAACATTGAGATGAAGGAAAATCCCTGCATCTTACTTTATGCTCAAGAAGACCGCCTGGACCGATGATTCTCTCAAACAGGTGTTTCCCCACGTGGGAGTCTACGGCTGACAGCGGGTCATCCAGTAGGTAGATGTCTGCATTCTGGTACACGGCCCGAGCAAGGCTCACTCTCTGCTTCTGACCTCCTGACAGATTGATACCCTGAAACAGCAAATAATCACACGATTTAGAGTACAATTCTATATATAGAAGACATAAAACATATTATATTTATGAGGAGTCTAACTTATATGACTAGACATAGTTAGTGGATGCCAGTGTATGGTAGGATGAAGGCCAGCTCAATTGACACTTAACACTTCTTATTCAGAAAGCCAGTCCAAATTCAATAGTCTAACTGAAGGGGGTTTTAATTGTCAGAGGTTCTCAGGGTAATTATCATTTTGTAGATAATGATTATTCTACAAAATTATAATAACCCTGATCTGATTATTAATCTCCTAGATTTATTTGCATAAAGTCAGGTCTATTTTCTGGTCTGTATATTTTTGCATTCTTTATCATGTCCCTTCTGACAGTTGTGGCAGTTAACCATCACTAATGAGTGCCCTCTGCTCATTCTATTACCCTCTCTCCTATTTCTGTCATATCTCCTCCAGTCAGGATACTCAAATCTGGGACAAGGGCACATCCATCCAGCACCATGTCGTATTTCTGCCGTTGGTAAGGTTTGTCAAAGAGAATGTTGTCTCTGACGGTCAGGTTCTGAATCCAGGCCTGTTGAGGAACGTAGGCCACGGAACCCTGTATGAACAGCAAAAAGGGCATATGTATAACCAGTATGTTCGAAAGGCAAAATTTTCTGAATCTGGTGAAGCAGAAATTATAGTTCAAGGATACTTGATTGAACACATTCACTTTTGAAAAAAGTTAAGTTCTAATGAATCAGGTTAAACCACATATCAGAAGTGTATTGATGATTTTCACCTTTTCCCTTTCCACTTTTGTTCAAGACACTGATGATCTATAGATATAAAAAATAACCTACAATTTCAATGAATCACTCTATATGCTGTCTGTGTGCGTAACTTCAGCCATTTAACTCTGTAACCCTGTAATTAGGCTGTGTTAATATTATCACATTTAAAAAACCACCATGCTTTTTGGAAATAGATTATTCATATTCATGCGATTCATATAAGTGTATTTATTATCAACAGTGCTTGATTTTATATAAACCTAAATGATATAGTTTTACCTTCACATTAACTGATCCTTCTATAACGTCCATCTCCCCAAGCATGGCCTGTATGAGGGATGACTTTCCTGAACCAACGGCACCGACCACGGCCACCAGGCTACCCTCAGGGACACACAGATTTATACTGAAAAAGTTTAAAACTTGTTAATGCAAGTCAGTCTCATGAAAAGAAAATCAAGTATGCAACTTCTTAGCCTTCTTCCCCCTCAAACTACTTTGTTGAAAAAGCTATTGAAACTATAATAAAACAACAAAACAATGAAGTCCTTTTTGTTTCTCTTACCTCTTCAGAGGGATTCTATCAGCTTCACCCCATGAAAATGTTCCATTTTTCATAACAATGGTGCCATCTGAAAAGTTGGAGATGATAAATCATGTATTCTTTTTCTTAAGATGTGGTTATGTGTAATAAAATTAAGATATGATATAAAATGCTGATGCATTCAATACAGAGAGAAAGTGATTAAGATGTTTTTGTAAGGTGAATAGCTAATCTTGCTATTATAGGTAGAGTTAACGAATATTGGATACCTTTAGAGAAATCATGCTGTACATTGTTAGGGTTCAGCTCAGGTTGGAGAAGGAACTTTTGAATTCTGGCCACTGAAACTGCACCCTAAAAGAAATATAAAGAAGTCATGCATAAACTTAGAGATAGACTAACATTATGGTGTCAAGATGATGATAATATTAGAACCTCAGAGTATGTTCTCAACTAAGGAATTCAGTCTCTGTCATATCAGCAGATGTCCACTAAGACAAACTTCTACCTACTTGTATCAAGGTCATCACTCCTGAGGGGACAATCACAAGTGGGGCGCCCAGGACAGCGAACAGGGAGATTGACACAAAAGTGATGTCAGGCGTCAGCACGTGATCAGGGGATGATAGCACATATGTCATGAAACACAACAAGGCAACCTGCAAAGAGCAAATCAACAGGCCATATGTACCTTCTGACCATAGAAAGTTTGGGGTAGAGCCAGCACAAACAACACTGCTTAACATGAGCATCAGTTGCCATACATGTATCTCTGAGACTTCCGGTGTTTTATTGTGACATGACCAACTACCCAAGTAAGTGGAGTGTGAAACCTCTTCACATAGACTGTTCACCTACCAGGAACTGGGAGGAGAAGGAGAGCACGTAGTTGATGCTGTTGACCACGGCTGCCTTTCTCAGCACTCTAAGCTCTTCCGTCCGGATCTGCTCTATCTTCTGGATGAAGTATGGCTCCCATGCATACAGCTTCAGCACCTAGAGTCAAAGGTCAAACACAGGTCAGGACTTGGTCAGGGTTAAAACATAGGTCAGGAGTTAACACCTGAGGTCAAAGGTCAAACACAGGTCAGGACTTAGTGCCTGGGGTCAGGGGTCAAACACAGATCAGGACTTAACACCTAGGGCCAGGGGTCAAACACAGGTCAGGACTTGGTCAGGGGTCAAAAATAGGTCAGGAATTAACACCTGGGGTCAGGGGTCAAACATAGGTCAGGACTTGGTCAGAGGTCAAACATAGGTCAGGAATTAGCACCTGGGGTCAAGGGTCAAACATAGGTCAGGAATTAGCACCTGGGGTCAAGGGTCAAACACAGGTCAGGACTTAGTGCCTAGGATCAGGGGTCAAACACAGATCAGGACTTAACACCTTGGGTCAGGGGTCAAACACAGATCAGGATTTAGCACCTGGTGCCAGGGGTCATTTTATTACTGTATTTTTGCTCCAGCCATAAACTCCTTGTTTTACATGATTATGAAGTGGCGAAGTTAATGAAACCCTGAGTTGATGAAGTAGGGTTGAGGTCACACATGAGGCACATATCCCAAAGTCTTAATCCATGATGTGCCTCAGGGCAGTATGCCCAAGCATCGAACCACACCTCGCACAAAACAAACTTATAGATTATATGATGCACCAATCTCATTCCAGAGTTTCATCCATGAATTCAACTTGAAAAAGGTACTTATAGGTCTTCTATCTCTGTATTTATCTTATAGATTCTAAGCAATACCTTGATCCCTGTGAGGATTTGGTTCATCAGCTTGATGCGGGCATCTTTGTACTTCATTTGCATTTTCTGAAATATGAAATAAGAAACTGATAGTCATTACATTCCATATTCTGATTGGATCACAAGTTAGATTTAGAATACAATTTAAATAGTTTTTGGTCTCACAAAGTCTATTCACCATCAAATTAATTGATTAACTCAATATTAATTGATGTCAAAGCTAGGTACAGTTTAAGAGTGACTTACTTGATATTTTCCGATCATCGCTCCGATGAGCAAGGAGTTGACAGGTATGACAACTATGAGAAAGGCAAGCCCCACAAAGCAGGTGGGCCCCAGCTTCTGGTACAGCAGGACCATGGTAAAGCCCACAGAGAATGGGGCGATCCAAAGCCAGTGGATGAACAACTGACTGTTCTGCACCTTCTGGGCATCTACAGACATCAGGTTCACAATCTCACCAGTTGTCACTGACTTACGGGACGTGTTGGAGATACGCAAAGCCTGGAAAGAAATTGTGTATTTGTAGACATCTTCAGCACAAACTATATTGAGACAAATGTCCTTGGCACATACACTTCTTAACAAGGAAATTCTGATTATTTTTTGTTAAAATAATTATAGTAAAGCCAAGAATGCATGAAAACATATAACAAAAATATCTTGTAAAAAATCAAGAAAATTTGCATTGACAACAAAAATTGTATCTTGCTGCTTGCAGAATTTATTATGCTATTAACCCTTTAAAAATGCACCACCTATATATCCTTGACTTTTTGAATGATATCAAAACTTAATTGGATGGGTAACATTGATGAGAGTGTCCCTACCTTCCTGTAGACAGCAGTGATGATGGCCGACTTGAGGTGCATGCCCGTGTGGTAGGAGCGGAAGGACGACTGTTGCATCATGATACTGCCAAAGGTAGAACAGAGGAACATGCAAGTGGCCAGCAGGTAGCCCTGCCACAGGTACTCGTTGTCACTCTGCACGAAGCCAATCACTGCGCTGTAGGGGGAGTAACAACATTTAGACACTTAACCCACATATAAACATAACAAAGGGGGTCTAATCATCTCCTCACATCTTGCGGGTGGATAGGGTTAAAGGTGTGAGCATTATCAATATTTGAAATAATCAAAGGGGAAGTTATCAAATTATGACTTTCAGAAATCTGTCATTTGTTGTGATTCTGTACCAGTAAGTTGAGATATTCTGAGCATACATTTGATGTTACAGTACTCTATACTTGGAGAGGAAACATAATGGGGTACTTGCTTCATGATGGTGGGGTTGAGGAGTTGTGTTCCCTGGAAGGTGAAGAGGATGAGTCCTGCATAGACCTGCTTCATCCAGAAGGCCTTGACCAGGGCCTTCAGCAGGGAGGGCTGGCTGTGGGGGGAAGGAGGACAAAATAATAGCACCTGTGAGTTCTTTAATTTTTTCTTGTTTTGATTTTCACATTGCTTGACTATTGGTTTAGACAATGAGGTTAATGGAGGTCATTACTGTGGTAAGGAGGACTAGTGTTTATTTGGGTAAAGACATTTTCAGGTTTCCGTGACCTTGTAAACAAATATTGAGAGCCTAGTCAGATCATTTACATTACTTGTTCCAAACAATCTGGTCATTCTCAACTTTAACTGGCCCTTCAGGTACCTTTTGTCTATAAGATTGGCCTGCTCATTCTGCATAGCATGCACAGTCGAGCTTCCCTGTTTATTCCTTTGTTGTGGCCATTAGAGATGGGGAGTCTATGGTTTCCAGTCCGATATTTGCATAATGTTAGTGCATGCTTTTTATCTAAGGAGGTTAGGTAGGGTTCTATTGTCAGGCCATTTTCATTGACGGTTGATAGCCATGTTTGGGTTGATGTATCCTTACAAATTTGATTCAGCCTGCATTTGAACCAAGCAGGGCTTAATTGATCTAGGTCCCACGGGTACCCCATGCCAGTCCTGTCCAGATGGTCATGGATGCAGGAGAGCCACTTTGCCTTGTAGATACCTAGATCATGCATGTTCTTGAGGATTTTGTACATTCTGAAAAATATTTTGTTTTGTTTGCCATTTACTAGGTTAGCCCAGAAATTGAGCATCCTCTGTTTGACAAAGTGGTCTATGTGGAATTGTCCAAGTTCACCTAGTGCCATACAGTTTGCAGTGGTTTTCTGGAGGTGTAGAATGAGTTTACAGGTCTGGCTATGGAACACTTCAATTTGTTTGAGGTTAGAGAAGCCCCAGACCTCTGAGCCATATAACAGGATAGGCAGGATGCAGCTGTCTATCAAGTGACACTGGATGTCGTAAGGGAGACTGAGTTTTCTGAATTTAGATATAAGGCTGTATAAGGCACGCTTGGCCTGACTAACTTAATCAAAACATTGTTGTGACCTCACCAGGGGAGGTCCTAACCTTACCTAACAGAATGTTATTGTGACATTCCTACTGGGTGAGGTCACAATATTAGCCTCATAAATAAAGTTCCAAGGATGCAATGTAATGTTGCAAAAGTTAGATGCAGCAACATTATTGGCAGTCAAAAGAATGTGACAGCAACCTTACAATGTAATGTAAAAGGAATCGATAGTGTAGTAATGTCATCAACAACAAGGCCTACCTTCCAGTCCTTTCACTCTTGGCCAGTTCTTTATCCCACTCCACCTGCAGCTTGTCCACTATAGTCTTGGAGGCATCTTCTTTCCGCACGTCCCAGATGTCAGAGTAGGTGATCGACTTCTTGTAGCCACGGTATACTACACTGGGAATCAGAAATATACATCTCGAATCTTGTATTATACCATTTTAGTTACTGTTCCATGACTTTAAGAATGGAATAGGAGTTGTACTATTGTTTAGGGTATTCCTTTACACTTTTTTGCTTATATAATAGTATGATACTATTTATGTGTAGATGACAATAAAGAACTCCTACCTATTTGTAAATTTTGGTGTAGATATTAACATGAAGGGTGAGTTTGAGAAGAAACTGATGTGGTTTGCAACTTACGGCATGAACCAGGAGAAAAAGGTGCGTGACAGGAAACTAGCATTGTCATAGGGATTTGGATTCTGAAAAGAAATTTATGTCATTATAATGTTAAACTTGCAACTACACTTGAATATCTGCAGAATTGTGAAATACAACTGTCATGGTATAAAGAGAATTTTATTTTGTCAATTATTATGTCACCCATGGGTTTCCCAACTACTCAGCTTTTTATTGATAGCTGCCCAGTTTGACATGATTCTACATACACATCACCCAGAATAGACTTTCACTGAATGTTGTTTTCACAGGTTTTAGGCACTTTTGTCTGGCAACAATTTCAAATTCAGGATTTTATCCCCTTAACGAGCCTGCACCGCCCTGCTGATACTTTGTGGGGCTGGTTTGGCTTATCAGGGGAGTTTTCTCACCTTGCTGAGATCTTGTGTGGCTGGTTTGGCTATCAGGGGAGTTTTCTAACCTTGCTGATGCTTTGTGCAGCAGGTTTGGCTATAAGGGTAGTTTTCTCTTCTTGTTCATGTCTTGTGCGGCTGGTTTTGCTATGAGAAGAGTTTTCTTACCTTGCTGATGCCTTACGTGCCTGGTTTGGCTATGAGGGGAGTTTTCTTACCTTGTGGACATCTTGTGTGGCTGGTTTGGCTATCGGGGGAGTTTTCTCACCTTTCTGATGTCTTGTGTGGCCGGTTCAGCTATGAAGGTAGTTTTCTTACCTTAATGACATCTAGTGCGGCAGGTTTGGCTATACGGGGAGTTTTCTCACCTTGCTAACATCTTGTGTGGGTGGTTTGGCTATCAGGGGAGTTTTCTCACCTTGCTAACATCTTGTGCGGCTGGTTTGGCTATCAGGGGAGTTTTCTTACCTTGCTGACATCTTGTGTGGCTGGTTTGGTTATCAGGGGAGTCTTTTCATCACTCTTCCTCTCCCACGAGTCCTGCTGGAAGGGCGTGGCGGCCATCCGGTCTGAGAACACGTTACTGAGCAGCATCAGCACCACCAGGCCGAAGTAGATGTACAATGTGATTCGATCGAAGTCATCAGGCTGCACTTCCTATAAGGGTAAGCAGAATGGGGATGAGAGTCACCAAACTCAGCCCCTTTGGCCCATTGCACAATGCCTATCGTTGTTACAATATCCATTGTTGTTGCGACACCTTTCATAGCAACTTTGTAGGTTATAACGCATGTTTTGAAACTCAAAAATCACTTTTTATAATGCCATTACTGAGCTGCTATTTTCATGATTCATAGCCCTACAGAGCTCCATTTTACCTCAATTTACAGACTTCAATTTGATCCAGTAGAAACAAATATATAAGGAGTATCGCTGCAATGTTAACAATAGTTGTAATGACATACGTCTCAAAGTTATCTTAAAGTTATTGTTGATACAATAACTTAAAGTGCAATTCGCCACAGGTTATCATAATGGAACATTGATAACAAGAAGGGGATTGATGAATGACCATGTTCAAGGATTTGAATAATATTATGTTATTAGAGTTTGTTTATGGTTAGATTCATAATCATCACAAGATTCCTTGAATAGTAGCCTCTGTAAAAGCTTATTGTCTGGACCATGTAAGTGGGACATGTTCAGCCGTGATAACTTGGTATGTACCAGATTATATCCCGATGAGGTGACAGAGATGAGCTGGAGCATTCCTGCGAGAACCAGGAACAGCCAGAACATGAAGAGCACCCCTGACGTGTGCTGTCCCTTGACGTAAGAGTACCGCGTGAGGAACAGGGCGAGGAGCTGCAACAAATATTACACAGTTAATTGTGCAATAGGTTCATTGTTAAAACACACAGACATCGCTGTTTCATCAACTATAAGGACTAGAAGCAGAACAGAACTGTAAATGTGTCCTATCCTTGAAGGTAAGTTTCAGTTAGGAACAAAGCAATGTAAATAACCTTTTGGCAAATACAATGGCATGTCCTCTGTGATTTGATATGATCTAATCTTAGATGAAAAATGTTGCATCTGAGGTAAATAAATTACATGACACTCTTGACTTTTAAACACATATAATCAGATGTGGGATCCTGTATTTTTTTTCAAAGAAAAATTCATGAAACTATCAGAAAATGAGGTGCATACATCTAGACAAGACTTACTAATGATGTCATGTATACGACACCCCGTAAATTATTCACATTTAAAAAATGTAAGGTCCAACTTATTCTGGCTCGTAAGGCAGAATACAATGCACTTATTGGTACGAGGGGGGTTAGCACCCCAAGGCTGGACCCGATATCATCCTAAGGGCAGGGCCTGTAGGGGTGCCCACAGGCTGATATTGGGGTCCAGCTGAGGGGTGCTGACTCCCAGAGGACCCCCTGCAAGGTTGGTTATGGACTTAGTATACCCTTTCTGTCCCAAGGAAGGATGCAGAGCAATCAGTGATGGTGGGGATGTGATACTGCACATGTTTTTATGTTGCTTCATATAACCTTAAGCTTTTAGATATTCATCAAATCCACAAACAGTAAGCAAGTAAAATGTAGCTAGGAATGTTGTGCAGATAATGCACATGCTAGATGTTTTATTTCTTAATGATTTCACTTCGTTTATGAATTATTGAAAAATATAAGTTTATGTATCATCCTGGAGGGTGATAAAAGGGTGGTTATCACTCAGGTTTGATACAGCATGCATTAAACTCTGAACTATTAAATGTATATCACCCTAAGGTACAATAATGTGGTTGTCTTACCAGAGAACCCAACATAGTGGCTCCACCTATGTAGTCTGCCAGTGGTGGCGGGTCCAGGTCTGCAGAGATGCCTTGTGTCAGGGTTCTGGAGAAGTCTAGCACTGACATGAGGACTATTGTTGAGCCAAGGGCCTATTAGGGAAAAGCATTTGAATTGCATATTAGCTTGTTCTCAAATTAAACTACTAAAGGTCTATGATTATCTTCATACTGATTGTTAGTGGAAGTTTTATTTATCAAATAATTGCTCCCAAGTTAGATGGCAAAGGGGAAGGATATCACTGGCATGGATGTCTATAAAGATCCTGAACGTATGTTTTATATGAATGGTTATTAACGAATATCTTTCATTGAATGATAATGTAACATATGTAAATATTGTCTAATTTCAGAGAGCTACCATTTTCCAGAGGTTGGCCTTGCTGATGCTGCATGCTCCATGGACTGTTTCTTTTCTGTACAGAGCAGGGACGTAGAAGAGACTGGCCAGCCATAGCCAGGCACATGGCACCCACACAAGCACCGTCTTCTGGAAACAGTCCGTCAGCACGGGGTGGAAAGTCTCCAGGGTAAGTTTAGGGTCCTAAAACAAAAAGTAGTAAATCATGAAAATACCAATACAATTGACTTCATGATATGCAGAGAGACGTTTAAGAATGAAATGGTTGAAAATTACTCAACTGGAAAGTTATACAAATGTGAGGAAAAAAACATGTAGCATTTCAGTGAATGATTGGACTTCAATACAACCGTACTTTCTAACTAACCTGGTTCATAAGATACTTTCAGGCAGAGGTGACTAATAAAAGGTGACTGAAATTTAAGGTCAATGTAAAGGATAATACTATAGCAATAATCTTTAGGTAAACATTGAGGGATTGGTTCATTTGCTAGATATGGTCTATAAAAAGAAGGAAAGGTTTACTTATAATCAAACAACTAATGGTAATGATACTTCTGTAAACAAAGTTGCATCAAAGCACACTTTGTTGAGTTATTCAAAGTATGGCCTAACATGCATGGACAAACTCCTACTGTAAAAATATACACAACATAAGAAATTAGTAGTAAAGAAAGCCTTACCCAGAATGCATCGTACTGTGACGTGTTTCCGCAGAGCTCGGGCCACGTGATCACGGAGTCCATGCTGAGGCCGCGGGCTGGTGTAATATAAAGTTGAATATCTGATGAGGTACAAAATCCCTGTACACTAGTAAAACATCATGACAGCTGCAGGAGAACTTGGATTCCTGACCACAGCCTCTCCACCCTCTCCAACACCTCCCTATAGTAAACGGTGTGTACCTGAGTTCACCCACTGAGGGTGGTCGTACTCTGATGACAGATGCACTTAGGGACGGACCCCTATCAGGGTTTTAATGAAGTCTACACCAGTAACAGTTACCCCTACAGCTGGGCAACCCCAACCCGCATCATCGCCGACTGACCTGGGGCTGGGTGTATGAAGGACGGTGCCCTAACGTGTCAGGTACGTCCGCACCTCGTCCCCCCCCTACCCCCCTCACTGGCCCACAAACCCCATTAGCCCACAGTCACAGGGCTGAACATATATATTGACACTGTAAAGCCCCATACCTACTAGGCGATTTTACTGGTGATGGATGACAGTCAACTGGGAGAATTGACCAATTCTTATGATCGCCTGTCAGTATGGTCTATTGAAATGTGAATGTTTGATCTGAATCGGCGCTGAAATCGGCCGATTCTGGGGGTATAATCGGGCAATTTTAGCATCGACCAGTCGGTTGACTTGGTCTTATTTGCCTAGTGGGTACGGCCCTTAAGCCCCATACCTACTAAAGCACCATACCCACTAGGCGATTTTGACCAGAGTCGGCCAATCCACTGCTGCTAAAATCAGGCGACTCTACCAGAAGAATCAGCCGATTTAAGTGCAGACCCATATCAAACATAATATATTTCAATATGACATACTGACTGGTAATCTGAATTGGTGCTGAAATCGGCCTATTTTATGAGAATAATCGGCTGATTACTGTTGGCCAATCCAGTAAAATTCGCCTAGTGGGTATAGGGCTTAAGCTGCAGGTTGGAGGAGAGTGGGGAGGGTGGCACTTCTATGAGGCGCCTCCCAGGCACGTTTATGTATGTACCAACAGGCATTCGCACTAACACGTTATTTGTAAAACCCATAAAAATGTGATTAAATACCACATCATCCCATTAATCAATGTCTGCAATGTCCCCTTTTGTAGTATAAAAGTATATTCATATTGTAATCAGCAGTTCCACTTCACCACCCTGCCACCCCCCCACCCCCACCCCCCTGCGTTCCGGTCACCTCCCTGGCCATCCCCAAACTACAGAACCTCTATACGGACCTGTTTACTTAAATGGCTGATATTTATTCCATCACAAAAAAAGGATATGTTTATACGACCTCAGGTTTTAGGTAATGTGAATAATGGATGAAGAAATAGACATGTGCTGCTGTAGGCAACGTTTGAACTGAGATATCTTTGTTGTCAATACATTAATTTAGAATTTGACTGGGACGTGAACCATGTCTCAGATTTGCTTTATATCAGCTCCTAAAAAATCAAACTGGGTGAAAATGATAAAACGAACATGTTCATTTGTCTTCTTTTGTTATGTAGGTTCAGGTTAGATTCATAAATGTTACCCCATTTCTGTGATATATTATAATTAGAAACTGTGCCCTGAATGACAATGTTTGGACAACCTTTCCTCGAGGATATCATTGAAGGTACAATGTACTTGCAAAGTGCCGACTAATACATTTCTTAATATCTAGAAAGCAGTTGTAAATATCATTTTCTTTGTGGATCTAAACATTATGCATGTCTATCAAATCATCCAAGTGACGAAATCATGGCTTTCTTATACTAGATAATATGTATAGTGAGTTCCTGGAAAAAAGGGCAAATCAGCTAGGCCTTATTCTCTATTCTATTTGCTTTAGTCCAAAAGAAACTGTAAAATCAAACTTTTTGATCGGCGTTTAGGACCCATTGACCCATGCACATCAATGAAGTAGTATACCATTATTTGTGTACCACTGTATCTAAGAAACCTATCGGAATCTTCAAACCTTGAGATTGTTACCTATGGGCCATGGAATTTATACATATTTGACTAAAACTGACCAAATTCACTGATATTCAGTCTCTATAATATCAACATGTACTTGAATTTTTCAAGAAATTTACCAATACTTAATCAGGTAAAATAGAAATACTAAAGAAATGCAGAAAAATCTTAGGATAGTTCATTTTGTATTCGAAGGCTTTTTGATGATTTTAATAATTATGGGTGCAGCGTGCTATTGTTACCTTTCTCATAAGAACAGTGTAGGTTCTATAGTTTTCACACATACAATAAGCTCTAGAATTACTGTAATCAAAGCAATCGTGTAACCTACAGAGCCAACTTACAATCAAATCCCATATCCATGTAATTCAAACATTTAATTCTGTCATCCAAATACATTACGAGCCTCTCAAAAGAGCTTATTTCCTATTCAGAAATTGATTTGCCTCCAATACACTCAACAACTGCAAAACCTGGAACGTTGTGTAACGTACAGAACCAAGCGTTTTGTTTTTTCCTCCTTTAGATCACGTGGACACAGAGGCTTCCCATCATGCATCATGCTCATTTTGGTCAAAACGTGCATTGATCTTAGGGGCGGATCCAGAGGGGGGTCCAGGAGGTCCTGACCCCCTCCTTTTGGTGGACCCCTAAACTAGTGAAAGAGGGGAAGATACCACATGAATTTGTGCAAATACATGCATTTTTATTACTTAGCCTATATGTGGACTCCCTCCTTTTGGAAATCCTGGATCTGCCTCTATCTGGATCTAGCTATAGTCACACTGACAGTTGGCTTATAACCTATCTAATCATATTATCGAGATGGCCGTTTGGAGGATGTAGAAGCCTTTCGTTTTCAACATATTATCGAGATAGCATATGAAAGCATATACTTATCACAAACAGATGAGTATGTCACATCTTTGACAGTCAAAGATATAATCCTCTGTTTAGCATATCTATAGAATAATCCAATTTGTTTCAATGTTGCTATAAGAGAGGGTCCAGGTAAACCAGGTTTTCTGACCCTCCCAGTTATAGGTGCATCCCAGCTGGAGAGCCCAGAGGTGACTGGCAGGTCCTGCCACCACACGTTTTTCGTCAGCATGTTACTTGCTAATTTTTACGCAACAGGTACATTATTTACATAATAATGGTTAAGATTCGCTAAGATGGAATATTATGGTAGCTTTACATTTTAGTGAAGTTGAGACCTTACGTACACAGACAGTTGTGACGTTATCTTTTAGTGAAAGAACATAACTAGAATGTTACTATAATTTCACAGTGCCAAGTCACTAGGTGCCATCAAGATAACTAAGCAAGAACCAAAACAGAACATAATAGAACGTTGTAATAATTTTGCATGCTTGCCTTGGATCCTCTCCCGTCCCTGTGGAGTCTCTGAGGTGGGTCAGTTTTATGACCTCCTACTCAGAATGAACGTAGGTACATCACCGGTCAGAATATACAGTCCAACCTCCTGCTACTCCTGGGGTCCAATAACCAGTATTTCACATCTCCCTATGTCCAGTCCCCTGTTTCACAATAATCAGATCAATTCCCGTTATCACGATGACCGCAGTGTTCTGATTGTACCCTACCTATACCTGTTATCAGTGCCCAGTCCCTGGTCTCTGACCAGTCCTTATCTAGCTCAGACAAATCACACTCTGCAGAAGGACTGCAGACATACAAGAGCTTATGTATGTGAACGCTACAGGTATGGCCCTAGACCCCAAAATTCTACACGGCGACATGGCCATTTCTTAAAATCGACATGCAACATGGGGCTTAGTGACATGAAGAAAAAAATAAACGACATGACATTGCCTATTTCTTTAATTCGACATGGGACATGAGGGTCCCTTAGAGGCGACATGGGACATGGAGAATTACGTGACAGTTGACATTGCTTTTTCTTATATTCGACATGCGACATTGGGGACCCCCCATGAACGGCCCCACAGGTAAATAGGGGCAGATGACGGCCTCCCTTCGTTTGTTTAGATGTACGGCTATACTTATTATCAAACAGGGAAAACCTTTATATAACGTCGTCACCAGATTTATATGATTGAATCATGTCAACATTAACGTGTGCACGAAAGATATTTGAATGAATTTACAATCAGAACGTATGATCACTCGAAAGAAATTTAATTTCATTATACTTTTGTTTGACTTAAACTGAAACTTTTGACTCTGCATATATGCTATTTTGTGAGTTTACAGTATAGAGGAAAGGGGGTTTACAGTTTAAGGATTGATTTAGACAATAGGAGGGCTTATTCCTGAGCCTATTAATGAACTATACTAATGAAGTACTGACTTGTGTGTGTTTGGGCAGGTACCTCTGTCAAGAGTTAAAGGCCCAATATTCTCTGATCCAGAGAGATTGGTTAGGAGAGCTATATACAAGGAATACCTGCTATACAATACCTGCTGGTTGGGTGTCTACATTCTGTAGTACCCAATAAACCTACATCATATTATGGTCTGCTGTATCAACTGGTCTAATGTGGCCAATAAGCCCATCCCAGTTTACAACATCAATAAAGTTTACCATGAAATATTTTCAATGTTGCCCCCATGTTTTTGCCATGAAGATAAATGCATATTACAAAATCAACTGAAGCAATTATTTTGGTTGACAAATTACACCTAAATTTGCAAAATGCAGCTTTATATATTGCCTTTAAACCAATGTTAGATCCTATCAGCCCAATCTATGATGTCCAACCCTATTTCACTCTGAAATACAGCATTTTGATTGGCTCACAAAGATACAAATCTGTCAAAAAATAATAATGTTTCACCAGTCTTTGAGTAGATTCTATATAGGAAAATGTAATCCTTGCTTATTTGATTAATCCTAACTCTCAGAAACAAGGATGGCTTATATGGTAATTTTGTCCAACCCATATCCAACCCTGGGGTATACCTAATGTAGGATGGGCTCATTGCAACACTAGGCAAACAGTCCCTTTACCCTTTTATAACCCAGGCCCTTCCCTCGGCCCCCTGTTTAATCTAGCTATAGATCTGTTATAGCATGGGCCAGACCCCGCAGTGAAAGCCCTGTGTCCGTGGCCCCATCTAGTGTTAATTTACTCCAAGCCTGTTCTCTTTCCCGAGCGTCCTCTGTCGCATTCCTTTGATACCAGAGAGCTCAATATATTGGTCTTAAGGAATTAAATATTTTCGTGTATAGTTTAAAAAAACAGATATTGAGGAACAGACCAATCTTCTTCCACCACCTAAAATTGACTCAAAAACCTATTGTGACCTCTCTTATAATGTCAGGGTACCATTGACCATAATAATTGTGCATGATATTTTGGGGCAAGGGCCAAAGGTAAAGGCTAACCGTAATTTTAGCGCCTACTCCACTTTAACCCTACTGACTTTTACCGGGTATTTTCCAAAGTATTTTTCCTTTCAGACCTTTGTAATTGCAGTTCAGCAAGCTGTGCCGATTGGCCAAATAATAAGGCACTATAGTCCTAACTACTGACCATGAGTGCTTTAAACCCCAACTTTTTACAGATATTTACCATTAGTGGGGGTATGTATGGGGGGTCCCGTGTCATGTGTCGAATTTAAAAAACGGCTGTGTCGCCTGTCAATAAATCTCCATCTAGACCCATGTCACATGTCAAATTTAAGAAATGGCCCTGTCCCTTGTCATTTTCTTTTAAAAGCCATGTCGCATGTCAAATTTTAAAAGCAGCCGTGTCGCGTTGTCGATTTTAAGAAATGCCCCAGTGTCGATTTTAAGGGTCTAGACCCATATTAGTGTTCGTCGTCATAATAGTATTCAGTCGGTGCTTTGAGGGTGGCCCTAGTTTATAACCAGCAAGATTAATTATTTATATGGATAATTATATCTAGTCATTCACCCACTAACAGTGGCCGGAGGTCTGACGTCACACTGGGAACTAGACTAGATTATATATATATATCCACTATAAAGTCGTCGCTCTACGTCAGGGGTTCTCTTGCATAGTGTTACCTTTAGAGCGGGGAGAGGGGGATTACAAAATGGTAAATAACAGCATTACAGCCCAAACACAGGTTTTAGGGACACCAAAAATGGTGTAAATTTTTAGCAATATGGGACAGCAGCTATTTTTTCGACCAATGGCATTAAGTAAATAGGCGACAATGACATGCAACAATAATATTTGCACTTTTTACAATTGGCATGATTATGGCCCTGACGTCGCGTTCAAGAATTGCCAATGCTGCGCGCATGTTTTTGCTGCTTTTGGCTTTCATTTTGAATGTCACATGTCCGGGGCCTAACCAGCCCTGAAGTCAAAGGTTTTTTTTACAACATTAACGTAAAATGTAATAGTGTTTCCCTCACCGCCTTCTACATTATATATATATATATATATTATATATATATATATTATATATATATATATATATATAAATTCGGTAAGCAACGTGTACTATAATTCTAACCCTTTCACTGTTCCAGAAGCCCAAAGGCATTGCCAGCCAAAAGACACCAGATGCTTTGAGGCATTTTTTGGATAAATCTCATAATTGTTATGAATTTAGAGCTAAACATTCAAGAAAATGTAACAATTCTTTTTTTACGACAATGAAATCATCCATGATAATGGCATATGAAACTGTGCACATTTCGAGAAAAAAAAAGAAATGTATTTCACATAAAGCTTTATAACGGTATTTACAGATACATCATCATGTTATATGCAGCATGTTTTGGGACTATCTATACAGTAGATCTAGATTCACCGATCTCCAATCCTGAATGATAGTTTCTATGGCGTAGTGAAAGGGTTAACTTGATGTACATGTGTCAACCAATTATGAGTGTTATGAATTCATATTCAATCAAAGCTGTCGTGAATAAAACGGCAACAAAACGACTGGAATAAACTTCCAGCTGAAATAAGAAATATTCAAGCTAAAATAATGTTCAAGATAAGACAAAAATCTATACTAACAGCATCATACTGTGTATAGAAATATCTAAACATTTCATGTATTTCATTTTCTATAATATGTTAGATCTAAGAGTTCAAAATAGTATTTACGTTTTCAGTTAATAACAATGTGTTATTGAAGCAAATTAATCACGAAAACTTGTCAAAAATATTCACTGGAATTATAATGAAAACCGGACATGTAGCGATCATTAACCAGTATAAATAAAAGTAAAATAAAAAATTAAAAAAATCACTTTTCCAAAGCGGCCAGTGACGCCCCACTGTGGTCCCGGCCACTGGTGGTAGGCTATAGAGCACCGAACGTCACCTCCCTATTTCAAGGGACATTTCCCAAGCAAGAATATGACGTTACAATAACGTTATTATAACGTTCTGGTGAGTTATGGTTTGGTTCTTGTTACGTTATTTTGATGGCACCCAAAGACGTCTTTAGAACTTAACATTGCGACGTCGCAATATAACGTTATTGTGACGTTCTTGTAACGTGAAAGAACATTATAATAACGTTGTAATAACATTCTTTATTTGTTAGGTCACAACCCGACCAAAATATAACGTTATTATAACGTTCTTTTTTGATAAGTTGTAACTATACCTAAAATAACGTTATTGTTACGTGACAGTTGGATAGGTTTCAAATTAACTAAAAAAGTATGTCGCAGAACGTTCTTGTTACGTCGCTGCTTGCCTGGGTTAATTTTACTCTGGGGGCTTCAGGGGAAAGGGGAAGCTTGTGTAAAGGAACTAAACCCTGCGACGTTTGTATGACGGAAAATATGATGAGAATTCTCCCAGACGCAGTTCTCTGGTTAGTAGTAGTTTGGCCTACCTGCAGGCTAAATCAAGGTGCATTGTGGGAAAATCGTCGCCAAGTCAATTTCCTGTCATGGGCCTTAAATGTCATTACTCCCCTTGATACGTCATTACGATGGGAATTCCCAGGGGCAGATACAGGGTTTTCGAAAGGAGCTGAGGGGGTCGCCATAAAGGCTGAGTACTAAAATGGAGGGAATTCACCCATACACACGCGGCTTTCCCCCTCTTTTCGGAGTTTAGAGGTCCACCAAAAGGAGGGGGTCAAGACTTTAATGTCGTAGCAGATGGTCATATACCCTATATTAAAGCCCATGCATATCTCAGGGTTGGACAAGGGTTAGACAAAATTACCATATAAGCCATATAGTTTCCTAGAGTTTCGATTTCTGGATAACCAAGAATTAAGTTTTTCTGAATCCCCGATAAAATATAATGATTTTTTAGATTTTACCGATTGGCAGATTTGCAGTGTTGGACGTTTATAGGTTGGGCTGAGAGGCTTAAACATTGCTTCCTATGGGTAATGCCAGAGCTGTATATTACACATTTTAGGAGCAATTTGTCAACCAAACCACCATAGTTAATTTGGTTTTACATTTCTCTCTTTGGGGAATAAGTCAGGAAGAAATTGCTGTGTAATTTTGTGGTAAAATTTGATGTTGATATAATGGGACATGCAACAAAATCCATATCCAATATCAATGTCATAACAAACTACAACCACACGAACTTCAAAATGGACAACAACAACAACAACAACAATGGACAATATTACCTTTCTAATAATTTCACTGCATCAAACTAACCCATGTAATGCATTTTTTATGTTTAATTCTCCATTTTCAATTTTCAGCTAGAATTAAAGACTTCTTTTTCAGAGACATAGACAGGGAATTCAGTAAGGGATACTAACACTAATTAATAATCTATACAATTATCATCAAAAGCCTTTTAAATCTAAGGTTAGGTGAAACATATTGTATTAGAATTTATAACCTTGTCACCTGTGACTTGGTTTATCTAAATTAAAAATTAAATTAGAAAAGATAGATAAGCCTATAAAAGTTAAAGCTTTCATTGTTTTAAAATCCCATGCTATCATTATATAATTGATTTCTAATAGAAGATCGCTATCATTGTTTAGAATACAAAATTCCAGGTGCACATGAGAAAGAACAAATATCATAAACTCTTCATTCCCTAAAATATCAACAATTAGAAATTCAGAAAAAACTAATTTATTTGCGCGGAGCCAAATTTTAATCAGGGAAGGGGGGCATTATGTCATACCTAAGTTTAGGCATGGCATATCCTCCCATTAATAATTACAAGAATTCATCAAATCTATCATATAAGATATATTAATATCATAATTACTATTAACATACATATCTTATGTCTAAATTATAATAATCAAAAGATATATCATATATGCATATTAATTACTTCATTATAGAGTTTATGGTAATTAGACAGTTAGCACTCCCCCTGCCCTGATTGGTCAGTTATAATTAGGTTACTGACCAGAGGTCAGGTGGGAGGTGCAGGTATGCTGTAAGGGACACTCTGGGTCCAGCAGCTGAAGACAACACATCATGTAACTACTAAGCAGCAATAGGCCCCGGTCTGTCCACTCCAATATAAAGGTAGGACATATCATCGTTCTTCAAAACAGAAAATACCCCCTTTCCACTGACTTTTTGTAACCTTAAAGGAAAACTTGCACATAAATTTATGAAGTGCTATTTTTTGTTTAATTAACTTGACTTTAGTGTTCTAAACAAATTTCAAATGTAAAAATATGAAAATACCAAAGTCTGAGAGAATTATTCAGGAAGGTAATTTAATTTTGGGAATTCCCTTAATATTGGGCTGCTCAGTACTCCCCTTGCTACGTCACAATTCCTTCTAAAGTTATTTTTAGATTCCCTGATTAATGAATTGTTGTAGATGGATATATGTTTTATTTTATTATGAGCTGCATTGGGCCAAATATATATATAAGTTGGGTTAGAGAGTATGGCCTTTATTTCAAATTCTACAGGAATGGGGATTCCCTTTTTAGGACAGATGGGATTCCCCAATAACTCCCCTTGCTACGTCATAACTAAGGGGATTTCCCTTAAAAATGAAATAAAAAACAACTTTTTTAATTGCACATAACTGTGTGTAAACTGATAATTTTCCTGCAATTTTTGTTACATTTATAAGCCAAGTTGTGAAGAACATGCTGGACTGATATCATTGAAAAATAATCATCCTGTAGTTATGTGCAAGCTTTCCTTTAAAAGGACCCTTTTTCTCAAAATGCTGACTTTTTGTGGCTAAAACTTACCCTTTTTTTTGCGAAATTACATATTTTTCAGGGAAAAGGGACCCTTTTTTCCATATCACGGACATCAGAGTGAAAAATGTACCCTTTTTTCAAAAATCGAGGACATAGCATGGATCTGAAATTGGACCCTTATTTCGCGTTTTTAAGAACGATGATGCGTATCCCTTTAGGTATGGAGTGAACAGACTGGGCAATAGGCCTTTTGGCCTACACTCCTCTGACTGTAGAGAAATACATAATTAACATCAACAACAACTCCTGCCTTCAAGTCTTCTCTTCATTTATACAACACAAAACCCTGTGTTCACAATATAGTCAGTACAGAGATGCCACTCCCAACTGATGAAAAAGTAGGAAACACTTTTCCTACTTTTTGTCAAGGATCAACTAGGAAGGAAATAACCTTCCGGAATAGAGACCAGACATTGAATATGTATATGAATAGCATGAAACTAATACAAAAATACTCTGAAACAGATGTTAAAGCTATGTAGGAAAGATTGGTTGTGCAATCCAAAATAACCAAAAAGAAGGAAATCCTACAAATGTAGGAAAAATGGCATCTCTGTCAGTATCATGTAATGGAATGCATGTACCTCTTTAGTTTACTCCCTCTCTCTCCCAGACCCCAGGAGGTAGACTTGTGTAGAGACTAAACAGAGACTTACTCCCGGCATTCCATAGCCTGTCCCCCGACGTCTATAATTCCCCTCCCGGCCCCCCCGGCCGCCAGTAGGGGCCCGACCACAGACCAGAGCGGACCTCTCTCCCAGACCTCTGGAGGTATAGACCCGTGTAGAGCAGTGATTGCAGAGTGTTGTGCAACCCCCAGCACCCGGTAAATAGCGCCATCTTTGTCTGGGGAAGGGGATGGGGGGTCGGCACAGTTACAGCACATAATAATATATAATAACTATAATATAATTTAATATAATGTGATAATTATACTGGATATTAATTATTAACAATTATTGATGAAATTGTATCACGATGTTAATGTGATAGGGTGTAACAGATTAATGGTGCTTTATTTCTTCTTAAACTGTGACAGTGTTTTTCTTCCTGGCCTAGGCCACGGTGTGTTGTTAAGGGGGTAAAGGTGTCAGTGTTAAAGAAGCAGGCAGCGCTGGCCGGGGCAGGCCACCTCCCCACCGTAACCAGGTTAATCAGGCCTGTTTAGTGCCTGCCATGTCCGTCTCTCCGCCCTGCAGCCGACCATGGCCAAGTATTAACGGTATCACGTACTTATATTCACAGGTTCCCGTCTAACTTATGCCCAGCGCCGGTCGCCGTGGTTTTGAGGCCATAAGACGACGATTGCACAACAACTCCACTCAGACTCCACTCTTCCCCCAGAGCCACGTTCAGAGCTCCCCCTACCGACAAGGCGTTAAGAGAAGGGAGATCTGCTTGGAGAGTGTGTATACCGCTGGTTTTAGGCTGCCTCCTGGTTAGTAAATCTCTTTCTCAGGTAACCAGTAAAGTTGTTACCCGGCACGCCACCTAGTGTCGGATTTTTAAATCTGCACTGCTGCCATCTAGTGACCAATTGTTAGACTAATTGTAAGAACAGTCCCATTGCTAAACGTTTGGTACAAGAAATAAACTTTGCAAAATGTTCTTTGAAGCGGAACATGCAAATTGATATTGCATTGTGAACATGCCAAAACACCTCACTCTTATCAAATAAAATGGGTGTAGACCCCTAAAATTTACATGGCGACATGGGCATTTCTTAAAATTGAAAGGGGACATAAACCTGTTGGTGACATGGTTATTTTTAGAAATTGACAGAGCGACATGGCAATTTTAAAAATTTGACATGAGACATAGACCTTAGTAATAGCCATTTGACTTAAAATTGATGTGTCTGGAAAAAAATCATATCTATTTGTTAGGTCTATGATGTTAATATGACTCTCGACCCTTAAATCTGGCACGGCGACATGACCATTTCTTAAAATCAACATGCGACATGAAACTAGAACTAAATGACATGACAGGGACCATTTTCTTAAATTCGACATAGGACATTTCTTAGAGGCAACATGGAGCATGAAAAGTATTAAAGTGACAAGGGACACAATAATTTACTAAATTTGACATGCGGCATGGGGGACACCCCCCATCAAGAGCCCCTATAATATATATCACAATTCACATACTGGTTTTATGATTTATGATACTGATACAAAAACTATTAAGAGCAGGCCGTTCCCAGGGTCTGTTGGGGGGGGGGGGGGCGAGAATCCCTAAGTGGAACCTTCGCTTATAATTTCAATAATTTAGACCTAAAAAAGGGGTGGCGAGGTTTCCAAAATAGAACTTTTCAATATTTTCTCCAATTTTCTTAGGGGGTCACAGTGAATTCTTAAAGGAAGGGTGGAACTTTTTAGTAAATTTCCTTATAATTTCAATAAATTAAACCTACAAAGGCGCCACCCCTGCCTACCCCTCTAGTTACGGGCCTGTTTTTAAGAGTATTTTAACATTATAGCAGGGATGTAAGTTTTCCGATTTTTGTCGGATTTCCGAATTTTCACTCCAGCAACCCAAAAGTTTGTATTCAAATTTTGATATTTAGAACACGTTTCACATCATTTTAGGATATGTTCAGATTTTTTTTATGCTATTTCACTGTCCCCAACTTACATCCCTGTTTCTTGGTGACACTAGCGACATGGCTTTCTACTTAGTGACATAGGACATGACATTTCCTCAAAATTGACAGGGACATGGGACCTCTCCATCTACACCCCAAATATACACTTAACCCCGTAGTTATTAGTATTACCAGAAAGTGTCTATCTATTGAGTCGTGTTCTGATATAAGGAAGAACAGATAAGATTTGCACTACTCCCAATATTCTAGGTATCATTATATTGAACGCTATTGTTGGGTTTAGGGTTGATTATACTTATAGTGCATTGTCCGAGATGATTATTGTTATTAATATTGTCTCTAATGGGATGCTAGTCGAGTGGTGAGTAAGTCCACGAGATGGGCGCTCAATCCATAACATGAACAACGCTTGGCAGTACGGTAAGTTTATTGATGGATATGGTGATGCGTACAGCTGCTCGTGATGGCAATAAGTCCAAGGTATAACAGTTCCAGTTTAGAGTGGAGTCAGCTTCCTCCGTAGAGTCCGCCTAGTCTCACCTCCGGCCGTCGTGCGGTAGTACCGTATAAGTCACCAGATGTCCCTTTGCTTGTATAGCTATCTAAACCCCTTCGAATCTCCCGATGTGTATGATCCAAACGCTACTGGTCTCTCCCTTTCTTTTACCCTGCACTCTTGCTTATAAAGCAGTCTGATATCGATTTTACCCAAGGCATCGCTGCTTGCGGGGAAGTGTGTCCCGGTGAGCATTGTCGTCAGGTATATTTACACCTACCAGCGGCACCTGCCATTACTAGATATTTTCATAGACTAAGTAATTTAGAGGAATTCTTATCATTTTGTATTCATCTGGTGACCCTTACACTAATTCAATAAGCATGCACAAAGCAGATGTTTTAATCTCTACCTTTGTGCAATATTTCAGTTAAACGTTTTGTAAATGAATTACGCGAATTACCTTAATATAGTGATAAAGCAGCACAGATTACATTTATTGCACATTTCTAGTAGTTTGCCTTGACATAAATCATGGCAAGGTAAATGTAATTATTCGGAGGGGACATTGAGTCACAATAGTTGGGAGTATACTTAGCTATGGCTATGTTCCCTATGCAAAGTTAGGGGTGTAAAGTGTCCCGTTATTGTGTTCATAAACCAGCTTTGGTAGTGTGAATTTGCAATTCTCATTGGAACTCTTTAGCCTATTTCACCCTAATTCCAGGTTTCCTGTTTATTATTGGAAGGGAAATCATTGAATGAGTGTCTGATGTGAACAATTAGCAAAGAACCCTTTGTATAAGGTAACAGGACATATACAGGGGGGGCGAGATGGGGGTCCCCATGTCACTCTGTCGATTTTAAGAATTTTAAGAATTGGCCCTGTCCCCCTGTCCTTCTTAAGAAATGACCATGTCCCATGGCACTAAGCCCAAAAAAAGTCTGTGTCGCCCTGTCGATTTTAGGGGTCATTACAGGGACACAGGCGAGTGGTGTGGGCCCGTATGCCAGCTGGTTCAGCCATGACACCGGGGAGTCAGAGCCCCTACTGTCTGTCCCCACCACCCACTAGGGGGCAGAAGGGATTATTCTGGGAAACCAGAGGGGTACTTGAGGCCACAGTTGAAATAAATGTGTTTCCTATCCAGTTGGTAGCCATGAAAAAACCCAGTTGGGAGATCAGGAATTCCTTTTTTTCTCTTTTTCAAAAACTAGACAGGATACAAACTTTTTATTAAACGATAGCCTGAAATAGAAATGAATTGTGAATGTGTGACTTTTAAATCTTGACCTTTTTTTCCATTTACAGAGGCAGTTCTGACAGAGGCTCGTCCGAGTCCAGCACCACCTGAGAATGTTCCTGGAAGACCTTGGTGAGGGAGGTTGGCCCAAGCTGACCAGCCCCGCAAACAGCGTCGACCTGGCATGGGGACTCCCTGCATTCCAGCTATCCCCGCTGTATGCCCCGACAAGCCCCACCTACAGCCCTGATGGGTCTCCCGAGCAGCCAAACTCTGGGTACAGTCCTCAGTACAGCCCGACATATGGTTCTGTGTATAGCCCCCCTGGGTTCATACCCCAATATAGCCCCCAGTACAGTCCCCAATATAGCCCTCAGTACAGTCCCCAAGGCCCCAGTGATGTACCCTTACCACATACCTCAGATTCCTACGCTCCGAACTCACCCGTATATTCTCCCGTAAGTCCCTCCTACAGGCCATCCTCACCCATATATTCTCCCACGAGTCCCTCCTTCAGTCCAACATCCCCCTCGTATTCTCCCGTGAGCCCTGCTTACTCTCCGACCCCACCCTCACACCATGCAACAAGTCCATCTTACGCTTTAACGATGCCGTTGAATGACCTAACATCCTTGTCCCATGATGTCACTTCACCATCTGTAGATCCTTCCAACCAAGTCACCAGTTCCCCGTTGGCCTCAGACCCAGCCCCAGATCCAATGCCCTTCCCTGCCCCTGACAGTTCAGCCTCCCCTCCATACCCTCCACTGACCCAGCAGAGTAACGTGTCCCCCCGACAAAGCCCCCAGCTGAGCCCTACACCTGCTCTGTCGCCGGAAGGTCTGCTCATTCCATCAACAGCTGATCCCTTGCCGCCCCTCTCGGAGCACCATGAGTGCACCAGGCCAGCCGACACCTCAGAGCTGTGTAGTCAGAGCAACAGTGTGAGCCCCAGCAGTCCCATCTACAACCCACAGACAGTCAACTACAGCCCTTCTCACCCCTGCCCGGGCCTGTCACAGGAGACTGCTGGCCATGGGTCTCCTCAGAGGGCAGAGGTCCCTGTGGGTTCCCCGGGAAGCTGGGCTTCCCCAGCAGCTGAGAGCACGGCAAGCAGCCAAGGCCTGCAGACCCCGCTTCACTCATACCCTTCTCCCGCCTGCAGCTCGGCCTTCCTCATGCCACAGTTGACCTGTCTGAGTGCGGCTTCCACCCCAAAGAGTGGCATCTCCTCACAGACAGCCAGGTCGCCCTGTTTCCGCCAGACGCCTCAGTTCTTTGACTCACCAGACATGTTCGGTATAGAGCGACTACCATCAGACAGTCAGCAGAGCCAGTCACAGGCCTCCCAGAGCTCAGAGGAGGGTGTGCCTGATGTAGGCCTCACTCCCTCGATGGTTGGGATGGACGAGACAAGCCGCGCCCCCTGGAGGGTGATGGGGACAGACAGTAGGGGCTCTGACTCACCGGTGTCATGGCTGAACCAACTGGCATACGGGCCCACACCACTCGCCTGTGGCATGGGTTACTCAGAAGCAACGCAGTTTGAGGCCTCCAACTAGAAGACGGGATGCTAGTGGGTCAAGGGGTATAACCCCGTAACACTAAACACAACTAGACATTTCAACAAAATGGTAACTGTAAAAACATTCTGACTTAGAGGGACAGCCATTCACTACCATCTGTTGTCAGAGTACAAAAAAGCTGTACCCCTTTAGTTTGTGTATTATAGATTTTATGTTTGTCTCTTGCCCTATTCTTTAAGTATTTATGCAGCTTTTGGACATACTCAGCAGATCACTTGCCAGATGTGCATACCACTTCAAAGAGGCGCAAACAGCTGACGTTCCCAAGTCAAAAAACTGGGCTCTTCTGAAGACTATGTACCAATATTATATAATCAATTCCAAAAGAATGTAACCTGCTTTTTTGTAATAGTTATTAATGCAAAATAAAATATCTTAATTGTGTAATAGTAATTGGATTGACTGATTGACTGTGCTTTGTGAAAACAAAGAGTTGTAAATAAGTGTAATAAGGGATACTTTTTAATTATCAGGTAGCCAGGAATTCTGAGGTATAGAGCTTGTGGTTTGTGTTCCAGGTGGTATTATTGCAAGGGTTGCAGGTATTTGTAGATTTCTTTTGGTTCTTGATTTCTTTTTGGTTTTGTACTACCAATTATGATACAAACATGCTGTTTTACCAATTTAGAAAATGCCTAATTAATTTTGTTAACTCTTATCTTGACCTGAATTAGTTTGCTAAGTTTTCTATGAGAGGGAAGTAGCATTTCTGTATCATACTTAGTTAAATTGATTTCTGAATACTAAGATCGCCTGTATATTAAGCTCTGCTCTATTTTGCCTACCCATGATTAGCTTATTTATCATTATCTTCTCAGTGCATGTATTCTTATCATGAAATGTTATAAAACTTCAGAACAATATGAAGACTTTTACTGCATCACAGTTTATAAAATGTAATGAGTGTGCAGCAGTAGAATATTATGTTTATTAATATACATTATTGTTGTCCACAAACTATATGTTGTTGTATAGGTGTTGTACTCTATCGGTATAAACCTGTATTGATCATTATAGGTAGCCAAGTATACTCAAATATTATATAGGTAGCAGTGATGGCAGCATAGCTGAAGAAAGTCCCTAGTTCTAGGTCTAGCCTCTATTAAAGGTTGCATCCCTACTTAACAGTAAAGATTGCAATCAATTCCTGAATTAGGGGGCACTGTAGAATATCTCAAGGAAGGTAATGTTTACAGAACCTTTACATGTTTACTCACGACTATAATTTAAGCCTAAAGGTTGAATAGTTATATATGATTAAAAGGTAACCTCAAAAAAAGTGTAACTAACTCTGTTACTATGTTACAAGCTCCATATACTGTGCTGTTGGTTGATCTGGCTTAAGTGTTATCTGTATGTACTCCATAAACTATACTTAAGATTTTGTGTAGTTGTATGACTCCATAATTATGGGTAGTAGTCAGCAAATGCATTTTTCGGCAGCATACATTAATTCAAAAAGTCCTAATGAGCCATGTTTTAGGAAATATTGTTAGTGCTAGACATAGTGTGTATATAATATTTGAATCAGCTATTCAAACACTGTGCAAAATGAACAACTATTTTACCAAATGTAGATAGTGAAGTGTAACACAATGTTTTTTTATTTTCTATTTTCATGTCGTTGTCTATTTATTTATTGCTGAAACTTAATGTCTCAGAGGTTGCTTTGAAGATCACAGGTAGAATTTATCTCAATGTATAACAGTTTGCTGTCATATTTAACAGCAGTCAGTATCTGAAACATACTATCCAAATATTTACTGTCAGGTTTGTAATCAGTTGTGTAATACTTGTATATACATTCAAGGTTTTTCAATAAAAACATGTATATTTGCATATTAACATCTTTATTTCTGGTAGTATTACTTTGAAGAACTATAGCTATCTTTTTTAAAGCAAGGAACAGTATTCAAATACATGACTAGATAGTCTTATATGAGCAATCTTTGTTGTTGGGGTACTTTAATGTCCAGCCAACCCTTCAGGGCTCTTTCCAGACTGCACAAGGTATTACCTCTCAGCTTTGGGAGATAACATCCATATGATTAAGGAGAAACCCACTACCAGGATCACTACCCTATTCTTTTTGAAGAGTGCAGGCCTCAAATCAGGGGTCATGAAAGAAAAGGTTCATTTGAAAGGTCATGATTTTGAAAGTAAAGGTCAGATAAGGAAAAACAAGTCATTCAAAAATCACAGTTTTAATTAATTACATGATGAAATTAGACCAAAATTATAATGTTTTATTGTTCTTTTCTGCTTGGTGCTGCTACCTTAACAAATTTATCCTGTCCTAGGCTGTAGGCTTGGGTGGGTCAGTATGGTTTTCCAACCACTCTTTGTCAGTTTAAACAGCACTTTGTGTTTAGAATTGCAGGCAGAGGATGACAGACTGTGGGTAACTGTCCTCTAATCCCCCCCAAAAAATAATTAGATTACAGAACAATAGCCTGAATCTACCAGCTGAATATCAGCCAATAAGATAATCACAATCTGACTTCTTCATTTCATCAGAATAACATTTCATTTTATGATAACCAAATTTATGAATTATTGTGGCCCAATGAGCTTTTAACAATTCTGATATAACGTTTAAGTATGGTGTGGTACCATTCCAAATCTACAAATATCATAGAATGGATATCTACAGTTGGACCTCTCATCTCATGTGTGTCTTGAGAAATGAGCCATGTATTTAAAGTGTCAGGGAGTTGTTCAGAGGGGCAAATGATGTCTAGATGTGCCATACATCTTGAGTATCAAAAGTTAATCCAACTTTGGTTATATCTTCTTCCTTCAAAGTCTTTCTTGCATGTGTCATAGCAGCACACGAGTCACATTTTAGATCCCCGTATTCATGCATACTGTCTGTGTGCAGGTTGGCATTGATGTCATTGTTGTCTCGATTATTACCGATGTGGAACAGTCGCGACAACAGGCTCGGTCTTACTGACCTTAGTTCATTGTTTTCCCCACCAGAGGGTATGATTCCTGCCTTGTAAGATGACCCACATCCTGGACATGAGGAGTGACCTAGTTCTGGTTGACCTACTTTCCTGTGATGTGATTTGCTGTTTTCAGTGGCTCCTCTCCTCCCTTCGTCCCCACTGAAGGCCTCATTGGTGAGGCCATTTGACGTTCTATTGTCCATGGCCTGTCCCGTCCGGTTCTGCATCATCACCGTCTCGGGCAGCGACCGCCTCACACAACATCTGCAATATTTCTCTCTCATCTGCCTTCGTTTGAAGAAACACAGAAGTCCAAGCATACCTTGTAAGAAATACAAAACAGAATGATAATTATCAATGAAAAGTTATCACTGGTCATCCAAAGCCTATAGACTGTTCTTGCAGTTTAAGAGGGTTAAATCACAATAATGGATTCTTAGATGCTGGTTGTTCTAAAAGAAGACATTAAATCTACTGAGAAAAAGGAAAATCATCATAAAGAGTGTCATGGCCCTAAACCAATTCCTCTGGAAGACCCCACCCCCTTTGAACATACTTGTAAAGAGACATATTTCAGACACATTTCGCTACCTACCTATGAGAATAAATGCAGCAATTGCAGAAGGTACAAGCAGTGTGGTCAGCTGGGTTGGGTCTCCATACCGCCCTCCTACAACACAAACAACAGGTACAAATGAATGAATGATGGATGTCTTCTGCTGTACTGACAACCAGGGGTCATTTTCATAACGAAAACAAGTTAGGAAAAATTCTGACTTTTCAGACATATGTTTTGACTTGATCAGTATTTGGTGATTGTATCTATTACATGAGATGACAGGGCAGGCAAATAGCAGGGGATCAAAATCTTAAAACTATTTTTGCTGTACCTCGTCCCTTAATGAACCCAGACACCAACCGGGAATTGAACCCAAAGAACCACTTGGTCAGTGCTGCATCCCCCCTTTCATTACCTTTTATGATCAGCAGGAGCTACTTGGGGCCCATATTCTTCCTAGGAGCAAAAGCCCCATCCCTGTACACCGATGGGGGACAAGGGGTAAGTTAACACACACAATGTTGGTTTGGGTCTCTTACTTCCCTCCTTAAACACAAACAAGAGGTAAGTTAACGCCACACAATGCTTGGTTGGGTCTCCATATCGCCCTCCTTAAACACAGGAAAGAGGTAAGTTAAAACCACACAATGCTGGGTTGGGTCTCCATAAAACCCTCTTTAAACACAAACAAACAAGAGGTAAGTTTACAACACACAATACTAGGTTGGGTCTATGTATCCTTATAAACACAAACAAGAGGTAAGCTACACCACACAACACTGGGTTGGGTCTCTAGATCTGTACCGCCCTCTTTTAACAAAAAAAGAGGTAAGTTAACACCACACAATGCTGGGTTGGGGCTCTGTATCCCTAGACACAAACAAGAGGTAAGTTCACACCACACAACGCTGAGTTGGGTCTCTGTTCCGCCCCCCTTAAACACAAACAAGAGGTAAGTTAACGCCCAACAACACTAGGTTGGGGCTCTGTATCCTTAAACACATACAAGAGGTACATTAACACCATAACTATTGTGAGTTGATGATACAAAATAGGTAGGTGATTGCATCTTAAACTAAAGGGAATGGAAGCAGTGTATTGCTCAAAATGTATTCCACAAGTCTTAATAAGGCATCACGGTAAATTTGAAATATATAAACTAGGTCTACCTTTGTCATTGTCTATTTTATTCATATGGACAAACAAAGCATAGCATTTTGATCATAAACATGGAGAATTTGTAATAATTTTCAAAGTTCATTTTCAATGATACCACTTAGCTTATTTTTGTACTTTAGATGCTTCAAGGTAAGCAGGTAAAACCTGTCTGTCATGTGAATGACGTGGCAGAAGACTTGCCTGTTATAAATGTACTAGAGCTAAGTATTCCATTAACATAATCGACCAGAGATCTGTCAGGCACAGCTGGTGTTCGGTAGATCAGTAACATGCATGCACACTGCTTGTTGTCAAGTACAAATATATCAATTATTGGAAACCAAAGATGCTATCTACCAGCCTTGGGTAGGAACCACTAATTGTGTAGGTAGAACTTTATATCAACGATGGATTAAATAGGATTGTTTGTTTGGTGGGGAATTCAAAAATACAAATGGTTAAGAAGGCTGTTTGTCCAATGTTGGCAGCACTGAATACCAGTTGAGACAGCAGTGATAATGTTATAATGTAGGCTTATTGGATACTACAGTATGTAGATATGGAAGCAACACGCATGGTAGTACCTCCACCCTATATCGCTCTCCTAACCAATCTCCCTGAATGTGAGAATGCTTGCCCTTTTAACCCTGGGCAGTGGTACCTGCCCAAACACACTCCTGGTGTTGCAAAGGAAAGGGCTAAATCTAGGCATTGATACCTGGGTATACACAAGCACGCACCCTAGTTGATGCTTCAATAACAGGTTCATTGATAGACTCATTAAAATGCACAGGTAGATGCCCCCAAAAACTTAAACTGTGAACCTACTTACTACTGGATGCATTATCTTGACACATCCCTGATTTTGGTCCCTACAAAGAGAGGAGGGGGAACAATTTGAGTGGCAGTATGCCTGGATCGTACACCCCACTTAGGCCTTATTTGAGGCACAGTCTAACTATATATAGTCTGCTATAGATACATTACCGTACATATAACACGATAACCTAATGCTGTCCTCGGAGATCTGAACAGTAAGTGTACACAAATTAATACAGGTGCAACACTCCCCTGGCCTCACCTGTTGACTACTTTTCTAGGTCCAAGGCCAATACTGCATACCAACAACAAAAGAACAGGCACCTGGCCATATACTGGATGAACCTGCAGGGGGGCCGGCAAGTGGAAATATACTGCCGTCAGTAAGGTGCAGGAACATGGCCATATACACTGCTACCTATAGGGGCACCTGGTCATACACTGCTACCTGTAGGGGGCCATATACTGCTACCTGTAGGGGGCCATATACTGCTACCTGTAGGGAGCCATATACTGCTACCTGTAGGGGGCACCTGGCCATATACTGCTACCTGTAGGGGGCCATATACTGCTACCTGTAGGGGCACCTGGCCATATACTGCTACCTGTAGGGGGCCATATACTGCTACCTGTAGGGGCACCTGGCCATATACTACTACCTGTAGGGGCCATATACTGCTACATGTAGGGACACCTGGCCATATACTACTACCTGTAGGGGGCCATATACTGCTACCTGTAGGGGCACCTGGCCATATACTGCTACCTGTAGGGGGCCATATACTACTACCTGTAGGGGGCCATATACTGCTATCTGTAGGGGCACCTGGCCACATACTGCTACCTGTAGGGGGACCTGGCCATATACTGCTACCTGTAGGGGGCCATATACTGCTACCTGTAGGGACACCTGGCCATATACTGCTACCTGTAGGGGGCCATATACTGCTACCTGTAGGGGGCCTTATACTGCTACCTGTAGGGGGCCATATACTGCTACCTGTAGGGGCACCTGGTCATACACTGCTACCTGTAGGGGGCCATATACTGCTACCTGTAGGGACAACTGGCCATATACTACTACCTGTGGGGGGCCATATACTGCTACCTGTAGGGGGCCATATACTGCTACCTGTAGGGGCACCTGGCCATATACTACTACCTGTAGGGGCCATATACTGCTACATGTAGGGACACCTGGCCATATACTACTACCTGTAGGGGGCCATATACTGCTACCTGTAGGGGCACCTGGCCATATACTGCTACCTGTAGGGGGCCATATACTACTACCTGTAGGGGGCCATATACTGCTATCTGTAGGGGCACCTGGCCACATACTGCTACCTGTAGGGGGACCTGGCCATATACTGCTACCTGTAGGGGGCCATATACTGCTACCTGTAGGGACACCTGGCCATATACTGCTACCTGTAGGGGGCCATATACTGCTACCTGTAGGGGGCCTTATACTGCTACCTGTAGGGGGCCATATACTGCTACCTGTAGGGGCACCTGGTCATACACTGCTACCTGTAGGGGGCCATATACTGCTACCTGTAGGGACAACTGGCCATATACTACTACCTGTGGGGGGCCATATACTGCTACCTGTAGGGGGCCATATACTGCTACCTGTAGGGGCACCTGGCCATATACTGCTACCTGTAGGGGTCCATAATACTGCTACCTGTAGGGGGCCATATACTGCTACCTGTAGGAGGACCTGGCCATATACTGCTACCTGTAGGGGGCCATATACTGCTACCTGTAGGGGCACCTGGCCATATACTGCTACCTATAGGGGCACCTGGCCATATACTGCTACCTGTGGGGGGCCATATACTGCTACCTGTAGGGGTCCATAATACTGCCACCTGTAGGGGGCCATATACTGCTACCTGTAGGGGCACCTGGTCATACACTGCTACCTGTGGGGGGCCATATACTGCTACCTGTAGGGGGCCATATACTGCTACCTGTAGGGGGCCATATACTGCTACCTTTAGGGGCACCTGGCCATATACTGCTACCTGTAGGGGCACGTGGCCATATACTGCTACTTGTAGGGACACCTGACCATATACTACTACCAGTAGGGGGCTATATACTGCTACCTGTAGGGGGCCATATACTGCTACCTGTAGGGGGCCATATACTGCTACCTGTGGGGGGCCATATACTGCTACCTGTAGGGGCACCTGGCCATATACTGCTACCTGTAGAGACACCTGGCCATATACTACTACCAGTAGGGGGCTATATACTGCTACCTGTAGGGGGCCATATACTGCTAGCTGTAGGGACACCTTGCCATATACTGTTACCTGTAGGGACACCTTGCCATATACTGCTATCTTTAGGGGTCCATATACTGCTACGCATAGGGGCACCTGGTCATATATACTGCCGTTTATTAGGGGACGGATGCCTTATATTTTTGGGGGATAGACACCTGGCCCTATATAGCATATAAACGTCTGCAGTCACTAAGTGATTGATATAGGTGACCCTCTCATGGCAGTTTGGTGATATGAAATAGAGAAAAACATAATGTATATAAAAGAACTCATATTTATAAAACGTATGCTATATGAATTACATTTCATTTATTGTCTAGAGTATGTACGAATTTTGGATTTTAAATAATTATTATCTTTTATCATGATTACTATGGCTTTTCTGAGAATAGCATGATTTTATGCTACTCAGGCATTTAATGTAAACAAGTGATTTTGCACTCATTTTATGTCTGAATAAATAAAGGAATTGAAAGAGAAAAAAACTGTCTTTTCTCAATCGTGGTTGTGACAAAATTTCTGTTATAGACAATGGTGGAAAACATAAGGATTAATCGTTGAGAGTCTTACCATTAGCAGGTGTCACCAATGCACAGGTGGTAACAGATATCAGTACGTTCCTGAGGTAGGCTGCCATGTTTACTCCGATAAAACAAGGGTTTGAAGTAGTTCTAAGTATTCTCTAGAGCATAGTTACATATTGATGTCATGACAGGTCAGCTATGACCACCCATTCAGCTCCACATCTGAGCGGGTTCATTGTCCTGGTGAGATCCATTGTTGACAGTTCGGTCTCTCACAGGGTCACTATATAGAACATGATTGTGTGAGGAGGATGGTGTGGTTATCAGGTGCTCCATGTATGAGGTTCCTTATCAGCCACCAGAATCCCCTGCTGCAATCCAGTATTGCCTTGTAATAGATACTCTTTAAAGCACTTGAATTATCTAGTCCAGGCTGGTACCTCCATCATTCACGATTATTCTGTGCCTTCCTCTTCTATAATAAGGCTGTTGTCAGTGCAGGTATACACATTTACACGGTTTACCATTATATGGAGATATCATTCATTCTCTCAAGAGGGCCCCGCAAAGCATAAGTGCAGTTGGTGTAGTCCCCAGAGTGGCCTCTGTGTATTCGCATTTGGAGGAACCGTGTAAGTGTGTATTGCCTTTTAATAGATAATCCTAAAAGGACTTGCTACTTTCACTATTATCCAGTATGCTGTGCCTCCCCATTCTCTGCTGAGTCCGTTGTCAGTGCGGATGTTACATTATACCTGTCCCAGATACACACAGTGGTTGATAAAACAACACGCTGGCCTCCCTTGGCCGATATGTATATGTGCACACTGTTCTACAGCACTACTACTGAACCTTACCAGGTTTACCAGCCTACTGTGGGTGTGGTACAGTGTCTCTGTAATTAGACGGCCCCAGGTGAATCAGTCTGACCCACTGCCGCTGGCACTAGACTGTAGTCACTTCCAGGTCCGCTGGGCACACAAACTAGTAATATAATAGGTTATCTGGGTCAGAATGGACTAACAGGACTGGGTGTGTGTGGGGGATGTGGGGGACGATCAGTCACCGCCCAGTGATCCCCTAGACTGTAGTTCAGTCCAAGACCGCTAACTGCTCAAACTAGTATGTGAGAGGTAAGTAGGTCATGAAAGGATTAAAGGATTCTCCCCCCCCCACCCCACTCCCTGCTTATCACTGACACACCTGTGCAGGCTGCAGACTGTTCAGGTAGATGGAAGGTGATAAGGTGGGAGATGCAACAGGGGTGGGAGGCGGGAGGTGGAAGGTGATAGGACGGACTATGGTGGGAGGTGAGGGGTGATCTAGGCAAGGCAGACAGGCATGGGTATAGACCCCTAAAATCGACAGGATATGACCATTTCTTAAATTCGACGTGCGACATGGGCCTTATAATTAGTGACATATGAAGAAAAAATAAGTGACATGACATAGGCTGTTCCTTAAATTCGACACGGGACATGGACAATTCTTAAAATCGACATGGAAATTCAAAATATAGTGCCAGGGGACATGGTCATTTCTTAAATTCGACATACGACATTGGGACCCCCCATCAACACCCCTAAAGGCAGCCAGGTGTATCAAGATTGTCGAGTTTAGTCTTGCTGTACCTAAACACCTGTCGTGGAGGGAGGGGGGTATCAAAGCTGTCACGGCCTACTTGTAGTTCTACTTTCAGTTCTACTTTAATACTTGGGGTATAGATGGGGGGTCCCCATGTCACTCGGTCGAATTTAAGAAAGTCTGATGTCGCCCTGTCGAATTTAAGAAATCCTATTGTCGCATTTCACTAAGCCCAAAAATCGCTGTGTTGCAGTGTTGAATCTAGGGGTCTATATACTCCTGGAATCTTTTTCCAGTTCCTTAACGTCAGAGACACGGGGGGATCCTCTGTGTGGGTGACGGGTGGGGAGGGGGGAGGGGGAGGGGAGATGGGGCTGGGGGAGGGGGAGGTTTTCTGCCGACGTCAGCACGCCCGATGTATCGACCTCTAGACTGTAGTACCATCCAAGTACGCAAGCCGCTCAAACTAGGACTGTGATCCATCAGCCATTATAGGTGGGAATTCCACCCTTATCCCAGCATGCATTGCTCCCGCTGGTTTAATTATGGCAACTAGTACCATAAACCAGCCAGCAGGTATACAACCATTACCAATGCTATAAATAGAGGAACAATAAAATAAATCTTTACAAATTTTAAGTGACCAGTAGTAGTCATGGTCTTTTGTGGGTGTAAGGACCTATTATGCAAGAGGTATCTAATTCATGGAAGGACACACCGCACGTTGGCCACGCCCTCTTACGGAGGTTTAAGGCCATATTCCACTGTGCAGTGGGGGACACTTGCAGTGGGCTTTTGTGCCACCACTAGTAGTTTGGGTGCAGATATCAACATGTTGGTATCCCCCACCACAAACATTCAATAGAAAACATATATGAATTCAATTGCAGTGGTACTATGCATGGGTCACCACAAGTACCACCGCAAGTGCCACCGCAAGAACCACCACAAGTGAATCCATATATTCCACAATGCGTTGCTCGGTTTTACTAGCGGTGGTGGGCAAAACCTCTAGTAAAACCCGCAAAGTAGAATATGGCCTTTACTCATTACTACAATCATGTGTGTATATATAAGTATAATTAATATAATTAACATAATTATCATTTTCACGGTCATCATAGTTGTAGCTAAATTAGGTACATATATTATAGATAATTACGAAGAAATGTAACAAGGTAATGAGTTTTGGATAAATAGCTGAAAATAATTTGAATACAGTCCCAGACTTTCACTACCACAAAACTGTCAGTTGACAGTCAGAATGTAACCATAGTAACAATGTTATGATGTCATACAGTGTTCTCTCTGTGACATCACACTTAGTGCCAGTAACATGGCAACCTATAACCAATGTAGGCATTCATATTATGAGAGTGATCTAGTCTCAGCCAAGTTTCTTATTGTGTCCAATATTCAGATAACTCATGTCGATAAATTTAGAGAGATACTAGATAAAACTATGTTACAGTTTTATCTCGTATCTTTAGTAGACAAAGGAATTTCTTATACAGATAAATACTTTATAGGCGTCATTTTGCATGTTTTATAAGGTTCGTGAACGCTCAAAAAGGTTCATGAATGTTTTCTGGACATGTACAAGGTTTGTGAAACATAAGATTATAATAACAAATATTTGTGAAAGGTTTTTGGTCGCCATACCGGGTCGCCCTGTCAAATTTAAGGGTCTATGGCCATTAAACGATTCAAGAGGGGGACAATCCTAGATCTAGTGCCTGTAGTGCAAAAAATGTTGCTTAAGTGGCGCCACCTGTTGTGTATTGTGGCAAGCTGTAGTGTCTTAAGGTCTCACGGAACTAAATGTGGCGCCATCTGTAGTGTCATATACCTTTCTGTCCCGAGGTGAAGGGGATGCCAGTCTCTGAGTGGCTGATAATGGGATAAGATAAAATGATAATGCAGAATTAGAATTCACATGATACCCCCTACTATTTCTGAGTTATTTAATAAAAAAAAGATCCATGATATGGGGTGTTTGGTAAATGTCAGTGGGGTTTTAAAATGGGCGCTGTGCTCCATGAATTTGGTCGCTGCAAAACTGCTAAAATGAGGGTAGGTCAACATCTGGGACTGTTGCGAAAAATTTTCACAGTCAACCTACCCTCAAATTTTGATATTTTGTCTCCCAAAGAGGTCTCAATAGGTTACTGAGTGACTTTAAGGTGTTGCAATGTTTGGGATATTTTTTTTTTCAAGATATGCTATATTAAACCATACAGGAAAACATTTGGTTCCGTGAGACCTGTAGTTTGTGCAGCCAAGGTGGCTAAAATGAATTTGGGCTTCCAAAATTGCCTTTTTTTGGGTTGGTTTATAGACAATTGCTGACCCTTGTTATGTTTTTTTCATATCATAACTTTTTTGTTGGTTTTAAGCAGAAATTTAGGTTTTGGGGTTAAAAATACGGACTTTAGCGATAGGTGACGTCTGAAAAATATCGAAATCCCTCAATTTCCCTATTTGGTCCTAAAATGTCAATCAGGGCATAATTCTCATCTCATTTGGCTGATTTCAAGTCATCTGAGTCCTGGGTATTGTGTCTTGGGGCTCGCTTGAGTTTGAAAATCGGTCAATTTTGGTGTAGCGCGACAAGCTGAAAATGGCCGAATGGAGCTGAAAGTTTAAAAAAATAGTTGCATTCACTTCAAAGTGTCTGTACAAGGTCTCTACATTAGCAGCAACTATAATATGTACATTAGAAAGCCCTCCTTGTAAGGCTCTCAACAAAAAAATCAGGGTAAATTACATTTTTTGTCTATTTTTTGAGTTCGGTCGGCCAATTTTCCAAACCTTTGCCTGATCCACACAAAAACGGGGCTGAGCATTCCCTCAATGATCCTTGTTCCTAGCTTAGGCGGGTCATAGCAACGTGTATGCCAACTTTCATGTCTCTGCCTTTATTATTTCTATAAATCAGGTTCATCTGACTATGTTGATGCAGTGTCCGGAAAAGGCCTTGTTGAACGCTGGTCATTTCCTATAGACAGGGGCTCAGGGCAAATAGGATTTTTGGAGGAAAGACTGATGCTATGAAGGTAAAACTGCACAGTATTCTCAGAAATAGGTGTGGGAAGTGGAAATAGAGGTTTTTATAGGCTTATGAGGCAGTCATGTGCCCTTTGTAGGTCTCACAGAACTAAATGTGGCGCCATCTGTAGTGTCATATACCTTTCTGTCCCGAGGTGAAGGGGATGCCAGTCTCTGAGTGGCTGATAATGGGATAAGATAAATGATAATGCAGAATTAGAATTCACATGATACCCCCTACTATTTCTGAGTTATTTAATAAAAAAAGATCCATGATATGGGGTGTTTGGTAAATGTCAGTGGGGTTTTAAAATGGGCGCTGTGCTCCATGAATTTGGTCGCTGCAAAACTGCTAAAATGAGGGTAGGTCAACATCTGGGACTGTTGCGAAAAATTTTCACGGTCAACCTACCCTCAAATTTTGATATTTTGTCTCCCAAAGAGGTCTCTATAGGTTACTGAGTGACTTTAAGGTGTTGCAATGTTTGGGATATTTTTTTTCTTCAAGATATGCTATATTAAACCATACAGGAAAACATTTGGTTCCGTGAGACCTGTAGTTTGTGCAGCCAAGGTGGCTAAAATGAATTTGGGCTTCCAAAATTGCCTTTTTTTGGGTTGGTTTATAGACAATTGCTGACCCTTGTTATGTTTTTTTCATATCATAACTTTTTTGTTGGTCTTAAGCAGAAATTTAGGTTTTGGGGTTAAAAATACGGACTTTAGCGATAGGTGACGTCTGAAAAATATCGAAATCCCTCAATTTCCCTATTTGGTCCTAAAATGTCAATCAGGGCATAATTCTCATCTCATTTGGCTGATTTCAAGTCATCTGAGTCCTGGGTATTGTGTCTTGGGGCTCGCTTGAGTTTGAAAATCGGTCAATTTTGGTGTAGCGCGACAAGCTGAAAATGGCCGAATGGAGCTGAAAGTTTAAAAAAATAGTTGCATTCACTTCAAAGTGTCTGTACAAGGTCTCTACATTAGCAGCAACTATAATATGACATGTGGGCAGGGGATCCAATGAGTGATCTGATCTATAGACACATTTTGTCTGTGCAATATATCAATTTCTAATTATAAAATTATTTTGTACTCATATTCAAGCATCATATCTACTGTATAAGACGAAAATTTTACAAAATTAAAATTTCACTGGCCCCTCTCTTTAAGGGACCTCTTACTATAGTGTGAGTTCATGTATACTGGTCCTCATATTATGTAATCCGTGATGGTGGGGCTGTGATGCTGCACATGTTTTAGGTTTCTTCATATAACTGTTTTGATATCCATCAAATCAACAAAACAAGTAAAATGTGGTTAGAAAATAATGCATAATTATTGCTAGTTATTTTTTTCTTAATAATTTAATTTTGTATGAATTTTTGGAAGTTTCTGTATCTCCCTTGAGGGTGACACAAGACTGATTATCATCCAGGTTTGATATGGCATGCATTAAACTCTTAACTACTAAACCATTATCACCCTAAGGTTTGATAAGTATTTATATCTATTAGAAAAGGAAACCAAGAAAACACTGAACACATGGGTAGTAAAATAACTTTTATTTCCATGTACACTCCTCATGTAGCGGCAGCCCGGTCGGGGCAGGTCTAGGACAGAACACGATAGCCCCCTTCATGACCTTACCAGCTGTAGCAACTTACCTGTAGCAACTTACCTAATTCTACATTCTGTAAAACACTTTTATAGTTGATAGAAATCAATAATCGAAGTAAACAAGAGTCTTTAACACCTAACCAACTTATGGTGGTTCACATTTTAGCACTAAGTGAATGTACATATTTCTATTGTACACACACATTCAGAATGAGTAAATCAAATTAAAATGGCTTTATATAAAGAATCTTTTGATACATTTGTCTCATTATTGTTGTGGAAAACCTTGCAGTCCATCTTTGCACCCATTTAACTTATTCAGTTGCCCGTGCATTGTCATTATGATACGCATATACAACAGAATCTACAGCAAGCTTTAAATCAAGCATACAACAGAATCTAGAGCATGCTTTGAAATAAAGAGGTATGTGTTTGGAGATGAGGTCCTATCATGTTGTGGCATATCCTTATACACCTTATCAGAATTTGTATAATGTTATTCTAATATTGCAGCAAATTAATCTCTTGGTTCTGGTGAGAGCAGTTTTGTGTCTCTTTGGTACTTTCCAATGTCTGTGTGAAGTTCTGTTGAGGTTTGGGTCTCAACCTCACCTATAGAGGCTTTGTCAAACCCTGATCAGTTGGGCAGAGTGACATAAGTTTGCTTTGTCTGTATCCTATGTATAATGATAATGTTATATTCTTTTTTATGAAATCTGAACACAACCAAACAAGTAATATTTACATGACATCGTGAGGGACAGACCAACTTTAGGTTAGTCGCCGAACATCATGTTTTGTGCTGCTTATCTTATGCTGGTAAATATTTCAAGGTTGTGGCTCACTATGACATTGTGAGAAATGCAAAGTCCAATATTACAAAATTGAAAAGAAGAGAAAGAAACCAAAGAACAACCAAAAGCACACGTATACATACAAGTTGATTCGCAGCCATACAAGAAGTGTCATACTTTCACACCAATGTTTGTCACTGATGCCCATTTTAGACAAGCAACCTGCTCAGCTGGTACCTGTATAATCCTGAGTAACTGGATAAGTAGTCATAGCCCAACCTATCATAACTATAACATAAAGCCTTACATTCATAGCCTGATACTCTACACTCATAGCCTGACACCCTACCATCATGGCCCGACACCCTAACCTCATACCCCAACACCCTACACTCATAGCACGACACCCTACACTCATAGCCTGATACATACACTCATAGGCCAACACCCTACATTCATAGCCACACACCCTAAACTAATAGCCACATATGTTACACTCATAACCTGACCCCCTAAATTCATAGCCTCACATCCTACACTCATAGCCTCACACCCTACACTCATAACCTCACACCCTACACTCATAGCCATACATCCTACACTTATAGCCCCACACTCACACCGCGGCACCCTACACTCACAGCCTGACTCCCTACACTCATAGCGCGACACCCTAACCTCATAGCCCAACACCCTACACTCATAGCTCCATACCCTACACTCATAGCTCCACACCCTACACTCATAGCCTCACACCCTACACTCATAGCCTCACCCCAAACACTCATAGTCTTACACCTACACTCATAGCTAGACACCCTAAACTCATAGCCATACACCCTACACTCATAGCCCCACACCCTACAATCATAGCCCCACACTCTACACTCATAGCCCCACACCTACACTCATAGCCCCACACCCTACACTCATATCCTCACACCCTATGCTCATAGCCAGACAACCTATGCTCATAACCTGACACCCTATGCTCATAGCCCGACAACCTATGCTCATAACCTGACACCCTATGCTCATAGTTCCACACCCTACACTCATAGCCCCACACCCTACAATCATAGCCCCCACACCCTACACTCATAGCACCCCACTTTACACTCATGGCCCCACACCCTACACTCATAGCCTCACACCCTATGCTCATAGCCCGACAACCTATGCTCATAACCTGACACCCTATGCTCATAGTTCCACACCCTACACTCATAGCCTCACACCCTACACCCATCGCCTGACACACTATACTCATAGCCTAACCCCCTACATCCATAGCCTGACACCCTATACCAATAGCCCAACACCCTACACTCATAGCCCAACACCCTACACTCATAAACCCACATCACACACTCACAGCCCAACACCCTATACTTATAGCCTGACATCCTACACTCATAGCTAGACACCCTGCACTCATAGCCTCACACCCTACACTCATAGCCTGACACCCTACACCCATAACCTGACACCCTACACTCAAAGCTTGACCCCATTCACTCATAGCCCAACACCCTGCACTCATAGCCCGACACCATACACTCATAGCCTGACACCATACACTCACTGCCCGACAGCCTACACTCATAGCCCGACAGCCTACACCCATAGCCTGACACCTTAGAGCTATAGCTTGACAACCTACAATCATAGCTTCACACCCTACATTCATAGCCTCACACACTGTTTTCAAAGACTGACAACAATTAGATTCCATCCCTTCATATATTGCATGCCCAGTTTGTATACTTTAGTCTACTTCTATGTGAAACACAGTCTCAGATTCACAACCCCCTCTAGCTGTCTGTATTACCTCATACTACCTGGAGAGGGCATCACCACCTCCTGTAACTCCCTGAGTCCCATCAAGATGGCGCCTCCTTCAGGTAGACAAAGGAATCTCCAGCATTCATAGTGGGTTCATAGTAACACTAGATGTACCTTTCCCTATAGTTGTAGCCTTCCTTTATCTTCCCACAAATGTTGGGCTATGCTATATTCAGTACACATTCATAGTCTCATGCCTGGTACTCACAGCCTAAATCCCACAATCATTTAGCCAAATCCCCATACTCAAAGCCTAATTCCCTAGATTCATAGCCTAATGCCCCATACTCATGGCCTAAAACCCAACAATCATAGCCTAATGCCCTGGGTGCAGCAGCTTTCAGTATGCTTCAGAAAACCGAGAAATCAGATAATATGGTATCCTTGCTATGATTGCTCTTTTACTCATCTGAAAGGGGCATCAGTGATAACACTCATTCACACTGAGTTCAGGGTTCATCATAAGAGCGACTCCTCCATTTTGTTCACGATATACTCCTCCCCCTCTATGTCAACTGTCACATGTCTTTCAGTGGAGAAGGGCTCCCCCCTCTGCTCCCCCTCCCCCTCCCCCTCTTCTTCCTCCTCCTCATCATCTTCATCCTCATCGTCCTCTGCTGGCTCCAGCTCCTCATCAAGGTCACCATCCCTTGGGCCTTCATCAGGGTCAAGGTCATCTGAGTCGCGACCGTCTGTTCCGTCATCAAAACTGTCGTCGGTAGCGTCACAACAGCCACAGCAGTCAAAGCGGTTACAGAAGCGAACCACAGCAATGATGGCCAGTAACAGCAGCACGAACACCACTATGACAATGATGGCCACTTCCATTGGGCAGAAGGGTCAGGTTGCCAACCCCAAGGTCGGCCTGCGACCCCAAGGTCAACTGATAACTGAGTACCTGTCTGCAGGTTTACTATAGAGATAAAGATTCCGGCTGATACCCAGGGACACCACTGGTCACCGCGGTATCATGGCTGGTCTCTGTGATAAGAACATCCAATACAACAACTATTGAATTTCACCTCACACCCATAGTGTGCCCAGCATCTATGTACTTTAGTCTAATCCATGTGAGATCACATACAGCCTCACTACTCCAGTAACTCCCTGAGTCCCCTCCAGGTGGCGCCTCCGTCAGTTAAAGAAAGGCCTCTCCAGCATTAAGAAGAGAATGCTGTATGATACATGTTGACAGAGTAAAACTAGATATACCTTTTCATAAGGTTATAGTAGACAAATGTAGCTTTCACTCATGTGGAGCTATGTTATATTTAGTGAATAAGTCTTCCTTCCTGCAGATGTGAGACCTCCTCTCCTTACAACCATTAGAGCTGCTACTGTGAACAGTATTTCATTCAATAGCATAAAATAGTCACATTAATAATAATCACATTGCTCAATATCCATGTTTTGAGGTCAGGTGTGAGCTGGTTCCTGTGATCAGCTCGCTGGTTGTGTCAGGTGTGAGCTGGTTCCTGTGATCAGCTCGTTGATTGTGTCAGGTGTGAGCTGGTTCCTGTGATCAGCCCGCTGGTTGTGTCAGGTGTGAGCTGGTTCCTGTGATCAGCTCGCTGGTTGTGTCAGGTGGGAGCTGGTTCCTGTGATCAGCTCGCTGGTTGTGTCAGGTGTGAGCTGGTTCCTGTGATCAGCTCGCTGGTGGTGTCAGGTGTGAGCTGGTTCCTGTGATCAGCTCGCTGGTTGTGTCAGGTGGGAGCTGGTTCCTGTGATCAGATCGCTGGTTGTGTCAGGTGTGAGCTGGTTCCTGTGATCAGATCACTGGTTGTGTCAGGTGTGAGCTGGTTCCTGTGATCAGCTTGCTGGTCATGTCAGATGTGTGCTGGTTCCTGTGATCAGCTCGCTGGTACGGTCAATTGCAGTCAGTTAGTAGGAGGCTGGTTGTAATTATTCTTAAACCAACTTGTGTGATATTTTGCTGTGTTGAAGTCCACCGTCCTCTTGATCATTATTGCCAACCTGTAGAAGAACAAGAAAAATTGTTATATGTTATTCCAAATCTACTTCATAGACTTCGTTATTAGACTGTGAGCTGTAACATGACCGACTTCACATATAGAAATGACTATGGTGGCACGAGTGATTGCCCATACTGCCATGTTGCCACAGTTTTATTTGATCAGCTGGCCCACATGAAAACCAATTATGAAAACATCATGGTGATATTCACACAAAAACACCAATAACTGTTTTAGTGGGTGCTTTTCATTTGAGCCTTATGTATTTTTATGCTTCAACATTAAGTGAGAGAACAATTTATTCATTTAAAGAATCAATAATTCACGTAATATCATACCAATTATTATAAAAAAAGTCTATATCTAATCATAATTGTTTATGGGTGAAATTGTCAATTGATTTTATTTAATTACCTTTAGTGACTTAAAGTACATAAAAACAAAACATGTAATTCCTGACCATTTGAAGGTTAACAAACTTTGCTGTACTAATCATAGCCGTACTAACTATACGCGGGGCTTTGCAAACCTGCCTATATTGGGGACGGACATATCATTTAGGTAAGGTCTGGGTAAATAATACAGGGATTATCGATCGACAAAACTAATTATTGTAGACTATGTACCTTCATTGGGCAGAGCGGTCACACACAGGGACATTGATTTCTCCCTGGGTGGTGATTAGAGTGTATTGACTGGTTTATAGCCCACTGAGGTGGCACAGCACTGATTAATTAGGGCCTAGCCCAGGGTTAGGGGTTCAGAGGGGTGGGGGCAGAGGTGTTCAATAGGGGGCATTAACGTTACAACACAATCCCTGCTAAGTCCTATCAACTCATCAATATATGTAGTCAACTATCCTTCCAAAAGGAACCTACTATAATTTATGTTCACCACCCTCTTGAACCTGTGGGTTTTTCTCAACTTCATAACTGGTTGTTGTTTATAGGTAAGTGTTTTTTTCTAACAGTCATAATAATAATCACTATTAGAAAATAGAAAATAGAAAATGAAATGAAATATAAAGATAAAATAATATCACTATTAGAAAAAAGAAGAAGAAAAAGAATAGAATAAAATATAAAATGCAATTCCATATTATGGAACTGCATTTTATATTTTCCTGTCTTTTCAATAAGAACATGCTATAATTCATATTCTAAAGACTGCTACAATGTTTCATGGTAGTTGTGCATAAATGAAAATGGATTAAGTCAAGTTTTTTTTCTACTTCTCAACCCATCAACTCCGAATGTTTGGCCACCCTCTTGCACCTGTGGATTCTTTTAAACTTCATAACTAATGCCTGTTTTATTTAATAGGAAAGTGATTTAGTATAATAGTGATATGGAATTACATTTTTCTAAAAGTTCTAGTCTCATGCGCATTTTAATGAAAAGACAAGTATGGTGATGGTCAATCAATTTATAGCAAATTAACAATGTGTGTGTATTATACCTACACTAACCTGCCCCAAACAATCTGAAATATTCCACTATCATCCAGGCGACTATGCCAAGTGTCAGAATTGTATTGGACCTTAACTTGTTGAGTATTACTACCACAGCCTAGGTTGTCACAGCCCTTAAGAGGTGTAGGGGCATCAAAGGCTCAAGGTAAACCAGGAATCATGGCCCCCTGCCCTAGGAGACCTGATTTAATCAGTGCGGGTTGATTTAACCCTGTGGATATAACACAATCCACTTACCCCGAGCTCGTGGAGGGTGGGGCGGGATCGAGGCATCGTGGGCAAAGTGTCCCTTTATGGGGGCTGGTGTCCCTTAATGATATAAAGCCTCCTATAGCACCCCGCGACCAATGACCCGTCCTGTTAGACCATCCCATGCCACGACCAGTAACTCTAAATTGTCCCATTTCACAACCAACCCAGCCAAACCATCCCATGTCCCAACCAGCTCTGTCAAATCATCCAATGTGATGACAAGCCCTGTTGACAAGGCCCTTGTTCCAACCAGCTCTGTTAAACTATCTTACGTTGCGACTTGCCCCGTTCAACCATCCTACGTCATGATCAGCCCCGTTAAACCATCCCATGCCATGACCAGTAACGCTAAATCGTCCCATGTTGCCACCAGCCATCTTAAACCAGACCATGTCAGGGCAATCCCTGTTAAACCATCCCATGTCATGAACAGCCCCGTTTAAACCATCCCATGTCATGACCAGTCCCCTCATACCATCTCATGTCATGACCAGCCCCTTTAAACCATTCCATAACATAAACAATCCCATCAAACTATCCCTTGTCATGACCAGCCATCTTAAACCATCCCATGTCTTGACTAGCCCTGTCAAACCATCCCATGTTGCAACCAGCCCCGCTAAACCATCCCAATTCAGTCCCGTTAAATCAGCACATGTCACAATGAGCCCTGTTAAATCATCCCATGTCATGACCAGTCCTGTTAAACTATCCCATGTTGTGACCAGCTCCATTAAACCATCCCATGTCATGAACAGCCTCGTTAAACCATCCCATGTCATGTCCAGCCCCATTAAACCATCCCATGTCCATGGCCCGTTAAACCATCCCATGTTGCGATCTGCCCCATTAGAATATATCAAGTTATGACCATTCCCGTTAAACCATCCCATGTCATGACTAGCACCGACAAACCATCCCACATCACAATCAATTCCGTTAAACCATCCCATGTCATGACCAGTCCCATTAAACCATCCCATGTCGCGACACACAGCTGGGACTGCATACCAACCAGCCCCACCCCTCTCTGTAAACAGCTTCATACAGCGGGGATATTGGCCTGGGACTTCATGCTCAGCAGGCTCCAGCAGCCTGGTTTATAGGGGACGGCCCTGCTATCAATCTCACACCTCCCTGCAGTTAGGGGGCTCACAAAATACTGCAGCTAATATGGATGTCATGAAGATAAACACATGTACACCAAAGTTTAACCAGCAGTGATGACTTTTCCTCAATTCTGCTGTTCAGGGAATTGAACCCTAATACTGGTTTTTGCTGCCATGAAAGAGAAACCATACTAAGCTTGGCAGCTGGGGCACAGGATGGGGTCATGGTGAACACCTCTGAAATAATTATCAACCAGTCTACCCACTTAGTGCCTTCAATTGTACGATCAGCAGGGGATACTTAATTATATAAGGCATATTTTTCACAGGGAGCCCCAAAGGGAACTCCCACCTCAGATCCCTAGGGGGAGTAATTAATGCTTTGTCTTACTTTGGACTGATCCCTGCAACTTTATACAATATATCTATTGATGTCATCTTAATAAAATAGTGTAAAATATGCAGAACAGAAACATTTAGAAATCTATACTTTGGTATAAAGTTATTATAGTTTGCATCTTGTTAACAAATAATTTATGAAATCATGTATTTAATGAGTCATCATTTTTGGGAAGTCCCTTGTTATATTTATTTAGTATTGTAGCTATTGGTGGGGACTCCCTCACTCAGTCATGTCTGTAGTCATTTGATTCTCTTTGTTTTTGATGACCGGTTACACAATGTCAGGTTCCGCAGTTTAAGGTTATTGTCCTCCAATTGTAGTTAGAATCAAGCAGTATGAGAAGCTAGAATTAGGTTACATAACTACTGTCTGAGCCAACCAATGTCTGCGCCAACCAACCCTCACCCCTTCACGCTAGGACCTCCCGTACAACTGTCATCTGCAGGTGGGCAGTTCTACGTTGTTGTGTGATTTGTCACTCAGTAGGAGACGCAGCATGACATTCCTTGCATGGAACTAATGGCAGCCATTTCCTAAACTGCACCCCCAGCTGTGTGTGACAGAAAAGTGGTGGTGGTCAGGCTTCGTAGCCCATACAGCTTACATTTGGAAGGAAGGGTGAGGTAGTTGCAATAGGTTGGCATGCTTTTAGTGCATGGTTATGGGGTCAAGGGACGACGGTCGTTCATATATGACTGAAACCATGTAGCTATTTTTTTCGGCATATATTACTGTTTTTATGTTCATTCTGTTCAATCTATTTGGTTTGAACCATAGAAAAAAATGATATATAAAGGGACTGAATTCAAAACCTATAGCTGTTTCTAGTCAAATGGGGGATTCAAAATGCCCAAAATATTTTGAATTATCAGAAAAGAGAATGATACCGAAATAACACTTTTCGAATCAAATGGATTCTCCAATGTTTATCTGATACTTTGCCAATCTCCTCATTGACCAAACCTTTCACCAAGGCAAAGTGCTGCCAGTACCCTGGGAATGAGAAGTGCCAAGAATGTAATGATTTCTGACTATTTTTTCACACTGTTGTATTGGTACACTGCCTGTGTTGAGCATTTTGATGCTTTTCCTCTATTCAAATTGATGGCACTCCTCAGTGGTAAAATGGCACAATCAGCATGAGGGGGATTTGCATCTCAGTGAGATGTTTATCTATATTGACTGCTATCAGTAAGAGTAAATCCCTCTTTATCCCTGTAAATCTCTAGATCTATAGGTTTTGGAGAAACATTATGTGAATAGCACAGTAAAGAGTGAGGCACAAGTCAGAGAAGTGATTTAGTCTGTGCCACTGAAAGCTCACAATGCGGGTCATGTAGTTCCCAATGGTATGAAGTTTCTCGGAACAAATAGCATTGGATACTTCCTAGATCAGTATGTCCGAAATATCTAAATAAACTACTAATTGTATACTGATTTCTACTGCCAGCTCATTAAATATTTCAGACATACTGATTGACCACTGCTCAGCTACTCTATTTCCACTTGTTTCCACTGATTTAACACTGAAATACTACTGCAAGCTGACACTGATTCTCCACTCAATAGCCACTGACTTTATACTGCCTTTTGTTCAGGGATAACTCATTTCTTTTCATCTCTTAGACAGTGAAACCAAGAGACAGCAGAAAGAAGCACACTTACAGGGGGAGGGACTGAGGGAGCCTCAGTTTTTTGGTATTGTAGAATTCTCTTTGTATTGTGTCTTAAATCTAATACATTGAAAACATTATAGCCTACCACGGAAACACTGAAATGACATATGTAGGTTTAGTTTTGTCAAAGTTCTGAGTTCTGCTATTGGAATAGAGTGCTCTAACAGCTAATGTTTCCTGGTAAGTGGACCCTTTCTTATCGACGAGCGCTTCACCTTATCGGGGTGGTCCATCGCCCGTTCCCAACTATTCATGACCAGGTCCTCTATATTCATCACAGTTTTAATCCCTGATCCCAGTTATCAGTCCACATCTCAGCGTGCCTCATCAGCTCTAATGGCAGAGTGGGGGTAGGACCTTAAGGGCCATACCCACTAACTGATTTTGGGCTGAATCGGCATGAATGTTGGCTTGGACGTTGGCTTGGTTATCAGCCAACTCTGCCTTGATATGGCATACCCACACAAAATTGGCATATCTGTTGGCGTCTGTTAGCGCTGACAGCCATGCCAATGGATGCACCGATCCATTTAAATCATGTTTAATAATTTTACGCCGATGCCAACACTGACACTGATGACCGAATCCCGTTGTCGTCAGCCGTCAGTCCGTCGTTAGTGGGTATGGGGCTTTAATGTGATGTGTAATCACAGTGGTTTCATACATATCCCAGCAGTCGAGGTAATTAATATTCATGAAATGGGGCTAATCTCGATACACCAATCTGTCCTACATGACTGATGAGTGAGATACTTTATCCGTCAATTATTAGAAACAGACGGAGATTGCAATTACAAAATTATTGAATATTTATCCAATTTTACTGAGGCCCAGGCAAATAAAAACTAATCAAGGAAAAAATATATGCCATATAGAAGTTGAATAAGTTATTCTTTAAGGATGGCAGATAAAGGAACAACCACGGGGACATGGAGCCAAACTACACTGTAAGATGTACTCAGAGTGTTGTAGAATAAAAACACTTCTTTGAATAAATAAACAGGGCTCTTATGAATATTTATACTTATCCACGGCTATGACAGTCTTAAATGGCTGTGTTCTGATGCATTGTCTACTAAAAAGGAGTATCTTGTATATTCCAGATGTTCATTGTGTTCTGTATAGATCACACTCATTCTCAAATATCTAACCCTCTTATTCAACCTCACTCAACTGCTTAATTCTTGTCTGATTAGATACAAGAATTAAACAAAAAGGCTATTTATTGAGCTTTAGAGATCTATATATAGCTTTAAAGACCTATTTGTATATGCTAATATAAAGTAACAATAGCTCAATTGAAAAGAAGTAGAGACTAATAAGGTCACTTTTGAAGGTTTCAGCAAAGTAACCGGTTGTCCTGTTTGTCTCAAGGTGCACCTGGGCACACAAGGACCAACCGACCATAACTGATAGAGCTTAGGGTTAACCCAAGGCCAGTGATGGACCAATCCACCTTTTCAGTCAGCCCATCCTGTGTTGGGTCTTCTGTTACAGTCAATGCTGTATGCGGAGCACACCTCAGACCCGCTGTAACGACTGCTGTACATCGACCTCTCAACACGTGTCATCTGGCTGGCATACAGAGACCTACCAGCCTACAGCCACACCATCTACTGTTAACACCCCCTACAGGGAATAAAGGGACCAATGTTTACAAATTGGAATATGGGTCTTCCACTTAGTACATACGCAAAAATTCTCAAATCTATACCCCCCAATCCCCTTGATCTAAAAAATGCATTGGATTTGTACAAGAACTTACGCAAATTAAAAAAAATATATCAGACCCCCCGCCCCCCCTTGGTGCGTATGTACTTAATGGAAGGCCCCATAAGAACAACATAGACTAATCTGTTTGGTGTTCTTTTGTATCAAGTAAAGTCAATTGTTCTCTATGTGTTGTACTGTAACACATTGCATCTATTTCTAAGGAGAATTCTAGTTGGGATTAAGTCTTAGTGAGTGAGTGAGGGAGTGATAGATGTTTTATGCCGTACCTACAGCCAGGGTAATTTTCATGACAAAAACAAGTTGGGAGAAATTCTGACTTTTCAGACATGTGTTTTGACTTGGTTAGTCTTTGGCGATTGAAACTATGAAATGAGGGTGACAGAGCAGGCAAAAAGGAGGGGACAGAAACCTACAAATCATTTTTGCTGTACCTCATCCCTTAGTGAACCCAGACACCCAAAGAAACACTTGGTTAGTGCTGGGCCCCCCTATCGTCACCTTTTATGATCAGCAGTGGCAACTGGGGGCCTTTATTCTTCCTAGGAGCAAAACCCTCATGTTGGTACCCTCTACGAGGGGATAAAGAGTTATGTTAGATGTTACTTGGACAAACAGGATGTATCACTGGATGGCAAAAATATTAAAGTGACAGAAATTGTGAGATAAAATAATGTCTTTTTTTCTAAAAATAAAACTAAATTTTCATCCTTTTACAACTATCTGAAATGGATCTCTTTCCCCTACATCTTTAGCACAAATTGATGTGTTCTAGTTCTACCTTTCATAAGAATGATTCTGTCAACCAAATCACTGAATTCACTTATAATTGATTCAAATCATTTAGTAGACAACTCTATGAACCCCAAAGGGTATGCACTGCCACCTGTTGGGTGACAGTCTACCTATGCCTCTTTGGTCAAATGTATTGAAGTTGGCTCCAGCCATGCACTATTTGATACATATTGAAGCCCTATTGTTTCACTATAAGATTCTTTTGATTTTTTAAAAGACAGAAGTTAAACTGTTTATTTGGTTTTTATTTTCAAATCCCTCACTTTTACTTTTTATTTATTTTGGAAGTGTTTTGGCAGTGTCATAGATTAATAATGGAGAGGACCTTCATGCTGAATGATAAACAACAAAATGCATAGTCAGTCCCATAGTCATTTCTATGGTCCTCTCCATTATCTCCCTCAAGTGGCACAATAATCATTTGATAAACTTCATGATGATGGCCGATGGTGAAGGCGGTAGCTAAAGTCACAGCGGGTGAATCGAGGCAGCTTGCAGGTCAGCACTTACTGAAATCATCCTCTCCGGAGCCCCCTGCAGCCCCCGAAGGAGGCCAGCACTGTCCAGATCCACTTAAGGAGAAGAAAGAGTCCCCTTACCCCCTCCTCATTTAAGCACCATACCCACTAGGCGATTTTGGCTGAGTCGGCTGACTCATTGGCCCTAAAATTGGCTGATTCTACCCTTAGAATCGGCTGATTTTAGGGCTGATTCAGATCAAACATGCACATTTCAATATACCATACTGACAGTTGATCGTAAACATTTTCTGATTCTCCCAGTATCTCGTCGCCCGTCGCTGGTAAAATTGCTAAGTGGGTACAGGCCTTAGTCTGGACCCCCTGCAGGTTGAGGGGCCCAGTCTGCAGGTCTGGGCCCTCCACCCCCACCCCCTCCCCCTGAGGAGATGAGAGGATTGAGAGTCAATCAAAGACCACCAGTTCCTGATCCCTGCTCCTCCCCTACACTCCACCTCCACCCCTGATGCTGGTAAATGAAGGGTTAAAACAAATCGCATCTTTTTGTATCAGTTTTTGCATCACCATCTGTAGCTTTATGCTGTGATTGAAAGGATGTAAAAGTTTCACTGATTATCACAGGCCTCAGATAGTTGAGATAGTGTTTCATTGCATTTGCAGTTTGATTGTTAATAATCAATGACCTCACTTGCTTTGAAACTTCATATCAAGTTATTTGAGTAAGGTAACCTAACTCTTGAGCAACATTATGATATCATTATTATCTAATGTTGACCTTAATAACCTGTTGCATTTATGAAATAATAAAGATCCCTAACTAACCATTCTGTGTAGATGAAGAACCATGAGCCTTGCCCTGCACCTATACTAAGCATGATTGATCCACCAAGAAAGAAGGAAACACGTATTAACACAACCATAGTATTTTTGGGGTCTAATTAGACTTTGTTGTTTATGACAACTTGAAGGTCAAAACTAGTCACACCAGGGGGTATGGGAGGGATTACACTGCCCATCATGGAACGTTCCCAAAGCTGCCTGAGCATAGACTGTATACACTCTTAATCTCTGATGTCAAACCATTGATAATCTACTGGTATATGAAAGACATAACTGACAAACCACTGATGCACTACTGGCATACTGTACTGATACGGGTGTCAGTTCAATTACACATGTACAGTAGATACCTTAGCTAGTTGCAGTAGGAAATGGAAAGGTATTAAGGTGAGGCTCTCTGACTAAAGTACATCTGCAATTGGAGAGCGAGGAGATGATGTCACACGAACGAGGTAAGTAAGATGCACAGTTAGTAATCCTCAGAGTGAAACAAGTGGCCTCTGAGGCAACTCTGAAATGTGAGGGCTTAGTGAGCTCAGGTAAAATCTGGTCACGTGAGCAGAGCTAGATAGGTGGTTTGAGATCAGGAGTACTGGTCGTGTGAAGTAGAGCACACCATCTCTTGGACTGAAACTAGTCAACGGGAGCTCAGTGACATATATTACTTGCATTTAGATTAAATAAATACTGTCATTTCAAGTGAGTGTTCTCTGTCATCCCTGAATTAGGAACTAGGTTCAAGGACAATTAAGGATCGTAACGAGATGGAAGACTCTGATCACTGGGTTGTTTATTGGAACTATTCACATGGAAACTTAGCGGAATGTGGACTAACCTTTCATTAGAAAAGGTAAACCCTATAGTTCAATACACCACAGACATATTATGGAAAACAATTTCCATACTACTGATATACTACTTGCACATGATTGACAATCCACTGACACACCATCGAGGTAGTACTGACACGCTGCCTGCAGTTGACCCTGATAGCGCTTTACTACAGCGCTCTAGCAGTCTATACCATTTGACCATTTGCCATCCCTTGGGTGTGCCCATATCACAGTGTTTTGGGCTCAGGGACTGTTGAGGATCAATCTGAGGGCTGTAAATACCCCCACCTCCCGGGCTCCCCCCAATCTCCCCAGGCTCCGCCAACCTCCCTGTGCTACCCTCACTCACCACTAAACTGACTGGGATTGACCCCCTGTAGTACTATCTGCTGTCACCAGGCGCCACCACCGTCTACCCCCGAGAGGCTGGTTTGAGTGCTCAGGAGAGGGGAAGAGAGCGATAGGTCCACAGACAGGACTGGAACCGGTGTTGACTCTTCATTAAGTGGGAAGGGGTCTGTGTGGGGTAGGGGGGAAGGGGGTATAGAGCTTGGGGAGGCTCAATGTGTTTTTGTAGGGGGGGGGGGGGGCTCTCAGCTGGGAGAGGGCTCCGAAGCTCGGTCTGTCCTAGCCAAGGATGCGACATTGTTATACCATTGTACCAATATTCTGGTTGGTTCTGTATTCAACTCTTGTTATATTCCTTTCATGACTCCCAATGAAGTTGCATGCGCTGTGACCTGCTGTGACATTGCACTGCAATGTTATTATCGTCTGGTCATATTCTTCAATCTAATCGTCTGGTTATGTTTTTCAATCTAAACAGAATGTTCTTATAATGATCTGTTTTGGTTTAGCCCTAACCTTACCAAAAAGTTATAGTGGGCCATATCATCCAATATGAAGCTGATATGGAATTGATACTTTAAGGGGACATGTTCTTTATCAAATCATATATACATTTATGTGATATTTGAACCTCTCTCTGAAAACATTCAGTGGAATTTGGAGATGGACAGTGCACAGTTTTCTCATCACATCCAATTTTATTATCCTGGAAGTGACTTTGAAATCTGAGTTGAATAATTGTTTAGGGGAACACACATTATTGAAGACGCTGTTTGCCTCGCTCTTCATGCTGCGAAGGAGACAGGTTAATATCCGCCGCCTATCGATCAACCTTTAAACTGACCTTTAAATCTAAACTTTTTCAGAAGGGGATAATAGGGTTCACTAAGATACTGGAGATGTAACTTTTCTTATATCTCTCCAAGATGTTAAAGGGTGGCAATTTAGATGTTGGTAAGGTCTTGAAAGGACATAGAGCTACTGGACATATATGTGAACATAAGATATTGTTTTAGGGAAAAGAACTCAAGTGCGCAGTGCGAAGATACTAAATTAAATGCTAAAACACACACATTGTATAAAGACAAAACTCTAGTTGTCATATCACAGGTTGTTTCAATGGAATATAATAATCAATTTATAGTATAATTTATATATAGTCAAATATCTAACTTGAAGCCCCTCCAAGATAAGGAGTAGATCAAATAACCCTTATATTACCTTTAAAGAGATCTGGAGAGGCGCCACTAACACTAGGCTCCAATTGTCTGAATGGCAAAGGACATTGTCTGAAAACTAAACGACATGCCATATCCGTCTTTTACAGCGACCGAGACCTTTACATAAAACAGTTGAGTCGACCTTTTCACCATTGTATCAGGCACTCTCACCAAGTTACCAGGGGAAACTGAGCCGCCATTCTAATGAGATGAAAATTAGACCATTTCCAAACAAAGGCAAAGTTTGGGCTGACCAAATGGCCCCTTTCCCACCACGTGCCTTCCGCCTGGAGTTGTCAGCCGGAACTCGCGTTGCCCGTAGGGCGGCCATTAACAGACCAGTCAAATGGCCATTCTCCAGTGGCCCGTTGTACAATGAACGATTGTAACAGCAATGGATTGTAACAAGAAAACCTTTCCTTGTTAATTTGATTGCTGTTATGCATGTTTTTTTTTGCATTTTTTCACCCTCAAAATACATCTATTTAGAATGCTGTAAATAACCTGTAATCTTTACAGGAACTAGTCCTACAGTGCTCCTTTTAACATCAATTAACAGAACTCCATTTGATCCAGTAGAAAAACAGATATAAGCATTTCACAACAAGGTTCATGTCAACAAAGTGTCCTTGTTAGGAAACATGTCCTTGTTGTAATTTTAAACTGATTGCGGTTACAATCGGTATTGTGCAACAGACCACTAGTTTGTTAGCCGGAACTGGTGTCGCGCCTTAGTCGGCCATTAATGTTCTGGTCAAATGGCTACTCTCCAGACCCACTCTCTCCTCAAACTCCGCAAACGGCCATGACCGATAGCCCCTTGTGTCCACCGCACAGAACTAACGTCAAGTGGTGACGGCTAGTGTCAATGACAGGCCATTATATGCCCTCTTTAGAAAGATCAAATTGTATAACCATGAGATGTATTCATACTTCATACAATGGTGCATATTTATAGCTCCAAAGTCACAAAGAACTATATGCAATGAGGATGATATTAGGTCCTGATTTATCTAGCTTCAGAATTCCTAAGTTACATATTAGTACTTTATCTGATGGACCCAGTTAAATGTGGTTTTCCTTCAGATGCCAGATTTCCAGATTTCCAGATTTCCAGATTTTTGGCAGTTCAGTATAAAGATAACGTTTATATTTTTCTTCACCTAAGTTGCTAATATTGATTTCAAATTATTCAATTATCTGTTCTAAGCCATCCAAACCATGAATTTAATTTTCTGGTGATTAATTCCAACCTTTCAGTTGCTAAACTGAAAATCTGGAAAAGTCCTTCCTTCTTTTCAGGATTTTTCATTACCCGTGAGTGTCATATCTGAATGAAGTGTGGCTAACAAGGCCTGCAGGGACCGTTTACTGCACTCAGCCCATCACAAGATGTGGGGACTGTTTACTGCACTCAGCCCATCACAAGGTGCAGGGCCTGTTTACTGCACTCAGCCCGTCACAAGGTGCAGGGACTGTTTACTGCACTCAGCCCGTCACAAGGTGCAGGGACTGTTTACTGCACTCAGCCCGTCACAAGTTGCAGGGCCTGTTTACTGCACTCAGCCCGTCACAAGTTGCAGGGACTGTTTACTGCACTCAGCCCATCACAAGATGCAGGGCCTGTTTACTGCACTCAGCCCGTCACAAGGTGCAGGGACTGTTTACTGCACTCAGCCCATCACAAGTTGCAGGGCCTGTTTACTGCACTCAGCCCGTCACAAGTTGCAGGGCCTGTTTACTGCACTCAGCCCGTCACAAGTTGCAGGGACTGTTTACTGCACTCAGCCCATCACAAGGTGCAGGGCCTGTTTACTGCACTCAGCCCGTCACAAGGTGCAGGGACTGTTTACTGCACTCAGCCCATCACAAGGTGCAGGGCCTGTTTACTGCACTCAGCCCGTCACAAGTTGCAGGGCCTGTTTACTGCACTCAGCCCGTCACAAGTTGCAGGGACTGTTTACTGCACTCAGCCCATCACAAGGTGCAGGGCCTGTTTACTGCACTCAGCCCGTCACAAGGTGCAGGGACTGTTTACTGCACTCAGCCCGTCACAAGTTGCAGGGCCTGTTTACTGCAGTCAGCTTGTCACAAGGTGCAGGGCCTGTTTACTGCACTCAGCCCATCACAAGGTGCAGGGCCTGTTTACTGCACTCAGCCCGTCACAAGGTGCAGGGACTGTTTACTGCACTCAGCCCGTCACAAGTTGCAGGAACTGTTTAATGCACTCAACCCTTCACTAGGTGCAGGGACTGTTTTGTAGGACCATAAACCATCCAGCACACAAACAACCATAAACGGTATTCCCCATTCCCGTTTATGGAGGGCCAATAGAAATTCCCTACAGAATTTAGGTAGCCACTTGTAGCCATGGACCCTTGTGGGTGTAAGGACCTATTATACAAGAGGTATCTAGGTCATGAAAGGAAAACATTTGACTGGGAGCAGCCTGCAGGTTTTCTGCTTAGAGAGTGTAAGTTGAGTATGACTGGCAGCTTCCAGTCAGAACCGGAAGTCGTTCTCCTCAGAGAGTGGTCAATCAGGGCGAGACAATGGAGACTGAGCTATTGGTTCAGCGACAACATTAATTTCATTTCCCAGATATGCTGCTCTTTGTCTGGTCCAATTTAATCAATGTCCCCCTGAGTGGGGTAACTGTCAGGGGGAGAAACGTTTGTTTGTTGTCTATTCAGAACACTGTGTCTGGTGAAAGGCGTCTCGGAGACTTGTCTGTCTGAGAAATAGACAAGGACTGGGACTATCGTCTTCGTGATGGAACATTTGGGTCTGAGTTTGCCTTGATAAAGGTATCTTTTATCTGTTTCACATGAGTTTTAATCAAGTGGTAGGTTGACATGGGGTTGCTGACAGGCCAGAGATGTTGGCTATGGAAGCCCCACCTCAGGACAGATAGTGGAGTTTGGTTGGTAAGGAAGAAGAGTTCTGCCAAGATCAGTTTACAGTAAAATAGACTCATGTGTAAACTGCACACGGATATTCCAGTCAGATGATGATGATTGTAGGAGTTGAATGTCTGCTCAGCAATTTTTTTAGCTACATCAGGACCACTCATGTTTGTGTATATACCAGTTGGTTGACCCAATCTATGGGAACGGAAACGACAGCAAGGCAAGGTGGCCTATCAGGCAGCACCTGGGATTGAACACGAGCCGGCCGCATGCAAAATGCTAAGCACTAAACCCCCTGTTCCAGTCAGATGAACAGTTAATAAGTATATTTCAGTGAAATGATAACACATGAGTGTTCTTAAATCACATACTTTTTTGCAGGAAAAATCAAACAGATACACTATTATTTGTTAGCATTTCAAACATTTCATTTGACACATCAATTGACCCTTCAGACAGGGATGACATTGCCCGCTGTATCTCTCTGATACTTCCAGTTTATGGACAGATCAAACTTCATTGGATTGGAACTTTGATTTCAAGAAATCCTTTCATTGAAAAATAATGCATACATACATTCAACACATCATACTTTCTCATGATCCACATTAATTTTGAAGTATTCTTTAGCCTTTACAATGTAACATATAGATAAAATAACATTAAAAACATTCACAATATTTGGCAATATATTTTGGTATAACCTAAACAGAGTAAGATTATGTCCTTATGCATATGTTTGTGGACTCACATTAGCTGACAATACCAAAGGTACTTGAGCATAGTCTTCTGCAAAACATGATGGCTCATATTGTGAAACCAATGTTACCACACATTCATGCTTAATTTGACACATTATATTTAAATGATTGGTTTGATTAGCTGACAATAGATGTTAACCCATTCCCACCTCATTGACTAGTGCTGCCAATAAACACAATTAAATTGGCTGGAAAAACCTTTTGGTGGCCAACTAAACTATAGATCTGTGATGCAAGAAACAACTCAAAAGCATGAATATTTTCTGTTAACTCCTCTTCGTTCACCTCAAAATGCAACTCTAATGGCACATTAAACGTGTAATAAAAGTATGTGTCCTGCTAATGTACAACAATTCTTATGAAATAACATTTATAATATCTAGCCAGAACTCTTAACTATTGCTATGTCACAACAGAAAATCAGCTGTTTCTTGCTGACCGGATCTATAGTTGTCCCAAATCGTCTGCGAGTAGTGCTGTATTAGTTGAGGTGTTTAGGAGTAAGCAGCCAACTAACCACAAAACAGGATTGGTATTCCGCCAGCATGGCGCCTGCCCTTGCCATTCACCATTTAAGCTCTACATCCACTAGGACACTTTAGATCTTTGTGATATATGTTTTCCTCCAATCACCCATCAGTATGGTATACTGAAATGGGCATGCTTGATCTGAATCACCAGGAATATCGCCAGACGATTCGCCTGGGAATTTTATCAAACATTCATTTTAGTATACCATACTGATGGACGATCAGAGGATCTGAGGAAAACATGATTGACTAGGTTCAAAGTGTCCTAGTGGGTATGAGGCTTTAGTCACTCATCAATTAGCTCACTCATGTTTGTCGTTCTGTGGAAACCAGACATAAGACTATTCACTGACTAAAAATAAGAAACCACCCCATCATACCTAATTGCTGCTGGTACCAGCAAGCGCCAGGTGGGAAGGTTCCCAGGGCCATCATCAGGCTGGGAACCAGTTGAACAATACCCCTACAGCAGGAGAAGGGAGAGGCCTAGGAAAGAGGGAGGGTGAAAAGGGGGGAAAGGAGAATGAAATTCTCCCTACCACGGATAGCTGATTTACAGTTTTTAAGCACCTGCAGGCTAATGCACTGATTTTGTCGACAAAACCCATGGAAAAACTATAGAAAATAAAGAAATAAATGTTATATATCAACCAAAAATGAGTAAATTTTCAAACCACCTACAAAATCTCACTGTATATGGATAAAAAAAATGAAAATAAGTCTGCAAATTTTTCATCATTTTTAATTACGAATGATAATCAGATTTATGAAAATCTCTATGCTAAAGCCTTGAGTCATGACAACATATTACTCAGCATGCAACCTTCTCTAGGCAAACCTGCAGGTACAACCCAAGAAGTTTGTTATCCGTGGTTAGGGGAATTGGTGAATAAATAGAGTGGGAATGGGGGACCCAGCTAAGCATGTGATGCTATCATAACATTATTGCAACAACGTTCTGTTTGGATATGTATTGGTTCTTTATTTTGATGGCTCCCAATAACGTTGCTGCAGCACACTGCTGTGATGTTGCACTGTGACGTTATCATTCTGTTTATGTTATTCAACCTTAACAGAATGTTCTCATAATGTTCCGTTTTGGTTTCATACTAACTTCACCAAGAAATAATGCTTTGATAACATTCCAATTTGGCGAGGTTTGACCTTAACATATAATTTCTAACATAGCTATTACATGCCATTTTAGTAAATGCCAGACTGACTACAAAAGTATAGTTGCAGAACTTTTCTGTTACATCGCAGATTTCCTGGGGAGGAGGATAATAAAGGAGAGTGATATATAAGGGAGGGCCACAATAAGGGGTGAGTGAGTGAGTGATGGAGGTATTACTCCGCACTGACAGCCAGGGTGATTTTAACAGCGAAAACATGTAGGAACAAATTCTGTCATTGGTGATTGTATCTATGGGATGAAGTTGACAGGTTGGGCAAACAGCAGGGAATCAAAACCTGGAAATCATTTTTGCTGCACCTCATCCCTTAGTGAACTGTGCCAAAATAAGGGGTTAAATGGGAGAGTAAAAGGGAGAAGGTAAACAAGGGGGAAGGGAGAACAGGTGGGGACGGTGGTCAGGTAGAATAATGAAAGGATAAGCTGGGAGGATACAATTAGGGGGAAGGGGGTATGGGGAAATGGGGGAGGGGGAAGGGGAAAGGGGAAGACAGAGTAAAATGAGAGAGTACAAAGGGAAGGTAAAAAAGCAAGAAAAAAAGAGGGTTAGAAGGAGGTAAGGGGGGGGGGGGAAGCGTGAATTGGGAACGTAAAAAACTCTTAATATCAGAAAAAAATAACTAACACAGTTCAATTTTTTTCTCCTGACTACTTTACTTTTCTTATAGTAACAAAGAAAATACAGCATGAAAGCAATATCTACTTTTGGACATGGTCATGTGTCAATGGAGAGAACTGTTACCTCCTTGGCTTGTGATTTAAGCCCTCATATCGATGTTCAGATTGCCAACAATAAGTGGCTTATTTTTCTAGATTGACATCAATAATTTAAATAACAGTTTTGCTTATGTTGGTGTGAAGGCATTACACCTCACCTAGTAAAGGGACGAGCTTATCGTCAGTACCCTCAGGATCGATATCAGTGTTGGCCATGTTGGAGTACCAAGAACACAGCAAGACCTGTAGAGAGCAGGAACTGGCCCACTGACCGGAATGATCCCGCCCCGTAATGCTCCTTACAGTCACTGCAGTCTCTGACCCGTTAAACAGGGAACTGCTTTTCAACACCAAAAAAAGGCCCACCAATCAGAGACCAGATTACAGATGGCAGACGGCTTGGCACACTTTTCATGCAGCTTAAAGAAACCAGCTCTCTGACTGACTGAGAATCCTTACTTCCGCAGTGCGAGTTAACGAGGCGAAAAAAACTACATTCACTGCAGGGCTTGACCAACCAATCAGAGCTCTCCTAAAGTGCCACGTGACAGGATGGTTTTTAGGCCAATGACGGGTTGAGTGGCGAGAGAAGGGGAAATGTGATGGAGGGGGCGTGGATAAGGAGAGTCAGGTGGAGAAGAGGGAGGAGAGGTGTCCTTTTCTGGGGCTGGTTAAAGTCACCAGAGGGGGGTGGGGCAATGTCCCCAATATTCTATTACCATACTTTGATCTGCACTCATCTTATGTGCAGGTGAGAATGTATCTATACTTTTGGAGGAAACTCCCAATGTACTGATATAATAAAATGTTACAAAAGTGTCAATTCTTATGCCAGCAAGGCATTGCAATGTGATTCATCATTCTAAATGAAAAGCTTTATGTAACTACAAACTTTCTTTCCTTTCACACCTGGATCTTGAAACAATGAGGTAAGATATGTAATTGTATTCATTTATGAAAACCAATACTGAGTACATAACATGGGAAAAGCAAAAATTGAAGGTCTTTCATTAATATGTGATAGAAAAGCAGACATTTCAGGTAATGATATATATGTCCTGAGAATGTGCATGTTTAAATATGTGTTCTTTGTTGTAGGGAATAAGAGGTTCGTTGTTCTGTTTCCCAGAAGGATCTTCCCACAACCCATTCCCTAATGTTCTGTACACCTTGTGTCCTGAAAGATCTCATGCCCAACACTCAGTCGGTAATGATGATTAGTCCCTCAGAATGAGAATTGGAGGCAGTAGTTACATTTTCCCAAACTTTCACCAAAAGCTCTTAATCCTAACCCCTCCCAGTCCCATTACAGACATTACCATGGGCTGTTTTTACAGATTAATCATCAGCCGTAAGAATGATGGCTGGATGTGCTCCCTGCCCCTCTCGTACTTATTCCTGTGATCCAGATTGCTGAAGCATTGACTGGATTATTTGGTGAGATATTGATAATTAGTGTGGTGACGCCTTATCGGTGTGAGGAAAATCCATGGCTGGGATTAAAGATGGTCTCTGTGTGAATGAGGAAAACAGTGGCTGGGAAAGCCGGTCCATAATGCATCAGCCATCGCGTCCTGAATGCCATGCCTGACAGCCGTGGGGGAAATGCAATATCCCATTCATATAATCAAATATAACCAGAGGAGGAAGGATGATTATTTACCTTTTTGTCCTCAGTAATAAATTGATGGTCCCGCATTTGAACAGATTTGTTTACTCAAACACAAATTATTTCATGTAGACTCAACGGTGACTAACTTGGGTTAAATTTTGATATTTCTACTCTTTTCAGAAGCAACATGATAATGATACAGAAAATTATATTGATTGCAGATGTCTGAAATAACCTTGATGATCCATCTACATTGAGGTTTTGCTATCCTCTATCTAACTGTGTGGATGTTGTTATTTGTTGTGGTGAAAGCTCCTTCGTAGATGGAAGCATACAATGGTCCTGGGGAGGAGACTGTCAGGGCTCTGATTGAATCACCGCTCTATTCAGTTTACACTGGCCCAATTTAGCGCCTCCCACTCATATCGTCTATAGTGCGGGTCACTCAGAAACTCCCGAGCCAACCTGTGATGTAACAAAAACATTCTGCAACCATACTTTTTCAACCAGATTATTACTTACGAAGATGGCACATAACAATAATGTTATTGATGGTGAGGTTGAAACCTCACCAAATCAGAATGGTATCATAATGTTGTTTTTTTTGGAGAGGTTTAGACCAAATCATAAAAGAATGTTATAAGAAAATTTTTTTTTTGTTGATGAACATAACCAGAACATTGTAATAACGTCACAATAAAATGTCACAACAGTAGGTTGCAGCGACGTCATTGGGAGTCATCAAAGGAACATAACAAGAACCAAATACAGAACCTACAAGAATGTTGCTGCAACGTTGAAATAACTTTGCATCCTTGGCTTGGTCTGTATGTATTGATACAGCCTTACACAAAAATCACTCTGTCAGACTCTGAATGTATTAACACGGCCTCCCACTAATGTCACTTATTGGGCGTGTCTCTCACATTCTCCCAATTATGTCACCTATGGGGTATGTCTCTCCCACTAACGTTACCTTTGGGGTGTGTCTCCCACAGAGTCTGTGTGTATTAACACGGTTAACACACAAGGAATTTCTATTTCGGTCTGGGCCAGTATCAACCTTGAATCCAGATTAGTGTCAGGCTCCTAAAAACAAACATTGTTTAGAGAGATTGGAGGTTATAACACAGAATGCCTTTGGTGTTTTGGAATCATCAGTTGTATCTATAGAATTAGGGTTAATCCCCTCCCCACCTGTTAATATATTGCGGATCTGTCCCTGCGTCTCTGTCCTTCTCTCTCTCGGAGCCCCATTCCCAACCAGCCCAGACCCTCCCCTTGTGGCCCTGCCCATCAGTACCCTGTCAACTCATCTATTATGCCCTGGAGACCTGCAGGAGAGCCAGAGGAAACCCAGAAGAGACACAGAGGAGGCCCACGGGAGACCAATGGAAGACCCACAGGAGATCAACAGGTGGACCATAGGAGAGCCACGAGAGACCCACGGGAGACAAACATGAGGCCCACATGAGGTCCAGAGGAGACCCAGAGGAGACCAGCAGGAGACTGACAGGAGACCCCCGGGAAACCCACAGGAGGCCACCAGGAAACCCACTGGAGACCCACTGGAGACCGACGGGAAGCCCACAGAAGATCCACGAGAGACACACAGGAGATCCATGAGAGACCCACAGGAGCCATTTGGGTATTAGTTCTAAAGATGAGAAGGATATAAATCTACCTAGCTACCTATTAGCCATGTATTTGGTCTGTCTATTTAAGCCCAAATTTTATATTACCATCTCCTCAAAATCAATGCATTCCTGCTAGAGTGATTTGTCATATTTCAAAAATATAACATTTACAGAACTCTACCGTAAAAATCAATTACCATTTTATGTAAGATTGAATACCATTATGTGCATTGAAGGCGACTTTAACATTCGGCAAAGGGAACCCCCCCCCCCATTCCCCATAAACTGTATTGATTTATCAGTCAAAAAATAACATATCTCCACATATTAATGGTACAGTCATGGATTTACTTTATCTGATAAATGTATAAATGCTGCTGCTCCTTCCCCCTGCCCGGTAAGCTTCCCTGTTCACAACAGACTTGATCTGCTTCCCCTGCACCTTCTCTCCACCATCAGTAAAACAATCAGAGATATTCATGGGAATTCAATTTTCAACTTATTTTTACTGGGACCACATTGTTTTAGCTCAAATGCCATTGGATTATGAATGTCAACTGGAGAAAGGCTTCCATTCACGATTCGTTCAATGCATCAGCAAATTAAATACATTTTACAATGTGTTAGAATGGAAAGAGAGCAGTTTCCCATATAGCCCACGGAGTAGTGTCGCTTTCTAATATGTCTTCGGCATTTGCAGAATCGATGCCAAATGCACCAACACCAATTAAGAAAATCAGTGAAAGCATTTTAAGCTACAACTGGGATCTAGTGCTAACTAAAGGCCATAATCCACGTACTGATTTTGCTGCATATTAAAAAAATTGGCAGTGGGAATGAAGGTCAAAAGCAAAAATGTTACACATTGTTAGAAAGGTCTCACAATTCTCTTTCAAATAATATATACTATGTAAGGATTTATGCCTTATTCTCAAAGAAAATCAACCAAAAGCTAAATTGGCAGCATCAAAATCGGTATGCGGATATGGCCTTAAGGCTGTTCATCTACATTCAAATGGAAGTAATGTAGCCATCAATATTTGTTAAGTGCTGCTGTATGTATATTGATAAGTTAGCTTTTCATGTGTGTTGGTTTGTGGACAAGAAAAGGTGCATTTGTATCACTTATTTAGTAAGGGCTTCTACGTTGCCTGGATCCGGGACACTCACTACAATCTCTGCCTTCTCCATGGGACTGATATGATATGTTGTCACTGCAGGAGAAAGGCCCTGGGAAGGAAACTCAACATAAAAATCTTTTTACTTGTTATAGACGTGACTACTAGCTTCCCCTTCATAATTGTTTAACGTCAATCCACCTGTTTCTACAAAACCACCTCCGTAGACTAAAAACATGCAGACAGTTGGAGGAGAAGGTCGTGTTTTTGTGAAAGGTCAATCAGCATGACATTGTGAAACATGGAACGGATTGTGTTTTTCTGCGCCCTTTTTCATGTGATACGCTGACGGCACATCCTACCGAAGACCTGACTTCACCGATGTCATTTCTTCTCATCTCGTAATGCATACAAGACTAAACATTATGATGAATACACCATACAGACCAAATACAAATCTTAAATCATTCTATCACTTTCCTTTTCTCACTATATACATAAGGGAATATTGTGGAATTTTCCCATTACAAAAATGGGTTACTAAGTAAGTAAGACATCTAAACTTAAAAACAATCAAAGGTGCATTTTTGTCCAGCCATTCTAACCTGTTTCGGGCTAATGATCATCTAAAAAATATATAGGCCTTTTGACTAACCATTGATCATAAGATGAGGATCAAAAACCTGGAACTTTGGATTACCATCGACATACCCTATCTCTTAGGCCATCAGTTCTGCTTTTACATATAAAGCCCATCAAAGAGTCCTATTCATCATTTAAAGGGATTATAGACTATCTGTCAGGATTCTGAGCGAACCAGTGTTGTAATAAAGGAGTTACAACCTTTAGAAACAATAATTTGGCAATTTCTATATAAATAAATTCCCTTTCAATCTCTCATTTTTTAAGTCAAAACCTATTTAGTAAAGTCTTTGTAAATGAAAGAATTAAAAGAAAACAGATACCAATCAGAGCTCTCCTAAAGTCCCATGTGACAGGATGGTTTTTAGGGAAATGGCGAGTTGAGTTGTGAGAGAAGTGGGAATCTGAAGGAGGGGGTGGGATAAGGATAGTCAGGTGGAGAAGAGGGGTGTCCCTGTAGGGGGGCTGGGGGAGTGGCTAGAGGAATGGACCAAAGTTTCTAAATGTCTAAACTAATTGCTTGGTCTGCACTGAACTTTGATCCAGGTAAGAAAATACATGTAGACTATTGGAGGAAATTCCTGATCTTCAAATCTAGTAAAATTTCATACGAGTTTCTATCATTATGTCAGCAATGGGTCACACATATATGTCATTTAAGGATCGTGAGAAAAAGCTCTATGTATCTATGAACTTCTTCCTTTCCATGTTAAATTGAAAGAATTAAGTTGTTATGCAACTGTATTTATTCATGAAAACCCATTCTGAGTATATAAAATGAGAAAAGCAAAATTTAATTCTTTTTCAAATATGATAGGAAAGCAGACATTTCAGGCAATGATTTTCAATATAATTATGATGTCCTGAGAACGAGGAAAGCAAAATATGTGTTCTTCATTGTAGGGAATGATAGGTTCGTTGTTCTGTTTCCCAGATGGATCTTCCCACAACCCATTCCCTAATGTTCCGTATGCCTTGTGTCCTGACACATCTCATGCCCAACACTTCGTCAGTAATGATGATTAGTCCCTCAGAATGAGAATTGGAGGCAGTCGTTACATTTTCCCACACTTTCACCAAAAGCTCTCAATCCGAACCCCTCCCAGTCCCATTACAGACATTACCATGGGCTGTTTTTACAGATTAATTTTCAGCCATAAGAATGATGGCTGAATGTGCTCCCTGCAATTCTTGTACTCATCCCAGCGATCCGGATTGCTAAAGCATTGACTGGATTATCTGGTGAGATATTGATAATTAGTGTGGTGACGCCTTATCACTCTGAGGAAAATCCATGGCTGGGATTAAAGATTGTCTCCGTGTGAATGAGGAAAACAGTGGCTGGGGAAGCTGGTCCATAATGCATCAGCCATCGCATCCTGAATGCCATGCCTGACAGCTGGGGGAAAAATGCAATATCCCATTCACACAATCAAATATAACCAGAGCAGGCTGGACGAGTATTTACCAATTTGTCCTCAGTATTAAATCTATGATCCCATATTTGAAATGATTTGTTAACTCAAACACAAATTATTTCATGCAGACTCAACAGTGACAAAATTGGGATAAATTTTGATATTTCAACTCTTCAGAAGCCACATGATAAAGATGCAGAAAAATACATTGATTGCAGAAGTCTGATGTAACCTTGATAATCCATCTACATTGAGGTTTTGCTATCCTCTATCTAACTGTGTGGATGTTGTTATTTTGTTGTGGTGAAAGCTCCTTCCTAGACAGAAGCATTCAGTGGTCCTGGGGAGGAGACTGACAGGGCTCTAATTGAATCACCGATCTTTTCAGTTTACGTCTGCCCAATTTACAGCCTTCCACTCAAATCATCTGTACAGTGGGTCACTCGCTGAGTCTGGATGCATTTACACAGCCTCCAACTAACATCACCTTTTGGGCGTGTCTTTCACAGACTCAGTGTGTATTAACATAGCCTCTTACAAACGTCACATATAGGGTGTGTCTCACCCATAATCTGTACATATTAACTCAGTCTTCAACTAACATCACCTATTGGGCGTGTCTTTCACAGACTCTGTATGTATTAACACAGCCTCCCATTAACTTTATCTATGGGGCATGTCTCTCACAGATTCTGTATTTATTAACACAGGATACAACTAACGTCACCTATAGGGCGTGTCTCTCCCACTAACGTCATCTATGTGGCGTGTCTCGAACAGACTCTGTATGTATGAACACAGCCTCCAAATAACATGACCCATGAGGCGCATCTGTCTCAGAATCTGTGCCTATTCACTAGTAGTCAGTTTCCTTGTATGCCAGTGTATTCTGTGTAATTTGGCCCTGACGGACCGGTGTGCACTAATATCAACCATGAATCCAGCTTAGTAGTCTGGCAGCCAAGCTCAAGAAAGTAGCTTATTTTAGGAGTTCGTTTGCACTGAAAGGTTTATACCTAAAACCATTTTAGGGTTGTAGAGGGGTCCTTTGCGGACCATTTAAGCTCGGTTGTCACTTTGTAAAGGTGTGCATGGCCGTGACAACTGCCATTTTGTTTGGCAATTGTGATAGAAATTTGTCTTGCCTTCAAGATATCTATTCCTATGATAAACATGTCAATTTTGCATCAGGCTACTTCATATTGGAAATGCTAACAGTAATTAGTAAGGGTGATTACCAGGTCAAACAACTTTGACCTTGATAAAGGTCAAGGTCATCAAAATTGACGTTGAAATCTTAAAAACATGAAAAATGAGGTATTTACTTTCAAATACACTGTCATGCTTTATGTTTTAATATAAAAGAATATATCTAAATATTACCCTCTGAATACTCAAAAGAGCAGAAAACTGCTCATATGCAGTATTTGGTGACAAAAGTTAAGATATTTTGTGATTGCAATTACTTATTCTGAATTCATAAAAATTATGATAAGTAAAACGACTTTTTTCTTAATTGAGATGCTTGCTCATCCTTAATTTTCTTTCTATTAAGTACATAGTTAGGGATCATTATAGTGATTATATAAGTGATGTATTTTGGCCTTACCAAGGTCAAGGTCATCTGATTTGATGATTCTACATAAATGTGAAAATAATGTCAGAAATCTTTATGTGAAATCTGTCTGCCAAGCCCAAACTGTATAATATCAAGCATTAAAGCTTGATTCAAGAACAGAGATTGGCCTTAACACAGGGGTACTTGTAACAGGTACTAGTGCAAAAATCTCAGTGTCGGTGCAGAGTTTTCCCAGTTAGCTCAATGGGTTAATTTAATGCAGGTCAAGAATGTGGCTTCAAATTTGATGATGTGCCAGAATTGATATGTAAAATTTACATATCAATTCTGGCACATCATCAAATTTGAAGCCACATTCTTGACCTTCATATTGTATGTTTATTCTGAATGATGAATTCTCATCCTATTCTAATCCGGACTAGACCATTTGAATTTGTGTAAATATCACTGGCTAATCACTAGCCCTGGGGGCTATACTAAATGATTAGGGGAAAACACCAGATAAATTATTTAGAAACTTACTCATACATTAGTCCTTTTTATCCTACTCAAGCAATATCTATTAATGTATATCTTTTCACTGTACATGCAATTTAGGTCTTCATTTTTGGGTATGGAGGAGAATGGGGAAATCCTAGGGAAATCAAGCAAATATTATAGAACTTATGCAGGATCAAAAGGATAGATATTACAAAAGATACCAAATCCATTATGATTAAGCAACTGAATTCACCTAACCTTCAAAGATCCAGTATAACAACACAGGGGTAATAATAACCAAATCATTTTGCTTCTAAGAATGTTTGTGGTTATTTTCAATGTAGTAAAATTAGCAGGACCATTGGATACACTGTTGCATGTAACTACATACCCATGTGAAAAGTGCATGCATACATGAAACATACATATATGAAACCCTTCCATTACTGCATGAACCATTCAGAAGCAAAGTTCTTCTAGGTTAGTTTTAAAGATATACCCTTGTAAATAGATAGGTAAGAAAAAGGAACCTTTGCAGTGCAACATAACAAAGGAAGATGCAAATGTGACCTCCAATCATTAAAGGCATAAGTCACTCAAAACTATTTGGAGCATATATGGTAAAATAAAGATAAAAGTTGAAAACCAGAAATTGAGTTTTCCATAGAAATGAGAGGGAAAATAATTTAATTCTACATTTAGGACACAATATCCAAATAATGAATGAATAATTATAAGTTATTGATAGATTACCCTTATGGTTATTAATAAAGTCTGTTATAATTTCCATTACCATCAAGATAGTTGCAATTGGTATCTATGAATTAATAACAAGTTTTCCCTAAAACAGTGTCTGAAGTGCAATACTTCAAACATTCATGAATTTGGTAGGGGATTACAAGTAGGTTGGCTAAAGGAACATATTAGGCCAACGTTTTTCCTTTGGTTCTCATTTAATCAAGAACTTCCACTGAACTACTAGTCTTCAAAGTAAATTAACTGTATTCCTTTTTTGAGTAACCTTTTGAATTATGAATAATTAGAACATAGAATTAAGAAAAGAATTGATAACAGAATGTTGAAGTGAATATATGCAGTGAGGACACAGCATATTATCTTATGTCTAAAAATCAGAATAATGAAAGCAGTAAGAGCAGGACTGATATCTCCAGGAGATCGGAGGCTTACAACTTTGACATTATACAGGAGAGGTGGGGGGGACCCTATATGGATTTGCAATCGTTCTAATATAATGTATTAGAACAGGAGCAGGTCCAGGGGGACCCAACCATCTCTTTATCAACCATGTATCTGTAATCAACAATTATACAGTTGTAGTATAACTATCTGAAGTTCATTCAGTACCAAGCATGTTATTTTGAATGGCCTCCATACATAAAATGCATCTTTGAAGCAAACCATTTATGCTTATGGTATTTCCTTGAAAGTCTAAGGGTGTCCCCAGAAATCACTTTTGAATGTAACTTAGTCAGTTAGCCACCAAGACAAATAAATTGTCATGAGAAACATATATTTAGGCTATCAAATCAAATGACCTTGACCTTTGTAAGGTCAAACTTCACCACCTATACAATTATTATAATGATCCCTAGCTATGTACACAATAGAAAGGGAATGAAGGATGAGCTAATATCTCATTCAAGAAAAAAAGTAATTTTACTCATAATTTTGAGGATTCAGAATATTATGACTGCTATCATAAAATACCTAACTTTTGCCACTGAACTTTATATTTAAGCAGTTTTCTGATTCTCTGAGTATTCAGACAGTAAGATTTAGATATATTGTTTTATATTAAAACATAATTTGAAAAGCATGATGATGTATTTGAAAGTAAATACCTCATTTTCCATGTTTTCAACATCAATTTTGATAACCTTGACTTTTATCAAGGTCAAAGTTGCTTGACCTGGGAATCACCCTTCCTAATTACTGTTAGTATCTCTAATAAGAAATAGCCTGATCCAAAATTGACATGTTTATCATAAGAATAGATATCTTGTAGACAAGTCAAATTTCTGTCACGATTGCCAAACAAAATGGTGGTTGTCATGGCCATGCACACCTTTACAGAGTGACAACCGGGCTTAAATGGTCTGCATAGGACCCCTCTACAACCCTAAAATGGTTTTAGGTATAAACCTTTCAGTGCAAACGAAAGTGAAAATTTCATACCTTGGCTGCCAGACTATAGTTCCTGGAAACAATTTGTTAGAGAGGTTTATAACAGGAAATGCCTTTGGCGGGCCCTGGACAAGTTTCCTGGTTGACCTTGAGCTCTTCGAATTTCGAGTCATTTAATATAGAATACATGTTAATCCCCTCATAGCCTGGTAGTATATCTGGATCTATAACTGTGTGTGACTTCCCCTAGGAAACCCACTAAAAAACACAGGGTATCCAGTGGAGATCCAGAGGAGGCCAACAGGAGACCCATGGGAGACCCAGAGAAGGTCCACACGAGACACATAAGAGGTCCACGGGAGACCGACAGGAGACCGACGGGAGACCGACGGAAGACCGACGGGAGACCCACAGGAGACCCACGGGAGGGTTATGGGAGTCTAATCCGAGACCCACAGGAGGCCAAAGGAGGCCTAGGCGAGACCCACAGGAGACCCACGGGAGACACACAGGAGACTAAGAGAAGACCCACATGAGACCAGGGGGAGACCTGTGAAAGACTCATGGGAGTCCAGCGGGAGTCCTGCGGGAGTCCTGGGGAGTCCTACGGGAGTCCCATGGGAAACCCACGGGAAACCCATGGGACACCCATGGGAGACATGGAAGACCCACATGAGGCCCACACGAGGCCATGGGAGACCCACGGGCGACCCACGGGCGACCCATGGGCGACCCGCGGGAGGCCCACGGGAAACCACGGGAGACCCGCGGGAGACCCGCGGGAGACCCACGGGAGACCCACGGGAGACCCACGGGAGACCCACGGGAGACCCACGGGAGACCCACGGGAGACCCACGGGAGACCCACGGGAGACCCACGGGAGACCCACGGGAGACCCAAGGGAGACCCAAGGGAGACCCAAGGGAGACCCAAGGGAGACCCAAGGGAGACCCAAGGGAGACCCAAGGGAGACCCAAGGGAGACCCAAGGGAGACCCAAGGGAGACCCAAGGGAGACCCAAGGGAGACCCACATGAGGCCCACATGAGGCCCACATGAGGCCCACATGAGACCCACATGAGGCCCACATGAGGCCCACATGAGGCCCACATGAGGCCCACATGAGGCCCACATGAGGCCCACATGAGGCCCACATGAGGCCCACATGAGGCTCACATGAGGCCCACATGAGGCCCACGGGAGGCTCACATGATTCCCATTTCATTCATCGTTGTCAGTTTGGTGTGATCTGAGACATCCGGGGATCTTCTTATCGGGGAGTCGGGGGGAGGGGCTCCCGTCTTCTCCGCCAATCGAGCTGAAGTGAACACAACAGGTAATACTATAATTCTGTTGTGGAGTAGGAGATGGGTTATACTAACGGGCATGTTACTTTGTCAGAGTTCCTCAGGTCGAGGTCTATATCTCATGCAAGGTGAGTATAAAGGGAAGAACATTCCGAAGAAAAATATGACTGTAGCCGTGTGGTTCATAGGGAGGTAATAATCATCATTTATCTATGGCTCTGTGGGCGGTACGTAAAAAATACTTACTGCTAAACACCAGTGATAGATGTGAACTATTGAAACACCCAGAGAAGGAAAAGAAGATGAGAGGAGTACATGGGTAGATGGGAATGGTTATGAATGGCGCTGCGAACATAACAATGGAAACAATAGGATGTAAAACAGGAGGTGGAGGGATGATGTGGAGGAAACAAGCAAAACTACCAGCAAAATTTGCACAATCATGTTTCAAATGTTTCAAAATAAATGCATTTCATAACTTATGATCACCTTTAACCCTCATCCTAATTACTTGAGTTTGAATCTTCTTACATGATTTTCAAACTCACGTGCAGTTTCCGTAAGCACACATCAACTCTGGTAGCTATGGAGGTTTATTATGAAACAGGCAACTGACCCAGTACATGGACAAACATGCAGGTATGGGCCCAAGGCAGGGGGTGGGGAGGAAGCGTTCATAAAGCAGGAAAAAGGTAGAAACCCCCCTCCAATGCCCCACTGTTGATCTATCAGTCAAAAAAAGTCACATTGAATAAATGTGGCTGCTCCTTCCCCCTGCCCTACCACACTTCCCCTTTAACAGCGGACTCGGCATCCTCTGTGCCTCCTCTCCTCCCAGAGTAAAACAACCAGAGATATTCACGGGAATTCAATTTCAACTTATTTTTACCGTGACTGCATTGTTTTAGCTCAAATGGCGTTGGATTATGAATGTTGTGCAGAGAAAGGCTTCGATTCAGGATTCGTTCAATGCATCAGCAAATTAAATACATTTTACAATGTGTTAGAAAGGAATGGGAGCGGTTCCCCATATAGCCTAGGGAAAAGCGTCACTTTCTAATGTCTTTGACATTTCTAGGAGTATCATGGGTGACAACCTCCCATTTGTAGAATTGATGCAAAATGCAGCAACACCAATTAAGAAAATTAGTGAAAGCATTTTAAGCTACAACTAAAACCTGGTACTTTTTCAAGGCTATTTGACTATGTTCAAACATAAGTTACATAGTCATCAATATTTGTTTAGTGCAGCTAGCGCTGTATGTATATTGATAAGTCAGCTTTCAACGTATGTTGGTTTGTGGACAAGATAATGTTCATTGTGCCATTTGTATCAGATGTCCAGTAAGGGGCTTCTCTGCCACCTGGATCCCAGACGCTCACAACAATCTCTGCCTTCTGGGAACGATATGATATGACATCACAGCAGAGAGAAGGGCCTGGGTGGGAAACTCAACATAAAAATATTTTACTTGTCATAAACGTGATTACTAGTTCTCTCTACATAATTGTTTGACATTAATCGACCTGGTTCTACAAAACCACCTCCATAGACTAAAAACTGACAGACAGTTGGAGGGGAAGGTCGTGTTTTTGTGAAAGGCCAATCAGCATGACATTATGAAACACGGAACGGATCGGTTTTTTTATTCGCCCTTTTTCAGGTGATACGCTGACAGCAAATGGTTCCCTTCACCGAGGATCGGAGAAATGGAATTCAGCAAAGTCTAACATTGTTTTATGTTTTATCTGTTATACATTTGTTACTTCTGTATAACTGTATTGTCTGCATAATATAGCAGTAATGCCATTTCTTCTCATCTTGTAATGCATACAAGAATAAACATTATTATGAATACACCTTATTCTATACATACAGACCAAATATAAATCTTAAATCATTCTTTCACTTTCCTTTTGTCACTATATACTTTAGGAGGGAATAGTGCAGAATTTTCCCACTACAAACATGGGTTACTAAGTAAGTAAGTAAGAAATCTAATCTTAAAATACAAACAAAGGTGCATTTTTGTCCAACCATTCTAGCCTGTTTCGGGCTAATGACCATCCAAAAAAGAGTTAGCCATTTAGACAAACCATTGATCATAAAATGAGGATCCAAAACCTGGAATTTTGGATTACAATCAACAGACCCTCTCTCTTAGGCCATCAGTTCTGCTATTACACATAAAGCCCATCAAAGAGTCATATTCATCATTTAAAGGGATTGTGGACTGTCTGTCAGGATTCTAAGTGAACCAGTGTTGTTACAAGCTACAACCTTTAGAAACAGAAGAAATCCATTTCAATCTCTTATTTTCATGTTTTAAGTCAAAACCTGTCTAGTAAAGTCTTTTAAAATGAAATAATTACAAGAAAACAGATACCAATCAGGTCTTCGTGAGAGGGTGGTTTTTAGGGCAATGACGAGTTGAGTGGCCAGAGGTGGGGGAATGTGAAAGAGGAGGTGTGGATAAGGAGAGTCAGGTGGAGAAGAGGGGTGTTCATGTGGGGGGCTGGGGGAATTGTTAGAGGAATGGACCAAAGGTCCCAAATGTCTAAGATGTCATCTTGAAAAATGCTCTATGTATCTATGAAATTCTTCCTTTTCATATTAAATTGAAAGAATGAAGTTCTTGTTAGGATATGTAACTATATTTATTTATGAAAACCCATTCTGAGCATAAGAAATGATAAGAGCAAAATTTAAATCTCTTTCATATGTGATAGAAAAGCAGACATTTCAGGCAATGATTTTCAATATATCATGTTCTGAGAATGAGGACAGGAAAATATGTGTTCTTCATTGTAGGGAATAAGATGTTCGATATTTGGTTTCCCAGAAGGACCTTCCCACAACCGATTCCCTAATGTTCCGTACACCTTGTGTCCTGACAGATCTCATGCCCAACACTCGGTCACCAAAAGCTCTCAATCCAAACCCCTCCCAGTCCCATTACAGACATTACCATAGGCTGTTTTTACAGATTAATTATCAGCGGTAAGAATGATGGCTGAATGTGCTCCCTGCCCCTTCAGTACTCATCCCCGCAATCCAGCTGCAGATCGCTGAAGCGTTGACTGGATTATTTGGTGAGATATTGATAATAAGTGTGGTGACGCCTTATCACTGTGGGGAAAATCCATGGCTGGGATTAAAGATTTTCTCTGTGTGAATGAGGAAAACAGTGGCTGATTAAGCCGGTCCATAATGCATCAGCGATCGTGTCCTGAATGCCATGCAGGGGGGATATGCAATATCCCATTTATTCAATCAAATATAACCAGAGCAGTCTGGACAGGTTTGACCTTTATGTCCTCAGTAATAAATCCATGGTCCCGAATTTGAAATGATTTGTTAACTCAAACATTAACCATCTCATGTAGACTCAATAGGGACCAACTTGGGTTACACTTTGATATTATAACTCCTTCAAGAAGCCACATGATAAAGATACGGGGAGATACATCAATTGCAATGGTCTGACATATCCTTGATAACCTGAGGGATTGCTGTGCTCTATCTAACTGTCCGGATGTTGTTATTTGTTGCGGTGAAAGCTCCTTCATAGACAGAAGCATACAATGGTCCTGGGGAAGAGACTGTCAGGGCTGTGATTGAATCACTCCTCTATTCAGTTTATGTCTGCCTAATTTAGCGCCTCCCACTCATACATTCTATAGGGGGGGTCACTCAGAAACTCCTGAGCCAAACTGCGACATATCAAAAATGGGGCGGGGGGGCGGACGGGCCTTGCCCCCCCCCCCCTTGCCCTGTTAAATCATGTTTGGGGGAGGGGGGGGCTCCCCCGTACATTCATGTTTTTGGGAGCCCCCCTTTAGGAATTCCTGGCACTTAACAACTACATTATTGATGGTGAGATTGAAACCTCACCAAATCAGAATGGTATTATAATGTTATTTTTCTGTGAGGATTAGACCAACCTAAAAGAATGTTATAACAAAATTCTGTTTGTGTTGATGAACATAACCAGAACATTGTAATAATGTCACAATAAAATGTCACAGCAGTAGGTTGCAGCGATCTCATTGGGAGTCATCAAAAGAATGTAACAAAAACCAAATACAAAACCTACCAGAATGTTGCTGCAACGTTATAATAACTTTGCATCATTGGCTTGGTCTGTATGTATTGAAACAGCCTTACACAAAAATCACTCTCTGAGACTGTGAATGTATTAACACAACCTCCCACTAACGTCACATATGGGGGTGTCTCTCCCAGCCTCCAACTAACGTCACCTATAGGGCGTGTCTCTCCCACTAATGTCACCTTTGGGGTGTGTCTCTCCCAGAGTCTGTGTGTATTAACACACCCTCCCACTAACACACACAAGGACATTCTATTTCGGTCTGTGCCAGTATTAACCTTGGATCCAGATTAGTCTCAGGCTCCTAAAAACATTGTTTAGAGAGATTGGAGGTTATAACACAGAATGCCTTTGGCGGACCCAAGACAAATTTCCTTGAAGATTTGGACTCATCAATTGTATCTATGGAATTAGGGTTAATCCCCTCCCCTCCTGTTAATATATCGTGGATTTGTCCTTGTGTCTCTGTCCTCCTCTCTCTCGGAGCCCCATCCCCAACCAGCCCAGACCCTCCCCTTGTGGCCCTGCCCGTCTGTACCCCATGTCAACTCATCTATTATGCCCTGGAGACCTACAGGAGACCCAGAGGAAACCCAGAAGAGACACAGAGGAGGCCCACGGGTGACCCATGGAAGATCCACAGGATATCAACAGGTAGCCCATAGGAGATCAATGGGAGACCCATAGGAGATCCATGGGAGACCCATGGGAGACCCAGGGAGACCCAGGGAGACCCAGAGGAAACCCATTGGAGACAAACATGAGACCCATAGGAGACCCAGAGGAGACCCAGAGGAGACCGACAGGAGACCCAGAGGAGACTGGCAGGAGACCCATGGGAGGCCCAGAAGAGACCCATGAGAGACCCATGAGAGACCGACAGGAGACCCCCGGGAAACCCACAGGAGGGCACCAGGAAACCCACATGAGACACACTGGAGACCGACAGGGGACTGACAGGAGACCGACGGAAAGCCCACAGAAGATCCATGAGAGACCTACGGGAGACCCACAAGAGATCCAAGGGAGACACACACGAGACCTCCAGAAGACCCACAAGAGACCCACACAAGACCCACACGAGACCCACACGAGGCCCACGCGAAACCTACACGAGACCCACACAAGACCTACACGAGACCCACATGAGACCCACACGAGACCCATACAAAACCCACACGAGGCCCACACGACACCTACGAGAACTGCTCATCCCGGCTGTAAAAAGTCTCCCATATCATTCATTGTCATCAGATTGGTGTGATCTGAGACATCCGAGGATCTTCTTATTGGGGAGGTTGAGGCTCCCGCCTTCTCCTCCTACCAAGCTGATGTGAACACAATAGGTAATACTATAAATCTCTCGTGGAGTAGTAGATTGGTTATATTAACTGGCACATTACTTCGTCAGAGTTCCTTAGGTTGAGGTCTATATCTCATTCAAGGTGAGTGTAAAGGGAAGGGCATTCCAAAGAAAAATATGACTGTAGCCATGTGGTTAATAGGGAGTTAATAATCATCATTTATCTATAGTTCTGTGGGCAGTATGTAAAAAATACTTACTGCTAAAAACCAGTGATAGAGGTGAACTATTGAAACACCCAGAGAGAGAAAAGAAGATGAGAGGAGTAAATGGGTAGATGGGAATGGTTTTGAATGGCGCTGCCGACATAACAATGAAAACAATAGGATGTAAAACATGAGGTGGAGGGATGATGTGGAGGAAACAAGCACAGGGATGTACAGACCCCAGTCTTTTTACCACAAAACTACCTGCAATCTAGTCACAAATTTGGACATTTTTGTATAGCATTTTCACTTTCCGATATAAATTTGAGCAAAACATTCGCACATTCACACATTTGGGAGGGGATGGGGAGGAAGCGTTTTTAAAGCAGGAAAAAGGTAGAAACCCCCCTCCAATGCCCCACTGTTGATCTATCAGTCAAAAATAGTCACATTGAATAAATGTGGCTGCTCCTTCCTCCTGCCCTACCACACTTCCCCTTTAACAGCAGACTCGGCATCCCCTGTGCTTCCTCTCCTCCCAGAGTAAAACAACCAGAGATATTCATGGGAATTCAATTTCAACTTATTTTTACCGTGACTGCATTGTTTTAGCTCAAATGGTGTTGGATTATGAATGCCGTGTGGAGAAAATCTTCGATTCATGATTCATTCAATGCATCAGCAAATTAAATACATTTACAATGTGTTAGAAAGGAATGGGAGCGGTTCCCCATATAGCCGAGGGAGTAGCGTCACTTTCTAATATGTCTTCAATGTTTCTAGGAGTATCATGGGCGACAAACTCCCATTTGTAGAATTGATGCAAAATGCAGCAACACCAATTAAGAAAATCAGTGAAAGCATTTTAAGCTACAACTAAAACCTGGTGCTTTTTAAGGCTGTTTGACTATGTTAAAACATAAGTTGCATAGCCATCAATATTTGTTTCGAACAGCTTTATGTATATTAATAAGTTAGCTTTTCATGTATGTTGGTTTGTGGACAAGATAATGTGCATTGTGCTATTTGTATAACTTTTTCAGTAAGGGCTTCTATGCCAGCTGGATCCCCGACGCTTACTACAATCTCTGCCTTCTGGGACTGACATTTTTATTTTATTTTATCTTATTTTTATTTTATTTTTCTATACACGCTGAGTTCACTTTATTAAATGCTCTTCCACTGCAGTCCTGTGGACCATTTGGGTCCTGTGGACCATTTGGACACAATTCCGTGCAGGGGTCATCGAAATGTCCTATTGCTGCACCTCATGGGACTCGAACCCATGGGATGCCAATTCTAACGAGTGGTACCAACACCTCAACGACGTTGGCCACCCCGACCCCTGATCACATGATATGACATCACAGCAGAGAGAAGGGCATGGGGGGAACTCAACATAAAAATCTTCTTTCTTGTCATAAACGTGACTACTAGTTCTCTTTTCATAATTGTTTGGCGTTAATCGACCTGGTTCTACAAAACCACCTCCATAGACTAAAAACTGACAGACAGTTGGAGGGGAAGGTCCTGTTTTTGTGAAAGGCCAATCAGCATGACATTGTGAAACACGGAACGGATCGAGTTTTTATGCACCCTTTTTCAGGCGATACACTGACAGCACATCCTCCACTAAAACCTGACTTCACCGAGGATCGGAGAAAAGGAATTCAGCGAAGTCTAACATTGTTTTATGTTTTGTCTGTTATACATTTGTTACTTCTGTATAACTGTATTATCTACATTATATAGCAGTAATGCCATTTCTTCTTGTCTCGTAATGCATACAAGAATAAACATTTTGATGAATACACCTTGTTCTATGCATACACTTGGAGAGTTTTCATGGGCTAAACCCAGATTAATGGAGTTATTACCATCTGAAGGGGCATAAAAAAAGAATAAGAATGGTACTTTGATCTCCTTAATTGGTGCATTACTTGATTTTCTGTGAATTTTTGTATATTTATTATTTTGGGAAAATTTTGAATTGTTTAAAAAAATGCAATAAAAACTGCAATCTTGGTGCTATCTTATATAATAAAAAAATCAAAATCTGAGAATGTGCCACATAGAGAGCCATTCCTCAAGACCTGAACTTTCTCACTGTATATATGATGAACCCCCATATAGCATGGTGCAAACGCAAGAAAGATTAGAAAAGTCATCATAAATCATAATTATGACCAATTTGTCACAACCTGACAGATTGCAAAATATGACTCTAACAAACTACCACATTTGAACATGTTCCCAAAATTTCTCAACATTGTACCATATACCATTAAACTCCTCTTGAATCAAGCTTTCCAAACATATAAGTCTTATCATGCTCAGACTCAGTTTGTGTCCATGAGTGATGCCTGAACAGAACCAATTTTTAGGGGATTTTGACATTTTTCAGATGAAAAATGCACTCTCGGTAATACCTAATTTTACACAACAAAAGATCAAAATCTGAGAATGTGCCATAGCCTGGGTGATACTTGAAGACCTGACGTTTGTCACTGTATATGTGGAAATGCCCCTGTAAGCATGGTGCAAATGCAAGAGAAGTTAGAAAGGCCTATTACATAAAAAGCAGTGTGACAAAATCTGAAAGTTCACTAAATATGACCCTCACAAACACCTGGTTTTGAGTATGTTCCCAAAGTTTGTAATTAGTGTACTACATACCATTGAACTCGTCTTGAGTCAAGCTTTCCAACAGTGTAAGTATTGTCATACTTATGTTCAGTATAATGGCCATGAGGGGTGACTGAACATAGCCCTTTTTGAGGGTTTTTTTGACATTTTTCACATGAAAAAGGCCACTCTCCAAGATTCCTACATGATACAGACCAAATATAAATTTTAAATCATTCTTTCACTTTCCTTTTGTCACAGTATACTTTAGGGAATAGTGCAGAATTTTCCCAATACAAACAGGGGTAACTAGGTAAGTGAGACATCTAAACTTCTAAAGAGGGGTGTCCCTCTATGTAAGAATAACCTCTATGCATCTATGAACTTCTTCCTTTCCATGTTAAATTGAAAGAATGAAATTTGTTACGATAATTATGTAACTGTATTTATTCATGAAAACCCATTCTGAGTATATAAAATGAGAAAAGCAAAATTTAATTCTTTTTCATATGTGATAGAAAAGCAGACATTTCAGGCAATGATTTTCAATATATCATATTCTGAGAACAGGAAAATATGTGTTCTTTATTTAAGGGAATAAGCGGTTCGTTTTTCTGTTTCCCAGAAGGATCTTCCCACAACCCATTCCCTAATGTTCCGTACACCTTGTGTCCTGACAGATCTCATGCCCAACACTCGGTCGGTAATGATGATTAGTCCCTGAGAATGAGAATTGGAGGCAGTCGTTACATTTTCCCACACTTTCACCAAAAGCTCTCAATCCAAACCCCTCCCAGTCCCATTACAGACATTACCATGGACTGTTTTTACAGATTAATTATCAGCCATAAGAATGATGGCTGAATGCGCTCCCTGCCCCTTCGGTACTCATCCCCGCGATCCAGATCGCTGAAGCATCAACTGGATTATTTGGTGAGATATTGATAATTAGTGTGGTGACGCCTTATCGGTGTGAAGAAAATCCATGGCTGGGATTAAAGATTGTCTCCGTGTGAATAAGGAAAACAGTGACTGAGGAAGCCGGTCCATAATGCATCAGCCATTGCATCCTGAATGCCATGCCTGACAGCTGGGGGGGAGGGAAATGCAATATCCCATTCATATAATCAAATACAACCAGAGGAGGCGGGATTATTATTTACCTTTATGTCTTCAGTAATAAATCCGTGATCCCACATTTGAAATGATTTGTTAACTCAAATGCTACCTATCTTATGTAGACTCAATAGAGACTAACTTGGGTTACACTTTGATATAAACTCCTTTTAGAAGCCATATGATAAAGATACGGGAAGATATATCAATTGCAAAAGTCTGACATTTACTTGATAACCTGAGGGATTGCTGTGCTCTATCTAACTATTCAGTTTATGCCGGCCCAATTTACAGCCTCGCACTCACATCACCTATAGGGTGGGTAACTCAGAGACTTTGTGTGCATTAACATAGCCTCCCACAAACGTCACCTATGGGGCGTGTCTCTCACACTCTGTATGTATTAACACTTACATCACCTATGGGATGTGTCTAAGACTCCGTATGTATTAACACAGCCTTCCACTAATGCCACTTATGGGGTGTCTCCCACTAACGTCACTTACGGGGTGTGTCTGTCACAGACTCTGTATACTAACACAGCCTCCCACTAACATACCCTATTGGGCTTGCCTTTAGTGAAATATGGATTCAAGAATTGAAAAGATAATCAAATCAGCTTTTAAGCAATATATTTGCCATTTCTGTACCCTGAACACTAGTAGAACATTCTCTTTGGAAATATATTGAAAAAATCACGAAAATACCTGTTTTTCTAGGTGGCTACCACAACCTCAGACTCTGTGCCTATTCACTAGTAGTCAGTTTCCTTGTATCAACCCGCTACTTGTATTCTGTATTCCGCTACAGTCTATTCTGTGTAATTAGGCCTTGAGAAACACAAGGACATTCGATTCTGGTGTGCACTTTTATTAACCATGAATCAAGCTTAGTTTCTTGGAAACAATTTTTTAGAGAGGTTTGAGGTTCATAACATAAATTGCCTTTGGCAGGCTCTAGTCAGGTATCCTGGTAGACCTTGAGCTCTTAGAATTCCCAGTCAGTCAGTATCGAATACAGGTTAATCCCCCCCTCACCTAACATATCTAGATCTATCAATGTGTCTGACTTCACCTGTCTCTATGCCTCCTCCCCCTCCCCCTCATTCTCTCCCTCTTGGCCCTCCTTTTCTCGTCATCCGTTTCCCACAAAAGACCCACATGAGATGGAATTGAGATCCACAATAGTACAAGAAACACAAAAGAATCCTTCTGGATGCTCAGAGGAGACCCAGAGGAGACCCAGAGAGACCCATAGGGAGACCCATAGGGAGACCCCACAGACTCACGGGAGACCCACCGAAGATAACCAAGGGAGACCCAAAGATGTGACCCAAAGAAGTGACCCAAAGAAGTGACCCAAAAAAGACCCATAAAAGACCCACAGGAAGCCCACGAGAGGCCGACTGGAGGCCCACGAGAGGCCGACAGGAGGCTGACGGGAGGCCGACGGGAGGCCGACGGGATGCCCATGGGAGGCCGACGGGAGGCCGACGGGAGGCCGACGGGAGGCCCATGGGAGGCCCATGGGAGGCCCGAGGGAGACCCGAGGGAGACCCACGGGACACATGCAGGAAACCTGCAGGAGACCCATGTGATATGCTGCTCCTACCGAGGTGATGTGAACACAACAAGTAATACAATGAGTCTGTTATGGAGCAGGAGGTGGGTCATACTAACTGACAATTAACATTGTCAGAGATCCTTAGGCTAAAGTCTATATCTCATGCAAGGTTAGTATAAAAGGGAGGACATTCCACAGTGACATTTTTGAATTCTGTAAAGTAAAAAATACTGTAGCCACGTGGTTAATGAGGAAATAATTACCACCATTAATTCATGGTTCTGCGAGTGGTACGAAAAACATTACTTACTGCGATAACCAAGTGATGAGATGAAATGTAAAAACATAACAGGGACTGAAGATAGATGTAAACTATTGAAACACACCCAGAGAGGGGAAGACAATGAGTAAATAGGTGGATCGGAATGGTTACAAGTGCGGCAGCTGACATGACAATGGAAACAATAGGACATAAAACAGGAAGTGGAGGGAGGAAGCAGGCGGATCAGGGGGGAGGTAAAAGAAACTCGACAACTCGAAACTCGAAAGAAGGTACCCCCTCCACAAAACTGTAGGGACAAGTAGGGACAAGTTAGCCATTTGGTCATGAATTCCAAATAGGTAATACAATAAGAAGACATGATTATGAAGTATGAGGTCGGATATATTTTAGGTCAATTGGCCAATGCCCATTAGGCCAAGGGCTGAAATTGACCTAAAGGTAAATATATCAGACCAAATATGACATAAAGGTGTCTAATTTATTTTATGTGATGGGTAAAAACCTGTAAATTCATGGAATTGAAATTATAGAAATAGTTTTTGGCATTATATTGCCACTGTCTTCGTGGCCATCATTGTGATGGTCATCACAGATGCCATTTGTTTGTTGACCTAATGCTTGACGCTGTTTGGCCAATACCATGGTAATAGGGGTCACATGGTGCTGTTTTGTCTAGGAAGGCATTGGGGTTAGTATAAGGTTGGATATATTTACCTTGCCGTAGAGGTTAGTAAAAACGTACGAATAGCCCTATACTAACCTCTCCTCCCCCAGCCATTACATACAAGATGAGAAGGATACATATCTAGTTTGCTACCCATTACAACTTTAAAGAAATTCATTTACAAAACATGTTCTAAGACTACAACCTGCTCCCTTGTGCATGTGCAATGCTGATCCTAGGCTGATTGGTGACGTTAACGTGCAGCAAGTTTTCAAATGTGATAGCATCATACAGCAGGAAAAAGCCAGAAACCCTACCCCCGTAATGCATCATATCAGTCAAAAAAATAACAAAATTTAATGCTGACACATAAAGGGACAGTCATGGGTCACATTGTGTAAATAGGTCTATTCCTTCCCCCTGCCTCTACAGGCTTCCCTTTTCACAGCAGACTCCGCTTCCCCCATGCCTCCGATCTTCTCATCAGTAAAACAATCAGAGATTTTCATGGGAATTCAATTTTCAACTTATTTTTACTGTGGCTGCATTGTTTTAGCTCAAATGGCGTTGGATTATGAATGCCGCACAGAGATTTGTTCAATACATAAGCAAATTAAATACATTTTACAATGTGTTAGAATGGAATGGGAGCAGTTTCCCATATAGCCGGGGTAGTAGCATTGCTTTCCAATATGTCTTCGATGTTTCTATGAATGTCTTGGGCAACAACCTCCCGTTTGTAGAATTGATGCAAAATGCACCAATTAAGAAAATCAGTGAAAGTATTTTAAGCTTCAACTTAGACCTGGTGCTGTCTCAGGCTGTTCATCTATGTTCAGATGTAAGTTATGTAACCATCAATACTTCTTTAGTGCCACTGTAAGTATATTGTTAAGTTAGCTTTTAATATGTGTTGGTTTGTGGACCAGTAAAGGTACATTATGCCATTCATATCACTTGTTCTTCATAGTCAAAAGTAGATCAAATTACTGAGCAACTTATCATCTTAACTTGCTCTGTCCAAGCTGCTGCAAACAGCCTGTTTCGCTTGGCCGACAAAGACTGGACACGATGGGTATCAAATACTGGAAGCAGTGGGTGACGAAGACCGGAAGCAGTGGCTGACAAAGACTGGACTCAGTGTGCGACAAAGACTGGAAGCAGTGGAGTACAAACGTTGGAAGCAATGACTGAGAAAGATTGTAAGCAGTGGGTGACAACAACTGGAAGCAGTAGGTGACAAAGACATGAAGCGGTGGCCGACAACGACTGGAAGCAGTGGCCAGTAAACACTGGAAGCAGTGGCCAATGAAAGCAGAAAACTGTCAGCAGCCCCTAATTATGTCAGTGTCTGATTTGAAGTATTGGAAAGCTATGGACTATTGCCAATCACTGACCAGAGGGTACCCCAATCTTGATGTTATTCAGAGCCGCAGACAGCATGGTATTTCCTAAGGAAGAATATGATGTTATTATTATTAAATTATTTTGCTGCTTGCCTTGGTTGTTTTTGGCTGTATTACATGTTTGATTAGGTCAGTTGAAACTGCTCCAGTTAGGTTTGTCAGTCGCAATTCAACTCAACCACTGCATAGAACAAAAATATGGCACATGGAAATGGGCCTGAACACAGAGAATGAATAATAGGAGCGATATTCTGGACACACATTTACAAATCTGTAATGCTAGTTTGCAATTTGAATAAATCTCAAATAAGTGGCACTAATTTCCTAGATGGAACACATATGCATATAATTGTTACAGATTGTAAAAGCCCCCAGACAGAGACAACGTGGGCACAATATTTCTGTTTTGGGAGGACAAGCTGGCAGAGATGGGAATCTACTTCCAAAAACATTGTCTTGACCTCAATATAATCACAGGTCTTCTCTTGCTTGAAAATTGTTTTACAGTCCAAGGAACGTTTTTTGAATCTTTTATTTATCAAGGAGTTGTCAAGAATCGGCAAATGCCGTTTTTCATTCATGTCCAGAAACAATATATAATAATTATAAGCTTATAAGCAGTATTATGAGAAATTGGCATAGCAGAAGAACAAGGAACAGTATATTCAACAATATATACACGAATTTGAAAAGAAATATAATAGATTAAACTTGCAAATTTCCATTAATATAAAGTACCATGTACTTCGTCTAACAATTTTATAAATCTAACCTAATAGGTTGGAAAACAGTAAGGGCTTCTATGTCGCCTGGGTCCTGGACACTCACTACAACCTTCTGCCTCCCAGGACTGCTGCGATAAGATATCACAGCAGAGAGAAGGGCTAGTGACCTGTTGCACAATACCTTGCGTTGTTACAATACCCATCATTATTACAACATCTTTTGTAAGCAACTTTGCATGCAATAATGCAAATTTTGAAACTAAAAAAAAGATCCTGTTTAGAATGCTATTAATGATTTGCTATTTTTTACAGAATATAGCTCTACAGAGCTCCTTCATATATCAGTTTACAGAATTCAATTTGATCCAGTAGAAACAGAGATATAAGGGAGTATTGTAATAACGATAACTATCGTAATAATGACATCTCTCTTAAAGTTGTCGTTGTTACACAAAGTCATTGTGCAACAGGCCACTGGGGAAGGAAACTCGCCATAAAAATCGTTTTACTTGTTATAGACATGACTACTAGTTTCCCCCTCTTAATTGTTTGACGTCAATCCACCTGTTCCTACAAAACCATCTCTGTACACTAAAAATGCACAGACAGTTGGAGGGGAAAGTTGTGTTTTTTGTGAGAGGCCAATCAGCATGACATTGGGAAGCATGGAATGGATTGTGTTTTTCTGCGCCCTTTTTCAGGTGATACGCTGACAGCACATCCTCCCAGAGACCTGACTTCACCGAGGATCGGAGAGAAGGAATTCAGTGAAGTCAAACATTGTTTTATGTTTCGTCTGTTATACATTTGTTACCTCTGCTATAACTATAGATCTATTGTCTGCAGTATACAATAAGGCGGCCATTTTTCCTGGTCTTTTTGCTATTACGTACTGCATACAAGACTAAGCACTATGATGAATATAATTTGTTCTATACATACATACCAAACACAAATCTTAAATCATACTTTCACTTTCCTTATCTCACTATATACATTAGGGAATACTGTGAAATTTTCCCACTAAAAAATGGGTTAATAAATAAGTGAGAATCCAAACTTAAAAAAACAAACATAGGTCTTTTGATGATGCATTTTTGTCCAACCATTCTAACCTATATAGGGATAACGACTAGCCCAAAATTCTAAAATTAGTCATTTTGACTACCCTTCAATCATAAAATCAGGAAACAAAATTAGGAACTTTTGATTGCAATTCTTATCTCTTAGGCCAACAGCTCTGCCTTTATTATTATAAGAACAAAAAAACAGTTCTATTTGTCACTTAAAATAATCATGGACTGTCTGGCAGGTGTCTGTAGGAACTAGCATAATCTTGAGATGATTCCATACATGTATAAACAAATTCCCTTTCAATCTCTTATTATCATGTTTTAAGTCAAAACTTATGTAGTAAAATAGGTACCTCTTTGGAAATGAAATATTTGAAACAGGTACAATCATAACAAAGGTACTCAAACATTATTCAATGTCCTCAAAATCCTGACCTCCCATGAGGTTTTAAATATGTACTTCATTATGAAAATAATAAGCAAGGAAAGTGGTGGCAGTAAGGATATGTTAGTTTCTTGTTTTTTCTCTACTTAAGCTCTAACTACACTATGTGTCTGGTTCAAGGATGCGTCGGGTCCCGTTGCCCGACGTGTCTGATTCGCATCAGGTATATTACACAATGCAAAGTATATTATACTACGTATTTAGGAGGTTTGGGATGCATTGGGGATACGTTGGCATGCGTTGGGTCACGTTGGGCACATGTTGGGTCATATTGGCATGCGTTGGGTCACGTTGGGATGCTGATTTTTACAAACATGTTGGTAAAATGTAGTGTAATCTGGCCTTTAATGTTTTTGATATAGCTTAAAGCCCTCATGTCATTAGAGATTCCTCATCTCTATTGGGGTGCACCCCAACTTAAGCAGTAGCTGCTGCAAATGCCAATTCCATGTTGATTATTTTCACTTGAATGTTAAACCTGACAGACAGCTATAAGTTAGAAAAATGCAGACTAGGCTTCACTCCCCAAATCCCCCTTCACCCTCCCCTGTCATGGCTGTGGTGTCCTTTTCCAGTGAAGGCCTGCCCCTCAACAGGTGTCTGCCCCATGTGGGGATGGGGTTGCAGCTCCATGCTGTTTGCTGAGCTCCCGTTAAGCTCGGCTCGGGCTGCTCCTACACACTGAGCCACAAGGACCTGGGCTTAGGCCGTAATCGGAGTCCACTGATGCTGGGCCACGATTGAATCAATCAATCATGGGGAGTGTTTGTGTGATATGCCAAGTCCAACCCTCTTTTTGCTTTACAAACCTTCAGTGCATCCTCCCTTCACCTTCCCCAAATAGGCCTGATTTAGATTCACCTTCAATGACATAGGCTTTAACAGAAAGACCAACCTAACTCAGGTATATTATTTGATTTTGACTTACATCCCAAAACAGGATTCTTCCTCTTCAAGTCTGACACTTGTCTCCAGGATTAACATTTGATTGCTTGCCAATAAAGTCTGTCATGTTGGTGGGCCAGTGGAAACCTGCCTTTACTTCGCCTCTCCCCCTGCCTCCCACACTCAGCTCAGCCAGTGTAAACCCACCTTTACTTCCGCTCTCCCCTGCCTCCCCCAATCAGCTCGACCAGTGTAAACCAGCCTTTATTTCAGCTCTCCCCTGCCTCCCACAATCAGCTCGGCCAGTGTAAACCCACCTTTACTTCCGCTCTCCACCTGCCCCCCGACCCAGCCAGTGTAAACCCGCCTTTACTTCAGCTCTCCCCCTGCCTCCCGCACCTAGCTCAGCCAGTGTAAACCCACCTTTACCTCAGCTCTCCCCCTCCCTACCCCAACCAGCTCAGCCAGTGGAAATCCTCCTTTACTTCAGCTCTCTCCCTGCCTCCCACAATCAGCTCAGCCAGTGGAAACCCACCTTTACTTCAGCTCTCTCCCTGCCTCCCACAATCAGCTCAGCCAGTGGAAACAGCCCTTTACTTCAGCTCTCCCCTGCCTCCCGCAATCACCCTCCTCCTCTGTCCCTATCACCCCTGTCTCTACAGGCCTGTGTTTGTCTGCGCGTGTTCCGCAGCCCGCTTTGTCCATCACTGCCACACCTCATCGCGGAGTCTCGTCACTCATTATTGAAGGCGTCCCCTCCTAGGGTCTGCTTGTATAAGTCTGGGGCCCTGTCCACCTGAGTCAATCAGCCCGGAGCGGGCCCTGTCCCACTATGTAAGTAACTTAAGGATGGGCCTTCTCCTGTCTATGGGGGTTCGGTGGATGCTCCGTCACCGCCTCAAATCATTAGGATCCTTATCAATACACAGGGTGGTGAGGCTGAGAAGCTACCTTTCAGACCAATTGCAGATTGCTTTTTCAATTAAGTGTAACTTTGCACACAGTGGCTGAACTAAATGTCTGGTTAAATGATGTTACCTCCTATCTTAATGTTTCTTTGTACCTGAGGGGAATGAATATACAAATGTTGAGAATTAGTGTGTATTCTAGGGACAAACTGCAATTGCTTTGTTTTTAGAGAAAAGCCTCAGTGAAAGTAAGTCCATGTCTCATTTTCTCATTGGAACATGTAAAGACTGCAGTGATTCTGTTTTTAATGGTTGAATATCATGTTTTTAGTCTTTGTATAAAACAAACCAAAGAAAGACATAATTAGTGTGTACTGGCATGACGTATGTATACTGCTTTCCATTCAACAAAATGTTGCCTTTTGATGTAAAATATCCCCTTCTTGTCCTGAGTCTAAAAGAAAGAACAGCAACTTTTGTTTCTGATGTTTCCACACAAAGTTATCCTATGCCCTTTGATTTCTTTGGATGCTTTAAATCTCTAAGTCTGGACATGTCTCATATAACCAACAGGAAGTTTATCAAATAAAGTTCCACCAGCCACCTGCTGGGGAACAATAGAGGACCGGGAGTGTTTGTAGTATAAAGGCTGGGAATGCAGCTATACTAATAGTTTAGTACATACATATAACCAACTGAGAAGGGGATACGAGGATTGAGTGCAGGACCCGAAGGGCCACATGAATACTGATATCAGGGTCCCCTCGAGAATTAGTTACTTGCCGAGTATCCCCTTCGAAGTTGGTTTTGGATTTATTATACCTTAGCCCTGAGATTTAGAAAATAATAGCTGAGAAATGATGCTGTGTATGCCATGTACGTTGTGTATGCCGTGACAGTCCGATCTTGCTACTCCTGCATTATCGCCCATGTCAGAATGAAATATTTATATGTGTTTTACTATGTTCATGCATTTTTTCATGTGTTTCATGCGTGAATTTATGCACTCAAAATTTCGTTAGATAACACATTATGACGGACTATGATTTTGCGGTCGTTCACGAGATGCAAACTTTGTATTCATGCGCCTTTCCCGCACAAACTACTTGCCTTTATCACACTGCAGGGTGATAAAGAGCTGTTTATCACCTGGGTTTGATACAGCGTGCATCAAACTCTTTACTTCTAAACCATTATCACCCTAAGGTATAATAAAGTAAATAACTACAGTAAGTTGCTGTAGCACTCAGAACCTAAACCCGGCCTTGATTGACAGCCAAGGGCTGAAATTTGAACTTTGATAATCATCTGCATCAGAAAAGCACCCTACTCAGTGAAACCTGAAGACACATAGGTCTAAGAACAGCTTGCTTCTTTATCGACCCCTTGAGGCAGGTAGTGGGATTATATGAAAAACTGTTTAAGGTCCGTCTTTAAAACCAATGACAGTCACCAACGATGCACCTGTACCATCTCTATATTGTTCTTCCTTTTTTTATTGAATGGTAACTATTTCACATTACATGTGCTCTTCCAATAAGAGACCATACATGAGGATGACTTAACGTGTGCCTAAATTCGGTTTTTATTAAGATGGACACAAAAATGTACAGTCACAGAACATGCTTGTTTCGTCGATGCTTGCCTTGGAAGTGAGGAATCCCCAGCCAGTACTGATTCCATTGAAACGTTAATTTTATTCTTAATCTTGAGTCAACCAAAATAATTGAGGCATAAGAACATGCCTTGTGAACGTACAAATGGTTACAGTTATTGACCAGAGCCAGTCAGCTTGCATAAATAGACCAGTCATTATTCTAAAATCTCAACAAATTATCAACAGCATAACAACATTATCTAACTCATTTTCTATAGATTAGAAATCTGCAGATCTTTTGGGAACAATAATTGTCTCAGCCATTCAAATGATATGGATCTCCAGTCCTGATGGGTCTATACTCAGTTTGACACAGCACACTCTGTTCCACCAATCCCTCGGTTAGCGCTTAAACTCCCCTAAAAAGGTGTCTGGCCACCCCGTATTGATGGCTCCTTTTAGCCAGTGGCCTCTGTGGACCCATATATCCTTATTTGCTGCTAACTAAATAAGGATAAATCCTTATTTATAGCCTACTGATCTCGCGGGTAAACTCTCTAGTAGACTCCGCTTTCTGATTGATCCGCCCATGTCCACCATGCCTCAATAAGCATACAAAACACATACATTGTATGGCTGCTATTAGGGAGGCCAGACTAGGATGAAAGAAAAAGTAAGGAAGGGAAAAGAGGGAGGGATGAAGGGTTGACTGGTAGACAACCAGTGAGAAATGGAAATGATTGGGCTTCTTACAAGGTGCAGGCAAATAAACATTTTGAGAAAAATGGAAAAATCTAGAGAGGTTTGATTCTTTGTTATGAAGATGATCATATAAATGTATACTTTCCATGTAGCCTTCTTTGCTAGTAACTGCCATAATTTGAGAAGAAAATTGAATGCATTCAGTTCAGGTCCTTCCCCATTGGTCCTGAAAAGGTTCTAGTGTTTAAGTTACTTCATGAGAATTTACCCCAGAAATTCAGACACAACATGTCCTTCAATTTCAGATCCATTGCATCCAGGATATATGTGAAGAAAGGTATAGCCGCCTTTCCAAGCCTCAACATGGATTTGTTGTATGTCTTTGCAATTGAAAACCCAGTCAGACAACCCTCCAAGGCAGAGAGCTGGCAGTGGCCGACTACTGCAGGCTCCCCTACCCATTCATAGGACATGCGCTGACATTGTGAGACATCCCATAATAGTCTCCATTGGAGACGCAGGAGGAGAACCGGGCTCAATTAGTGAAGGTGTCTAACACTGCACCATCCTAAAGACACCTGACACTGGACCATCCTAAAGACACCTGACACTGCACCGTCCTAAAGACACCTGACACCGCACTGTTCTAAAGACACCTTACACTGCACCGTCCTAAAGACACCTAACACCACACAATCCTAAAGACACCTAACACTGCACCGTCCTAAAGACACCTGACACCGCACTGTTCTAAAAACACCTTACACTGCACCGTCCTAAAGACACCTAACACCACACAATCCTAAAGACACCTAACACTGCACCGTCCTAAAGACACCTGACACTGCACCATCCTAAAGACACCTAACACTGCACCATCCTAAAGACACCTAACACTGCACCATCCTAAAGACACCTAACCCTGCACCATCCTAAAGACACCTGACACTGCACCATCTTAAAGACACCTAACACGGCACCATCCTAAAAACACCTTACACTGCACCGTCCTAAAGACACCTAACACCACACAACCCTAAAGACACCTAACACTGCACCGTCCTAAAGACACCTAACACTGCACCATCCTAAAGACACCTCACACTGCACCGTCCTAAAGACACAAAACACTGCACCATCCTTAAGACACCTAACATTGGGCACCAACTGAAGGGACCTCACTTGCCACTACGTGAAAGGGCTCAACTGCTTCACCACACTAAGGGCCTATATGAAAACAGTCTTCCCAGAGGTGATGTGTATAAAGATTTTATCTGAGGGTGGTGTAGATGTAGGGCTGTACCTACTACTCTTAATACTGTGCAAGTAAAATGTAGTAGGAGGGTTTAAAGTGTATGGCATCTCCTACTTGTCACAACACAAGGACTGTGTATGTTTCCCAGTTGGAGAATTTAAGGTACAAAGTTAGGTTACCTTTTTCTGCACATTATGTGACAAGTGAATTTCCATAGGTTTTTGCAGCAACTTTCAAACAACTCATGGATAGGAGTGTATTGGCAGAGATTTGGTCAAATTTGAGCAATGTTTTATGTGATCCTCTACTGTCAAAAGCATTTATATTATTTTGTAGTATACGAATATCAAGGTCTGCATCTCTTCAGCTACAGAACTGGATATAACAATTACCACACCGTTCTTCATTAATGGATTGTATTTTAAATGTGGGAAAGTGCATAACCATGTGGCACTGGTGATGACCACTGGATCATGGGTAGGTTCGTATGTGTGCTGTAAAACGCTTAGGTCTAAATGCTTGCACTCCATACAAAATTCATCCCCTGCCTTATGGGCCCCTGTCACTGAGGGCCCCACATAATGTGCCATGGTGGACCCTATCTCTGATGGTCCCACACAATGTGGGCCCCTGTCACTGAGGGTGACTCTCCCACACAGTTACTGAGTCGCACATACATTGACCATATGACCGGTCATGTAGGAGAGAGGAAACTGCCACTCTTGGTGAAAAGGTTTGTCCTCAGAGCTTTCTACAGGTACATCCAGCATAGTTGTATATATAGTGACATAGCTTCTATATGTCCAGATGACACATCTATCTGTGCTTGGCTTGGGCCACTGACTGCAGCTAAAAGGTACTTTACAAAGGGCCGGGATACATACAGGTGGTCCTGAACAGCCCCCCCGCCCCTTTATTTTGGTGGGGACTTTGCATACAAAAAATGATATAACATGTTGAATGTGTCGATGCATATGCACGAGGCTTCAGTGCTAAGTGTATGTATTATGCTGATCTGGCCTTCCCCATTCTTAAATCCTGGATTTAAATCCTCCCCTGTTAGTGAAACAAAACAAAGGCTCTTGGAGAAAAAAGCGTTCTCTTACATGATGCATCAAATATGTATTGCTTTATACTAAATTGTTATATTTTATACTTAAGTACTTCCAGACTACTGAACATTACTTAGATCAACGGCCTTCATACACATTCCGCAAAAACATCATCTTTACTTATCTGAGAGCCTTTGTTTTGAAAACTTTTATTTCTCTATAAAGAATGGTTCAGACCTACTCTGGTAGCATATTTACAGTAAGGAGATGTACCTAATGTTGAATTTTTCTTTTTTAATTATTCCTGCAAAGGAATTTTATCTCAGGACCACCTGCATGCTAAAACAACCAAATATATTTCTGCTCTTCCTTTGGATACTTCATTGTCTAAATTTACCTGAGAAATAACTTTAATTCGCTTAAGCCCCTTTCACTGTAGCTGTAGTTCTGTCAAAGGGAACTACAAAACATATCTTGAGTAGAAGGAAGTAGCCTGAGGGGCAATACAATGATCACATGCCAGCGAAATCGAATAGCATTTGCACTGAGGGGGAAGGTAGTTGAAGCTTGTGATGGGATGCACACATTTTTCACATGCACTTAGCCCCTTGAATCACATGGAATTCAAATGAATGGATCCAACATGGTTTATCTGTTTACTTGATATGTAGAATGCAAGAGCATTAATCGTAAAATTCCGAATATTTGCAGATAGGCACCCTTGTCAGCCAGGGTGAAAGGGCATTCAGGGCCAAACACTTAATAAAACAAGTTCAAAATATTAAATCGTGTCAGTCTCTTGGAGGATGTTTTTTTTCCATCCTGCCCTACTTTATAACCGCCAAGGGGTATTAAACAGTTACACTGCATACTGGTGAGGAATGTGTTACTTTGACTGCCTGAAACCCATCTTGAGTTGATCATTTAATTTCTTGGTGGTGAATTAAAGAAGCATATCAAAATGATGCAGTATGCACTGATTGACTTCAGATATAACCTATATCAGATGGCGAAGAACCATATAATTGTCTTTCTCCATCCTCTAACCATCCTTAAACACTTCCTAATTACCCACACCTCTTTACAACACTCTCCCTGTAAATGCCTATAATTTCTTAGAACTTTGGGGCACCGCACAGGGGGGGTGGGGGGGGGGGGGGGGGTTGTCAGCCCCGATATCGCACATCAAATTTTAAAAAATGGCAATGACGCATGTGTCCGGCACTTATTTTTGTCAATGTCACATATAAATTTTAAGACAGGTCACATGTCACAACAGTTTTAAACTGTCTGTCATGTTGTTTAGGCCCCATGTCACATGTCAGTTTTAAGAAAGAGACGTGTCGCTGTGTTGAATTTAGTGGTCCAGACCCATATATAGCTTCCACCCCCAGGCCTGCAGCTCCTCTCCCCCCCTGTGGTAGGGGGAGATGATTACCTCACACCTGGAGTAGGGCTGTATGTGTAGACCCACCACCCCAAGGTGTGGACACCAATTACTGTAGCTGTTAGGGCCTCATGGCTATGTGTGCTGGTTATGGGCAATAAACAATGGGGATTAAGAAAGACTTTAGTTGCTCCTCCTTTTTACCATCTGCTGACTCCTTATCATGAAGTCTTTTTACAATGAGGTAATTGTTTCTTCAGATTTGAAGTTTCCATCTGTCTGTCAAATATTATTCATGAAAAGAGGTACAGGTTGTCATTCCCTGATTCATGTGATCATTTGCAAAAGGGTAATGAGCAGTTAACAGTTTTGGGTGACAGGCCAGATAAACAAATACTCTCAGAAGGTCTATGACAAGTTGCTCAAAATCACTTGAAACAAATCATAATTATGTCTAAAATAAGAATAGTTATTTTCATTATGAATAATTATGCATTACATTATTTCAAATGAATAAATTAAGATAAGATAACTGAGTGCATCCATGTATGCTAAGTAAAGATCCCTATCTTCAATTGTCGTTATTGGATTGGATGAGAGATAATTGAACCTATTTAGTTCAGTTTAATTTAAATACCATATATGTTTAATACTAGAACTAAGAATCAACAATATTTTGACAAATTTATGACAAGTCTTGAAAAACTGAAGGACACTGCTCAACTTTGAACTTACATTGTCATTAGTTGACAGCTAAACTTGTCATATATACCTGTTTATTGACAATGTAGTCTTGGTCCAGTTTTTGGTAATACAGTGCAATTAAGTGTGCCTTAAGCATCGAAGGCAATTGGGGCTCAACATAACTGCACTATATTATTTAATGGACCTACTCAGGCAGTGTCGGACCTTGACCGAGGCCTCATTCAGACAACCCCTGGCCTTGAGGGACCCATCACCCATAAACCAGGGCAGCAGGAGAGGCAATCAATACGTAAATATTGTGCTGTGCCATCCTCATGTTTTAATATTGCTCGGTCTCAACCTCATGGTTTAACATTGTTCTGTTACCTTTACATCTGAACACTGCTCTGAATGAATCTCACATCTTAAATATGCTCCGTCTAAACCTCATGTTTTAACATTCCCCCGTCTCACCCTCATGTTTTAATATTGCCCCTTCCCACCCTCGTGTTTTAACATTGCCCCATCTTACCCTCATGTTTTAACATTGCCCCCACTCATCCTCATGTTTTAAAATTGCCCCTTCTCACCCTCATGTTTTCACAATGATTTGCCTCACCCTTACATTTTAACAATCCTCAGCATGGATCTGGCCAAAAGTAATAATATTTGGAGGGATAAGTTCATTAGACCATTTAGTACAGAATGTTTACCAGAGAGTTTCATAGAAATGCCTCCATTCCAACAGGAATATGTCCACAGAGAATGAAGCTTATCCTAATCCCTCCCCCAGTATGACACCCAACAGCCTGTAGTGGCCTGCAAGACTTGGAGACCTGCCATGGGCCTGTGTTAGCTGCCATCCCTGACACTGTAAGGAGGTCAATCTGCCTGCAACGAGTGCTCAACACAATATCACCCAGAACACATCCAATATACAGTCACCTCTATTATAGACCTGTGCACTTTAGGATGTTTTGCAGGCATGATACAGAGGTCAGACATAATTGCAGTTTTTGCAAAGTCAGGCACTGACATGAATCCGAGTAAATGAGTTACTACTTGTGTTTTCTAAGTCAATATGATGTTGATAAATGAGGACGAATTATTATTTTCTCTCAATTAGGTAATTAACTCCATTTCAGGTGAACCAAAATGGGTTTGTTTTTGTGATTTTGCAAAGCTGAAGAGCTTTAACACTGTTCACTATGGGAAAATGCCATTTTTGCTTTCCAGTCCCACAGCTACATATTGAAAGTAAAAGCTTATCATGTTGAGTTTTGGGTAATAGTACTAGGAAAACTACTGTGAATCAAGTTTGATGAACATGTTTCTAAAAATGTTGATATCATAGAAATAAGGGGTGGGCTAGCTGGCAAAAAGGACAGGTCTATTGACATTCTATTGACATGTTTTGTAAGGAACGAGAAAGTGAGAATGGAGAAAAACTCTTGTAATTCTCAAAAGCCTGCTATGTTACATTTAGCTGACTCAGGGCATCCAGCGTCAGAGTATAGTCCTGGTATCATTAATCGTCATATGTTGGTACTTTTTATTTTCTGAGTTAAAATGGTTTTGGTGATAAAACATCCATTAACTTGTTCCATCGGAGCTTTCAATAACCCGTTTCCACTATAATGGTGCATTAAGATGATTGATTGTGCTGATGTATAATTTCAGAAATTAATAAGCCGTAAAAATAATGAGGAACAGGCTGTTTTGTCGTCCATCAATTCCACCCTGTGCGTCGCCTGCAGCAGCCCGGTGAGACAGACGACTGGCAATTGGTGTAACAGTCAATGGTTGTGGGGCGCTGAATGTACAAGCCTTATTTTAGGTAAAGCAAGCAGTTATTGGTAATCCTGTCTGCAAGCAACAAATAGAAAACCAATATAAAATAATTTGCAGTAGCACCTAACACAAGCAAATACTGCAAGTAGTTCCTATATTCCAGCTTGTGGTACCCTACTGCAAGCAATTTTGCTTGTGTCTTTTAACAGATCTGCAAGCAAGTACCACAAAGTGGAACATAGCATTTACCCTTGGCCCCTTCTAGCGCTCTCCTAGCCCTCTCCCTAACCTACTGAGCCATGCTGGCTGGGCCCACAGACATTCATCAAGTCTTTGTCTTTTACCAATTAGTACACATTGTCTCAGTGGGGAAACAAGTCAATCTGCTGCTGCGTGTTTATACAGATACCCATAGGACAAACACACACAAACTGATAACAGGTATGGGTGAAGTCACCCCCACCAGGGCCGTACCTACACCACGGTACTGTGGGTTTATACCTCCCGTAGGACAAACACACACAGACTGGTTACAGGGTAAACTCACCCACCAAAACCAGGGTCATCCTACACCACGGTACTGTAGGTTTATACAGATACACATAGGACAAACACACACGGACTGGTGACGGGGTTAACTCACCCACCACCACCAGTGCCATACCTACACCACAGTACTGTGGGTTTATACCCCCCATAGGACAGACACACACAGACTGGTGACAGGGTAAACTCACTGACCACGACCAGGGCCATACCTACACCACGGTACTGTGGGTTTATACCCCTCGTAGATCAAACACACACAGACTGGTGACGGGGTAAACTCACCCACCACCACCAGGGTCGTACCTACACCACAGTACTATGGGTTTGTACCCATAGGACAAAGACACACAGACTGGTGACAGGGTAAACTCACTGACCACGACCAGGGCCGTACCTACACCACGGTACTGTGGGTTTATACCCCTCGTAGAACAAACACACACAGACTGGTGACAGGGTAAACTCACCCACCACCACCAGGGTCTTACATACACCACGGTACTGTGGATTTATACCCCCCGTAGGACACACACACACAGACTGGTGACAGGGTAAACTCACCTACCACCACCAGGGTCGTACCTACACCACGCTACTGTGGGTTTATACCCCCCGTAGGACAAACACACACAGACTGGTGACAGGGTAAACTCACCAGGGCCATACCGGCACCACGATACTGTGGGTTTATACCCATAGGACGAACATACACAGACTGGTGACAGGGTAAACTCACCGACCACCACCAGGGCCGTACCTACACCACGGTACTGTGGGTTAATACCCCCAGGTCAAAAACACAAACAGACTGGTGACAGGGTAAACTCACTCACCACCACCGGGGCCGTACCTACACCACGGTACTGTAGGTTTATACCCCCTGTAGGACAAACACACACAGACTGGTGACAGGGTAAATTCATGGACCACCACCAGCGCCGTACCTACACCATGGCACTGTGGGTTATACCCCCCGTAGGACGCACACACAGAGACTGGGGACAGGGTAAACTCACTGACCACCAGGCCTAGGGCCGTACCTACACCACGGTACTTTGGGTTTATACCTATAGGACAAACACACAGAGACTGGTGACAGGGTAAACTCACCCACCACCAGGGTCATACCTACACCACGGTACTGCGGGTTTATACCCTCCCCCATAGGACAAACACACACAGACTGATGACAGGGTAAACTCACCCACCACCACCAGGGTCATACCTACTCCACGGTACAGAGGGTTTATACAGATACCCGTAGGACAAACACACACAGACTAATTGTAAACCAGCCATTACCGCTTGCATGTTGTATGTTGTGCCCTGCCTGTGGGACACTGCATATAAAAAAACCTCCTGCCTCACTAAAAGTTTAGAGGTAAGGTTTCTACCTCCTCATAAATTCAATCACCTGGGAGCATCCCAGTGCTCCAGAACCACTGAATCTGGTGGTTCAAACTGATTAACAAACAGAGAATAGCTCAAGTTTACTCACCGTGTTGTGTTCCTACAGCATCCATCCAGTATTATCTGTAAGAGAAGAGAGAGGTTTCATGAGCCTGCTGCTAGAGATTAATATCAAGTAGTGAAACCAGAAACTAGAATATCACTCATCAAATAGATAAACAGTTCATATTTCATGAAACATTTCAAATACTATTCCCACCCTTAGAACTGACTGCAGAGTTGTGCAGTATATATCCTGACAAATCTAAATCACCATTTTTGAATTATTTAAATGGATATACTCTGAACCATTCAGAAAAGCAAGCACAGTTTGCTTAGCCATGTTAAACTATATCATCTAATCAATCAAAGTGCTCTTCCCTATAAAGGTGGTCTACCCAACAAGTGTAGGGTTCACTGTGACGTAACACGCACCTGCCGGGCCAAAACCTTCACATTGTTTCAGGTTTAATGCCCATCAATGTCTTTTTAATGGCCATTAATCTAAGGGAGGTTTTTGTCAATCACTCTGTCCATTAGGGCCAGGTTTCATGGCTCTGATCTCCCCTGGTGGTCAGAGGTGGCGTGTGGCTGCGGCGTAATGTGAATCGTGTGATCATCGCGTGCCCATGTTCAGCTGGTCTTACACCCTACCACATGCTCATTTCACCCTCCATGTTGCCTGTTTAACCAATCAAATGTTTTACTCATGTGGTTGTTTAAATAGATGTACCCCAAATTCTTCTTCATATAGATCATGAGCTGTAGTATGTATATGACAAGAAACCCATATGGTTTTTCTGCCAAGCATATGAAGCCTGCTATATTATAACAGGCTTAATATGCCTTGTATGTTAGTTGTTGGACTTACCATGGTTGTCATGATAACTACTGTGCAATGGGCCACAGTGGACCCTCAGACACAATTAAGTGTGTACCTATATACACAACCCATCTGTGTAACCACCATTCAGACTAGTGTGGTCAGTGGCTGGCCAATAGTCTGGTAGTTGCTGATGCCTTTGTGATAATCAGTTTGTCAAATAATCTAGACAATCGAATAGTATACAGGAGCGGATACAGGATTTTCAAAAGCAGGGGGTCAGTATAAAGGCTAAGTACACAAACCGCATGCAATCGCACGTATGCACATGGCATTTTCCCCTCTTTTTGTATTAAGGCGTCCACCAAAAAGGGGGAGGGGGGGTCAGGACCCCCTGGATCCCCCCTGGACCCCCTTGGATCTGCCCCTGGTATCGACACTTAAATAATGTAGAAACTCAAATACTCAAAAAGTATCTCGAAATGTAAAATATCCCAAAAGTATTGTAATAATTGAGGTAAAATGCAAGGTTTATGTGCTAAACATGAGATTAATGAGGGATACGTCACTTGATATGTTGTAGCCCATCAGCTTTCACCAGCCTATGAAAGGTGGACCCTATATCTGAAATAAATTTCAGTGTCCCTCAAGGCGCTCAACTGTGGAAATCTGATCCGTTTTTTTTGTGTTTGTGAAGTAGACCATTATGGTGATTGCAAATACTCAAGCATGAGTCCTAACCAGGACACAAAGATGTCCTAGGGTGACTAAAGCACCTGCTGACCCAAGGGCTGCCATTGGGCTGAAAGGGGTGGGGACACTATCTTAATGACCCTAAAGCCCGTATTCCACATACCGATTTTGCTGCCGATTTTGAAAATCAGCAGTTGAAATAAAGGTTATATATAGATATGTTATACATTAATAGAAAGCTCTTACAATTCTCTTTTCGATGCTATATAGGATGTAGGGCCTCACGCCATAGTCTCAGAGAAAATCAAACAAATTCAAAATCGGCAGCATCAAAATTGGTATGTGGAATACAGCCTTAAATGACCCCATTAAGTAATTGATTAGTTAGTTGATTAACCCTAATAAGGTTACTATGGTACATAAAATACACAAACATGAAAGTAAAGTTTCATTGTATCTTCCCCCCACTCCCAATAATATATTGATAAAGGGTGGTGTCTAGATCTGGCACCTTTAATAGGATAGTAATGGGTTATAAAATGCTGCAGACAGTGGCACATAGAGGTTTTAAGTAACATTCTGTTGCAGCCTGCTGTCACCACTGTCATTCATGGTTGAACCTGGAGACTTATACCTCGTACCTCTACTACCTGACAGGTAGCACCTCACACCTGCCACACCCACACCTCACCTTTTGTGTTACATCGACTTGGGCTAAGTACAGTCTGTTATACCATACGCAACTTGCCACCGGGCTATTCTTATACCTGTGTTGTCAGAACCACACCCCGATACAAGCGTACTGCTCATAAAAGGTGTGTTATCCTTTAAAGTTTGATGCTGAATGAAGGTAAAAATAGCTTTTTGTCAATAGATTTATGGTTCCTCATGCTCCTAGTTATTGCAGCAATAATCCTGTTGCAAATTGTATTAAACAACAATTCAAAAGATATGACTGTCTGAAGATTTCAATAACAATTTGAGATTCTTCTTAGCTTATGTTTTTTTCTTTTATGTGATATATAGAACTTGGGTTTATATATATATTAACCACCCTTTCTACTATGGGGCACCACTACATATCACCCTGTGTCACCCCCCACTGGTTTCAGCAGTTTGTTTTTTGTTTTGTTTAAATTTTGTTTATCTGATAAAGGCAGACTCAGGTCCGCGTTTCCAGCCACTTGTTGTTACGTGTGAAGTTAATATATCATATTATAAGTATACAGTAATTTGTCCTCTCTAGACAGCCAATATATCAAATATGTCATTTGAACCTAGTGAAATTCCAGTATCTATCCCTTTACTATATATTGCATAACAAAGTAAGGCAGTACATAATTCACTTATTTCAAGTAGTGCTGGTCGACTTATTAAAAGTCTTAGGCAACAAGAAACGCACATCACCGGGTTTGTCACCGAGAATAGTAGACAGGCTGGTACCACTTAGTTACAGAAGTGACTGCGTCCTGGCAATTAACCATGGTGATAATAAAAGAAATAGCAATGTGGGAAACAAGCCCTTTCAAACCTGGCTTACATTTTGATGTAATACCTAAGCAATAATGTCACCAGACAAAATGGTACCAGTACCATGGGTGATAAGCATTTATAAGATACTGGTAAAAATATTGTTTTGTTGACAACTATCAAATTACAAATTACTGTATACATTTATGTGACAATATATAATCTATATATTAATACAAATTCCATGTAGGACATCGATGAATGTGGTTAAGAAAGAAAAAAAAATCATCATTATTTTGGTCATTGAATATGGCAATGAACCTTTTGGGAGTTGGGCCACGTTTTCCTGTAGTTGGGTGGTTTCACACTCTCAGGTATTAGTTATGTCTCAGCTCCCTTAGGAATGTAGGTTGTAGGTCTGTCCCAACTGGGTTATTAAAACATGGTAACAAAGCTACTTTGCTGGGTGACATCTCCAAGCAATGAAAACCCTTCTTCCGGCAAAGGAAACCTGTTACCTGGCAATGTAATGACAATTCTTTAACCATCAACTGAAACTTCTGCTGCAGTGTCGGGATGCCCTTGACAACCAAAATGGCGGTGTCATTCGTCAGATCTATACCAAAGGTGAACCTGTGGCCGCCTTGTCCAGTCCACGACCATGTCTGCACAAGGTCTATGTTTCAAAAAGCATCCTTTGCAGCAAATTAATTTATCCTCAACGAGTGTGGCATCTAAAAACCTTTCCTCCCCAACAACTTAAAGAATATTAAGTGATGAGTTTATTGCATTATTGTTGCAATAGAGTTTCCCAGGCTTCATATTCTTAGTCGTTTATCATTTTTATTAGATATATAGTATGCAGTACTATAGACGTTATATCCTTATTAAGCAGGACCACCACTGCTTCTAAACACTCATGACAGTTTAAATGGCCTAAAAAGGTGTCTACCCACCCTTCATTGATGACGTCGTTAAGCCAGTCGGCACAGCAGGGGGATAAATCTCTATTTACTGCTAAATAAATACTAATAAATCCTAGTTCATTTCCCGTTGATCCCGTTTGTTAACTCAAAACTCAAGTACCTGCTGCTGCTTTCTGATTGGTCCAAGTGAGTCACGTGTCCCCCTCTGCATAAGGATCACATGATAGAAGGAGTCTTAGGAGAGGGATAACGTGAGATTTTAAGGTACAGGGGGAACTATAGAAATGGGCCTATAATCTTAAGTATCATGATTCAATATTTATCTGATAGATTCATAAGTGTTGTATAATGGCTATCAAATTTTCAAAACACATACAAGATAAGCGATAATGCATTATGATAAAGATTTACATGCTTGTTGCTATTCAATTCATCATAGAGATAGAATCAATTGTTCTGAAGAAGGGATATAAAACATTTGTGTAAAACTCTTGGATCCCTTTCATACTATTTGGGTGATTTTTTAGTTATGTCTGGAACAACAAGAAAGAACAGGCCTTTCTATATGTTATAATTCCTGTATCAAGGTAGAGATTGCATGATCGTGACTAAATATTCCTGCTAGTCACTCACTTGCCTTTCTTTTTCACAATAGTGACAAATTATGTTACTATCATTTTTATAGTATCCAATCATATCCTAAACAAGCGTGTCATATAAAAAAAACCTTTCCTCTCCAACAAGTTAAAGGATATAAAGCGAGGAGTTTATTACATTACCGTTGCAATAGAAATCTCCAGTCCTTGTATTCTTAGGTGTATATCATTCTTATTAGATATGTAGCATGCAGTACTAGAGACGTTATATCTCGATTAAAGCAGGGCACTCGCTGCTTCTAAACACCCATGACAGTTTGAATGGCCTAAAAAGGTGTCAACCCACCCTTCACTGATGACGTCGTTAAGCCAGTCAGCATTGCAGGAGGATAAATCTCTATTTACTGCTGACTAAATGAGAATTAATCCTTATTCATTTCCCGTTGATCCTGTTTGTTAACTCAAAACTCAAGTACCTGGTGCTGCTTTCTGATTGGTATAAGTGAGTCACGTGAACATAGATCACGTGATAGAAGGAGCCTTAGGGTAGGGATAAAGAGAGATTCAGGTCAAGGGGAATTATTGAAAGAGGCTTATAGACTTATGAAATATAATCTTAAGTATCTTAATTCAATATTTATTTTATTGTTTCTTAAGTGTTGTATAATGACTATCATTGTTTGAAAAAGCACACAACAAAAACACTAATACATTATGATACACCTTACAAACTTGTGCCTATTCAATTCATCATAATTATAGAGATACAATCAATTGTTCTGAAGAAAGGACAAGAATTTATGAAAAAATTCTGAATCCCTTTTATCTTAAGCCCCATACCCACCCCTACCTCAGACCGGTTAGCTTCAGCTCAGAATAAGCCAGTCATAACATCAGAGTTGGCAGCAAGGTACCACTGGGACTAGGTTAACTCTTGGGGTCTCTACCCCTGACTGTTCTAATGATTATACACACAGCCTCTACCATAACATACCAACTAGGTATTCATTGACTGACTATTGGAATTAGCAGTTGAGAGCCCTAGACCTTATATCAGATTTCTAAACTAACCAAATGGTCCCCAGTCATATGTAATACTCTTGTGAATGAATCTGTTTGAGGTAGGGGTGCATACCCACTGGGCGATTTTACAGTCGCTCAGCGATAGACGACTGGATGAATTGTTGTCATCGTCAGTAGCGGGTAACAGTAATATCAAACATTTTTTTTTCATAATTTACCCCCAATTTTACCCCCAATTTTACCCCCAATCCCATCACCCGTTGCCCAGAATGTGCACCATACCAACGGAAAATCACCCGGTGAGCGGATTGCCTGACGATTGTGCAGGTATTTGATCCCAGGGAGTCGGTGGGCGATGGTAAAAGCACTTAGTGGGTATGGGGCTTGAGGTATTATGGTGCAATCTGGGTGATTTTAAAATAATTTCTGGAACACCAAGAAATAACTGGCCTTTCTGCACACTATTATTCCCGTATTAAGGCAGAGAGATTACCTTACTCTGAGTAAGAATATCTGCTCACGATCCCTAAAGGTTATCAAGTAAAGTCCCTAAAATACCGCCTTCTGGCCGACTTTTGTCCAGCGCTTAAAGTCCCCTAAAAGGTGTCTGGCTCTGGGTATTGATGGAGGCAGTAAGCCAGCGCTCCCCAGCGGGGGATCCATCCTTATTTAACTCTGCCCACACAGGGAGCGATCCTTATTTATGTCGGCCTAATCCTATTGGTAAATCCCCCTAGTGGGGACCTGCTTTCTGATTGGTCCAAGTAGGTCACATGTCTCCTTCATTTGCATAGGGTGACTAATCTGAGGCGGTGAGAGTATTCTGGGAGTTGGGTATAAAAGGTATAGGGATGAGGGGGAAATGGTGCTAGGCTGAGGGCCATAGCTGCTGTGAAAACAAAAATTACACAAGTGTATTACTGTGTGAAAACTGATAGTAATACTTGTAAAAGTATCACACTGGTTTATCAGGTGTCAAATTGGGAAAACACATATCTTGTTTGCTGTGTGAGTGCTATACCTGGAACTGTGGCTTTCATATCAGTCTGTAGGAGTCTGTACGGAGAAGGACATCATCTGTGGCCTGTTTCATAATAACTGCCATAGTTAGGGGAGTTATGTTTGCTTATGGAAACTGTAGAGGAGTTTGAAACTCCAGTAAGTTGCCATTTCATAACAAAACTCAAATAAATCCATCTGAAACTATTGTAAATAAGCCACATTCTCATAAAACCAGCCCAAACTCGTGATTGTAAGTTATGAAATGGAATTTACTAAGGTTTATCATGAAACAGGCTCATGATAAAGGCAAATTGCAACATAATTGCTTGGCAAGGCTAGACGTACACTGAAAACACAAAGTCGTCAGAGAGCCACTGCAAAGTTGTCAAAGGGTTGTCACAGGTCACTTTTGGGCTCTCATAGGTGACTTTTGGGTCATCACAGGGCTCATTTCAGACCATCAATGCTGTGTGACTACCTTGTGACAATCCTTTGACAATTTTGGGGTGGTCAGAGGGTTGTCATTGTGAATTTTGAGGCTGGATGACAACCCAAAGGTAGTCATTTTCTCCCGACTAATTTGGGCCAAAAAGGTCGTCAGAGAAGCAAAAATGAAGATTGGGTTGTCATAGGGTTGTCACAGAAGAAAATGAGAAGTCAAAAGTCCTGCCTGACTACCCTAGGGTTGTCAGTGAATGGTGCCTAAAACGACAGCCCAAGGTTGTCGTGGCCTCTGTCTATATCAACCCAGTGTTGTAAGTGAATGGTGTCAAAACCATTCCACTCCTATGTGTAATGGCCATACCTAATGACTAGTAATAACATAATAGGAAGCCATTATAATGACTATGATATCTACAACATGAAAATATTCATAAATAAGATTTTTTGTCTAACAGACACAGACACAGCCTGTGACAACCTTGGGTTGTCGTTTTTGGCACCACTTTTGACAACTCTGTGTTTTCAGTGTAAAATCAATGGTGCTGTCTAGTTTCGCGGAATTTTGATTTATTAGTGTCTAAACCCTGGCCTGGAAACACCTCCATTCTGTTCGAATGCATTACGCTTGCTAAAATAATATTACTATTGCAAACAAATTATGTTCAGACTCATTCTGCCTGTTAAAGTGATTGCAGCATGCTGAAAAACGTTGTGTTCTGATGCATTAGTCTTGCTAAAGTAATAGTTATATTCTAGAGGAATTCTAGTAACCCAGCAAAGCATACAATATTATCGTAGCGTTACAATGACACTCTTTTGTATTTTGTTTCAGTTTTCATTGCTTTACTTGGAGAAATGTCAGCAACACTGTTTTAAAGGCTTCCAAAAACGTTGATGCAAGCTAGTTTTGTGTTCTGGTTGTGGATACATTACATTACAATGATGTTCTGTTTGCTGGAGGTTTGAACTTCACCTATTTAGAATATCATATAGCATCATTCTATTTCGTCTAAACCTGTAGGGTGTTTCATTATAACTTCCGTAGCAAGCAGATTTTATTAGTGCTTATGGAAACTGTATGAGAGTTTGAATCTCCTGTATCTGATCATTTCCTAACCAAACTCTCATAAATCCACCCAAACCTCACGTAAATCTAGCCAAACTCTTGCATTTGAAGCCCAAACTCACGTCAGAAAATTCAAGCTCATAATCTTGTGGCTACCAGCAGTTAAAAAGGTTATTATGAAACGGGCCACTGATCAGAAATTACAAGGATATTTTTAAATCTAAAGTTGTGACATCAACAAATGTTTGATTTAGCTAGGTTGAAACTCCACTATAAAATAACATAACTGTAAGGTATCATTTTAGCAAGTTAAAGACTAACCCTAAAAGTATTAAAGAATAATACTTCTCTTACAATAATAGCATGTGCATGTCTCACATTCTGAAGTACCTTTCTATCCTATCACAGGGTACACCTTATAATCTGACTAGAAATCCACACAATCAGGTGAAATGATATACAGGGGATGTCTTGTAAACCACTATATGCCCTAGTCCTCATTCCTTCTCTCCTACTCAGAGTGCAAATCCTGATTACTGGAGAAAACAATGAACAGTGTAAGACTGGTGATTAAAGAGGTACACTGCCTGTGTCGGAATGGGCCATAAATGGGCGACGCTCTGCGGGCTGGAGGTAATTGGTGTGAGATTAGGGCGAGCTTTGCCCCCGCTCACTCCCGCCTTAATTAGATTAATGGTTGGCCTAAAACTGTTTACACCTTTTCCCATGAATCTCCATCCTGCGCGCGTAGCTATAGATCTGGTACACAAGGAACAACATAAACACTTGAATATTTGTTCTCGCCTGCTGTTGGTTTGTCTGTTTTTATGAGCTCGTAAATTCACCAAAACTCTAGTGGCACATTTAGAGTGCGAAGACAATGTATGTAATAATGTTACTGTACAACACTGAATAAATATATATTATCAGGCCAGAACTCCAACCACTATGTCACAAAAAAGGAACACAAAATGAGTTGTTTCTTGCTGACAAGATCTATAGCAGACTAATCGCTATGCTTCGAACCATTATAAATCACCTCCCCACACCCTACCCTTAGCCAAAGGACGAGTCACTGCTTCTCCCCATGTTAAACCACCTCCCAACACCCTAAGCTTAGCCAGAGGACGAGTCACTGCTTCTCCCCATGTTAAACCACCTCCCCACACCCTACCCTTAGCGAGAGGACGAGTCACTGCTTCTTCCCATGTTAAACCACCTCCCGACACCCTATGCTTAACCAGAGGACGAGTCACTGCTTCTCACCATGTTAAACCACCTCCCCACACCCTACCCTTAGCCAGAGGACGAGTCACTGCTTCTCCCCATGTTAAACCACCTCCCCACACCCTACCCTTAGCCAGAGGACGAGTCCCTGCTTCTCCCCATGTTAAACCACCTCCCCACACCCTACCCTCAGCCAGAGGACGAGTCACTGCTTCTCCCCACGTTAAACCACCTCCCCACACTCTACCCTTAGCCAGAGGACGAGTCACTGCTTCTCACCATGTTAAACCACCTCACCACACCCTACCCTTAGCCAGAGGAAAGGTCACTGCTTCTCACCACGTTAAACCACCTCACCACACCCTACCCTTAGCCAGAGGACGCGTCACTGTTTCTCTTTGTGTTAAACCACCTCCCCACACCCTACCCTTAGCCAGAGGATGAGTCACTGCTTCTCAGCACGTTAAACCACCTCCCCACACCCTACCTTTAGCCAGAGGATGAGTCACTGCTTCTCACAACGTTAAACCACCTCACCACACCCTACCCTTAGCCAGAGGAAGAGTCACTGCTTCTGACCATGTTAAACCACCTCCCCACACCCTACCCTTACCCAGAGGACACGTCACTGCTTCTGACCATGTTAAATCACCTCACCATACCCTACCCTTAGCCAGAGGAAGAGTCACTGCTTCTCTCCATGTTAAACCACCTCCCCACGCCCTACCCTTAGCCAGAGGATGAGTCACTGCTTCTCTCCATGTTAAACCACCTCCCCACACCCTACCCTTACCCAGAGGACACGTCACTGCTTCTGACCATGTTTAACCACCTCCCCACACCCTACCCTTAGCCAGAGGACGAGTCACTGCTTCTCACCATATTAAACCACCTCCCCACACCCTACCCTTAGCCAGAGGACGAGTCACTGTTTCTCACCATGTTAAACCACCTCCCCACACCCTACCCTTAGCCAGAAGACGAGTCACTGCTTCTCAACACGTTAAACCACCTCCCCACGCCCTACCCTTAGCCAGAGGACGAGTCACTGTTTCTCACCATGTTAAACCACCTCCCCACACCCTACCCTTAGCCAGAGGACGAGTCACTGCTTCTCCCCATGTTAAACCACCTCACCACACCCTACCCTTAACCAGAGGACGAGTCACTGCTTCTCCCCATGTTAAACCACCTCCCCACACCCTACCCTTAGCCAGAGGATGAGTCACTGCTTCTCACCACGTTAAACCACCTCCCCACACCCTACCCTTAGCCAGAGGACGAGTCACTGCTTCTCCCCATGTTAAACCACCTCCCCACACCCCACCCTTAGCCAGAGGAAGAGTCACTGCTTCTCCCCATGTTAAACCACGTCACCACACCCTACCCTTAACCAGAGGACGAGTCACTGCTTCCCACCATGTGAAACCACCTCCCCACGCCCTACCCTTAGCCAGAGGACGAGTCACTGCTTCTACCCATGTTAAACCACCTCCCCACACCCTACCCTTAGCCAGAGGACGAGTCACTGCTTCTACCCATGTTAAACCACCTCCCCACACCCTACCCTTAGCCAGAGGATGAGTCACTGCTTCTCACCACGTTAAACCACCTCCCCACACCCTACCTTTAGCCAGAGTCACTGCTTCTCCCCACGTTAAACCACCTCACCACACCCTACCCTTAGCCAAAGGACGAGTCACTGCTTCTTCCCATGTTAAACCACCTCCCAACACCCTACGCTTAGCCAGAGGACGAGTCACTGCTTCTTACCATGTTAAACCACCTCACCACACTCTACCCTTAGCCAAAGCACAAGTCACTGTTTCTCACCACGTTAAACTACCTCCCCACACCCTGCCCTTAGCCAGAAGACGAGTCACTGCTTCTCACCACATTAAACCACCTCCCCACACCCTACCCTTAGCCAGAGGACGAGTCACTGCTTCTCACCACATTAAACCACCTACCCACATCCTACCCTTAGCCAGAGGACGAGTCACTGCTTCTCACCACATTAAACCACCTCACCACACCCTACCCTTAGCCAGAGGATGAGTCACTGCTTCTCACCACATTAAACCACCTCACCACACCCTACCCTTAGCCAGAGGACGAGTCACTGCTTCTCACCATGTTAAACCACCTCAACACACCCTACCCTTAGCCAGAGGACGAGTCACTGCTTCTCCCCATGTTAAATCACCTCCCCACACCCTACCCTTAACCAGAAGACGAGTCACTGCTTCTCACCACATTAAACCACCTCACCACACCCTACCCTTAGCCAGAGGACGAGTCACTGCTTCTCACCATGTTAAACCACCTCAACACACCCTACCCTTAGCCATAGGACGAGTCACTGCTTCTCCCCATGTTAAACCACCTCACCACACCCTACCCTTAGCTGGAGGATGAGTCACTGCTTCTCCCCATGTTAAACCACCTCCCCACACCCTACCCTTAGCCAGAGGACGAGTCACTGCTTCTCCCCATGTTAAACCACCTCCCCACACTCTACCCTTAGCCAGAGGACGAGTCACTGCTTCTCCCCATGTTGAACCACCTCCCCACACCCTACCCTTAGCCAGAGGACGCGTCACTGCTTCTAACCACGTTGAACCACCTCCCCACACCCAACCTTTAGCCAGAGGACGCGTCACTGTTTCTCACCATGTTTAACCACCTCCCCACACCCTACCCTTAGCCAGAGAACGAGTCACTGCTTCTGGACATATTAATTGACCTTATCAGGCTTACTGAAACTGTAATGAATGACCAAGGCTTTAAAAACTCTAAAGCTTATTGTTTTTCGATGTACTTGAAACAATACAATCACTTTGTGTTTTGTCTCATATGTTACATATGTTTCTGCATCCATCTATATATCAATGTCTAAGAACTCTCACTGGATGCAATACATACTGGATGCAATACATACTGAAGTCATCATTTCAACCATAGAAGCCAATAATTTCAGGATACTTTTTAACACTAATATTATTGAGTACTCAACAACTGTGTTTTGCCATACACTATATATTGTGTTATTGGCTTTGCCCTTGACCCTCTCAACTGAATTCCCCTTGGTTTGTTGGAGCCTCCCTACTTATCTCCTGGCACTGCTCTGGAAAACCTCATTAAGCAACAGACATACAGACAAGGCCCCTGGCTGCCCACATCCATATGAGGCTTTCTCTGCCCCTCTCCCTGGCTGAGTTTATACATGTCGACTTACCCACGACAGCAAGCATCCCTGTATGTGCAGACCCTAAGTACGCACTTGTTAACTACACTTTATGCGCGGCTTATGTAGTGTCTCACATACAATTATCCTTTTGTACGCGGACATTATAAAAAACTATTATAATTATATCATGAAATGTATTTTATTAGGGGCCATGCCCTAAAACACCCTTCCTATTGACTTTGGTATCCAAACTAGGATCCATCTACTGATTTATTGAAGGTCCATGTACATTTACTATATACACGACAGTCGCGGCGCGAGGTCTGCACATGTAACCAGTCTCCCTCTCCCTGCCCCACTCCCACTACCTGCCCCCACTCCCAGGGTCAGGGGGTGAGAGGCTGGCAGCTAATTATAAGGCGGTGAGCGTGTCGTCGGGGAGTTGTCGTTCATTACGTACCCCGGCAGGGGAGTAGGGGGACAGCGCCAATTATGACCTGCTGTTTGGTACGCCTCGGCTCAGCGGGGATAAACAAACACTGGTAATGACTAGGGCCCAGGACTCAGCTTTTCTCAGATTAGGTGACAGTAAAAATTATTCTTCAGCAGTTAAAAAGATCTGTCTCTAATTTAGCATATCCTGCCTCTAACTAGAATAGGAAGAACCATGCATGCGCCATTAATTGTGTTACACTTTTGCTTCAGAATAATTTCATCCATTAGTCCTGTTACTTATTAACTATGCCTCTGAGTACCATTATGTTTATGACTGACACTCATATCACGCCACATGGTGATATTGTTTTTATGTGATTTTGTGACATTTAACTTCAACTTATGGACAGTTCCCCTTTCTCCTTTTAATACTTGTTTCCAAACACCACTAGTAAAAATGCCAATGACGTGTGGTCTCCTTCCTTAACTGGGCAGTGAGCAAATATTTTTTGAAAAAATGGATATCAAATTAGATTGAAAAACTGAAACCGGAGACAATGACAGTATGTTATAACAGTCCTACTGACAGACAGTATTTGTCACAGCATAGGACTGCCTTCACGCTGGGATGCTTTCCATGCAGGAACATTCATAAGGAACAGGACTATCAGCAGGGACCTGTATCCACAGCTTCCATTTGGTATCTTTAAGTTTCCTGCAAGAATACATTGGATATATGATGTGAAAAAATTATAAAGAACTATAGAAGAATATTTTTATATCTCATTTTCAAATCAACATGTTTTACAACATGTCAATAAGCAAATTGACTCCGCTTCATAACAGTAAATGACTTCTTGGATGCGATATACTTTAATTTTCTGAGCTAACAGCTCTTTTTATTATTGAAATCTAGAATTTTAAACAACGTTTATTGCCAAGTTAAGACAAAACCAATCCTTCCCCTGTTTCCTAACAAGAAGTGCACTCTGCTCTGTGTGTCCCACATTAACTCTGAGTGTCCATGAGTTCTGTTAGGACTATTCACTGCCCTGCCCCTCCCCCTTATCCCAGCCTCCCTTCACCTGCCCCCACCCCTCTGTACTATTGACCCAATAAACCTCCGCTCAGAGCCTCTCCAGAGCCCGCTGCCCTTCCTGCGTCTTTTCTGCCCATTTTTTACCATTCATCCATTGAAGGTCCGGCCGCGCTGGCCGCACTCCGTAAGCGGCTGTTACCGACCGGCCATCGGGCAGAGCGGTGTGTGATGCGGCTGGTAGGTTTGATGGCTGCATCAATAAAATATCTACTTGCTATAAATCATGGTCGTTAAAGTGGCCAGTGTGGAGGGAGTGGGTGGAACCAAGGTGCAATGGTTAGCAATTGAGCCATATTCAGGGTGTAGTATTGAAGACTAGAATGTATAATCCTAGAAACATAGGCCTATATATATTTCTCCAGAAAGCCTTTGCAATTCAAATAATTCTACTTATCCAAGTCCCTATGTTCTTAAGTGTCTTGCCAAGAAAAGTCATTGAATTGATTGGCTACAATTCTCCACAGAAATTCGTTGGGTGACATAGCCCAACGTGATCAGATCACATTGTGGCCGTTTTAAGGGTATATTACACTACATGTTTGGTGTCGGTTCGACGCGAACCAAAGTGGAGTATATTATACTACACCTTTGGCACACTTTTGGGGCGCGTTGGATCACATTGGGACACCTTGGGTTGCATTGGCATGCGTCGGGCACCCAGCTGTCGTCGGGATTTTACAAACACGTCTGTTAAATAACGCGAATCACTCACGTTGGGCAACATGACCCAACACAAACATGATGCAACGTGTAGTGTAATATGGCCTTAATTAGGGGTAGTTACAAGGTGATCGACTCAAAAGAAGTTCACATGCTTAATACCAGCAGAGACAGTACAGAGTCTTTACATGCTGAGAACCAGCGGAGACAGTACAGAGTCTACACATGCCAAGAACCAGCAGAGACAGTACAGAGTCTTTACACACTAAGAACCAGCGGAGACAGTACAGAGTCTTTGCATGCTGAGAACCAGCAGAGACAGTACAGAGTCTACACATGCTGAGAACCAGCAGAGACCGTACAGAGCCTTTACACTTTAAGAACCAGCAGAGACAGTACAGAGTCTTTACATGCTGAGAACCAGCAGAGACAGTACAGAGTCTTTACATGCTGAGAACCAGCGGAGACAGTACAGAGTCTTTACAGGCTGAGAACCAGTGGAGACAGTACAGAGCCTTTACACGCTGAGAACCAGCGGAGACAATACAGAATCTTTACAGGCTGAGAACCAGTGGTGATACAGGGTGGGTTGCTGTTCGTCATACATCGCAACTATCATAGAATAATGGGGGTCTGCATGTCTCAGTTATATTCAGCAACTGTTCATTTTCCCAAGTAGCCAATGGTGTCTTGACGAAGCAAGTATAAAATGCTTTTCATGTTGAACGAGCGATTTTTGATAGTGTGCATTCACAATAACAAGGTTCTCTAAGGTTTGATCTTACAAGTCAAAAAGACGGGCTGGTTTACTAAACAAGCTCTGTACAACAGAGGTGTACCAGACATCTTATCTATACTGTGCCATGACAGGTGGGGGGGGGGGGCACCTAAGTGAGGTGTACCACTCAACCCACTCACATTATTCTACCATTCTATTACATGTGCCACCAGGAATTTTATAGACATGGTAAAACCGTGTTAGCCAAGCATGCTATTAACCATTTTCAGAAATTCACTGAAAAAGTCAAGACACCTAACAGACTTTGTGAAGTCAGATTCCCACTACTTGCACCCTCTCCGGACTATGTGAATCGTTCACCATCCGGTGCACTCCGATTACTCTCGGTTCACGTCTACTCAGACACATCCCACCTTACACCGACCGACAGATGCCGCCGTGGCCTTAAGCGCTAAGACCCAGCTCTCCACCCCTCTGAACCAGGACCACATCTATTCGTATTACGCCCCGCGGAGTAAGGCCCGGATGCTATTTTTACACGTCAATAATCAAAGGCTGGGATTGGGACGGCATTGATCTAATCCCCTCTTAGACCCGGGAAGGGTACGGGGGTGGGGGATGGGGAGAGGGGGGACCTCTTGTCTCACCTGGCTCTTTGATCAAGGTGAGACTGCAGGGGACTGGAGGGAGGAGGTGCAGAGGAGGACGGGGTGTGTAGGTTTTGGGGGATAGATAGGGGTTGCAGAGGGGGTGGGGTTGTTGGGATGGGGGTGGGGGAAGGGGGAGTGGTGGTGGATGGTGAGGGGGGGGGCAGTTAGGGGTGAGGAGGACCTCTTGTCTCACCTGACTCTTTGATCAAGGTGAGACTGGAGGCTACTGGAGGGAGGGGAGAGGGGTTGTGTGCAGGGTATGAGTGGTGCTGGGGGTAGTGGTGGAGGGAGGGTGTGTGTAGGGTATGGGGAGTGGTGGGGGTGGAGTGAATTGGGGGTGTGGAGAGTAGGGCAGGGGGAGTGGTGGGGTGGGAATGGAGTGAGGGTGAGGGGTGTGCTGGGTGGGGTTGGTGGTTTAGGGAGGGGTGAGGGAAGTAGGGGAGGAGGGTAGAAGGGTTGGGAGTTGAGGGAGACTTGAGAGGGAAAGGAACAGGTGACTTATAAGGTGGTAAGGACATGATGGTTCACTGGTTTAAAACAGGTACAGAGAGCAAAATTGTTCAGATTGAAAGGCAAGCATATATCCTAACATTTGCTGTCTATACTAGTAAAAAGGCAATGCCTTTCTTGCTAGGAGGGTGATATGGTGTGTCCTTTTAACCCAGGTAACAAAGACACGTGTTGTGCACGTTCTATGCTCAGGATCCAGGGGACCAATCTCGTGTTTTAAACTCGTGATATACACGTGATTCTGTGGACTACATTTCTGGTGTTTCCAAAGTGTTTTGAACTCGTGTTTGCAACTGAGAGTATTCTAATGGAAATCTCGTGTTTTATTACTATTGAAGATAAAAAAAATTGGGGTGATTCGAACCCTGGACCTCTCACACACATTACCAGAACTCTACCACTGAGCTATTGAACAAGCAGATAGAAATCCAATTATAGCAAGAGTATTTATCTTCACAGAATTTTCATTTTTGATGGAAATTAATCAGTCATATTGTCAGAATTTACATTGTCACTTTAACAATTACCTAAGTTATCAATTAAATTCATTATATTTCAAAGAAGTAACTCCTACTACTTTTCCATGGGTTTACCCTGTATAATGGTGGAGTAAATTCATGTGTTTCTGAGGATTAATAAGTTAATTATCCCCATATAACTCTGGCAAAACTCATGCACGACAGGTGGTAAATACAGGATATGCACTGAGATTACATCTGTCTAAAACTAGTGTCAAAGAGGGATGGCTTTCCCAGGGTGTGCAGTGAGTTTTGCATCACACCATAATGCCATGAGAATAACACGTGTCAGTTCTAGTATGAAATACATGGTTTATATGGAGATTGTCACCACACCAGAATGTCACTAGAATAACACTTAAATGTTAAAGCATCAATACAGATAAGATAAGGTAAAATCAGAGTTTCCATAATGTATATAATTATATAACTTGCATAAATATTGTTATGAAAACAAAATTAGTATAAGTGTATAACTACGTGTAAGCCCATGATACAACCAAGTAAAATACTGAAATTACCCAGAGATTAGCACAATACCAGTATTACATGAATTTATCACGTAGTAAACTGGTTAATACACGTGTCATGTTTGCTGGGAAGAGATACCTGCTATTGGTTGCAATATGTGTTCATAATATAATGATCGAAACTGACTAAAAAGTAAACTATGATTCTTAAAAGAAAACAAATGGCAAATAATGGTTGAAGAAACAGCTGAATCAGTTTTCGATATTCAGGCAGGATTCTTGTAGAAATACGTTACCTCTTTTCATGTGGCCGATCCAGATGAAGCGTTGGATCACAGCATTCAGTTTTTACATAAGAGAGTAGCATTGTTGGAATATGAAAGTAACTAAAACTCTTGACACAAAAATCTGTGTTAGCTGTCTAATTGAGTTGTTGGATTTTATGATATTGCTATTGCCTGAATTCTCTCTCTCAGAAAACATAGCAATATCATTATAGTTAATGTAATCGTAAACCTCTCACATTTTCCTTTATGTTGGGTTTCCAATAGTGCATAAAAGGCTGCAATATGCATACTGATAGAGACACGGTAAGTATAATATAACTCATACTAACCTCTAGAGAATAGTTTTTATGTACATCACCGATGGGCTACATTTCATCGTGACAGCCCGGTCACAATGACAAAGGTTCACTCCATTACATGAGACAAAGAAGACACTTTTATGTCTGAGTAGCTCCTTTATATTCACCTTGTCCAAGATTCAGGCCACATTCCAAGCAGTGAAAAAATCACTTATTTGTTTCAATATCGCATGTCTTAGTTAAAGGGAGGGGCCAGTGAAATTCAATATTCTTTCAATTTGCATTCTATATCTTAGGTTTCAATCCTAGAAAAACGTACTTACCATTTGTATTGCTACTGATGGCTCCCTTTGATAATTAATCATGTTTTCTGATCAGAACATGCTTCTAAAAATGAATGTCTGTGTGTGACGTCACACATAAAAGCCATTATTTTGAATTTATAAAATTTCAAAATCTATTTAAATGACTTTTTCAATATTATTTTTGACATAAACATCACAATTTCTTCATTTAAACAATATTAAGACCTATAAAAAAGGAAGGGAAATGTTGAATTTAATAATTTTTGAAGTTTTCTATTTTTCACCTTGTCTGTTTGTTATGTCACACACAGAAATATGCACTGTGCATGGTGCCCCAAATGCAAACAGAGACATTAAGTTTGAATCAAATTGTGCACAAAATTCAAACAAATAAAGATAATGGTATGAAATTTGGCATGGTGACTACTTGGATAGTGAGAATCAAATGATTTCTCATTTTCACTGGCTCCTCTCTTTAAGAGATGTCTATATTGCATGTCGGTGTGATTTTAACCATCCCTGTCACGTTGTTAAGCCTCTATATCACGTGTTAAAAGAATTGCCTCTGTCGATTTTAGTGGTCAAGACCCATTTGAATAGAAATCAGCTTTAATCCTTGTTCTCACATCCTGACCTTGCAGGTAGTAGCTCTTGCTGGTCAGTGTTTTGTCGACTGTTGTTTATTTCTCCACCGGTCCCAGGAGACCCTGTCTCACTTCCCTATCTCTGTGTCGGGCTCGCCCCACGCCCTCTAAGGCCTCGCCGTGTCACGAGGGCCCTCCTCTGTCACACGGGATGCAGACCTTCTGCGTGACTGGGCCTGGGGAGCTTCTTTACGGAGGTACTGATAGCTACAGGCCATGTTAAATGTGCACCAAAACTGGGTGAAAACCACAAAGTGTAAAGTTGTAAGATTCGATGGACCAAGTGTTCCAGTAGTTTGAAAAAAGTAGTAGGGTATAAGATAAAGTTAAGGATAGACCACATCTCTCCAGGCCAATTTTGTGTGGCATAGTCTCTTGAAGGAGGGATGTGTAACTTACATTTTCTCTGTAAGAAACCATGGTGTACCATTATATAGTGAATTGTAAACTGTATTAAATTGTATTTCAATTTGTGTAAAGGTCCACCAAATTGTCAATCTTGTTATTTCAATGGGGATACCTACTTTAGTGTTGCATAATTATAAAAGCATATAAAAGCATTAATTCAAACAGATGTGTGTCTCAGATGACGCTTTTTTTCTTTTATGTAGAAAGTAAATATCAGTAAACCTCACATAAAATAATTTCATTTATTGACATGAAGACTCCAACCCCTATAACTTTGGTATAGTCCTTCCCTCTCAAAAGCAGGTGAATAAAAGATCTGTGTTATTGCCCCAGCTTACAATATTGGCTGTCTGTTAATATGAATCGTTTTGTTGTCAGTAAACATTTTATAACCTTTTTTGTGTAATTGATATAGAACAATCAAGTAAAGACCACAGGTGTGTTCAGCAATTGTTATTACCCGAGTTTGCACACACTTAAATCAAGGCTAAAGTTATCGATAGTGCATACAAACCAGGGCAATAACAATTGCTTTATAACCCTTGAGTTCAAGTCCCATGCAGTGCAGATATGACATTTGGATGACCCCTGCACGGAATTATGCCCAAGTGCTCCACAGGACAAAAAAGAAAGTATTTATTTGACTCCTGCCTTATTCAATAGAAAGCGTTAACTATTTTGCTTTACGATCATAAACAATAAAACATAAAATTTGATGATGTAAACTTAGCGCTATGCCACATATTCAGTATAAGTTTCAATTTGATACATGTGTTTAAACCATTAAACGAAATGCAGCTGTTGGAGACTGCTTTGCTTTGCATTATGTGCATAAAACTTTACTGCAGAGCCAAATCCTTTTGCTTTTCTTACTACGGCTTCCAGACACTCTTTTTTCCCCAAAACGTTGTATAAGCTTTTACATTATTCGTCTCTTTACGCCAGACAGGTACAATAAGAAATTATCATACTTAATCAACACTTAATTACGCTTAATTGAATTACAGTGTACGGTTTATGCAGTGCAATAAAAGAGTCTGAAGCACAATAGACATTCAGTCACGAGCCCGTTCTTTACGTCAATCTGATCCATTATTCATCAACCCTCACAGATTATGCGCATTGGAATCTCAAACTTTAAGGATTTAATTGTTAAAAAAGGTAACAAAGTGGTCCAACAAACTGGGGCAAAGCCAGCAATTATCCCCTCAGCCCCTGAGCAGGGCGCATTGATTTCACGGTCCACCAATTACACTCTCAGCGACAGCGGGCGAGCCCTGATTGGGAGTAATTGTTTAGTCCTTGAGCCGTAATGAGGAATATATTGGACCATGTGTAAACTCATTTTGGGGGTTTACCAGGTCTTCATGAAATGTGATAACTGTAATAAAGTTCAATTTCTGGAAGCTCATCTTGGGCACCACATTATTTGGGTAGTTTACTTGCAAGTCAAACCAACCTACATAAACATTTAGATAAATAAAAAGGAAAACAGCTGAAGGGAGATCTCAAAACTGTTTTATCGATATTTTCATTTCATCAGAATTGAGCACTTTGGCCAATGTCTTATCAAAATGAATTCAGAAACTCTCGATGTGGTCCACCCTCATTACAAAATATGCAACCACACCCTGGCCCCCTGTCTTTTCCCCTGTGCCTCTGTCCCAAACTCTCATCTTTGTAGTTCACTGCTCAGTTATATCCCATGCCAGTTTCTCCATTCCCAAGAACAATCCCCGCAGCTTTTAGCCAGGCCATGAGCACACAGTTTCGAGTTGTCACACCACGTGCCTGTTTCCTTGTCTTAAGCTCCTATTCCTTTTTGCCCTCTTCTAGATGCGCTTATCTCTTTCATATTTTTATGTCCGAAACTTCAATATGTTAAGAAATACACTGCCCCTCACTGCCCCTAGTCCCACGTCTATCCCTGCCCCTCACTGCCCCTACTCCCACATCTATCCCTGCCCCTCACTGCCCCCAGTCCCACATCTATCCCTACCCCTCACTGCCCCTAATCCGACCTCTATCACTGCCCCTCACTGCCCCCAGTCTCACTTCTATCCCTGCCCTCACTGCCCCCAGTCCCACGTCTATCCCTGACCCTTACTGGCACCAGTCCCACATCTATCCCTGCCCCTCACTGCCCCCAATCCCACATCTACCCCTGCCCCTCACTGCCCTCAGTCCCACATCTATCCCTGCCCCTCACTGTCCCCAGTCCCACATCTATCCCTGCCACTCATTGCCCCCAGTCTCACACCTATCCCTGCCCCTCATTGCCCCCAGTCCAAGGTCTATCCCTGCCTCTCACTGCCCCCAGTCCCACATCTATCCCTGCCCCTCACTGCCCTCAGTCCCACGTCTATCCTTGCCCCTCACTGCCCCCAGTCCCACATCTATCCCTGCCCTTCACTGCCCCCAGTCCCACATCTATCCCTGCCCCTCACTGCCCCAGGTCCAACATCTATCCCTACCCCTCACTGCCCCCAGTCCCACGTCTATCCCTGCCCCTCACTGCCCCCAGTCCCACATCTATCCCTGCCCCTCACTGCCCCCATTCCCACGTCAATCCCTGCCCCTCACTGCCCCCAATCCCATATCTATCACTGCCCCTCACTGCCCCCAGTCCCACATCTATCCCTGCCCCTCACTGCCCCCAGTCCCACGTCAATCCCTGCCCCTCACTGCCCCCAGTCCCATATCTATCCCTGCCCCTCACTGCCCCCAGTCCCACATCTATCCCTGCCCCTCACTGCCCCCAGTCCCACGTCTATCCCTGCCCCTCACTGCCCCCAGTCCCACGTCTATCCCTGCCCCTCACTGCCCCAAGTCCCATATCTATCCCTGCCCCTCACTGCCCCCAGTCCCACGTCTATTCCTGCCCCTCACTGCCCCTAGTCCCACATCTATCCCTGCTCCTCACTGCCACCATTCTCACGTCTATCCCTGCCCCTGACTGCCCCCAGTCCACATCTATCCCTGCCTCTCACTACCCCCCATCCCATGTCTGTCCCTGCCTCTCAATGCCCCCAGTCACATGTCTATCCCTGCCCCTCACTGCACCCAGTCATATGTCTATCCCTGCTCCTCACTGCCCCTAGTCCCATGGCTATCCCTGCCCCTCACTCCCCCTAGTCCTACTCCTATCCCTGCGGCCTCCACCCCAACTCCTCTCGTCCCCCACTGGCCCTGGGACTGATTGACAATCAGACGTTGATGGCTTGGTTTGGCCTTCACTTAATGCGGCATTAGAGGTGGGTCCCGGGGGGCTGTCTAAGTGACATTAAGTCTCTGCGGGTGGCCCAGACGGAACGCCTGTTTAATTTGTAAAACGAGTAAGCTGAACACTGCCAAAGGCGTCAGGATTAACAGACTCATTTCCTTGTCCTCAATCTCTACATTCAACCTATTTGTGTAAATTGTTATTTGGTAATACATTCTTATGATGATCTTAATTTAGGAGGTCATAACTTGTCTACCTAACTCAAATCACAGGTTTAAAGTTGAATTTGTTATAATTTTCTAAAACAAGAGACATGAAATATATCCCTCTCTGAAGTTGCATAATAAATTTTCTGTCCACAACTATTGTCTATATTGCCTCAACATCTCTAGTTTCTCCCATTCTCTGTTCAAACATTTGTTCTCTCTCTAGAAAGTGAGTGCTTTTCAATCCTTCCGTTATCAGCATCACTCACTGTTCACCTTTCTGCGATGTCTCTCACGGCTTCCCTCCGTTCCCCTCCCGGTCCATTCATCTCATGAGAAAATTCCATTAAAGTTTAGAATTTAGACCAGACTGCTGATTGAATACAAAGAACTCTGCTGAGATCAATGCTGCTTCCCCTCCCCAAGCGGGCTTTGTGCGGCCACGCATGTAACATGGGAGACCTCCTTTGTAAAGGGCTGAATGTTGACTGATTCTGTTTATCACACATTGTGGTTTTAATTTTCTTTACCATCTTACCCATACATGTATGTCTAGGGAAATAGAATGGGCTCACGTAGAACTGGCTGGTAAAGTCAGGTAAAATTTGGATGTTCTGGTCTCCCTGTATTACATCACCTAGTATATATGTGTATGTAAAGTGTCTCTCTATAAATATAGCATATCTTAAATATAAGATTTAGGCTTTGCTCAATATGGATATTATGAATCTGGGAGCCTGGCCTTAATCTTAATATTATCAATATAAAGAAAGACGCTTTAATTCATATTTGATCTGTGATTGTATGAGAGCAACAGCTTTATGAGAGCAGACCTGTTTAGTATATCACCCGCTATATAAATTTAATTTGGTGAGGCTAGCATTTGGCATGGTACAACCTCATGGTTCTGCAACCTTATCGTTCAGCGGTCTTTAAAGACCTAACAATGTTAGTGTGGAGAAGGAAGGGATAAAAACAAGTTAAAGTGTAAACGTGTTTCACATCACAGTAGGTAGCACACTTAGAGAGGCTTCATTCAATTGTAGAGATAGTGTGCCATCAGCCTAAGAGGTCTGGGATAGAGGGACCGTCAATAAAATACATTACACTACACGGACTATCAACTACAAGAGATCTGATTTTGAAAGCATAGATTAAAAAACTGTTTTTTTAGATGTAGTTTCAGACGATGAAGTATTATTTGAAGATTCAATGTGGAGCATCAGGTTTACTCTATTCATTTAGAGAAATATGCATATATATCCGACTCGTTTATTGGTGTTCTCCAGCACTGCGTGTGAAGATATATGTATGTTTGTTAGTTGCTTTTCTATGTGAAACTTAGTTAGATGGCCTGCCTCCTGAACACAACCTTTCCTTAAACATAAATACGTACATAACATTTCATTGCATTCATTATGTAAAGAACATCTCGAAAGTGAGAACAGACAAAAATATTCAGCAGCAGAATTACAAAATGTCATGTAGCTAAGAACACTACAAAACATTGATTTCCAACATACATTGTTTGAAAAGTGACTGAAAACTTGCATTGTAGAGGTGGAGAGGTAAGGTGGCTATAGAGGGAGGCGTGTGGCCTGTAGAGGGAGGTGTGTGGCCTGTAGAGGGAGGTATGTGGCCTGTAGAGGGTGGTGTGTGAAGAGGGAGGTGTGTGGCCTGTAGAGGGAGGTATGTGGCCTGTAGAGGGAGATGTGTGGCCTGTAGAAGGTTGTGTGTGTAGAGGGAGGTGTGTGGCATGTAGAGGGAGGTGTGTGGCCTGTAGAGGGAGGTGTGTGGCGTGTAGAGGGAGGTGTGAGGTCTGTAGAGGGAGGTGTGTGTAGAGGAAGGTGTGTGACCTGTAGAGGGAGGTGTGTGTAGAGGAAGGTGTGTGGCCTGTAGAGGGAGGTGTGTGGCCTGTAGAAGGTTGTGTGTGTAGAGGGAGGTGTGTGGCATGTAGAGAGATGTGTGTGGTCTGTAGAGGGAGGTGTGTGTAGAGGAAGGTGTGTGACCTGTAGAGGGAGGTGTGTGTAGAGGAAGGTGTGTGGCCTGTAGAGGGAGGTGTGTGGCCTGTAGAAGGTTGTGTGTGTAGAGGGAGGTGTGTGGCATGTAGAGGGAGGTGTGTGGCCTGTAGAGGGAGGTGTGTGGCGTGTAGAGGGAGGTGTGAGGTCTGAAGAGGGAGGTACGTGGTCTGTAAAGGGAGGTGTGTGTAGAGGGATGTGTGTGGCTTGAAGAGGGAGGTGTGTGGCCTGTAGAGGGAGGTGTGTGGCCCGTAGAGAGAGGTGTGTGGCCTGTAGAGAGAGGTATGTGACCTATAGAGATAGGTGCATGTAGGGGGAGGTTTGGGGCCGATAGAGGGAGGTGTGTGGCTTGTAGGGGGAGGTGTAGTGTCCATAGAAGGAGATGTGTGTCCTGTAGGAGGAGGTGCGTGGCCTGTAGAGGGAGGTGTGTGGCCTGTAGAGGGAGGTGTGTGGCCTGTAGAGGGATGTTTGTGGCCTGTAGAGGGAGGTGTGTGGCCTGTAGAGGGAGGTGCGTGGCCTGTAGAGGGAGGTGTGCGGCCTGTAGAGGGAGGTGTGAGGCCTTGAGAGGGAGGTGTGTGTCCTGTAGAGGGAGGTGTGTGGACTGTAGAGGGATGTTTGTGGCCTGTAGAGGGAGGTGTGTGGCCTGTAGAGGGAGGTGTGTGGACTGTAGAGGGATGTTTGTGGCCTGTAGAGGGAGGTGTGTTGTCTGAAGAGGGAGGTGTGTGGCCTGTAGAGGGAGGTGTGTAGCCTGAAGAGGGAGGTGTGTGGCCTGTAGAGGGATGTGTGTTGCCTGTAGAGGGAGGTGTGTGGTCTGTAGAGGGAGGTGTATGGACTGTAGAGGGAGGTGTGTGGTCTGTAGAGGGAGGTGTATGGACTGTAGAGGGAGGTGTGTGGCCTGTAGAGGGAGGTGTGTGGACTGTAGAGGGATGTTTGTGGCCTGTAGAGGGAGGTGTGTTGTGTGAAGAGGGAGGTGTGTGGCCTGTAGAGGGAGGTGTGTAGCCTGAAGAGGGAGGTGTGTGGCCTGTAGAGGGAGGTGTGCTGCCTTTAAAAGGGAGGCGTGTGGCCTGTAAAGGGAGGTGTGTGGCCTGTAGAGAGAGGTGTGTTGCCTGTAGAGGGAGGTGTGTGGTCTGTAGAGGGAGGTGTATGGACTGTAGAGGGAGGTGTGTGATCTGTAGAGGGAGGTGTATGGACTGTAGAGGGAGGTGTGTGTCCTGTAGAGGCAGGTGTGTGGTCTGAAAAGGGAGGTGTGTGGCCTGTAGAGGGAGGTGTGTGGCCTGTAGAGGGAGGTCTGTGACCTGTAGAGGGAGGTGTGTGGTATGTAGAGGGAGGGGTGTGGCCTGTAGAGGGAGGTGTGTGGACTGCAGAGGGAGGCGTGTGTCCTGTAGAGGGAGGCGTGTGTCCTGTAGAGGGAGGCGTGTGTCCTGTAGAGGGAGGCGTGTGGCCTGTAGAGGGAGGTGTGTGGCCTGTAGAGGGAGGTGTGTGGCCTGTAGAGGGAGGTGTGTGGCCTGTAGAGGGAGGTGTGTGGCTTGTAAAGGGAGGTGTGTGGCCTGTAGAGGGAGCTGTGTGGCCTCAAGAGGGAGTTGCGTTGCCTCAGACCTGTAGAGGTTTTTGTTTGGCTTATCAACTACTCCTAGACCTCAGACTAATGACATGAAAGCCACATTCTAAAATGTTTCAAGAATAACATTACATGGCAATGACTCCAACACCCTTTATTTTAGTGAAATGTTTTGTAATTCAAACATAATGAATATGAAAATTATTTTTTGTTCATGTCTGTGTTTGGCATAGTTGAGATAAACAGAATATTTGAATGTGAACTTCTGTTTATTCTTTGCAATTCTGTTTCAGGAAATACAAATTGTTAGATCTAAAGGCTGATGAATAATTCTCCACTGTGGGGCCTAATTGCTGCAACCAGGGAATCATTTATTCACATCTCTGTAGTATAAATATTCAAGTCAATATAACATTGCATTCGGAGCTCATGTTTTATTGCCTGAAATGTCCCCGATACCATAAATGATAAATCAATCGTCCCAAGGTACACCATTGCTCAGTATTGAATAATTCATAGTTAATATACATAGTTTGCCTGCTTTAGTCTCTGGGTGGTAGCCTTTATGGTGTTTTTTGCTGGGCGACATCATGGCCTGCTGGGAGGGGTAATCGTGTAGACATTTGGTGTGGGGGTACATTGTCCCCTCAGGAGGTGGGGTGAATGGGTGTGTGTGGGATTAGATGGGGGAGTTGAACACACCCACTGGGAAACCAAGTATCAATAAGCAGGATATCTGTGACAATCTTTTCAACACTCACCTTTTGTGTGGTCACAGCCAACTGACTTCATTTTCCTCATTTTACATCTAAGCATAAACTAAATTATGATTATCTTTCCCTAAAGGTATTTCTGTGCAGTTGACCTTCACATACCACACAGCAGATAATCTCAGAATTATACTATTATGTATAATTATGTATAATTATGTATAATTATGTATGGTTATGAAAAATCATATATGGAATTAAACATAATGTCCCATTATAATATTACATATATAGTATAATTCTGAGATTATGCATGTATAAATTATATATATATATATATAAATGACCATGCTGGTTTCTTTAGGCTGATATCCCATGACCCCTTTTATGATGGTCATGACAACCTTTTTAAAACTATTGAGGATAGTACCGCTTAAAATGATTGACATTGCAGTTAAATAGTCCAAGGGGAATCCAAGCTGATTGTAGGTATAAAAAAGCTTAAGCTTGAATCCCCTTGGCATGTCACAATATCTAAAGAAATTTCATATTTTTGAACTGTCTTACAATATAAAACTGTAAAAGAGCCTGAGCTTGATACAGAATGTCAGAAAGGGAAACGGCATTTGACACATGAAGAATTGATACAGAAATGATACAGAAAGAGAAACGGACATTGACACATGAAGAATTGAAATTCCCACAAACAAAAGTTCCAGTCAATGAAAACCTGAAGCTCAAAGAATTATATTTGCTGCAGAGATTATTAAACCTTCTGATGGCTTTAAGAATTCATCTCACCCTTAAATGTAATCACATAATCCTCTTTTATGACTGTGGCAGTTAAATCAGTTTCAATGGTCCCAATGTAAGAAGTACGCCATGCCCACTGACTACCCAAGCAAGAATATGACGTTTTTATAACATTGCAGCAACGTTTTGTTTAGTTCTGCTTTGGTTCTTGTTATGTATACATTATTTTGGAATACATCTTCATAACCTAACATTGTGACATTGCACTGTAATATTTTTGTGACATTCTTGTAATATTCGTTCACATTATGATAACATTATTATAGTGTGCTTTATTAGTAAGGTCTCAATTTCACTAAAATACAATGTTATCATTACATTCTTTTCTAGTAAGCCCAACTTTACCTAAAATAACATAACTTTTACATGAAAATTGGGCATGTTACTGACTTACCAAAAAAGTATGGTCGCAGAATGTGCTTGCTACATCACTGCGTGCCTGGGTATGGAGACTTGTGGGGCGTGATCCGAAAGTCTATATCTCAAGATCCATCAATTTCCTTGTAAAATGCTGCTGATGTGTAACTGCAATTCGCAATTCATTATCCTGAGTAACAATGAATAAGACATAACCAAGTAGCACCAATGAAATTTACTCACATTGCAATAAACATTCCCAAGCAATTCCATACCTTTAGCCGTTATTGACAATATGTGTGTCACTGACCACCCTATGCAATCACATCTACAAATCGCCAAATCTTTATTTGAATGTGAACTTCCATTTATTCTTTGCAATTCTGTTTCAGGAAATACAAATTGTTAGATCTAAAGGCTGATGAATAATTCTCCTCTGTGGGGCCTGATTGCTGCAACCAGGGAATCATTTATTCACATCTCTGTAGTATAAATATTCAAGTCAATATAACATTGCATTCGGAGCTCATGTTTTATTGCCTGAAATGTCCCCGATACTATAAAATGATAAATCAATCGTCCCAAGGTACACCATTGCTTAGTATTGAATAATTCATAGTTGATATACATAGTTTGCCCACTTTAGTCTCAGGGTGGTAGCCTTTGTGGTGTTTTTTTGTTGTGGGGCTAATCGTGTAGACATTTGGTGTGGGGGTACATTGTCCCCTCAGGAGGTGGGGTGAATGGGTGTGTGTGGGATTCGATGGGGGAGTTGAACACACCCACTGGGACACCAAGTATCAATAAGCAGGATATCTCAGACCAACATTCAAAAAGACTCATCTTTTGGTCTCCTTCCTCTTGTTTGATACATCTGAATGTAATGTTAATCCTCTCCTAAATGTCCTTCTGTGCAGTTGACACATATCAAATGGCACATATTCTGAGAATTATACTGTGTATGTGTAATTATAAATGTGTATATATATATGCATAAATATAGTATAATTCTGATTATATATATATATAAATGACCATGCAGGTTTCTTCAGGCTGATGTCCCATGACCTCCTTTACCATGGTGATGACCATGCTGGTTTCTTTAGACTAATGTCCCATGACCTCTGTTGCCATGGTGATGACCATGCTGGTTTCTTTAGACTAATGTCCCATGACCTCCTTTACCATGGTGATGACCATGCTGGTTTCTTTAGACTAATGTCCCATGACCTCCTTTACCATGGTGATGACCATGCTGGTTTCTTTAGACTAATGTCCCATGACCTCTGTTGCCATGGTGATGACCATGCTGGTTTCTTTAGACTAATGTCCCATGACCTCCTTTACCATGGTGATGACCATGCTGGTTTCTTTAGACTAATGTCCCATGACCTCCTTTACCATGGTGATGACCATGCTGGTTTCTTTAGACTAATTTCCCATGACCTCCGTTACCATGGTGATGACAACCTTTTGAAACACATAGAGGATATTACCATCTAAAATGATTGACACCATTTTATTGCAACTAATGTCTAAAAGGATTTCATATTTCTGAATGGTCTTACAAAGTAAAACTATGAAACAGCCTGAGCTTGATACAGAAAGAGAAACGGCCATTGACACATGAAGAATTGAAATTCCCTCACACAAAAGTTCCAGTCAATGAAAACCTGGAGCTCAAAGAATTATATTTTCTGCACAGATTATAAAACCTTCTGATGGCTTTAAGAATTCATCTCACCCTTAAATGTAATCACGTAATCCTCTTTTATGACTGTGGCAGTTAAATCAGTTTCAATGGTCCCAGTGGTCCTAGTGTTAGAAGTACGCCGCCGCCACTGACGAATATGACGTTATTATAACATTGCAGCAATGTTCTGTTTAGTTCTGCTCTGGTTCTTGTAACATTATTTTGATGGCACCAAAAACATCTTTAGAACTTAATGTTGTGATGTTGCACTGTAATGTTTTTGTGACATTCTTATAGCGTTCTTTCACATTATAATAATTTTATAACAACATTCTTTATCAGTAAGGTCTCAACCTCACTATTATACAATGTTATTATAACATTCTTTTCTAGTAAGCCTCATTTTTACCTAAAATAGCATAACTGTTACATGAAAATTGGATATGTTACAGACTTACTAAAACAGTATGGTCACAGAGCGTGCTTGTTACATCACTAATTGCCCGGGTATGGAGACTTGTGGGGCGTGATCCGAAAGTCTATATCTCAAGATCCACCAATTTCCTTGTAAAATGCTGCTGATGTGTTACTGCAATTCGCAATTCATTATCCCGAGTACCAATGAATATGATATAACCAAGTTGCGCCAAGGAAATTAAACCACATTGCAATAAACATTCGCAAGCAATTCCATACCTGTAGAGTTTATTGACAATACATGTGTCAGTGACGACCCAATGCAATCACGCCTACACAATAGACTACGGCGATGTTGAGTGTCGTTTCCACTGCATTTACCGACATGATATAGATAACACACCATGAAAACTGTAGATGCAGTGCAGACTGGAGCACCAATGCAAAGTTGTTGCAGTCATGTACTGCATACACACAACATCACTGTCTGCTAAGGATGTTTGAATGCAAAAGCTGGTTAATCATTCATAGTTCGAACCATGGTACTGTGGTCACTGTGTCGTATGGGGTGTCATTAACACATTCTCTTCTTCTCTCAGAAGAAAACCTCTAGTGTTTTCTTCTTGAAGAGGAATGCCAGAGAATTCCTTTTAGAGAATGAAAATTCCTTTCTCGTAAAGAGGCTTAAATTCGCTGCTTTCATGGAGAAAGAGATTTTATTCTCTGTTCTCAGGGAAGAAAGATTCTCATTGTCTTTCTTTACAGAGAATGACAATTTAAAGATGATTAAGAGAAGTTAGAGAAGAAGAGAACTTGAGGATGAGGTGCACCATAAAACCTTTGGCATATGAAATACAGCCATACAAAGACATGAGGTAATTTTGCATGTTGTATTTTGACCAGTAAACATTATATAAACAAGTATTGCATATGCCACTAGATGGCTGAAACAACTTGGGAAAATCCTTTATTTGCAGAACCAGAACTGTGTTATTATTCTTCAGATTGAACAGACAGGATTAATGCACAGACAATACTCAAAGTCGATACATTATCACACAGCAACAAGTGGGGCCAGCGTGTTGTGATTGGTTTCTTGACAGCTAAGAACAGACACCTAACCCTAACCCCAGGTATTCCCATACATAAAAGGCTGCCCTTCTTGGCCTATGGATAATGCTATACAGAAGGCTGCCCTTCCTTCGCCTATGTATATCCCCATACATACTCCTTCTTTAGCCTATGAGGTTTCCCCTACATACCAACCCAACCAGAGGGCGACGTAACGGTCATGTTATGCAACCATACTTTTTTGGTTAGTTTATTACTTACTAGAATAGCACATAACCATTACGTTATTTTTCTGAGAGGTTGAGACTTAACCAAAAAAGAATGTTATCATAACGTTCTAATGAATTAATGTCAAGACCAAATCCAAACAGAATGTTATTGTGAACTTCTGATTAGGTGAGGTCGAGACCTTACTTAAAAAGTACATTATTGTAACTTCTCAACCTAACCTAAACAGAATGTTATTGTGATGTTCTGATTAGGTCACATCTTAACCTTACCTAAACAGAACGCAACTATGACTATCTTATTAGGTCAGGTGTCAACATAACCTAAACAGAATGTTATTGTGACATTCCATTTTAGTCAGGTCTCAACCACACCTAAACAGACTGTTATTGTGACGTTCTTATAATAACATGGCAAGAACGTTAGCAGAATGTCACAAAATAACATTGCAACAGTTGGTTGCAGCGACATTACTGGGAGTCATCAAAATAACGTCGCTGCAATGTTACAATGTAACATAACAAGGACCAAACCAGAACATTGCTACAACGTTGTTATAACCTCACTCCACCAGCTGGGAATGGCCTATGTATATTCCCATACATATTGCTGTCCTTCTCAGCCTATGGGGATTTCCATACATACTCCTGCCCTTCCTTGGCCTATGTATATTCTCAAACATACAGCTCCCCTTCCTTGGCATAAAGGCCCATACACACTAGGCGATTATGAGCTTGAGTCAGTCAACCCATTGACGCTAAAATCGGATGACCCTACTAGAAGAGACTCATATCAAACATGTATATTTCAATAGCTAGTCTGACAATGACTAGTGATCTGAATTGGTGCTAAAATCAGCTGATTCCATGAGAATAATTGGCCGATTTTAGCGCTGATTATTTGGCCGATTCAGTGAAATTCGCCTAATGCATATGGGGCTTGTGGGTTTTCACACATGTACTGCTGTCCTATGTCAGCCTTGTATGTCAGCCTTGTCAGCCTTGTATATTCCCATACATATGGCTGCCCTTTTTGCCCTATGCATATCCCCCTACATACTCCTGCCAGTTCAGGGTCTGTGGGTCAGGCCTCAGTGAGGCAGTGGGAACGTCCCTGCTGTGGCCAGCTGTCCAGTGACAGCCTCCTCTCCCACTTAGGTTGGACAGGCCAGGTCTACAGGGGAGGTCTACAGGGGAGGTTTACGACCCAGCCACCCGGCCACTCTGGGAATACGGACACTCTTTTACAGTGAATCAACCTTTAGTGCCTGCAATTCTCTCACCAACTTTATTTTCACTTTGCCAATAATAATGTGGTTAAAATCGTATTTCGGATTGTTATCACCTAGAGTGAATGATTTCATTAGGCTGAAGATCTTGTGATTTCCTTGCCCTGTGTTTCCTGCAGGTTAATTGAAAATTCTTTGCAACGTAAACCAAACCTTAGCCTTGGGCCTTTCCATTTGCTTACTAAGGAATTAGGTGAATTAAAAGTGTGGATTAGATACCAAACTCGACAAGCACAAATGGATGGACGACTTGATAATATTTATTACTTTAGTAGACAGGTTGCACAATGATCAACATGTTTCAACTGTATGAAAGTCTTCGTCAGGATCTAGGATCAAGGAAATAGGTATAACATTCACAATAGAGAGATCCCTTAGATACAGCTATTTAAGGAAACTGTTAAACTTAGCAGATGAGGAATTCAACCTTTGGGTCACAAGCTTATACTACTCCAGCTGAAAGCATACGTCTGTGCCCTTGAACTCTATGCACTCTATGCCAACTTCTATCGAGATAAGTTTCGTCTACTTCCTCCCAATCTTGGAGAACTCGTACTCTAAAATGCTTCCTTCCCCAAACAGGTAAAAAACATAATATACATGAGCTCCCCACTGAGTAGATTAAACTCCCCATGCACATCCCCTCCAGCCACAAGCTGTATAAGGCCATGTAGTACCCAGGGGGGTGGTGTACTCAGCCCCAAAATGGGTGCCAACTGAGGTCAGAACCTCTGGGGGCTGTAGCTGTGAACCGCCAATTTGGCTAAAAATGGGGGGCTGTCAAATATTAAGACTTTCTTTTGGGGGAGCTGTAAATGATATGTACTATATTATAAGTTTATGTATGCAATTCAATTCCTTCATAAAGCTTCTTAAATTGAATGGAGATATGAAATAATGAGCACCTTTATCAACAAATACCTTTTTTGGAGGGCCTGTCCTTAATAAAGCCTGAAAAGTGGGGGGGGGGGGGGGTGTTAGAGTTTTCCCATCCCCAAAAAAGGGGCTGTAGTTTCGCAGTTGGTATCTACCTTCAAAGACTGAGTGCCCCTCCCCTCCCCCCACCCCCCTGGATGTAGTACCAGTCTTGACCACCAGGTGTGGACTGCTGCAGTAAACCCCGTGTCCCCAGCTGTTTGAAGGCCATATTCCAGTGTTTTGCTCGTAATTGGCAAATGACTAGCAGTGTTTATCCCCACCACAAGTAAAAACGAGCACCACAAGGTGGAATATATGGAGTTACTTGCATTGGTACTTGCATTGGGTCAACGCAAGTGCCACTGCAAGTAATTTTACACAGATTTTCCATAGAATGCTTGTGGTGGCATAAACCAACATGGCCGTTTCTGAAATGCAAATTGGTTGCGATGGCAGATGAGCACACCACAAATCGATGAATATCAACATCTTCCAGTTACCATTATCCTATGTCCTACGGTAATGTTCTGCTCTCTGTTACAGTAAGTGTATCTGATGTACCAGCGTTGATAGGATTTTCAAAAGGGGGGAGGGGTCAGTACAAAGGCTAAGTACTAAAACTGTCTGCAAATAATAACCTGACCCCCTCTGCCATAAGGAGGAGGTCAGGACCCCCTGGACCCCCTTCCTGGATCCACCTCTGGTTAACCCCTTTCCAGACCAGTTTTCTACGTTTATGTGGTATTAAACGTTTGTATAGCGTCTGTGTTGTGCCCTACTGATATACGAAACAAATCAGTCATCATTAGGTGAGACTGAATACTCTTAGAGCTATGTATTGTTTGATCTAGAGCATAGTCACTGTTCCATAAATACATAATTATAAGGATACTGATTGTTTGAGGACATGCATGACTTTGTATTTCTAATATGTCTCAACAAACTTACTAACTGTGTTTATATCATTTCAACAATTCGAAATTTACAATTGCAGTTTCTATGTCGGATAACCTGAAAGAAGGCTAAGGACTAATTTCTCATTGTATTTTCCTTACAAACCATGGTTTCAGAGTAAAAACAAACTAAGCTAAGTTTCAGCATATTAGGCTTTGAGTCTGCCATGGACTGAAGCATTTTGATTGGAGGACAAAATAAGTGCACTTGAAACGAAGGGATTATAGGCCTTTTGTTTGAAATAAATCCACCTTCTAAAGGGCTAATAGAACGGACCTTGCCTTTTAAGATAATAGGAGGTGTTTTTCCAGCGGGTTGATATTTTCTTAAATGTGCGGAGCAGTCAAACCAAAGAAGGAGCAAAAAGTGTTGATTCTATACAGTGTCCTACTGCCTATCTTTTAGATTATAGCTCATAGTTGGGCCTGTAGCTCAAACCAACTCTCTGTGTGTCCGATTTGCCATGTGACACTGATGCGCCTCATGTTTAGTATAAGTGAAACAAGAGGTCCTATATAAAAATATATGCAAACAAACTTGCAGAACTTCAGAGATTTTAACACAACGTATTGGGAAATATCAATGTTTGAAAATATAAATGAGAGGAAAAAGCTGTTTTATGATCAAGAATTCATGCACCTCAAATCCAAGAGAAAATTTTGTGAAATCTCCTTTGACAAATACCCCTATTTCAAGTCCCCAACATAGCTTTGGATTAGTTTCAAATTTCTGTCGCCTCCAACTTAGGCTTTACCTGTATAAATTCTACAGTTTGGATATTGTACTTTCCAATTTTGGATCATGAACCGTCAGAGACTTATAGTTATATACATATCTAACGAGGGAATTATTCACACATGAAAAGTGTGAGTATGTATTATCCAAATAGTTGGAAGTTTGAAGGTGAGATTCGTATGTAGACAACCTTCTTTTCTGGGATGTGAGAAACTAGACCTGCTACGCTTATATTTTTATTGTCCAAGAGATCTAGACATCACTACTTCAAAGGATGTAAGTAAAATTGTTGGTGCAAATTAACAAGATTTTGTCAAAGTTCTCAAATAGATTGTTGAAACTACTTAACTGAAACAACTAACTAGTGAAGTACTTCTGAGGACTTCTGAGGACCTTGCCTCCCTAAGTGTACTTGTATTTATACTGCTGACGAGGTATAATCGGTAATTTCCACCTGTCACCAAGGCCTGTACTTCACTTCTTCAGCTTAAAGCTGCATACCCGCTAGGTGATATTACGAACGTTGGACGACGAGCAACTAGGAAAATCTGCTTACTCTTATGATCCTCTGTTAGTATAATATATTGAAATGTACATGTTTAGATCTGGGTCGGTGGTAAAATCGGCCGACTCTTAGAGTAGAGTTGGCCAATTTTAGCACCAATTATCGTCCGACTCTTGAAAAAATCGCCTAGTGGGTACGGGGCTTAAGCCTCCTGTCTGTAGTCTCTGTGTGTTTTATAAGACTCTCACAGTCTAGCTCTGAGAAGTCAAGGAGTGCCTGAACTGACTTAAAGTAAGGTAGACAGCCCCAAGGGGCCACAGGAATAGGGGAGGAAATGTCATGATGGTGAACTGGTGACTATGGTCAGACTCAGGGGCCAACCTCATGGTAATAATAATTATTAGACCAAAAAATCACCAGTGTGGTCACTTAAGTGTATACATTGGAGCCAAAGTAAATTAGATGCTAATTTAAATTCAAAATAAATAGGTCTGTAGTCACCATTAATTTTAGTGTTATCAGGGGCCGTCCTCATGGTAATAAGACCCAAAGGTCACCCGTCTGGTCACTTAAATGCATAAATAAAACCTTAATAAATAAAATATCAATTGAACTTCAAAGAATAGGTCTGCAAGACACAATCACAGGAAAACCACATTGTATGTGGCTTTTAAACCATTGTGACCATTAGCTTGTAAATCGACTCAGTACAGAGACTGTTTTAGAGTAAATGTCAATCAACTGGGACAGCAGTCGAAACAGACACAGAAGAACTGACAGCAAAAAATAACCTTCACTTCTAACATCTTCACCAAGACACTGTGCCATGCTAACCTTCCCCTATCCTCCCCCGGCCTCCTTCCCCCAGCCCTCCCCCTAGCCCTATCTTACTGTGGATGCCAAACCGAGCAGACACTATTGGGAAGGATTTAGTATGAAAAGCACTCTTAGAATAAAAGGGAAGCAGAAATACACCAAGGGAGACAGGGAGGGAGACAGGGAAGTGTCCAGGGGCAGGGGGGCATTTCAATAAGAATGTCACAATAACATTCTGTTTAGGTTTGGTTAAGACCTCACTTAAAGATGTCACAATAACACTCTGTTTAGGTTAGGGTGACGCCTAACCTAATGATATAGTTTAGTAACATTCTGTTTAGGCAAGGTTAGGACCTGACGTAATCAATATATCACAATAATGATCTATTTCAGTGAGGTTGGGTCACAATACTGTTCTGTTTAAGTAAAGTCTGGCCCTGAGATAATCAGAACTTCACAATAGCATCCTGTTTTAATTTGGTCTTGACAACATTATGACAACATTCTGTTTTGGTTAGGTCTCAACTAAGACAAACCAAAGAAATATGGTTCAATAATGTGACCATAACTTCGCACCTTGGCTGGGTATGCATATACAGCAAGCAAGTACCTCTATTAGCTCACAGTATGACAAAGGTGGGCCAGTGTGGGGACTGATAAAATGGAGCAGGGAGGAAGGGTCGGTGTAAGGAGACTGTCACCCAAGGTGGTTTGTTCAGCTGTTCAGCGGGTCGGAGTGGATAACATGCAGAAACAGAGAGCGGTCGGTCATCGATATGTCTGCTGACCAAGAAAGGACAGAAAAACTTAAATTTTAGAATGCGTTATGTCCTATGATAAAAGCTAATTGCGCTGTCATATAATATTATGTTGCTGTTGGTATCTAAACTATATCTGAGAATTTTCAAACATATCTTTCTCGTGACATTTTGTCCTCCTAGCATACTCAAGCACTCATAGTGTTATGATCAGATCCCTTTGGTTCTTTATAAGATAAAGTCACATGAACAAAATCTTTCATCTCTTAACCAACAGATAGCACAAGGTGCACTATACATACCCCGCTCATACATTGGTATGAGCTCAAAAGAAACTTGTGAAACACATAGTCATACAAGTTCACACTGTAGGAAGCTGGTGTATATTAGTTTTTTACTGGTGGAGTTAAAACTCATCACTTGACAATTACTTAGCTCTCATGGGATTCGAGAAAGCAACGCCAGCTACCAATTTTTTCAGCAAGTTATGTTATTTCTCTCCATTTTCTCCACAATGGATCTTGAAGTGTTCATATGTTACCCATTTATAAAAGAAATAGTTAAAATCATTTGTCCCTCAGATATTTGAGGAAAACCCTAAATTTTCAGGAGACCTTTGAACTGTTGGAATGATAGACCCCCCCACTGGGGTTATGGCTGTTATGTCCTAGATAATACTGCCCCTGCCCCTTTAAAGGGATGTTCTCGTCCCTGAGACGGCCATAATTTGCTACGTTGTAACCCCCTCACTACCGCGGGAATTCCGTGACGTGACCAATCACGTCGCGGAATTACGTTCTAACGTCACAAAACACGTCGCCGGCCGTCGCGTCGCTAGGCTTACGTCGGCGGATCTATCTCCTTGAACTCATGGACGAGAACGTCTCTTTAAGGTTTGACGGTGGGTGGAGGGGTAACATTGTTTTGATTTAAATGATTGTCTATATGGTAGCATGAAATGAAAACTGAACAGCAATGTATGATCTCATGTCAGAAAAAAAAACTTGAACCCACAAAAAACAGACTCTGAAGTTGGTTTGGTTAACAATTGTGGACAGTGATCACTTGAAGGTAGGTGCGTTCGCCTAATCTGGTTTACTTCCTGCAGTATAAGCCCATCCCAGTTTACACCAAAGTTAATGTTTACCATGAAATATTTTCAAAATTACCTCAGTACTTTTTTCATGAACACAGTTGCATAATACAAAATTAACCAAAGTAATTTGGTTGAGAAATTTCTTCTTGAAATTGTAAAATGCAGCTTTATATATTGCCTTTTTTCCATAGGAACCAATGTCAGTCCAACCTACAATGTCTGACCCTATTTTGCCTTGGAATACAGCATTTTGATAACCTGGCAAACCTGCAAATCTATCAATTGATACATTTTAGTAATCTTAATGTCTTATCAAAACTTGGTGATAGAGGAAAACGTAATTCTTGCTTATTTCAGTAACCCTAACTCTAGGAGATAAAGATGCTTTGTACGTGAACTTTGTCCGACCCTTGTCAAACTCTGGAAATCCCCTATGTGGGATGGGCTTATTCTTAGGCTACTGCTATCTAATTAACAAAACCTTTAAGGCCACTCAGAATCAGAAAATGATTGAAGAAAATTGCATAATTCTTTTTCATCATCACGCATCGTCATTAGCTCTGAAGATCTATCAACGTAATTATATAATTCTAATGGGAATCAGATTAATTAAAGATATCCATAAATGATGACATGTCGCTTTTATAACTATGAAAGGTGATTAATATAATCAGGTTAATTGGATTTATTTTCCTCCTGCCTCGCTGTATATACCGGACTTCAGCATTCAATAGTGACAGAGATAATGAAAGAAAAACAAGCTGCCTGGCTCTGTCGTATTGAGTCGGTAAGTAGAGGCAGGTGGTGGGGGCGTAGCGAGCTATGGATCCCGGCTTTAAGACCCACACCCAGCTTCTACTAGAGTTCCGGGAAGGCCATAATCTTATCAAGGAGAATAAGGCATAAGACCAATCTATTTCTTGATCGTGAATCAAAACTTAACTTACAAGAAGATTGGGCTAGGATTAGAGTGGCTAGAAATATAAGCCTGTCCAGCTGATATCTTACGCCTACTCAGATGCACACAAAATGATACAGACACAAAGACACACACATAAACACATGCTGTGTGTGTGTTTGTGTGTGTGTGTATGCGCACGCCTTCGTGAGTGCGCATATATATATAAGTGTGTACAAATCAATAAGGGTATGAGGTCTTGAGTGGGGAAGGCTTTATCAAATCAAATACTAGTTGCTGTGCTGATACCCAAAGTCTACCCCTCCCAACACTAGCCACTGACATGTACAAATGGATTGGCTGATTTACGTTTGCTGTAATGGTGCCGTAACAGCGTTGTAACGGTACCTCAGCCGCCACGAGCCCTAATACCTGTAATCATGGTAACAGGCGAGGTGAGAGGAGACAGAGGAGGCGGGCAGTGGTGGGAGAGGCACTGATTGGAGGGGAGGAGGTGGGATGTCTGTGATCTCAGCCCGACGGAAGGACTAAACAACAGGGGTGGGGAGGAGGGGGAGGGGGTAGATGTGTGTGTCAGGGAGAGATAGGCAGGTGGAAGCATAGGGAGAGGAGGGAAGGGCACAATCAGAGGAAACCAACATCTTCTGTAACCTTTGTTTTATACTCAATTTTTACTAATTGATAAGTGAGCATCAACACCTTCACTCTCTCCTTTTTGCATGGGTCTTGAAATGTGGAGAAAATAACTAAAATCCCCTGTCAATAATGAATTGTATCCGCCCACCTATTTGTCGATCCCTAGCAGCTGAGGTACAGCTACATAATGTATCACAAAGAGGACTATCGTTGTCAGCGGCCAGTCGCACAATAGCAGTTGTAACAACAAATTGTAGGTCTATGGGTCCTATGGCCAAGCCCTAGCCTCTACCAGGAAAGCTGTAATCTTATCAAGTCGAATAAGCATAAGACCAATCTAATTCTTGATTGTGAATTAAAACTTAACTTACAAGATTGGAGAGAAAGATTAAAGTGGCTAGAAATACATAGCTGTCCAGGTGATATCTTATGACTACTCAGATGCATACAGAATGATACAGACACAAAAGACACAAACATAAATGCACACAGATGCATTTGTGTGTTTGTATAATATATGTGTGTACGAATCAATAAGGGTATGAGGTCATAAGTGCGAAAGGCTATATAAAATCAGATACTAGTTGCTGATGTTGATACCCACTGTCTACCCCTCCCTGCACGGCCACCAACATGGCCATGGATTAGCAGATTTACCTTTGCCATATTGGTGCTGTAAAGGTGCTGTAATGTCGCCATAACGGCACCTCAGCTACCGCTGGCCCTAATACCTGTAATCATGTAACAGGCTTGGTGAGAGGAGACAGAGGAGTCGGAGAATCACTGATTGGAGGGAAGGAGCCGGGATGTCTGTGATCTGGGTCCGACGGATGCAATAAACAACAGGGGCGGATGGGAAGGGTAGGGGGGAGGGAGGGAGGTGGGAGATTTAGGGAGAAGAGGAAAGGGGATGATCAGAGGAAAACAACATCTTCAGTAACTTACTTTTTTAACTAATTTTTTTCACTAATTAAGAGTTCTCTCCTTTTTGCATGGGTCAAAATTTAGAAAGGAAGATGAAACACCTGTCGATGATGAACCGAATCTGCACTACTGTTCTGTCAATCAATAGAGGGCAAGGTACAACTATAGCATATACTATAATAATGAATACCTTTAGGAGCGTCCAACCTGTCAATACCCACCAGCCCCTGTATGTATTGCTCGTCTGCAGTGGAGGTGATACAGAGGACTGAGGATTAATACACAACACACTACAGCCGTCAGCTAATCATAACTAAATCACATTTGAAATAAGAACTCCACCCACCGATCTGACCAATACACTACATTCTACCCGTTTCATGGCGAAAACAACTCGGGACGATTTCTGTCTTTGATGATTGTATCTATGAGATGAAGGTGATAGGGCAGGTAAACAGCAGGGGATCAACCCAAAGAACCACTTGGTCAGTGCTGGGTCCCCCCTATTGACGCCTTCTATGATCAGCAAGGGCTACTGGGAGCCTATTCTTCACTGGAACCCCCATGGGGTGTACAGTTAACATTGGGTTAATACTGACATAACAGAAGTAATAGGCAGACTAGTTAGGGTGTTCTGTTCAATCAAATATTGCTAAAAGTCACTTACTTCACATAAAGTAAAAGCTTTGTCAAAGTAAGCCAGGCTAAAAGGCGCTAGTTTTGTTTCCTGTGAATAGTTGTCATATATACCCTGTTTTTCAAACATAGGATGTTACCCCAGATCAAATAAGCCAGATTATCATCATTCAGAATTCTCATATTTGAGGATCTGAAAACAACTGAAATGATATTTTATCATACACTTCCATTTTATGGAATAGTATTTATAAATATATACGTTGCCTTTTACTCAAATTGAAAAGAAACTGTGAGCTGTATGTAGATACAGAACCCTTTAACAATTACTCCCAAACAAAGTTGGCAACATTCAGGTAAACGAAGCTATTGAAACTATAATGACACAATTAAACACTCCATTAAAAACACCCCTCAGGGGGTATCGAGTTTAAAGACCACGGGTAACACAACCAAGGAGGGATGGTTGTGTGTGTGAGGGGCAGGGGGGTGCCTAAAAAGGGCACCTTCACAACGAGACTGTCCCACGTGACGTGGTCGTCAGGTACGCACTGACCGTAACGTCACGGCTGACGTCACTCTTTGTGTGTGACGTCACGCTCTGACGAAGGGTTTTTCAGGCCGTAAAGAGTCAATTAGAGGTAGGCCTTATCACCAGCTGCAGGGCAGGGACGGGGAGGGGGTGAATATAAACCTATATATCTTCATCAAACCTATATATCTACCCCCCCAAACTATTTCATATGGCTGGAAGATCATGTAATCACGCGAAGTCAACTAACCATTATAAAAGGAAAAAACAAAAAAAAGGGCCCGTTTGTTTACAGACACTGACAAAGGCTAGTATACTGCCTTAGTTATACTAGTCCCAAGGGTTAAGTCGAACCCTTAAGGCCGTATTCCACATGCCGATTTTACTGCTGCCGATTTTGTATTTCTTCGATTTTCTCTAAAAAATATGACATGAGATCTCACATTCAAAAGACAATGAGAAGACCTTTCCATTGATGTATGACACGTCTACATTTGACTTTTATTTCCTCTGCCGATTTTCAAAATCGGCAGCAAAATCAGTATGTGGAATACAGCCTTTAGGCAGAAGATCGTCCTTTATAGCCTCCTGTTGGCACTATAATGATGTTGATTGATGGAGTTGGTGTATTCAGCAATCTTTCAGCTATTACAACACCAACTCACATTTGTGTTCTTATACCAAGTACTTATGATCGAATCTATGGGGTTGAGAATGACGGCAAGGCAAGGCAGTGTAGTAGTTACACTCAGGGCACGAACCCAGTCTGGTGTGAGCTAAAGATGTTAACTACTACACCATCCCACCCTTCTAAACTCCCCCCCCCCCCCCAAACACACACCCATCCCTCCTGGGTTGTGTTGGCTGTGGTCTTTAAACTTGATACCCTGGGGAGGAGTTTTTAATGGAGTATTTAATTGTGTCATCGTCTCCAATAGTTTCTTTTACCTGAGTGTTTATAACCTAAGCAGCTTCTATAACAACTTCTATCAAAGACCTACCCTCTGGGGGTTCCGGGTAAGGATAGTTCCACTAGCAGCCCCTGCTGATCGTATAAGGCGCAAAAGGGGGGACCCAGCACTGACCAAGTGGTTCTTTGGGTTCAATTCCCAGTTGGTGCTCAATTCACTAAGGGATGAGGTTCAGCAACAATTGTTTCCAAGTTTTGATCCCCTGCTGTTTGCCTGCCCTGTCACCTTCATCTCATAGATTTGATCACCAAAGACAGAATTCGTCTCAACCTGTTTTCTCAGTGAATATGACCTTAGTTGTCGAAACAGTGTAAATCATCCATTACTCACTCACTCACTCTATCAAAGACATTTACTGTGATGGGCTTCACTCCTTTCTGCATAATGAGAAGCGATGAACCTTCCAAGTCATCTAATCATGACATAGAATAATCCTCCAGCGTCTTGTATGGTAGGGTTTATTTACATCTTGAAGAACAGAGATATGGGGTTCTGCTAGCAAAAGGGCCCAGGTCCCAACTCCCACACTCCGCAGTTGGGAGGAGACAAATGGCAAGAGCCACTCCCATAGGGGTGTGGCTACATCAGGGGAAAAGTACATCCAAAGGGAGTAGCTCAAGAGTGCCACTCTAGGAGATTAGGATGTACATTTATGTAAATCTAATGTTCCTTTGTCTAACCCAGCACCTTCTACATCAGCAGGATGTTACAAAACTAGCAAATACATTTACTATGCAGTTAACCTCAGTTGTCATTGCCACAATTATTACCAATGTATAACATATAGAAACATTGTCACAGTTGGACCAAACCTTTCTGGCAGAGAATTAGGACCACTCTAAGGGACTCCTTAAGAGGATCTCAGTCACAGGTACACTTTTTAGGACTTTTGGTGATAGAATGCATAGCTTTCAACTAACAAAGTCCTGAAATAGAACTTTTCTGATTCCTTATGTAATAAAACACAAGACCACTACAACAGTTATTAACCTGATTCAGCAATAGAGTTACTAATACCATATGACCCAGCAGCCAGCCTCCTTCAGTGACCTTATTCAATCTGTGTGTCCTGTGCCCTACTCGAGTAATATCAATAGTCAATAGTTTCACCCGACGTAACATCCTCACACCCACTTAACCAACGCCACTGTTCGATATTCCCCTTTGTACGACTAATGGCTGCTCCCTCATGTTGCCCACGTTACGCATCCTTATGCAGGCTACTATATAGTGGTCTCACCTCCAACCTGTCCCTGGAGGTGTTTAGTGGTCTCACATACCCAGATAAGCAGCGATGTAACAAGCACGTTCTGCAACCATACGTTTTTGGTAAGTCTGTAACCTGCCCAATTTTTTCATAATATAAACGTTACTTCTAGAAAAAGTTGAGACTTACTAAAAATGAATATTATAATAACATTGTATCTTAGTGAAGTTGAGACCTTACTTATTAAGAACTAATCACAGTAGGACATCACAATGTTAGGTTCTAAAGACATTTTTGAGTGACATTAAAATATTGTAACAAGAACCAAACCAGAACTAAACAGAATGTTATAATAACGTTATAATTACATCAACATAAAGTCATTTTTATGCTTGGGTACTGCTCCTGGAGGCTTATTTAGTGAATTACCAAATGAAGGTAAAAAAAACTGATGGGACTAAAATAACCATACTTTGTACAAACGAGACAAATATCACATGGTAAAAATATGGATACCTTACTGCTTGGAACACTGCTGTGTTGGTTAATACATTGGGCATCCCAGGGTGTTTTATGGCAGCCTTGTCTCACTGATCACCTCTAGCCTCTTCATACCCATCTATGCCCCTTCACCCTTCTTCAGTAAATGGCCTCAGCCTATTGGTGTTAACTACTCCGACTCTAAGGACCTGAGAGCCTGTTATGGCCAGTTGACCTTTGAGATGCCATCAACAGTTTCCCGCATTAATCCTGCTGACTCCTTAGTCAGTTCTCTATAAAAGCCTTTCACACAGTCAGATATCTGTATCCAACCCTTTACCCAGTCAGATAGCTGTACCTTCACCCAGTCAGATAGCTGTACCTTAACCCAGTCAGATACCTTCACCCAGTCAGATAGCTGTACCTTCACCCAGTCAGATAGCTGTACCTTCACCCAGTCAGATAGCTATACCTTCACCAAGTCAGATAGCTGTACCTTCACCCAGTCAGATAGCTGTACCTTCACCCAGTCAGATAGCTGTACCTTCACCCAGTCAGATAGCTTCACCCAGTCAGATAGCTGTACCTTCACCCAGTCAGATAGCTGTACCTTCACCCAGTCAGATAGCTTCACCCAGTCAGATAGCTGTACAAAGCCCAGTCAGATAGCTGCACCTTCACCCAGTCAGATAGATGTACCTTCACCAAGTCAGATAGCTGTACCTTCACCTAGTCAGATAGCTGAACCTTCACCCAGTCAGATAGCTGTCCCTTCACCTAGTCAGATAGTTGTACCTTCGACCATTCAGATAGCTGTACCTTCACCTAGTCAGATAGCTGTACCTTCACCCAGTCAGATAGCTGTACCTTCACCCAGTCAGATAGCTGCACCTTCACCCAGTCAGATAGCTTCACCTTCACCCAGTCAGATAGATGTACCTTCACCCGGTCAGATAGCTTCACCTTCACCCAGTCAGATAGATTTACCTTCACCCGGTCAGATAGCTGTACCTTCACCCAGTCAGATAGCTGTACCTTCACCCAGTCAGATAGCTGTACCTTCACCCAGTCAGATAGCTTCACCCAGTCAGATAGCTGTACAAAGCCCAGTCAGATAGCTGCACCTTCACCCAGTCAGATAGATGTACCTTCACCAAGTCAGATAGCTGTACCTTCACCTAGTCAGATAGCTGAACCTTCACCCAGTCAGATAGCTGTCCCTTCACCTAGTCAGATAGTTGTACCTTCGACCATTCAGATAGCTGTACCTTCACCTAGTCAGATAGCTGTACCTTCACCCAGTCAGATAGCTGTACCTTCACCCAGTCAGATAGCTGCACCTTCACCCAGTCAGATAGCTTCACCTTCACCCAGTCAGATAGATGTACCTTCACCCGGTCAGATAGCTTTACCTTCACCCAGTCAGATAGATGTACCTTCACCCGGTCAGATAGCTGTACCTTCACCCAGTCAGATAGCTGGACCTTCACCCAGTCAGATAGCTGTACCTTCACCCAGTCAGATAGCTTCACCCAGTCACATAGCTGTACAAAGCCCAGTCAGATAGCTGCACCTTCACCCAGTCAGATAGATGTACCTTCACCCAGTCAGATAGATGTACCTTCACCCAGTCAGATAGCTGCACCTTCACCCAGTCAGACAGCTGTACCTTCACCCAGTCAGATAGCTGTACCTTCACCCAGTCAGATAGCTGTACCTTCATCCAGTCAGATAGCTTCACCCAGTCAGACAGCTGTACCTTCACACAGTCAGATAGCTGCACCTTCACCCGGTCAGATAGCTGTACCTTCCCCCAGTCAGATAGCTGTACCTTCACCCAGTCAGATAGTTGGACCTTCTCCCAGTCAGATACCTTCACCCAGTCAGATGGCTGTACCTTCACCCAGTCAGATAGCTGTACCTTCACCCAGTCAGATAGCTGTACCTGCACTCAGTCAGTTAGCTGTACCTTCACCCAGTCAGATAGCTGTACCTTCACCCAGTCAGATACCTTCACCCAGTCAGATAGCTGTACCTTCACCCAGTCAGATAGCTGTACCTTCACCCAGTCAGATAGCTATACCTTCACCAAGTCAGATAGCTGTACCTTCACCCAGTCAGATAGCTGTACCTTCCCCCAGTCGGATAGCTGTACCCAGTCAGATAGCTGAACCTTCGCCCAGTCAAATAGCTGTACCTTCACCCAGTCAGATAGCTGTACCTTCACCAAGTCAGATAGCTGTACCTTCACCCAGTCAGATAGCTGTACCTTCACTCAGTGAGATAGCTGCACCTTCACCTAGTAAGATAGCTGTACTTTCCCCCAGTCAGATAGCTGTTCCTTCACCCAGTCAGATTGCTGTTCCTTCACCCAGTCAGATAGCTTCACCCAGTCAGATAGCTGTACCTGCACTCAGTCAGTTAGCTGTACCTTCACCCAGTCAGATAGCTGTACCTTCACCCAGTCAGATAGCTGCACCTTCACCTAGTAAGATAGCTGTACTTTCCCCCAGTCAGATAGCTGTTCCTTCACCCAGTCAGATTGCTGTTCCTACACCCAGTCAGATAGCTTCACCCAGTCAGATAGCTGTACCTGCACTCAGTCAGTTAGCTGTACCTTCACCCAGTCAGATAGCTGTACCTTCACCCAGTCAGATAGCTGAACCTTCTCCCAGTCAGATAGCTGTACCTTCACCCAGTCAGATAGCCGTAACTCCACCCAGTCGGATAGCTGTACCTTCACCCTGTCATATAGTTCTACCTTCAGTCAGTCAGATAGCTGTACCTTCACCCAGTCAGATAGCTGTACCTTCACCCTGTCATATAGTTCTACCTTCACCCTGTCATATAGTTCTACCTTCACCCAGTCAGATACCTGTCCCTTCTCCCAGTCTGATAGCTGTCCCTTCACCCAGTCAGATAGCTGTACCTTCACCCTGTCAGATAGCTGTACATTCACCCAGTCAGATAGCTGTACCCAGTTAGATAGCTGTACCTTCACCCAGTCAGATAGCTGTACCCAGTCAGATGCCTGTACCTTCACCCAGTCAGATACCTGTACCTTCACCCAATCAGATACCTGTACCTTCAACCAGTCATTTAGCTGTACCTTCCCCCGTCAGATAGCTATACCTTCAGTCAGATTCCTAACTTAGTTAGACTAACATCACAAAGCAATGTTCTAACAGCATCAGATATTAGTATTCATTGTTTGTTCATGAACCAGTATCACTGCAAATAATGATGTGTATTGATACTTCCGCATGACATCATGGAGAAAATCATACTTTTCGATAATTAGCCTACACCATAATGAACATGTGATTGTCACATGACCGCTGTAGCCAATCAGCCGGCAGTCACCGATATGATATGAATATAAATGTGGGCCTGCAACTCAGATTGTTCAGAGCTACCCATAGCAAAACACAAGGGAATGTTATCAGAATAACATAGAATGCTTTTACGTCGTTATCGTTCATTGGCTGTCATTGTTACACCAACATAAGGCTAAATCCTCTGCAAATCACGTTTTGTGACATTCTTCAAAGTAACTAGAATGTTTTATGGCATCACACCCTTCTCTAGGTTAATATTATAATTATAGCTGATCATATGTTGCTGCAAGATTAATTCAACTAATGATGAAAATCTCAGCATGCTAAAAAAGTAAATTCCAGGTTACTCACCAACTTGGAAGACAGGCACATTTGAGTCCTGTATCAGAATATCCAGATGACGTCATGATGCAGTGACGTTACGCTTTTGTCCTTATCCTTGGCAACAATCCTTGTACTTCTATGGATTCTGTTGAGGCTCTAACCCTATTGAAGGCTGAAAAAGGAAGAGAGGAAAGTTAGGAGACATCCTACCTTAAATCATAACACACAAAGTATTAATTAAAACTTGTTTAAAGTACGGCTGACATTGATTAATCTCCCCTGTCAGAACCAGTGGCGGGCGTCAAGCATCGCCCGCCTTACTGCCATGTAATACCAGGACATATTTACGAGGGACAGTCTAGTAGGACAGAATCACCTGCCTCTAGTCCCAAGCAATAGTATGACGTTATAACGTTATTATAACGTTCTGTTAAGTTCTGCTTTGGTTCTTGTTAAGTTATTTTGATGGCACTCAAAAAGGTCTTAAGAACCTAATCTTGCGACGTATTTCATGTAATGATAACGTTCTTGTAATGATCTTTATTAGTAAGGTCTCAACTTCACTAAAATATGACGTTATTATAACATTCTCTTTTGGTAAGTCTCAACTTGATCTAAAATAACATAACTGTTATGTGAAAATTACAGGCTAGTTTAGAAGGTTACAGACCAAGCAAAAAAGTACAGTTGCACAACGTGCTTAAGCTTGTTACATCGCTGCTTGACTAGGGTCTAACTGTAACCTATATGAGGCACGGTATCATTTGACTAATTATGACAGAGTTGCAATGGACATAAGTGACAGATATAGCATGAGCCAACATACATTTTTGGTTAGTCTATTTCTTGTTAAATTGTCACATGACAATTATCTTATTTTAGGTAAGGTTTAGAATGTTATAATAACATATAATTTTAGTGATGTTGAGACCTTACCCATACAGACTGTTATAATAAAGGTTCTTTTTATGTGAAATAATGTAACAAGAATGTTACAATAACATCACAAAGAAATGCTGCAATGTTATCTTCTAAAGACGTTTTTTTGGGTGCCATCAACAGAATGTAACAATAACCAAACCAGAACTAAATAGAACAGTGCTGTAGCATTATAATAACATCACATTCTTGCTTTGGATGGAGCATGTACACAACTATGTAAGTGGGTGACCAGACATCAGATGTTTTGAAAGAACAGAAGACGGAAAGTGAAACCAAACAAGCTTTGATGAAACTTTGAATTGGATTTCTTCTCATAACACAAATGAGTTACAAGTATTTATATGATCATGTTTCCTTATTTCAACATAAATGCGATTCTCATGTTCAGCCTTTTAAGCTTTTTATTCTCAGCAATCTTCTTATTGCAGCCTTATTACATCTAAGAACAATATCTTCTGGCGCTTGACTTTTCTTTTGGCTCAAATTGATTAATTCATAGATTTTGCACACATATAAAATACTTATAATACAACAATCAAATGGAGGAATTAATATTCAAAATGTAAACCTCGTTTATGAGAACATGAAGTCGTCAAATGGACAAATCACAATATATTATGAAGTTTGAAAGAGACATCCTTCCTTATTAGGTAAATATATATTCTAGAAGAACCTAATTGTCCATCATCACTGGGCAACATTGTAAAAAATAAAGCTTTTACTAAAATGTTTTCACCTTTTATGGGTCTATATACAATATATTGCTACAGTAGATCATACCTTATAAAGCAAGGTTTTTATGAGTAACTACCAAATTACTGTGTATATGTATAGATCGGCTTTCTTTCTGTCCACATTTGGCAACATGAAAATTTTCGTGATGTCCTTATACATATATGAACTTTGACATGTAATTTAAAAGTTACAACCCTTTCAAAGCATACTCTAATTTGCTAAGGAGACAGAAAAAAACAATATTAAGAAGATATGCACGAACACCCTAAAGGCCATCTTATGTTTATTTTATCATAAACATCTTAGTTAATGTCATTATTATCTATTTGTTGGGTCTATAACTTAAAGGTTTTGATATAGTAAAAAAGATTTGTTTGGATATTTTGCTGAAAAGCTGGTTCAACCAGACCGTGTGTAATGCAAACCCATTTGGATGTCGGCTGGAGGATGTTGGATCGGTGTGTAATGTCCCCAGGGCCCGGGGCTTTCTGTCCCTGTAGGCCCGGTGTGTAACGTCCCGTCTGTCAACCCAGGGCCTGGGGCTTTCTGTCCCTGTTGGCCCGGTGTGTAACGTCATGTCAGTCCAGGGCCCGGGTCTTTCTGTTCCTGTTGGCCCGGTGTGTAACGTCCTGTCAGCCCAGGGCCTGGGGCTTTCTCTCCCCATTGGCCCAGTGTAGGCTTAGGTCCAGCCATCTGATAGTGGTGCCCGTTCATTTCCCAAGTTTATATGTCGGAAGAAGTCGTTCCCATTCTCTTACGAAAGAATTCCTTTGTGCATCCCTTTTGCCCTAATTTCTTCTATTCCTATCTCCCTGATTTGTCTGAACCTGGGTCTAATTCTTGCTCTCTAGCTGCTATTCTTGTCTATGAGGCTCTTCTAGGCTGTCTCGTGCCCATTCCCAGGAAGTAGAGAGATGTGAACACAGTGAATTCCAAAGTGGGACTGTTTATTCTCGTGCAATCACTTCTATTTATAGCCATAACCTGGCTCCTGATTGGTTACATAACATCACATGGTCACTTTGACCCTTACTAAGATCACTTCCGGTCAAGAATACAAGATACATCACAATTTCGTGTTAAATGACAGTTTTGTGTAACTCGTACCGCACAAGTTTGTACCACACAAGTTCGTACCATGTGTCCCGAAACACAGTTATACTTGTAACTCTAACAGCGACATTATTGGACCTTTAACCTTTATAATTACTACACTACCTCCTGTCATGCTATTGAATTGATTACTATAATTCATCACATTTTGAAAGAACAGAAGACAGAAAGTGAAACAAAACAAGACCTTTTGTCATGTAAGCCCCTTCCGATGTGGGATGGAGTGCCAACAGTATAGAAAAACTGTGTCCTGTCTGTCAGCCAAGGACCAGTGGCTTTCTGTACCTGTTGGCCCGGCTCAGTGTTTAATGGCCCAGAGAGTGGTCGAGGCTGGTCTGTGGGCTTAAGCCCACAGCGAGTGAAGCATCTGTATACAGACCACTCACCAACCGACACCTGTCACCATGCACCCTCCCTTCTGTCCCACTGTGGTCGCCTAGCAACAGGCAGGGCATTGCTGGCACTGACCCCTGCCTGCAGGTACATGGACTAATCCCACAGACAATACGCCCCACTTTGATCTTCCCGGTTTGAAGGTCTTACCCACCGACAGAGGCTGTCCGGACCACAGTGGGGGCATCCCGGGTCATTTCAAGGTCAGGGGGTCTCAGCAGGGAAGGCCCTTCTTCAATGGTTCTTTTACACTGTAAAGCCACATACCCACTAAGTGACTTTACCAGCAACGGGTGACAGGTTGGACCCCGATAATCCTGTTTCCCCTGATCGCCTGTCAGTATGGTATATTAAAATATACATGTTTGATCTGGATCGCTGAGAAAATCAGCCGATTCTTCCCTTAGAATCGGCCGGTTTTAACGCCGATCTGATGGCCGACACAGGCAAAATTGCCTAGTGGGTATGGCCCTTTACACAAAAAGAGGTATGGAGCAAACTTCAGAACCAGCTTCAAATTATTGGTTAGCTATCTCAATAGGTGGGGGTAAAGGTGATTACAGTTCAGGGAAAGTAATTTGTCTCAAGGCAGTTTGACCCTCTGTTTGACAAGGCACAGTGAGTCAGGTCAGGCTACAAGCCATGGGTAACTTACAACAAGGTTTGTGCACCTGTTATTGTGCAGTATAAAACCATTAAGTCTATATTCCACTATGCAGTACTTGCTTGTGGTACCATGAAATGATGCAAGCAAACTGACACAAACTTGCTTGCAGTAGGGTACTACAACATGGAATATAGGAAAATACTTGCAGTATTTTGATTGCGTTAGGTCCTACCAAAAATGAATTTTTATTGGTTTATTCTGGATTGCTTGTGGTGGGATATACCAACATGTTGGTATCTGAAATACAAACTACTCACGGTGGCTAAAATGTGGCACTGCAACTGCTACCTACTGTATAGTGGAATATGGCCATTCGTCCCATATGTGGCAAGCATCCTTATAGTCCGTAAGGAGTTTCCACCAACCAGGCCAAAATAAGAACACCCCTCAAATGTTTGTAAAACATTTTATTACATTCACACATGTTTTATGAAATGTAGACATCATATTTAATATTAAAAAGTATCACAGTATAAGTCCCTAAAAGAAGATACATAGGCAGTGTCACACTTAAGGTTTGGAACTCTAACATAATCACTCAAGAGCCCTGCCATCTTAGCTTAAGAGACTGCTGGTGGGACACAGCCTTGTAGTTCTTGAAACTTTCCTTTTTTGAAAGAGTGGGAAGTCATTTACCCCCAAAGCATCATTGAGATGGTGAGAAATCCCACTTCCAAACCACCTGGAGTTGAATGTTGAAAGTGCTCAGTCTAGGTTATATTATACTTGTTCCTTCCATTGACCTCATTTACTTATTTAGTCCCTAAAACTATAATGGTATTCCTGATGTGTTCCATTTGTAGGGTGTGAGCCACCAAGTAGACACATTATTGTACAAAACCATTAACACCATTCTGGAGTCAGCAATAGGTAAAGGTTTAACATCAGTGACCACCTTTCATCTGTCATTTCTGTTTCTTCGTGCAAGGCCTTTTTCATCATCTCAGTTTGTGAGTTCTCTAAGGGACCGTTCAGATTATCCTACAGAGGTCATGGACACTTTGAAGTGAGCAGCAGGAAATCCTAGAAGTCCTGGAGGCCCCTACTAGTGTGTCTGCTAGATGGGTCTGTCAGGTTGTGGGGCTTAGTGCCCGCTAAATCCGCTAGATGTCATGATCAGGCATGGCATCGGAGTTACACTTCAAACAAGAACTCTTGGGAAGGGGTCTGTCAAAGGGGAGGTAGGGGTCAGGGGAAGAGAAGGGGGTCAGTGTTGGGGGCCAGTGGAAAGGGATGGCACAGTCTTAGGAGCCAGGGGTAGACGAGGAGTCAGCCTTAGGGGCCAGGGTGAGGGGAGGACAGTGTTAGGGGCCAGGGGAAGAGGAGGGGTCAGTCGTAGGGGCCAGGGGTAGAGGAGGGGTCAGTCTTAGCGGCCAGAGGTAGAGGGGAGGTGAGTCTTAGGGGCCAGAGGTAGATGAGAGGTGAGTCTTAGGGGCCAGGGGTAGAAGAGGGGTCAGTCTTAGGGGGCAGGGGTAGAGGAGGGGTCAGTCTTAGGGACCAGAGGAAGAGGAGGGATCAGTCTAAGGGGCCAGGGGTAGAGGAGGGGTCAGTGTTAGGGGCCAGGGGTAGAGGAGGGGACAGTCTTAGGGGGCAGAGGAAGAGGAGGGATCAGTCTAAGGGGCCAGGGGTAGAGGAGGGGTCAGTCTTAGGGGCCAGGGGTAGAGGAGGGGTCAGTCTTAGGGACCAGGGGTAGAGGAGGGGTCAGTCTTAGGGGCCAGGGGTAGAGGAGGGGTCAGTGTTAGGGGCCAGGGGTAGAGGAGGGGTCAGTCTTAGGGACCAGGGGTAGAGGAGGGGTCAGTCTTAGGGGCCAGGGGTAGAGGAGGGGTCAGTCTTAGGGGCCAGGGGTAGAGGAGGGGTCAGTCTTAGGGGCCATGGGTAGAGGAGAGGTCAGCTTTAGGGGCCGGGGTAGAGGAGGGGTCAGTCTTAGGGGCCAGGGGTAAAGGAGGGGTCAGTCTTAGGGTACAGGGGTAAAGGAGGGGTCAGTCTTAGGGGCAAGGGGTAGAGGAGTGGTCAGTCTTAGGGGCCAGGGGTAGAGGAGGGGTGAGTCTTAGGGGCCAGGGGTAGGGGAGGGGTGAGTCTTAGGGGCCATGGGTAGAGGAGGGGACAGTCTTAGGGGCCAGGGGTAGAGGAGGCGTCAGTCTTAGGGGCCATGGGTAGAGGAGGCATCAGTCTTAGGGGCCAGGGGTAGAGGAGGGGTCAGACTTAGGGGCCAGGGGTAGAGGAGGGGTCAGTCTTCGGGGCCAGGGGTAGAGAAGGGGTCAGTCTTAGGGGCCAGGGGTAGAGGAGGGGTCAGTGTTAGGGGCCTAGGGGCCAGATTTTGAAGTTTTAAGGGCGAGGTTCAGTCATGTTTCAGATTTAGCTGGTTGATAATGTCCTGTGAAACTTTTTGGGAAAGATGACTTCATATGAAGGTTAATTTCCTTCTATAGAACAAGAAGCGTCCAAGCTACAAAATATGTGTAGCACTTTCATATGTTCAAAGCCCTAATGGTTGTACCTACCACTGATTCCAAATAATGAGACTTGACAGAACTTGATGCTCTCCATGAAGGCTTTGAAGGCTTTGTCCTCATACTACCTTGTTTGTGACAGTCCTTAATTCTCCTCATACTGATATCTCCTTGTTGATAAGACTATCCTCATTATCTCCTATCTGACTGTATTCACCATCCTCCCATGTGTGACAGACCTTATTGTTGGGTTGAAAGATTGTTTCCATACTTCCCAGCATGAGACCCACCCCATTCTGATGCAGCCTGTTAAACTGTCTTTCTCAGATCACTTAAACCCCAAAGATGTCTGATCCAAGAGTTATTGGTGATCCATTGGGTAGGATCGGAGACTGATTTGATTATTCAAAAACGTCACATGCTTTCACTTCCATTCATCTTTTTGATTAATGCAACTGTCTTTTATGAATAAGACAATGCACCTACCTGGAAACAAAACTCCAGAATATTGCTTTGATAAATCAAAATTGTTGGATTATCAAAACCTGGACGAAATTTGATTCAATTAAAGCAACTTCAGGGCACCAATCTACAACCATCTTTAAAACACTCAAATCCACTAAATGTCTGTCCTTGTGTTCTGTGTAGCTAAAATCATTCATCTAATTATCTGTCCAAAACATGCATCAAGCTTGTGGTTTCTGCCCTATAATTTCCGACTCACGTCAATATAGTGCATTTGTCCATTTCATAGACAAAGGCACAGACTGCCTCCTATCCGATTCACCCCTCAAGGTTTTACATTTGCTTCGTTGTTGCCGTTGATTGAGTAAATTTACTTAACCATTCCTTAAAGCAGCTTTCTAGGTATTTTCATAAGGGCCATATTATGTATACGTCTAACTCCATATTATTTGTTGCAGGCCCATCTGGGGTATGAGGGAGGTAAATCGGCCTCCGTAACACTCGCCCGGGGCCCCAGCTGGTCCCTGGGATATTAGAGGCAATGCCTTGGCTATCTGTCTCATGTCAATTAGGGAGAAGCTTACCCCCAGGATTACCTGCACCATTCAATCCCCCTAAGACTCTCTGTACACAGTTCTCATTGTGTTGCATGCAGCTCAAACTATGTACTTTGGATAATTAGCCCAGAATTACCTATAGATGGATAAGTGTATTAAAAGTATATATCTCAGAGCTTACAAAACATACTTAGACAAAAGGTAGATTATGTTGTTTCCTCCCTCTGTGGATGTCCTTATCTATAGTGGATTGCCAATGTCTGCTTAAGTTAGCTAACAACACCTGTAGGACTTAACAAGCACCTGAGACCACAGCGGGCTTTAATTAATTGTATTTCTATTTCTATCCTTTTCAGACCAACTAACAAAGAATACCTAACAATAAGATGGTTTATCTGCCATTCCATGACGGAATTCATGTCCTTCTTTGATTAGTGTCCAGTAAAGCGCTACCCCAATCTGAGAGATGTTTCCTTGGGATACTGTGTCCCTGACCAGTGGGCCACCTCTGATAGGTGCCCAGGTCTGGAGGGTATTTCAAAAGTAATACTAAGAAATTAGTGGTACACTTGAGATTTGCTTCAGGTCCAAAGACATGTTTAAGAGTTTTCTTTAAAATTTCTTGAAAAAAGTTTGATGTTTTTCTTTGTTGTATCTGTTAATTCATATGCCCCTTTCCCCCTTCCACTCTTGCCAAGTGAAACGAAATGTCACTCTCCATCACATTTTCAAGGCCAATGTAATATCAAAGCATGAATAGATATGCTTGGAGAGTTAAACAAATTCTGAAATACCCCGGTCAAAAAAGTTTCTTACCATTGTATTAGCCATTGGAATTTGAACCTCACAGATCACATTTTAGTTCATCTCAGAGTATCAAGACCCATAGACTATTTGCAATAATTCTATATGAAAGGGTTTCACAAAGAATTCTAAAAGTTTCTTCCAAAGAATAACGTACATCAACGAAATTAAACAAAGAAAACCAAACAAAGAGTTCTTGATAATAAGAATTATTCTGAAATCACCTCCTGATAGGGTGGTCGGCTCCATCTCCCAGGTTTTTTTTTCATCTACATGAAATTCTCCCATATTGTCTTGTACTTTGACAATGCCTGCAAGTAGAACAACGAGCCAAATGTCTTTTTCTGTCCACAAACCTCAAGTTAACCAAAGCTCCTTTTGCTTATGATTTGTGTTTTGTTTCAGCTAATGGGTTCTTCGTTTGTGTGTTTTCATGTTTGTTTCCCTGCATACTTTATGTATGTGTACATTCTGCCTCCAAATGTATAAATACAAGATAGGAATGAATCTGATTCAGAAAATCTCTACAGTCACCTCAGCATCTTGTGTTGCATAAGTGTTACCTCTTTGATGTGTGGAGTGAAAACTGACAGTATTTTCTCAAAATCACTCCAGTTAGGAAAACCCTTATTATCCCTATTTCCTGCTGCTGGCGATGTAGACATCTGTAACATCTAACCCTGTCGGAGGCAGTGTGGGTAAATATAGGCAATTCTCGTTCCAGGCAAGACCGGAAGTACGGCTATTACATCTCGCCGACTGTGCAGAATCAGGCTTCGGATAAACGAGACTTCCCGCAACCGCTGTCAATCCCACCATAACTCCAACCCCTGCCGCCACCTGATAGTTCCGGTCACCTGACCCCGTCCAGCCAATCACAGAGCCGCTCTCTGCCCGCTGTAAGGTCAGCTGACCTGCCTGGACCAATGAGCTGTTGGCATACATCTGAGCGATGGCCAGTATTGGGCTAGGTGCCAAATGGAGATTGGGAGAAGGCGATAAAATTATGGTCAAAGAGATCTAGAATTAAACCGATGCTTCAAATCATACATTTTAGAAGTATGCAACTTTATCAGCCAATATAACTGAGCTATATACACTACAAGTTAATGCTGCAAAAACAGTGTATGTTATTATCATGCATTTCGATGTGCATTTCTTCACTGAAAAACATTACTTCAAAATGGGTAATATTGTGCATGAACTAGGGTGAGTACCTTCATTGAAGGGGACCTTGAACCCCTTTCCCTATCCTAAAGAAATCACAACTAAACCTGTGTCACCGTTCTACAGTCCCCAAAGCCTCAATCCTTGTCCTACAGACCCCACAGTGAGACCCTTGTCCCTGTCCTACAGACCCCACAGTGAGGTCCTGTCCCTGTCCTACAGACCCCACAGTGAGACCCTTGTCCCTGTCCTACAGACCCCACAGTGAGGCCCTGTCCCTGTCCTACAGACCCCACAGTGAGGTCCCTGTCCTACAGACCCCACAGTGAGACCCTTGTCCCTGTCCTACAGACCCCACAGTGAGGCCCTGTCCCTGTCCTACAGACCCCACAGTGAGGTCCCTGTCCTACAGACCCTACAGTGGGGCCCCTGTTCCTGTCCTACAGACCCCACAGTGAGGCCCCTGTCCCTGTCCTAAAGACCCCACAGTGAGGCCCCTGTCCCTGTCCTACAGACCCCACAGTGAGGCCCCTGTCCCTGTCCTACAGACCCCACAGTGGGGCCCCTGTCCCTGTCCTACAGACCCCACAGTGAGGCTCCTGTCCCTGTCCTACAGACCCCACAGTGAGGCTCCTGTCCCTGTCCTACAGACCCCACAGTGAGACCCCTGTCCCTGTCCTACAGACTCCACAGTGAGACTCCTGTCCCTGTCCTACAGACCCCACTGTGAGGCCCCTGTCCCTGTCCTACAGACCCCATAGTGAGGCCCCTATCCCTGTCCTACAAACCCCACAGTGAGGCCCCTGTCCCTGTCTTAGACACCCTACAGTGAGGCTCCAGTCCCTGTCCTACAGACCCAACAGTGAGGCCCCTGTCCCTGTCCTATAGACCTCACAGTGAGACCCCTGTCCCTGTCCTACAAACCCCACAGTGAGGCCCCTGCCCTACAGACCCCACAGTGAGGCCACTGTCGCTGTCCTACAGACCCCACAGTGAGGCTCCTGTCCCTGTCCTACAGACCCCACAGTGAGGCTCCTGTCCCTGTCTTACAGACCCCACAGTGAGGCCCCTGTCCCTGTCCTACAGACCTCACAGTGAGCCCCCTGTCCCTGTCCTACAGACCCCACAGTGAGGCCCCTGTCCCTGTCCTACAGACCCCACAGTGAGCCCCCTGTCCCTGTCCTACAGACCCCACAGTGAGGCCCCTGTCCCTGTCCTACAGACCCCACAGTGAGCCCCCTGTCCCTGTCCTACAGACCCCACAGTGAGGTCCCTGTCCCTGTCCTACAGACCCCACAGTGAGCCCCCTGTCCCTGTCCTACAGACCCCACAGTGAGGCTCCTGTCCCTGTCCTACAGACCCCACAGTGAGGCTCCTGTCCCTGTCTTACAGACCCCACAGTGAGGCCCCTGTCCCTGTCCTACAGACCCCACAGTGAGCCCCCTGTCCCTGTCCTACAGACCCCACAGTGAGGCCCCTGTCCCTGTCCTACAGACCCCACAGACCCCACAGACCCCACAGACCCACAGTCAGGCCACTGCCCCTGTCCTGCAGACCACACGTTGAGGCTCCTGTCCCTGTCCTACAGACCCCACAGTGAGGCTCATGGCCCTGTCCTACAGACCCCACAGTGAGGCCCCTGTCCCTGTCCTACAGACCCCACAGTGAGCCCCCTGTCCCTGTCCTACAGACCCCACAGTGAGGCCCCTGTCCCTGTCCTACAGACCCCACAGTGAGCCCCCTGTCCCTGTCCTACAGACCCCACAGTGAGGTCCCTGTCCCTGTCCTACAGACCCCACATTGAGCCCCCTGTCCCTGTCCTACAGACCCCACAGTGAGGCTCCTGTCCCTGTCCTACAGACCCCACAGTGAGGCTCCTGTCCCTGTCTTACAGACCCCACAGTGAGGCCCCTGTCCCTGTCCTACAGACCTCACAGTGAGCCCCCTGTCCCTGTCCTACAGACCCCACAGTGAGGCCCCTGTCCCTGTCCTACAGACCCCACAGACCCCACAGACCCCACAGACCCACAGTCAGGCCACTGCCCCTGTCCTGCAGACCACACGTTGAGGCTCCTGTCCCTGTCCTACAGACCCCACAGTGAGGCCCCTGTCCCTGTCCTACAGACCCCACAGACCCCACAGACCCCACAGACCCACAGTCAGGCCACTGCCCCTGTCCTGCAGACCACACGTTGAGGCTCCTGTCCCTGTCCTACAGACTCCACAGTGAGGCTCATGGCCCTGTCCTACAGACCCCACAGTGAGGCCCCTGTCCCTGTCCTACAGACCCCACAGTGAGCCCCCTGTCCCTGTCCTACAGACCCCACAGTGAGGCCCCTGTCCCTGTCCTACAGACCCCACAGTGAGCCCCCTGTCCCTGTCCTACAGACCCCACAGTGAGGTCCCTGTCCCTGTCCTACAGACCCCACATTGAGCCCCCTGTCCCTGTCCTACAGACCCCACAGTGAGGCTCCTGTCCCTGTCCTACAGACCCCACAGTGAGGCTCCTGTCCCTGTCTTACAGACCCCACAGTGAGGCCCCTGTCCCTGTCCTACAGACCTCACAGTGAGCCCCCTGTCCCTGTCCTACAGACCCCACAGTGAGGCCCCTGTCCCTGTCCTACAGACCCCACAGACCCCACAGACCCCACAGACCCACAGTCAGGCCACTGCCCCTGTCCTGCAGACCACACGTTGAGGCTCCTGTCCCTGTCCTACAGACTCCACAGTGAGGCTCATGGCCCTGTCCTACAGACCCCACAGTGAGGCCCCTGTCCCTGTCTTACAGATCCCACAGTGAGGCCCCTGTCCCTGTCCTACAGACCCCACAGTGAGGCCCGTCTCTGTCCTACATTTCCAACATTGTTGCCCCTGTCCCTGTCCTACAGACTCCACAGTGAGTCTCCTGTCCTACAGACCCCACAGTGAGACCCCTGTCCCATCCTATAAAATAATATAGTCCGGCCCCTGTCCCTTTCCTACATTATGTCATTTAAGTTTAGGCATTGCATATAGCCTCCATCTAAAAAACAAAATTATTTACCAAATTTATCATATGATATATGCTAATTTCACAATTTCTAATAATGAAAAGACACATCAAATATGTATATATTACTTCATAGAGTTTATGGTTAAACCTTTGTCAGCACCCCCCACCCCTCCTCCTAGTGGTCAACTGGCCTAATTAATGTAATTAAGTCAGAGGCCAAAGGTGAGATGGGGAAGTGCACCCCTGCTGTGAGAGCAGTGGGATTCTGGACACCAAGGTAGACACATGTTCTTTGTATAAGAGCCATTGCCCATGCTCTAACCTGTGACTGAAGAAACAATACAACATCTCAATACTTCTCCTGTCTTAAACTTTTCACTACTGAACAACAACTATAATCTGATAGTACTACCACAAAACTTAAAGTAGTCCATGTCCCTGTCCTAGAAAACCACACAGTGAGGCCTCTGTCCTACAAAACCTCTGTCCCTTGGGGCAGCTCACCCTTATTTGTAGAAGACAAAGTGTGTTGGGAGCAGGGGAACAATCAGATGAGGAGAACTAATCTTTGCCGAGGCCATCTCTCGTCTCCGCGGAACGACAACACAATTATCTGTGTGTTTCCCACTCCCAGTCCGGTCACGGCACTGGGAGGCGTGTGAGGATTCCGACATCTCTCTCCCTACTGCCAAGGGACATGGGACATACTAGGATAGCACGACAGACCTTATCTTACACATTATACCTGGTGAATGCTGCAAATAGAGCCGCGTTTATTACTCTATCACATCAAACAGAGGGTTATTTTCTGTATCTTTTATTCTAAAAGATAATTTTATTTAATGTAAACTACCTATCACCAAATCCTACTTTCAAATTATGATCCTATTCCAGTATACTTAAAAAGATGTCTGATGTGAGAAAGTCTCATATTAGCAGTTTACGGATTTTATACTGATAACACTCATGTATTGCAAGCAGGGAATACCCAGGATTGTCTGTAATGAAAAAGCCAAATTGCCCTGTGGGGACTCCCATTTTGCGGCTTAGCTCGTCTTTGCCAGAATAGTGTTTTTATTAATGGTGTATTGGGTCTGGGATAGAGCCAGCAATTGACCGTGCAACTGGTCATTCACCCCCTGAGTCTACCCACCACTGTCAACACAATCTGATTGGTTGAGAGATGTGTCACGTGACCGGGCATGGCAGTTGGGGAGAACCTGATTGGATGTTGAGAAGCTGAGATATTGGTAACAGTCCAGCCTCTGACCACTATCGGGGGTCACAGGAAGATGATGTGTTCTGCTAAAGCCCCATACCCACTAACCGACTGGCCGATGTTGTCAGCTGAAAATTACTAAACATGTTTAGGCCTGGATTGGCTTGATCAGAGCCGATGGTCTGCATGGCCGTTGGCGCCCATGAGACATCGGTGCCAATTATGTGTGGGTATGGGTTGTCTAAGCACAGTCGGCAGTCGGGCGTTCCGATGTCGGCCCGGATTTGCCCCAAAATCGCCTAGTGGGTATGGCACTTAACTCTACCTTGTCAGAGGGAGCATGGGGACTGATGGTGGAACTGAACAAATCACAACAGCCCACAGCTAAAGCTGGGACTGAACTAATCATATCATTGGCCAGAATGTTGAAAGAAGGGTCATCTTGGAAGATCAAAAGAAGGGTCATATTGGAAGAAGACATAAATAGATAATAAAATGATTCACAGCTAAAGGTGGGACAGGTCACAGCTGAGGGTGAAACTGAACCAATCAGAAGAAGTCTAAGCTAAACATGGAGTTGAGCCAATCGCAATGTGTCACAGCTAAAGGTGGGACTGAACCAATCACAACAGGCCACAGATAAAGATGGGACTGAACCAATCACAACAGGCCACAGATAAAGATGGGACTGAACCAATCACAACAGGCCACAGATAAAGGTGGGACTGAACCAATCATAACAGGCCACAGATAAAGATGGGACTGAACCAATCACAACAGGCCACAGCTAAAGGTGGGATTGAACCAATCACAACAGGCCACAGATAAAGGTGGGACTGAACCAATCATAACAGGCCACAGATAAAGATGGGATTGAACCAATCACAACAGGCCACAGCTAAGGTTGGGACTGAACCAATCACAACAGGCCACAGATAATGGTAGGACTGAACCAATTACAACAGGTGTTATCTAAACATGGGAATGAACCAATCAGAAGAAGTCCTAGCTAATTCTTCGACTGACCTATTCACAACAGAATGTGACAAAAGATTCAGATAAAAAGGAAGGACATGAAAGGATGATTTTCTTCTTTATGGACATGTATATTGCTATGACACATAGACCTGTTGAATTTGAACATTATTATTCTCAACTTTAGTTCTATGGTGTTTGAGCCTCAAAGTGCTTCTTTTGAATTTTCCCTTTATTTTCTAAAGGTGGAAGAAAGAACACAAGAGCACAATTACCATGTTTATCAAGAAAGGTGTAACTGTTCTTCAAAGACAGATCCTTGCATTAAATTTTTAAAAGCATTACATTTAAATAATTGATGTGCAATTTAATAAAATTTTGGTTCCACTTTTGAAAATACACTGTTGTTGGGACCATGCAAGGTGTAACTCTCTTTGATCAGAGCCAGACTGTCTGTTCTTTCTGTCCTTTGACACCCAAGAGCCCAGGTAATAAGTCCTAATGAGAGGGGCTTCAGGTTATGGGGCTCTAGTTACTCCATGCTGAGACAGTCAGAAGTAGGACTTTGTTCAGGTCTATTTCTCAGAAAGGTCCAAAATAGTTCTATTGCAATTGATAGGGCTGAAATAATTAATTGTGCTATGGAGCTAATTCACTTCATGATGGTATTTCTAGCATAGGATTGATGTCAAAATTAATGAATCTGGCCCTAATGCTCTTTTCTTACTTCACTAAGCTTGCGTGGGGGGATTATTAAGGTTGCAAATTAAAGCAGTTATATTTGTTGTATTCCCTGCTCAGTTACTGGGGGATATGACCAGACCTGGTTCAGGGGGATGGGATAGTAAAGTGGGTAGAGTGCTAGCCTCAGACTTGGGAGGCCCACGTTGAGGTCTGGGCTCTGTCTGCCATACTACCTTGCCTTGCCGTCGTTCTCACCCCCATAGATTCGGTCAGCCAATTGGTAGTCAAAAACAGGAGTTGGTCTCCATATAGCTGAAAAATTGCTGAGTAGACCTTAAACTCAAACACATCATCATCTCCAGACCCCAGGAAGAAAAATATTTTTCCCACATGATTTTGGGAAACTGCTGTCACGGTTATGTCTGATCAGTGATACTGCCTTTGAAGCCCGAGAAGGCCCGTAATCTTCGGACACCGCCTTCCTTGGGTTTCACAAGCAATATCACTTTTCCAATATTCCACTGTCGGGTGTCGTAATCATAAGATCTTCCTGGGGGGTCCTTTTTCAAATCGGGCCACTTTCATCTACGAACTCAACAGTTCCTGAGGTTTTTCTAAACTAGAGAAAGCTGGAGGTCGATCTAAGTACACATACATGGCGGAATCTGACCTCTTAAGCTTGAATTGTTGAATACAAAATATAAATGAACATTAAAAGATGCATCTAAAATAGTGAGATAAGTATGTGTAACCATAAGTGTAATGTAAGAGGGTTTGATAGAATAGCTGCAGCTTATCTACCATAAAAGTAGTTAGACGTATCTCAAATTAATGTTACATTATGTTTTCCCCAGCCATCCATTGGCTGTTGGGGGTTATAGATGAGCTGAGAGAAATAACATGACAGAAATTTAACTTAGATATTACTTTATAAGGAAATAAGATATGATATCACATCCTAGTTTTGTTTTCAATTTTTTTTACATGAACATGAGATTGTAGGAAAGGGGCACAAAGGGTTAAAGAGAGTGTTGAAAACTTACAAATTTAATCTACTTCGGCAGTTATTTCGGGACAGGATTTTATGACAAGATTTCAACATAGGACGGCTTACCTTTTACAAAATCATTAGGCTGAAATTATGGAAGATGTGACTTGTTTGTCCCACCATCCAAGGACAGACTACTGAACACAACAAGCCTACCCCAGACATACACATTGAAGCAAATCAACAATTGTAAGCTGGTCTGAATAGAGGACAAAATGAAGGGATGTTGGCTTGGACCATGATAATCAAAACTGTTTTTAATAGGTGAGGATGACATCACTTTTTGTAAAAAATATCAATACATTGTTTATAAATGGATATCTATTATGTCATTACATATACAGAGAGTTTGTTATTGTCCTTTAAATCCCTCTCTTACCACTTTCCTCATAAGTCCAAAGCTACCTCCACCGTAAGGTGTATATTGACGGCCTCCACCCCCTCCTGGCTGTAAGCCCTAACTGACAGCCTGTCATTTGTACCTCGTATTGACAGACGAGAGGCGTGAAGGCAGCGGGTGTAGATCAATCGGGTACCTTCTGAGATGGGCTTCATGGGGCTTAAGATATTATGTCGGTACCTCTATGGGGTTCTATAATACCTTGGTAACCGCGGTGTCTGAAGCTTGGCTGTGAAAATCGGTTTCAACTCTATTTAACCTTCAGATGAGTTGTTTATATCAAATATCTGATTTTCATCATGTTGCTACATTGTGGCTTTGGCTATGATCTTGTTCCACGAACAGGTCTCACCTTATGTCTACCTGCAAACAAAGGTTCTAAAACCTTAAATCTGTTCATGCGTTAATGAGGAGATAATCAGGGGAATTGTTAGTTTATAACACATTTCTTTGAACAGCTAAACAATATCTGAGAACTCACAAATAAATATTCCTAGAAACTATAATCTTATCTTATATTTGAGTACTCATGGCGTTTTAATTGAAATCCTATTGGTCATAAGGAAAATCAGGCCCTAATCAACAAATTGGTCTTTTCTTAACCAGCAGATATATAGGCCCGTCAGGTGCCGCATTGTCTTTTAGGTCCCTGTGAGAGGGGACGGTGCACACCCTGGTAGCCATCATGGCCATGTCTCTGTTAGGTCCATGTGAGAGAAGACACCTGCTAGATCTAGATTTGCGTTTGATGTGAGCAGATCAGAAGTTCATGAGGGTCTGTACAAATTGGCCTCAGCCACGCTCATCATCATCTGTTCCGTCGTTGAATACCTCACACCTTTAGAAGTTAAATCTACCATTGTTACTGGAATGAACTTTTGGTTTCTTTATGATTCGTGATTATTTTACCAACAATTCTGATCTGTCCATGGCCTTTTTAAAGGAATTGTGAGGTAAATGATGAATTTTATTCCAACTTATAAATGATTGTGCTTGATAACAATCTTTTATGAAACGGATTCTAATGGACGCATTCCTTTTGCTCTAAGATTGGGTCCAGTATCTCTTAGTTTTAAAAGCATTTACAGATAAGCCTGAACATGCAAATCATGCTTTTTGTAAACTTCTCGGTCTGAAAATGTCATAAAGTTGAAAATAATATAATTATCAAGCTACTTATTGTAAGCCGTATGGAATATCCTTTACCAAATAGGTCTATAATGCACCTAATGGTGTAAGCTTCTTGTTTGTATAAATAGTTCAGTCCACTCCTGCCTTAACCATATAAAAACCCACCTGTAGCCCCACTAAAGCAGAGACCTTTCCGAACTATCGCTTCCCTCCAGCCCCACACAGCCCTCTACAGCCCCACACAACCCTCTGCAGTCTCCATATAGTAAAGTGTTGTTTTCCGTTTCCTACCTTAATGAAAATAAAGGCCCACCTGTAAACCCACCAACGCAAAGACCTTCCCGAGCTAACTCCCAGTCCCGCCATTCTAATTACAAAAGGATACGCATCATTGTTCTAAAAAACGCGAAGAAAGGGTTTATTTTTACCAACTTCGCATGTCCTTGTTTCTGGAAAAAGGGTACTTTTTCCACCTAAATGTCAGTGATATGGAAAAAAGGGTTGTTTTTTCCTTGACAATTTGTAATTTCAAGAATAAAGGGTAAATTATAGCCACAAAAAGTCAGCATTTTGCAAAAAAAGGGTCCTTTTTTTCACATCAAAAGTCAGTGGATAGGGGGTATTTTCTATTCTGAAGAACGATGATATGTCCTACTTTTATATCTGAGTGGACGGACCGGGGAGCTAACTGTCCCCCTCCAGCCCTAGACGGCCCTCTACAGTCTCCATATAGCCCCACACGGCCCTTCAGTTTCTGTGCAGTAAAGAGTTTTGTCCGCTCCATATAAAGACCCACCTGTAGACCCACTAAGGCAGAGACCTTCCCAGGCTAACCCTCCCCCTCCAGCAATACATGGCCCTCTACACTTTCCATATAGCTCGGCAATGGCCTCTACTTTCCCCATATAGTAAATGCTTTTTCCGTTTCCTGCTTTAACCATAATAAAAACCCACCTGTAGTCCCACTAATGCAGAGACCTTTACGAGCTAACCGTCCCCCTCCAGCCCTACACAGCCCTCTACAGTCTCCATATAGCCTCACACAGCCCTCCACAGTCTCCATACAGTAAACAGTTTCGTCCACTCCTGCCTTAACCATGCTAAAGACCCACCTGTAGACCACTAACCCAGAGACCTTCCCGCGTTAACCGTGCCCCTCCAGCCCTACATGGCCCTCTACATATAGCCTCGTGTGACCCCCTTATGCATCCAAATAGTAAAGCCTTTCTTCCACTCCTGCTATAAGCATATAAAGACCCACCTGTAGGCCCACTAGCGCAGAGACCTTCCCGAGCTAACTACCCCCCTCCAGCCCTACATGGCCCTCTACAGCCCTCTACAGCCCCCTATAGTCTCCATACAGTAAAGAGTTTTGTCCACTCCTGTCTTAACCATGATAAAGACCCACCTGTAGATCCACTAACGCAGAGACCTTCATGAGCTAACTGTCTCCCTCCCACCCTACACGGCCCTATACAGCCTCCATATAGGCCCACACAACCCTCTAAGTTTCAATATAGCCCCACACAGCCCTCCACAGTCTCCATACAGTAAAGAGTTTTGTCTGCTCCTGTCTCAACCATGATAAAGACCCACATGTAGACTACTAATACACAAACCTTCTCGAGCTAGCCGTCTCCCTCCAGCCATACACGGCCCTCTACAGTCTCCATATAGCTGCACACGGCCCTCTACAGTCTCCATATTTTCGTCCATTCCGACCTTAACCATGGTAAAGACGCACCTGTAGACTACCAACACAGAAACCTTCCCAGCCAAGCATCCCCCTACAGCCCTACATGGCCATCTACAGTCTCCATATAGCCCCACAAAAAGGGCCCAATGAAAAAGGAGCCTGGGGAAATAAAGTGGACTTGGAAATTGATTCAGCCAAAGAGGAGCGCTGAGGGTGGTGGCCGGGCCGGTCCAGGGTCGGCCGTTATCGGTCCCGCGGGGCCCTGCAGGGGGCCGGGACCAGATAGGGAATCGACTTTCACCTCAGCTGTGGTAGGACAATATTTTAGTTAGAGCTGTGGGGCTGCAGGGGAAGGAGAGAGCAGGGGATGCTGGTTCATCGTTTGGCATGACCGGAGTGGGCGATGGGTTCATGCACGTCTCAGGGCAGACCTGATTGTTTGATGACATCTCAGAGAGACCTTTTGAACCTGGGAATTGTCTGACTGTCTAATCAACTTTGGCCTAAACTGCACAGGCTCTTTGGGAGGGGAGTAGGTTAATTACAAAGTGGAACAATATTATAATAAGAGGAACCGCGGGGGGCATCCGAGGGTGGCTGTATGACCCATAGGCGATCCCCATGGGTCATACAGCCAGCCGAGGACAACCCCTAAGGATCTTCTTTATTTTATCACCTGATACAATGATCTAAATATATTTGAATTAGTGAAAACGATGAGCGGTACATACGGCATGGCTATACTCACTATCCCCTGTACGTACCGCTCATTGGCAGTGTGGGTGATAATATAATGAGAAGGACCACAAGGTGTGATCAAGGGTGGTCGTACAAACTATAGGGGATCGTTGCACACTGAGGGCAAAGTCAGAGGTTTGTACAATCCCCATCGGTCATACAATCACCTGAAGATGACTCCAAAGGTCCTTCGTTATTTTATTACCCAAGCATTATTCAAACTATGACAAAACAGCCGATAATGCCGAGCGGTACATGCAGCCTGGCGATGCGTGCTGCCAACGATACACACTGCTCACCAGTGGTGCAGGCGATAAAGTCTGTGACAAGGTTAAATAGTCTGGTCACAGTCACTACATACAAAGTTTTGATTGATGTTAACTATAATCCAAGCATCTCATCTGATAATTATAGCCTCATCCATTGGTTATAATGAATAATTTCCCCTCTTTCACACCAGGACGACTGTACTGGGTATTGATTTTGTGACTGTCAAACTAATCTGTGACAACCCACTCTAAATCCATCTTGATGAACCTTGACACTATCAGAGCATGATCGCCTACAGCTCTGATATCCATGTAAAATACAAAAATATGACTGGCACACTACCCGTGAACCCTATGTATGTAGTTATTTGTTGAGATGTTCACAGGCATGTAATTATCACTGGGGAGAGCGGAGTGTGTATCATGCAATTGCCATAAAATACTTCGATTTTACAAGTGTATTTTATCATTGTAATGAGGTGTTGAGAATAATTATATACGCTTCCACTGATATGAAATGAAGTTTAACTTCATCTGAAATCTATTCAACTCATTTCTCTGTAAATGTCATATCTTCATTATCATAAAAGGCACTTACAACTATATAAAGATTGCATAGAAACTAGCCTTCCACCTAAAATTACTTAGAACCTGATCCAATATGAATTCAATCACTATCACCGCCCTTAAGACCCACACAGTTAGTAAGGATATAACGCAATCAACACCAAACCAACCAGGCATGGAAGATAATTAATTCAATAATTCTCTTCTTTAGTCATTCGACCGACCAAAGTTTGGCATTGTATTTTATTTTTTATTGAATAAATACTATCTCTATGCTACAGCATGCCCCTTTTTCAAATTCCTGGATCCGCCCGTGAAGTTTAGTTTTTTCACTTGTCGCTTAAAACACTGAATACTGTCAGAGAACCTTATGGGGCTGAAAATGCTCACCACGCAGCCCACCCACTGCCCCACATTCCGGCCGAACCCTTCTCACGCCCTCCGCCTTTGTTTCTCCACATACCAACACTTTCTTTGTCACGTGACCATCTCTCCTTGCGGCAACCAATGACAATGGTCCTTTCAGGGCGGCCGGCAGCGACCAATCAACGTGCCTCTTTCATCAGGTGATGGCTGCCCGTGGTGTCACGTGATTAGTCACGTGAGCGGCTGGTGGCAGAGACACCTGGTGAGTGTTAAGGAAAACAAATGGTTTCTGGTGCGGGGTCATTTCCACTTCTGTCAGAAACCTCAGGTTCCTACCCTATGAATATGCCAAAGATGCACAACTGGCATTCGTGGGGTTGTTGTGGATCCACAAATGGAAGGGGGCCTTCCATTAATTACGTACACAGCAAGCGGGGGGGGGGGGGTCTGATATTTTTGAAAATTTGCGTATGTTCCTGTATAATTTAAATGCGGAGGGGGGTTCTAAAATTTAGGAAAATTTGCATACGTAATAAATGGAAGGCTCCAAGGATAAACCTCATAAGTAGGAATCACGGAGGGCTATACGTAAGAAACTGTTTTTTATGTCCATTTTCAACAGATATCTCAAAAAATTACTATAGCTAACAAACACCACTCTTTCATCATTTTCCAACAAAAACGTATAAATAATTTTCCACAATTCACAAGTTGTAAGTTGTTATTTCTTCAAATATATTTTGCATAATGGATTTACATTGAGCTCTCCATGAAATATTTTGGGGATACTCGTGGATTCCACAAATCAGAGTTGGAAGTGCATCCTGCGGGAATATGTCACCTGGTTAACTCCTTGTTGTAAGAAGCAACCACAGATCTAGATCAGCCTGAAATGCCAAATGTTTTGTTGGTTTTGAATCCTAATGTCTTAGAAAGTGCTTATAACCGTATATATGTCTATGACCTTGTTATCTACTAACGTGTATTTGAAACTTCCTTCTTATTTTCAGATAGTGTTTTTGAAGGGTCCTACATTCCTTTGACACTCTAAATATCCCCAGTCAGTAAAGGCATTTATCATACCCTAGGCGTATACAGGTTTACTAGTTAAGAATTTAACGAATCACTGAAATAAGAAACATACATTTGATTGCAGTTGGTAAGGTTAGTTCACCAGCAACCCACGCAGCTGACGTTTGCTTACAAAGCTTCCCCTCAACACTGTATAGCTGAGGGCTACAACAGTAAAGCTAATCCACCAAAGTAAGTATCACATTGTGAACTGGTGAATGTAATCTAACCGCAGGGTGAGCACTTATAACGCATATAACTCAAATTGTTGTCATGAAATTTCTTTTATATCAAATCATAAAGTGTGTATGCACCGAAACTAGCAAAAGAGTATACCATCACTGTCTATGTTGAAAAAAACTGCTTTTGTAGAAACTGTCTGGGTGTTTTTCACTAGGGCCCATATGTCAGTTATCTAAATCCCAAGCCAAAATGCAATGTTATAATCTGGGATGATACCTCTCCACTCATCTAAATAATGAAAGTTCTACATGTTATATATTTTCAAATTTGACAAAGACCCTTTTGCCTTATTTACCCCCGCCAATCGATCCCACAAGTGAGTAACAGTTATTGTAGCCTTAAGCTTTCGAGTGCATCCCACTGAGCTACAGGGGGACTTTACAAGTCTGTAAAAATACAACAATCATTTGTGAATTCCCCAGGTAGAAGCAATTTTTTTCATTGGCTTCCACTACTTAGTATGGGAAACCCTTGTACGATAACACCATGCTGGAAACCAGTAGGTGGCAAAGGATTCTGGGAAGGTTGGAAATTCCCAGCTGCAGCTTCAGATGGCAGACTGTCTTAGGCCCCGAGAACTAGTCAGCGGCCATGTAATTGGCTATTGTAGCCCAGGACTGACCTGAATGTGCCCTTCCCTGTAATCCAATTCCTGTCCCGGTAGTTTTCACTTAATCCACACCTCCCCAACCCTGCCGCATTAGCAGCCTAGAGCCCTTTCTTATTTCATTAGAGCACCAGCCTTAATACTTTAACGAGTTTTCTGATTGGGCCGCCTTTTCCTGACCCCCATCATGTTGCGTTACTCCCAGCCCTACCCGGGGCTACCAGCGAAAGCCCAAAGCCTGATGTGTCCTGACACGTGATTGGTTGCCCCGAACAACACCCGATGTCTCGTGGCACGTGATTGGCTCATCGCCAGGCCCAGGAGGGAGGTCACATGACCTGGGTGTTAGCCGGTGGCTGCCTCTGGGGACGCATGGTGAGTTAGAGTCGAGGGCGGTGTGTGGGATGGGTGCAGAGAGGTTACATAGTGACAGTATAGGGCTATGTGGGAGGGGGGATGTTACATAGTGACAGTATAGGGCTATGTGGAAGGGGGGCAGGGACGTTACAAAGTGAGGGTATAGGGCTATGTGGGAGGGGGTAAGGAGGTTACATAGCAACGGTATAGGGCAATATGGGATGGGGAGGTTACATAATGAGGGTATAGGGCTATGTGGGAGGGGGCAGGGAGGTTACATAGTGAAGGTGTAGGGCTATGTGGGAGGTGGAAGGTTACATTGTGGGGATATAGGGCTAGTTGGAAGAGGGAGGTTACATAGTGAAGGTATAGGGCTATGTGGGAGGGGGGATGTTACATAGTGATGGTATAGGGCTATGTGGGAGGGAGGAGGTAACATAGTGACTGTATAGGGCAATGTGGGAGGGGGAGGTTACATAGTGACTATATAGGGCAATGTGGGAGGGGGGCAGGGAGGTTACATAGTGATGGTATAGGGCTATGTGAGTGGGGGCTGGGAGGTTACATAGTGAATGTATAGGGCGATGTTGGAGGGGGGCATGGAGGTTATATAGTGAAGGTTTAGGGCTATATGGGAGGGGGTCAGGGAGGTTACATAGTGACGGTATAAGGCTAAGTTGGAGGGGAGGTTGCATAGTGACGATATAAGGCTATGTGGAAGCAGGGCAGGGAGGTTACATAGTAACGGTATAGGGCTATGTGGGAGGGGGAAGGTTACATAGTGACGGTATAGGGCTATGTGGGAGGGGGAAGGTTACATTGTGACGGTATAGGGTTATATGGGAGGGAGACGGGGAGGTTACATAGTGAGAGTATAGGGCTATGTGGGAGGGGGAACGTTACATAGTGACAGTATAGGGCTATGTGGGAGGGGGAGGTTACATAGTGACGAAATAGGGCTATGTGGGGGGGGGAGGTTACATAGTGACAGTATAGAGCTGTGTGGGAGGGGCACGGGGACATTACATAGTGAGGGTATAGGGCTATGTGGGAGGGGGAGGTTACATAGTGACAGTATAGGGCTATGTGGGAGGGACAGGGAGGTTGCATAGTGACAGTATATGGCTGTGTGGGAGGGGGGCAGGGAGGTTATATATAGTTAGGGTATAAGCCTATGTGGGAGGGGGCTGGTTACATAGCGTTGGTATAGGGCTATGAGGGAGGGCGAAGGTACCAAAGTGACGGTATAGGGCTATGAGGGAGGGGGCAGGTTACATAGTGAAGGTATAGGGCTATGTGGGAGGGGAGGTTACATAGTGATGGTATAGGGCTATGTGACAGGGGGGGAGGTTACATTGTGATGGTAGAAGGCTATGTGGGAGGGGGGCAGAGAGGTTACATAAAGTGAAGGTATACGGCTATTTGGTACAAGGGCACATAGCCCACGTCTCGATAGTACTCAGGTGGTAATATGCCCCTTCCACCTCTCAGAGTAGGTAAACAAGATGAGGGGTGACAGGTCGCTGACGTAATATTCTCTGAGGACACCAGCTCATTAGTCTTCTGTGACCAGATTCAAACTACTACATCTTATGATCATCACATCTAATTGGTTATAGTTTACTTTGCCTCTACTTTGTAAAAGAAAAGTTATATATGAGCTAAGGACAAAAACCATAATTTCTGTTTTTCTCAACATAAGATATAAGATTAACAAGATTGGGGTGGTTCCATGGTGTGTCATATCTTTATCAATTTTACACTTATTATGTGCTTATTACACTGGTGTTTCTAGGTCTGACGTATAGTTTCTCTCCTATGCAGAAAACAAAGTTTTTCTTATTTAGCCTACATTGATTGGTGTTTCTTAGATTGTTGACTTATGCAAAATCTGTTATAAAGTTACACACCCTTAGCTTGTGTCTTGGGTTTTATTACCAATTTTTTTAAAGCTCATTTTTATCATAGATGCTTACAATATTTATTTCTTTTAGTCTAATTTTGTACATAGTATTTCTTCTACATTTTTCTGTTTTTTAAAATGGTACTTTAAAAGTCCTAATGTATTTCTGATCTAAATAAAGATTCATTAACTTTGCTTTCATTTATGATGGTGATTCTCATAACTTGTGGTTCAAAATGTATCTCCTCATGCCTATGAACGGTGTTAATAGTCTCCATTGTTGGATGTAAAGAGTGTTTAGGTCATTCTTAACCTGTGGGGCAGTCTAAGCCAGGTTTACGGTGTAGCCTTCTGATGAATTATTCATGGTCCGGTGAGAGAGAGCAGCAATCAGTATACGGGGCGTGTAGATTACATGACATTGGGACTGTCACAATGAGTCTGTGGGAGGGCCCTAACCAGCTTACCCACTGTAAACCAGGTTAGCTGGTTAGGTCACAGCTAGTCCACTCAGGGCTGAAGGGGGATACTCCACCCAACCCTATCATCAGGTTATGTCTTAGTCAGTGTTACAATGGTATGGAACATGTCATCTGTTTAGAATTTGCAGTAATAGTAACTTTATCAATAAGGAGGTTAAATTTATGCAATCTAATGAAGTAATTGTACATATATACATATTCACCATACCAGACTGTTACACAGGTCATGTGTCTGACATAATTATATTTGGGGCACATGGAATGCTTCCTCTGAACGGGTGTGTATGTGTGGTCTCTACACCTTGGAAATATTCTGATTGCACCTTCATTTATTTATCAAGACCTTTACCAGCAGTGCTAGAAAGACTGGCTTTTTCCTCTATGTCCACACGACGTGTAGTGTAATACCCCCTTTTACCAGACCCAGGTTGATCAGGGAGGAAGCCTGTATCCTCTACGTCCAAATGTCGTGTAGTGTAATACCCCCTTTACCAGACGTAGGGGGTCATGTGGAGGCGGGCTTTCTCCTCTACGTCCACACGTCATGTAGTGTAATACGGCCTTTACCAGACCCAGGTGGTGTGGTGAAGCCGTCTTTCTCCTCTATGTCCACACGTTGTGTAGTGTAATACGGCCTTTACCAGACCCAGGTGGTGTCCTGAGACTGGCTGTCTCCCCTACGTCCACACGTTGTGTAGTGTAATACCCCCTTTACCAGACCCAGGTGGTGTCCTGAGACTGGCTGTCTCCCCTACGTCCACATGTTGTGTAGTGTAATACCCCCTTTACCAGACCCAGGTGGTGTGGTGAAGCCGTCTTTCTCCTCTACGTCCACACGTTGTGTAGTGTAATACCCCCTTTACCAGACCCAGGTGGTGTCCTGAGGTCGGCTTTCTCCTCTACGTCCACACGTTGTGTAGTGTAATACCCCCTTTACCAGACCCAGGTGGTGTGGTGAAGCCGTCTTTCTCCCCTACGTCCACATGTTGTGTAGTGTAATACCCCCTTTACCAGACCCAGGTGGTGTCCTGAGGTCGGCTTTCTCCTCTACGTCCACACGTTGTGTAGTGTAATACCCCCTTTACCAGACCCAGGTGGTGTGGTGAAGCCGTCTTTCTCCCCTACGTCCACATGTTGTGTAGTGTAATACCCCCTTTACCAGACCCAGGTGGTGTCCTGAGACTGGCTGTCTCCCCTACGTCCACACGTTGTGTAGTGTAATACCCCCTTTACCAGACCCAGGTGGCGTGAGGAGTCCGACTTTCTCCGCACGTCACCAATAATTTGTGTTTTACCTCGTCATGGTAAGTAAGACGGTCTTGAGCTTCGCAGCCTGGCTATGGACAGACAGCTTTAACGTGCTTCCTTTATTACTCTACAACGTATTATGCATTTTGGTCATTCACATGGTTAGAAACCTTAGCAAAAGAAGTAAGACATCATAACTCAATATAGATTTAACCAAAAGACACGATAAATCAATGGGTTAAACTTTAAATGAAATATTTCATGACTTATAAAAAGGATCATAACAGACCGCTTAAAACGTGACCATCAGAAATAATATATTATCAATTTCTGTTCGTTTCATAACCAGAAAAAAAAACTTGATAAGTTCTTAGTAGCCCCATGTCATAGGCTATAGTAGGGGGGCCCTGACACCTGACTGTTTCTGAGCACCATGACCTAGGACCTTTAATTTCAAAGCCAGCTTCCCAAGTCTGAGCTAGGAATATTAATATCATAGCCAGTTTAATCTCATCTATATTAATTTATTTTCCCACTGAAGGTGAACTATCTAAAGGTCAGATCGTCTTGTGTATTAGTGAAGGTGACTGCCTGATGTAAAACCTATTAGACCTTGGTACACCAATACGGATCTCCTACTCAGAAGTCGTACATTTCAAACTAACATGTTGGAAAAGTGAATTAGAATGCAACCTGTAGCCAACAAATCAAATTGAATAATGTATTTTCCGGTAGTGGCTATATCAACAGTTCGTAAAGCCCAATATTCAGGATTGTTTTTAACAAGTTGGCATAGAAATGCTTAGTGGGTATGGGGCTTAAGGCTATAAGGAGTATAGGGTCAATTATTTTCTTAGTAAATGAGTTTCTTATCATAGTAGAAAGGAAGGAACCTATTGGAACCAACATATGTTAAGATAACAATGTGACAAAATTTAAGATATGATGATTGTCTTAAGATTACATCGGAATGCCCATCTGCCTAGACCTAGGATGTGAAGTCACAGAATGATGAAATATCTTTGCAGAACGTCACAGAACATTATAAGAACATCGCAAAACAAGACCGTTCCATCTCCCATTGGCTGGATAGGTAGCACACCTTTCCCTTATATCAACTCCAGTGCCCTCCACCAATCCTCCCCATAACTGCAGCCCCCAACATCCCACCTTACTGAGAGCAGTAAGGTGAGATCCACTGCAGGTTGGGATCTAATTAGGTGTAAAGACATTATTTCACATTACAAACGACATCCTAGCCTACCCTCAGAGAGCCCTTTTATGTATAATTCAGAGACAACTGACACTCGGGTGAGATAATTAGAGCGGTGCAGAGGCAGCCGAGTGAAGGGAACGAATTACAACACCCTATGAAGCCCCATTCGCCCTGGCCACTTTTTCTCCGTGATCTGAGATATAATCTTCTTATATTTAGAATTGTTATTTTTGGAAGATGTCTTTATATTTTACAAAGTACCTATCAATGTATAAGGTCATGTGATTATTCAGTCCAAATGATAGTTATTCATGCTTGCAATTTTAAGATCATAACGAAAAGTTGGCCAGGGTGAATAGGACTTGAGTGGCTTGGGCCAGGTTTGTCGTCCTACCTTCACACTATTAAATGAATTATGACATCGTGCGAGGAGTTTGGTCCCCCATTTGTCGTCCTACCTCCACACTATTGAACAAATTACGACACGCTGTGGGGGGTTCCGTCCCCAATTTTGTCACCTTACCTCCAGACTATTGAATGAATTACGACCAACGAGCCTCTAAAATAAGAGATATAATTCGTCACATTTCGATGTGAACATTGTTGATGGGGCACCCTCTGCGAGAGTCTGTGCAACCAGATATGACGTGACGTCTATTTTTTGTGTTGTCATCCATAAACAAAGGCTGGTGATGTCACGAAAACGGCGAAAATAGATGTCACGTCGTATCTGGTTGCACTGACTCTTGTATCCCTATCAACGACGTCACGAAAATCCCATAAGGATTGGTCCAAAACACCTATCTTTGTGTAGCTATACTAATTTTGTTAAGACACTCTGGAGGGTTTGGTCCCCCGTTTGTCACCCTGCCTCCACACTATTGAATAAATTACAACACCCTGCATGGGCTCTGTTCGGTCCCCAGTTCAGTTTGGTCCCCAGTTCGTCCCCCTACCTCCACACTATTTTTGGATCCTAGTTCTAATTCAGACAGCTCTTGTGTGGCTTTCATTTCCTCTCCATTTCCAGGTGAAAACGTATGACCTTTACAGACTATCCTCAGGATATCTATTATATCTGGTAAACGTGGTATGAGAGCTTTCCTTATAACAGTATTAGAAGAGGATTATGAAAGAATCTTTAAAGATATGATGTACGGAAACCTCTTTTCTGAACATCTTCTCTTATAAATAGTATCGGATCTATCCCGAGGCTGTTTGCAGCCTTATAGAACTGTCAGGACTCTTATAAGGTTTACGTTGAAGGTTGCCCTAATCAATTTGACCGCATGTGTAAATCATAATACATGCTCGCCTCCAAAGATTAACAGGTGGTTGTACTTTTTGATTATGTCAAACTAAGTACCTATATTCATTCATAGGCAGCACTAACTTCATTTTCTATGTGGCTAAAAACAGTTACTTTAAATTCTGTCTGGCCTCTATTGAATTCAAATGCAATATATATGTCATTGCCCAGTGAGTGTAGATATTGTTTTAGTACCAGCATGTAGGTACTGTGATCATCAACAGAATGTATTCAGTGATCCAGGGGTGATCTGTTCGCTAAAAAACGATCGTACGCAGCCTGATTTTACGGGTCGTCTCACCTATACAGCGTCCATGTTTAGCCAAATAGAAAATAAAGCCTTCAAGAGTAAAATATATGAGTTTGTGAAAAAAATAATATAACATTCGTAGGTCATAGCATATTACTTTGACAGACGTTGACATTACAAACGTTCATCGCTGATGGATTCATCTTATGAGATTAATGTCAGCATCAATGCAGATACTTAATGAAGGAGCCATTTTCAAATTATGTAATTTCAATAACTTTTTTTTCAATATGATAGCCGCAAAAATACCTTTAAAGGTCACACAATCAGGCTATGCCATTCACCATAATACTTTCCCGAAGATGATTAAAAACTGTCAAATGTACTAAAATAAGAAGACCCGTTGGGGTCGTCCGAGGGTGGCCGTACGACTCAGAGCGGTTTGTCACGGCCCAAAGGCGAAGCCCACAGGCCGTACAATCCCCCTGGGTTGTACAGATACCCCAAGGGTCTTCTATATTTTATCATCCAAATAACTCTCAAAATAATGTTGAAAACTATGAACACCACGAGAGTATGTACAGGCTTTTACTGCACCACATCTTGTACGAACCGCTCCTTGCCTATGCACGTGATAAAACGCATGAAGTAGGTGCATCTATTGTCAGTAAAAGTAAAGTAATAAAACCATATTACATTTAGTACACCTTACTGAAGGGTACTTCTCCCTGCAGCAACTCAAATGTTGAGAGTCTTAAAACATACAGTTCATGTTTCATCCCAGAATTATGAAGTGTTTTAATCCTTTTCAGTGCATCCTGACTGGGAAGTCAGAGAAGGAGCTACACCCTAAGGCCAGCAAAGGCCTGGCTAAAGAACTGGGAATGAATACATACTCACAGACATAGGGGAACAATAAAGTATTAAATGTGTTGGTGATCTGCCTTTCAGCTTTGAGAAAAACATCCATGAAAACTTGATGTCTTATGCGGGTTTATGTGCTGAGCGATAAAATGTGCACATTTTGTAACACAAACTCAGAGCATTCAAAATAAAGTTGCCATTCACTAACATTTGAAATGGGCAGGTAATAGAGATCCATGTCATTATGAGGCAAAGTTTTCTATAGGATTTCTAGTACATAGAAACACCCCAAGAGACCTAAACTTGTAGAAGGTTTGACAACAAAGAACGATGTTATATACATACCCTTTGTTTGAATTGGATGAACAGACAAAGAAAGCACTCAGTTTTAATCTGACAAACATCAAGTACTGAACTGAGGGGAGCAAAGTCCAACCCTCCTACAGTCACCTGACCTTCTCCACCTCTTGGTGGTACTTCACAGAATGCAAACCGCTTTTGTTTTTTGTTTCTTTTTCAACAAAAACCTAGAGACTTATCAATTCTTTCTTAGATCAATAACAAGAATACAGAAGCAAACAAATAACCCCTTTGACCGACCTTCTCATATGCAAACCAGCTATATAAGAGGCGTCGTGTATCTAACATCACCTGTATTACAATTGTCCTATAGGCTACATGACAACGCACGTGTTAGATGAACCGTTTATGTGACAGCCTCCAAAGACCTGTTTTCATATACTACTAACATGTCGTGTTTCTAGTATACACGAGTAGCCTGAGTTATACAATGAATTGGGGTGACACTTATTATTATTGGCACGTAGAATCAATGTTGTAAACGTATCGTCCTTCCTCCTCAGACGGCAACCGTGAAGTCCATATAGAACATATGGAACATATGGCATATAGAATCAAGTCAATCCACGCCTAACTAGGTTGGGGTGAACCAATGCTGTTTTACACAGATCTATGTAAACATCGACATGACATTATATATATAGAGGCCATTCCTTCTCACGGATAAAATTAAGTGATCAATACTGACAATATTAATATTGTCACATATAGAGTGGAGCCTATTGAGGCGACATCACGTATGTAGCAGTACAACATAGACGATAAGTAACAAATTCCCATTTCTTTGTACTACTAACATGTTGCCTGTCCAATCTCATCAATCCTCGTGACAGTGTATCGTACTGTGAAATCAATTGTAGGACATTAATATTGTGTGCATAGACAGTGCCTTTCATAATGGGTATCCACATCAACTTGTAGAGACTTTTAGATGAAATTTAATATATTTTCATAATATGATTATATTATACTTAAAATTACTATTGTTACCCTTAGTTATCATATTATATGATGATGTCTAATTCGGATTTGAATGTGGAGAAACATGAATCGAAATTTTATTTTGTAAATTTTATTTCATTAAGGTCTCATTTACGTGACTATAAAAGTGTAGAGGTTTGCATTGACTGTTACATAACTTGTTTCATAAGTTGATGTTTCCACCTGTCCCTTGACTGACATAAAATGATAGTACACGTCTTGTGACAAAATAAATATCACACACTATATGGAGAGCCACTAAAGGCTTGCATAAACATATTCCTAGAGCCCCATACCAACTATGCGATTTTGACCAAGTCGGCCGACTGATTGGCATTGAATCGGCTGATTCTACCTCAATAATCGGCAGATTTTAGCACCAATTCAGATCAAACATACACATTTCCATATGCTTTACTTTCAGGGGATCAAAGCAGTTGACCAATGTTAGCACTGACGCATTGGCTGACTGTGTTAAAATCGCCCAGTGGGTAAGGGGCTTAAGGGGCAACTAGTAAAATCCCATACCCACTAGGTGACTTTTACGCAATCAGCCAACAAGTCGGTGCTTAAATCAGCTGATTCCTGTGGTCACCTTTAAGTATCCCATTTTGAAATGCTAGTGTTTGAATCAGTGCTAAAGTCAGCCGATTCTACCTCCAAAGTTGGCCAATTTTAGTGCAGATCTGTCAGCAAATTGTGTAAAAATTGCCTAGTGGGTATGGGGCTTAAGAGTGTGTGACCGTCAGGTGTGCCTGACGGCTGTGACAGCTCCGCGAACAGCCCGGTCACGAAAGGCGTGACCAACACTATGTAATTCTCAGACCAGCATGTATACAGAAACCTCCATACTGTGTGTGTATCTTGTACATTCATGAAACTACACATTTCACAAGGGGGTCAAGAAATGGAGGGACCCAGTTCATAATAACTAATGTTCATCACATTGGCACATCTTCAAGGTTGGCAATTTACAATACAATGAATAGTACCTGCATTTCTTGTTGCAAAAAATCTGTTTTGCAATTTTGGACAACATGTGTGTTAGTCTAGTAGAGGTGAACTGTACTCACAATTCATATGATGTGAATTGCAAATAACATTTTTGTTGTAATGTAAAACATCCTGCTCTGCTGGAGAGGAAGTCTGATGCTTCGTGTATTAGCACGCAACCCCTTTTTAAGGCATGGCATCATAGACCTTTTTAAGACCAGTATTGATTCCAACCGGTAATCCCAACACCCGGAGGTAGGTTTCACACCTCGTCCTCGGCGATAAGGGAGGGGCACCCTTTATGATTTAATCCCTGATCGCCCAGCATACTCTTCCTAGTATAATGGCAACGATGATGATTATTGGAGTTTATTGTCTATTCAGAATTTTTTCAGCTATTTCAGGACCACTCACATTTTCGTGTACCAATTGGCTGACTGAATCTATGGGGGTGAGAATGATGGCAGGGTGAGGTGGTATAATTGTCCTTGCTGAGGATTGAACCCGGGCCGGCCATATCCAATGCCCAGACGCTAACCACTAGACCACCCCATCCCCCTTGACATATGATGTGGTGAAGTGCTGATCATTTATGTTACATTGGTACCCAGAAAAAGCATTATGATTGCCTTAGCAGATGACCATCCAGACATTGCCTGAGTTGTTAACCCAGTATGAAAACCATGGAGGTGTTGGAAACTAGCCTTGTCGTTGTGGTGACTGCTGCCATCCTGTTGTCAATTGTGATTGTGCCTGTCTAGTCAGCTTATGAATTACCTGTGGCAAAGTGCGAATAAACGCGGGCTGACCATCGCTGACCTTTCCTGATGCCTATGTGGCTTCTCTCGGCTTCTCTGAGCCGGCGGCCCACGGAGGTAACTTTGGACGGCTTCTCTTTGCCGGTCGTCTGTTGAGGTGGCTTCAGGCAGCTAATGTCTAAAGCACCAGACTAGTGGGTCCTGAAGGTCAGAAGGGAAATATTAGACGGCTGTCGGGGCCATTGTCAGGTAACTGACAGCCCGACGGGGCCGTCGGACACTCGCCTCTCGCTCATTAACCATTTAAGGCACACTTCTGGGGATGTTTATAACTGCGAACACTTCTCGGTTTTCACTCTGCGGCATCTTGTCTGTGCCAATTCTGTCTGCCTTCCCTTGCTGTTCTATAGTAGCCACATACTTTAAGTAGACATCAAGTAACTAGATATATACAAGATGTGGGCTTTCAAGAGGAGGAACCGTCTAATTGTCACAGAAGGCAGTGGTGCAGCTGCTTGAGGCTTGCATGGTTCGACGAAGGCGATTTGACCAGTTAATGAATATTTGTGGAATATCTATGTATAAATGTATTTTGCCTTATTACACAAAGCTCACATATAGTTGATAGCAATTTATCTATTTAACCTGACCTCAAGATAGCCTCTGTCTGAGAAGAGGAGGTGTTCCATTGTGTTTAACATATCATTAAGGTTACTGGAACATCTCCATTTATGAACTGGAGTTACCATATGTTCACCTTTTCTTATTGTTGGTAGGTTCTGCAATGTATATTTACAGAGTGTTCAAACTTAAGTATTCTCTTGCCCAAATGAAAGTCTTCCATCTTAGTAATTTAAGGGGATTTCACTACCTAAATCAGGAGCAGCATCAGGAGTGGGATAACCATCTGTTCGGAACTTACGCCCAGCAGACTTTGTGGTGATCATTGCAAGGAGTCTCTCGAAGTCCCTTTAAATGCTCAGACAGGCTTACCAAAAGCTTCCCTGATGATTTAGGATTTTGAAATAGAACTAAGTGAAATCTGCCATTATCTATTTGTAACTCAGAGGTTAGAAGTTAATTGAAAATGTATGTGAGTGAGTAGTTGCCCAGTCCATATCTATTGTAATTTACACAATCAAACATTGGCCCATTGCACAATGACCGATTGTAACAGCAATCGATTATAACAAGGAAACCTTTCCTTCTTAATTTGATAGCTGTTATGCACTTTTTTTGCATGTCTTCACCCTCCAAATAAAACTATTAAGAATGCTGTAAATAACCTATAATCTTTACATGAACTAGTCTTACAGTCCCGCTTTTAACATCGATTTACAGAATTCCATTTGATCCATTAGAAAAAAAGATACAATATAGTATATAGGTGTTTCTCAACAAGGATCATCTCAACAAAGTTGTCCTTGTCAGGATAATATTATCTATCTTAAGGTTATCTTAAAGTTATCCTTGTTACAATCATTATTGTGCAACCTGCCGACGGTGGACCTCATCTATATTAACCAGAGAGGGGGTATTAGTATAGTACAGGCATAGTTCACAGGTGTAGGCATATTTTGAAAAATATGCATAAAATATAAATAACAAATAAGTTAATTAAATGCCTGGAAGAGATATCCAGTTCGTGTCCTGTTTAAGTAAGGCTGTAAGGCAGAAGAAAATGAGAACAAAAAAACCCAGTAAACGAATGCAATGTCATGTCTTCGTGATGATTGCTTCTAACTTTTTTAGAATTCAAAAAGTATGGTTGGTCTGTAACACATTACTTGTGGATGAGTAATATCGGCGAGAGAATAAGGCTGCCATCCCTAATGGTAGAACCTCGTGAATGGTAATAAAATGGGAGAAAGTATTTAGAAACAAAAACGAGCAACTGTTGCAGAACGTGTTTTGTTTTGGTAAGATTGCATTTTGAAAAGGTTTAATCATCAACCAAGGAAGAAGAAAACATGACAGCAGAATTAAATCATCCAATTTTGAAATTAAATCATCCAGGTAGTATTTAATGGAGTTTCTCTATCTCCTATATAGTTTCAGGGGAGATGATCCTCATGCTTATGCATGCCTACTCTTACTATTGGTGGCAAGGGGTTGCTGATGCAGGGGTGGATACAGGATATCAGAAAGGGGTCGGTCCGCATATAGGATAAGTATTAAAACCGAGTGTATTCGCACATGCACATGCATCTTTCTCTTTGGCAAGTTTAAGTCCCTACAAAAATGTTGGTGGAGGGGTCAAGCCCTGGACCTCCATCTGGATCTGCACCCTCAAAGAGCTTGTTTTTTCACCAGCTTCAGCAGACAGTTTACAGGTGTTAACAGTCACAGACCCAGGACCTACAGTTGTCCAGACAGTCCATACAGCCCTTAGCAGGTTGTCGAGGCCCTTCCGAACAAGACCAGGTCAATCGGGGAGTGGCTTCGGGCGATTGGGTCCCAGTGAAGTGACCTTTACGACCATTACGCAGGGCGACCGGCCTCAGCACCCACACAATACACTCCGCAATGGAACGAAGCCACTTCGGGCAAGGAGCAGGAGGATAGGCAACTTTTTGGGACTATGGAAGAGCAAGTGTAGGTTTTTGCCTATCATTCAGTTTGTTATTTCTGTTTTTCCCATTCGCAATTTCCTGTCCTTGTCATTCAATAAATCAAAACATTATTCATTTCCTATTTGTTGCCAGTTGGAGTTGTCTGGCTCATTTAAAACACGTATTTCTACATTTCAAGGACTTTAACCGTTAACATTATTAAATAAAGCTAGGATTAAATGTGTAATAAGGTTCATCTGTATTTATAAAAGAAATGTTCATTGAGAAACCCAGTTTATTGTTACAAAGGCTTTATTTTGATTCAGGTTACAAGATTAAATCATAAAGATAATGAAGTACTTATGAGCCATATTCGGTGAGTTAACACCTTGTAAGTTTCCTGCCCAGTTAATCAATACTCCTACTCTCTCCACACCGCCCCAACCCCTCCCCCGGGGTCCAGCGGGCCAACCCCTGCCCCGGAGCCAACCCGCTAATTCGCCTATTTGTACACAGGGCCCCGATAATGGCTCCTCCCTTAAACACAGGCCAAATAAGGGCTGATCCCGCGGGCCCCATCAGGGGAGCCGCCCTGAATACAGATGACTGCGGCTCACACAGAGCAACAGGCCTAAAAGTATGGGTCGTTATGCCCAGCCAGCTTGCGACGTAAAAGAAACGCGACCATACTTTTATAGTCAGTTTGTTACTTACTAAGATGGCACATAACGGTTACGTTATAAGAACTTTCTGTTTGGGTTGAAGGACATATTCAGAACATTGTAATTGCATCACAGTACAGCATCATAGCAGTATAATGCAGTGACGTAATTGGGAGTCGTAACAAGGAACTTAACAAGAACCAAATACAGATCCAACCAGTTATGGTGTGTACAGTATGGGTCATTATGGTGTGCTGGTATTACAGTATGGGTTGTTACGGTGTGTTACAGTGTGGGTCGTTACGGTGTGTTACAGTTTGGGTCGTTATGGTGTGTTACAGTATGGGTCTTATGGTGTGTTACAGTATGGGTCATTATGGTGTGTACAGTATGGGTCGTTATGGTGTGTTATAGTATGGGTCGCTATGGTGTGTAGGCACAGGATTGGTCGTTATGGTGTGCTCGTATTACAGTATGGGTTGTTATGGTGTGTTACAGTGTGGGTTGTTATGGTGTGTTACAGTATGGGTCATTATGGTGGGTTACAGTATGGGTCATTATGGTGTGTTACAGTTTGGGTCATTATGGTGTGTTACAGTATGGGTCATTATGGTGTGTACAGTATGGGTCGTTATGGTGTGTGGGTACAATATGGGTCATTATTGTGTGTTACAGTATGGGTCGTTATGGTGTGTCCAGTATGGGTTGTTATGGTGTGTTACAGAATGGGTCGTTATGGTGTGTTATAGTTTGGGTCGTTATGATTTGTTACAGTAAAGGTTGTTATGGTGTGTTACAGTTTGGGTCGTTATGGTGTGTTACAGTATGGGTTGTTATGGTGTGTTACAGTATGGGTCGTTACAGTGGGTACAGTATGGGTTGTTATAGTGTGTTCAGTATGGGTCATTATGGTGTGTTACAGTATAGGTCGTTATGGTGTGTTACAGTATGGGTCGTTATTGTGTGTACAGTATGGGTCATTATGGTGTGTTACAGTATGGGTCGTTATGGTGTGTCCAGTATGGGTTGTTATGGTGTGTTACAGAATGGGTCGTTATGGTGTGTTATAGTATGGGTCGTTATGGTGTGTCCAGTATGGGTCGTTATGGTGTGTTACAGTATAGGTTGTTATGGTGTGTTACAGTATTGGTCGTTATGGTGTGTTACTGTATGGGTCGTTATGGTGTGTTACAGTATGGGTCGTTATGGTGTGTACAGTATGGGTCGTTATGGTGGATACAGTATGGGTTGTTATGGTGTGCTACAGTATGGGTCATTATGGTGTGTACAGCACGGGTCGTTATGGTGTGTTACAGTATGGGACGTTATGTCATGTGGGTGCAGCTCTTACTTATTGATTGTTACAGTTTTGAGGGTATCAGAAAACTGGTTGGTCTAAAGCCAAAGTAGTGGTAAGATTGATGTTGTTTCATGTCATTTATTGAATCTAGAAAAGATCACAAATGTAAATAAATAATAGGTTAGTTATGACATGGCTCATTAGAAATACAGGAGGCCATCAGGTCCCAGCTGCAGTGCATAAAGTCCAGACCTGTAGGCCTTATGCATGTATACATAGATGTATAAAAATAACCACTTATATATGTTTCTTGCTTCCAGACATGGCTTTCAATGTTTACGAGCAGAATTTATACACTCTGGGATTCCTCTGAATAAGTGTACTAGACGGAGATCTCCATAGGGGCGCTTTTTATATGAGTGTTCTCATGGCTGAATCATGAGAGCTTTTTGAACGGCGGCACTGTTTACCATATTGCTCATGTTCTTGCAAAAGTGCATTTCTAAAGTCAAATGGCAACTCAACAAACAAGCCAATTAACAAACATGCTTAGAATTGCAAGGATTCAACCATCAACCCGACATAGTAAGTGCTCTAAATATTGCGATAACATATTCATGCATCTGCAGACATGTATAAATCTTGAGCTTAAAGCCTAAGCTGGAGCTTGAGCTTAAAATTCCTCATAACAAAAGTATGCGCCACATTTGGTAAATATCAATGACGATACCAGACATTACACATCAGCATTAATTTTGTGAAAATTTCTCTGCCTTAAATTGTACACTTTCGGTATGAATAATATGGATAATAGAGGTAACGTTGTTGTCTATAAGAAGTCAAACACATAGTAGCTAGTTCCATCTGTTTGTAAAATAGAGTTAATTTGGTACCCACTTACCAGGTTGCCCTGACCATATTCACCTCTGTTCGGGGCCCCACCCCCCTCACCCACACGAGGCCCATTCACATGGCCCGTGGCTTTAGTTAAGCCTTTAGACTGATGTATGTGAGCCATAGTGGCTGAAGGAGGAAGGGGGATCAGGATGAGAAGAGGCCGGGGCACCTCCTTCCCCTCTTGTAGGTTACCCAAATAAAAAGCAAATTAACACAGCCTGGGGCACTCTCCTTAAGGACAATATCTTATTATTCATGGTACTTTGGTAAACCAAAGATGACGGTTTTGTGGATCAGCTGCTGTTATTTATTTGATTAGTATATTATAACCTGGTTAATTTTCAATAACAGAATCGACATGTAGGTCTTCTGTTTGTATCGTGTAGTGGGTTAGGTTCTCGCCTCTCACTTGGCCAGACTGGGTTCGATCCTGGGCTGTGCTTGTTACACCACCTCGTCTTGCCATCGTTCTCATCCCACATATTCATTCATGGTACTTGGTCCAATTCAATAACTGTGAGTTGGTCCTGATATAGCTGGAATGCTGCTGAGCTAACTCCAACAATCATCATTATATACATGTATCATAAGATTAGACTGCAAATAATGGACCTTCCTTGAGATGCAGGCCATTTATCATAGGATTCATTGTCATATACTGGTTGCATATAATAATTTTATGCTGTGCAGTCATCACAGAAAATAACCTTCTTTAACTCTGAGAAACTACTCTATGTAAGCATAAAAGCTGACTACATTTATTGGAAAAGGTCTTATCTATTAGGATGTAGACAGCAACAGTTCTTCATTCAAAAACGTTCTGTTAGCCTTAGGAGTCATTTTCACTTGATCTGGATTTACTAAGTTTGACAGTGAGGCTGAAAGCGGAAGTAATTGCAGCGTCAATTTCCTACATCTTACGCTAATTGGTGTCTATGTGGTTTTTCCCTGTGGCTGCACCTGAGGCTCCGTGACTGCTGCCGTTCCCTACACAATTAGTATTATTCACCGAGCTTTGCCAACCGATTTAACACTGAACTTCTTCATAAAGGTTTCTGGATGGTTTTCTCACATGGCCTTTCCATCTCACTTCCCGATGTTGTCTTTCTGTATCGCTTCTCCATGCTTCTCTATGTAATTCTCCCCTGTAGCTTTTCCACTCAGTTTCTCTGATGCTTTTAACATTTTGCGCCTTCATGTTGCCTTTCTATGCTGATTATCTATTTGGCTTCTACATGTGGCTTCATCATGTGACCTTTATATGTAGCTTCTAGTTAGGGAATAACGCACGCAGGGGCGGGGTCGAGGCCTTCTAGTCCCTGGCTAGAGGCACCAGGGGCTGAGGGCCTCCCGCAGCAGGCCGCAGGCCTGTGGCGGGAGGCCCGAAGCCCCTGGTGCCTCTAGCCAGGGACTAGGAGGTCGAGACCCTGCCCCTAGTGCGTTATTCACTCTATAACACGGAGAATTATATCAAAATAGTATCTAAAATGAATCTAAATAACCAATAATGTGGCTCAAATTGTTACAAAGATGCACCGGCCAGCTGTGGTCAAGGCAGGTCCTGAGATCCAATCAGATATAAGTAGGTCACGTCGTTGCCCTGACGATGACCTGATTACCCTGACGATGACCTCGTTGCCCTGATGATGACCCCATCACCATGACACTGTGTTTTCTAGCTCAAGATAGATGCACGGTAAGGTAGCAACCAGAAAAACCTTTGAAAATGGTTTTATTTAGACCAGATAATCATTTTGTATCATAAATCTTTTTTTGTATACAATATGAAATTCATTTACAAAGTTTAGTGACGATTGAACCATTTATACTGCTTTTACAGCGTTGTTTACAATGTGCGGATGTCTAGAACTGCACGTTGCTACCCCCCAGCCGTGTTATAATTAGGGATGTTTCTCAAAGAAGCTAGTTTCTCCATGTAGCTTCTTTGAGAAACATCTCTATGTGGCTTCTACATCCTTGTGGTCTTCTCTGTTGTTTCTCCATGTGGTACATCTATGTGGTTTCTCCATCTGGTCTATCTATGTGTTCTTTGTTTATGGCTTCTCAATGTGGGTTTCCCGTGTGGCTTCCCAATGTGGCATCCCCATGTGGCTTCTCTATGTGGCTTCTCCATGTGGCTTCCCCGTGTGGCTTCCCCATGTAGCTTCCCCATGTGGCATCCCCATGTGGCTTCCCAATGTGGCTTCCCCATGTGGCTTCTCCATGTGGCTTCCCCATGTGGCTTCTCCATGTGGCTTCCCTATGTGGCTGTACTCTGTGGATTCCCTATGTGGATTCCCTATGTGGCTTCCAAATATGGCTTCCCCATGTAGTTTCCCCATGTGGTTTTACCATATATATATATATATATATATATATATATATATTATTGAGATAAGTCATCATCACTTTACAGTGCTTTTCATAAAGTTCAGTGTGAAATCGGTTGGCAAAGCTAGGGGAATAATACTACTATCCTCTCCATGTGCCTTTTAGATGTGGCTTCCCCAGTGGCTTCAATATGTGGCCTCACCATGTTGCTTTTCGACGTGGTCTTTTTTAATTGCTTCTTAATGGGGTTTCTCAGCATGGCTGCACTATATGGCTTGTTTATGCAGTTTTTCTATTTAGCCTCTTAGTGTGGCTTCTCCAGATCTCACTGGCTCTCTCTATGTTGTATCTCCCTGTGGTCTTTCAGTATGGCCTCTCTATATGGCTTCTCCATGTGACTGCCCCATTTGGATACAATAACTAGTTCAATAAGATGCCCTTTCCTGGGACATTCTGTACCTGGTTTCGGTTCTCAGTAATTATGGCTTCAAAATATGGCTTCAGCTGCAAAGGTCCTTTGCGTACTTTAGGTTTTTAATAGACTTTCTGAACTTTGATTTGGTGCATGTGTGTGTGTTTTTGCATGTGTTTGCGTGTGTTGGCTCTTGGTATTTGTGGATACATGGGGCATTTTCCCCTTTTTTCGTAGTCTTTTGGTCCACCAAAAAGAAGTAAGTGGGTCAGGACCCTCTAGAACTCCCACCTGGATCCGTCCCTGGTTGCTATATGGGCTGTCTGTCTAATTTGGCATTTAGTCACTAACAGCGACAGGGCCTGGTGTCTGGAATGTTAGGCAAGGACAAGAATAAATGCATTGATTATAGCACCGTACTGAAGCTGAAGACGCCTACAGCAGTGTGTTTAGACGGGACGACTCTCTGTCCGCGGCATGCCCGCTGCCAAGAATAGGACATGGATATTGCTTTTTAACTAACTACGTGCAAAATGAGTTTCTATAGATGGGATTGATTCTTTGCAGCCTCTGTCCCCTCCAGTTAGACAGCCGTGATGACACCCTAGCAGGGACTATTTGTACATGCTGTGTGGGGCCCGCGGGTAGCGCCCCTTATGTAGAATAACTAGAGTTCCTTGCTAAATGAGAGTTCCCGATGCATTTGACTGGTCTGCTGCACATAGCCTTGGGCTAAATTGGGCAAGTGCCCCTCCACAGACTGAGGAGTAGGGACAAGTTGGATAAAAGTGAGGGATATATATTCAGTTTGCTTCACATTACAACCTTGAATGGCTTCCCTGATATAACATGCATCTGGACTATCTGTGACTGGGATCTACCCAGGTGCGCATGTGCAAGGGACAGGAAGGAACCTGCATTCAGGTCAGAACTACAGCCATGTGTCACTTACAGAGGCTGTTTGTACATGGTGTAGGGGGCCCCTCACATAGGCTGATTGTACATGCTGTAAGGGGCCTGCAGGTATGGCCCCTTACAGAGGCTGTTTGTACATGTTGTAAGGGGCCCCTCACAATGGCTGTCTGTACATGTTGTAAGGGGCCCCTTACAGAGGCTGTTTGTACATGGTGTAAGGGGCCCCTCACAATGGCTGTCTGTACATGTTGTAAGGGGCCCCTTACAGAGGCTGTTTGTACATGTTGTAAGGGGCCCCTTACAGAGGCTGTTTGTACATGTTGTAAGGGGCCCCTTACAGAGGCTGTTTGTACATGGTGTAAGGGGCCCCTTACAGAGGCTGTTTGTACATGGTGTAAGGGGCCCCCTCACACAGGCTGTTTGTATATGCTGTAAGGGGCCCCTTACAGAGGCTGTTTGTACATGTTGTAAGGGGCCCCTCACAATGGCTGTCTGTACATGTTGTAAGGGGCCCCTCACAATGGCAGTCTGTACATGGTGTAAGGGGCCCCTCACAATGGCTGTCTGTACATGTTGTAAGGGGCCCCTTACAGAGGCTGTTTGTACATGGTGTAAGGGGCCCCTCATAGAGGCTGTTTGTACATGGTGTAAGGGGCCCCTCATAGAGGCTGTTTGTACATGGTGTAAGGGGCCCCTCACAATGGCTGTCTGTACATGGTGTAAGGGGCCCCTCACAATGGCTGTCTGTACATGTTGTAAGGGGCCCCTTACAGAGGCTGTTTGTACATGTTGTAAGGGGCCCCTCACAATGGCTGTCTGTACATGTTGTAAGGGGCCCCTTACAGAGACTGTTTGTACATGTTGTAAGGGGCCCCTCACAATGGCTGTCTGTACATGGTGTAAGGGGCCCCTCATAGAGGCTGATTGTACATGGTGTAAGGGGCCCCTTACAGAGGCTGTTTGTACATGGTGTAAGGGGCCCCTTACAGAGACTGTTTGTACATGTTGTAAGGGGCCCCTCACAATGGCTGTCTGTACATGTTGTAAGGGGCCCCTTACAGAGGCTGTTTGTACATGTTGTAAGGGGCCCCTCACAATGGCTGTCTGTACATGTTGTAAGGGGCCCCTCACAATGGCTGTCTGTACATGGTGTAAGGGGCCCCTTACAGAGGCTGTTTGTACATGTTGTAAGGGGCCCCTTACAGAGGCTGTTTGTACATGTTGTAAGGGGCCCCTTACAGAGGCTGTTTGTACATGTTGTAAGGGGCCCCTCACAATGGCTGTCTGTACATGTTGTAAGGGGCCCCTCACAATGGCTGTCTGTACATGGTGTAAGGGGCCCCTTACAGAGGCTGTTTGTACATGTTGTAAGCGGCCCCTTACAGAGGCTGTTTGTACATGGTGTAAGGGGCCCCTCACAGAGGCTGTTTGTACATGGTGTAAGGGGCCCCTCACAATGGCTGTCTGTACATGTTGTAAGGGGCCCCTTACAGAGGCTGTTTGTACATGTTGTAAGCGGCCCCTTACAGAGGCTGTTTGTACATGGTGTAAGGGGCCCCTTACAGAGGCTGTTTGTACATGGTGTAAGGGGCCCCTTACAGAGGCTGTTTGTACATGGTGTAAGGGGCCCCTTACAGAGGCTGTTTGTACATGTTGTAAGCGGCCCCTTACAGAGGCTGTTTGTACATGGTGTAAGGGGCCCCTTACAGAGGCTGTTTGTACATGGTGTAAGGGGCCCCTTACAGAGGCTGTTTGTACATGGTGTAAGGGGCCCCTCATAGAGGCTGTTTGTACATGGTGTAAGGAGCCCCTTACAGAGGCTGTTTGTACATGGTGTAAGGGGCCCCTCATAGAGGCTGTTTGTACATGGTGTAAGGGGCCCCTCACACAGGCTGTTTGTTCATGGTGTAAGGGGCCCCTTACAGAGGCTGTTTGTACATGGTGTAAGGGGCCCCTCACAGAGGCGAAGGGTACTGAGACGGTCATGGCGGCCTGGAGGGAACACGGTGGTGGATACAAGGGGCCTCAGGCAATACACACTAAGTGGGGGGAGAAATAGGTGAATACTGCAGTATTTATTTATAACAAAGACCTGGAGCAGCACATTTTATACAAAATTAATTAACTATTTATAAGAACTTTGGGGGTGCAGACCAAAAAAACATCTACGAAAAATTATGACTTACGGAAAAGTTTTAGTACCCATGATGACAGTATTTTCCTTCGTGGATTTTTACTGACCAAGAATTTCCTTTAATTGTTTTCATCCTTCCCACTCTGAAATTTTTTTGATGTCCTTCCATCACACATTAAAGGAAACCTTGCACATAACTGTACATGTAGGGTAATTATTTTTCAAGGAATTCCATTCAGCATGTTATTCACACCTTGTACTGTCAATGTGAGGGAAATGGAAAGAAAATATTTAGTTTACACACAGTTACATGACATTAAAACAACTTGTAATTTATTAATTTTCTAAGGGACTTCCCCCAATTTATGATGTAGCAAGGGGAGTTCATGGGGAATCCCATCTGCTCTAAGAAGGGAATCCCCATCCCTGTAGAATTTGTTATAAAATTTATGCTCTCAAACCCAAAGTATATATATTTGACCCAATGCAACTCATGATAAATTAAAATATCTATCCATCTCCAACCCTACATTAACCAGGGAATCCTAAAATAATTTTAGAAGGAATTCCTATAGCTGTGACGTAATAAGGGGAGTACTGACCAGCCCAGCATTCAGTGAATTCCCTAAATCAATTTTTTTTCTTGGATAATTCCCTAAAACCTCAATATTTTAAAGTTATTACTTTTGAAACATTTTTAGAATAGCTAAGTCAAGTTGATTACACAAAAAATAGCACCTCGTGAGTTTATGTGCAAGCTTTCCTATAAGAAGTATTTTAGGTAAATACATTTATATTGTGAATGATGTTAGTATGATATTCATGACGACGAAATTTTGTGAATGCTTTTTGGGCAGGATTTTCTATCATGGCCGCAAAAAACGCCCCTATCCACCTTTACGAAATTTGTAGATGTTTTTTGGACAGCACCCCTAGTATGATTTATTCATAACCTATACAAATCGATATGTTAGCCTGCTTTAAAATGCCTATAATAAGAGCATAAGCCATTACACTTTTTTCAATAATTGTTGCCATCAATATTTGGTGGAACTTCTTCAAATTCTTGAACTAGCAAAAAAAAAAAGAGGATTTCCTTCCGTTCTTTCTAGAGTAGCAATTTGATTAATTTATCGGCAAATCACTACCCAGTGTGCTTATCGGGTGCTAAAGAGCCCGGCCCCTTAAACAGCCTGATTAGAGTCTTTTTGGTCGAATCGACGCCATCCTAATCCCCTAATTATGGAGGAATGTCAATTCACTGCTGAACGATGGCCAATAAAAGGTTCAAGATTCCCCCCATTATAGAGCCGATAAGGGCCAAAGGAATCTTAATTAATTATCGATCATAATTAGCTAATTTCATTGCTTTTGGAATCGTTGACTATTATTCCAGTTGAGAAGGCTGAAATTTTTTTTTCTTGATGATTTCAGCAACTTTAAAAATATATGCCCTGGAAAATAAGTTGAAATCGATTCATATTTGCTGTAGACTGCCATTGGTAATATTACACTAAGCAATAAGGAAGGTTCAATGATATCCTGAAACTTGATCTGAACAATATGAATGTGAGGTTGTGCCTTTTGAATTGTCCATTGTCTCTTCATTAAGCTCCAGGTTTCAGCTATATGGAAGTGAGGGACGAGAAGTAGAGGTTTTGCGAACTTCATTACATCTATTTCTTATATTTCTATTAATTTGTAACCTAAATAACCATAATCTTCTAAGCTACAATAATCAGTTCATTAATTCTTACAGACATATGGACATTATCCTCCTCAAAACAATATAATAAGCTTATCCCAGTTTATACTAATATCAAAGTTTACCATGACAAATGATCAACGTTGTCTCCATACTTATTCAATGAAGACAGATGTATAACAATGTAATTAACCAAGGCAACTTTGGTTGAGAAATTACTCCTAAAATTTGTAAAATGCAACTTTATATATGGCCTTTCCCCCATACAAACCAATGTAGAGCTTGTCAGCCCTACCTAAAATGTCCAACTCTACGTTTTCATGAAATACAGCATTTTGATTGGCTGACAAACCTGAAAATCTGTCAATTGGCAAAATATGAAATATCATATTTTTTTTAAGGTACTTGGGGAAATAGAAAAATATGAATCTTGCTCATTTCAGTTACATCATCTCTAGGAGACAAGGATGGCTTATACAGTAATTTTGTCCAACCCTGGGAAATAGCTAATCTGGGATGGGCTTATTCTTTAACATGTTCATCCCAACCCAACTTTAACATTAAAGTCCTCACCGTTCCATGGTTGGTGCCACACCATGTACAGGTAGAATGCCCCTGCTATTACCAGACGCTTATTGTTGGCTGTATAATAACCTGTGCTAGCAATTTGCTAGTGGCATGGAAAAGAGTATTCAGCCTATTAGGAGCCTTTCATTTAATACATATGCAAATTTCTAAAAATTTCAGACCCTCCCTCCCCCCTTGATGCGTACGTACTTAATGGAAGGCCCCTTATCTCATTACAGGAAATAGAAAGAAATGATTTAGGAAAGCATGAATACTTCTCCAAGTCATCTCTCATCACTCATGTTGTGTTTGACCTAAAATGAGGAATTTATGAACAAATAAACTGAGCAGTTTCTTGACTTAACAAGTCTTGCTTCTGTAACTCACTGAAATGTAAATTTAAACTGCGTGGTATGTATCACATAGTCCAATGCTGGTTTCTGCAGTAGATGTTACCCAATCAATACATGTGTCAATGTTCATTTCACCAACCTGTGTCATCATCCCAACTAAAGCGGGTACCTCGTGTTCTATTCAACAACTCGTGTTCTATTTGACCGATCCCTATTATTTGTCTGACCAAAGTAGGTGCATTGTGATCTATATGACCAATCCGTGTTACACCCCCAGAAACTAAAGCGGGTACCTCATGTTCCAACTCATGTTTCAGTGCAGTTGAATACCCTCTACCACTGCACCGCATTCACCATTGGCACCATGCCAAGACTTGAGTTTAAACTTCCCCTTTCAGAGTCAAATGAAACCAGTCTGGCACGCAGCTATTTCGCCTCCCCTCACATGCACTAACTCAAATTCCATGTTCTCGCTGAATTGGAGAGAGCGAAGGCTGCATCCGGGGGAATAAAAAGGGGAGATGAATATGAACGGGATCTGTGAATTGAAATGGGAGCGTGGGACAAGGCGGGGTGTGAATGGGTTGGTGTTGGCTGGTGTGGGGTGGTGTAGGCTGCCTGGTGTGGGCTGCCTGAGGTAGGCTGCGACTTTGAACAAATATCTGTGGAAATCCAGTAGCTACTGAGTGGAGAATCAATGTAAGCTTGCAGTAATATTTCAGTGTTAAATTAGTGGAAATCAGTGGGTATACAGTGGTTAAGCAGTGGTCAATCAGTATGTCCGAAATATTTAAATAAGCTGGCAGTAGAAATCAGTGTACACTCAGTGGTATATCAGTAGCTCATTTAAATATTTCAGACAAACTAATCCAAGAAGTATCCACTGCTGTTTTTTCCAGGTGGTGGAGGCTGCCTAGTGAAGGCTGCCTGTCGTAGGCTGCGTAGTGTAGGCTGTGTGGTGTAGGCTGCCTGGTTTAGGCTGCCCAGTTTAGGCTGCCTGGTGTGGGCTGCCCGGTGTAGTCTGGTATGGGCTGCCTGGTGTAGGCTGCCTGGTGTGGGCTGCCTGGTGCTGCCTGGGGTAGGCTGCCTGGTGTGTGTCTGGTGCAGGTTGCCTGGCGCGGCTACCTAGTGTAGGCTGCCTGATGCTGCCCGGGGTAGGCTGCCCGGGGTAGGCTGCCCGGGGTAGGCTGCCCGGGGTAGGCTGCCCGGGGTAGGCTGCCCGGGGTAGGCTGCCCGGGGTAGGCTGCCCGGGGTAGGCTGCCCGGGGTAGGCTGCCCGGGGTAGGCTGCCCGGGGTAGGCTGCCCGGGGTAGGCTGCCCGGGGTAGGCTGCCCGGGGTAGGCTGCCCGGGGTAGGCTGCCCGGGGTAGGCTGCCTGGTGTAGGCTGCCCGGGGTAGGCTGCCAGGTGTAGGCTGCCTGGTGTAGGCTGCCTGGTGTAGGCTGCCCGGTGTAGGCTGCCCGGTGTAGGCAGCCAGGTGTAGGCTGCCTGGTGTAGGCTGCCTGGTGTAGGCTGCCTGGTGTAGGCTGGAATAGTCAGTGTAGGTTGTCTGGTGCCATGTTCCCGCAGACAGGCACATGCTGTTCTGAGGGGTTTGGGGGAGTAGGACTGGCCAGCTGCCAGGTTCTATTGATTTTCATTGATTATTTCAATGATCCATTGCCAGAACACTTGTAGCTTTTCAGTCTATGATGGTTTCACTGATCCATTACAGCTTTTTGACATCTCTATCCCCTGTAGCAAATTTCAGTTCACCTCAACAGGCATGTGATACTGTTTAGATTACATGGAGAAAGTTGTATTTGGATTGAATACACTGTAGTTCTCTTGACATCACTTGTAAGACTTAATTGTACTTTGGCATTTCAAATATCATCAAAGTCTCCAAAAGCCTTAGGATTAGTTAAATTCAGAAAGCACTACAATATTGAGGCTCCCACCCTCAACCTAGGGGATTGTGAGCATGGTGCCTCCTCCAGAGTTGCTCCTCTGAAAATCAAAATACTTTTTTAGAAAGCTTATAGTAGAATGATGGGTAATTTCAGTCTTAATATCAGTTCTTTATTAACATGCTAAGAGTACCTGTCATTCATTTATTTCTAAATGGCAAGAAATATTCAATTAATTCTGTCTAAATTAAGCAGCTTTGGGGATTCTCTACATGTTGGCTGAATTCCCTCATGAGAACCAACCGTAACCTAGGCTACAATCAATCCAGTAGTTAAAATAAAAAAGTGGCCAGTCAAGGGCCTCAATTATTCAGGAATGAAATCAAGTTAAGGGAAGGGATCTCGAAGCATGTTAGCCTAGATTTGAGTCTAATCATCAGAAGCAGGAGGTGCTGCATATTTAGCATATTCCAGAGAATACCACATAACATTATTCTGTAATCTAGTACGATCTTTCTGAGCAAGGTGCTCCATATGCGTAGTTAAGAACGGCGGAAACTACTTCCACTAAGTATCATTCAATTAATCTAGTGATTAAAAATAATCAATCTAATCCATTTGACATGATGAACATAGAACACTTACAATAAGGGTTGCCTTCAGGTCATGCAGCGTTATTTCATCAATATAATCGTGGAGAAGGAACAGGTACTTTGCATTCTATATCTGTTAAATTCAGATAGAAAAGACATGGAAAATATCTTTAGTTGGAAGCGTGTTTATTCTTTAGAAGTGAAATGTATAGGGATGTCTTTCTTTCCATGTCATTTATTTCTAAGTAAGTGATAGTGAAGGAAAGGACTTCATGATTGGCTTGCTCAAGCAATACAAACCTTCATACATTTTCTTAGGTTCTGTCGAGAGTTTGTCAACCATTGGCTAAATCCTAAAGGCCATATTCCACTATGCAACAAACGGCCGCAAACGCTTCCAGGGCAGCCACAAACGTGGTTGTGTTAGGGTGCCGCAAATGCGTTTTTGGCCACCCTTCTGCTACATTCCACTTGCTTGCAGCCACCAAACGGCCGCAAACACGTTTTTGGTGGCCTAATATAGGTGTTTGTGTCACCAGTTTGAGTCACCAGTTTGCATCACCTCTTTGCGTCACCTGCTTTGGGATACCATGTTGGTATCTGAACAGCAAACTGCTTGCGTTGCCTGAAAATAGCGGCTGCAAACGGGACCTCACGCAAAGTGGAATATGGCCCTAAGTCTTCTAAGCCTCCATCCCCAATAATGAGGTAGTCATGGTTATGACCAGACAGGTCAGGTTTTTTTTGTGTACTGAATTTATCACTTGTTGTTAATGATTATTGTCTAAAGCATTTGGTTATGTTTTTCAAATTCAAATTGGCTCTCCATGGTAGATGATGATGATGATGATGTGTTGGAGTTTAAGGTCTACTCAACAATTTTTCAGCTTTATCGAGACCAACTACTGTTTTTGACTACAAATTGGCTGACCCAATCTATGGGGATGAGAATGACAGCAAGGCAAAGTGATACAGCCGGCAGGACCTAGACTTGAACCCGGGTCTCCCACGTGCGAGGCGAGCACCATACCAACTGTACCATCCGGGCCCCTCTCCATGATAGATCTGATGTGGTTACACAGTACAAAGGGTGTGGTAAACCTCCTCTGGGATGGTGGGGCTTCCCATGTTGGTGGAGGAGGGTGGGCAGGAGGGGTCTGACACGCCAAATGACCATTGTGGGTACGGGGAGGGTACCTCAGGGTCAGGGGGAGCAGGGTTCATCATAAAACATATACAGCTTCCGTCTCATCTTCTATGGAGAGAGAAATATATTTATGGCTTTAATAAAATGAGGTTCACCCCTCCCTCATACTGCATTAGTCCCTTCACTCTATCAAAGGTAGGCTCAAAGAAGCATGTACATTTAAACTGCGACTATCTGATTCTAACCACTATAAAGATGATAAATAGCCTTATTATCGAGCTATATAACCAATAAACAGGGTTATATATTGCAAAATAACAACCTCTATGGTTTCTTTCTAGGTTGAGACATTTTCTATTTACTTTCATTTTCATTTTGATCGTTTTGTTTCCTTTATGATCATAAGCATCAACAAACGTAGTGAAAAGAACTTTTTTGCATGGGCCTACCCGGGCAAGGATGTAACGTTATTATAATGTTGCAGTAACATTCTATTTAGTTCTATTTTGGTTTTTAGTATGTTATTTCGATGGCATCCACTACTATCTTTATTTCACATAAAAATAACGTTATCATAACATTCAGTAATGGTAAGATATCAACTCCACCAGAATATGATGTTATTATAACACTCTGTTTTAAAGATTCTCAGCCTAACGTAAAGTGATGTGATTGTTACTTGACAATTGAACTAGTAATAGACTGACCAAAAAGGGACGGTTGCAAAAAGTGCTTGTAATGTCGCTGTTTGCCTGGATACACACACTGTTTTTTCTGGCTTAATTCATGATGCAAAATTCATGGTACAACTACTTTAAAACATTACAGGAACTAGTACTGAAGCATTGTAATGTATTCTTTGGGGATAACATTGTAGAATGGTACTACAGTTGATAAGTGTCTTTCCCACTCAGCGCCCATGTCCAACCAGAACTTCCTTTGTCCCGCACATTTTAGACAGTTTCAACATCCCGTTAATTGGTATTACCAGTACAAAAGCTCCTCTTATATGAATCTCCTTAGCGCTGTCATATTTGGATCAGCATTTACTGCTAAGTGGATAATATGTGAGAAATGCTGAGATGTGCCTTTTGCATCGAATCCTGACTCCAAAAGACCTTCTATAGGGAGCACACCATTAAATAACACTGTTAAAAGGCCCATAATCTGTCCCATAGAAACACAGTATAACATATTGTATAGACGCACTACTTCATACCTCTCAAACAATTTAGCCTATGTTCAGTAACATCAAGTAGTGTATCACTGACATAATGCATTCCATTTATTGTGTGAAATGTACTGCAATACATTACCAATGCTGCATTTTGATAGCAAAGTTAGATACATGAATCTACAACGTCCCATTATTGCCCATTACGTAGGTGTCACATTTCAGGAAGCAAGCAGGGTGTTGTTGTGGAAAGTGGTCTCCATGAGGTAAACTCAAAGCATAATAAGTGTTTTAAATTATAGCATAGAAAATAACATCACATGCCCCACAAGATACTCTAGTGGTATCAAAGGTTAGGTCAGAGGAGAAGAGTCAAGTATCAGCCACCCCAATGTGATGAGGTAGCGGTGCTTAACACCAAAGAAGTAAAAAAGCTTCTATAATATTATGTGTTACACAAGGTAATGACAGCCATGCACTGAAAAACAATATTTTGTTTAACCAATATTATTGAATTCCATTGAGTAAAACAGTCTAGAAAATTCAGGATAAATTTGAATAAATGATTGTTTAACATCCATAGATTCAAGTGTAAACTATGGAAAAGTGTAAAGTGAAATTTGACAATTGAACATGGCAGAGTTCCTCTACTAAAATAAAGCCATCTAATCTATTGCAAACAACTTTAATATTTCGTCCTTTCCAAGATATCAGTTACTTCATGTAAACAATTATCATATAAAACAAATACACATTGTCTCAAATTTGCCTCTCTATAGTAGACTTGATGTGATTCTGTAGTAGGTATGGTAAACCTCCTCCAGGACGGCAGGGCTTCCCGAGGGGAGGGGCAGGAGGCTCTGACATGCCAAACAGCCATTGTGGGTACGGGGAGGGTACCTCAGGGTTAGGGGGAACAGGGGCAGTATAAAACATATACAGCTTCTGTCTCATCTTCTATGGAGAGAGAGATACATTCATGTCAGTAATCTAATGAGGTTCACCCCCATACTGCGTTAGTCTTTTACCTCTAGTCTTTTCAAAGGTAAGGTCAAAGATTCTAACCAAACTTGAAAAAAGTGAGTTATTTAAAGACAATCGCGCCATTTACCAGAAACATCAAAAATCAAAGTGCTTCAATTTTGCTAAAAATTGGGTAAAATGTTCAAAAATGGTTGGGGAGTTCAAATTCACAAAAGAAAAGTATGGTAGGCCCTTACCTTCTGAGGTACAAATGTTTGAATATGGCCTATTTTCTTAAATTTCTGCTTTCACTGAAAAGCACTTTATGTGTAAAAAAATACATTTTTCTATTCTTACCTTTAAATTATTCACCATAGCATGTATAGTAAACATCCCCAACCTTGTAAGGGTCTCAGGAACAACAGCAAATAGTCAGAATATTTTTAGGATAAGTGTTTCAATGGGTTTCAGGAGGAACTACATTGGAACCCATGTTTGACCATTTCTTCGTAAGGAAGTACAAATGCAGTTCGAGTAACCAAGTTCATACGGTGACCCTTTACTTTTTTTGGTGGATAATGATAGCATATGACATGTTCTATAACATATCATGATTTTGAGCCATTTTGAACAGTGGATTTTTTTGTATCCCTATGTATTCTACAAAATTATGTTTTTCTGAATGATTTATTTTGCTTATATTCATGCTGAAAATGTACAAGACTGCATCAAATTTCTCAAAACACGTTATTTTTCAATTACCCTAACCTAAAGCCTATTATTGATGCCTTTAGAAAAGAAATTGTATGCATTTTCATGAAAGGATTATCATTTTCCCATACCACTGTCACATCACCATTTTGTAATTCTTATCAAAAATTGAATGAAATATAGTGGAAAAGTTTCCACTGTGACATATCATTTTCTTTGCATTTCTAAGATCTACAGGTGCATAACTTGTATTTTGGAAACGGTAGATCTATAATGGCGCCACTGCCTTTAAATGGTAATTAGGATTATTTATTGAGTATCATTGTATGATCAGTGGTTCTACCTTGCAAAATAACTACCGACCAAATTAGTAGTTTTGAAAATAGTGTGTCATCCTTGTTCTTGTTCTTCTTTAGTTCCATCCTCTGTTCTGACATGTCCTATTTACTATCATCATTATCATTTGGGTAATTTAGTTCTCTTTACAATCATAAGCATCAACGCTTCTTGTTGAAATGAACTATTTTGTCTTTGCCTACACATGTTTTTGACCGACTGAATTTACTATGCATAAATTCATTGTACAACTACTTTGAAACATTTCAGGAACTCCTATTGAGGCATTTTTAACTTATGCTTTGAAGGTAACATAGTAAAATGCTACTACAGTTAACGTTGTTAAGTGTCTCCCCTAGTCTGTGCCTGCATCCAATCACAACTTCCTTGGTCCCGTCCATTTTAGAGAGTTTTAACATCCCGTTAATGGCTATTACGATTCTGAGACCCCTGCTCATTTACTGCTAAGTGGATAATGTGTGAGAAATGCCGAGATGTGCCTTTTGCATCAAATCCCGACTCTTATAGAACTCCTATAGGGACCATACCATTAAATAACACAGTTCAAAGGCCCGTAATCTGTCCCATAGAAACACGGCATGACATATTGTATAGAGGTGCTACTTCACACCTCTCAAACCATCAGCCCATGTTCAGTAACACAAAGTAGTGTAGCACCGAAGTAATGCACTCAGTTTATTGTTTGAAATGTACTGCAATACATTACCAAAGTGGCATATTGATGGCAAAGTTAGATACATGAGTCTAGAACATGCCAATATTATCCAATACGGAAGTGTCTCATTATCAGGAATGAATCGTTTTTTCTGAAAATAAAATTGTGGAAGAGCAGTTTTTTCCTATTTGAAAAACAGCAACGTTGCTCATAAGGAGTCCATATCATGCAGACATGTAAAAGTTATAATGATTAGGCATTGTGCAACAGACAATTGAGGAATATGCACCAAGGGAACCATGTTTTAAACTAAGGTGGCCTCTAGGCCCCGTAGAATACTTGTGGAATTAAATGAAGACAGGAGACAGATGTAAACTCTGTGAGAGCTGAGAGAAGGCTGAGGAGCTGAGAGAACAGCCCTCAATTTTATACTGTAGAGGAACACAGGCCCACAGAATGGACAATACAATAACACATCTACTTGTCCCTCATCCAGTGTGTGGAGGAGTTTTAAGGACCCCAATACAGCTGGCAAAAACAGTTACAAAATGGATGTGTTGGCTGCTCCAACTTATGCAACACTTTTACAGTTCTATAACCTTTCTAAAAACATAAAATTAAGTACAGGAACAGGCTTATACAAAAATAAGAAAGAAATACTTACACTTTAATATTTAATACATAATTTGTCCCTCTACACTGATAATATAACATTCTGTAATCTGATAATCACCTTGGAACAATACACAAGTTGTCCATCAAAAAGAGCTCCATGTCTTGCCTATGTCTTTCAAAGGTATCAATATGTATGGTTACGAGTGAGGACTGGTAGAATTGTCTCTCACTAGGAGATAAAATGTTGAACTGTGACTTTAGTGTTGGGACACCTGCTTGTTAATTCAGGGTGTAAGGTAAATCACTCCTACACCCCTACGTACCCCAACCACTGCCCCCTACCCACCCACTGATTCTGTAAATCAGGTAACAATTCCTAGTGGTTTTAACCCCGCACGGTCTAGCAGCGGGCCATACAAGGGTCAGTGCATAATGACAGGCTGTACGGCCCGCTCCTTGTTTCACTATTTGAAACATATTTAGATCATTGCTTGGCTGATAAAATATAGAAGACCCTTAGGGGTGGTCCTCGGGTGGTTGACCGTACCTTGGGATATCTTACCCGATATGTATGGCCACCCTCGGATGGCCCCCGCGGGTCTTCTTATATTATTACCACTCCTCCACTCCTACACCCCTACATACCCTGCTGTTCCCTCCTACCCACCCACTTTGCCCACCTTATATCCCTCACAGACACCTGTAGGTTGGGAGATTGGTAAAGTGAGATGTTGATTGGCCGGATGGAGGAGACCATCATGATGTGTGTGGTAGAGGAGTAGGCATCTTATCTCATTACCTCTACTGCTGTCGGTCTGCCTTATATGTAGCAGTGAGGCAAGAGGGATTCGGAGGTTTGGCCACAGCGAAGATGCCTAAATAAGTACCCTGTGAGTGTCAATCTCTGGTGGGATAACGACAAGGATGAGGGGAGAAGTGAAAGGATGGTACGAGACGATATATCTGTACACAAGGTTTCTGGAGCATTAGGGGATATGTGTAAAACAGTTTATTTAGCCTCTTCTACTTCTACTCTTGAATTTAGGCTATTCACAAAAAATTATGGAAATGTGTCTGTCTATACCTTTCATTTCTTTGATTTGTTTATTTTCATTTATCATATTCTGGAATCTCATGTATCTGCAATTCAAGGGAGGAAAATGTGTTTACTGTTCTTAATTATTGATCAACCAAGATGTAAGGTTCAACCCTATTTCTATCCTATAACACGTAGATAGGAAAGAAGCAGAATTGTCACTGGAAAGGTACCTTGATGATAATGTTGAATCATTCTTTATACATTAGCTATGTACCCATTTTGTAACTCCTTTTTTTCTCTCGCAATGAAAGTAAAGTCTTTTTGCTTGGTACGTTTAGAAGGAGAAAGGTATCTTCCTAAGAGGCTGGGGAAGAGGTGCAATAATCATAGCATTGATTACATCCAAGAAAATTTCTATATCCTAAATTATTTACTTGTAAAATTGCAATGTACACAGCATATTTAGTATCTTATTTACCCTAGTCCAAACAGTGGTGCTGCTGTTGGTACGAGCAGCGGTCCATTAAAGCAGTATCGGTACACAGCAGTCTACCAGCCCCTCCTGAAACATGGCCTTTGCCCATGAAACATGTGAAAGTAAGCGCCAGGCAGGACATATATTATACATCGCCCCAGGATCCACTCCGCGATTATGTCCCAGCATGACGTGATGTACATGGTGCCCCGGCGTGATGCCCCAGCCGGCAGTTTGTCTACACATAACCTGTGTATCAAGGCTCGGGGAAGGCGGGGGTCACTTAGTGCACGGGCTGAACCGCCATGACAGTCTCGGCTACAATGTCATGGCAAGACATTGTAGACTACTCATTTTTATTGATACATATATGTATAACCAACTGTGGAGGAGGTACAAGGTTGGTTATCCACCAAAGATATGTCAGACTGCAGCCAGGGCCTTGAGGGCCACAAGTGGGATTATATCCCTGACACGCCAAGGGTTGATAACCCTAAGGACCCTTGCCTGGTTGGTCGGTTATGGATTTATCATACTCTGGCAATTTTAAAGTGAAATTTTAAAGCCTAGAATAACAGAACAAGTAGAATTCTTTCATACTGCTGAAATTACTTTCCTGTACCAGTCACAAGGCTGATATCACACTGAAAACACAGAGTTGACAAAAGTGGTGCCAAAAACGACCATCCAGGGTTGTCACAGGCTGTGCCTGTGTCTGTTAGACATAAAAACTTATTTATGAATATTTTCATGTTGTAGGTATCATAGTCATTATACTGGCTTCCTATTATGTTGTTTCTAGTCCCATGAGTTGTATGGTTTTGACACTATTCACTTACAACACTGGCTTGATATAGACAGAGGCCATGACAACCTTGGGCTGTCATTTTAGGCACCATTCAGTTACAACCCTAGGGTAGTCAGGCAGGACTTTTGACTTCTCATTTTCTTCTGTGACAACCCTATGACAACCCAATCTTTATTTTTGCTTCTCTGACAACCTTTTTGGCCCAAAGTAGTTGGGAGAAAATGACTACCTTTCGGTTGTCATCCAGCCTCAAAATTCACAATGACAACCCTCTGACCACCACAAAATTGTCAAAGGATTGTCACAAGGTCGTCACACAGCATTGATGGCCTGAAATGAGCCCTGTGATGACCCAAAAGTCACATATGAGAGCCCAAAAGTGACCTGTGACAACCATTTGACAACTTTGCAGTGGCTCTCTGACGACTTTGTGTTTTCAGTGCATGTTCTTTATCACCATGCTAGTATGAGTGATGCAGTGAGTGAAAGTACTGAACCTGTATCACCCTAAAGTATGATTTCTATCCTTGTATGTGCCATCATGTCTCTAATTGGAATTATAACAATTTTCAAAGTGAATAACATATTTACTACGGTTGCAGTCCTTTTTATGATTTTAATTATCTTTTCAATCATACATCCAATAGTGTTTCATTATTGCATGCCATTCACCCTCATTTCTATCCACATCATTGGGAAACATTGACAAGTGTCAGCCATGTTCCCCACGCATTATGCATATTCTCCCTCTCATTGTATGAGTGCCCCCTGTGTTTGTCCCCCTGATCCACCCACCGCCTGCTTGTATATTGAATAGGGGCGGAGTATATAAATCATGGTGCTCCGCCCGGTTTATGGCCACTGATGGATGGACAAAACATTACCTGGGGCGGACGGGTAAGGGGCAGGACGCGTGTAAGGGGAGAGGTGGGGAGGACAGGAGGGGACAAAGTACACAAATACAGGTCATAGAGAGACAGGGAAAGGGTGGGGAGAATGGGACAGGATTTAGAACAGACAGACAGAACATAGAGAGACAGGGGAAGGGTGGGGAGGATGGGACGGAACTTAGAACAGACATCACATAGTGAGACAGAGGAGGGTGGGGAGGATGGGACGGGACTTAGAACAGACAGCACATAGAGAGAAAGGGGAAGGGTGGGGAGGATGGGGCAGGACTTAGAACGGACAGCACAAAGAGAAACAGGTGAAGGGTGGGGAGGATTGGACAGGACTTAGAACAGACAGCACATAGAGAGACAGGGGAAGGGTGGGGAGGATGGGACGGGACTTAGAACAGACATACAGCACATAGAGAGACAGGGGAAGGGTGGGGAGGATGGGACGGGACTTAGAACAGACATACAGCACATAGAGAGACAGGGGAAGGGTGGGGAGGATGGGACGGGACTTAGAACAGACAGCACATAGAGAGACAGGGGAAGGGTGGGGAGGATGTGACAGGACTTAGAACAGACATACAGCACATAGAGAGACAGGGGAAGGGAGGGGACGATGGGACGGGACTTAGAAAACACATACAGCACATAGAGAGACAGGGGAAGGGAGGGGAGGATGGGACAGGACTTAGAACAGAGAGCACATAGATAGACAGGAGTAGGGTGGGGAGGATGGGACGGGACTTAGAACAGAGAGTACATAGATAGACAGGAGTAGGGTGGGGAGGATGGGACAGGACTTAGAACAGACATACAGCACATAGAGAGACAGGGGAAGGGTGGGGAGGATGGGACAGGACTTAGAACAGACAGCACATAGAGAGACAGGGGAAAGGGGGGAGGATGGGACGGGACTTAGAAAACACATACAGCACATAGAGAGACAGGTGAAGGGTGGGGAGGATGGGACAGGACTTAGAACAGACATACAGCACATAGAGAGACAGGGGAAGGGTGGGGAGGATGGGACGGGACTTAGAACAGACAGCACATAGAGAGACAGGGGAAGGGTGGGGAGGATGGGACAGTACTTAGAACAGACAGCACATAGAGAGACAGGGGAAGGGTGGGGAGGATGGGACGGGACTTAGAACAGACAGCACATAGAGAGACAAGGGAAGGGTGGGGAGGATTGGACAGGACTTAGAACAGACAGCACATAGAGAGACAGGGGAAGGGTGGGGAGGATGGGACAGGATTTAGAAAACACATACAGCACATAGAGAGACAGGGGAAGGGTGGGGAGGATGGGACGGGACTTAGAACAGACATACAGCACATAGAGAGACAGGGGAAGGGTGGGGAGGATGGGATGGGACTTAGAAAACACATACAGCACATAGAGAGACTGGGGAACGATGGGGAGGATGGGACAGGACTTAGAACAGACAGCACATAGAGAGACAGGGGAAGGGTGGGGAGGATGGGACAGGACTTAGAACAGACAGCACATAGAGAGACAGGGGAAGGGTGGGGAGGATGGGACAGGACTTAGAACAGACAGCACATAGAGAGACAGGGGAAGGGTGGGGAGGATGGGACGGGACTTAGAAAACACATATAGCACATAGAGAGACAGGGGAAGGGTGGGGAGGATGGGACGGGACTTAGAACAGACAGCACATAGAGAGACAGGGGAAGGGTGGGGAGGATGGGATGGGATGGGACTTAGAACAGACAGCACATAGAGAGACAGGGGATGGGTGGGGAGGATGGGACAGGACTTAGAACAGACAGCACATAGAGAGACAGGGGAAGGGTGGGGAGGATGGGACGGGACTTAGAAAACACATACAGCACATAGAGAGACAGGGGAAGGGTGGGGAGGATGGGACGGGACTTAGAACAGACAGCACATAGAGAGACAGGGGAAGGGTGGGGAGGATGGGACAGGACTTAGAACAGACAGCACATAGAGAGACAGGGGAAGGGTGGGGAGGATGGGACAGGACTTAGAACAGACAGCACATAGAGAGACAGGGGAAGGGTGGGGAGGATGGGACGGGACTTAGAACAGACAGCACATAGAGAGACAGGGGAAGGGTGGGGAGGATGGGACGGGACTTAGAACAGACAGCATACAGAGAGACAGGGGAAGGGTGGGGAGGATGGGACAGGACTTAGAACACAGAGCACATAGAGAGACAGGGGAAGGGTGGGGAGGATGGGACGGGACTTAGAAAACACATACAGCACATAGAGAGACAGGGGAAGGGTGGGGAGGATGGGACGGGACTTAGAACAGACAGCATACAGAGAGACAGGGGAAGGGTGGGGAGGATGGGACAGGACTTAGAACAGACAGCATACAGAGAGACAGGGGAAGGGTGGGGAGGATGGGATGGGATTAGAACAGACATAGAGCACATAGAGAGACAAGGGAAGGGGTGGGGAGGATGGGACAGGACTTAGAACAGACATACAGCACATAGAGAGACAGCGGAAAGGTGGGGAGGTTCCGGGACAGCAACAGAGGATAGGTGGCCAGGTTTGTATTGGATTTTGTACAAGAATATAACAGTGATGAGAGGTAACCCACGTCAGGAGGGTGCAGTGTCTTGTGTAATGCACTTCCAATTCTTAAAAGTCTATGAGGCAACATCAATATAAGAAATAAGCTCTTCCTTTGAGAAGATGTATGATCACTAGAGGAAGGAAGTCAAATTACTGTGACTAGAAACCAGAAACTGAGACATTGAATATTATACGTTGACATGTACTTTATTCATACCTTCTACATTCATATGTTTTTGTTGAGTCAGCTTTGGTTGGCTTGATTTTTGCTTGTACCTTACCTCAAGAAACTGTTCTTGTGAAGTTGTTCTAAAGATATATCTGCTGAAGAAACCATGGGAATGGTATGTGGCCTGATAAATCTCTTCCACCAGTTGTTTGTTGAGCCTTCTGCAGGCAGACTGTTCCCCCTTGAACCAACAGATCCCTGCCCATTCACATGCGCCCTTTATTGCCGCTTATAAAGCTTTTATTGCATCCAGAGCGCACTCGTCCATTCATCAACCTCAGCGCCCTCCAGCACACCAGATGTATTTAGTCCACTTTTTCCGGAGCTTTTATTGTCAGTTTGAATATAAATAGAGTATTCCCAGCTTGACAGCAGTGGGCAGATGTATTTTGAAGCCACGGAGGTTTGCCCGTTCGGCTGAGTGGTTTACGGGATCGAAGGGGTCCATTTTTGTCACTGCTGACTATTAAAGTGTCAGACAAAAACACACCGGGCCAGCAATAATTGACGGATGGCAGCCCGGTCGGGCAAGAAGACTGTCGGGTTTGATGGATGGTAATGTGTGAAACTCAGGGGAATTAAAGGTGGGAAAAAGGTGGGGATTTCTGTATGAATTGGGATGGGAGGCAGTGGAGAGCGGTGGTAACGGAGAAGTCTATTCGGTGGTAACGGAGAAGTCTATTCGGCTAAGGTTACTGTCACACTGTGCTGGCAGGTCTCTGTACTGACTGCTGATTGGCTGGGCTTGGGGCCTAGGGCCTAGGGCTGGGGGATTGGGGGCTTGGGGCAAAAGCACTGCGCTGTACCCAGCCAAGGATGCGACATTATCATAATGTTGCAACAACGTTTTGGTTAGTTCAATAAAGTTGCAATATACCATTGTGACGTTTCACTGTGACATTAAGACAACAACCTGATTACGTTCTTCAACCCAAACAGAATGTTCTTATATTGTTCTGTTTTGTCCTAACCTCACCAAAAAATAATGCCTTTTTCTTTTGGAAAATTTTGCGTCTTTTAATGTAAAATTCAGCCAAAAGTTATTTAAGGAAAAATGTGTCTTGTACCGTGCCCCCCTTTTCAAAATCCTGGATCTACCAGTGAACAGCATGATTCTACACGAGTAGAAATTATATTTAGAATGTGCAAATTCTCTTATACTCCAAGAAGGATCTTTGTAACATTTCTGTTGCCAATTTCCTGTCTTCTGATAATATTTGGTTTGCTAAGGCTACGGAACATACTGTCTTTATTACACAACATAGAAAGAACTTCTTAGCAAATATCCATCATTCAAGGTGATGCTCCTCTTGAAATCCATGCTCATCTGGATAAGGCTTTAATATCTCTTGGAGCATTTAGGTCTTGTGTAAAGTGATACCTGACCCCTGAAGGACAGACACCTGTAATCAGCAGCCAATGGACTCTGATTGAAATACTTCAGGATTAAATGTACTGAAGCTATTGAAGGACATCTTAAGTTTCCCTTTACTGTACAGACTTACGTCAAATTGAAGACAATACAGTACTTAGGCCAGTTTGTGCATCTTAATCCTTGGAACAAATGTTTCTCCCTTACTATTCAACTGAAAGTATTCAACTTAAACTGACATACCTCTTAAGAAAATGTATTAGGAGGAAAACGTGGCTAAAACCTTTGATTTATGCCTTGGTTTCTTTTCTATGTCAATGAATGTGAATTTGTCTAGATTCAAAACAAGATAATTAGAACTATTATCCAGCCACAATGTCAGTGTTTTGTTTCTTTTGTAAGAGACGTAGAGCTTATACTGTAATTACTCAATAATGCACTATTTAAATCTTTAATAGAGATTTAAAATGTCTATCTTTTTTATTTATTACACCACACTCATCTTACATGATCTTCCATATAGGTGTATTTTAACTACATATAATAATCAGTAGACAAGTACATGGAAATATGATGGAAATATGTTCACATTATTTCTTGTTACCTTAGCTAAGATAAGCATCAGGTTCTAAGAAGAAGTATCATTAAAGTTCGTTTGTACAGAAATTTCAGATGTTCACTGAATGTATCTAATAACAAACAAAATTCATAATGAAATACCCTATAGATAGTTGTATTCTGTTTTTGACAGATATATACATGCTAACCCTACTTTGTAACAGCTCCCTACACTTAATGGTAGATTCACCACAGGAACCACAAGATATGTGATTGCATAAAATATGATAAAGAAATAATTCAAAGGAAACAGAAATAGCTCGGTTCACAGACGAAAGGCGTATGGAGGTTCTAATAGGCCTACGTGGGTGATGGAAGGGCCATAACAGTGTGATTATTACCCCCATAACTCATCCCCAGGACTCTGTCACTCTGTAATATCAGGACTGTTAGCAGGCTAAAGGCCCATATCCACTAGGACACTTCTACACAGTCGGCTGACTAGTCGGTGGTAAAATTGGCCAATTCATGTATTCGCCTGTAAGTACAGAATATTGAGATTTGAATCTCTGAAATGAATCACTGTCAGAATCGGTCGATTCAAGAGGTAGAATCGGCTGATTTTAGCACCGATCCGTTGGCCAACAATCTAAAAGTGTCCTAGTGGGTATGGGGCTTTATGTATGCCCAATTGGCAGGGTGGTGGTCTGCAGGGGAGCTCCGCGGGCCGATATCAGGTTAGCAGGCTCGGGCAACCATTGTCCTGAGTCTGGGACTGCTGTTTAGGGGCCTCATCAATGTCGTTACAACCAATGAGATCCTCCAATACAGCCTCATGAATGACATTATAACCAATCAGATCCTCTGTTACAGCCTCATCAATTCATGTTTTAGATTGATTGATCTTTCCTGATAGGATACATTCTTCATATGCTGTCCTTAAAAATGATTTGTATTTACATTTCAATACGATAAATGGAAAATATCATAATTTACTGCAGCCTACAAAGTTGTGTTTGATGAGCCACAGAATACACCTCCATGCATCAGTTAGATTTAAGTCGAAGTCCACATCATTCAAGCATTAATGCCTGTTTTTGTTATCCTACAATAAATTTGTATTGAATATGTTTGAATGTCCAGTGATGGATGTCATTGTAAGGGTACATAAAGTGAGCTCTAAAATGGCAATGTATTCAATAAGAGCATTTTATACAATTTTTTTCCACATCTTACCTGAGTTATCTCAAACTGTTGTAGTGTTGTCTCTGTTGGCCAGCTACATGGAAACAGTGACTGGTGAATTATTGTGTTTAGCTCTAAAAAAAAAAGGAGGCCGAACCTTACGGTGAAACATGGCTTTACTGGGAAGCGGGCGTTCCCGCATGTTACATGCATAAACCATGGCTCGGCCGCAGAGAGCGGGCTGCGGGCTGCAAACATCTGCCCACCCACATCAATGATATAGGCACAGACCTGAGGCACAAGGCAGTTTCTGCGGCTTGCATTGATCCCTTTATATCCCATGAATAATGAGATTATCACTGCTCCTTGGGAAGAACGAACATTCTTCCAACGCATCTTTTGTTCTTGTACTTCCTTTCCTGTTGTATTGTTATGCAATTTAAAAAGGAAATCTAATTTACCTATTTTATATCACTTTTGTTTTGTCTAAATAGCTCTGCTAGATAATTGATGTTGGATACCAAATGATTGCTTTAAATGTAAGCTCTGTATTAGAATTTCTATATTTAGGCTGAACATAGCAGATATCAAATAGAGGTTACTAAATTGCTTAGATTTCCATATCCTGCATTTCAATATATATATATATATTCAAAACAACTGAAATCGGATATTGGAATGAAGCCTATCCAAGAAATAGAAACCAATAATACCACAGACATAGCAGATATCAAATATAGGTTACTATACCTACTATTTCAATTAATACTCAAAACACCTGAAATTCACACAATGGAAGGAAGCTTATCAAAGAAATGAAACCAATAAAACTACAAACATGAATGCGTACACTTCCTGTTGGATCTGCCCGATTATCACCCGTTGATACACACCGGGCAGACTCGGACAGTCGGCCCACAAGACCCCCGAACAGACCCAGTCACGCAGATGGAACAAATCCCTCCTGACACGAGGGCCTTGGGGGTCAGGCGCTGGTTCCCGGCACGGAGATAAGAAAGTGAGACAGGGTCTCCGAGGGCCCGTCGGAGAAATAAACAACAGTCGACCAAAACACTGACCAGCTCTGTTCCTGCAGGTTTGGCAGGCTGATGGATTAGCATAGGAACTGCCTTTTGACTGTAGGATAAGGCTATTCTGTGAAGATGTTCATAAAAATGGGAACAAACCATTAAAATAGAAGTCAATGTGTTTTTGTACACTGACTATCTTCCAGCTTCAGTGATAAGACCAGAATAACTAATGTAGTTTAGTTAACACATTTAGATTTGTTTGTTGAGGCACAGATATATAATGTTCTGGATGGGATTAATCATTTTCATTGTCTGATGTAATGAATAGGTCAACCTTTGCTGACTATTTGTTTTCATTGCACTTGTACTAGGTACTAGTAAATGAGGTGGCCACATTAATTCCCCACATTCTACCACTGGGCTTACAGTTTGAGACATTTTGGATAATTGATTTAATGAAGAGATAAATACATGCACATGTATTCTAAACGTCTCAATATTGAAAACACACAGAAGCCAAGTAAGATAAAACCTGGTGTGCTTTAAATAGGCTCAGTTGCTGGGCATCTGGGTGTGGAGCCTATTTGGCTTCATCCGTCACATCAGTTAAAACAAACTTCCTTCCCTCTCCCCTCACGCAGATACCCGAACACTGCCAGCAATGGAGCCTGATAGGCCCGAACTGGGAGTGATTGACGATTGATAGCGACATCTGTCTCACACGTGACACGTCACGTGACGTTATCACATGATACTGTCACGCGACTCGTTCATCTAATCTCCGGATATTTTTAGGATGCCAGTTCGGAGCTTCCGCTTTTTTATCGTCAATTTTATCACATTAGTTTGGCACCATCATGCAAAATTATTCAGTGGTTTCCAAGAAACATTGTTTAGATATTTATCACTCTCATTAAAAGGGCATCATCATTATTCCTACAGTGACTAGAACTAAATCCAATTTTGAGAGTGGGAGGTCTATGGGATTTGTTTAACAGGTTTAATAGGATATACTGTGGAGGCCAGATTTTCTGTTAATAGACTGACATGGTGGTTACATGGAGTGATACAGTGGTACACAGGTTCTTTTTACATGGAGTGATACAGTGGTGGCATGTTTTAACATGGAGTGATACAGTGGTAGACAGGTTGTGTTTACATGGAGTGATACAGTGGTAGACATGCTGTGTTAGCATCGAGTGATACAGTGGTAGACAGGTTGTGTTTACATGGAGTGATGCAGTGGTAGACAAGTTGTGTTTCCATGGAGTGATACAGTGGTAGATAGGTTGTGTTTATGTGGAGTGATACAATGATAGATAGGTTGTGTTTACGTGGAGTGATACAATGATAGATAGGTTGTGTTAGCATTGAGTGATACAGTGGTAGACAGGTCGTGTTTGCAAGGAGTGATGCAGTGGTAGACAAGTTGTGTTTCCATGGAGTGATACAGTGGTAGACATGTTGTGTTTACATGGAGTGATACAGTGGTAGACAGTTTGTGTTTACATGGAGTGATACAGTGGTAGAGAGGTTGTGTTTACATGGAGTGATACAGTGGTAGACGGGTTGGGTTTACATGGAGTGATACAGTGGTAGATGGGTTGTGTTTACATGGAGTGATACAGTGGTAGACGGGTTGTGTTTACATGGAGTGATACAGTGGTAGACGGGTTGTGTTTACATGGAGTGATACAGTGGTAGACGGGTTGTGTTTACATGGAGTGATACAGTGGTAGATGGGTTGTGTTTACATGGAGTGATGCGGTGGTAGACATGTTGTGTTTACATGGAGTGATACAGTGGTAGACATGTTGTGTTCACATGAGGTGATACAGTGGTAGACAGGTTGTGTTTACATGGAATGATACAGTGGTAGACATGTTGTGTTCATGAGTACTTTCATATTGTATCAGTATATGTTTACTATTTCCTAAAGTGATTTGAAAATTCATTCATTATAGATAGATATAATTATGCCAAATTTATGTACATTTTCTATAGATTTCCCTGCGTTTTTGTCGACAAAATTAGGCCAAATTAACCTGCAGGTGCCTAAAATATTGAAAATCAGCTATCTGTGGTAGGGAGAATTGCAGGAGGTCAACCTGCCCCCATTTCCCTGTGTATACCCGGACCATCCACGCGGTATAACAACGTGTTCTGAGGTTGTATTTAACGACCCACAAACTGCAGAAAGCTTCCCCAGACACGTGCAGGGTGAGGGGAGGGGTGATGGGGGGAGGGTGTAGAGTTGTGACCTCCATGAATTCACCCTACCACCGATAGCTGATTTTCAGTACTTTAAGCACCTGCAGGCTAATTTGGGCTAATTTTGTCAACAAAACCAAATGAAAAACTATAGAAAATAAACAAATAATTGTTATAAATCCATCCATAATGAATTAATTTTCAAACAACTTATTGAATGTTTATGGATACTTATGTGAAAAATAATGATGACTTATTTTTCCCAAAGTAAATCTACAAATAATGATACGTTGCACGAAAATTCCTATAGTAAAGCCTTGACTTTTGTCGACATATTACCCAGTATGCACCTGGTTATTGGCTAACCTGCAGGTAATACTCAACAAACTGGCTATCCGTGGTTGGAAGAATTGAACGGTAGGCTACCAATGTTTATGTCAGTTGAATCCTTCTATAATGTTGTTATTACGTGATGTTATCTTTTATTACAACATCTATGCCATATATTTCTGAACCCTTATTTTCCCAATATCTCATATAGTTCTGTCAACCATTTATGATATTGTTGAAATGCAGTTTTATTCTATACTTATCGTTCTGAAGACAATAGTTTATGATGACATTTATTCAATCCTTGCATGAACATTGTCATGCTATCAAGACAAAAGCTATTTATGAACCTATTTTCACTCACGACCTATCAAAGACAGGATATGCATAATCCTGTGTTGTAGCTGCATTCCCAGCATCCCTCATTCTCACTCCTCTCTGTCAGCTTGTAGTGCCAGTGTTGTCTTATTCACAGTCATCAATCTAGATTTTCAGTAGTGCACACCCTTCAGTCTGTGATCCACCTTATAATAATTAGACAAATGGGTCCTTCATACAGACATCGTTCCATACAGATATAGGTGCTTATGGATACGTTACTTTAAAACATCTAAAAGGTGTTCTCCTAAATTCTATACTCTTAAGCTATACTTTAATATTTTTGAAAGCTTTGAATACTTATCTCTAAACCTCTTCTGGCAGAATACATAGACTTTGATAACACTGGCTGCTCTATTCACAAACAGCATCCACCAACCCTGATTTTATTATATTACATCCTGTCTTCTTTTGAACTTACCATGTGTGCACATTGTTTTTATCCATGTTATCTAAGGCTTGATATGATCATTTACATTTTAATTCTATGTATATTTGCATTGGCTGTTTGACATCTGTCCTGTACCCACCTCCAATTATCGATATCAGTCTGCTGTCTTCCAGAGCTTCCTGGTTTGTTCGTTATTAGTTGCTTTGCGTCCTGATTAACTGCCACAGTCATATCAAGGGTGTTTTCCTTTTGTAGCAGTGGGACCCAATACCCTCTTTCTAATGCTGCCACAGTGAAATATCATGTCATAGTGCCACATGACACCACACCCAGTCACATTATACAACACCGGCCGACTGGTTATGTGCCGTGGTTCTAACTTCATACCGAATGCCAGGCAAGCAGCAACCATTTTTTGGTGTGACCCAGGCAGTGTTTGAACCCCTAACTTCCCACACTCGTAGCAGACATCCTAAAACCTAAGCAATGGAGTCTGGTCTCTACCAGAGTCTTCAGGCTATAAACATGTACGGACTGATTCAATGAGTTGATCCAATCGGAGTCGGACTGACACTGGTCAGTGCCTAGGGTGGCCGTATGACCCTGGGCCATGCTCGGACAAGGGTCCTGACCCCCATTTACCTTGGTTTCCCACCCAGAATAGCAGGGTAAATACATTCACAGTGACACATTGTGTACTAGAATGACATCAAGCAGGACATCAGCGTCCAACATTTAGTGTGCATCCTGAGCCTGAACTGCCCTGGTTGGTGCATTGGGACACACATCTTCAGATGTGAGTGCTCCAAATAGGTCATGATTGAAAGTTTCCCATCACTATTTGTAAGCAATACCATGTGAACCCAGCACAAACCTGTTTAGGGTCCAATATTTGTATGGAAAAGCTTGACATTTTGGACGCTTAAAATGAACCAAACTGGGATCACAATAATAAGTTTTACACATTTTGGGAATTGAGCTTGTCTCATATGATTCTTCAATATTTGATTTGAGGGTTGATGTCTTCAGCTCATGGTTGGATACAAGAATGACCGGATGACGTGTGAGTTGAAGCTCATAGGCATTACTACGGTGTTGTTACAGGCATTAGACTAATCCCTAAAAGATCAATCTCTGAATCTGTCAGGCGTGAAGTACCTCTATTGTGTGTTCTATGTAAAGGGGGTATTCCACGACACGACTTGGGCTGCGATATGACAACGTCGCGACGAAATTTCACATAATATAGATAAAACACTTATATATCTTATACATATGACACATGCTCCAAATTGCCATTTTTGTAACTATAATTTCCCTCATATATGCAAATTTGTCTATGATAATTATAGTCATATCATGATGATATCGCAGCCCATGTCATGTAGTGGAATACCCCCTTAAATGTCATGTACATCTTCTCACCCTGCGTGCTCCTGCCGGGGATGACCCGCCCTGAGCTCCCCTTTCAGTCCTACCCCACCCCCTACCCTCCTACCACTCCCCTCTTACCAGTAGTAAACACACTGACGTGCCTCTCAGCTGGAGTACACATGCACCCCGGTAACAGTATACACCTGAACTCCTGCATGCTATAAATAACTGTGCCAGCCAAAACAAGAATATGACGTTATTATAACACTATTATAACGTTCTATTCAGTTCTCCTTTGGTTCTTGTTACATTCTTTTGATGTACCCAAAACCATCTTTAAAACCTAAGATTGTAACTTCACACTGTGACATTATTGTGACATTAATATTCTTGTGTTATAATAATTTTTACAACGTTCTTTGATAGTGAGGTCTCAACTTCACTAAAATATAATGCTATTTTAACATTCTATCTTAGTTAGGTTCAACTTTACCTAAAAACTGTTGCGTGAAAATTAGGCAGGTAAAAGACCAACCAAAAAGAAACCAGAATATGCTTGTTACGTTGCTGCTTGCCTGGGAGAGGTATGCCCACATACTTCTCTTAGTCCCTGCTCACCCCCTGCTCACCCCCTGCTCACCCCCTGCTCACCCCCTGCTCACCCCCTGCTCACCCCCTGCTCAACCTCTGCTCACTTCCTCACCCCCTGCTCACCCCCTGCTCATCCCCTGCTCACCCCCTGTTCACCTCCTGCCTACTCCCTGCTCACCCACTGCTCATCCCCTGCTCACCCCCTGCTCACCCCCTGTTCACTTCCTCACCCCCTGCTCACCCCCTGCTCACCCCCTGTTCACCTTCTGCCTACTCCCTGCTCACCCACTGCTCATCCCCTGCTCACCCCCTGCTTACCCCCTGCTCACCTCCTGCTCACCTCCTTCTAACCCCCTGCTCACCCCCTGTTCACCCCCTGCTCAACCCTACTTGCTCCTGCTCACCTACTGCTCACCTCCTGCTCATCCCATGCTCACCACCTGCTCACCTTCTGCTCATCCCCTGCTCACCTCCTGCTCACCTCCTGCTCATCCCCTGCTCACCTCCTGCTCATCCCCTGCTCATCCCCTGCTCACCTCCTGCTCATCCCCTGCTCACCTCCTGCTCATCCCCTGCTCACCCCCTGCTCACCCCCTGTTCAGCCCCTGCTCACCCCCTGCTCACCCATTGCTCACATCCTGCTCACTCCCTGCTCACCCCCTGCTCACATCCTGCTCACCCCCTGCTCACCTCCTGCTCACCTCCTGTTCACCCCCTGCTCACCCCCTGCTCACCCCCTGCTCACCTCCTGCTCACCCCCTGCTCACCTCCTGCTCACCCCCTGCTCACCTCCTGCTCAACTCCTGCTCACCTCTTGCTCACCTCCTGCTCACCCCCTGCTTACCTCCTGTTCACCCCCTGCTCACCCCCTGCTCACCCCCTGCTCACCCCCTGCTCACCCCCTGCTCACCCCCTGCTCACCCCCTGCTCACCCCCTGCTCACCCCCTGCTCACCCCCTGCTCACCTCCTGCTCACCCCCTGCTCACCTCCTGCTCACACCCTGCTTACCACCTGTTCAACCCCTGCTCACCTGCTTACTTCTTGCTCTATCCATCACATACTTTGCATGCTTTGAAAATCTTTCAATTATCTATAGCCATATATTCATAAGTCCTCTTATACCCTTTATGGTAAATTTGAGCATATTGGACTGACTGATTCTATACTAGTCATTGAAGATTCAGGTATAATACTGACACTGACCAATCACACACACCTATAGTCTTTTATTAGAACAAGTTTGCAATAATCAGTTTGAACTGGCGTTCAAGCTTAATTACCAGGGCTAACCAGAGCCTTATATTGACCATTATTTGGCCTTTATCGTAAGGATATCTATGATGGCCTGTGTAGACCCCTTTAACAAATTACTGACACTTATATTGTTCTCCAGGTACGTAGAAGACAGACTAACTTGAAATACCACAATTTGACCATGGTACCTTTATAGATGGCACCGACTCTCAACACCAGGCTGGACATCATATTGGTCAACGATGTATGATTAGTAAACCTTGAAGTATATATTATCGCCCTATCAACAACTTATAAATGCTATGTTTACCAAAGCAAACAGATGATGTCATCCTATGTCAGTAATTATAAATACAATTCTGCTTTAATGACCTTGTCCTCATTATTGATCCAAATAATAAGAATGTGACACATAGCTCCATAAACGACACCTTCTGCCACCATCTCCAATAATCCGACAGCTTTAGTCGCTCCCTGATTGAACTCTAAATCAAAAGGTCCATCCTCATATAGATGTGTCTGACATTTCAACCACCCTGCTTGATCCCAGAGCGAAAAGCGCAGAATGTAGGTGCTTCAAATGAACGGTTTACCTTAATCCCAAGAAGTGCTTACTACAATCCTAGGGTGAATTGTTCACTCTAGTCCAAGGACTTATAAGAAAGGATTGATTTTGTTCATGTGACTTTATTTCATAAAGAATCAACGGGATCTGATTATAACCACCATGGGCACAAAATGTCACAAGAATAATATGTTTGACAATTGTCAGATATTGATTAGATATCCACAGCAACATATATGACATTGCAATTAGCTTTTATCATAGGACATAGCGCATTTAAAGTTGTAATTGTCCTTTCTTGGTCAGCAGACATATAATCCGCAGACAGTGTGCTTATTCTAATCCCAATAAAGTGTGTTCACTCTAATCCCAAGATGAAGTGTTTACTCTAATCTCAAGATAGAGTATTAAATCTAATCTCAAGATAGTGTGTTCACTCTTATCTCAAAATAAAGTTCTTTTTCTAATGCAAAAGTGATGTGTTTACTCTAATCCCAATACAAAGTGTTTACGCTAAACCTGTGACATAGTGTTTACTCTAATCCCACAGTGATGTGTTCACTCTAACCCCAAGACAGAGTGTTTATTCTAATCCCAAGATGAAGTATTTATTCTAATCCAAAGACAGAGTATTTACTCTAATCCCAAGATGAAGTGTTTAATATGATCCCAAGATAGTGTGTTTATTCTCATCCCAAGATAGTGTGTTCACTCTAATCCCAAGGTGATGTGTTTATTCTAAACCCAAGACAGAGTGTTTATTCTGATCACAAGAACAAGTGTTTATTCTAATCCCAAAATGATGAGTTTAATCTAGTCCCCAGCCAACATGTTCACTCTAATCCCAAGTTGAAGTGTTCACTCTAATCCGGAAAGACAGAGTGTTTATTCTAATCCCAAGACAAAGTGTTCATTCTAATCCCAAAATGAAGTGATTAATCTAGTCCCAAGGTGACGGTTTTACTCTAATCCCAAGATGATGTGTTTTTTCTAATCCCAAGACAGCGAGCTTTTACTCTTATCCCAAGATGGAGTGTTGACTCTTAGACCGAGTGTTTACTCTAATTCCAAGACAAATGTTTTTTTTCTAATCCCAAGACAGACGCCGTGAATGAACCTCCATTACTCCACGACATGTGAGTGTGACCTTGACCTTTACATCTTACGCCTGACTTACCTCCCAGGGGCCCTCAGGGCACGTCTTCCGGTTGCCATGGAGAAGGTCACGCTCCAGTAACTCCTCCAGGGCGGGCTAGGTGGCCCTCAGACTGTAGTCACGTCCAAGTCTGCTAGGTGCTCAAACTATTATCCAAGAGGTATATAGGTCATGAAAGGACTAAATGGGCCTGAGGCCGAGGTACGGCCGTAACGTACCCAGGGGGTCCACCTTTAATAATAGTTGCTCCTTAATCTATCCGTAGAAGACTACCTCGACTCTTGTACCTTAGGAGTATGCCCCTTTTGTAATGATTTTTCCTTTATCTGTAGAATACTATCCCTGATTCCTGAACCTTAGGAGTATCTGCAGTGGCTCTTGATAGGGTGACAACACTCACTGAAGGATATCAAGGTATTTCTCCCACAGGAACGACACCAACGCTTTTCTCCAGATATTCCTGAATATTGGGGTAATGTCCACCTCTTGTAACGGTCATTACTTCATCCGTAGAGGACTTTCCGTGATTCTTGTACCTTAGGAGTATCCTCAGAGGCTCGGGTTAGGACGCAAACACTCACTGAAGGATATCAAAGTAATTCTCCCACATTGTCCCATAAATGTGACCGATGGTGTCCTCCAGATATTACTGAATATTGGAGTGTATTGGAATATTTCACAATAGACTTACAATGGACATTAAATGATGCACATACAATAGAGCTCTCCCTGGAACCCCTCCGACTACAGAGAGCGGCAGGTGCCCAATCGGGGTTTCCGTAAACCTCCCAGCTGTCCCTGCTGCCCGTAGAGTGACTATACGGGCTCACGTCGTGCCTACAGGGGTATAGGGGGAACTGCTCCGAACTGCTCCGAGCTGCTCCGAGTCCTCCCTACCACCCTCACAGGGGTTTATCTCCTTACAGGGGTTTGTCCCACCTGGATGCCTCCCCCCCTTCACCAGGTGACCAGATGTACCTACTCACCCCCTCCCCACTAATGATCAGCCCAGGTGACACCTACCTGTGTCTACCTGTGTCTACCTGTGTCTACCTGTATGTGCTCCCAGCAGGGCCTCGCCAGGGGAATACTTCTCTTGCTGAACAGGTGTATCTCAGCTGGGGGAGTGAGTGAGTGAGTTTTATGCCGTATCGAAAGCCAGGGTAATTTTCACAGGGACAACAAGTTGGGACAAATTTTGAGTCCCTACTGAGAGCTTGTGTTATGTGTTCACACCAGTTAGATCTGAGTAATCCAGTCATTAATGCACACACGAAATCGGGTTTCCATTCAAAGATTGGGTTATCAGGTAAGATTCATACAAGTTGTACGCTGAGTTCTGTAGGGTACACCTTTAACATTCTGGGTTCTCATCAGTTTCCCGGCCCGGTATCTGTTGCAGCCTAAAGCCTGCATGTATTCCATTCGGCGATTTTGGCAAGCTTGGATTTGCTAATTTCAAGTGTTCACCAGGAATCTAATAGAAACCCATGCATGTTACATACCATTTGAAATCCGTTCTAATGACATGTAACATGGCCTTATTCAGACCTCATTCACACTTGTGATTTGTGAAATCGGAGGCAAAGTCGGCTAGTTGAATACAGCCTTAGGCCATGCCTCCCCTCCTAAACACTTCCCTATAAACCTCCAGGTGTCTCCCCCTCACCTGGCCCTCAGCCCTGGAGAAGCCTCCCCCACTGACACACTACCGCCTCCTGGGCCCTACCTCCACGGGGGGCTCCAGGTAGAAGAACAGGCCTCAGGGGAGTAACAGGGGGCCGGAGGTAGGGGGTGTGAGGGTGTGAGCAGGGTGTGAGGAGGGTGTGGTGGAGGTGTGTGGCTGGTAGGAGTGTGTGGTAGTGGTGTGGGTGGGGGCCTGGCCTGCTGAGAAAGAGGACAGGTGCCGCTATAGGTAAAGTTGAATCAGTCTATCTGTTCAGGCTCCTAGCCGTCTCATCCTAACCCCTCTTAGGCAAAGCACTCCTGAAGCCTGTCCTGCTGTGCCTGGTTCTGGTCTAAGGTGCTCCTCCTTATGCTCCTCCAGCTATCATATTGCCAGTGGGTTACTGGGGCATGCTAAGCTGTTGGTAGTAGTGTTGGAGAGTGGTAGTGGAGTGGTAGTAGTACTATGGAGGCAGCGGGGTACCCACTCACTGACTGCCTCGTGTCCTGCCAGCGGCTCACCACACAGGCTCGGCTGTATCTGTTTTACTGTATCTGCTCAGACTGAGTCTGTATCCACTGTCGGTGGTAGCCGGGCCAGCGATGCTCCCCCCGCAGCAGCCGGGAGAGGACTGAGGGCAGGAAGCAGAAGGGAGCGGACGGGGAGAGGGGGGAACTATGGGGCGCTGTGTGTTAAAGAACAGGGAGCAGAGGGGAGCAGGGAGGGGAAACTATGGGGTGCTGTGTGTTAAAGAACAGGGAGCAGAGGGGAGCAGGGAGGGGAAACTATGGGGTGCTGTGTGTTAAAGAACAGGGAGCAGAGGGGAGCAGGGAGGGGAAACTATGGGGTGCTGTGTGTTAAAGAACAGGGAGCAGAGGGGACGGGGGAGGGGAGAGGGGGAGGGGAAACTATGGGGTGCAGTGTGTTAAAGAACAGGGAGCAGAGGGGAGCGGCAGGGGAGAGGGGGAGGGGAAACTATGGGGTGCTGTGTGTTAAAGAACAGGGAGCAGAGGGGAGCGGCAGGGGAGAGGGGGAGGGGAAACTATGGGGTGCAGTGTGTTAAAGAACAGGGAGCAGAGGAGAGGGGGGAAGGGGAAACTATGGGGGCTGTGTGTTAATGAACAGGGAGCAGAGGTAGCGGCCAGGTTGGCGGGAGGGGAAGCTATGGGGCACTGTGTGTTAAAGAACAGGGAGCAGAGGGGAGTGGCCGGAGAGGGGGAGGGGAAACTATGGGGTGCAGTGTGTTAAAGAACAGGGAGCAGAGGAGAGGGGGGAAGGGGAAACTATGGGGGCTGTGTGTTAATGAACAGGGAGCAGAGGTAGCGGCCAGGTTGGCGGGAGGGGAAACTATGGGGCGCTGTGTGTTAAAGAGGAGGGGGCAGAGGGGAGCAGCAAGGGAGGGGGAAGGGGAAACTATAAGGCGCCGTGTGTTAAAGAACAGGGAGCAGAGGGGAGGGGCCGGGGAGGGGGGAGGGGAAACTATGGGGCACTGTGTGTTAAAAAACAGGGGGCAGAGGGGAGTGGTCAGGGAGGGGGGGAGGGGAAACTATGGGGCACTGTGTGTTAAAGAATAGGGAGCAGAGGGCAGTGGCTGGGGAGAGGAAACTATGGGGTGCTGTGTGTTAGAGAACAGGGAACTGAAGGGAGGGGGTGGGGAGGGGGGAGGGGAAACTATGGGGTGCTGTGTGTTAAAGAACAGGGAGCAGAGGGGAGTGGCTGGGGAGAGGGGAGGGAAAACTATGGGGCGCTGTGTGTTAAAGAACAAGGGGCAGAGGGGAGAGGTCGGGGAGGGGGGAGGGGAAACTATGGGGCGCAGTGTGTTAAAGAACAGGGGGCAGAGGGGAGCAGCCAGGGAGGGGGGAGGGGAAATTATGGGGCACCGTGTGTTAAAGAACAGGGAGCATAGAGGAGGGTCAAGGGAGGGAGGAGGGGAAACTATGGGGCGCTGTGTGTTAATAAACAGGGAGCAGAGGGGAGTGGCCGAGGAGGGGGGGGGAGGGGAAACTATGGGACGCTATGTGTTCAAGAACAGGGAGCAGAGGGGAGGGGCCGGGGAGGGGGGAGGGGAAACTATGGGGTGCTGTGTGTTAATAATCACTAGGATGAGGGTTGAAGTCCCCTGTGTATCAAGTGATGTCCCACAATAAAGTCATCAAAAATAAATTTTCCACAAAAACATAATACATTCAATTTTTTTGTTTTTCTTGGATTAGTTTATGCAATGATCAAAGAATTATGGAATTATATATAAAAAAAACATTTCTCTAATCAGATTATCTCATTTCTGCTTTTTTAAAGAAAATTACCAATCTGTTTGTGACATCACATACAAACAGGTGCACTAGAATTTAGGCTAATATACATAAAAAAGGAACTATTATAGATATAAATATAGAATTGGGCATAAGCTCTCCAAGGACAGTAAGGGCATGACGGTAAAAATAGTTAAATTAGTATTGTGATGTGCTAGTATTGTACAGCAATGCATAGTGACTGTTCGTAGAGGGCTTTCTATTGAGTACGTATGCATCAAGTGGGGTTCCAAAATTATCAATAACATTATTGGGTGGAGGGTCTGAGATATTATTAAGCCCATCCCACATTGGGTATATCCTAGGGTTGGACAAAATTACTGTATAAACCATCCTTGTTTCCAGGACTTGGAGTTACTGAAATAAGCAAGAATTATGTTTTCCTATATCCTTAAGCACTGTCTTAACATTAAGATTTCTTAGATTTTACCAATTGACAGATTTGCAGGTTTGCCAGCTAATCAAAGTGCTGTATTCAGGGCAAAATTGGGCTGGCATTATATGAATTGGGCTGACAGGCTTTAACATTGGTTCCTATGGGAAAAGGCCAATACATAAACTTACATTTTACAACTTAAATGAACGATTTGTCAACCAAATCAACATGGTACATTTTGTTTTACAATACTTTCTTTGGAGATTAAATCAGGAAGAAATTGCTATGTAATTCCATGGTAAATTTTTATGGTGAGGTATACTGGGATGGGCTTATTGTACGTATGTACTGAATGTAAAGCCCTATAACTGAGTCGGGTTGGAGTGTTAGAAGTATACGTCCAGACAAGTCCTTTTCTTATGTTCAGTTTGTATAGAGTAACAAAAGAACATCTCAATTTTCGACAATTCAAGTACAATTTCACATAAGTAAAATACGAAACTAATCATTATGATGAATATTGCTGTGCTTTGGAGTTGAATCTCGTCAGTCCCAAGTCTTGAATGTTGGTACCAACTACAAATATATAATGATAATTTCTGATGGATATGATCTGACAGCCCCCTTTTCAGGATATCTCAGGGACGGCCCCCCTAAAAATACATCTATTGACTAATTTCTTCGATCTCATCTGATTTCAGAATGCCATGACTAGTTTCAGACGCATTATAAAGGATGAACTGCATACTTTTGACTTTTAGTCTATAAACAACAGTGATGAAAACCCTCCTTAAGGGTGGTTTGATTTTCTGACAGAACCCCCTTTCAGCCAAACTGGTGATCGATGGCTGCAGCTCGACAATTGTCCAACTGCAGTTGGTACCCATTTCCAGACCGAGTTCTGGCCTACCTGCCTTTCCTATGGTAGTAGTCCATGGTTAAAACACCAGGTGGAGTCCTAGTTCTATGTGCTCTCAGCTTTACCTTCGTACTTTGATGAGATGTCAATATTATTATCCTATAATTTTGGTTTGCTCAAAGATAAACATAAATGTCCTTTTAGGCACACTTGATATTACAAAAAAATGGCTAAAGTCCTGCCCAAAAATCTACTTAAAGGGATTAAGAAGTAATTAAACAAAAGTAGAAATCCATTACAGATCTTTGAATCAAGTTTAAATGGGTACAATAGACAAAGAAGAACATAATAAAACAAAAGGGCATATTTCACTGTGGTTATCTCTGAGTAAATGCTTGAGAAATATAGTAGCCTTAACTATAGAAGTCAATGGGAATTACCAGATTTAGCACAATTACATAATCTCTAAGAGACTCAATATGCATTAGAGCCCCACCAAAACTGGTAGGGGTGTACCTTGGGACCTCCCCATTATTTTGAGGCCAGAAAAGGTATGGCGGCCCAAAAACTTTCACGAATATTCGTGATAATAATTTGCCTTGTCACAAACCTAGGGTATGTCCAGAAAACATTCACGAATCTTAATGGGAATTCACGAACATTTTTAAGCATTCAAAAAAATGTTCACAAAGTGCATATCATTGTACATAACACATCCTGATATCTATTAGAATACATTTGAAGTAAAAAGAAATTATTTTGAAATGAAAAAAGTGGGGGGAAATGCACATTCAACAAATATAAGATTCGTGACCACGAATCCTTCACAAATCCAAAATTTGGATTTGTGACTATTGTTGAATTTCAGATTCATGAATATTTTTTGGTCGCCCCCCCCCCCCCCCAGGTATAAGTTACTGATGAAATAAAATAACTACAGCCTTCTGAATCTTTATGACTGGGTAATTTCAGTACATTCAAGTATAGATCATTTCTTTCTGATCATGTTCGGTTTTCATCCAGAGGAATGATGTTTCATATTCTGAGTGGACTTAGGTCCCTACCAATGCCTGATACTCATTTTTTAAATTTTGAGAAATTGCATCTTTCATACCAGGTGGCGTTAGTGGACAAAGGCCAATATACCTTTAGATTGTTGTCTCAGTGCTAAATCTGTTTGTTTAAACAGTATTATAAGTTATAATATAACTAATGCATATGCCTAAAAACTCATTTTGAAAATCTAAGGCAATACAATTTTCACACCAGGAGGCGCTTGTGCAGACACCTCTTAATCTCTTTAAACACTCATCTCAAAGGATTGTCTTGTTATTTCCAGTTTGAGTGTGTGATTAGTGGTGCCTGGCAGTGGTTATATGTTCTGGTACTGTACCACCCTACCCACCCCCTATCATACAGACCCTTAAGCACCATACCCGCTAACCTACATACAAGGATGTTGCTATGTGTGCGTTGCTGATCCATGATCAATAGATTATAATTGAAAACCATGAAAAGATAAATCACTTATTTCTACTGGTTGCTTGCCTTCCCTTGGCATAGTTCACATAACTGCTAAGAGGTGGCAGCACCTTTTGAGGTACAAATATCAGTCTGTCTCTGTTGTTAGGAGGGGTTGGGGGAAGGTGATGCCACCTGTATGACAAAGTGCATACTAAGTGTATCATGGAGTAAGCTTTCTGCAATACACCTTTACCATGAACCTGCGCAGTCTGCCACCTTTCCTACATTCTGAAGGCTTTTGGTAATTGGGTCACATCACTTCTTCAAGGGAAACCCAAGAAAACTTGTTATCACAGAACACTGGTGGTATTAAGATTGGAATCAAGGTGCAGTCAACCCAACTGGTCTATCCGTGGTGGCTTTAACCTGTATAAACCACTCAATAAGAGAGCTGGCACCTCCTCCCCTACCGCTACCCCTCCCCTCCCCCTAGTCTGTCAAGCCTGACTTACTTTCCCCAAAGTGAGAAATAGTGGGGCAGAACAAACTACCCTCCCTCTCTGACCTCTACCCTCCCCCTTCTTCCCCTTCTCCCTCCCCCTTTGTGTACCTTATGGGGCTTTAGGTAACTGCGTCACTTAATTCATTACAAGGGTTTTCTCTGGGGTTAACTTCACACAATTTAAGAAAAATTGCACAAGCGTATAGGAATGCATGTTTGAGCACTTGGCCCTCAAACCCTGAAAAAGCTTCATTTGAAAACTTGAAATCCTACAAAACAAACTATGTATTGTAATACGCATGATCAATTAGGTTACAGCCAATATGTAGGAAGTGTATTTCAGTTAAGATACATTTTGAAGAGTGTCACAAGTGCTACTGACTTAGTTACTTATCAGCAATAGCCAGCGTGTCCTACATATGTTGTCCTACATATGTTGTCCTACATACATTGTCAAGTATACTACTCAGTAGTTTTAAAATGAATTTTAGAAGGAAAGGTGAAACTTTTTTAAAAAAGAAATCCTTTCTGGGTGGTGGCCTGCCACCCCCGCCATCACCCTACCCTTTGAAAACAGGCCTGGGCCTGGGTTTCAATGAAACAGGGCTAACTTGATATACTCATTAAGGGCTACTCAGTTCATAGAATAGTTTTCATTGAATCCATAAAGATCTATTTTTCATCATTCTTCCTTGCTTTTTTTTGTATCTCTACCGTAGGACATCTTAATATGTTATGTATGATATGTTTCATTCTGTCCTGTAATAGAAAACCTAAGGGGAAGTCCAAGGGTGGCCATATAGCAATCTCCCTTCCGGATAAAGGTAGAATATATGAGTTGTTGTTCTTACAATATGAATTTACAATCTTGTCACAATGATAGCATTATACCATTGTGGTGACAACATGAAACTATTTGCTGGTACAGCATTAAGGTGTATCCTGAAGACTCATCCAAGGAGAGGCCTTCTACAAACTAGATATATGATCTAATAAAGATCCAACACCCAAAACTAGGGCAGACACATTAAGCCCATCACTACTTCAGGCTGTTACACATGCCCCAATTCAAAGTCCTCAGGGATAGAGACCAGGCACTGAAAATAAATTAATCAAAACAAAAAGAAAACACTCAAAAACGTTTTAGAAAAAGAATTGCATACTGCTGTCCGAAAGTGGGGAATTTACTTAGATCATATGAAAAATCAGCTATTGCCTATTTAGAATATAAAAATGTAAACTATATATCACTAATAAAAAGATTATCTGATTAAGCTGATACCTCCTCCCCCTCTCCCCTCCCCCAAAAGTATGTCAGGTCTGATACACTATTACCTAAAGCAAAGCCAAGTAGGGTGAGACAGACTTCCCTCAGTCCCCCTAGCTACTTCCCCCTTCTCCGTCTCCCTTTCTCTAGCTTTCAAATCCCCCCTCCCCCTGCCATAGTAGACTAATTATTTCTGTGAGGTGTTCCGTCAGCAATTCAAGTTTCTGGTCTAGACGCATTTTACTGAACTTCCTCCTTACTATAACAAGTGCTGACCTGGGGACGATAGACTAAAGACCATGAGGTAAGGAGCATTTTTACCTCTGTGTATGATTCCAACACCTTTACTTACCACTCATATAGTCCAATATCATTCTTCAATCATTACAAAGTGTACTGCAGTACCTTAGGAGATACTGGGAAACACCTAAATTGTCAAATGGAATATGCCCGGCCTCTTGACCCATTATCTAACGGTATTGATTTTGTAAGCGTATTCATTTGATTACCCCTCCACTCATTCCCAGGCCTCTGACTCTCCTCACCCTGCTCGGGATCTACCGCCTGGACTGTTTTACTTATACTGATGCAAGTAAGTTTCAATCACAGATAATTATGTTCATAAAAACACATTCATCAAATCTATTTCTACATGAATAGACAATAAGCACAAGTTGAAATTGCAAATGTCTGTTGTGGATTAAAATGAGGAAGTGTGTTCTTTTGAATTATTAACATAGATTTTGTAGCTGCTATTCTGCCATATGAGTGATTTAAGATTGAACTGATTCAAATTAAACGTTTATGGCTATATAAAAGTCTATGGGGCACATAAATGAGTATGCTTGTGAAGATCAGACCTATCAATCTATAATTTGTTTTAGAGTGACCATTTCACACATATAGAAATATGTCTCAGAAAACTAACACAAACTCGAGTTTGTACCTGTATCCTTCCTAATTTACTGGTTTATGTTTCTCTGTTTCTGTGGTAAGAAAAGTATTCATTATTTTAATATAAGAATTAAATTCAATGGTCTAGGTCCACTTCTTTGGGCCTTTTAGGCAGGTTCCCTGTGCTAAATACAAATTCTGAGATTTTTTTATTTACTTCTGTTACCTTTTGTGTGATCCAAGGCTGCACCTTCATACTGTGGAGTGGAGTGCGATACCACTCATCAAGCAATTTTCTTAGTGTGGGGACGGGCGGTACCCCTGAGAGATGCAGGGCACGGTGCTCAGCCGAGGCTTCATGTGCAGCGTATGAATCGAGCGGGTCGTCAGCCTGCTCCATCTACCGTGGACCGCTCAACTACAGCGCGTTTGAAGTAGACTTGAGGTACTATGGCATCTATGAGAAGCATGTCTGCGGAGGCACAACACATAGATCATACTTCACCACACCCTTACCAATGGCAGGTAGGCTGTAAAACAAATATTCTGTATCATGTAAATCTCCATGGCTTCCAACTAATTTCATATAATCATTCATGAATATCTAAAATGCACTCTAATTTATACTATATAATGAAGATTTTCAGCATAAGCATTTGGAAAGGTTTCTGTTCCATTCTGAGAAGTGAAGTAAGTTCTGAGGCTGATCAAGTTACACTTTGATGGGTGTATTTCTCATAATTACATTGAAAATTTGTGAAATAAACTTAGGCCTGGCTAAAATTGAATTTAATTTTGTGTAGCTTCAAGTAAACAGGTAAATCAAGTAAAACAGGTAAATCACATCTTACATATTGCTGCCATGGTAACCTGGATATTGATTGAAGAGTAGCATTCAATAATACTGCTCAGTTGAAGAAAGTGGTTACTGTTGAAACCAGGGCATGTTACCAAAGTCCTAACATTAGTAAAACATTCAAGCGCGATCATGCAAAAGACAGAGTTCATAGCTGTCTGAGTTACTACAAAAATGAGAGTGCACAAAGGTAGAAATTAACTCATTCACTTTGCGCATATCAATAATTGAAATAATGTGAAGGTCACCAGTTGAACATAAGGGAATAATCAGAATTCTTCCAAATTATATATCTTATGATGCTACATAGTATAAACATAGCATCCCAGGGAACAAAGCCACGTGTTATGGACGTTTGCAAACCGGTATCCAGGGTGTGAAACTCGTGTTTTACACTTGTGTTTTACTCGGGATTCTGCGGACCTCATTTCTGGTGTTTCCAACGGGTTTTTAACACGAGTTTTTAACACGAGTTTTCACATGTAAAACTCGTGTTTTATCTTCTTTGGTTAAAATAAGAATGTGTGGGAATCGATCCGGGGACCTCTCACACATCAAGCAAACACCCTACCACTAACCTATCGCAGAACTTTTCAATACAAGAGTCAGGACAGGTATATTTGAATTCTGGAGGGCATTGGTATCCTGAGCTCATGTAGAAAAATAGAGCCTAAAGATGCACTGTAATCAAATTTAAGATTTCATATAGTAAAATTAAGTAATCAAATATTAAGAAATGTCATTAAACCAGTTAAGACTGAGATTGACATGCATAAAGCTGGTGCAAACTCTTGTTCTTCTCAGGTTTATTATGTAGACTTATTTATGATAACTTAGGGAAAACTCATGTTTAAGCTGTGTGAAATACATGTTATACTCTGACATTGTATGTGTCAAAAACTGGTGTCAGAGAAAGATGGTTTTCCCATGTAAAACTCCTAGTTTTACACAACACCGGTATTACATCAAAATAACATAAGTAGAAATTAGTGTAATACACATGTTTTACACAGAGAATGTCACTACACCAGAATGTACCAAAGATGACATCAAGATGTATGATAACCAATACACATAAGAAAAAATAAATGTTCCTGTGATGGAAATGACCATGTCACTTACTTAAATGATTCTGTGTTCATTAAATACACATAGGTGTATAACTGTGTGAAAACTCATGGTAAAATCTCCTAAGATACTGACTTTACACAGAAATTACAGCAACACCAGTTTTACATTAATTTAACACGTGGTAAATTGGTAAATACATGTGTCCCGTTTGCTGGGATGTGCCGCTGGTAGGTGTAAATGTACCTGACGAACGGTGTTCAGCAGGGTACACCTCCCAGCAGGCGTCGATGCTCAGTGGTAAATCAATACCAGACTGCTATATGAAGTAAGAGCTCGATGTAAGGGCAGAGAGAGAACCATTAACGTTTGGACAATTCGAGGGGTTTAGATAGCTACGCAAGAGCAACAGGGATATCTGGTGACTTACACGAGAATTACTGCACTACTGTTGGAGGTGAGACTAGGCAGACTCCTCGGAGAAAGCTTACTCTCCATCGGATTAGAGTTGTGACACTCAGAAGACTTATCATCTCTTCACTGGCAAATGTACGCATCATCGTATCCACAAATAAACTTGACCTACTGCCAAGCGTTATTCATGTTATGGATTGAGCGCCCATCTCATGAGCTCACCTACCACTTGACTAGCAACAATTAGGAACATCAATATTGACGACAGTGAATATCATGAACAATTCCCCAATAATTACGATTAACCATAAATATAGATTAGCGTTCAAGAGTGCTTTATCTGAATTGTGGTTGATGTTATCAAGAGCTTATGGATTTTGACCCAGTTGTGCTTAGAGTTGCATAGTTCATTTTTTTATTGATTGATTGATATAAAGCTTAACTTCTTCTACATGTCTTATCTACCTCAATAAGCCCCAAAATTGCATTTTCATGGATATGGTCCTTTTACTTATTAAGGCATCAATCACAAGCAGTAAATAAGATCTTAGCCATCAGAAACAGAATCATCTTAATCATCTTTTCACATTACTCGTTCAAAAAAGTGATTATACCTTTTTCCTTGAACCATTCAAATTTAAATCTACAATGCAAGTAAATACTTTTTTTGTGATATATTCATAAGTATCTAAATATTCTATGATATTTTTGCTTTACAGGAGGTCCCAAGTGTACTTATACCAGAAGGGATTCGATGAGAAACATGGGCGGCAAACAGTTTGGGGCAGACTTTGTGCCCCTGGGAGTGTGTGAAACTGAGTGCAATGCCCGGGCTCAATGCACTACCTATGAGACCACCACTTCAGGAGGATGTGTCCTATACCTGGGGCCTTATAACTCCAACACTTTTCAACATGACCCACAAACTACCTTCTTCCAAAAGGTTCGCTGTTCCTATACATCAGATGACTCATTTACCAACCGAATGCCGGGTAAGTATTGGCTTACTTTTCCATGCACTAATGTATGTGCATAACATTTTATATGTATATACATAGGTAACTCTCACATTGAGCATCTCAGCAGGATGTTATGTATATTGAAACACTAAATGTGTAAGAAGGTTATTATGTATCAAACATTAAATCTATCTTTACAATATGCTGATCTAGATTTCAAATTCAATGTACAGGAAACTTGGAGTTTTATTACTAGATCACAATCTTCTGTCCTAATAGGAAGTTTGGAAGAGTAGTGGTTCACTGCTCTTCTGTGTAGGTGGTGGAGGTAAAAACAATCAATTATGACCTAAATCTGAGCCTGGACCGGTCCAACAATCATTCCTGCAATTCCCAGTCATTATAATCATTGAATCATAATTTCAAGTTCAAGTGTATATTTCTGAGCACATCACCAATATTCATGTATGTTTACAAAGGCACTGTATTAATTACCTTTACTTATTTATGATTTTAGCTAATTTAATTTATCTAAAGTATCAAGCACATTGAAATATGATAATTTCCGTGTAGAGAATCCCTATTGAACAGAACATATTTCTGTTCACATCCACTATGTGAGAAGGTTGATAAACACAATTGCTTTGGTACCGAACCGTGCATCATCTTTTTCCGTGGGCCCATTTTTTGATGACGCACCATCTCCATCTGCATTATACTGTCAGTGATGTTATCTTATTAACAGCAACAGTTTCTAGTCCGGGATAATAGTGGCATTGATGATATTTAGTTGGGCGCAATTTTTGGGAAAGAACCATCGGTATCGGCAACATATTGTCAGTGATGTTATCCTATAAACAGCAACAGTTTACATTTTGGGAAAATGCCTAGGGGTCAGAAAGTCTATCTTCTGGAGCCAATGAACAGAAAGGCTACATACCAAAAGTGGACTAACAATTGGCTATCGGTATACTTTTATAGTGGCAATTTGTAATCACCAGCATAGTCAAATAAATTTACCAACATGTCAGTAATCATTTCCTACCAATTGTATATCAGCTGCCAATTTTAGGGTGGGTTTGAGTCTGGGCAATGCCTATTAGACCGCCTTGCCTAGCCATCGTTATCACCCTTATAGATTCGGTCAGCCAATTAGTACTCAAACACTGGAGTTGGTCTTGATAAAACTCAAAAATTACTGAGTGGATACCAAACTCTATCAATCATCATTACAAATTTTAGAAGTGAAAATCTACAGCCCAGACTTTTGTTACACTTTTGGTTCCGGAAGTATGCCGAAAATGAGTGATGCTGATAAAGAAAATTGCCATGGAACACTCAATACTGGCAGCCTACATTTTCGGTATTTGCCCTAACCTTGGGCCCATCACTGAGAAAATGCTGAATCTGGCATAAACTTTCAGAAGGTGAGGTATACAGATTTACTTTAATTTCTTTAGGTGATAAAAGTTTACAGCGTAAAAGTGTAAGGGGTGACGTCAAAATTCAGAGGCTGCGACCCTGAGAGGCTGCGGCAGGCTGCAGCAAGATGTCAGTTATAACCCCTATGTTCCACTGGGTTGCTGCAGCCTTCTAAAACCCCATTACCATCTCATCAATAGTGCCAGAGAGGGCTTGTTTTCAATATAATGTTTAGGGAGAAAGATAACATGGAACTTCCCTATTATGTTTGTATACATTACATATCTTAATCACCTCATTAGGGCTAATTAGTTAATTAATTAATGGGTTAATGGGGTCATTCAGGGTCATTAAGACAGTGTCTGAACCCCCTTCCTATCTGGCTGCAGCCTTTGGCAGCAAGTCGGGACCTTCAGTGCCCTGAGTGGTGGCTACATGCTGTTAAGTCACTGACAACTGGCTGCGACCTGCTGTAGGGAATTTTGACGTCTCCCCTAACTGGATTCCGTGAGTCTCTAGTTTCAACTCATTTCATATTTGTTCATGGACTTTTTCTTTCCCAATCACACAAAAGAGATGTAAGACCAGAATTCTGCATAAAATTCTGATAAAGGTTAATAAGTACACAAAAAAAACAAAGAATGATTTATTTCACAAAGATTCAACTGAATCCACATATATTTAGATACATAGAATAAACAAAAGGTTATATCTGCTTGAAAATAAAACATTTCCTAATTAAACAATGGATAACAGAGGTTGATACAAATTAATTGAATTTATGGGGACCAAAACTCACTAAGCAAAAGTGTTTTCCTGAATGGTTTCATCAAAACAGATAGCTGTGCTATTATCAGTTACCTTTTTAGAAACCTCACCCTGTATGACCTCAAGGTTGTGATTATCTGGTTTCACATATTTTCCTCACATTTTCTGTATACATCTTTCTCCTGATATGTATTTAAAAAAAATGGCAACAGTCTCATATATGTTTTACATTGTTCCTGGACATATTTTGCAATTGAAATATGATGGTAAAACAATTTCCTGGATGACCAAGGACACTTTTTTCCACCTGAGGACAAAATCACTTCCCTTGTTTGGCCAACGGGTAACTATGATGCTAACCTTTTCTTAAGTTTGTACACCATAGAGCAAAATCAATCATCAACAGGTTATGAACCATATTCAAACACAAAGTGGATTCACGGGTTTGTATCTCTGTAGTACAAGGGCCAGGGTTAACAGCTAGGTGATGAATATACACTACAGCACAATAGTATGTATGAGGTTCTAACTGTCTCTTTAGTAGTAACCAATCTAATGTCCATGCAGGTTGGGATTGCATCTAATACCAAGATGTTAAAGATATTGGCTTTTCATTAAAACTGTACTAAGTATTCACATAATCTAATTCAACCACAATTTATGTAATAGTCGTTACTGCTATGGTTTACTTCCCACTTAACTCACTCACTCATTTATCATTAATCCACAGTGACATAATTTATGATATTCCAGAATTGTTTAAGAATAGGTGAGTATATACTAAAAATATTGCTATATTGCATGCTACAAACACTTATATTCTATATATAACCTGTGGCCATTTAGAATATATCAAATCTTAGTATGAATACCAATGTTTAGAAGGTGTGTGGACACAAGACATGGGTTTATTTCTATGAACACAGGCCTAGTGCTAAAACATCTACTTCACATTGAAAGGTATGCCAAAGCACAACTTATGTGACTAGTAGGTCATAAGCTGTATGTTATAAACTTTATGAAAACTCTTATTCTATCTTAATCTGATCTCAATCACATTTGTCATTTCTAATAATATTATATTGTGTACAATATCTTAATCCCAGATTGCAAAAAATCAGTTTTTATTTATCACAGAGATGTTCGCGTATAATGGTTAGTGTTTGGCCATGCCAGATTTTTCCCTTATAATGCAGTGTATCCATTCTGAGTCTTCTTTCTTTTATTGATTTTTAAGATCTGCCAAGACCACCTGACATATTTTCGATCTGAAAATTTCCAACCATCAGAACTGCTGCCAGTTGTGATATTGCTGATGCTTCCCCATGATCTGCAATGATGTTATCAGTTTGTACACAAATGCAGGTAATCTACAATGGCTGATCTAATCATAAGGCATAGAACAGCAAACTTTAGACTTGACGACCTCTTAGTTGTATGAAACATACTGTTCAACTTGGAATCCAAAGATTAACCTTGTCACCATCAGCTTAAAGTTGGAAATTGGATATCATCTGCCTGAGTCACAATGCCTGTCTTTTCCCCGCTTCATATTCATAAGATGAGAATAAGAAATCTTTACTAAGAGAAATAAAGACTACACAATGAGAACCTTGTTCTGATCTCAAATAGGCAAGGACATTTGATTTACAAGAGTGCAAGGTTATTACAAACCTATACAATTTCCAGCCATAATTCCTATTGTCCATGTTATACATCAAACCCTTTAATCAATAGTTATAATTATCAATGTTATTAGATTTAAATTTTTTTTCTACTAATACAAGACAAAATGCCATGACATCAAACTTAAATGAAATCCTACCTGAATTGTGATTGAGAGTAACGTCAGCATAAAAAACAACCTAGCTCTAATTTGAAACAGGCCTAAGAAACAGGTTATTCCTCTGGTTATCTGCATCTTTATAGGTTTAACCTGACAAGGATGGCCTGGCCAAAATGTCCAAATGCTGATCTCTTGTCTGAGAGAATGATGTTTGTTGTTTCCATGCTCACAGTTTCCTGTTTGTTCCAGGTTTCAGGATCTCACCCAAGTGACAGAAAGACATCTGTTCTTGTCACTTGACCATCAGTGACCATTGAATGACCATTAATCAGTCACCTAATAATGTATATGTGGATAACAAGTGGTCCAAAGGTCGTGGAAGGTCAAAGGGAAAATACAAATTAGTGCTTACAAAAATGAGTATGTGTGACTCAAAGCAGTTGGTCTGCCATCTGACGGAAAGAGACACTGCTAGTCTTTACCTCCTAAGAACATAACATTTCATCCAGAACCATAAAAGTCCGGACATACAGGCAGGAAAGGCTAATGAATGACACCACACATTCTGACATCCTCTTCACACTCATTGGCTCACATATGAAGCCTAAGTTGTTGTATCTAAATAAAAAGCAGATAAAGAACCCTGTGCATATTTACATAATTATCAATATTTCAAGAAGTGGTATACCTGGATGTGTCAAAGATGACCCTACTTAAGCCTTGAACTTTCTATACATCTACTTTTTGCACCATCATCTACTAACAAATCTCCAAGTGTGGATATAAATTGTGAATGGTATATAAAAAATAACTTTGTTTGAAATTATCAGATGGAAATATTCATTATAAAATTATCAGATAAAAACATTGAATATTAAATGACGTTTTTATATCCTTTTATCAAGGAATATAATTGTCTGTTTGTTTTTATTTAATTTCAACGTTCCTTGTCAATATCCAATCTCAAAATAATAAAACTTTGCTAGGCTTTAATGTTAAATTACATATTATTTCTAATATCGATAAGTATATATTTTTTCCGGGATGACTAAATAAAGCCCAAAGAAAAAACTGCAGCTTATATGATCATGTGATATATTTATATGAATTTATGTCATACAATATGTTTCATATAGACCTTGTGCAGATGTGGTCACATGATCCCATTTGGGTGATAACCATGTTCCTATCATGACCACATGGTCATACAATAATCTCTTAATTCAGAGATTCTGAATGATGATAATTATTGATTATGGGTCAGAGAGTTTGTTTAAGTGCAATTTTGTATAAAATTAATATTTATTCTAAATGGCCCATAATAAAGTGATCACCAATATCCAAACCAAGGTGTTACATAACAGTTACGTTATGCAACCATACGTTTTTGGTTTGTCTGTTACTTACTAAATTGTCATGTAACTGTTACATTATCTTTCTGGGAGGTTGAGACCTAACCAAAACAGTATGTTCTCATAACATTCTGGTGAGGTTAGGTCAAGATAAAATTGAAATAGAACGTTATTGTGACATTCTGATTAGGTGAGATCCAGAGCTCACTTAAACAGAACATTGTTGTGGCCTCCTGACCAGGGGAGGTCCAAACTTTACCTAAACAGAATGCTATTGTGATGCACTGATTACATCAGGTCTTAACCTTACCTAAACAGAATGTTACTGTGACTATCTTATTAAGCTAGGTGTCAACCTTACCTAAACAGAACATTATGGTGACATCCTCATTAAGTAAGGTCTCAACCACACTTTAACAGAATGTGGCATTCTTATGAAGTATCAGCCTCATAAATAATGTTACAAGAATGTTATTAGAACATCACAATGTAACATCACAAGAGTTGGTTGCAGCAACATTATTGGGAGTCATCAAAAGAACGTCACTGTAACCTTACAGTGTAACATAACAAGAACCAATCCAGAACGTTGCTAGAACGTTATTAGAACATCATATCCTTGGCTGGGATGGCAGCCAGCCCATTTTCAGAGATGTGACATCATCTGCACAATGTCTATATGGATATGAATTATAAACCAAAAAAAACTGGCAATGGATGTCTCTATGGATTGGAGAACTTACCACCTCACTTCTCAACTATCACTGGTCGCAATCACATGTCTAATGTTTGTGCCTAGAATTTAGCATGTTTAAAGCATGTTTGATCAGGATTATCACCAACATTGCTGTTTTTTACGTGTCATATTTGGCCTCACCATGCACTTGTGTAGCCCATGTACAACTATCAGCTTCAAGGGAGATACCCTTGCATCCCTGGTCAGGGGTTACTCCGGCCACCACCCCTTTTTCCTTTACCTTTTTTCATTTATGGCCAAAAGCCTTTGGCTTTTCGCGGAAATGTCAGATTTTCACCGATAATGCCTATACAAACAAACCCCTAGGTTTCTCTTAATCCATTTTCGGTCATTTTCCCTTTTCCCCCTTAATTTCTCACCTATTCCTATGTAGCTTTTATAGTTGTTCTCCACACAGGAAAGCCCAAAGCCCAAAGCCCTTAACATCCTACCCTTTTAGCTTTTGGCTTTTTCGTTACGTCCAAGTCCATTTCGGCACGCCCACTTATGCATATTCAAATTAAGCCGGAAATAGTGGTTCTCCTTCCATACACCAGGAGTCACCCCAGAGCAATTTACTCTTTTTACCACGGAAAGTCCTGACGTCATTTTGGCGCAAAGATGTGGGTCTGAGGGTTTGGGGGTCGGACCGCCGGGGGTCAGTTGTCGGGGACTTCCCAGCCATTAGCGTAGTGAACGTTGCCTGTTGCGGCGGGAGATACCCGAGACGAAATACAAGGCCCAGGGTCCCAGATAAGGTCAGAATTGGATTTATTTCCCCTCCTTACACATGATTGTGCCATAATTGTGCGTTTTATGATTTTTTTTTTGCGAATTGTCGTCTGCGCTCCAGTCCTCCAATGCGCCTCCTGGCTCTCTCCTGGGCCGCGCTGATCAGGGGGCCTTTCTTTTTTTTTTTCTTTTTCTTTTCTTTTTTGGGGGTTTGGAGAGCGCATGGCTCTCCTGGAGCCCTGGTGCTTTTACCTACCTCCTGAAAGAAAGGTAGGGAAGAGTATCCCCTAGTCAGGGTGGCCTCAGGGAGAATGCCTGTACCTATGGAGCGCGGACCTGGCAGTAAACACCTCGCCACTCAGCCTGGCTCTTGGGCTGTCTGCGTTGTACGGGAGGCCTCAGGGAGAAAGCCTGTATAGCCCGGGCCCGGCCGATATAAACCTTGTATTGCCCGGGCCGGTGCGAAGGTTTCAGTGTGTGTTAAAAGATAGGCGACTATGTATCGGGGTTGAAATCAACGGTTTCACACACCTCTCTTCCGCCATCTTGAATAATTACGTCTGGAAACAAACAGTGGCTTCCAGAGAGCAGGGACCCACCAGCAACTGGTGAGTTCAAGGCCTCACAAGCCTATGAATACATGTATATTTTCTCCCAAAACAGTGGTTGACAGTAGCTTAGGGGTGACGTCAAAATTCCCCACAGCAGGCCGCAGCCAGTGGTCAGTGACTTAACATCATGTATCCACCACCCTGGGGTGCTCATGTAGCGACCTGCTGCTATAGGGCTGCAGCCAGATAGGAAGAGGGCTTAGACACTGTCTTAATGACCCTAAATGACTTCATTAACTCATTAAGTAATCAATTAATTAGCCTTAATGAGGTAATTAGGGTATGTTATGTATACAAACTTAAAAGAAAAGTCCCATTTTATCATTCACCTCAATAATAAACTGATTATAGGCTCATGTCTGGGGATCCTAATGAGATATGATAGGGATTTAGAAAGCTGCAGCCTGTCATGGCACATAGGGGTTATAACTAACATTTTGCCACAGCCTGTCGCAGCATCTCAGAATCACAGCCTCTGAATTTTGACGTCACCCCTTAGATATCAAATATCGATGTGTGAGTGTTGAAATTGTAAGCATTTCTTATTTTAGGTTAATTTTTCGTAGCTAAACCTTCACCGGGCGAAAATGGGTGAATCTGGCCACACTACAACATTGGGAACCTGGTCGAGGTGTTGCACTTTTAACTCAAAATAAATTGTGTACCATACCTTCAGAGTTGACTAAAAGTGGACTGGTTTAAAATTGTGTTAGGGGAGAGATAGGGGAGGAGTTATGTTAATTAGGAGGAGAATATGGGAAAATTTGAATATTCATAGTTATATGGAATGAACAAAATTGTAAAAAGCAAAAAGGGAGAAGTTGAAAAAATTACAAAAAAAGCAAAAAGCTAAAAGGTGGAGAAACAAAAACGAAGGACAAAAGACAAAGTGAAAGCATAGCTGTAACACTGGTGATGCTAATGCTAAAAGGTGAATAGTGAGGGAGAAATTTGGTTCAATAACATACTCAAGGGTTGTTTGAGGGGTAGAAAAATTATGACAAAATAAGGAAAACCGAAAAGCAAAAAGGTTTAAAACCCTACAAATAAGCAGTGGTCGCTCTATACCCTGGTCATCCCCTGAGTTCCAGGGATTTTCCTATGATTTGTTTCATCATATTATCTCAATCACAACCATTAGAATCTTATAACCAATGCAGGCTGGCCATTAGCACAAATTTTGGCCAGCTTTAGCCGTATCCCTAAATTGGTCTCATAAACTAGTTACTGTTGGTATCAGGTATGCTTCTTTTAGAATGTGGAGTACAAGTGTGTGACGAAGAATTAGTTCCAAACTGAGACACCAGGGGGTGTAATAATCTTAATGTTCCTAACCAGTAACATGACACAACTGTGTACCGGGGCTGTCCATAAATGACATCAGGCTATTTTTAGCCATTTTTAAGCCCCCCTAGTCACGTTTTGTCGTGCGACCCTTGACCCCCCTCTTTAAGTTGAATCCTGTCAATTAAACCCCCTTCCTAAGCTATTGATATAGAACCATTTCTAGTTGTATTTCTCTTTGGTGTAATACATAATATATTTGTAGTGTAAAGGAAATGATTCATGATTTCAACTATCTATATGCATTAATAACTTAGGACATGTCTGCAAAGCACAATCCATCTTTATGAACAGAAATACCAACATTTTCTTTTGTAAACAAGATCCTACAAGTGACGAAGCATTAACATAACAAATAAAGTTACGTTAAATTTAAGAAGCATGATCTGGTTAGCATACTTTTTGATGCATGTGTCTTAGTTTCTACAGGATTGAGTTACTTCTCAGTGCTAGGGGTGTAGACATAGCCGGTCAAGCATTACAATCAGCTGTTAGGAAATACGCAATGAAATACAGGGCTAAAAATACATAATCATACAAACACTTGATGTATATATTCATTAAGGGCTCATCAATTAAGTGAAAATGCTTTCATGAATCTCTCTGTATAAATATTCATTTTTCTTCTTTTCACCTGTATTTCTGTTTCCCTACCCTAGGCCACCAAAATAAGTATCTATAGCCATGAGACTTTAGGTTAAGGGTCGTCATGGACTAAGGACAAAGGCAAACATGACATACCACAGTCTGAAACTGGGAAAATCCCCCCAGATCATATATACAAAAATACAAAACTGATCCACATTTGAAACACAAATACAGGACTCGTGCAGAGTCTATCTTCCCCTTTGTCCTCTCTCAAGCCTGACCTACTTTTTGCAAAAGTGAAGACAAGTTGGACAGCATGGACTATACCCTCCGCCTCCTACCTACCCCCTCTCCCCACTCCTTCCCCTTCTTTTTCCCCCTCTCCCTCCACCACTCCTCCATCCTCCACCCTCTCCCTCTCCCTCCCCCCTCTCATTTCTTATTTCCCTACAATATACACAAAACACAAAACTCACTGCCCCTATTCATTATTTTCTGATCTTGTGCCTGGTAAGCATGAGCCTACTTTTTTTTGCATCAATATATATCACAGGGAACTTATATCAAGCATTGAGTATCTTAACAGAATATCAAGTATGTTGAAATAATAAAGGTGTGAGAAGGTTACTAATTATTAAGCATATACTAACTGCATATACTGACAATATGACAATTTAGATTTGGAATTCAATGTGTGAGGAACATTTTTTAGTAAATTAGGAAATAAATTGGAAGAATGATGGCTCACTGCACTCCCATGTAGGTGAGGGAGGTACATAAAGGGGCCTGAGTCTTAGCCTGGACCTGCCAAACCATTCTTCTTGCAATTCCTAATCATTTTAATAAATCAATTCATAATTTCAATCATTTATCATCATTTATTTTTCACTCATGTCATGGTATGTTCAAAGTGTAGACTTCTGAACATAATGATCCATACCTGTGTCTGTTTACAAAGGTTGACATACCATTTACCTTAACCTATTCATAAACTTACTTTAGGGTTTAAAAGTATCAAGCATGGATATAACCAAGTAGAGAATCCCAATTGAACAGAATAATATTTCTGTTCATGTTCATTATGTGAGGAGGTTGACAAACACATTTGTATTGTTACTGCACTACGCATCGGCTGTTTCCTTCAGCCCATTTGTTGATGATGTACCATCTCCATCTGCATTATACCGTCAGTGATGTTATCTTATTAACAGCAACAGTTTCTAGTCCGGAATGATAACACATTGATAGTTATGGATTTTGAATACAACCTTTATCCGTGACCGAAAACATGCTGACTCTGGCACAAATTATATAAATTTCCTGGAATGTTATAGATGATAAACATATACAGCATACAAGTGTAGTTGGATTCCATGAGTCTAGTCTCCACTCATTTCACACAACCATGTTTATGGACAGTTCTGCATAAATACATAAATGTATATTCTACACTTGTAAGATAAAATGTGTATACAAAAACCCAAAGAAGGAATTGTTTTACTAAGGTTCAACTGGGACTCCGACTCGTTGCTACATGACATGGGAATTATCCTCCAGACTCATCCTTATATAACTATGCAACTCGTCGGTTTCCACGCTCTGTATCCACATACTTGTCCAGGTTTTTTTTTTCATGTATCACTTGGGGGACCTTTGATATTGAAATTAAATTGGAGGACTATCTTGAGACCATAACTGCCTGAACATCTGTATCTTGGTCACTCAGGGATGTCCTACAGTGTAACCTACAGAACCAACAGTGGCTGCTGCATCATCACCCCATGTATACGATTGTCTTGTTTTCAGCATGTCACTGATAGAGACGTCATTTCCTTAGGTTTTAACTACAACATTATCTGTAAAACATATTATTTGGCTTGGAGATGTCTTTTTAGGTGTATTAAATCCATAGCAAGGCATGTTTGAGCCTATGGGTCTAAGTACGGTGAACCCACAGAGTGTTGCTGGATACCTTGTACTCATTTTGATTTACTTTTCAAATTTGATTGTGAATATCTTCTACTTGCTTAGTCCCCAATAAATTGAAACCTTTGCAAAGTGAGTGTCTGTGTTTGGATTTGAACGACCTAATTGGAGACTTACCCTAGACCAGAAATAGATGGCGAGAACTTCAATAATATCAACTGTTAGTATGAACTAAATAACCTTTATTGGTTCCCCATTCAATAACAGTAATATATAAACGCTCTTGTTCAATATCACTCTAGCGCATAAAATACATTTCTCTACATCAGTTTGGAAAATATGTAAGCATAGTGTACGTAGGGTATTCCTTCTACATGGTATCAGAGTTCATATGATTAAGGAATTAGGTTACACAAAAGTTGACTCTCAAATGTTACTTAATTCTTAGCATTCATCAACCCGAAAAGTAAGTCTCCATAACTATATCTAAGTGCTTTATTACATAAAGAAACACACACACAAACGCACATATCTACAACACAAGTCAGCCTATATAGGAGAATCTACGTGTGTCCAATGGATTCTATGAACTATCATGTGAATAATGTTTGTATAAGCACTTGGACTGGTTCTGTACAGGAATGGCAGCTTAAGCCATAATTTTGCATTTCCTAGACACAGACAAAAAGATATAAGGAAATAAGCTGCTTTTTTCGTTTAATTGCATGCATGCAGTTATCATATTCATAGTCTTTAAACAGTAATATAAGGGAAAAAACACAAGGGATCATATGTATGTATACGTAATATTATTTCAGATCATATTTGATCCCAGTATTTTCTGTTTGGTTTTGGAGCGATGCCTTCCAATTTTAAAAAGATATAATCTTTAAGAAGAACTCTCCATACAGATTTCTGTGTTAATGTAAGAGGGGCGGTCAAACTCCTGACCCGTAAATTAACATTCTATAGTCCCCCCTCCTCAATGAATGACAAATCTGTCAGTTGAATTATGTTCCTTTTAATGACACAGTTGCCCTTCCAGGTGTATCTGTTGGTGGATCTGTATAGCACAGTTTGAGTGTCAAATCATTGGGTAAAGACTGGTCCTCTACAGGTGCAAGCAGAGTTATAATGCAGATGGATTGATGCCTTCCATTTAGTATGTATGCACCAACGAGTGGAGGGGGGTCGAAAGCTTTTGAAAATGTGTGCACGTCCTAGTACAAAGTTACTGTGTAGTTTTACCCAAGGGGGGTCTGGGGTCTGAGATTTTTGAAAATGTGCATTCACAATAGAAGGAAGGCCCCTGTTACAGATCCCAGAAATTTGTTCATATTATATTTGAATAAAATGATTTCCATATTAATATTATATGGTTGGTCTGAAAAGGTATAGAAACTGGTTTTTTTTTTCAAACATTATTATATCCAGCACATATTGGTGCCTAATTTACACCTCAGATTTATGTTTCATAGTCTGATAAAGTATCTGATTCATATTTCTTGCTTTTTCACTGTACTAGAGAATTATTTGGTTGAGTGAGACCTAAAGCTCTCAGGTGCATATGTACTCTTTGCCACCTCAAAGGACCTTGACCTTACCAATTGAAACTGCACTAACACCTCAACCACTTCACCTCACTTGAGAGGACTCCTTTAGGTCACCCTCAACGACCACCCTCAACGACCCCAGGGGCTGGCTGGGTATAAAAGGCCGGCTGTGGGGAGGCTCCAGTGAGAATTCATTCTCCCTGTGAGGTGTGTAGGAGAGGACTACAGCTCACAGGTACCCTCTCTGCCGGAGGCTCTGCTCCAGACCCACACCGGGCGCCGGAGGCTCTACTCCAGACCACACCAGGGCACCACCTCCTACAGGGCTACAGAGTTCCACTGCCTGAGCACCATTTTGCTGAAGGTATAAACTTTGCCAGTTTTTCTTTGGTATAAGTGGGATAGTAAAGGGATAGTTTTGGATAACTTTATGTTCAGTCTTCCTTGATACATAAAACTGAGGTATAGATTGTTATAAAATAGTAGTTCTTTTCTCAGTACCAAAGCTGAGAGTTGTTTCATTTTACTAATATTATTCCTTTATTTTTTCAGCATAAACTTGGCTGATTTATCCCTCCTGGACCAGTTTGCAGTGAACCTTGGAAAGACCAACCATACCAGATACCAGTTTTCTTTTTAAAGAAATATACCTTTAATATCAATAAATTTTTCTCTTAAATCATTAAAAACATTTTCAATCTTTTATGCTGTTGTCACTCTTTTTACTATGAAAGAACTTTATTTGATAACATGGCGCAGTCGGCAGGATAGTAATTCTGTGACAACAACTGTTTTTTTTGTATTTGATTTGTAACTTACATTTTCTGTGTTTTTCACTGTTTCAGAGTGGTGGTACAGCCCAGAAGTAGGACTTGGAGAGTTTGGTGAGATTTGATCCTGCTTTCTTACTTGACCTTGAATTGTAACTCATACCTCAGACTTAGGAAAGAATCTAAGTTAGAATGTTAATTTAGTCACAGGTGTCAGGTAGACATTAGGTGTGTGACAGTGCTTGACAGTGGGGGTAGAAATGAGTTTAATGTATACAGTCAGGTTTAGGTAGATAGTTATGGAGGTTGTTGACTATTTGACTGTCACAGGTGTACTTGGATAGGTGTCAGAGACTATTTTGTCAGCCCTATTATACATTGTGACATAGGAATTGTTAGGAAAGATGGCTTTGCCAAAGGGTTTCTGGCAAATGAATGTGGAGACTTTGAGAGAAGAATGTCTCTCAAGGGATATTGATCCCACAGATAAAACTCGAGATGAGTTGAGAGAACTTATCAAGGATTATGAAAGTCCAAAAGTAGAAAAGAGTGCAGAAGGTCTTAGACTCAAACTTGAATTGAAGAGATTAGAAATGGAAGAGAAGGAAAGGCAGAGAGCTTTTCAAGAAAAGCCCCAGAAGAGACTTTCAAAGAATGGGGTATAAGGACAAGAGGGTTCTTTGAAAAATGGGTTCGAGGTGATCGTGGGAATGCAGTAAAGTTAGAAGAACTATTTCTTATGGAACAGCTCTTGACTAATACAACACCTGAACTGCAGACATGGCTTAGACAACAGCAGCCAGAGACAGTGAAACAGCTAACTGATTTAGCAGATACCTACCGACTTTCTAAACAGAACACATACAGAGCACTAGGTGTGCCTTTTCAGAAAAGAAAGCAGTTTCACCAGATAAGCTCTGAGCATGAAAAGCATAGTGAGGGAGATCCAACTAGAAAGGACAGTCAGGCAGAGAATAGTGAACCTTGGAAAGACCAACCATACCAGATACCAGTTTTCTTTTTAAAGAAATATACCTTTAATATCAATAAATTTTTCTCTTAAATCATTAAAAACATTTTCAATCTTTTATGCTGTTGTCACTCTTTTTACTATAAAAGAACTTTATTTGATAACAGCCCCATTATCATAATAATGCATGTAGTTCATGTGTAATCTCTGGAAGAATACACTGATGGCATGAGACCACTGCCTCTAAATAAATCCTAGATGTGCATGTTGTATCAGGAAATAGCCATGCAGTTTGATTTTTTTCTGCTCCATTCATCATTCTGTTAAGTTGCAACACTTACTTTAAGGATAGACAGGGGGGCTGTGGGCCTGATTCACCCTACCTGCAGTTTTTAAGGGTACTTTAATTCAAATTGAAGTTATAATATTCTAACTATATAAGTTCAAAACCTGTAGTATATGAGCTTACTGGAGGTACGATTGAAATTCGAATAGAATGAAAATTCACTGAAATAATCTTGCAGAAAAAATCTGAATTTTTCTTGACTTTTTTTGAACAAGGATTTCTCAATAACTATTCATTGAAAAAACTTGAAACTTGAAACACATATACTTAAGTATCATTATGAGGGAAGTGTGTCTCAAAATTTTGATTTAGGTCCTAGTTTATGAAATGTAGAAAATAAAGTTTTGAAAAAAGACAAAAAGTTACCTGTTTTTTGTCATAAAACAAAAACTAGGATATAAATAAAAAATCTGAGACACGCTTCCCTACAGTAGATCGTTGAGAAGCAGTGTCCAAAATTTCAATTTAATATTTTGAATAGTAAATGAGATATTGATGTTTAAAAAATAAAAGTGAAAAAATCTAATTTTAATTCATAATTCCATTAATTATTGGATGATTTTATTAATACATATATCATTGGAAAAAGGAAAAAAATGGTCTTTCAAATGATGTATAACACACTATTCTAAGTGCGATTGGTGTAAGTACATGTACCTGGATGCAGCGCACCCCCCAGGGACCCCTTATCTATCCTTAAGGCACAATATTAGACCACTGTATTCTTTCAAACCTTGTTGAAACACATTGAGGTAGCTATACATCAGAAACACCAGAAAAAATAGTAAACTGACTGACTCTTATTCTGAAATCTTTATCTGAGTTTATCCATTCCATTGAGTTTACTAAGTCCTTTGTACATGGGCATTGTTGGCCAAGCGTCACCTCAATTAAAGGTTTGTTCCCAATATTGAATATATAAATTCAGCTGTATGGCTGATATGACGTTGATTAGAATATCACCTTTCTACCACCTCCCGAGCCTGAAGATTGTACAAGTTTTAGATAAGCACACAAAAACATATTTTTGTTCAGCCCCCTGTCTTCGAACTGTTATAGGTCAACCAGAGGCACAACATCAGGCCAGTAGATAGTGTGTATGTATACCATGTTTCACGAAAAGCTGCACAAAAAACTTCAGAGAAAAGAATTTCTTTGCATTATATTCCCTCCCCCTCATGTTACACGTTTAAACTGGTTTACACTTCAGTCTGCCATGTACAGTATTTATCAGTAGCGACCTACTCGATATTGCAGATACAAAATGTGCCCCATTTATCAACTTGGTCATGGAAACTGTTTTTTAATCTATTTCAACTGTGGTTTTTGTGAAAGCACTCTGCTTTAGAACTACGCAGTCTCAAATCTGACAAGTCGGAGCAACCACTTGGAGGGACAAGTAGGAAACATCACTTGGAGGGATTGATTGAACAAGTGATCAGCAACCACCGCGAGGTGAGCAATGTTGTACTCTAGCTCTGTCTCTTTCACATATAACTTCAATGATCAATTCAGAAATTAAGCATTCCATGGTTTTTACGTTGTCGGTTAACCCCTTAACCATGTCGGCAACTTGCTCATACAAGTTACTTTTTTTGAATCCCTGATTGTTAGCTGTGGGATAAGATTGTGTAGGGTTGGTATTAATTCCCCAACCTTGTTCATAAGTTAGATCACATTATGTATTTATTAGTTAAAAATAATTCCCTTTCTATTTTCCACATAGGAAAACGATTGGAAAAAATTTTTTCCAATCGTTTTCCTATGTGGAAAATAGAAAGGGAATTATTTTTAACTAATATATGTCCCACATTAAGAGTCTACCAGACCTTTACTGAAGTGACCAGAGGGGAACAATATCACAACAAAGATAAGTTGGATATTACAATTGAATGTGCATGTCTCTAACAAAAGAGACTACATAACAACAAAAATCATACAAATAAGAAAACCAAGAATGGTGCCTGATGAGGAATGATACCCCGAAACCGCTAAAAGACAAAAACAGGCTAAAACTTGTTAAAACTCTTCCAACAAGTCAGATCAATCCTATATCAATCTGACTACCCAAACTGTGGCCCCCCCTAGGAGTAGCCACTCACACTAACAGTTAACATACCTGTCACCCCCCATAAGGGAGTAGACTGACCCGTGGACACCCCCTAACCAATGAGGACTGGGGATCTGGAAGAGTCCATCTAGCCTAACAACAAAGCACAACAAACCCCTGACAACAGGGCCCCTCCTGCTCTTGCTAATAGAGACATTCTGGTCACTTCAGCGGTCGCACCGGTCAACCACTGCCACGTCCACACACCATACTAGCCTAAACTAGACCTTAAGGGTAAAACCTCATATCCATAACATGTCCCTAAATCAGGGAATAAACGAAAATGAAGTCCGAGAGTCCGACGACTCGCGGACGGACCCCAAAGACAGCGCGACACCCGGCCCAGACTCGGCGAGTGACGACGACTGGACATGGGGAGAAAACACTGACGAACAAGAAAAAGGCTACGCTAACAGCGATGAGGTAAGTAACATCATTCCCAAAAAGCAAAATTGTTCAAACAGTGTACAAAATAACATTACGAGCGGCAGTTTGAAACAACGCCGTCTCACTGAAATGTTGACACGCGCCGTAGCGGACAGTGTCAACTGTGTAAACAACACAAACCGCAAGGTCACGACTGACAAGCGGAAAAGGGACGAGACCGAAGGTCCGTCCAATGCAAACATGAGTGTCACCGATGTGGCTAACCTCATAATTCTGTCTGAACTCGATAGTGAAGACCAAATGACACCGAAACCAAAAAAGTCCAGATTGGACATTGAAAACGAAAAGGTTATTGGTATAGATAAGATCACTGAAAACGACTCGTTCGATTCAGAATATGAACAAGCCCTACGTCTGATCAATAAAGTCACTGAGGGAAAACGTGCAAAGTACAAGCATGTTAATATTGCAAATTACAGCCCTAAAAAGAACTCAGAGTCTTGCATGTCAAACGTACAGAATGAACATAATAACACTAGGACTAATATTCCTAAAGAAACTGATTCTGTCTCAAATTATATATTGCAGGAACACGACACAGACCGACTGCCAGAGGACGCACATAGCGTCTGGAAACAAGCACGTTCGGCAGCCGTCGACTCCATGAAAAACAAAAAAGAGGGACGCTTCTACAGCCGAGCCATCAAACGTGACCTAAACGAAGATTGGACCCTCGGACTGGACAGCGCACCGAGTTACGCTCATCATCGTCCCTTGGCAGACAAAATAGCAGAAATCCGCAAGCGAATGGGTAAGGAAATAATGCAAGTTACTGCTGATCACCTAACCCACACCGGTGCCAAATTGGCACGTATCTCAGCTGGTCATTTGACTACTGTCAAGTCAATGACACGCAAGGCGCTTAAAGATATGAAACAAGAGGATAAGACAGACGAAACATACGACAAAGCTGTAACCTCCCTGCAGAACCTAGTTGACAGGGAAGAAGCACAGCTTGATAAGACTCTGGAACAGCGAAGCCGGAAGATCGGGAAAAATCCGGCTTCAATGCATGAGTTGGTAGATCCTATGACTGCCGCCATGAAACGCAAGAAAGAAAAAGAATCAACGAGACCCTACGAACAGGGTTTTCAGTCGACCGAATTTCGGGGCAGGGGCAGATACCAGGGGCGCCGCCCAGGGCGCCGCGGACGCGGACGCTATCCGGCTGGACGCCCGTACTAAAAAGACAAAGACAAATTGGGCCGACTAAACCCAATGATGTCCGTGATATGAACTGTTCAAAACCGACCAACAAAAAAGACCAATGGACTATGCAAACCGAAAACGGAATTGTCACTCGTACAAAAACTGCCAAAAAATGTAACTTGAACCACTTTCCTATTGACTTCGAAACAAATGAGATTTATCAAATAAAAGAAAATCTAGAAAACGGTGTCACATGTGATGTTTCAAATAAAATTGTATCTAAAGAAACGAAAACCAGTAACCACAATCGAGTAACTAAGAAAAAACCTAAGACTAATTATGGAAAAAACTACAAATCTGAAAACCATAAAAACAAGAAAAAGAGTCTTGCGTTCTCACAGGTGAAAAACATCCCAAATAAAATGAAAAATCCCTCAGAAAAAATGACAGAATTAACTAATGTCAAAAAACACCAGGCACTCTCCCAACGTATAGTAAATCTATCAACACTTGATCTCACCGACGCACAGTATAGTGTGCTACAAAAGGGACTCAAATTTTGCCCGACTCAAAAAAGAAATGACCCAGCTGAGGCTAGACTAGATATGGAAAACTTCCATCAAAAACTTCGAACAAGGGAATTTTTCAAAAAAGTAGATAAAGAAAAATCAAACACTCTGGAACCCACCAACAATCCCTTACAGAAGATAAGCCCATACGGCAATACAACAAATTTTCTCAAATTGAAACAAAAAAGTTCCTGGAAACCACCACATGGTTCTCCAAACCTTGAGGCATTCATCAGTATCAATGAAATTGACCTCACAAAAGAGATCACCAAACCAAATACAAAACAAAACATAACCGAAACAGAGAGAAGTGCCATTAAAGAATTGTCTCAAAATCGAGAAATCACGATAAAACCAGCAGACAAAGGGGGTGCAATTGTTATAATGGACACTTGCGACTATGTAAAAGGAGCTATAAATCACCTAAGTGATCAGAACACATATATAAAGACCAAAGAGGATTTGACCCAAAAACACAACACAGAAGTAAATAATATCCTGGACAAAATGGTCACCGAAGGAGACATCACACATGATATGGCAAAATTGTTGAAAAACAACATACCACGAACACCTCAAATTTACTTTCTTCCCAAAATACACAAAAACATACAACCACCACCGGGAAGACCAATTGTATCGGCCAATGGATGCCCAACTGAAAAAATCTCATCTTTCGTAGATCATTTCCTAAACCCGATGGTAAAAGAAATGAATTCCTATGTGGAAGACACATCTGATTTTCTTAGAAAAATCAAGAATATAGGAAAACTACCCAATGGCAGCATAATAGGGACACTAGATGTCTCGTCTCTATACACAAATATCCCCAACAATGAAGGGATTGAATGTATAAAAGAGTTGCTCGAGAAGAAGCGCAACAAACATGAAAAACCCAGCAATGAATCATTGACATTGCTTTTGGAAACAGTTCTTACTAAGAATAATTTCCAATTTAATGGTGACAATTTCCTACAAATAGGCGGGACCGCAATGGGCACAAAGGTAGCCCCATCACTGGCCAACCTATTCATGAATAGTCTAGAAGAGAAAATTCTGAAATCTCATGACAAAAAACCTACCGTCTGGTTAAGGTATATTGATGACATCTTCTACATCTGGGATCATGGAGAAGATAATTTACATAAATGGTTGAATCACTTGAACAAATATCACCACAGCATAAAATTCACCAATGAATGGTCTAGAAATGAAATAAACTTCCTAGACACTACAGTGAAAAGAAACCCGAATGGGGAATTGTATACTGATCTATACATAAAACCCACAGACACGAATAGCTACTTGAATTACAAGTCGGCACATCCACCGACATGCAAAGATAGCTTACCTTACAGCCAACTGTTGCGAATAAAAAGAATCTGTACAAATGAAACAGATTTCAAAAGAAACGCTGAGACAAAATTGAAAGAATTCTCAGCAAAAAACTATCCGAGTCACATTCTACAAAATGCGCTAAACAAAGTAAACACATTGGATCGGGACGATCTGATAAAGAAAAAAGCCAAAACGCCACATGAAAAAGATGAAAATAGTGTATTCATGACATGCACATTTCGACCAAATTACCAAAAAGTCCCAAAAATCGTAAAAAAGAATTGGGATGTTTTAGCAAGATCTGCCACTACAAAAGACACTTACAGAAAAGAACTAAAAACAGGGTACAGACGCCCTAAAAACTTAAAAGAGATGCTAGTGAGAGCCAAAACAGACTATCACCCCACCTCAGAGACAGAAAAGATGAATGCCACTCATCTTGATAAGCAAACAAAAAAGAAAAATTGTCAAACAAAAAATTTGTGTAAGACAAAAAACTGCAAGTATTGCAAAATACTTGATCGTTCGGGAAAAATAAAGGCCGAAAATTCAACGGCCAACTGCAAAGAAGACGTAACTTGCAATAGCTCAAACATAATTTATTGCATTGAGTGCACCAAATGCAACATGAAATACGTTGGACAAACCAAACGTAAACTGAAAGATAGAATTCGAGAACACTTTTATAGTGTTAACCACAAAAAACAAAGTGATGTAGCCCACCACTTTAATCAAAAAGATCATCAAGGGATATGTGAAATGAAGGTCTACATACTAGACTTCATTTACAAACACCCAGAAAGCAAACGAGCGGGCGTCCTCAGAAACAAAATAGAATTCAACTGGATTCACCGCCTTAAAACATAGGCCCCGATGGGTATGAATATTATGGATAACAAATATGGATAGACTCTAACAAAAGCCACGTCAAAAAATTTTTTCCAATCGTTTTCCTATGTGGAAAATAGAAAGGGAATTATTTTTAACTAATATATGTCCCACATTAAGAGTCTACCAGACCTTTACTGAAGTGACCAGAGGGGAACAATATCACAACAAAGATAAGTTGGATATTACAATTGAATGTGCATGTCTCTAACAAAAGAGACTACATAACAACAAAAATCATACAAATAAGAAAACCAAGAATGGTGCCTGATGAGGAATGATACCCCGAAACCGCTAAAAGACAAAAACAGGCTAAAACTTGTTAAAACTCTTCCAACAAGTCAGATCAATCCTATATCAATCTGACTACCCAAACTGTGGCCCCCCCTAGGAGTAGCCACTCACACTAACAGTTAACATACCTGTCACCCCCCATAAGGGAGTAGACTGACCCGTGGACACCCCCTAACCAATGAGGACTGGGGATCTGGAAGAGTCCATCTAGCCTAACAACAAAGCACAACAAACCCCTGACAACAGGGCCCCTCCTGCTCTTGCTAATAGAGACATTCTGGTCACTTCAGCGGTCGCACCGGTCAACCACTGCCACGTCCACACACCACACATTATGTATTTATGGTTCAATTACTCGTTTGAATAAAAACACTGTATCAAAATTGTTCAGTTAAAAGGGTCCCATTTGTCAGCCAACATTCTAGTATTTGTATTCAATGTTTGCTTGTTATCACTTCACCCCGACCATTTGACCATAAATCTCACTATGCTCAAACGTTATGGTTTAACAGACCTAAAATATTTTAAGCGTCCCTATCATATTTAACTTGGTAAAGGTCAAAGTTTAGATAAGTCTGTACAAATCAGATCGAGTGATGGTTTATTCTTTAATCAAATGGAAAAATGTTCCCCTTATATTCGAAATAAATTGGGACTACTTCTATTCCCTGTGAAAAATTAATGAAGAAGATAATCAGGCCTAATATTAACCAACATTTCAATACACTTTACATTTGTCGTCTGGGGAGGAAGGCCGAAAAGTATTCAATATCTAAATCCAGAATCAGATATAAAACGTTTCTCATAGGTTGATATTTAACAAAAATGCTGCCTCCCTTGACAGCCGAGGTTCTCTTTCACATCAACCACCTCCTTCCCCCTCTCTTCGAACCCACCTCACATGCCTCTGATGGCAAATAATATGTGTCTTTTACTTTTATATTGCACACTCGAATAGTATGTATGTATAGTCTCTCAAATAACATAAAACCTATATCCAGAAAAATAAATTGCCAAACAAATATCAACAGTGCGTACGATTATATTTATGAGAACTCACTGCAAATGCAACTGATTGCAGTTTATAACCACAATGCTTTCTTTTCGTGTTAGTTTGTTTCCATTCCCCACTTCCATATATATGTGATGAATGTCTATTCATCAGGTCTCAAAGCTAGAATGTGAAAGATGAAACGATACGGTCGATTTAAAGTGTACTTTGTAATGGGCCCGAAGCCCAAAACCTGAAACCTGAAACCCGAGAAATAATGTAAACTGGAAATGATGTCAGTATGACCACTCGACATCACTATGACCACGCGACGAGAGATATCCAATCAGAGTTGACCGCTAGGGTATAAAAGGGGCGGTGATGCCTAAAAAAAAAAGAGTTCATTTGCAGTACTCCTGGTGTTCACATGTGTCTTCTTCCTCTAGCAACCCCTTAGGAGGGATTCCAGTCAATAAGATGATCAAATATGGACTAAGTAACCAGAAAATACAAGTAATATTGGTAAAGTTATATGAAATTAGACGTAAAATAGTACGGGGTCTGAAGCCCCGAAAGATGGCCCAAAGTCCCGGAATAGCCCGACTGACGACCCGGGAACGGAAGACCGGCCAGGTACGAAAGCCCGAAATAGTAAGTGGTAATCCCCTGATCGGAGGTACCAAGGTACGACCAGCTCAGCCCCACACTACCAAACAATAGGCGACTGTCTGCCCGAAACCTCCAGGCTGAGATAAAATAGGGTAAGAGGCGACCCAGACCCCTACCCCGCACTTTTGCCCTCCGCCATCCTCTGCGCCCGATGGCTGAAACCCCTCGGTCCTGTCCGAGGGGTTTCAGCCCTCCCCCCTTCAATGAATATCGATTCCCCGACCGACCCACTCAGTCCCCCTCGTGCGCGAGGCACGACTCTTGATCTCACATCTCGGCTTCTTGCTTGGCCTCTGTGCCCAGCTGAGAACCAAAATAACCCCCACGTCCCTCTGCTGTAGAAACCGGAAACCCGAACTACCGAGGAACGTCGTATAGTAAGAGGGGGTGCCATCATCAGACCGACGGTTCCATCCTCTTCTTTATGAAAACAGCACAGTTGCATTAATGATTATAACTGTCATTATGACTAGTATGTCCTTTTAGATGTGGGTGTGGGAATGGGTATGAACATGGGCATGGGTGTGGCTGTGGGCATGGGCATCATTGTTGACGTGGACATGGACTTGGTTTTGAAGGATATCATAGACTTGGACTGGGCATAGCTGTGTGCAAAGGAATGGGCGTGGAATCGGACAGTATATAATTTGTATCAAATTTCTTAACACTAAATTTATATTTTTCTTGTTGTTTCTCAGAGAATGCAGATCTCGACACCTATATTGGTTTGCATTGTTTACCTTTCCTGTGTTGTTTACACATCAGGTAAGCCCTTTAACTAATTCATATTATCAATGTTTAAAGTTTCTGATTTGTTGTTAGTACACATATTGAACTGAAAGAATATAAGAAAGGAAGAATATGTCATATTCAAGCAGAACATCACATTTACAGATAGGTACATCAAACATCACTAAGATTAGACTTTTTCTTTAGGCAGCTTTCATTGACTGTGTATTAAGAGTATGTCCTATATTTCACAACGTCAGCATATTGTAACTCAACACAGTACAGCAGGAGGAATGATACAAGAACATTTGGTGCAAAACTGTATGGAAACATCTCGCAGGCTGATTGCCAAGCCAGGTGCAACTTCCTGGAAACTGAATGTGCTGCATATGAAACTTCTACAGCAGGAGACTGTTGGATCTATAAAGACTTTTTACATCTGATTTTGTTAGAATCAGAAGGTTACACCTTCTTTGAGAAACACTGCCCAATGCCACTCCCTACCCCAGGTGAGTTATTGAGGAACTGTAAGTACACTACAGGTCTGTGTTTACTTGTATTATGAAGTCACTGATTTGTAATATATATAGATACATGTCGTCCATCTTTTTGGGAAAAAATGTTACTAGTGTATGTGCAAAGTTTTAAAAATTAGTGCATAAGTATACCCTCCCTTTCCAAAATTCCCTGACTTTGCATATGAGTTGAATTTATAATTATTTCATTAATGCTCTTTTGACTTGCAATTGATTAGAATATATTCTTAGCAACATTTCCCACCATATGACAAGACTGATGGACAATAATAAAACATACATAAAGTTTATTGCACCAAGATAATTATACGTTCAAAGATTATGTCTTACAGAAATACTTTTCATTGATCTACAGATTCTGTCTTACAATTTTAGGTCCACATATTGATTATCCCTGTTATTTCACACGGAGGAACATCTCCCTAAACAGGAATAGCGGGATCTTGTTCCCAAAATTTCCTGTCCCACAACATGTGTGTCAAAATTACTGTTATACGTTCACAAGGTTTCTCTGTAAAGGCTATGAGTATACCACATCAGAGCACTGTTGGCTTTATCCAAACTTTGAACATTCTGAGTCCTCAGTGAAACGAGACAGTATGTTTTTTGGAAGCAGTTGCTCAGCCAGGACAAGTAAGTAGCAGTTCATAGTGAGGTCTTTTGATACAAAGAATGTATAATGTAACCATGATTGATGTTGTATGTGACAAAATACATTAAAAGCATGGATTTCACATGGTGACAAAGCAAAAGTCTAGTGACAGGTCAGCAACAATTTTTCTGAGTAGTTACTGTTCTGTTGCTCATAAGATATACATTGCTTAACTGTTGCTGAGGGCAATAAAGGAGTCAAATGTGATAAATCTAATGAAGGCACTTCAACTCAGCAATATTATCTTATTGATTAAGCAATCGTACTATTCACCTGTGTTTCTCAGTGTTGCCCGCAGAACCTTAGAAAAATTGAAGAAAATTCATGTTTTCAACTAGTGAATTATTCCTGTCATCAGCTCTACAGAAAGTGATACTTCAGAAATCACTCTTTTTCCAAAGAAAATGATTACAAATACATGTAATTCAAACTGACACAACCATGAGCAATAACAATGGATCTTCTGTATTCACTACCGTGTTCCAGCTTTTGTACCTTTGAGCTGTACTTATTCAAGAAGTGAAGGCACTTACAATGCAGGAGCCACCCGGCTCTCTACCGACGAGCTTCATCCAATAGTATGCGAAGCACTCTGCACTGCCACAGCAACATGCACTGCCTATGTAACCACCACGTCAGGTCGATGCTTGATCTACTCTGGACTGATTAACCCCAATGCCTCTCAACCAGCACCATCAAGCACCTTCTTTGAAAAGGGCGACTGTGTCTACTCAACAGACACATCAACAACTGAGTCGGCTACTACGGCTATGGCATCTCTAGGTGAGTTGTAATAGTAGGCCTGCTTTTTGTTTACCTAAATGGCACCTGGGAAAACAAATATAATCTTGGTGAGAGAACTGTATTGTTATGATATATCATACTTTTACAAGTCATTATGTTAATCCTGAAGTTGTTTGTACAGCAATGATTTGGGAGCAGTGGAGTCTAACTGGGGCAGGAGATGGTTTCACCAGTGCCCAATGAGTACAAGTAAGATTGGCCTCATGGCAAAGTCATTACCTTCCTTATATAAACACAGTAGTGAGGCTCCCTGCTATCTGGTAATGCTGTAAACATTGTAAACATGGTGCCCAGTGGAACTATTCCAAATTTTGAACCTATGTGATTCTTGATGAAATTGCTCAAGAAAACAATCGCATCTTAGCGCAATGAACCTTGCTTCAGGGTGTGAATTCTTGTTTTTTTTAATTTCACAGAAATGGCAAATCTCCTTTTATCTCAGAAAAAAATTATATTTTCAATTGTAAATAATCACAGTTATTCATTTTTGAATGTTAAGAAAGGACGTTAAGAAATCATCCCATATAACTATATGTGACCCGTTTTGGCAAATTGAGGCGGATGTCGCACAGGGAAGATTTTTAGTTAGGTATACCATCAGAAAATACTAATTCTTAGCTTTAAAACAAGGTATAGCATGTCTAGATACGATATCTAGGGCCTGAGATAAGTTGCGACGAAAATAAAAAGAACCGCGCCAATGCGGGTATAAGAAACTGAGATAAATGAGTTCAAAGTTTTTCTTACCGCGCGCTACCGTGGTCCTCCGATAAAGCCCTAGCAACGTACACTTGTAATTAATCCTTGGTCCTGAAACTTTACATAGTCATTCTACACTATTTTAGCTAACAAATACCACTAATTCATGCGTTTTTATACAAAACTTTTATTCATGCCGGCGCTGCAAAAAGTGACAAAAGTCCGGTTCTGAAACAACAACTTAACCTAGAACGGCAAGCATAAAGGATCACAATACCTCATCTTGGCTGCTTAAAAACAACTCTGTGATGACCCTAAGTACCGTGGGTATCCATAATGTGTCTATAAAAGTTCTTGGAATATTCATGATTGTCTTTGGTCGTTAAAATAGTGAAAAGCCACTGAGGTAAAAATGTTAAAAATGTTAAAACAAGTAAAAATAAGTTAACAATGTTCAAAACGGATTCTTAATAGTTTTCTCAGGTGGTCCTGGGCCTGCCACGACCACGTTTAGCACGTTTACTAGGACGGCCCCTGCCCCTAGGTGGGGGTGGGGGGCCTTGCTCCTCTGAGTCAGATGAAGAATTTGATTGCCTCTCCAGCTGTCTGACTAACTCCTCCTCCTTCCCATCCGATCCTGATGATGTGTCTGGAGTCTGTCCTCTGCCTCTGCCTCTGCCCCTTCCCCTGCCTCTGCCTCTGCCTCTGCCCCTGCCTCTGCCCCTGCCCCTGCCTGGCCCATCCCCCTCGCCAGCCTCTGGCTCTGATTCTGCATCTGGTTCCGGCGGAGGTACGGCACGGGGGCCTGGGCCGGGTGCTGGTTCTGGTACAGAGGGCTTAGGGCACATGATGTCCTTTGTGTCGTCAGTACAAAAATCCCGAATGTTCTTGAAGAGATACCACTGTCTTTTGGCAGGGAGGCCAGGGGATGGGGTGGGCTGAGGGCCTTCCTGGGGGACAGCTTCAGGGGCGACAGTCAGCATCTTGAAGGTCTCAGGGGCCGAGTCCGCATACTGCCGGAAGGTGACGTGGCCTTTGTTCTGGTCAGAGAACACAAAGTGATGATACTGCTTTATGCCCTTGAGTGGTTTGATGAAAGGGGTCAAAAAAGATTGCCAGTCATACGTCTCGACAAACACCTTCCCATTCTCGTCCCCCACAAGTTGGGCAAGGTTGACACGTTCTTGGGTACTCTTCACCACAGTCGCCTCCATCTCCGTGAGGCTCGAGACTGGCTCACGACGAAACTTTTGTTTAAGCAAACCAAAGCACCAGTCTGGGGCAAACTTGGTGTGCCCTGTGATCAAAAAGTTTAAGGAAATGGACTGGTGCCGGCCAGTCAGGACCTGCCAGAGAAGATACGCTAGCACAAATTGTTCTTGTTCTGACCACTACAGTTGTCACAGTGCATGTCCACCGCCTTCTCCCCCAGAGAATACGTTTCAAAATAGTGGTGCAGGTATGAAATAACTGCATTTGACCCCTTACTACCCCAATGGCTTTCGTCGATCAAATAGTTCACCTGTTAGGGGATGGCCTGGGCGCAGACACCGAAAATGCCGACCTTGTGGGGGACAAGGAAATACAGTGGGCCAGGCTGCATAGGAAAGGAGGGAAGGTGGACCTGCTGGGCATAATCAAAACTGATGTGGACCTACGTGTCAGAAGAACAAGGGGGGTGGGGGCCAAGGGGAGGGGACTCTGCATCCTTGTAGGCAGCCCTGGCTGCCTTGACCATGTCCTGATAAAAGGCCCTCTCCCGAGCCACCACCTCGAAGTGAAGTTGTTGCTTTTTCAGCTTGGCCTGTTTCACAATGTCAGGTAGGTTACTAGAGGCAGAGATATCCCTGTTGTTGCGCTGGCATTCCCAGCAGATGTCAGTCATAGGGCGGGAACACACTATGCGAGGGAGGAGTTGGAGCCACAGGTTTCTAAAGGTTGAGTCAGCCACTCACCTGAAGTTAGCCTCCTCCATGGCGTTGCTGTACAACCTGTAGATGTCGGCCTTTGTGGAAGAGGAGGGGAGGAGGAGGATGTCATCCCGTTTGTGGGAAGACACACGGCCAGGCAGGACGAGTGCATTGGTCTCGGCATAGGAGTTGATGAAGTCCACGACCCGCCTGATGTCCTCCAGCTGGAGGATCCTTGTAGTCGCCTGTCGGCCACCAGCCTTCTTCTGCCTGGTCACCACCCCTTGGGACTTGTACCACTTTATGATGGACGTCAGCTTGTTCTGGCTGATGCTGGAAAGGTCACAAGGTAAGAGTTACATTAGGCCAATAATTATTGGACACAGGCAACAAGTACAGGTAAGTATTGTAATATTAATATGGACGATTTGTGAAGGTAAGTGCCATGATCAGATTATGTTATGATTCATTACAGTTCATCTTGTAATTTACCTCAAGTAGTACAATAATAGTAGGGATATCTAGGTAGACCTTGTTTGAGCAAAGAAGTTGAATATCAAAGCTACTCACGCGTACATGAACTTGAAAGTGTCCCTGCAGACTGGCCGAGAACTGACGAGGTAGTGGCTTCGTTGGTGCTGCCTCTCCCCTCTTCCCTTAATCCCCTTCTTCCAGGTCGACAGCCTGCTGCTATTGTCTGTGCAGGTACTGATGATGCCCAGTAGCAACATGTCCTTCTCGCCTAGAAAAAAAAAGTAGATTAGGATAATAACAATCTGTACATGATATGCATGTGACTCAAGGAATGAGGTTTCTGGATTGACCCATGAACTAGGTTAACACGCCCTAAATACTACCTTAAAAACGGTCTGGTTGAGTGTTAATAGTTGGCTGTTATACTTCAAGACGTTGTCATGGATTATGGGGTAGTTTTGAGCGAGAACGACATAGCTACATGGTCGCGGCGACAGGTTTGCATAACATGTATCTCATGAAAAACTTACCTGACCTCCTGCTGACGTGCGACCAGCTCCGACGTCGTGAACTGTTTACTGCACTCCTTGTCTTTGTAGTGCTTGCAGGAACATCTAAAGACAACAACATACATGATATTAGACTTAGTTCACCTTCCTGAGGCCCACAATGGCATGAGACATGATTGATAACCGTTACAGGCCGGCCGGATCAGCTGACGCCATTAAGTAGGTCACCGGACAACCCCGACGGATCATCCCTGTTTATGACACGAAATCAACTTTGAAACTTGATAAAAACTAGTTAGGCACATTAGACTACATACTAGGGCACAATCGTAGGCAGTTTCATGAACATTGAAAGGGATTTAGGCACTTTGCGTACTTGTTTCAGAGATACAGCAACTGATCGCATGTCGGCCGCTATAAAGTTTTTTCAAAACTCACATGAAGCATTTGCAGTCATCCCACTCTGCCTGGAGAAGGTCGTCCATGGGGTCAGGGATGACCAGTGGCTCATCCTCATCGTTCTCCAGTTCCCCTAGATCCTCCTCATCCTCTTCTTCTTCGTCGGAGGCCTTGTCTTGCCCCTCCTCCCCGTCGGCGAAGACAAAGTACTCGTCAACCAAATTCCGCCATTGCTGTGGCTCGGCTATACCACGTAAATTCACCCGATTTATCGTATTCAGGGCATCCGCGACAGCCGCCTCGCGATCCATGTCCTTCCCGACGATGTTGGGAGGTAATCCACATCAAAATCCAGCAGTGATCCAGGATTAAAACAGCTAAATCCGTCGGAGAAGTGATGTCGCCCGTCCATCCTGCTCGCCATGCGTCCCTTTAAATTTCGTCAACAACCGAAACCGGAAGGCACGCGAGGCCTCTCAGCCAATCAGTGCGCCGCATTCCGCACACGTGGTCAGTTCACTTCGCGCCCTTTCAGCAGGTACCCGGATCATGTGGCTGGGATGGGATCAAGACCGACAGGCGAGCCGCGAAGTTTGGGAAAAATGGCGTGAATCGAGGGTCTTTTGTTTCAGATCACTGAGGCGTTGCGCGTCTTTGGGGTTTATTTAGAGGGACTTAGAGATGGCTTTGGGACCTAAAAATTTTTGGGGGAACACTTCTGATATAGGAGATATGAATAAAAGAAAAAACCCATTTTCGATAAAAAATGCGAGATGCGACTTAGGAGGCCCATATCTCAGTTTCATTTTCCACGACATCAGACTCATTTCGCGAAAACGGGTCACATATTTACCTTTAACCAGGGGGCCTACTTCACCACAGCACTGACTTCACCATGGGCCTGAGTTGACCACAGGGCTGAGTGAACCATTGGGCTGAGGTCATAATGGGCTGGACTTAACCCAGTATCAATTTCCCAATTGGGCAGGGTTTGCCTGTTACCTACCTGATAATTGAGTGATTGGAAAAGTCCCTCAGATTCTGTCCCTGGTGATCCATCACATAATCAAGTTATCACAACACTTCATTGTTATTTTGATTGTAACAACACATATTTTGACACTAAAAAAATACCCATTTAGAATAATCATAATGAGCTGTAATATTTCGTTGTATTTTTTCTCTTTATACATCAACTTACAGAATTTGATTCGATCAAGTAAAAACAGAGTAGAAGGGTTTTGTAACAACGCAACTTTGTCAACGCAACAAAATGTCATTATGCAACCGGCCACAGTGGCCCGTTGCACAATGGATTTTGCAAAGAAAATAATATTATTAACAAAACTTTCCTTGTTACTTTTTTCGCTGTTATAATCGTTTTGCAGCAATTTTTTTCTATACTTAGAATACCCTCCCCCATTAACTTTTACTGATTTTTTTCTAATTTGTTCCCTTTTAATAACAATTTACAGAATTCAATTCCATTCATAAGAACCAGAGATATTGCAATTACGTAACAACGAAACATTTCCCTGTTAAGCAAATGTTCATTATGCTATCGATAATGTTAGCATAACAATGAGATTCTATTCGGCAACGGGCCACAGTGGTCCATTGCACAATGACTTTTCGAAACAAAGACAACTCTCAAAACCACTTTAAAAGATGGACTAGGGACATCTTTGCTATGATATCTATGCTACAGAACCTGTATAACTTCTTTTCTACTGGCGAAGAAAGATAGAATATAGGTCTCTATACACCTTATTCGATAGTGTGGCGTCCTAATAGTGGATAGACCTGAACCAAATGGTTGGGGTATGGTTTCCTATGGGACCAGGCACAAACCGTTGGGTACAAGGCATCTATGGGAGAGCTCACTGCACAGGTTCCTGGGAAAGGTGTGTACCTTCAAATATATAGTTCATTAACAGCATTCTGAATAGTTTTTTAGACGATGCAAAAAATGGCTTAAAAACAATCAAAGGTGACAAGAAGTGCTTTCCTTGTCACAAACGCATTCATTATAAATGATGAAAGTCTTTGTGCAACAGGCCACTTGATTTACCAGAACCTGACTGCTGACATCACCTCCTTTTCTCAGCATCCAAGATTACAACCCATACAAATCCTGAAAGTTGCTGGTAATTTTTTTGGACCATGAATTTACACTACACAAGGCTATATCCATGTAGGAGAATTCTGATGAGAGAAAATACATTCTGCTGTATGTAGGGGATCTAGGGAGCATCTTGGTTGGTGGGCACATCTTTTGGGGGCCTTCGATTTAGTATGTACGCAAAAAATCACAAATTCTATACCCCCCCAACCCCACTTAGGCCAAAATACCTTTGAATATGTATAGGAACGTACACAAAATTGCTAAAATTTCAGAACCCCCCCACCCCTCACTTGGTGCGTATGTACTTAATTGAAGGCCCCTTGTGAGAAGTTTTGAGTGAGAATGCGATTCATTATTACCTGTATTCGGAAGCTGCATGATGACTGATTTCTTTGGGGATCTGGATGGCTAGAAGTGTGACTGATTCAAAATTGAAGATTTTGGTTATGCTCAAACTGACTTGGTGACATCTCGTAGTCACTGGCTTCATGTGGGCTGATTTGAACATGAAGATAATACAGACGGACTGCACTGGTGACCACTGAATAGGAAAACTATAGGACGGACAGATGAGAAGAGGCCCTTATTTTCTGCAAAGTGGAAAAAGGTTTGTAATAAATTTTTACAATATGAAACATACCAAACGGGGGGCACCCATTGAGAAAAAATAACAAAAATTGTGGTTGACTCAGTAATTATTCACAACCAATATCAAATACTGCAAGCTTTTTTCTAATCTATTGACCATTGCTTGATAGATTTGTGGTAACACTGGTCAATAGGAACACAATTTCTGAGATTTTATTATATGAGTTCCAGTCATTTGCAACCAGTCAGATTATTTCAATGATGGGATTTCATGATACTTAAATTTAATCACCATTGAGTTTCCCACTGTAGTGCACAAATGACTATAAAAAAACTATAAAAAGATATCTGGCTGGTTGCTATTGCAATGTTGCTGTCCAAGCACAACCTCTGTATAAATATCATTATTTACCTAATTTGTGAAATTGTTCAGGTGATAAAACATAGAAGACCCTTGACACATGGGGGTCATCCTCAGGCCATCAGATGAGCCTCTGGGCAGCTTACTGCCTACAGTCTTCAGCCTTGGGCAGCGCACTGCCCAGAGATTTGTCCGGGGGCCCTCTGAAGACCCCACAGGTCATTTTATATTAGTATTTCAATCAATTCAATTGGCATAACCTTTCTCTGACAAAAATCTGAAGATTGATAAACTATGTGATGCTTGTCATAATACATTCTCTTTGTTTTTGCCGTCCTACGACACGATAATGTAAGACTGCCTTGAGCACTATATTTAGATAGCTGGACTTGTTTTTGAAGCCAATATCTCATCAAGAGAAAGGGCTGATCACGATAGGCGATATAATTTTGTGAATTATCCCAACAAAGGGAAAGACTCTATTTTTGACAGTCTACAACAGTTTTGTCATCAGTGACAATAAAACATTGCCAGAAAAGGTTTTTACCCTTCTTCGCCAGCGACCGTTTATTTTATGGATTTATAATATTTCTTTCACTAAGCAAAACTGCAAATGTCCATCTTTTGATATTGGTAGTAATATCATCTTCTGGAAAGCAACCATCAGTGTTGCTCATTTAGTCTTGTAGCTGTCAGGGCACCAAAGACAGCAGTATTTCGGTGTACGTGGGGGTCTTCTCAGCACAACGGCTACCGCAACAATGGATGTATTCATCCAAAGTTACCACACAGACCTTACTGCCTCATTAGCATACTGATTGTTGATTGGTTCTTCTGTCTCTAGTCCACATGGTGGGTAAGGGTGGCACATTCCCAAACTGTTTGGTGTGTACTATGGTGACACCTGGTGTTCTCAGAGTGGGAGATGTTGTCCCAAAGTTGTGGGATGGAGAGCAGTAATTTGCTACCTAGTGGGTATTTCTATCACAGTTAGTGAAAGAGAACCCTTTCGTCCCGTGAGGGTCGTCTAGGTCGGTCATTGGTACGGTTTCGGAGCAATACCTCATCAGGCCGTTTATGTGTGTGCGGTGTCCACTTTTAGGGATCTTGGATTTTTATGGAGTCTACCCTTTGGTGTTTCTCAAAATCCAAGGAGGTGAAGTGTACTGTTCATTGGTTGCTAATGGTGGGGGCAGTGCGATTTATGCGTGGGTCTGTGTCATCTCAAATCTCCTAAGGGCCTCTGGTCGTTTACCGGCCCATTGTGATACGGTCACCCGGACTCCGAAGGGAAAGCCATACACTTTAGTATGATAGATCGAACGTGGGTGGAGGTGCGGGGTAACCGAATTCGTGTAGGGGCCGGTTAGAGGCATAAGTTAGTAGGCGTTATCCAGTGAGTTTAAGCCTCGTGGAATTTGTGTCCGTAGGCGTTGTATCCAGTCATTTACCAATCTCAACCGGCGAAGGGTTGTGTTTGGGTGGCTAGCGTTCAAGTGTACGAAGTCCAGGATATGTATCTCTACATCCTGGAGTCCGGCGTGTCCATTCCCATTGAAGTGTCTAGACACTTCATTGTTCTCAGCATTGTGAGCGATATGGTAGAAGTGGTTTTTGAACCTCTCCTGTAGGGAATTTTTTGTTTGTCCGACGTATTGTTTGCCACAAGTTTTGCAGGTGATGCAGTAGACCAGATTGTTGCTTTTGCAAGTGACATTGTAGCGAGTCCTGTACCTTTTGTTGGTCGATTTGGAGCGTATTTTGCCCTCCTTGTTCAACCTCGGAAAGTATCTGCATTTAATGTTGTTGCAAGCTTTCTGTTCTTGCTGCCTGGTTTTGTCGGTTCCCTCTCTGGCCTCGGCTAGTTTCGAACGTACCAATATGTCTCGTAGACTTTTCGGTCGTCTGTAGCCGACTTGTAGCGGGCGAGAGTGTAGGGATCGTGTGCTTTTCGAGCGGTCTAGGAGATCCCAGGTGCTTTTCACTTGGGTTCTAAGACCGTCGTAAGCTGGGTTATAGGTTGTCGTCAGAAACATTGCATCAGGGTTCTGTTCTTTCCTAGAGGTTTCATCTTTGGTGGTCAGTAAACTCGACCTATCCTTTTCTGAAGCCTTGCAGTATGCTTCGACGATCAATTTCAGAGGGTAACCCTTCTGTAGTAGCAAACCGGCCTTTCGTGCACAATGTCTGAGATAGTCAATTTCGTCACTGCATATCCGGCGAATTCTCAGGAATTGGCCGTAGGGTAAACCTTTCTTGCAATGGAAAGGATGTGCCGAGTCATAAGGCAGGTAGTTGTTCCTGTCAGTAGGTTTGCAGAATAGAGTAGTGCTCAACCTTCCATTGTTGCATTTAACCGTAACATCAAGAAAGTTTATACTGTCCTTAGATCTATCGGCAGTAAACTTTATGCTGTGGTGTACGGAGTTGAGATGTGACAGGAATTTGTCGAGTTCAATTGGACCATGTTGCCAAATGCAGAATATGTCATCTATATACCTATACCATACCAAGGGTTGGAGTTCGTAGGTGTAGACATGTTTGCACTCAAAGTCCGTCATGAATATGTTAGCATAGGAGGGAGCTACTCGAGTCCCCATCGCCGTGCCCCCTACTTGCAAGTAGTTTTCACCGTTGAATTGGAAGTTGTTATAGGCTAGCACTTGTCCTAAAAGTTCCATAAGTGATAGGTTGCTAGGCTGTTCATCTTCTCTCCTATTAGCCGATAGCGCGCGATAGGCTGCATAGCAACCTTCGTCGTTCGGTATATTGGTGTATAATGATGAAACATCTAGGGTAACTAGGATTTCCTGCCCATTTAGGTCAGTGATGTCTCCTAATTTGTTCAGAAAGTCACTGGTGTCTCTGACGTATGATTTACCTGATTTGACTATGGGTGCCAAAAAATGGTCAACAAACGCGGAGATTCTTTCAGTGGGACTTTCGTTGGCGGAGACTATTGGTCTTCCAGGAACCGGACTCACATTTTTGTGTATCTTTGGGAGGAGGTATAGCTGCGGAGTTTTGGGTTTGTCAGTGGTTAAAAACTTCGTGGGTTTTTCACTGATTTCACCTCGTTTTCGCATAGTTTCCAATCGGTAGATAATTCTGCGGTTGTGTTCCTCAGTAAGATCTACATCCTCCTTCTGGTAGAAGTTGGTGTCCTGTAGTTGTCGCTCTCCCTCCCTGACATAGTCACCTCTGTTCATGATTACAGTGGCCCCGCCTTTGTCAGCCGGTTTAATGACTATGTTGTCATTATTCGAGAGAGATTTGATGGCAGTGCGTTGTTCAGCATCTAGGTTATGGGTCTTTGGTACCCTTACCTTAGTATCCAAAAGACCCAATTCGTTGATTGAGATTATGGTTTCTAGGTTTGGTGGACAGTTTGGAGGGGTCCAGGTACTCCTGGAGGGGACCTTAATGGACCTAACGTCATTGAAAGGGCCTGTACTGGCCTCATCTAGCGGGCACTGTACTGTTTTACCCTTATCAAAATGACATTTTAATCTCAGAGAGCGATGAAATCTGTCTAAATCGCAGCAGTATTTGTTTACATTAATGGTGGTATTACTTACACAACTTTGACTAAATTATATTGGCACGATATTATGACATTTCAACAAAATTTGCATTAGGAATTATATCATTATTTATGATTTTATGTCATGGACTGAAACGTCCAAAAACAGGAACAAAATTTCGATTTTTATAAAATTTCATTTTCTACATTTTCTACATTTTCTAAATCACAACTAAGACCTATATCAACAATTTGAATATTAAGTAAGATATTGATGTTCACAAATAAATTTAAATATTAAGATCTTAAGATTTGTGACTCGCCCACACAGGTGGTGTTGTAGCTATTTCTATATAAGTTATATTAATAGATATGGTTATTCATTGACTCTTTAATGGTGTCTACTATAAAGGAACATGATTATAAACAAATCTTATGATTGTGATGAAAGGGACAGCAGTATTCATGCCCCTACCACTGGTGTCATACCTTAAAATTACTGAGAACTATGAGCAGATTGTTCAGCCTGGCAATACTCAGTATGCCCAATAAGCTTGGCTCATCGCTTGTGCTGGTGAGGAATATTATAATCAACACTGAAGGGGGTATGATGTGGGTTAGCACCTGGAATGGGAACCTGATATCACCCTAAGGACAGAGCAGGCTGTTATTAGGGTCCTGCCTTGGGGTGCTGACCCACCGAGTATCCCTTCGAAGGTTGATTATACATACAACCAACTGAGAAGGGGGTACGAGGGCAGTTATCACCCTGAGCCTGGACCCCAATATTAGCCCAAGACCTTGGCCCGCAGGGCCGGTCGAGGGCTGATATTGGGGGATTTATTATACCTTAGCCCCAAGATTCTTCATGCAAAATTCCACTTGTCCCCCATGTTTATGCGTTTTCCAATGCGTTTTTGATGCGTTATTTTCATGCACTATGTGCGGAGCATTACGCAACTCTAGTATTATCACCCACGTCGGGAACGTAAGTATTATTAAGTTCTAAAAGTGGAAAACATGTCGTTGGTTCTCATTTCATTAGGCTAACATTGGCAGATGTAAGTCTAGCAATAAATGGACGAGACATACTTCTTTAGAATATGCAATACCGCAGACTATGTTTTTGTGCCTGTTTATGCAATGCATACATTGAATTCATGAGCCATTTCCCACACAAACTACTTTCTGTATCATCCTCCCAGGTGATACAAGGCTGGTTATCACCCGGGTTTGATACAGCATCCATTAAACTCTTTACAATTGGACTTATGTCGCCCTAATGTATTATACATGGATTTATCATACCTTAGCCCAGAGAGAGTAAAGTTAAACTCTTAATCCTCTCTGCTTAGCCCTAGTCTAGAGGTTCCCTTTGTAGTGAACAAGATCTATGCATGAAGACATCACTGCCTGGCCCCTCTAGTTGCTGTTAGGTCCATTTGCACCAGTTAGCGATGTGTCCTGAGTAGATTAGATCCATTAAAACCATCTTCACCCTTACTCAAAGGTCCCCATGCACAGGTCCCCTAATCTGACAGCACCAACCCCAGCCCAGGGAGGTCAGCCTTGGTTGCCACTCAGCCACTGCGGGTGATAATACGGCAGTTTTGGACACTGAATTTTCAACATGGACACCGAATTTTGAACACCATATTTTGGACACCATCTCGCGGACACCGATTTTGTTTTGTTGCATACAAATACAATATATTGCATAAACTCAGGTCAAACATGCATTGAATAATAAATTATCATGAACTATGTTGTCCCAGCTTTTCACACTATGCACACTTTGTATTCATGTACCTCACCAGCCTGAACTACTTGCCTGTGTCACCCTAACTACAGAACCATTATCAATCTAAGAAATAATAAAAGTACAGAAGGTGCACAATTGCATTCAGTATTTTCCTCAATTATGTGACCAGGGACAAGCATATATATATATATATATATATATATATATCCTGGAGTCAGCCTTACTACATTATGTCTGTGGTCAAAGCCTTCCTTTATAGATGATAGACTGTAATTGCCCTATCAAACAATTCAAACCCTATTCACACATCGTGAAAATCAAGGGAGCTTGAAAATCTCTCAACAAATTAAAATGATTCAAGTGGGATAAAATAATTGTGGGCTGTTTAAATATTAAACGTAAGGGATAAAGTTATTGCTTTAAGGTAAGATGATATGATACCTTTATTGAACTGCACTTAACTAAACAAGGCAGCTAAATAATATAAGAAGCATTAACCAGATTTCAATGTCACTGCCTGAATGTTGGTAAGTACATTCTGCTGCATAATGTAACTGCTTACTTGTAGCTTTAATGAATTGTTGATGCTTATGTGATTTCCAAAAAAACTCATTCATGACTAGTCCTGCCATGGTATTACTAAGTCTACTGAAAAGGCCAACAAATATAGTTTCTGGATAATTTCATTATCCGTTACAGTTTATATAGCAGCATTGCTACATATAACATATGACACTGATCTAAGGCTTTTCCTGATTGTTCATCCTAGTATTTGTACTTGTGCTCTGCTTAAGCGAATGTCTATACAATTTTAGAAATCCTTCATAAAACTCTAACATATTTGTTATATATTTTTATGAAGCCTTTAAGTATGATTCTCATACCGATTACTATTCTTGTGAGCTTAATCTGTTCTTTGTCATTATTTGATTTAATTTCAAGATGAAATGTTTGGACTCAGCTTAACCTTTTTCTGTTTACTTTCTAATTCAACTTATTCCATTCTTAAGGATACTCAATGCTAAAGAGAATGTGAATACAAATTCAGAAATCATTCATAAAACACTAACAAATTTATCATTGATTTTGTATGATGCCTTTGAACATGATTCTAATGCTGATTATTATTGTTGCGAGCTTAACCAGTTCTTTGTCATCATTTGATTTCAAGATGAAATATTTAGACTTAACTTATACTTTTTTATTAAGTTTTTAACTTAACTCATTTCATTCATAAGACTGCTCAACAATTATTATAAATTTCCAAGTTACATTATTTGGTATAAGTAAACATACTTAATACTTGTAAAATGAACACAATGTCTTATATCTGATACATATTTCGTTTCAAGATTAACTGTTTTGCAAGAATTTCACTCTTGCAATACAGTTGTTTTCTTCCCTAGAATACTTTATTTCACTCCAATGAGTTTTAGAAAGATCATATATTACCTATATTTCAGCTTAGTGGATATAATTCAAAATATCTCCCAAATCAATTAGAAAATATTTAATGTTATATTCAAAGCATATATAGATTAACATATTTTGTGTTCTTATATTTCCAGAAATACAGGTCTGACCCATGACTATCCCTGAGGCCTTAAAGAGGTTGTCCTTCATTAATTTGTATATTATTCATATTCAGAGTTGAAGCTGATCCCAGGATGGCCTTATTGATGTCAGACGACAGGATATCCAACTTCTGAAAAAAGCCCATTCCCAATAACAGAAAGACAAAATGTGATTTGACAGAAGTATTAATAGACAGAGGTATTATACATATCATATCTATGAATCATTGTTGTTTGTCAAGTTAATGACTAAACTAAATGAGTCATTATTTATGTGTATATATGATAATGATATGGTGCTGCTTGCCAATTAACAAGTATAGAGGTGTGGATGAAGTCACAGCTTCCAGACAGTCTGTTATATTGGCTTAACTTCTATAAAACAATCCCATGTAGTCATAATAAAACATTTTAATTCTATTGATATCATACATTCTTTTTCTCTTTGACAGGCACACATTTGTGATAAGGACATGGTGATCACCGAAAGGTTGTAACATGACAACATCTACACAAAGACTAGCTTATGCTATGAGATGTCACTATGACATCTGGTGGATAGAAATTGTACTAGCCATTTACTACTTCACCTATAGTGGAAAACTAATTTATCACCCTCTCATAAAAGGGGCCGTATGTAAAAGGATTCTACCTATGCAGAGCCTGTACATATGCAGCTCCTTGTATTGGAAAATGTAGTTCCAGCAGGTGGGAACACCAAGTATCTGCAGGGAAAGATCGCTACCAGTTATATCTCTTCACCACTCTTAGCGAAGACAGGTAAAAAAAGGGTTGTGGCAGAACACACAATGTGGTTTAATAGCAAGTATCTGCTGGAGAGTGAATGGGGCTTCCATTGGGTCACCTGGCAAGAGTTGTGCGCCTAAGAATTGAGTTGCAACTAGGTCGTGTGGCTATGTGAAGCCAAATGAGTCCTTTGCGTTTTTCATGGTTATGTTAATATTAACTCTTCACGAGTTTCCTTCTTTTATTAAAAAAAGAAGTATAACAAACGCAAATAAGGATTGGCTTATAATATTTGATGCAAACATTATTATTGTTTACTGTATCGTTTGAGAGTTAATACTTCTTAACTATGATGAATACTAAGAGACGTTTGTATACCTTTGAACTTATATTTAAAATGTCTGACAGCTGCATTACTTCATTGAGGATAATATGAGTCTCTCTATTTGAAACATGTGAAGAATAGCACTCCTCTTTCGTGATATGATGAATTGATGTGGATACTGCACATCAGGAGCAAGGGGAGAGTAGATAGATCACATTTAGATACATAAGGGAAAAGATAAACAATTGTTGTTGATATAATACTTTTACCAATCAAAAGATAACACACATTTATGGAGCTTAGGATATAACTATAAGATATATGACAATTTGCAGTCATGAGCATTGTACTGATTCTTACCTTAGACAGTTGAGATGTATTTAACAAAAGCATATTATAACACTTGCTTTCATTGTATCAGCTGGTTCTAATGTTAGACTGTTGATGACATACGCATAAGATTTGAGACACGCTTCCTTTCTGGTGAATGTTATATGGTTTAAACCTTAAAACTTTATAAAGATGATTGAGAAAAGTAAACAAATCATTCAAATGTTTTTTCTTTCAAAAATAGATCACTTACAGCCAGAGTCAGGAGGAGACTGGCTCTTAGAAGAGTCAAAATGACTCAATTTTTGCAGAGAGATTGCTTGTTACTCTGGCGACATATCCTCCATGATATCATAACAATTTGAGTCTTATCAGATGAGATGGAAAAATTAGGTCAATCATTTGATGTGTAATATGGTTTTGTACTATAACTGGATATAACTCTGCTTCTCCCAAATGATGTGGGGTGAGGTATTTTCCATCTTTAAATATTAATACAAAAGAGAAAAATATTACCAGGTCCGAGCCAACATCAAAGAACGGGAAGTCCTGAAATCTCCCCAAATTGTCCAGTGTTGACAGAAAGACTCCTGTGGCCCATTGCACAATGACATTTAACTAGTACTATTAGGATAGCTTTAAGATAACTTTGAGATTGTTTTCTTAACATCAATAGACATTGTTATCAGCACACTCTCACTTCAGATAGGTGTTGGAAAGAATAGCACCTATTGGGTATTGTGCATCATTTTGAGTATACTAATTAGCAGTTTAGTAACAATGAGGACTAGTTTCTTTTACCTGAAGTAGCAGGTGCAGCTGGTGGGCTTATGGTTTGATATAAATGCTTTGATATAATTCCCCTAACCAAGGAAGTGTGGCAGACTAAGGTCACTTCCCAGCAAACAGCACACGTGTATTACCCAGATTAGCACGTGCTGAACTGATGTAATACTAGTGTTATTGTAATCCCTGAGTAATGTCAGCATTTTACCATGTTTTACCATAAGTTTTCACGTAGTAATGTACCTGTGTAAATTATATCTTTACAACACAATTTACCAATGTTATATAGTAAATTCAAGTATGCTAAATCTTAGTACATATTATCAAGGCCGTATAACTATTCTTAAATTCTGGTGTTTTTCTAGTGACATTCTTGTGTAATGATAATCCCCATGTAAACTGTGTTTACCACACTAGTTTTGACACATGTTATTCTCAGGTAATACTGGTGTTGTGTGAAACTCGTGAATTATCTGAGAAAAGCCCCTCCCTGAGAAATCAGTAATAGACATGTAAAAAAACAGAGAAAAACATGTATTCTGCACAGGTCTTACATGACTTTTACCTCAGTTAGTCCTAGATTAGTTAATCAATAACACTGATAAAAACATGAGTTTGCACTATCTTTATACCTGTTAAACTTAGTCTAAACTGGTGGGATAGAATTCTTTTAAAATAATTAGTTGTGTCAACTGTTTGAATTGATGAATCAAATAGTAATGCATCATCTAATGATGCATTTGCTTAACATATACAAAATAGCAATGCCACATACAATTCAAATACAACTGCCTAACTTCAACCAGTATCCCAATCCTCAATAGCTCAGTGGTAGAGTGCCTGCAATGTGTGTGAGAGGTCCCCAGATCGATTCCCACACATTCTTATTTTACCCAAAGAAGATAATAACACGAGTTTTACATGTAAAAACTCGTGTCAAAAACTCGTGTTTAAAACTCGTGGGGAACACCAGAAATGAGGTCCACAGAATCCCGAGTTATACTCGTGTTTAAAACACGTCTATAACACCCCTGGGTCCCGTAACTCAAACGTGCACAACACGTGTCTCTGTTACCTGGGTTTGTTTCATGAACTGTGAAAAAAGAGTGATCAATAAAAATAGAATCTGATTATCTGAATTCAAACTGAGCTTTAATTATGCAAGTTTTGCTTTATCAACATTTCTAGCAGTTCAGTTTTAGTATTATGCCTTGTTTGTATATAGAATGTCCTGTGATTCTGTTACCATCCCCTTCTGGAGGCCATATATATATATTCAATTATGCGCTTCTCGGGCCAGTCATTCCTACTTCTAGTGTTAGCTAATTATCGATTCTATAACCACAGAACCTTTAATGTTTAGATTAGAATATAAATTTTATGAAATCTTAGGTACATCATTTGTTTGTATGCTTTAGAGACAACCACATGATGATGGTGATGATAAACAGTTTTGTAGGAGTGCTGGTAAAGAAGCTCTGAGCATGATATCAAATTTACAAAATGAGAAAATATAGAGGATAGATTATACAGAGGCAAAATATGTGGGTACATTATATAGTATAATACAAAACACGTATATTAGATCAAGCTTAAAGCAATAGAGGGCATTATTAGAAACAACAAGGGCATTATTAAAATATCATGATTTTTTATGTTTGTCCAAAATATCCGTATTAAAAGTATTATGTATCTGTACAACAGAGATACCCTTATTTGTGAATATTATTATCTATCATGCTATGTTATTTTATGGTAAACTCATTTCACAGTGGGAGATCATACTATCTACACTCATCTCAAAGGATTGTCTTGTTATTTCCAGTTTGAGTGGTGATTAGTGGTGCTAAGTAGTGTTTATATCTGTATCACCCTACCCACCCCAATCATACAGACACCAGCACTATACACATTCTAAACGAATACACACACCAGGCATTAATTTTTCCACTAGACCCTCACTGCTAGTCTGTCTCTGTAGGGACGTGATGCATAATATACTTTATTATACCTTAGGGTGATACAAGTTTAGTAGTTAACTTTTTATTTTTTTAAATTCATAAAAAAATGACATCATTAAGAAATGAAAAATCTAACATATGCATTATCTGCACAATGTTCTTAGCTACATTTATTGCCTACTGTTTGTAGATTTGATGGATATCGAAAGAGCTATATGAAAAAACATGAAAAAATGTGCAGCATCACAGTCCCACCATCACTTATTGCTGTGCATCCTTCCCTGGGAGCTCAGATCTAATAGAAAAGGTATAAAAAATCCATAATCAACCTCAAAGGGAGTACTCGGGCAGTTATCACCCCTCGCTGAGACCCAAATATCGGGGTCCCAGCTTGGGTTGGTGATAACCACCCTTGTACTCCCTTCTTGGTTTGTTATATGTATGAGTCTACATTGCTCACATCTCACATGTACATGTGCAATCTGATTTGCCAAATGCCTTTACCAAGGTTACTAGATTAAAAATCTGCTTAAAATCATGTTCTTATGTGAGCGCAGTTGATACAGTATTAATAGATATTATACTTTTCTGGAATTGCCAGATAGTCACACAGTGAATTCCTCGACTGCTGTAATTTTTTTTCCATATTACAAGACTGTGGTAATAGAGTAAAGCAGCCAGTTTTCGTGCACTAAGGGTCAGAAATTACATTTTCAACAAAATATTAAGAGAAAACTGAATTCATGTAATCTTTTTTCACCTAAATGTGGTGGAATAACGTATACGAAGATAATCATATTAACAAAAAGAAATTGAAAATGCTTTTGTATAATATCATAATGTTTTACTTTCAGAGGTTAATTCTTCAATTTTCGACAGCCCGAAACGACCTGAGATGCGTCCCGGAATAGGAAAACCGGACAAGTATGAATGCCCGAAATAGTCAGCAGCCGTCCCGTGACCGTGGGTACAAAGGCGCGACCTGCTCGGCCCCACGCTACCATCCATTAGGCAAGTGTCGGGCTGACACCCCACAGAAGATTAGAGTATACCTCCATCCCCCGGACAAGCGAAGAGCCTATCCTGTCCTCACAGACCCATCCCCACCATTTTCCATTATCCTCTGTGTAATAGCTGGAACCCCACGGTCCACCGTGCCTGATGTCTGGAACACCTCGGGCCCGACTGACCGGCGCACATCCTCCCACTCGACGAATACCGATTTCCCGATCAACCTGCTCATTCTCCCTTGTGCGTGAGGCACGGCTCTTGATCTTACATCTCGGCTTCTTGCTCGGGCTTTTTGCTCAGCTCGGAACCAAAATAACCCCCATGTCCCTCTGCCAAAGAAATCCGAAACCCTGAACTACCGAGGAACATCACAGTAACAAATAGAATGTAATATTAGATACTAGATACACATTGATATTAGATATTAGATACACATTGTTACATTGACGAGCATCATCACATTGATGAGTGTCGTGTCGATGAGCAGCGTCACATTGATAAATGTTGTCATGTTGCCAAGTGTTGTCAAGGTCACATGACAATTATTGCCATCAATTGTTCCAACAGCCTACAATGACCCATACAAAACATCACAAATTTCAAAACAAACTGCATTATTGCATAGATATGTAGTCCATCGGACAAACATATAGTTCCCAAAGATCCCATCCAGTCTATCAGTATATATGATGCTCCTGTAATGTATGAGTATTTTCCTAATAACACATCGTTTCAAGGGAGCATCCTCTATCGAGGTGCTATACTCTGGAATTCACTGCCTGTAGATGAGAGAAATTGTCCAAATTATAAAACATTTAAGAGTAAACAAAAGAAGAAACTGGCTCTATCTCTACTACCTTAAGGTGGTATGTAGCTTGAAGCATGCCTCTTGCTCCCATGTTCACCTTTTTTTAAAAAAAAAGAAAAAGTGATTCCTTAAGTTTCAGATAGTCTGACTAAGTCAATCATCCCAATGTTTATAGATAATTGGTAATAGTAACTGTAACTACTCCCTCCTTCTAGTTTCTTCTCTTGTTTAATCTATTTTCTTTGAATATTATTTGTATATGTCTTTATTCTATTTTATTTTGATAAACTAATTCTTTATGATTTTGTATGATGTTGAAATTACGATGCTATTGTTTAATACTTGTAAATAGCAAATGTCTGTAAGCTTGTATTTGTTTTCAAACTAGCATGTCCTGATTCCCTTACTTTTATCATTTTGCAAACTTATTTAGATGTCAGTTTGCTGGGTTACAACGAAAAATGGCATTTTGCCAAATTGTATACACCCAGGATAAATAAAATATTTAAAAAAAAAAAAAGAAATCATGTAAAAAGTAGTAAATATATATCAATCAACCTTGACAATTGGGAACAAGCTTAAGTATGATGAATACAACACCTTACTCGTATGTGGATCTGGATAGCTGGATTGGACTCGGCAGAAGGATATCTGGACTTGTCATCTGGACTCTTCCCACAGAGTCCAATCCTGCCATCCGGAGCCACATACTTATACAGTTTTGTGAATATAATTTTTAAACAAAAAAAGGCAAATTACTTATTTCTACTGGTTGCTTGCATGCCCTCAGTGTGGTTCATATTATTGCTGAGTGGTGGCAGCATGCTTTGATATACAAAGATAATTCTGACTCTGGTATGAGGGGAAAAGTGGTGCCACCTGGATGACAACGTGTGTACTTAGGACAAGTCTCCCTGACCAGTTTTCCTGTGGTGGCCCTAACCTGTATACACCACTTGATAATAGTTTTTTTTATGGAAGCTGGCACCTCCTGCCCTCCCCCTCCCTGCCCCTTGTCTGTCAAACCTGACCTACTTTCCCCAAAGTGAAGACAAGTGGGGCATAGCAAACCACCCTCCGCCTCTGACCTCCCCCCTCACCCTCCTTCCCGTTCTTCCTCTACCTGCACCCCCCCCCTTCCCCTTACCCCTCTTACTCCTCCACTCTCTCCCTCCACTTCTCCCTCCCCTTATCCCTCCTAAAAGAGAGGAATTTTGAACCTTTACAAATAGGTCCTGAGAATCTCCCAGACCATACATGGTGTAGACAGTTGTTGGTACAGTTTTAGTAGTTTATAACTGAAAATGATTTAAAGTCAAATTACTTGTTTTGGCTGGAACTTGCATGCATTTCCCTCACCTTGGGATATATAACTGCAAAGAGGGGGCATAAGTATAGAGTATAGGCAAAGAGCAGCCTGTAAATTGTGAGAGGGGAAGGTGGTACGACCTGGGTGACAAACTGTGCTCTAAGTACACCATTGATTAAGCTATATGCAATACACCTTCCCTACGGTAACTGGACTGATGGCACCACGTACCAATGCCCCCTCCTCCCGCCCCTTAGACTGATGGCACACCCATTTTTATGGACACATTTTTCATTTACAGGTGTCAAATGTTTTTCTTTTCTCCCAGATCAGAAAGGACGTTGTGTTGGAATAAATTTGACATTTTTATAATATTTAACCTCTATTTTACAGCCAACAATATGTGTTTATGTCCATATTATCTGGAACATGCCGGGACCATTATAAAGCTGATAATTTGGACGTAATGGATATAAGATTACCTTTTTTCAGGAGACATTGCTGAAAACATAGTTACCCAAGATCTTTATCACGTTTTGTCTTTTTAAAAAGGAATTTAGTATCAAAATTGAATTGAAAATATGGCCGCGCAATAAATTATTGCCAAAACCCGTGTTTTTCAGCACTACAAACATCAATGGCTGTATTTTTATCACCAGAATCGTGAACCCCAGTATCATAAGTCATTTTTAGCTCAAATGAATAAATATCAGTGATCTTATGAGAAGTTTAGTAAAGGGTGCCACCGGTCTAGGAAAGGGGGTGCCATCAATCCAGTGCCATCGGTCTAGCAATCGTTTTCTCTGGGGTTAACTTGGCAACGTTTATAAAACATTGCACAAGTGAATTGGAATGCATGCATGTTTCAGTACTTGGCCCTCAAACTCTTGAAAAAGCTTCATTTGAAACTGGGAGTAATCCTACTATACAAATTATGTATTGCAATATGCATGATCAATTAGGTTACAGCCAATGTAGGAAGTGTATTTCAGTTAAGATACAATTTGACAAGTGTCACAAGCACTACTGACTTAGTTACTTCTCAGCAATAGCCAGGGTGTCCTACATACGTTGTACTATATACATTGTCAAGTATACTACTCAGTAGTTTTAAAATGAATTTTAGAAGGAAATGTGAAACTTTTAAAAAAAAAATATCCTTTGTGGGGGGTGGCCTGCCACCCCTGCCATCACCCTATCCTTTGAAAACAGGCCTGGGCATACTCATTAAGGGCTACTCAGTTCATAGAACAGTTTTCATTTTAATATGTATTTTTGTAATGATATGTTTCATTCTATGCTGTAATAGAAAACCTAAGGGGAAGTCCATAAAGGTAGAGTATATGAGTTGGCGTTGTTACAATATGAATTTACAATGTTGTCACAATGATAGTATAGTACCAATATGGTGACAACATGAAATTATTTGTTTCTAATTTCCTGGATGACCAAGGATACTTTTTTCCACCTCATCACATCCCTTGTAGGCCAACAGGTAACTATGACACCAACTTTCTGTTAAAGTTGTACACCAAAGAGCAAAATCAATCATCAGCAGGTTATGAACCATATTCAAACACTGTATACAAAGGGGATTCACAGGTTTGTATATAGTGCACAGACACATGTCTCTCTGCATATGTAGTGCAAGGGCCAGGGTTAACAGCTAGGTGATGAATATACACTATAGGGCAATGGTATGTATGAGGTTCTAACTGTCTCTTTAGTAGTAACTGATCTAATTGCATCTAATACCATGATGTTATGAATATTGACTTTTCATTAAACATGTACTAAGTATTAACATACTCTAATTCAACCAAAATTCATGTGTCAGTCGTTTATGCTATGGTTTACTTCCCACGTAACTCACTCAATAATTGATCATTAATCCACAGTGACATAATTTATAACATTCTAGTAACTCTTCAAACAGCTATCAATGTTTGATTATATGCATACCAACCACATTAGTCTTCTTATCATACAATGGAATACAATTTCTTATTCTTAGATATGAATACAACTTCTTTGTGATGTTTTATTATCATGAATGCCAGGCTTTCGAAGTATCTATGTCATTGTGCAAGTATATATAATCATTCACTTATGTGTTTAATTCATGTACATTTTTTAAATTATGTTTTCACTGGCTTAGATTTGAACTAAAAAAAAATTGTCCAGGCACAACTTGCATGATTAGTAAGTTATAAGCTGGAACTTTATGAAAATTATCTTTTTTTATTTTGATCTGATCTCAATCACATTTGTCATGTCTAATAATATTATGTTGTGTATAATATCTTAATCTCTGATTACATAAGATTAGTTTTTATTTGTCACAGGGTTGTTTGTGCACAATGATTACTGTTTGACGGTGCCAGTTATCTAAATTATAGTTGGATGTATCCCTTCATACTCTTTTTTTCTGTGGATTTTAAAGATCTTACAAGACTACCTGACATAATGTTCGATCCAAACATTTCCAACCATCAGAACTGTCTGCCAGTTTTGATATTGCCGATGCTTCCTCATGATCTGCAACGATGTTATCAGTTTGTACACAGAAGCAGTTGATCTACAATGGCTGATCTGGTCATAAGGCAAAGTGCAGCAAACTTTAGCCTTGGCAACCTCTCAGCTGTATGAAACACACTATTTAACTTGAAATCCAAAGATTAATCAGTAAAACTTGATTAATTTGACAATGAACAGTAGGAGACCTTGTCACCATCAGCTAAAGATAAAATTGGACGCCATTTACCTGAGTCAAAATGCCCGTCTTTTCTTTGCTTCATATCCATAAGGTAAGAATATGAAGTGCTTACTTAGAGAATTGGAGAATACACATTGAGAACCTAGTTCTGATCTTGAATAGGCAAGGACAATTGATTTACAAGAGTTCAAGTTTATTACGAACCTATACAACTAGCCTTAATTGTTATTCTCCATGTAATACATCAAACTTTTTATTCAATAGCTCTAACTATCCATGTTATTAGATTTAAATGTTTTCCAACTACAAGACTAGATCATTTAAAAAATATTCCATGATATCAAACCTAAATGAAATCCTACCTGAATTGTGATTCAGAGTAAAGTCAGGATAAACAAAGAAAAACATAGCTTTACCTCGAAACAGGCCTAGGAAACAGATTATTGCCCTGGTTGTCTGCATTTCTGTAGGTTTAACCTGACAAGGATGGGCTTGGCCAAAATGTCCGAATGTTGGTCTGTTGTCTGCGAGAATAATGTTAAATTGTTTCCCTGCTGTTTCAGGTTTCAGGATCTCACCCAGGTGACAGATAGATATCTGTTCATCTCACTTGACCATCAATGACCATTGAATGACCATCAATAAGTCACCAAGTAATGTATGTGTGGATAAAAGGTGGTGCAAAGGTCTTGAGGGAATACAAATCCATGCTTCAAAAAAGGAGTGTTTGTGACTCAAAGCAGTTGGTCTGCCATCTGACGGATAGAGACACTACTAGTCTTGACCTCCTAACAACTATACATTTCATCCAGAACCACATACCTCCTGACATGTGGCTTAGATATGACCAGGAAAGTCCAGTGAATGAGACCATATTTTCTGACGTCCTCTTCACACTCATTGTTCACATATGAAGTTGTTGTATCTAAATAAAAAACAGATAAAATACCAGAAGTGATATACCTGGATGTGTCAAAGATGACCTTACTTAACCCTCGAACATTCTATACGTCTACTTTTTGCATCATCATATAATCACAAATCTCCAAGCGTGGATATAAATTTTGAATGGTATATACAAAATAACTTTGTTTGAAATTATCAGATGGAAATATTCATTATAAAATTATCAGATAAAAACATTAACTATTAAATGGCATCGTTATATCCTTTTTTCAAGGAAAACTAATTTCATATCATTTTTTCAAGGAAAAAAATGTCCACGTTCCTTGTCAATATCTAATCTCAAAATAATAAAACTTTGCTTGGCTTTAATGTTAAATAACATATTATTTCTAATATCAATAAGTTTATATTTTTGCCAGGATGACGAAATAAAGCCCAAAGAAAAAACTGCAGCTTATATGATCATGTGATATATTTATGTGAATTTATGTCATATAATATGTTTCATATAGACCTTGTGCAGACGTGGTCACATGATCCCATTGTGGTGATAACCATGTTCCTATCATGACCACATGGTCATACAAAAATTTCTTAATTCGTAGATTCTGAATGATGATAATTATTGATTATGGGTCAGAGAGTTTGTTTAAGTGCAATTTTGTATAACTATTTATTCTAAATGGCCCATAATAAAGTGATCACCAATATCCCAGTCAAGGTGCTATGTAACAGTTACGTTATGCAACCATACTTTTTTGGTTTGTCTGTTACTTACTAAATTGTCATGTAACTGTAACATTATTTTTCTGGGAGGCTGAGACCTAACCAAAACAGTATGTTCTCATAACATTCTGGTGAGGTTATGTCAAGATAAAATTGAAATAGAACGTTATTGTGACATTCTGATTAGGTGAGATCCAGAGCTCACTTAAACAGAACATTGTTGTGGCCTCCTGACCAGGGGAGGTCCAAACTTTACCTAAACAGAATGCTATTGTGATACACTGATTACATCATGTCTTAACCATACCTAAACAGAATGTTACTGTGACTATCTTATTAGGCTAGATGTCAGCCTAACCTAAACAGAAAGTTATGGTGACATCCTCATTAAGTAAGGTCTCAACCACACTTTAACATGTTATTGTGACATTCTTATGAAGTATCAGCCTCATAAATAATGTTGCGAGAATGTTATTAGAGCGTCACAATGTAACGTCGCATCAGTTGGTTACAGCAACATTTTTGGGAGTCGTCAAAAGAACATCACTGTAACCTAACAGTGTAATCTAACAAGAACCAATCTAGAACATTGCTAGAATGTTATTAGAACATCATATCCTTGGCTTGGATGGCAGCCAGCCCATTCTCAGAGATGTGACGTCATCTGCACAACGTCTATATGGTCCATGCTCACGAAACGTGCCGAATTGACGAAAAAATAGGGTAAACAAATTTTTTTTTTTCAGAATGATATAAATTTTGGTCAATATATTCTTAGTGTATTGGAGTATCTATATATGTAATTTGGAACGTTAATATTAATTATTTTGTAATTTATGCACATTTAAATATCAAGACCCCCACGGACGATGATAACGCCCCCAAGGATGATGACAGCACCCCCACGGGCGATGACAACACCCCAACGGACGATGACAACGCCCCCACGGACGATGACAATGCCCCCACGGACTATGACAATACCCCCACGGACTATGACAATACCCCCATGGACTATGACAATACCCCCATGGACTATGACAGCCCCACGAACTATGACAGTCTATTAAAACATATCAAGATTAGGCTAAATCTTTATGATCAATAGCAAAATATGTAGCCTTCCATATTTAATCAGTATAATAATTCAACATTATCTACTACCATACCTTTTGTATAGGACTATGAAATATATGCCCCCACGGACTATGACAATGCCCCCACGAACAATGACAGCCCCAATGAACTATGGCAGTTTATTAAAACACTAAGAGATGTCAATATGTAATAAGATTAGGCTAAATCTTTATGACCAATAGCAAAATATGTAGCCTTCCATATTTAATCAGTATAATAATTCAACATTATCTACTACCAACATTTTTGTATAGGACTATGAAATGTATCCCCCTACGGACTATGACAATGCCCCCATGGACTATGACAGCCCCCACGAACTATGACAGGACATTACAACTAACAAAAATTATCAAAAATATGTTAAAATATTAATTATTTTTGGCTAGACATGACATTTTTAAAAATACAGAGTATATATAGGCAAAAGTGTGGTCAATATATAAGATAAAATATAGATAAATGCAAATCTGGCCAAAAAAATGAAATAGCTTTCATATTTTTTCAATTATATCACAAAAACATGAAATTCGCCAGTTGGGCAAGTTTTGTGAGAATTGACCATAATGATATAAATTATAAACAGAAAATACTGGACACTAGATGTCCCTATGAATTGGGGAACTTACCACCTCACTTCTCAGCTATCAATGGTCGCAATCACAAGTCTAATGTTTGTGCCTAGAATTTAGCATGTTTAAAGCATGTTTGATCAGGTTTATCACCAACATTGCTGTTTTTTATGTGCCATATTTGGCCTCACCATCCACTATCAGCTTCAAGGGAGATACCCTTGCATTCCCTGAGTACCAGGGATTTTCTTGTCATTTGTTTCATCACATTATCTCAATCAATTCCACTAGAATCTTGTAACCAATGCAGGCTGGCCATTAGCACAAATCTTGGCCAGCTTTAGCTGTATCCCTAAATTGGTCCCATAAACTGGTTACTGTTGGTATCAGGCATGCTTCCTTCAGAATGTGGAGTACAAGTGTGTGATGAAGAACTAGTTCCAAACTGGGACACCAGGGGGTGCAATAAGCTGCAATGTTCCTAACCAGCAGCATGACACAGCTGTGTACCGGGGCTGTCCATAAATGACATCATGCTATTTTTAGCCATCCTTAAGCACCACCTAGTCATGTTTTGTCGTGCGAACCTTGACCCCCCTCTTTAAGTTTAATCCTGTCAAGTAAACCCCCTTTCTAAGCTATTGATATAGAACCATTTCTAGTTGTATTTCTCTTTGGTGTAATACATAATATATTTGTAGTGTAAAGGAAATGATTCATGATTTCAACTATCTATATGCATTAATAAATTAGGACATGTCTGCAAAGCACAATCCATCTTTATGAACAGAAATACCAACATTTTCTTTTGTAAACAAGATCCTTCAAGTGATGAAGCATTAACATAACCAATAAAGTTACATCCAATGTACGAAGTATGATCTGGTTAGCATACTTTTTGATGCATGTGTCCCAGTTTCTACAGGATTGAGTTACTTCTCAGTGTTAGGTAGTCTAGACATAGCCGGTCAAGTGTTACAATCAGCCATTATTCATGGCAGGAAATAAGCAATGAAATAGGGCTAGAAATATAAAATCATACAAACAGTTGAGGTATACTCATTAAAGGCTTTTCAATTCAATGAAAATGTTTTCACGAACCTCTATATATATTATTTTTTCATCTTTTCATTTGTATTTCTGTTTCTCAACCATAGGCCATCAAAATAAGTATTTAAGTGTTTGTAGCTGTGAGACGTAAGGTGAAGGGTCGCCATGGACTAAGGACAAAGGCATACCAGAGTCCGAAACTGGGAAATTCCCACCCAGATCTTGATCCACATTTGAAACACAAATACAGGACTCATGAATAATTTATCTTAAAGCAGCTGGCATCCCCTCCCCTCCTTTCTTCTCATATATACATTCTGTCAAGCCTGACCTACCATATCCTAAAGTGAAGACAAATGGGACAGCATGGACAGCCTTCCCCGGCCCTCTCCTACCTACCCCCTCTCTCCCCTCCTTCCCCTTCTTTTCCCCTCTCTCCCTCCTCCACTACTCCATCCTCCACCCTATCCCTCCTCCTCAAACCTCTCATTAGTGTTTTTCCCTACCATATACGATGGTTGTGTCTAAAAACGAGTGACGCTCAAGTTCTATGCACTGCCTATGAAACCAACACCACAGGAGGCCGTGTCATATAACTTAGGCCTTATAACTCTAACACCTTTCAACATGACCCACAAACTACCTTCTTCCACAAAACTCACTGCCCCTATTCATTTTTTTCTAATCTTATGCCCGGTAAGCATGAGCCTACTTTTGTTTGCATCAATATATATACAAAACATTTATCACAGGGAACTTATATCAAGCATTGAGTATCTCAACAGAATATCAAGTGTGTTGAAATAATAAAGGTGTGAGAAGGTTACTAATCATTTAGCATATATTATCTGCATATACTGACAATATGACAATTCAGATTACGAATTCAATGTGCGAGAATTTCTTTTTTAGTAAATTAGGAAATGAATTGGAAGAATGATGACCTACTAATACATGAAGTTTGGAAAATATGTGAGCAAAGTGTACGTAGGGTATTCCCTCTACATGGGTGTCAGAGTTCATATGAATAAGGAATTAGGTTACACAAAAGTATGAAGTATAGGTTCGCTCAGAAAGGTTTTGCAATGTGTATGATGACTCTCAAACCTTAATTCATCAACATGAAAAGTAAGTCTCCATAACTATATCCAAGTGTTTTATTACATAAAGAAACAGACACACAAATGCACATATCTACAACACAAATCAGACTATATAGGTGTAGAATGGGTTCTATGAACTATTATGTGAGTATTGTTTGTATAAGCACTTGCACTGGTTTTGCACTGGAACGGTAGCTTAAGGCATAATTTTAGATTTCCTAGACACAGACAAAAATAATGCCTTATTAAGATATAAGGGAATAAGCTGCTTTTTCCGTTTAATTGTAGTTATCATATTCATTGTCTTTAAACAGTAATCTATGGAAAAACACAAAGGATCATATGTATATATGTAATATTATTTCAGATCATATTTGATCCCAGTATTTGCTGTTTGGTTTTGGAGCGATGCCTCCCAAGTTTTAAAAAGATATAATCTTCAACAAGAACAGACTATCCATACAGTTTTCTGTGTTAATGTAAGAGGGGCGGTCAAAACTCCTGACCCATGACTTTACATTCTTGAGTCCCCCCTCCATGATGAATGGTAGATCTGTCAGTTGAATTATGTTTTAATGACACAGTTGCCCATCCAGGTGTATCTGTTGGTGGATCTGTATAGCATAGTATGAGTGTCAATCATTGGGTAAGGACTGGTCCTCTAAAGGTGCAAGCAGAGTTATACTGCAGAAGGATCGGGGCCTTCCATTAAGTATGTATGCACCAATTAGGGGAGGGGGTCAAAACCTTTTGTAAATCTGTGCACATTCACATTTTTGCCCTAGGAGCGTCTGGGGTCTGAGATTTTTTAAAATGTACAACCGTACTAGATGGAGGGCCCCATTATCATATGCATGTAGTTCATGTGTAATCTCTGGAAGGTGATACACTAATGGCATGAGATCACTACCTCCAAATAAATCCTAGTGCATCCTGTATCAGGAAACAAAACATAAGTTAGACAAATAAACAAACATCAAGAAAATAAGAATATATCCTGATAAAAGAAAACCATCTCACCAAAGTGGTAGATGCTAAATGAACAATTGTTAACATCAGTCTCAATAAAACACCAATTGATTCAACACAGGATGATTATGCTGGTTTTGTTACTTTATTTCAAGGGGACGTTCTCATCTGTGAGATTTTAGAGGTACGTCTGCTGGTGTCATAGCCTAGTGTGATGAACGGCTATTCAGCCAAAATACATAGAGGTTAAAATAATAGAAATAAGGTAATAATGGAAATAGATGTAAAGAACGAATAACGAATATGTAAAGAACGAAGAACGAAATAGATGTAAAGAACGAATATGTAAAGAACGAATAACGAATATGTAAAGAACGAAGAACGAAATAGATGTAAAGAACGAATATGTAAAGAACGAATAACGAATATGTAAAGAACGAATAACGAAAACGTAATGGAACGAAACCCGGAAATATGTAAACCGGAAGTGAAATGTAAACCGGAAACGGAATATATAAACCGGAAGTGACGTCAATTGTAGGTCACGTGACCGAAGGCAGCCAATCAGGGCTGACCTCTCTAGTATATAAAGGGGCGGTGAGGCCCGAATAAACAGAGTTCTTCAACAGTTCTCCTGGTGTCCAGACGTGTCCTCTTTCCTGAAACAACCACTAAAGATGAGCCGAATAGAGTAATTAAGTCGAAGTTAGGACAAAACAGTCGAAGTCCGAGATAGGTAGTCGAAACATAGGGTAAGGGGCCCGAAGGCCCGAAGAACGAGGAACGAGGGAACGAAGTAGGGCACGAAGGCCCGAAGTAGTACCGGAAACCGAGGCGTAGTATGGTACGAAGACATGGGGAGCGGAACGAGGGAGCGAAGTCCGCGGGGACGAGGGCGCGGCGTGCTCGGCCCCACGCTACCAAACAATAGGCGACCGTCGGCCCGTCGCCCCCGCGGACCGGAACTCAGGGGTGGACCGTTCCCCGGCCGACCCGTACCCCTGCCATAATTTCCCTCCCCCGCAGTCCTCCGTCGACATCGAGTGCCAATCGATTCGCTCAGCCCCCCCTCGTGCGCGAGGCACGACTCTAGAAACACATCTCGGTTCTTGGCCCGGATTCCCCGTCCGCCCCGAGACCCGAACAACCCCCACGTTCCTCTGTCGTAAGAATCGGCAACCCCGACTTACCAGAGAACGTCACACTGGTGGCAGCGGTGGTGCTGAAATAGGCACATACGGACTTGTGGATCTTGGGTGTTTCATCGGTATTGGATACTCATGGCGACTGCGGCAGTCTTCGAGCAGATGGATTCTGACGTCGCCTTCAAGGAAGGTGGGGAGGAGAAAGGAGGTGCGAAAACCGAGACAAAAGGGGAGGACACGACCATCATGGGTAGGCAGTTTAATTTTATGGGAACGTCCACCCCGACGGATGAGCAGAATGTGCGGGCTCAACAACAACAGACCGGCCAGGAAGGAGCGAGTTTGAAGAAGTTCAGTTTACGACCAGAGAAGTATGACGGTAAACCGGATTTCGAGGGATGGATCAACCAGTTTGAGGAGTACGCAACATTGGGACGCTGGACGGCCGAGGAAAAAGCGGCGATGCTTTTCCTCTCGCTGACGGGAACGGCACGAATGTACTTTGTCGGACTCCCGGACAGGGAACGACTCCGTTACTCGGCGAGGGTGGATGCGTTGCGCCGGAGGTTCGGTCAGGAGAAGGACACGTGTAATGCTCTGCAAGAGTTGGCGGGCTTGAAACGTGTAAAGAACCAGACAGCGAAGGAGTTGGCTGATAATGCCCGGCGACTGGCATCGAGAGCCTACTTCTCCAACGACTACGCTAGCCAGGAAAAAGCAGCACTACATGCGTTCCAGGCTGCAGTTGGGGAAGACCTTCAGCTGAAGTGTGCAGAGAAAGGATGCAAGACACTAGAGGAGGCGGTAGAGGTGGTAGAAATACAGGAACGATACTCACGCCGCCTCCTGCGGGCAGTGAAGCCCGAGGAGGACGCCAATACACAGATCATGGCCTTGAACGGTAAGTTGGAGGAGATGATGAAAGAATTGGCAGAGGAACGGGAAGCTAGAAGACAAGCAACGGCCCGGAGGGAGGCGTTTAAGAAGCGAAAAGAAGATTTAGAGTGTCATCACTGTCACCAGAAGGGCCATTTCGCAAGAGAGTGTTCCCAGCGTCAGGGAAACGGACAGTCGCCGTCGCAGTAAGCGCGGGGCCCCCTTCGGGCGCGGCGAGAGAAGTAGTAGGCATGGGAGAATGTGGACTTTATGTGGCCGGGACGGTGGGAGAGAGTGTCGTCCGTTTTTTGGTTGATACCGGATCTATGATCAGTCTGCTGTCGGAACGCCTCTGGAGAGAGTGGGGACGAAAAAGAGAAGAACTGGATGGATATGAAGGACGTCTCTGCTCGGTAGATGGTAGTCCGTTGCGGTGCTACGGATGCACGAACTTGCCAGTGAAATTGGGAACACGCGTGTTGAAGTGGACGTTCATGGTGGCAGACATCGGTAGAGATGAAGGGATCCTGGGAAACGACTTCGCGGTGAAATACCGGCTGACAGTTAAGCCCCACGCGAGTGCCATCTTCCTGCCCGCCGAGGGGGAGGGAGAGTGGGAACGAATCCCGGGAGTAGAACAGAGAACGGATGGGATTCGGGCAGTTACCGTCGGAGGACAGGTCGTGCGAATCGAGAAAACGACGGAAATACCCCCACTCCAAGTGACCCGAGTAACAGTAGTAGCGAGAATGGACATAAGACAGGGTGGACAGCTGGCTGTCATCACCGGCGCTGGATTACCTATGGGACTGGAGGTGATCCCAGGAACGGTGACATTGGGAGAAGAAAATGAAGTTTGGGTGGCCAACCGAGGGACCGAGAGCGCGAAATTGGAAACCGGCGGGGTACTCGGAGAAGCCACCTTCGTACAAGAAGTACGAGGAGTAGGAAGTGAAGCAAAAGAACCCCCAGGAGCGCTCGTTGAAATGATAGGGGAGGCTAAGAAAGACCTGACCACGAAGGAGGGCGAAGAGCTGGAGAAAGCCATCATGGCCCGGGAACAAATGTTTGCGACCTCGAAACATGAGCTAGGACGGACAGATTTAGTACAACATCGAATTAAAACGGGAGATCAGATGCCGATCAAGCAGAGGGTCAGACGGTATCCGGCCACCAGGAGAGAGGAAGAACGAGCACTGGTGGAGGATATGTTAAATTTAGGGATTATCCAAGAGAGCGGGAGTGCGTGGAGTAGCCCGACCGTTCTAGTCAAAAAGAAGGACGGAGGAACGAGGTTCTGTATTGACTACCGAAAACTGAACCAGGCTACGAAAGTGGACGCCTATCCGCTCCCGCGGATAGAGGACAGCCTCAACACTTTGGGAGGAAGCCTATTCTTCTGCAGTCTGGATCTCGCGAGCGGATATTGGCAGGTGGAGATGGCACCGGAGGACCAAGAAAAGACGGCCTTCGTGACTCAAGGAGGATTATATGAGTTCAAAGTGATGCCATTCGGGCTAGTGAACGCCCCAGCCACCTTCGAGAGACTGATGGAAAGAATCCTCAGAGGAATCGTGTGGGAGGAGTGTCTGGTATACTTAGATGATATACTGGTCTTTGGACCAACGTTCAAAGTGACTCTGGAAAGATTGGTACGGGTTCTGGACCGACTGAACGCTGCAGGACTGAAGTTAAAGGCGCGAAAATGTAAGCTGTTCCAGAAGAAGATTCCGTTCTTGGGGCACGTTGTCTCGTTCAACGGGATCGAACCCGACCCCGAAAAGTGTCGGCAAGTAACCGAGTGGCCGGTCCCGCGGGATCTCCACGAGGTACGAGCCTTCGTGGGATTATGTTCGTACTACAGAAGGCATATAAACGGCTTCACGGAGTTGGCTGCCCCCTTGTATGAATTGGCAACGAAGGAGGAACCATTTGTGTGGAGCGCGAGACGACAAGAGGCATTTGATGCGATGAAGAAGGCGCTAACAGAGGCCCCGGTGTTGGGATTCCCGGAGGAAGAAGGACAATGGTGGCTTGACACAGACGCCAGTGACGTGGGAACGGGAGCCGTGCTATCACAAGAGCAGAGAGGGGAGGAACGGGTGATAGCTTACACGAGCAAAACCCTGGAGTCAAACGAACGAAAGTATTGCACCACGCGGAAAGAACTGTTGGCGGTGGTGCGAGCTTTGAAGCATTTTCGGTGCTACATCTATGGCCAACGCGTGATAGTCCGGACGGATAACAGCGCGGTTAGTTGGCTGCAGAGGAGTAAGGAACCGATGGGGCAGGCTGCTCGGTGGATTGAGATTATCGACTCTCATGATGTGTCGTTCCAACACCGACCGGGCAGGAAGCATGGGAACGCTGACGCGTTGTCCCGGTATCCGTGCAAACAATGTGGAGAGGAGCACGAGAATACCGAACAAGTGAGAGTAGTGACGCGGGCCCGGGGGTACGAGCCCGGATGGTCCCCGCAGGAGATGAGAGCAGCGCAGAGGAGGGATCGAGATATAGGGCCGATTGTCGCACGGATGGAAAAAGATGCGGACCGGCCAGGTTGGGAGGCCATATCTCCGGAATCCCGGGAAACAAAGATCCTATGGAGGCAATGGGAACGATTAAGCCTCAGGGATGGCGTGCTGCATCGGAAGTACTGGGAACTAGAAGGACATGGTTGGAGGAACCAGTTGGTCGTTCCCCGAGGGGAACGGGCCAAGCTGGTAAGGGAATACCATGGAGGCGCGGCAGGAGCGCATTTAGGAGTCGCCAGGACGACGGCCCTGTTGGAACAAGGGTTTTACTGGCCGGGACTCCGGGAAGACGTGCGGAAGGAATGTCGAGAATGTGATTGCGCGTTGCTGAAAAAGGGAAGAGGAAGACGGGAGCCGCTACATCAGTACATAGTGGGGGAGCCGATGGAACGGCTGGCCATGGATGTTTCGGGCCCGTACCCAGTCACCAAACGAGGAAATAAGTATTGCCTGATGGTAGGATGCTATTTCACCAAATGGTTGGAGTGTTTCCCGATCCCGGATCAAAAGGCAACGACAGTGGCGAACAAACTGGTTGAAGAAGTAGTAGCACGATACGGCGCGTTTCGGGAACTACACTCGGATCAAGGCACGAATTTCGAATCCGAGGTGGTGGCTCAGGTCTGTGCACTATTCGGGATTCACAAAACAAGAACGACGCCGTACCACCCCAGGAGTGACGGGTACATAGAACGAAGTTTCCGTACTTTGGGGTGTTGTTTGAAAGCCAGCTGCCGAGCGACAGGTCGGGAATGGGACGAGATGGTCCCGCTCGTGATGATGAGTTATAGAGCAACGCCGCAAGCCAGCACGGGAGTGACACCGAACATGATGATGCTGGGCCGACAGACCATGATGCCGCGACAGGCGATTTATGGGAGACCTCTAGGACCAGAGGAGGAACCCCGACGGGTAGGCGACTATGTGGAAAGCCTGGAGGAAGGGCTAGTCGCGGCCTATCGGGAGGCCCGGACGGGGCTGAAACGAGCCGCCATCCATCAGAAACACGAGTATGATGGGAAGGTGACTCGACGGGAATACCACGCCGGAGAACTGGTCTGGGTGCACGATACGGTAGTGGATAGGGACAAGGGAACGAAGTTGCGATTTCCATGGATAGGCCCTGCACTGATCGTCAAGGTGCTTGACCGAGGACGGGTGGTAGTACGGAAGAAACGAGGGAAACCGGGGGGGGTGGTCCATGTGGACCGCCTGGAACCCTACCGAGGACACGCTGCGCCAGCTTGGATGGTAGCTGACCAGCAAGGATACGAGGCTGCACAGTAAATGCTTGGGGTGGGGCGCGCTAGGGCACGTAAGGAAACGGGGTACCCCCTTTTTGTGATGAAGTCGTTTTCGTGTCTCGATTCCGCAGGTGGAAGAGGACCAAGGGAACGACCAAATCGGCGCTACACAGAAAGGCTTTGGCCAAAAAGGACTGATCAACCTGGGGCCATTGAGTCGGGGCGGTGCGTTGACCACTACAGTAGGAGTGCAGGTCGTTAGGCTGTAGAGATTCGCTACCTAGCTGAAGATTGGTTCTCTTGCGGATGTAATATAGGTGGGAAATGCGGGGTTGGAACGAAAAACGGCGTTCGGGAGCCACGACGGCCCGAATGTCTAAAGTAGTCCCACGGAGCCGCTTTCCGGTCAGTTCGGAGGAACCACAGCGTGGAAAAGATGGTTGGATTACAACGGAAGACAGACCCGGTGGCAAGCTGGTGAAGACTTCTGAAGTAATGCCGACTTGGTAATACCGCTTTACAGCGTCCAGGAGACCGGAGGAGAGTAGATGCGGCACTCTCGGGAACGCCGGAGGAACGAACGGACGGCTGTAAAAGGCGAGGCCTGAAACGAGGACGGGCTTTAAAGTAGGTCGTAAAAGGAATAAAAGAGGACAAAGAGAACGGGGCGGCGGCGAGGAGATGATAACGCCGAGCCCCTGTGTTCTCCGGGAAGTGTGCGGAAGCACTGTGAGGGCCAAGATGAAAAAGGCAAGAAAAGGCGAAGAGGGATGAAAGGACCGAGGGCGTCCGGTGGGGCAATAAAAGGCCTAGGAAAAACGCGAGGACGGGCGAAGGGCCGCGAGGTAAAGAAAACAGGCGAGGCGGTGACCAGCGGCGGGCCCCGGGGACCGGAAAATAGTAGGGGGCGCCACCGTAGAAGTGGATGGTGAGTCTGACGCTAGGGGTCGCTAGTGCAGGCCACGCCCACTTCCGCCTGCGGCGGCTATAAAAGGCAGAGCGCTCGCCGGAGCAGGTCATTCTGGTCAGCCGACCAGGATTCATCGAATCGCAGACGAGCAGACTGAGCTAAGGAGAAGAAAACAAGAAGAAAAGCAGAGAAGCGAGACGAGCAGCATCACCACGAGACAAAAACGGAAACGGCTGACGGGACGAGCTTCAGGATTGGAACGAGCCCCGAAAGCCCGGAAAACAGACACGATGAGCGGACAGTGCTGGGAAGGACATTGTCACGGAAAGGAGTTTAAGCACTTGGCCAAGCATATTAAAGGCCAGCACGATGGATTACGGAAGCAGTACTACATGTGCCCGGTGTGTTCGAGTCGAGCCTATTCGACACACCAAGACTGGAGAAAGCACATGACGGAATCACACGAAGGGAACCTGCAGAGGGGGATGCCGAAGCAAGACCCCCCTCTGAGGCTGGAGTATGCTGCGGCGTTCGCCTTGGACCCGAAAGGACGACCGCCGTACACCAGTTTCGCTACTGGGGATGAAACGGCGGCCCGGGTAGCCAACATGGAACGGGACTACGCGGTGCGCCATCCGGAGGGGTTTCAACCCCCTGAGAGGGCGGTGGATAAGGAGGCACCGGAGAGGCCGCGACGGCAGATCCGCATCCCTTACTACCCGAGGGCGTCAAGAGGATCCGAGGACAGCGACGCCGAGCAGCTGGAGCAGGTAGCAACCGAAGAAGGATCAGAGGCCGACGAGGCCGGCGAGGGAGCCCAAGCAGCCAAGGCAGCAGGGAAGGGACCCCTGGCCGAGGTGGCGGAACGATCGACACCCACGCGTCGTTCCCCTCGGAGGGCCGCGAAAGGAGTACGGAAGGAAGACACCGAGTCGCCGCGAAGCGCAAGCCGGGCCGTGGTCAACCCGAAACCACTCCTGACACCAGACCAAATATCAGGGTTAGTACAGAGCCGAATTAAGAAGTTAAACGCCCAGGGAGAACCACGGGAACCGAGAGGACGAGGACTCCCAGGCAGAGGAAAAGGACGGACATCCACACCCACCCCGAAGCCGGGTTGCTCAGGAATACCACCGGGGGCTGAGGTGGTGGAATTGGTGAGCTCGTCCGACGACCAACGACCGAAAGTCAAGGAAGAAGAGGAGCCGCTCGCTTTCAAGAGGCCCCCGACGCAGGGATGCCCGACGGAGGAGCCGTCGCGAAAGAAGAAGTGGAAAAAGGTCAAGAAAGTCCCGAGAGAATTGGAGGAGGGAACGAGTTCGGACCAGTCGGAGTCAGGCAGGAGTATGTCGGCCCGAAGCGATCGGTCTTTGATTATCGCTGAGTCTAGCAGCACGGGAGAGCTGGGACCATCACAGCCTGAGACCTCGACAGGAGTCAAACGGACCACGGGACTAGAACCACCTTGTAGCGACGCACAATTTACTATGATGACAGTTCATAAGAAATCGGTGATATACGAATCACGACACCCGAGGTACCCCGGGTATTTAAAAGGAACAATGAACCGGGAGGGATCGTTCAGGGGTTACCACGAGGCGAGATCCGACCGGGAGCTGGAGGACAGCATTCGGGAAGCACAGGGAGGCCGGCTGGTGGAAAGGGAAGCATTGTACCTAGGGAGGTTTCTACGCGAGATGGCAGAAAGGCAGGGACTCAAACCGTCGGGGCGAGTGGAGAAAGTAAAGTATGTTCGGCATGCGGCCAGGCCGGAGGACACGGCGTCGACGGCCTCGACACAGCCGCTGTTCTCTACCCCTACCCCGACGAAAGCAGATTCACCCCTGGAGAAGATGGTATGTAAGCAGCCGATAGTGCCGCCCCCAGGATTGAAACGAATGAGAGACATTACGGTAGCACCAGACACGCCAGAAACACGGGCGGCGGTTGACAACCTGACTCGGGCCAGTTTGGGGAGCTCGTTTTTCGGGTCGCAAGGATCGGAGGAGACCCCGGGACCACCGTCGCCCGAACGTATGGGATCGCCGCCAGGACCGGATACCCCACTCAAGGACGAAGACAAACACGGGCGGGCGCTACAACCGCGGGTTGTGATACACAGATTACAAATGCCGGCTGCTCAGTCCATGGACGAGGAGGTGGAAGACTCAGAGGACATGGAGTTGGGGCAGGCCGAGACCAGAGGATACGAGCCGGAGAAACAAGAATTGGACGAGTCGGGAGCGGATTCAGTGTTCGGGTCCATAGGAATGGAGATGCCGACGGCAGGACCATCTAGAGAAACACCGAGACTCAAGTTATTACGGACACAGGCCGTTCACCAGGTCTTACAGGGACACTTTCCGGTGACGGCGCGAGCAGTACGAGACTGGGACGCGGAAAAGGCCATTCGGGTGCAACTGACGTGGCCCCCGAGAGAGGTGCGAGGAATGACAGCCAAGACAAGAGCAATGGCTTCGGCGTCTATGGCGTTCCTGATGGCACTAGAAACGGGCCGCAAGCCAGAGACATTTGAAGAAGCGATGGCGCAGTTCCCGACGGCGGCACTGGGGCCGTTGACCAGGGAGTTCCCGGGGGTCGACCAGCTAGTTAACGAACACAACCGGACCGTCCAATTGGCTCAGACCCTAGTGATGCACAAAAACGAGGATCAACTGGATGACTTGTTGAAGGCGACAAGAGAGGCGGAAAAACAGAGCGGAATGGTGGATCAGCTTCTCGAGCTCCCCGCTAGGGAGGAGAGACTGTTGCTGCCGATCCGACGCCAAGAAGAAGGGTGAAGTAGATGCTGCTCGAGGTCTTGCACGGAAGAAAAACAGCGCGACGGAACCAGAGGCGGAAGATGGCGCGTCGCGAGTCGGGTGGGGAGGGATTACGGGGCGTTGGCTCCTCACCCATAGTGTCAAACCCCCAGGGAGAGAACCGGGCCGAGGCGGAGGTACCTGAGCCGCACAGGAGGCCGAAGCCTGGATAAAAGACTCTCCTGGAGACCGCTGGACGGGCCTGAAAACTTTACTTAAACTCATCGGGAACGGACTGGCGGGCTCGAACATTTTTATCTTAATTTATTCTTATTAGTTTCTTTATGGAAACCTTCTTGCGGAAGTGAACGAAACCACATGTGTTAGGAGGTGTTGAGCGTAATCAGCGAGCTGGAGGGTCCATGACTGGAATGAACTTACCAAGCCTGCGGGGCGAATACGGGACGGAAGGAGGCGCTAGGAGGAAAAACAAGTTTGTAGCTGTTCCTCTTCTTCCCTGGAGCCCGCTGCGTTGGTTGGGACCGAGCAGATGGAACGGGATCGTCCGGTCGCGGAAATGGATAACGGGCCGGGCGACCCGGGAGCGAGAGTGAAAGTTGGGAGGCGGAATCGAGGAAAGGAAATCAGAAAGGACGGATAGTGTTGTCATTGTAGTCTTTGAGTCGACGGTCGTGCCGGGGTAAATAAGGTACCGGTGGGCCGGCGACTCGCCGCTGGAGGAAAGGCTGGCGCGGGCCAAGACTGAAAACCCTTCTCCCGCGCTGCCTTGAGCGATCTGGAGGCGAGGAAGAGACGACCTCTGTCCTCTAGCGGCACTTCTACTTCCTGCAACCTTGTCTTCTTGATCTTGGATGGATCGATCAGAATGTGGATGAACCCGGATTCATGTACCATCATCTTCTGAGTTTCCTTGTCTTCAGCCTCTTACCGCATACGAAGAGCGGCAAAATGGAACTTCTCGACCTGAATGCTGGTTTTATCGTGCCAGAGTTGATGCAGCGAGTCGTGAAAGGATTGCGGCGAGTCGTAGATGTCTCCCGGAGGACCAAGGCACGAGCAGGGACGATAACTTAGGGGCCCTGGCTCGTGACCGACCGTGATATATAGTAAAAACAATACATGAACGAGAAACGAAACAAAATAGTCTTTGAAACATATAGGGAAGTAATCTTTGCAATATACAGGGAGGTGGTGCTTGGAACGTCGGCTGCGGATGCCCTGATAGACAAATCAAGAGGTCTGCAAAGAGCGACGAGGAGCGATCCTTCTTGGAGTTCGACATCGGATGAGTTCTTCTTTATATATGCTATTTTATTGAGAATGGGCCCGTTCCGGATCTCAGACGTTGACGTTGGGTGCAGGTCCCAGTTGATGTCGTCCATCTTCACTTTCTACGGCTTCTTCTTCTCCTTCTCACTAATATCTTCAACTTACCAACTTCGAACCGTCGTACCTAGGAGCAGCCCGGAACGGCTCGGAGCTGTTGTCTCGGCGTTCGTCATAGGCATAGTGTCTCCATGCAATGTGACATGGCACCGTGGACGACTGTGGCCTTACTCCAAAATCAAACCAGACCGGATCTTAAACTTACCTCTATTAACGAACTATTTGTTGGTATTACAGTCTTACGAAAATCGTCAATAAGCACGGTCCTCCGGGAGGACGAGGAGAAAAATTTAGTAGGCGAAGCGAGGCCCGAGAGCCTAGGACACGAACGAGGGCCCGAGTGCCCGAAACAGGAATCCTCTTCTTAGGAAAATCATCTCATCAGTAGAACGAAGGAGCCTCCCTCTCGCCCCAAAGAGGACTGTCTTCCTGCCGTTGCTTACGGGGGGGGGGGAGGGATGAGAGGCACCGGCTCCTGTCATCAAAAAGAAACTTCATCAAAACTATCTTCTTAATCAGGTCTCCGTTCCGGTTGTTGTCATGCCACTTGGGCCCGGAACGGTGACGGAAATACTTTATTATGGTGGACTCTCTCCGACATCTCTTTCTGAAATCCTGAAATCTTCAAATGTGTCGACGTGGTCGAGGACGGAACATCTTGATGCTGGGTTAACCACGAGGACATGTGTCGTAAAAGTCAAACTTCAGTTCCTGTACGGAAAACGGACACTTCATCAATAATTAATGATTCTAATCTTCTCAGTCTCACCTTCACCCGAACTCCATCTCAAAGCTTCACCGTGACAAGTAGCACGAAACCCGCGACGTCGTCTGCTGAAGCTTCCACTCTAAGCTTTAATGAATGAAGTTAAGTTCCTTTCCACATACAACGCCATCTTCTTCTTTGGGTACCTTGGCCTCTGGCTCGAACATGTTGTCCTTGCCAACCGTGAAAAAGTCACTGGGGGGCTCTGAATGCCGAGGCGACCGAGGGTGCGAAGTCCAAAAAGAACATTCTATCTACAAAAGCTTCAGTCTTTCTTCTTCAACTCATCCTTAAAATCATCATCATCACCTAAGAGAACGCAGAGAAGAGTAACAGTTACGGAAGAACGAGGGGTCACGACCGACCGGGTAGGAGAATCACGACCGATTCTCTACCCAAAAACAAGGGAGAACGTCTGGACGACGGCAGAACGGACCGAGGGTCGAGAGGACTAAGGGTCACGACCGACCCTGGCCTCTGGGTGGGAGAGTCGCGACCGATTCTCCACCCGAACTAGGGGAGAACGTCTGGACGACGAAAAACGAAGGGAACGGGGGCACTGCGGGTCACGACCGACCCATGGCCCCGGGCAGGAGGACCACGACCGGTCCCTCTGTCCTAATGAGGGTAAAGAAAAGGCGAGGAAAAACGCGCCGAGGGGCTAAGTAAACAGAGCCCAGAGGGGAGGAGCGGGGGCGACGGGGTCACGACCGATCCCCAGTCCCGGGTGGGAGAGCCACGACCGGCTCGCTCATCCTAAAAGACGAGAAAAACAGGAGGTCCTAAATAGATCAAGGATAAGAGAACTCTGACGAAGATAAAAAGAGACTAAGATATATAAAAACGAATTATATGAACTTTTAAAAACGAAGAGAGAAAAACGAAGAAAGAAAAACGAAGAAAGAAGAGAAATAATAATTAGCCGGATAGGCCCCGGGGGCCCTCCGAAGTTGACCGGGGAGGACAGAGGGTGACACCTCCTCCTCTGCCGATAAGGAGCGTAGGATTGAAGTGTTTCTGGTTCTAGAGTATGTTCTGTTGTCGTTGCTGTATGAACTGTGTTGAAATTCTGTATAACGTGTTTTCCCACCTTTCAAGAAGGTGCGGGAGGGTGTGATGAACGGCTATTCAGCCAAAATACATAGAGGTTAAAATAATAGAAATAAGGTAATAATGGAAATAGATGTAAAGAACGAATAACGAATATGTAAAGAACGAAGAACGAAATAGATGTAAAGAACGAATATGTAAAGAACGAATAACGAATATGTAAAGAACGAAGAACGAAATAGATGTAAAGAACGAATATGTAAAGAACGAATAACGAATATGTAAAGAACGAATAACGAAAACGTAATGGAACGAAACCCGGAAATATGTAAACCGGAAGTGAAATGTAAACCGGAAACGGAATATATAAACCGGAAGTGACGTCAATTGTAGGTCACGTGACCGAAGGCAGCCAATCAGGGCTGACCTCTCTAGTATATAAAGGGGCGGTGAGGCCCGAATAAACAGAGTTCTTCAACAGTTCTCCTGGTGTCCAGACGTGTCCTCTTTCCTGAAACAACCACTAAAGATGAGCCGAATAGAGTAATTAAGTCGAAGTTAGGACAAAACAGTCGAAGTCCGAGATAGGTAGTCGAAACATAGGGTAAGGGGCCCGAAGGCCCGAAGAACGAGGAACGAGGGAACGAAGTAGGGCACGAAGGCCCGAAGTAGTACCGGAAACCGAGGCGTAGTATGGTACGAAGACATGGGGAGCGGAACGAGGGAGCGAAGTCCGCGGGGACGAGGGCGCGGCGTGCTCGGCCCCACGCTACCAAACAATAGGCGACCGTCGGCCCGTCGCCCCCGCGGACCGGAACTCAGGGGTGGACCGTTCCCCGGCCGACCCGTACCCCTGCCATAATTTCCCTCCCCCGCAGTCCTCCGTCGACATCGAGTGCCGATCGATTCGCTCAGCCCCCCCTCGTGCGCGAGGCACGACTCTAGAAACACATCTCGGTTCTTGGCCCGGATTCCCCGTCCGCCCCGAGACCCGAACAACCCCCACGTTCCTCTGTCGTAAGAATCGGCAACCCCGACTTACCAGAGAACGTCACACTAGCAACAGGGTCACTGGAGATGTGTTTTGCCTTTTCAGAATGTAATGATGTAGTGTTATTGATCACATCGCGAATTTGGTGCCGTGGTATCAGAGTTACAATGTATCAAAAAACATCTGTTTTACTGACGAGAAGTCCTTTTAAGAATAATTATGAAATGTAAGAAACATTGGCAAGAATATGTTTAATCTATTTGAGCAACACGAAGAGGTGGAAGAACAGTCATGAGGCATTAGTTAAAGGAAAGCTTGCACACAACTGCAAGGGTGGTTACTTTTTCAATGAATTCAATTCAGCATGTTACTTACAACTTGCATTATCAATATAAGGAAACTCAAAGGGAAATTCTTAGTGAACGCACAATTATGGGACATTAAAAATACTTGTATTTATTTCATTTTTAAAGGAATTCCCCTAATTAATGACGTAGCAAGGGGAGTTATTGGGGAATCCCATCCACCATGAGAAGGGAATCCCCATCTCTGTAGAATTAGTAATAAAGGTTATCCTGTCTAACCCAAATTATATATATTTGGCCCACTGCAACTCATAATAAATTAAGATATATATCTATATACAACCATTCATCAATTAGGGATTCCCAAAGTAACTTTACAGGTTATTCCTACAGTTGTGACGTATCAATGGGAGTACTGAGCAGCCCAGCATTCAGGGAATTCCCTAAATTAAATTCTTTTCCTGAATAATTCCCTAAGACCTCGACATTTTAAAGTGTTTCCTTTTAAAAAAAATTCTGAACACTTGAGTCAAGTTAATCACACAAAAAGTAGCACATCACGAATTTATGTGCAAGGTTTCCTTTAAAGCTTAAGGTATCATGAGTGTGTCTATAGGTAAAGTGTACCTGATCATAAAATGAAGCTATATAATCTGAGAAATCTGACATTCTTACATTGAAACGGGTACGGCAGACAACGTCTCCGACATTTTATTGACTCTCGGAAGTCCGTGAATAAAATGGATTTTTTTCTCCAAGACGATATCTTCATGTAGAAGACTCGCTACTGGATGGATGCAAGGTGAAGGTGGTATTACACTACATGACTTGACCTGCGATAAGTTAGAAGTTGCATATGTGGAGATACAATTTGTTGTTTCCCATGGGTGGGATCCTCGAAATTGTCAATTATTAACAATTAGATCACTCCTGCAAGTGAATTGTCCATAGTATCATCATAATTATTGCACTGATATCACATATCAAGATGTAAAGTGTAACACAATCTTGATGGTAACATCATACTGTGTGTGATGAATGTCCATTCATCAGTATAAATTAGAAAAGTAACCAAGTATCGAAATAATGTGGTAAATAATATGATACGAAAGAGAGTGGCGGGAAGTCCTGAAAGTCTGAAAATATATTGTAAACCGGATATGACATCAGAATAGTCACGTGATCTAAAGTGGCCAATCAGAGTTGAGTGATAGAGTATAAAAGGGGACGTTAAGGCCTGAAATAAACAGTCCCATCTTGATACTCCTTGTGTTCACACATGTCTTCTTCCAGTAACCTGACCCTTGAATGGGTTTAAGTCGAAAATATGATAAGATAGAAGTTAATTAGCCAGTTGAACTCAAGTAATCTAGTCCAAGTTTAGTACATAACTTGGAGTGAACAGAGTAAGTGACCGAAAGACCGAAGATGGCCTGAAAACTCGGATTGGCCCGAAGATCAACCTAAGACTGGAAGACCAGGCAGGTACGGAAGCGCGAAATCGTCAGTGGCCGACCCGTGACCACCGGGATGAAGGCACGACCTGTTTTGCCCCATGCTACCAACCACTAGGCAAGCATCGGCCCAACCCCCACAGAAGATTGGATAGGACAGTAGGAACGGCTAGAATCCATCCTTCCACCACTACTCCCCCTCCCCACAACTCCTTTTAATTTGAACCACCGGTCCACCTGCACCCAATGTCCGGAACACTCCAGGCACGACAGACCGGCACATCTAAGAATACTGATTTCCCGATCGGCCCACTTGCTCCCCTTGTTGCGCGGGGCACAACTCTTGATCTTACACCTCGGTTTCCTGCTCGAACTCTTTGTTCGGCTCAAAACCAAAATAACCCCCACTTCCCTTCACCATAGAAATTGGAATCCCCAAACTACCAAAGAACGACATACCATGTATTAGTGGCGTTTCATTAAGTATGGAAGCACATTTTGAAAACGGTTAAAACATCCCCATTTTTACGTTAAGCACACATTGGAGTTAAACAGGAACCTACATTTTATGTCAAGTCTCAGAGCCCCCACCCCATTGCTGCATATATACTCAATGGACAGCCCCTTGAACAAGTGGGAGAAATAGAACCTTCCAACTGTGGTAGGACTGTGATACCGCCAGGATTCGTCTACCGGCCGCCATAACGGGCCCTTTGACTGGTGGGCTGCACTAGCCTTGGGCCGAGCAGGACATGTACCCTCATTTATAAGAGGACAAGAGACATAGAATTAATATGATTTATTTCAGTTTGGAAGTAAAACGTCAACATATTAAGAGGTGGCTAAGCCACTAAGTCTATGTAGACCAATGATGAATAAATATGAAACGGTATTAAGCGTCCGTGCGGAGCAGTCTAAATAGCCCTATTATAAAGTACTGTCTGTAAGAAGGGATGGTGGGTGGGGAAAGAAAGCACCACACCTGTTGGTCTGAAAGTAGTCTGGAAAGTGGCGGGAGTCCCCACTGAATTTGCGCATGCGCAGTGGCAGTGTCACTGTAAAAATAGTCTATAAAATTTTCCTCTTTGTATAAATGCACACACATTGCACATAAGGTGCAATCCTGTCCTCTCCACAAACTGAGGAGTAGGGACGAGTTAGCCGTTCAGGTATGAATCCTAGTGATGTAAAAGATGTGAGGGATATATCTTTAGTTTGCTAACTATTACAACTTTGACTGGCATCCCTGACAGAACATAGCAAGAGATTATCTGAGACCCAGTGCGCATGCGCTGTGAGCCTGGCGGTATCTGAATCCTGGCCGGTACGGGAATCCTGCTACACCAACATCTTCTAATGTCCTGGTTGGGAAAGTTTGAGTCAGGTAACTAGATTAAAATGAATATCATGTTTGGATTGTAAATAAGTGAAAAATGTTAGTTTCCCAAACAAATGAGAATGTAAAAAGTATGAAATGTTCAGACTTTGCATGGTACACAACCTGACCCGACACCATACCAGCTACAGTTGGCCGACCTTTTTACAAGCGATTCCGTCTACACTCATCTCTAGTCCCATTAATGCTGGTATAGGGGCATTCCATTCCTAAAAAAAGAAAAATATAGGGTTGAAAGGCAGTCAAAAATGATTACAGCCTCATAATATCATAAAAGTTCGTGTGTGATTTGAATAAGGTCCTTCCATGAAACAAAAACCACACATCACCATCAATAGCCATGCAGTTTGATGTTTTTTTTTAATCATTCATCATTCTGTTAAGTTGCAACACTTACTTTAAGGCACAATATTAGACCACCGTATTTTTTCAAACCTTGTTCAGCCCCCTGTGTTCAAACTGTCATTTGTCAACCAGAGGTACGACATCAGGCCAATAGGTAGTCTGTATGCATACCATATTTCAAAAAAGCTGCACAAATAACTTGAGGGAAAAGAAGTTCTTTGTATCAGAATCCCTTCCCCTCATGTCACACGTTTAAACTGGTTTACACTTTGGTCTGACATGTAAAGTTTTTATTAGTAGCGAACCTGTGGTAAATCGATATTGCAGACACTACATATGCCCCATTAAGCAACTTGGTCATGGAAACTGCTTTTTACCTCATTTCATTCTGCTTTAGAATGAAGCAGTCTCAAATCTGGGGAGCATAAAACATATCACTTTGAGGGAGTGGTTAAACAAGTCATCAGCCTCCATTGAAAGGTGGGCAATTGTGTATATGGGGTGATTGTACTCTGAGTCCTTACTAATAACTTCAGAAAGGATCACAAAATGGCAAATTACTTGTTCCTGCTGGTTGGTTCCTTTCCTCTCGGCATGGTGCATATAACTGCTCCGTGGTTACAATCAGTTTTTATTCATGTCAGCAAATACTCAATGAAATAGGGCTCAAAATATATAATCATACAAACACTTGATGTATACTCATTAAAGGCTTTTCAATTCAATAAAGATATTTTCATGAAGCTCTATATAATATTATATTCATTTTTCTTCTTTTCTCTTGTATTTCTGTTTCCCTACCATAGGCTATCAAAATAAGTACTTAAATATTTGTAGCTGTGAGATACAAGGTAAAGGGTCATGATGGAAAACATGACATACCATAGTCTGAAACTGGGAAATTCCCTACCAGATCTTATACAAAAATGCAAAACTGATCCATACAACACAAATACATCACTCATGGAGAGAATATGACGTTATTATAACATATCTATGACGTTCTTTTAGTTCTGTTTTGGTTCTTGATAGTTTATATTGATGGCACCTCACAACTTCTTTAGAACCTAACATTGTGACATTGGACTGTGACAATATTGGGACATTCTTGTAACATTCCTCCATGTTATAATAACGTTACTTTAATGATCTTTAATAGGAACGTTTCAACTTCACTAATATATAATGTTATTACAACATTCTTCTTTAGTAAGTCTCAACTTTACCTGAAACACCGTTACGGCAGAATTGGGTAGGTCACAGAATCACCAAAAAAGTATGGTCTCATAAAGGGCTTGTTAAGTAGCTGCTTGCCTGGGATAGCAGCTTACATCCCCCCCCTCCTCTCTCCCCATAGTCTGTCAAGCCTGACCTACTACTTCCTTAACCCTTTCCCTATGCTACAAATATCTCATTTATACATTAAACTACTACAGTAAATAGTATCAAAATAAGCCGCATAATGGTACAATGACCATATTGACACAATTGCAAGTTAATGCTAAACATGAAAATTAATGCTGTCTCAATGCATTATGCTAGTTTTAGCTGGTTATGCCTCAATGCATCTGGCGTAGTGAAAGGGTTAAGTATGGACAAGTAGGACAGCATGGACTACCCTCTCCCTCCTACCACCCCACTCTCTCCCCCATCTTCCCCTCTTTCTCCTCCTCCACACCTCCATCCTCCATTCCTCCCACCTCCACCCTCTCCCACCCACTCTCCCTCTTGTAAATTCTTTTCCTTGCAAGGCATTCCCTCAATGTTCCATTTTCTGTTATAGATAAACTGTTAAAAAAACATACTTTGACAGTTATATACTGTAAACCTCAACAGTATATATTTTATTTTACGGCTATCTACCAAAACATCATTGCAATTTACAGTATATGACTGTATTTATTACTGAAATTTGCCTCATAGTAATATACCGCATTACCGAATTGTATACTGTATTAAAGAGAAAAATGGACACTTTGGGATTAGAAACCACATTCTCCACATTCAAGGAAGAAGCCTAGCCAACTGAGCTAACTTGGACTACATGAGGTGCTCACTGTCATAGTCAGCACTAATGAGTAGGATCAGTACTACTATACATGTTTTTAACATTACACAGACATTAGGTCAGTACTTTCTTACCCCTACTTATTCAGTTAAGTAGAGGAACATCCTGCATTGAAGAGATGTTCAATATAAAAATAAAAAAATGTTTGCTCGGATAGGTTTTGCAGTGTGTATCATGACTCTCAGATGCTACTTTTTATCATTCATTGACATGAAAAATGAGTCTCCATAATTATTATCTGAGTGTGTTGTTACACAAAGAAATGCACACACACACACACACATACACACACAGCCACCTATAACACAAGTCAGCCTAGATATAGAATCTATGTGTGTCCCATGGGTTCTATGTATCTATGTACTTCATACGTGAATTATGTTTGTATAACCAATTGCACTGGTTTTGCACTGGAATGTCAAGTTAAGCCATAATGTTAGATTTCCTCGACACAGAAAAAAATAATGCCTTATTAAGACATAAGGAAATAAGCTGCTTTTTTCATTAAATTGCAGTTTCATCATATTCTCTTTAGTCTTTAAACAGTATTTCATTTAAAAAAGAAAAAAATCTGAGGGATCATATGTATGTATATGAAATATTGTTTCAGATCATATTTGATCTCAGTATTTGCTGTTTGGTTTTGGAGCGATGCCTCCCGATTTTAAAAAGATAAAATCTTCAAGAAGAACTATCCATACAATTTTCTGTGTTAATGTAAGAGGGGCGGTCAAAACTCCTGACCCATGACTTTACATTCTTTAGGCCCCCCTCCATGATGATTGATTGATCTGTCAGCTGAATGATGTTGCTTTTAATGACACAATTGCCCATTCAGGTATATCTGTTGGTGGATCTGTATAGCAGGCATGACATAGGAGTGTCAATCCTTTACAGGTGCAAGCAGAGTTATACTGCAAAAAGATGGGGGCCTTCCATTAAGTATGTATGCACCAACGAGATGAGGGGGGTCGAAAGCTTTTGAAAATGTGTGCATGTCCTAGTACAAAGTTAATGTGCAGTTGCATTAAACCACCGTATTCTTTCCAACCTTGTTGAAACATGTTTAGGTAGCTATACATCAGAAACACCAGAAAAAACAGTAGACTGACTGACTTTTACTTTTAAGTTTTCATCTGAGTTTTATCCATTCCATTGAGTTTACTAAGTCCTTTGTATATGGGCATTGTTGGCCAAGCGTCACCTCAATTACATGTTTGTTTCCAAACTTAAATATATAAAATGAGCTGTATGGCTTCTGCGACTTTGATTGGTATATCGCCTTTTTACCACCTTCTGAGCCTGAAGGTTATACAAGTTTTAAATAAGCACACAAAAATGTATTTTTGTTCAGCCCCTGTGTCCAAACTGTAATTTGTCATTTGTCAACCAAAGGCACGACATCAAGCCAGTTGAAAATGTATATTTATATATATATATATACCCTGGATTATAAAAACTGCACAAATAACTTAAGTGAAAAGAAAGTCTTTACATTGTAATCCCTTCTGCTCATATGTTTAAACTACACTGTAAAAGGTTGCTGTTAATTTACAGCAGTTCTTGCAGTAAGTTTACAGCACTTTCTCTTTTTGAAAATTAAACAGCAATATATGAAAAATGATATAGCTACGCAAAGATGGGCAAGTGCGGCCATAGCCTACGGGATTTTCGTAACAAGGTCGTTAGTGGTGCCATCTATGAAAGTCCGACGGCCGTCGTTATTACCGTTTTTGTGACATCACCAACAGTTTGTAACATAAACAAAGGGCGATGACGTCACGAAAACGGTAATAGCGGCGGCTGTCTTGTAACGGGTTGCACAGACTTTCATAGACTTTCATAGACAGTGCCACCGACTATATTGTCAAGAAAATAGTTATCCAGTCATTAATCTTTCCTTTGTACTATCGTTGAAGATATACGGTAAAACTACAGTATTAGTACTGTAAATTTACAAAATTACAGCAAATTTGTGATTCTACAGTACTTTTTCTGTAAATTTATTCTACACCAGGTGGGGTAAATGCTTATCATCAGTAAAACGTTTTTAGTTTTTACGTTAAAACTATATTTTAAGATGAATTATTTACTTGTAATCAAGATTAAATGAGATAAAGAGATCCATAGACTAATACTACTATATCACAAAATAGATATCCCTACTCTGTCTTAATAATATCAAGATACAGAGATAATTGTCTGACTGAGACACCTTTTTGATAGCAAATTGCCTTCATAGGCATGTGTTGGATTGACAGTGCCTCATCATAACATCATTCCATGCATGTATTTGCTAATACACTTAGCATAAATATATCCCTCGTCCAATATATATTGGGCTTGAGGTTGGAATTAAACCGTTCTCCAACATTTAGTTGGATTCTATAATGGAAATTAATAAAGATAAAATGGTAAAATGTTTCATTTAGCATACTGTAAAAATACAGCAAGTACTGTAAATTTACAGCAAAAACTTTTGCTGTAAATGTACAACACTTTGTCTGCTGTAAATTTACAGCATATTTTACCATAGGAAATGAATAGTACATTATACTGTAAATTTACAATACAAAGAGTGCTGTAAATTTACAATACAAAGAGTGCTGTAAATTTACAGCAAAAATTGCTGGAACCTTTGCTGTCAGCAACTTTTGCTGTAAATTAACAGTAGTTACTTCTTACAGTGTAGTTTACACTTCAGTCTGCCATGTAAAGTTTTTATTAGTAGTGAACCTTTGGTAAACCAATATTGCAGACACGAATTATGCCCGATTTAGCAATTTGGGCATGGAAGCTGCTTTTTACCTCATTTCACCTGTGGTTTTTATGAAGGCATTCTGCTTTAGAACTACGCAGTCTCAAATCTGACTAGTAGGAGGAATCACTTGGAGGAACAAGTAGGAAATATTACTTGGAGTCATTGATTGAAGAAGTGATCAGCCACCACCTTAAGGTTAGCAATGCTGTACTCTAGCTTTGTCTCTTTCACATATAACTTAAGTGATCAATTCAGAAATTGAGTATTCCAGGGTTTTTACGTTGTCAGTTACCCTTAACTATGTCGGCAACTTGCTCATACAAGTCAAAGTAGTAAACAAGTTACTTTTTTTTAAATCCCTGATTGTTAGCTGTGGGATAAGATTGTGTAGGGTTGGTATTAATTTCCCCAACCTTGTTCATAAGATAGATCATGTTATGTATTTATGGTTCAATTACTCGTTTGAATAAAGATACTGTATCGAAATTGTTCAGTTAACAGGGTCCTATTTGTCAGCCAACATTCTAGTATTTATATTCAATGTTTGTTTGTTATCGCTTCACCCTAACCATAACTCTCACTATATTCAAACGTCATGATTTAACAGACCTAATTTGTAACCGTCCCTATCATATTTAAGTTGGTAAAGGTTAAAGTTTAGATAAGTCTGTACAAATCAGAGTGACGGTTTATTCTTTAATAAAATGGAAATATGTTCCCCTTATATTCGAAATAAATTGGGACTACTTCTATTCCCTGTGAATAATTAATGAAGGAGATAATCAGGCCTCAATAGAATCAAATATGAAACGTTTCTCATAGGTTGATTTTTAACAAACATGCTGCCTCCCTTGACAGCCGAGGTCCTCTTTCACATCAACCACCTCCTTCCCCCTCCTCCAGCCCACCTCACATGCCTCAGATGGCAAATGATATGTCTTTTACTTTTATATTACACACTCGAATAGTATGTATGTATAGTCTCTCAAATAACATAAAACCTATATCCAGAAAAACAAATTGCCAAACAAAATTAATTTCAACAGTGTGTATGATTATATTCATGAGAACACACTGCAACTGCAACTGATTGCAGTTTATTACCACAATGCTTCTTTTTTGTTTTAGTTTGTTTCCATTCCCCACTTCCATATATATGTATGTTTAGAGGGGTTGCCATCGTCAGACCGACGGTCCCATTCTCTTCTTTATGAAAACATCACAGTTGCATTAATGATTATCACTGTCATTATGTCTAGTATGTCCTTTTAGATGTGGGTGTGGGAATGGGTATGGACATGGGCATGGGTGTGGCTGTGGGCATGGGCATCATTGTTGACGTGGGCATGGACTTGGTTTTGAAGGATATCATAGACTTGGACTGGGCATAGCTGTGTGCAAAGGAATGGGCGTGGAATCGGACAGTATATAATTTGTATCAAATTTCTTAACACTAAATTTATATTTTTCTTGTTGTTTCTCAGAGAATGCAGATCTCGACACCTATATTGGTTTGCATTTTTTACCTTTCCTGTGTTGTTTACACATCAGGTAAGCCCTTTAACTAATTCATATTATCAATGTTTAAAGTTTCTGATTTGTTGTTAGTACACATATTGAACTGAAAGAATATAAGAAAGGAAGAATATGTCATATTCAAGCAGAACATTACATTTACAGATAGGTACATCAAACATCACTAAGATTAGACTTTTTCTTTAGGCAGCTGTCATTGACTGTGTAATAAGAGTATGTCCTATATTTCACAACATCAGCATATTGTAACTCAACACAGTACACCAGGAGGAATGATACAATATTATTTGGTGCAAAACTGTATGGATACATCCCGCAGGCTGACTGCCAAGCCAGGTGCAACTTCCTGAAAACTGAATGTGCTGCGTATGAAACATCTAGAGGAGGAGGCTGTTGGATTTATGAAGACTTTTCACATCTGCGTTTGTCTAAATCAGAAGGTTACACCTTCTTTGAGAAACACTGCCCAAGGCCACCCATTACCCCAGGTGAGTTATTGAGGAACTGTAAGTACACTACAGGTCTGTGTTTACTTGCATTATAAAGTCACTGATTTGAAATATATAGATAAATGTCATCCATCTTTTTGGAAATAAAAAACGTTACTAGTGTATGTGCAAAGTTTTAAAAGTTATTGCATAAGTATACCTCCCTTTCCAAAATTCCCTGACTATGCATATGAGTTGAATTTATAATTATTCCAATAATGCTCTTTTGACTTGCAATTGATTAGAATATATTCTTTGCAACAGTTCCCCACCATATGACAAGACTGATAGACAATAATAAAACATACATGAAGCTTATTGCACCAAGATAATTATAAATTCAAAGAATATGTTTTACAGAAATGCTTTTCTTTGATCTACAGATTCTGTCTTATAATTTTAGGTCCACATATCAATTATCCCTGTTATTTCACAAGGAAGAACATCTCCCTAGACAGGAATAGCGGGAACTTGCTCTCAGTATATTCTGTCCCACAACATGTGTGTCAAGATTACTGCTACTTCTTCACACAGTTGCTCTGTAACGGCTATGAGTATACCACATCAGAGCACTGTTGGCTTTATGAGAAATTTGTACAAGCTGAGTCCTCAGTGAAACGAGACAGTATGTTTTTTGAAAGGACTTGCTCAGCCAGGACAAGTAAGTAGCAGTTCATAGCAGGTCTTTTGGGATTACAAAGAATGCATAATGTAACCATGATTAATGTTGTATGTGACAAAATACATTAAAAGCATAGATTTCACGTGGTGACAAACACAAAGCAAAAGTCTAGTGACAGGTCAGCAACAATTTTTCTGAGTAGTTACTGTTCGTTTGCTCATAAGATATACATTGCTTATTAGCTGTTGCTGAGGGCAATAAAGGAGTCAAATGTGATAAATCTAATGAAGGTACTTCAACTCAGCAATATTATCTTTTTGATTAGGCAACTGTACGATTCACCTTTGGCTCTCAATGTTGCCCACAGAACCTCAGAAAAATAGAAGAAAATTCATGTTTTCAACTAAGTTATTCCTGACATCAGCTCTACAGAAAGTGATACTTCAGTAATCACTCTTTTTCCAAAGAAAATAATTGCAAATACATGTAATTCAAACTGACACAACCATGAGCAATAACGATGGATCTTCTGTATACACTTCCTTGTTTCAGCTATTGTACCTTTGAGCTGTACTTATTCAAGAAGTGAAGGCACTCAAAATATAGGAGCCAACCTGCTGTCCACCACCAAGCTTTATCCAATAGCATGTGAAGCACTCTGCACCGCCACACCAACATGCACTGCCTATGTAACCACCACGTCGGGACAATGCCAGATCTACTCCGGACTGATTAACCCCAATGCCTCTCAACCAGCACCAACAAGCACCTTCTTTGAAAAGGGCGACTGTGTCTACTCAACAGACAAATCAACAACTGAGTCAACTACAATGGGTATGGTATCTCTAGGTGAGTTGTAAAAGTAGGGCTGTTCCGTTTCTCCTTTACCTAATATGGTACCTGGGAAAACAAATACAATTTTGGTGAGAGAACCATGCATCATAGAATCAGTTGATAAGGAATATGTTTATAAAGGTCATAATGTTAAGCTTGAAGTTGTTTATACAGCATTAACTTGAGAGCAGGGGAGTGTAACTGGGGCAGCAGATGGCCTGACTTGTACCCAATGAATACAAGTGCAGTCAGCTTTATGGCAAAGGCAATACCTTCCTTATATAAAAACAGTAGGGATGCTCCCTGCTCTCTGGGAATGTTGTAAACATGGTGCCCAGTGGAACTATTCAAAATTTTGAACCTATGCGATTCTTGATGAGATTGCTCAAGAAAATAATCACATCTTAGCACAAGGAACCTTGCTTCAGGGTGTTAATTCTTGTTGTTTTTTTTAATTTCACAGAAATAGTGACTCTATTTTTCCTTATATCTCAGAAAAAAAGTATTTTTTCCATTGTAAATAATCACAGTTATTCATTTTTGAATCTTAAAGGATGTTAAGGAATCATCCCAAATATCTATATTAACCTTTAACCAGGGGGCCTACTGTTGGCCTAAATTGAACACGGGGTAGAGATAACCATTGGGGTCATCATGGGCTGGACTCAACCCAGTGTCAATTTCCCCATTGGGCAGGGTTTGCCTGTTACCTACCTGATAAATGAGTGATTGGAAGTCCATCAGATTCTGTCACTGGTGATCCATCACATAATCAAGTTATCACAACACTTCATTGTTATTTTGATTGTAACAACACATGTTTTGACACTAAAAAAAACCCATTTAGAATAATCATAATGATCTGTAATATTTCATCATATTTCTTCTCTTTATACATCAACTTACAGAATTTGATTTGATCCAGTATAAACAGAGTAGAAGGGTTTTGTAACAACGCAACTTTGTCAACACAACAAAATGTCATTGTGCAACCGGCCACAGTGGCCCGTTGCACAATGGGTTTCTTAGCAAAGAAAATAATATTATTAACAAAACTTTTCCTTGTTACTTTTTTGTTGTTACAATTGGTTTGCAGCAATTTTTTTCTATACTTAGAATACCCTCAAAGAGCTGTAACTTTTACTGTTTTTTTTTTCTAATTTGTTCCCTTTTTATAATAATTTACAGAATTCAATTCCATTCATTAGAACCAGAGATATTGCAATTTTGTAACAACGAAACATTTCCCTGTTGAGCAAAAGTTCGTTATGCTATCGTTAATGTTAGCATAACAACCAAATTCTATTGTGCAACGGGCCAGAGTGGTCCATCGCACAATGACTTTTCAAAGAAAAGAAAACTCTAAAAATCACTTTAAAAGATGGACTAGGGACATCTTTGCTATGATATCTATGCTACAGAACCTGTATAACTTCTTTTCTACTGGATCAAATTGAATTTTATAAATTATTAAGCAAAGAGAGAATGTAGGTCTCTAAACACCTTCATCGATAGTGTAGCTTCCTAATAGTGAATAGACCTGAACCAAATGGTTGGGGTATGGTTTCCTATGGGACCAGGCATAAACAGTTGGGTACAAGGCGTCTATGGGAGAGCTCACTGCGCAGGTTCCTGGGAAAGGTGTGTACCTTGAAATATATAGTTCATTAACAGAATTCTGAATAGTTTTTTTAGACGAGGCAAAAAATGGCTTAAAACAATCAAAGTTTACAAAGAGTGCTTTCCTTGTAACAAACGCATTCATTGTAAATAATGAAAGTCTTTGTGCAACAGGCCACTTGATTTACCAGAACCTGACTGCTGACATCACCCCTTTTTCTCAACATCCCAGTTTACAGCCAATATAAATCCTGAAAGTTGTTGATAATGTTTTTGACCACGAATTTATACTACACAAGGCTATATCCATGTAGGAGAATTCTGATGAGAGAAAATATGCCTGTGGGGGATCTAGGGAGCATCTTAGTTGGTGGGCACATCCTTCGCCAGATGTTTTGAGAGAGAATACAATTTATTTTTTCCTGTGTTCTGAAGCTGTCTGATGACTCATTTCTTTGGGGATCTGTATGGCTAGAGGTTTTACTGATGCAAAAACAGAGATTTTTTATGCTCAAACTGATTTATTGACATCTGGTAGTCACTGGCTTCATGCTAGCTGGTTTGAATGAGAAGATCATGCAGTTGGGCTACCCTGGTGACCATTGAGTAAGAAAACCATAGGATGGACAGATGAGGAGAGGCCCTTATTTTCAGCAAAATGGAATGAGGTTTGTATAAAATGTTTATGATATGAAGCATACCTAAAGGGGTAAACTAAAATTGTGGTTGGTTAATGAAAACACAATTTCTGGGGTATTATTTGATCTGTTCCAGTCATTTTCAATCAGTCACATCAATATCTTTTCAATGATGGGATTATACCGATTTATATGGTATAATCCCCTCAGTTGTATCCCCCTGTAGTGCACAAATGCCTATAAAAGAAACCCATAAAAAGAACCCTGGTTGGTTGCTATGGCAACATCACTCTCCAAGCACAAACTTGGTAGCAAAGCCAATATGGTAGAAGCAGTGCACTGCTTGGAGAGCAAAGGGGCTTGTTGGATGCACACAGACATATCATCATCAACTAAGTAGTACTGTTTCATTATCATTATTTATCCAATATTTGGGATATTTTTCAGGTGATAATATACAGAAGACCATTGTCAGAAACCTCTGGGCAGCGTACTGCCTGTAGTCTTAAGCCTTGGGCATTGCACTTCCCAGGGGTTTGTCCGATGGCCCCCTGAAGACCCCTACGGGTCTTCTCATATTAGTATTTCAATTTCTTCAATTGGTATAATTTTTCTCTGACAAGAATATAAAGATTGATAAACTGTGTGATACTTGTCATAATACATTATCTTTGCTTTGCCATCCTACGACACAAAAACGTAACAATACCTTGAGCACTATATCAAGGTATTCCGACTTGTTTTTGAAACCAATATTTCGTCAAGAGAATTTAAAGACTGTTCCCCATGGGCGACAGTATTTTGAGAATTCTGGCTGATGTCTTGAAGCCATGCAGTTGCCAGAAGACAGATGGATGCCAAGTTATTACTCTAATAGTTAATTAATTAATAATTGATGATTGATTAATTACTAACTACATACAGACCAGCATTTGTCGCCGATGACAGACAAAAGAACTGCAATGTTGCTGACAACCCTATCAAACATGGCTAATCTGTTGTTGCCTAACCCCGGCAATACACCATACTTTACACCAGAGAGAACGGCACCAGCATCCCATTCACGTTTTTAGCACATTTATCACTGCCAATTCAATTGCCAAGAATATCCAAATAAAGTGAAAGACTTTATCTTTGATACTCGACAATAATTTTGTCACCAGTGACAGAGAAAACAACCGCGTCCCAGCAACCGTTTTTTCATTGATTTATAATTATTCTGAGCAAAACTTCAGGTGTTAATTTTTTTTAAATCAGTAATAATATTGTGTTCTGGAAAATACTCATAAATATTTCTCGTTTAGTTTTGTAGCTTTCAGGCATCAAAGACAGCAGTATTTATACACATTAAAGGCTGTATTACTCTACACAACTTGCCATATTGGCACGATATTCTCTGGTATTTCAGACAAATTTGTATACCGGAATCGTGGTGGCGGTTATGACGTGAAGAGCCTCGCCTTGCTCCTCCAGATTTTTAAAATTTTAAGGTGAAAATATGAAATCTAAGACCAATTCCTGCTTGCTGCACATGGATAACATACCCATGATCTACGAGGATGTGTGAAATTTTCTTGTAATCCGCTAAATATTGAGATGATATTTGGTCTACAAGATTGGGTACTTTACTCGCCGCCTGCCATCAGCCATGCTTGCAGCTTGCCGAGGACCCCCTTTTACACCTACCAGAATTGCTTGAAAACATTATATATCTATGTGGAGAAGGCCCAAAATGTGTGGAAAATGCGTGGAGAACAACGTGGATCAAAGGCAGTGCGTGACATTCAGTATTTATTGAATTGCAACATCCCTGCAACAGGCAGCCACCCAGCCCGGCAACAGGCAGTGCAAGTGAATTTTTCAGATTTTGCCCGTATTTTCACATCGGTTGATGGTTTCCACTGTAATAATTAAAGTTTATGTTCATAATTGCCCCACTGAGAAGTGCAGAGGCCTGAGATAGGCTTGATGAGGAGGACTGGAAGAGGGGCCCAGCCTGTCCCTGCCCCTGGGCACTTGGAGAAGCAGGGACAATGGCCATGTCCATGTTTTCTGTCACCAGCTGACCTGGACTGGAGTGACTACTCCCTGAACCAGAATGACTGCCGCCTGACCCGGAGTGAGCGCCGCCCGACCTGGAGTGACCGCCGTATGCCACGAAGTGACCCCCTCCTGACTCAGATTGAGCGCCACCTGACCCGGAGTGACCGCTGCCTGACCCGGAGTGACCGCTGCCTAACCCAGAGTGACCGCTGCCTGACCCGGAGTGACTGCCGCCTGACCCGGAGTGACCGCCGCCTGACCCGGAGTGACCGCCACCTGACCCGGAGTGACCGCCGCCTGACCCGGAGTGACCACTGCCTGACCCAGAGTGACTGCTGCATGACCCGGAGTGACCGCCACCTGACCCGGAGTGACCGCAGCCTGACCCATAGTGACCGCCGCCTGACCCTAAGTGACCGCCGCATGACCCGGAGTGACCGCTGCCTGACCTGGAGTGACCACCACCTGACCCGGAGTGACCGCCGCCTGACCCGTAGTGACCGCCGCCTGACTCAGAGTGACCGCCACCTGACCCAGAGTGACCGCCACCTGACCCGGAGTGACACTGCCTGACCCAGAGTGACCGCTGCCTGACCCGGAATGACTGCCGCCTGACCTGGAGTGACCGCCGCCTGACCTGGAGTGACCGCCGCATGACCCGGAGTGACCGCTGCCTGACCCAGAGTGACTGCTGCCTGACCCGGAGTGACCCCTGCCTGACCCGGAGTGACTGCCACCTGACCCGGAGTGACCCCTGCCTGACCCGGAGTGACCGCCACCTGACCCGGAGTGACCGCCGCCTGACCCGGAGTGACCGCCGCCTGACTCAGAGTGACTCAGAGTGGTTGGGGGCAGGAGGATGTGCTTCAAGGGCACAGGACACAGGCCTCCTCCTGCGTGACAGTACTGTGGATGTTGTGAGGCCACCGACGACTTCGCTGTGAGGTGTGGCTGCAGGTAGGGCCCTTTTTTTGAGAGCTGTTCCCTCTTCTGGTCACTCTCGCAGGAGATTGCACATCTCATACTGTTGTATAGTGAGGGGCTCCTTGAAGTCCTCCTCCATGTCCTCCTCCACGTAGTCCTCCTCATCAGTATCTAAAAGTTAATAGAAACATGATAGATGAAAATGGGTGTGTCTACCTGGAGAAAAATGAGCACCACTCTATGACCAGAGATGCTGGTCAGGGGGATCCCAGGCGTTTTGGCCCTAAACTGTAGAGGAATGAGAGACTTCCTGGTAGGTGGGGGTAATATATCCCTTACATTTCACATACTTTACATGTACTTTACATGTACTTTATACGTAATTTACATTACTTTACACAGTGTTTGATTGACTGTAGGTAGGTCTATATGATTGTTTGGGAGGGCCATATTATATGCTTACCTTGTGGGAGGTAGTCTGGGTCCTCCATGTCATAATCATGGAAATTAACGTGGTCAGACGCCTCTTGAGGGGTTTCTGATGGCTCTGGAAGGGTTTCTGACGGCTCTGAACGGGTTTTCTGACGGGTCCGGAGGGTTTTCTGACGGGTCCGGAGGGTTTTCTGGCATGGCGGAACGGGCGTTGTCCCATTGCCAAAAGAAGTCAGGTGGCTCAAAAACATCCAAAACTCTGTTTAAATCAGTTTCACTAATGGCGGAATTTAACATTAGCATTTCCCTGATTTGTGTGTCCTTCAGATCCATACTAAACATCATTTCTGACATTTCTGATGTTTTTAACTGATATTTTCACATATCGATGGAGAAGCCCAATGTTTGTGCAACCCCCATGGGTCATACATCCAACTGATGTCCTTCACCTAAAGGTCCTTTGTTATTTCATCGCCAAAGCACTATTCAAACTATGTTTAAACTACTGAGAACTATGAGCAGCACATATGGCCTGGCAATACACAGGACCCTCAGTATGCTTGCTCACTGTGCGGGTGATAAAAGTACAGAAGGTACATAATTACATTCAGTTTTGTCCTTAACGATGAGATAGATATATCCTGGAGTCAGTCTGAAATCAGCCTTACAACATTATATCTGAAGTCAAAGCCTTCCTTTATAGATGATAGACTGTGATTGGCCCATCAGACAATTCAAGCCTGATTTACACTGTATGAAAGTCAAGAGAGCTGTAAAATCTCTTAACAAATTAAATGAAATAATTCAAGTGGGAGAAAATAATCGCAGACGCTTTGAATATTAAATGTAAGGGATAAGGTTTGTGTTTTAAGGTAAGATAATATAATACCCTTATGGAAATGCACCTAACTAAACTGGGCACCTAATGCTCTAAAAAGCTTATAGATAAGCATTAACCAGATGTCCAATTTCAATGTCACTGCATGAGTGTCAGTGAGTACATTCTGCTTTGTAAAATAACTGCTTTAACTGGCTTTAATGAATTTTAGATGCTTATGTGACATCTACAATGAATTCATTCATGACTAATCCTGCCAGGGTAATACTTAGACTATTTAAAAGGCCTAGAAATACAAATAATTTCATTATCTGCTAGCATATTTTTATATAACAGCATTGCCACATATAATTCCATAATTATGTTCCCAACACATAAGTTCTTTGTCATCATTTGATTTCAAGATGAAATGTTTGGAATCAGCTTATGCTTTATTTACTTTTTAATTCAACATATTTCATTCTTAAGAATGCTCAACAATCATTATTAGTTTTCAAGTTGCATTATTTGGTATAAGTAAACACTGAGTAGGTATATGATGACTTAATACTGAAAATTTGAACATAGCGTCTGATATCTCATACAAATTATTTCATTCTCGCAATACAGTTGTTTTCTTTCCTAGAATACATTATTTCTTTATAATGATATTTAGGCCATTTAAGATTTATTGTCTATATTTCAGCGAAGTGGAAATAAATAAGAATATCTCTCAAATCAATGAGAAAATATTTAATGTTATATTCAAAGCCTTATCTATCCAGAAATACAAGTCTGACCCAAAATTGTCCCTGAGGCCTTAACAAAGAGGTTGTATTCCAGTGCGACAAGCACACTCACCAAGGCAGCAAAAGACAACGGTCGTTTCTCACTATGTTTCAGGTAGGGACGTAGGCTGAATTGGTGCTTAGATCCCTTAGGCCTGAGAGGCTTTACTCCAGATTTACTAGTCGCCCTGGGAGTCTCCGAACCAGTGCTATCATCGGAATCAGAAGCGGTATCCGTATCTGAATCAACCTTGTCCAATTTAGCGTGTCACTCCTGCCGCTTAACCCTGTGCGACAAGGCAGACATCTGCTTAGTCAAAGCCACCATCATGGACTGCATGGTTGAAGTTTGGTGCCCCTGGGTCTTCAAGAATCGGTGAAATAGCTTGTCGCCCTCCTCTGCCTGGTCGCCACACGGTTCATCTTCAGACGATTCCAATTCAGGTAGGTTGACATTGGCCTTCTGGGTTATTTCCTCTTCGACAGCACCCACAGCAGTATCCAGCTTTTGCGCTTCTCCTTCCTTGTCGCTCATTTTCTCAGCAATAATCCAGCATTTCTTACCTCTAGGGGCAGCGTGTCGCGCGAGCGACAAAGCGCAATATGGGACATCCAGCCTAAAATCTGTTGAATCTATTTGGTATAGTGATCCAAAAAAATAATACAACAAATTGACCCGGCTGAGGCTAATGGCGTCTCAAGGAAACTGAATTTGGCGCCTTAGGTCACATGACCCTAATGAATATTAAGTAGATAGCCTCGAGCCGGTCCCATAAATATATATCCATATAATAATAATAATAATTATATATGCCATTATTAATATTCAGAGTTGAAAATTGATCCCATGATGGCCTTAATGATGTCAGACGACGGGATATCCAACTTCTTAAAAAAGGCTATTTCCAAGTAACAGACAGTCAAAACGTGATTTGACAGAAGCAGAAATAGACAGAGGTATTAAACATATCTATGAATCATTGTTGTTTGTCAAGTGTAAACTAAATGAGTCATTAGTTATGTGTATATATGATAATGATATAGCGCTATTAACAAGTATAGAGGTATAGATGATATCAATGTCACCAGTCCCAGACGGGGAGAGTCCTTTATATGGGTTTAACTTCCTTGAAATGATCCCATAACGTCTTAAAAGCATATTTTAAAGGCTGCGTACCACATATGGATGCTGCTAATTTCGTTTTTCTTTGATTTTCTCTGAGAATATGACATGCTACCTTACATCCCATGTACTATTCAAAAGATAATTGTAAGACCTATCTATTGATGTAAAACATATCTATATTCAACCTTTATTTCACCTTCCGTTTTGAAAATCGGCAGCAGAATTGGTATCTGGAATATGGGCTTAATTCCTTTGATATCATACATTCTTTATCTCTTTAATAGGCATGCATTTGTGATAAGGACATGGTGATCACCGACATGACAACATGACAACATCTACACAAGGACTAGCATATACTACGAGATTATCCTGCCGCTATGACATCTGGTGGATACAAACTGTACTAGCCATTTGTTTCTTCGCCTAAAATGGAAAACTAATCTTTTGCCCTCTCATGGAAGGAGCCACACATAGAAAGACTAAACCTCTACAGAGCCTTTACATATCACTCCTTGTATTGGAAAATATAGTTCCAGCAGGTGGGAACACCTAGTATATGTTTGGAGAGACTGTACCAGCTATATCTCTCCACCACTCTATGTGGTGACACAGGTAAAAAATGGGTTGTTGCAGGGCAAACAATGTGGCCTAGTAGCAAGTATCTGCTGGAGAGTAAAAGACGTGACCCATTTTGTTACCTGGAAATACATGTGCACCTACGGGTAGATATGCAACTAGATCATGTAGCTGTGTGAAGCCAAATGAGTCCTTTGTATTTTTCATGGTTATGTAAATATTGATTCTCCGGGAGATTTTTTCTATTATTACCAAAAGAAGTATAAAAAAAGCAAAATAAGGATTGACTTTTAATATTTGATGCAAACATTATTTTTATTTGTTGTATTGTTTGAGAGTTAATTCTTCTTAAATATGATGAATACAAAAACTCGTTTATATACCTTTATGAATTATGTTTGAAAAAACAAGGCAAATGTTGAGTCTGACAGCTGCATTACTTCTTTGAGGATAACTGGTGAAGGCAGTAACACGCCTTCTCTTTTATCACTCTTTTATAACTCTTTTAAGGAATTGTGATGAAGGCAGTAACATGCCAAAACTAGTTGAATCGCCACGATATTAACATCTGATTAATAAATCAAGTCAATAACAGTCCTGAGTTGGGTTTGATGTAGCTTTGATATTTTTATTCTTTGAGGAAAGCAAGAATAGTAGTCACACTTGTATGTGTAAGAGACTCAGTACTAAGTGGAGGGATGAAGTTGTTCTGTGTATATTTGAGTCTATCTGTATGAAACATGTGACAAACAGTTTTCCTTTTACATGAAGTGATGAAGTGCTGTGGATACTGCACATCAGGCATTTAGGTTAAGCACATGTAGATACATAAAGGAAAAGATAAAAGATTGTTGTTGATATATATTTTCCAGTCAATCAATACAACACACTTTTACAGAGCTTATAGGATATAGTATAAGTTATATAACATTTTTATATCAGCATTGTAACTGTCTCACAAAAGACATAACACTTGCTTTCATTGTACCAGGTGTTTCTAATGTTAGACAGTTGATGATGTATGCATAAGATTTGAGACACGCTTTCCTGTTGGTGAATAGTATACTCTAATGATCATGGGACTCCTTGTTATTATATTTACATCTTTTATAATTGGCGGATAAAAAATCAACACAAATAAACACAACACAAATAATTTTGTAAGCTTATTACTTAAGCTACTAAAGTTAAGAGTTATATAATGTTAAAAATAACCAAACCAGATGCTGGAGTTATACGAAAACCAAAGTAAATTGAGAAAACACAGGATAAATAAACTGAAATAAAAAAACAATAGATAAAATTATCTCTTTGTATTGAAAGGCTCATGCATCTATGATGGAAAGTGAGGCAGATAATTGTGCTTAATAAAAGTAAAAAACTAGGGTTTTGAACCTTAGATACTTTGTTAGAGCTTCCCGTGCTGCTGCTACTTTTAGTGTAAGCTCATTATTGATTTTATAAGCACAGAATGTACAATGTTTAGATTAGAACATAATATTTATAAAATCTTAAGTAAATCATTTGTCTGTATGCTTTAGAGAAAACCATATGTTATTGGCAATGATTAACATATATATGTCTATGAATGCTGATAAAAGATTGCTGAACATGATTTAAAGTTCACAAAACAAGAAAACATAGAGGACAGATTATACAGAGGTAAAATGTGTGGGTACATTATATAGCATAATATTTTTGATGTGGCTAAGACAGGTCTCCCTCCAGCTCCCAAGGCTACTGATTCGAGAAACCCTGAGGTCCATTGAGTTCAGGCCAATCTGTGCATTGCAATGCATCCTCTGGATCCAGTTAAATTCCACCAGATCCCTCAGATATTTGGACAGGTTTCTTTAGTCAGTAGCCTTGGGAGCTGGAGGGAGACCTGTCTTAGCCACGTCAAATTTGTTTTATTACTTAACTCGTCCGACCCACTACGGATTTTTATCTCCCTTTCCGGACCTCCCATCAAAGAAGGGGGTCCTTCTAGTGCTTTGTCACCTGTTTTCACAGGTTTCTCCAGTTGGTTGTTGGTTTTTACCTTTTGGTATTTTCTGACAACTCCTGACCCTAGTCAGGTACCGTAGTAGCTTTTTTTATGATGCCTGAGGGGATGCAAGTCAAAACCGTTGTTTAGACTCCTGTACCACACAGGAGTCCCCCTTTATTATTGTTTGGATTTTGGTTTTTCCTGATCCCCAGAGTAAACCTTTTTCCATTCTCAAGAGGGTTTTGATCTTTTGTAAATCCTTTTTCTAAACCCCTTGTTGTTGACCCAACTACCACTCCCACCATGGTATTTTGAGTCTTACCACCAGTTTGAACTGGACCCTGTCCACTAGGAACCAGTTCACTCTGGAGATCAGGTCAACCAATTACAATGGATCTGGTTGCCATCGAGAAGTTACGAGGCACTATTTATACTGGCCAGCCACTGGACCAGGCCCATTTACATGGTAGCATCAAAAGCAGGCTAATCTAGCCATGTCTCAAATAATTTTATAGCATAATACAAATCATGCATATCAAATCAAGCTTAAAGCAATAGATTAAAAAAACCACGAGGGCATTATTGAAATATCATTATTTTTTATGTTTTTTGAAAACATCCATATGAAAATTATTATGTGTTGGTGCCACAGAAATACCCTTTTTTGTAAATATTATTTGCATATTATATTCATTATCATCTATCATGCTATGTTTTTCTATTTCATAAGCATTTTACAGTGGGAAATCTACGAATGAATTGTGATACAGAAAAAGAAAAGACATGGATATGGAGATATCTAACTACTGTGTAAGTACTGCATCAAGAAACAGATGTTTTTCATCTACATAAAATGGCATATCAAACAATGCATCCAAATTCTTGTTGTTTTGTTTAACGGTGTTTACACAATAACCCTGAAGTAGAGACATGTATTAATCACATGACCGGGTAATTTTCTACCCACTTCTATCTCCTTACCTGCACATGTTCACAAGGACCTTTTCCTACACAAAATTATGGCTTTATGATTGACGTAATGCGATCAAATGTTTTTCAATAAAGTATATGAAATTGCACTTGATTGTTTTTTTTATGCATTATGTAACTTTCTATTAGCATGAATTATAAACATGCTAAACTGTAATTGCTGTTTTCATAGCACATTTAAAATGAATAGGCTAATACCTCTAAAAACCAGCAAGTCCCTACAATCACACACTTTAGATAGATGCAAATATTTGGTCAGAATTTCATAGCAATTAGTACAGAAGATGACTAACAGGGAAACCACAACAAGTTATATACATAAAGGTCACCTCCAAGTTCATCTAATCTAACTATGCTATATCTTATATTGAAAAACACGACCTTAGCTCTCAGAAACAACTAATTTAATTAATTTTAGACAATCTCAGGTTTATCTTAAGGCAGTTAATACTGTAATTTAAAAATAATTGTTGACTGACCCACTGACACAGAGACCAATTTTCTTCAAACATATTATAAAATAGTACATATAGTGTCTGGGTGATAGGTAGTTAGTTGAAAATTAAGTATAGTTGTTTCCATTATGTGGATGCCAATTTAGGTATACAAATGTAAGAAAACACCAGAGGGCACCAGAGGGTACAAGGTGTAGACATAAAGGTGCTTTCTTCATTACTGATTAACCAAAATGGATAGTTCTAGGTTTTCAGCTCGTATATATTGATTTTTTCAGATTTTTTCCCCTTTTCTTAAGTTGAGCATGTCGTTCTGCCGCCAGCTAATACAACTGTTTTCTAGAAAAAGGATATAAGGGAAAATGTGTTAATTCAATGAAAACTCAATTTAACCAAATCTGTTTTACATCCATATGTAATAAATGAACTTTCAAACCACCTTAGATAATAATAATGAACATACATGGATACAAAAGGATTAAATAGCTTATTATCGCACTTTTGGTTCTTATCCCTCGATTAACACACATATTTGAATTGTCAATCAAATCTGGTATATTTCCTGATGACTAGAAAATTGCAACTGTAGTACCGTTATATAAAGGTAGTAATAAACAATGTATAAGTAATTACAGACCAGTCTTACTATTGCCAATTCCTGCGAAATTATTAGAAAATACTGTGAATTTCCTTGAAAATCTCAACTTAAAAAACTAGACAATTTACATGTAAGGGTTTAAGAATTTGTCAAAAAAACAAAAGGTAAATGCAAAGATTTGGTTTTATTCAAGCAATGTAATATATCGAGCCTGAATTCTAAAAGAACTAATCATTTGAATATCATTTATTCAAAAGTAAATCTCCCTGTACAATGATAGAACCAGTCGTAAATACAAGGTCAAATGATGGTCCTGAATTTAATGTAATAAAACCGAAATGTGAAGCATTTAAACGAAATGTATTTTACTTGGGAGCAAAAGAATGGAATGAATTAAATCTTTCTATCAGAAAATGTTAAATTCTTACATGTAAATGCATGTGAATGATTGTAATCTGATAATTAAGAATACCATATGTAATTTGAAAATACATCTATGATTAATGGTTAAATAACAAATTTGTAATTTTCAAGAATTGGACATTGATTGATATTTTAATCATTGAAAGACCCACTTAAAAATTACCATTATAGACATGCATTAATACTACTGTTGATATATTTAAATGTTCAAATTATCGTTATTATCAAAAATATATTATTGTATAATTTTCACGCTGAATGTCAGCACACTGTCAAACAACGGGGCTTATTATTAACTGTTGTCAATGGTGTTAAGGCTCATTGGAATCAGGCTTGCATAGCCTATGAATCCACTGGAATTCTGCATTAAGCTTCCGATGGAGGGACAAGTATTTGTCCGGTGCCAGGTTGCATAATTGGAGGACATAAATTTTCGCGTCATCCAAACGGTCATGTCCAGACAAATTGAAATGTCGAGAAACTTCAGTCTTCCTAGGGTCTCTGGTGATACAGTAGAAATGGGCTTTAAACCTAGGTTGTTTTTGGTCTGGCCCACATACTGTTTCCCACATTTGTTGCACTCAATGGCGTAGATCAGGTTGTTACTATTACAGAATGTTGACTATACACGCTATTATAGTACCCACGCTTGGTGGTGTGAGATTTGACAATAGCAACAATTTTTGTTGTTGCACATGGCTTTCTCTTGTCTGCCCACAGCCGGTTCAGTGGGGGCCTACCTTGGCAGTTTGGTCAGGCTTGGGCTATATTATTTTTGCTTGCAGGTTCTTGACAAAAATACAAGGAAACAAGCTACTGTCGAAGGCTCAGCAGGCAATGCTACCAAACCATGGTCAATGCAGAAATCTAGATATTTCTTCCACTGAGAATTTCTGGTCTTGATTGTATTCGTTGCCCAAGCCTGACCAATAGTCTGTGACACCTGCTGGTCCAAGTCCTTCAGGGCGTCCACTGCAACATAGTTCAGAAGGGAAATTAGAACATGAATAATTGTTGGACATCCTTGACAAATAATCAGGAACAATGTTAAGTTCCCCAGGTATGTGACGAGCAGTCAGATGAACATTGTAGAAAACAGTCAACCAAAATATATGTCTTAATAAGGACATAGCCGAAGAGTTCGAGCTTATGCCTTTGTTGACCATTGACACAACCTGGGTGTTGTCAGTGTAACATACGACATGCTTGTTAGACCAATGTGATGCATAACGTAGCAACCCCATGTATACAGGTATCAATTCCAAGTAGTTGATATTGGAGTCTCCTGGCACGTGAACATTCTTCCAATGATAACTCTGACAGGTATTGCATGAAAAGGAGGGAACATCATCTGTATTGGAAAAACCTCCCATCCAATCTGCTCTATGTAGAAGTCCATAGCCGGATAATGAGGAGTCTGTATAATAAGAGGGGCTGTTATCATCACCTGTATTATGTTGTATAATGTACTCTTCACCATTGACAATTTGAGCACAATCTTCCCACCAACGTAGATCATCATGGAAGGATGATGAAAGCCTTATCCTAGGGTTACCTTCAGGTAGACCTTTCAAAAGGTCTATGATCCTACGTGAGAAGGTGCGTGCCCCTTTGATCAGCCTAGATGAGCATCCTGGCATTCCTTGAAATCCTTACCGAAAACAATGAAATCATCCAAGTAGTTGATAGCACAAGGATAACCAAGCCTACCCAGCAAACAGGACACGTGTATTAACCAGTTTACCACGTGTTAAATTTGGGTAATACTGGTGTTTTAGACAATCCCTATGTAATGTCAGAATCTAACAGGCTTTTACCATGAGTTTTCACACAGTAATACACATATTTCAATTCCATGCATGAAGCATTATTTATGAGAGTGACATGATGTTATTCATCATGGCAAGTCGAAACTTATATTATCTTATCTATTTGATATTTTATTCATTTTAATGTTATTTTGGTAACATTCTGGTGTTGGGACAAACTCCATGTAAAACATGTAAATCACACTAGTTTTAACACGTGTTATTATCATCTAATACTGGTGTTGTGTAAAACTAGGAGTAAGACATGGGAAAACTGTCTTCCTCAGGCACCAGTTTTTAACACATGTAATGTAAGAGTAAAACACATATTTTTGTCAGGTTCTTCCTGAGTTTCCACTGAAAAATCACAAAGATACTCTATGGAAATGTATATCTTTACACCAGAATTTCTCTGTGTACACTGCTTGAAAACTGGAGTGTTTTTTCTGACGCATTTTAACAAGTTAAGAATTTTATTAAAAGAATGAATAAGAATATATTTTGTCACCAGGATATGCAATTGCATAGATTTTGCAGAAATATTAAATTTCTATATGGTTTAAATACCATATAATTGCCTGTTCTCTCATGCAGATTGTGTATAGCTCAGTGGTAGAGCACTTGCATTGCATGTGAGGGGTCCAGGGTTCGATTCCCCAACCTTTTCTTTTACTAAAGATAAAAAAACACGAGTATTATATGTGAAAACTCGTGTTTTAAACTCGTGTTTAAAACACGTTGGAAACACCAGAAATGAGATCCACAGAATCCCGAGTAGTACACGAGTTTAAATCACGTGTATAGCATCCTGGATCACGAGGTAGTTACGTGTAGAACACGTGCTCTTGTTACCTGGGTAGCCATCGTATCTTTTACAAAGTTACTGAGCTTGGTAAAGATGAATGGGGCACATTTAAGCCCAAAGCATAAACGGGTATCTAGAAGGAATTCCTGACCTTCAGGTAAGATCCATGAAATACCTTGATAAGTCCAGTCTGCAGGATGAACGCTGACTGATCGGTAGGCCGCTGATATATCTGTGGTAGCCATGAAACATCCTGGATATATGCATTCAGTCACGTCATCCACTGAAGAATAAGAAAACTCAGCACATGTGGAAAACATAATAGAAGACATTAATAGATATATCAAGTGGCCTTTTACAGTCAGTAATAGGACGATAGGACGAATCAGGTTTAGGTACTGCTCCTAAGGCATGCACACATACTGGCTCCGCATCAGCAGGTACATATTTGCCTTCTGATATTTCCTTGAAAATGACATCACTGATATAATCATGAGCCGGTCCTGAGAAAACAGAGGAGTAATTTTCACACCTGTAACGAGGAACAGGTGCTCCACTATCCACGATATGAAAGCCATGAAGGATTCCTTGATGGATATACGATCTTAGTGAGACATCCTTTTCATATGAAAGATAATAATCCCAAGTGGATAAGTTCAACTGAGATGGATAACCACCAATACAGTGTCTCTGCTGAAGACGAATATCAGTTGGACAAAGATCAACCGCATGTAATGGAGTATAATAATCATGAAAACAATCATGGTAAGCAAGACCAGGGGTGTAATTGCGTATATTCCCTGAAGAAAACTCTTGCTGTGATATACTACTCACATCGGGCGGCGTATCAGTCAAGTCTGTATCAGGAGAGCCTACAAGGTCGTCAGGAGGGTCATCATCAGGAACGTGAGGATCTGCATTAATATACTTAACAGATTCATTATTATCACATGGATCATAATGCGATAGCACATCATTGGAAGAGGGATCCGCATCAAAAGATGCATACACATTGGCATGGGAGCAAGTTATTTCACATTCAGACCTCCGACAAATAACTGTGTTATTATCCACACCAACATATGATCGTGAAATCAAAATAGAATCATCATTACTAATGGCAGTTCCAACAGATTCCTTTGATGAAAACAGTCACTGCTTTTCATGACAACCCAGAGCCTTATGTTTTCCCCGACAGGAACGGCACAGATGGAGCTTGGAACAGTTGCCATTACACTTTCGGTAATTGAAATTGTAACAAAGATCGTTTGGGAAGGGATCTTGCGGCACAGATTCAGCATTGGTTTCAGGAGCATCTTGTTTGCCTTTTGATTTGAAAACGGATCCTTTGCCACGCTTGGAGGCCCAGGTCTCACGTTTTGGCTGTTGTATGTTCCCTGCGTGAAAGCTGCATGCCACACTAACAGTATCACCAGCGATGAAAGATGCCAGATCACCTCTCACAACTTTGTCCACAATACTACGATCATATGACACCAGGGCTGAGTCAGTGAAACAATTCAACTGGGCTTGTTTTGAAACGAATGAAAGATGGTCAATGTAACCTGATACATCTCCACCCGTTTTACACAAATGCTGTAAAACCTGGGTCATTCCGTAAAATAAATCCTTGTAATTCATTTTGGAATGATCCAGGGATTTCAGGGGTTTACAATCAATTACATGCTGCACATAATATTCGGGCCGATACAAAATACCTTTTTTATAGCCAACTGGTCCGGGGTTGATAGCTTCTGAAAGATCGGTAAGAGCTTGTGTGAGAGGGGCATTCAGAATATTAGCAGCCGCTAATTGATCTGTAGTGGTCGGAGTAGGTGGTGGAGCTCCCCTAGCCGAACTGCCAAATCCCGCCATAGGTTTAGGTAGGGTATAAATAGCAAGCCCGTTTGGATTGGTGGCGGGAATACCTGTGGGAGGGTTCCCAGGTTGCCGCAAACTAAAGTCTAATTCTGGTTCTGGTTCACCCCACGGATTGGTAGATTTTGCTCCTTTAGATATTTCTAAATTGTCTAATCTTGCCAATATTTGCTTCATGTATAAGTCAGTGCGTTCATACTTCTCAGCCAATACACTTGCCTGCTCTATCTGGTCTTCTAGGTATGCGACGTAATTAGGGTCAGTCTTACCTTGAAAGTCAATGTTTTGTCCCCGAAAAGTAGACATAATGCTGAATTTGCTGAACGGGCCACAATTAGCACGTAGTAAACCAAAGACAATAGTCCATGAATCCACGAGAAGAAGGCCTGAAGCAGCACGAGATGGCGAGTGGCGATGAATGGTCCAGAAGGCCCAATGTTTTCCCTACTTGATCACGTAGGACTGTTCATGACGGGTCGAAGGTTGTGGTTAGGAAGAAAAGGGCCTCGCCTTCACCTTGTTTCTTCCTTCCTATCTGGTAGTTGTGTTGACCTACCTACCTTATTGGCCCAATCAAAGGTCTGAACCAGTAGTAGACGGAGTCAGTCTGTCTACTGTAGATGCATTTGATGCGCAAGAATTGGCCATACGAGAGACCTTTTTTGCATAATGTAAATACAGCATGGGCTTCTGGTAGGTGCAATATACCTGTTTAGTCATACCAGACAGGTCACATCTCCTTAAGGGCACCAGTGCTTGGGATAAAATCAATAATCAGACTGGTATATATATGTGGGAACCTATGGTTAAAAGCAGAGAACATTATTAGATACTGTTTCACGGGAAGAATTTGAACTCATACATTCGACAGGCTCGGGCTTGTCTGAAACCACTTCCTCTAAAACGTGTCAAGGAGTGTAAGGGATGTGTTCACACTTTTGCAGTGTCAATGGTATGGGCCATTACATAAGTGTCTCACAGGGGGTCCCCCCCCACCTTGCCTGTAACCCTGGAGCTGCCACTAAACTTTCACCTCCTTAAGTTGACCCAATGACCTAGATAATATAGTATTATATGTGTGTGTATATGTATGTATGTGTGTATGTATGTATGTATGTATGTTGTATGTATGTATGTATGTATACATGTATGTATGTATACATGATAACTTGTGGATGAAAAGAATCATTTAGGAAGTTTTATGTCCCTCTTTAGGGGGAGTAGGGGGCCGGGAAGAGGACAGGGGGACGGCCCTGGTCTCCCCGTGCGTTGCTCTGTGGTGCTGACGGCATTAGGAGGGGTAGGGGGCCGGGGAGGGCTCAGGGGGACGGCCCTGGTCTCCCCGTGCGTTGCTCTGTGGTGCTGACGGCATTAGGAGGGGTAGGGGGCCGGGGAGGGCTCAGGGGAATGGCCCTGGTCTCCCCGTGTGTTGCTCTGTGGTGCTGACGGCATAAGGAGGGGTAGGGGGCCGGGGAGGGCTCAGGGGAATGGCCCTGGTCTCCCCGTGCGTTTCTCTGTGGTGCTGACGGGGTTAGGAGGGGTAGGGGGCCGGGGAGGGCTCAGGGGAATGGCCCTGGTCTCCCTGTGCGTTGCTCTGTGATGCTGACGGGGTTAGGGGGAGTAGGGGGCCGTGGAAGAAAAGAACCTTTTGAGAGGGTTTTCATGCCGATTTGAGCACTTTGAAAAATTTCCAAATTTGAAACATTTATGACTCCCAGTATGAGTCAACTATGGTTCAAAACTGACTCTAAGGTTGTAGCCCCGAGTGAGAATGACCATTGTAAACTAGTCAGGAAACTGTGAGACTAATAAAACATTTTCTAGAAATTTAGACAGATTTTTAACTTAATTCTTACAGTGAAAACCCCAACCAATGGATTTTGCTAAAAACTTGCATAAATGATATCTAGGCCTATCTCATGCCAAAAATGTCCCCTATTTAATGGAAATCATTTTACATATTTCCCGGCCTCCAGCCATTCCCCTCAGCTTCCCCTATTTGATGGAGTTAAGGTTGTTGGGGCATTCTGACGGGAATGCAATTACCTGATGACTTGTGGAAGAAAAGAACCTTCTAGTAGGGTTTTCATGCCGATTTGAGCACTTTGAAAAATTTCCAAATTTGAAACATTTATGACTCCCAGTATGAGTCAACTATGGTTCAAAACTGACTCTAAGGTTGTAGCCCCGAGTGAGAATGACAATTCTATACATGTCAGAAAATTCTGTGATGATTACAACATTATCTAGAAATTTAGAAAGATTTTTCACCTTATTTTTATACTGAAAGACTCAACCAATGGATTTTGCTAAAATCTTTCAGAAATGATAATAAGGCCCATCTTATGCCAAAAATGTCCCCTAATTGATGGAAATCCTTTTACATATTTCCCAGCCTTTACTCCATGTCCCTGACCATCCCTCTATGAATAGCCACCTCTAGCCTCCTGATATTCTCAGGTTGCAAAGAGCTGATGACTTGTGGAAGAAAAGAACCTTTTGATAGGGTTTCCATGCCGATTTGAGCACTTTGAAAAAAATCCAAATTTAAAACATTTATGACTCCCAGTAGGAGTCAACTATGGGTCAAATGTGACTCTTAGGTTGTAGCCCCGAGTGAGAAGGACAATTCTATACATGCCAGAAAATTCTGTGATGATTACAAAATTATCTAGAAATTTAGACAGATTTTTTACCTTATTTTTATACTGAAAGACTCAACCAATGGATTTTGCTAAAAACTTGCATAAATGATATCTAGGCCTATCTCATGCCAACAATATTGTCGGATATATGGGCAGCAAATTTTCTCAGGGACAACTCATGGGTTAAGGATGGGTGCAGGTGGCCAGCCTAATACATCATAGTGGGATTGGATGTGTCCTTCTGGTAGGCCTGAGCCTCAAATCAAGATAGAAACAATACAGGAGGGGGGACGGTTGGTAACCAACCACCACTATAATGTAATGGGCCAGGTACCTGCACCTATCCTTGGTCCCTGAGGTGGGCCCCTGATAATTCAATGCCTGTAAATTCAACAACATTTTTGGCATGAGATAGGCCTAATTATTATTCCTGGAAGGTTTTAGCAAAATCTACTGGTTGAGTTTTCCTGTGTGAAAAAAACAGTAAAAATCGTTGTGATTTTCTAGATAATGTTGTAATCGTCACAGAATTTTCTGACATGTATAGAATTGTCCTTCTCACTCGGGGCTACAACCTAAGAGTCACATTTGACCCATAGTTGACTCCTACTGGGAGTCATAAATGTTTTAAATTTGGATTTTTTTCAAAGTGCTCAAATCGGCATGAAAACCCTATCAAAAGGTTCTTTTCTTCCACAAGTCATCAGCTCTTTGCAACCTGAGAATATCAGGAGGCTAGAGGTGGCTATTCATAGAGGGATGGTCAGGGACATGGAGTAAAGGCTGGGAAATATGTAAAAGGATTTCCATCAATTAGGGGACATTTTTGGCATAAGATGGGCCTAATTATCATTTCTGAAAGATTTTAGCAAAATCCATTGGTTGAGTCTTTCAGTATAAAAATAAGGTGAAAAATCTTTCTAAATTTCTAGATAATGTTGTAATCATCACAGAATTTTCTGACATGTATAGAATTGTCCTTCTCACTCGGGGCTACAACCTAAGAGTCACATTTGACCCATAGTTGACTCCTACTGGGAGTCATAAATGTTTTAAATTTGGATTTTTTTCAAAGTGCTCAAATCGGCATGAAAACCCTATCAAAAGCTTCTTTTCTTCCACAAGTCATCAGCCCCTGTGCGTTACTCTAGATCTGTGGGACTGACGGGATTAGGATGGGTAGGGGGCCGGGAAGAGGTCAGGGGGATAGCCCTGCAGGTCTCCGCGTGGGTTGCTCTGCAGTCTAGGCCTTTACCAACACCTCTGGTCAGACATAGAAAGGGCTGGGAAATAACTAAAATGAGACAACCAAACATAGTGCTAATTATAGATGTCCCCAGCTGGGCGGGGGTGGGTGGGAAGGGGACCCCCTGTGAGACACTTATGTAATGGGCCATACCATTGACACTGCAAGAGTGTGAACACATCCCTTACACTTCTTGACACGTTTTAGAGGATGTGGTTTCAGACACCCCCGAGCCTGTCTAATGTATGAGTTCAAATTCTTCCCGTGTTTGGAACAGTATGAGTCTTAAGGATTCGGGGGTTTGGATAGCCACACATATGGACATCTGGTGACTAGTGGTATAACTACACTGTTGCATGAACACACGAGGCAGACTCTATGGAGGAAACTTGCCTTTGTGTGATGTTACTTGTGAACCTAGGATTATATTATAGGCTACAACTACACTGGCAATTGTACGCAATTGATATATCCACTAATAAAACTTGACTCTCAACCAAGCATTGTCTGTGTCATGGATTTGAGGACCCATCTCGTGGATCAGTCTACCACTTAACTAGCAATCATAAAGGAAGTTTAACTAAGACGATTCAACCAATAAGTGATAACAGTTCCCCAGTTAATAAGTAAATACCCATAACAACAACTAGCGTTCAGTTTGTTGAGCTTTTAGCTATAGCAAAACCCTGACCTTTTTTAACCTTCTTGCAGAATAAAAAAAAAGCAGCCAATTTACCACTGTGTTTTCTTGACAAGTGTACTGGTTGGATCACGAGGGCTCAGGTGGAGCCAATATCTATTGCATATCATGGTAAAAGATGAGTAAACACGAGGGTTCATGGTCAGGTCAACATATATTTTCCCAAATATGTCTCTTACATAAAATGTCTCTTGTAAGAAAATGTATAGTACACTAATAGAACTAACACTTGTGAACATTTCAGATTAATCCTTACAAAATCTAAGGAGCAATGAAGCATGAAGAAAGGCCACATCTCTCTAAGTTGTCAAAAGTTGTCTTTGAAAAAACTCCAATTTTTTTGAGAAGCATTGTCATGAATGAAAGCAAATTACAGTTATTAAGTTAGAAAAACAAAAGGATCTTTTATGAATCATTCTTATAGGCTTAATAATGTAGAAACATATAACATTAGGGCAAAGAAATAACCTAAAGGTACATCTGGATATAATGGATATGTAATGGATATATAATGGATATAATGGATATAGACTTTCCTCAAAGGTGTCACCCTTGCATGGATTGACCCTTTCCACATGCCACCAACATTTCATTCCTGTTTTAAAAGACTGCCAAGGTACTTTAGTTAATAGCCTCAAAATAGCCTTATATAAGCTCCGTATGACATATAAATACTTATTTTAAACCTTCCTATTGTTAGATATGATACATTATGGGTGGTTTCAGCATTTTGAAACAGCAACTGGTATTTTTCCTTAATATGTAGCTTTAAATTCACTATTTTGAGATTCATTGAAAAGATGCCTCAATGCATCTGGCGTGTTTTCACTGGTGATGCCTCAAAGCATCTGGTGTGTTTTCGCTGGTGATGCCTCAAAGCATCTGGAGGGTCGAAAGGGTTAACATATGAAACTAGCTGGCAGGAGGCGGCTCCCCTTACTCATACTGGACATGTTTTATAACAAATTTTAAATGAATTATTAGGAGCCACCATGGCTCCAGTGTTGACATTATGACTAAAAGGTAAAGCACTGACTTGCCCAACCACACAATTTCGTAATATACGCATCTATCAAGATATTAATTTGTTCGGAAAAGGCCTTAACAACTGACACATATTTCAACTGAGAATATTTAGCGAACTTTACCTTCCTTAGACTGTATAATTATTACATAAAATGAACACATTATATAATATTAATAGGTCTTTTCAGGTTCACATATGTAGTGGATAGATTACACGCAAATCAGTGGTCCTTAAGATATAACAAGAGAAACCAGTTAATTTGAGCTCTCCTGCAATAAGTGATCCCTGACCTCAGCTCCATTTCATGGGCCCGACAGCTCATACCTCTGCTAATCACGTCGAACGTCCTTGATTAAGTTAGGTAATTAGTGCTAATCATAATTAAGAGAAATGGCTCGTAACTCACCCAACAGCATATGGAACAAGTTATCTCATTGGTCGAACCAATCACATCCTCCTTAATCATGATTAGCGACCGAAATATTTAATCTAACTAGTTAGGTAGATTAAGTTGGTGATTAGGGACGACTAGATAATTATGACAGTCTGTGCTAAACAACCTACGTAGTTTCGAGCCGTCGGGCCCTGGTGTGTTTCATGTGTTTCATGATTTATCGGATTTTTTTCCTGTTTTACTCTACACTTCTTCCTACCAATCTTCCCAATCACGAATCAGGCAACGCCTCACACCAGAAAGGATTCACTGACCTAGCTTCTGACCGTGTATTGACTACTAAGAAAAATGCTGGAAGTAAGCTTTTTCTGTCATCTGGTGATCTGTATCTATACACCATTATAAACTACGTAGTTGCTTACACCCACTTACCATTTTCAGTGCTGCAGAGGCAAGAACTACAGCTTCAAACTTTGGATTCCGGCACCAGTCACAATGAGGTGAGGAATTTTGTGCTTGTGTGTGGTAACCCATTTACACTCATTTGTAGAAAATCTTAACATAAACCTCATTTTATTTTCAAATAAATGTATTTACCAAAGCCAAAGATTGTCAAATGATATAATATATTTAATCAGTATCATTCTGATAAGTAAACGAAAATATAGGTACTATGGAATATAGGTATTTACTCTGCGTGGTACTTGCAGTGGCCAAATGCCACTACCACCGCAAATGAATTAATAGAGCACTTTTATGGACTGATTGCAGTGGGGTATACCAACATGTTGGTTTATGATATGCAAATTACTTGTAGTGACAAAAAAGCCCACCACAAATAGTCCCCCACCAGATAGTGGAATATGGCCTTTAAAGGTACTTGGACGTGTTCAACCAAATTTTTATTGACCAGTCAAATTACTTAGATAATTTTTTTGATCAAAGCTTATACCTATAGCAGTAAATAGAAACTGAAATTTCGATCTTTTAATACCATTTGTGAAAGAAGTTACAGCCTAATTAAGAAAATTGCCTTTATCATTGGTTTCTATGGGAAAGATGATTTTTTTGTAAAATCACAAAAAAACTACCAGTACAATTCCGGGAGTGGCTATACGCGCGACGGTCGCGCACGCGGATGTAGCGTATATAGAATTTCTTACATGCGCGGACACAATCTCCGCGCATGTAGATCTGATTATATACGCGGACATATGTAAAGTGATGTTCATTGTACTCTTAAAATTCCTGTATGTTCAGAAATGAGATAAAACATAGAAATAAGAAAAGAAAAAGCGGGTTCGGGGGCTTAGCCCCTGATTTACAAATGATATAATGATGAAAAAAGGGGGGACGTCCGCGTATATTACTGTATTTGTATACGCGGTTACAACGTCCGCGTATGTAAGCAGATTCTATTTTCGCGGACTTCACATCCGCGTATACAAGGAATTCTTTACACGCGGCCATCTGCTACTATGTCCGCGCGTATAACTCCAGCCTACAATTCCCACCAAATTCAGTGTACAACAAGAAAAGACAATTACACAAATTTTAGGGGAAAAAAAGAACATTTACCGTTTTTGAGATTAGTTATAGTGAATAAACTTTAAAATGTGAGTATTTGAGCACTGTTTGCTTGGATAATACTAGGAAACATTACTTGATTCAAAGAAAAATTATGTGCATTGTACTTTTTTAAGTGTCAACATACCTTAAATAGAATTGAAGTTTGCTTCAGATAAGACTTTTTTTTCTAGTTCTTAATACACCACCCAGGTTGCGCCCTGAACGCACCCAAGTACCTTTAAGCCAATATTCCACTATGCAGTGGGCCTTTTACACTCGGCAAGTAGTTATCCCCCACAGCAAGTGTTCCATAGAAAACCTATATAAATTCTTATGGGTGGTACTTGCGTTTGGCCACTGCAAGTACCACTGGATGTGCCACTGCTAGCAAACACCTATATTCTCTGTTTTTCTTGCAATGGAGACTAAAACTACCCACTACAAGCAAAACACATCAAAGTGGAATATGACCTTAAGGGTCTAGTTTATGTTGTTGCCAAATCAAAAAGGAAATGTTAATTCACTCTACCACGGATAGCAGATGTTCTGAGTTCAACGTGCAGACTATCCTAAATCATGGTGCACTCTGGGAAATGTGTCAACAAACCACAATGCTTAAGTATAGGAATTTTCACCAATTTTGTCAAAATTTGTGGAAAACCATCATGGACAACTTTTTTTGACTAATGTTTATTTTGTATCTGTATATATCTGTTATTTTTCAAGTTTTTTAAAAAATAATTTGTTGTAGTTAGCTATATAGCAAATATTTGGCCATTTTCTATAGATTTCCCAGTGTTTTTGTCGACAACTGAGGCAAAGTTAACCTGCAGGTGCCTAAAATACTTCAAATTAGCTATCCGTGGTAGCAAGAATTGAATAAGGAGAAAACTTGTTCAGTAAGAGAAAGGACTCATTAATACTACATAGGCTGTGCATAGGGGCACAAACTCGTTGCCAATGTGACACCCCTACTCTCTGAGCATATATTTGTTAGACAGAACCCTTCGCTCCTGGTCTTTTTACAAGATGCTGATTGGTAGCCACATGATCTCAAATCAAAATGTTAAAGGGAATCTAGCATATAATTACAAGATACTTGTATTTTAAATAAATTGATTCAGGATGTTGTATGCATGAAACGTTAGTGTTGCCAGAGAAATCATTAGAAAATTTCAAATTTAGGCAAAATTAGGGGACCTTAAAAACACAGTGACTAATTGGGAGTCCCCAGCTTTCAGTGAACGGGAATCCCCCTCTCCCAAAAATGTGTAGAAAAGAAATTGAAGTTTAGTATAGATTATTGATATCAGGCCGCATACCGGCCACAATTAACTGGATTCGAAGTTCACCTACATTCATTCATTAACCTGGGATTTCCAAGTTTCAAAGGAATTCCCCTCATTATGACGTATGAAGGGGAGTACAGCAAAGCCCAGAATTAAAGGAATTCCGTAATTCAATTTTTTTCCTGAATATTTAACTGATATGTATACATTCTGCCTTTCTTTCATTTGAAACACTTTTTAAATGCATAGGTGAAGTGAAAAATAAAAAAATTGGCAACTTGTGAAATTATGTGAAAGGAACCCTTTAAAGGTTAATTGTTTGATCAAATCATACAAAGTGTCTGGAATAACAGTTATCACCCTACTCAGGTTACAGGTTCCACCCCAGCCAAGGATATGACGCTCTAATAATGTTCTAATAACGTTATGGATTGGTTCTTGTTACATCACACTGTTAGGTTACAGCGACGTTCTTTTGATGACTCTTAATTACGTTTCTGCCACCAACTGTTGCTATGTGACATTGTGACTTTCTGACAACATTCTTGTCACGTTATTTATAAGGCTGAGACTAAATAAGAATGTCACAATAGCATTCTATTTAGGAGTGGTTGAGACCTCACTGATTGGGGATCTCACAATAACATTTTGTTTAGGTTATGGTTACACCTAGCCTAATAAGACAGTTACGGTAAATTTTTGTTTAGGTAAGGTTAAGAACTAACATAATCAGAACATTGTGATAATGTTCTGTTAAGGTAAGGCTGGGGCCTCCCCTGGTCAGGAGGTGACAACAATGTTCTGTTTAAGTCAGGTCTAGACCTCACATAATCAGAATGTCACAATGACATTCTATTGTAATTTGATCTTGACCTAACCTAACCAGAACGTTATGATAACATTCTGCTTTGGTTAGGTCTCAACCTCACAGAAAAATAATGTAAGAGTTACGTGACAATTTAGTAAGTAACAGACAAACCAAAATAGTATGCACTGCATGAAAAATAACCTTTAATGGGCCTTTACTTTTCACGTAAATGTGAACAAAGGCCCTCTTTAATCATCTTTACATGACAATTACTCCACCTTTGCCTGAAAAAGTAAAGGACTTAAATGTCAACATTTAATGGCATTTAAGTTCTTAATCAAAGGTAGTAATGGCCCTCTTTGTGTTAGCTTTACATGCTACTTAAATATGATTATTGACTTATTGTCAGGTGCTTTAGTAATATTTACTCGTTTTGGCCTTAAGTTGCTTTAATTTGATTTAAGTAATATCAGGGGCTTTAAGCACATTTACATGCATTTCTTATCAACACATTTATGTTCCTTTACTCAACATGATATTCTTTAATTACCTTTAAATATATATTTTTTCATCGTATTTATATACCTTTACTTGGTGTCAGAGGTTTTACACATCTTTACATATCCACCCTATGAGTATGTTTAAGAGTCTTTACTTGGTATTAGAGATTGTCAGCACCTTTAAGCATACATCTTTTCATTGCATTTAAGTTCCTTTATTTAATGTCTGGGGATTTAATCATCTTTTAACAGAGTAACTTTATTGACTTTACATGGCATTTAATAACATTTTGGTAAACACATCATCTTTTTTCATATTTAAGTCTCCAAGGGTCTCCAGAAGCCTCCAGGGGGCCGGGACAGGGGGCAGGCTGGCACTGGGCCCTCGAGGGGGCCAGGACAGGGAGCAGGCCGGCCCTGGGGACTCCAGAGAGCCGGTACAGGGAACAGGCTGGTGCTGGGGCTTCAGGGGGCCGGGACAGGGAGCAGGCAGGCCCTAGGGCCTCCAGGGGGCCGGGAGACGGAGCAGGCCGGATCTGGAACCTCCGGGGAGACTCCAGGGGCCGGGACAGGGAGCAGGTCGGCCCTGGGACCTCACAGAGGCTGGGACAGGGAGCAGGCCGGCTCTGGGGCCTCCAGGGGGCCGGGACAGGGAGCAGGGCGGCCCTGGGGCCTCCAGGGGGCCGGGAGACAGAGTAGGCCGGATCTGGAACCTCCGGGGAGACTCCAGGGGCCGGGACAGGGAGCAGGTCGGCCCTGGGACCTCACAGAGGCTGGGACAGGGGGCAGGCCGGCTCTGGGGCCTCCAGGGGGCCGGGACAGGGAGCAGGGCGGCCCTGGGGCCTCCAGGGGGCCGGGAGACAGAGCAGGCCGGATCTGGAACCTCCAGGGAGACTCCAGGGGCCGGGACAGGGAGCAGGTCGGCCCTGGGACCTCACAGAGGTTGGGACAGGGGGCAGGCCGGCTCTGGGGCCTCCAGGGGGCCGGGACAGGGTACAGGCCGGCTCTGGGGTCTTCAGGGGGCCAGGACAGGGGCCAGGCCGGCTCTGGGGTCTTCAGGGGGCCAGGACAGGGGCCAGGCCTGTTGTAGGATGTAGGCCTGTAATACATGAAAGAATGTATCATTAATTGGCTTGCATAACTGCAGGTTGCAAAGTGACAATTATAAGGAAATTATGAACGTATTATATCTTGTTTTTATTGATAAGCATGTATTCTATTATATGATTATATATATATTCAGAAATATTTAAACTATTGAAATATATATATGCATGATACTATTTTTTATACACATAGACTCACCTGTTTATGATTACATAGACTCACTTGTTTATGATACATCTTGCCCCTGCAACTGTTAGGCCTAAAGTGCCAGTAAGCCACCTCTGGGCCATATAGGTCACCACTAAGCCTATGTAGGTCACCACTGGGCCAGGTCAGTCCCCACTGAGCCTGCTGGTTGCCTAGCACCCCCATTGTTCTAGCCCAGGCTAGGTGTGAATGCCCCTGACCAATATGCATGTGTTACCTGCAGTGGACACCTGTGGAGGTTAAACTTTGCACCTCTTTACTTGGAATTTAAGTAGGCACAGTAAAGCACAGTAAATACCTTATAGTTATCCAATACATTGTTACAATAACTACTAAAATCCCTAAGCCAAAATAAACATAATTAAGTTAATGTAATTTGAACCAAGAAGTAATAATAGTATAATAAGATTATCTTATCTGGAGCATTGTTTTCTGTTTATTTTGTTATAACATTATGTCTCATAGCCTTCTTGGCATCTCTGCCCCTTCTCCCGTCCCCTGGGCCTCAGGGGAGGTGTCCCCGGCCTCCCTGCACCTTCTACCGTCCCCTGGGCCTCAGGGGAGGTGTCCTCGGCCTCCCTGCACCTTCTCCCGCCCCCTGGGCCCCAGGGCAGGTGTCCCCGGCCACCCTGCACCTTCTCCCAGTCCCTGGACCTCAAGGTAGGTCGCCCTGCCTCTCCCCTCCTCCCCCGGCCTTCCCAGTCCTTCTCCTAGCCCCTGGACACCAAGGGCAGGACCCCCTGCCTCCCCCTTCCTTCACCAGGGCCCCTGGCCACGCTCAGGGTAGGTCCCTCGACCTCTCTCTTCCTTCTCCCGGCACCCTGTACACCCAGGGCAGGTCCCCCGGCCTCTCCCTTCCTTTTCCCGGCCCCTGGACTCTTAGGGAGGTCCCCCGGCCTCCCCCCTTCCTTCTCCCGGCCTACTGGATACCATTGTACCATTATCTTTACTGAACATAGTAAAGACACAGGAAACATGTAAGAATATCTTTCCTGAAAAGTAAATAATATTACATTAGATTTACTTAAATATTAATGACTTAGGAAAACTATATCACTTCAAAAAAAAGTCAGGTGTGTCTGTGGTAAGCATTACTTAGAGTATTAAAGATCATGACATCACATTTACTTCAAACAGTAAAAGACCTTTCTGCTTTACAGCACATTTAGTCTATTTGACATGATTTACAAAGGATTTACTTACAAAGTAAATATGATTAAACAGTAAAGTGAAGTAAAGATGATGGCAAATGAAAGGTACATCTTTACCAAACTTTCCCTTAGATTTAAGCACCAGTTTAATCAACTTAAATATCAACTTTCATGCAGTGATGGTTGCATAATGTAACTGTTACATCGCACCCTGGCTGGGTAGTTCTCCAAACAGTGGTCAGTGCTGCAGACTGAATTATTGGTCAGCATTCCAGTCACCAGAGTACATATCTCTGCTAAGAGAGGGCTTTAAAGGTGTTACTGCAGGCCCGTAGCCAGGGGAGCATGGGGGGCTTGTAAGAATCCCCCTTTGGAGAAATCATTCTTTAATTCTTAATGTAAAATATGACACTAAATCCAAAATAGGTTTTTATTCAAAGAACAATCCCCCCAGAAAAAAAAAACTACTACTCAAAAAACGGACCCTCCTCTGAGAAAAGCTGGCTATGGGCCAGTATCTACTATTTGATGTTGTTTTTCACTCTCCACTAGACTCCTCAGCACCATCTTGGCCTGTTTCTGCTGCTTCTCAGTAACCCGAGGCAATACGTACACTACAGCTGCTTGTAAGTATTCAGCAAGTGACCGATGCATATATTTTATCTGAAATGTGATATGATAAGCCACCTTAAGATGTTTTCCCATCATTGTTATTTTAACAACCCCTGAAATCCACCACTGTGATATACTAACAATAACAAATAAAACCTAGCGGAGCCAGCTGATATATAATGCAATTGAGCTGAAATTGGCATCTACTTCATTTATATTTGTATTCATGTTATGTAACATTATGTGTTTACATCAAATAAAATTGCTCAAATGCAAATATAATATTATAATGTTCATTGATCTGAAGAATTATAATGAAGCTTACATGCATTATAGATGGACAAGTACCACAAAGAAGGTGCTAACCGGTTGCATGAAAGCTTTCTGATTGTAGGCCGAAGGGGGCCGGGTAGCACTGGGTCACCTCACCAGCCCTCTAGCCTTACATCTCCCTGCCCATAAACAAATAGCCAGGATTGGCCTGATCTTTTTTCTAATCATGCACTCCAGGTGCATTTTTTCCCACATAGGGTTTGCGGATGCTATTTGGTATTACATATATGGAACAGTGCATAGCCTCCATATATATTTTTTTTAAAAACGTACCAGCAGTGCATGTATCGGAGAGGCACCTTAGACACAATACATTGCTAGGTTGTTGTTTGCAACAATCACTAAGGGCCTAGTGTTGGTTTACAAAATTCAGAGATTTTACAGAGGGACGGATGCACAGGAAAACAGAAATGCATGGATAAATATTAACAGTTTTTCATGTATGTAAGTTGTAACCCTTTTGTCCACAAATATGACAGAAAGTATCCTGGCACTGCATTTGTGGTATAGGCAAATCTTAATGAATTAGCATTGTATTCAGAGCTTAGCATTTAATTCGCAAAAAAATTAAGGGTTCTGGAAATAGCTAGATTTTGATTCACATCTCTTGTATACCAAAGCAATAACATTTCAATGTTATTTCAATCCTTAATTCAACATTCACATAAGCATTTGTGATGCATGGATTACTCCACCAGCATAGATAATTTTTATACCATATCCCTCCCAAACATCAGCCCAACAGAGTTTGGAGGTCTTACTGTATCGGCCGGAAGAAATGTGTGTGTTACATCAGAAGACACGCATTTGATTATAACATTTTTGTCTTTTCAGGGAGACAATGTTCTTATACTGAGATACCTTCCACAACAAGAAGTGGTGGGTTCCAGTCTGGAACACCCCCGGTGGCCCAAGCAGTATGCAAGGTACAGTGTAGTACACAACCCCAATGTACTGGGTATAGGACCACCACATTAGGGCAGTGCTGGATATATGTAGACCCAATTTCACCATCAAACTATCAAGCAGACCCAGACAGCACCTTCTTTGAAAAAATTACATGTACCACCACAGTGCCACCGTCGTCAACGCCAACACAGTCTGAAGGTAGGTCTTGGTTATCACAGGAATTCTGGACAAGTTTAAGGTTGGTTCATATGAAACAAATATGAACCCTGGTGATTGGTGGAGTTAAGCCTTGTCTCCAAGAGGCGACAGAACCACAGTGAGAAAGGGATGACATTAGATTATGGGGTAAGAGAAGTTTCCACAGAATGACAAACTACGATAGACTGCAAGAATGTTGTTGTTCCTTACAAATTTTAAGTGACCAATAAAGCCATAGACTATTGTGGGTATATGGACCCATTATGCAATAGCTAATGTGGGTCGGAACAGACTAGATTCAAACACAACCCGTGGTCCATAATAAGAGGCTATGAACTATTTTGCTAGCTGTTCAAATTTGCCGACTCTAAAATTAATATGCAACCATCAAAAAATGTTTTGGCTAAATCTTTATCCATGCAATTTGGTAGATTTTGGATGTTCTTGTAGAGTTATCAAGGTTTTCAACTGTCTCAATGCTATAACTATGGGTACAGATTCTGCTGGGGTGACGATGTAACAGTGGGTTGGTAACTGCTGGCCTGCCGTTGAGGTGCTACTTCTTTAGTAGTGTTATTTATAGATGTTACCGCCTGGCAACAAGTGTCCTGGCTGGGCCAGCCACAGCTAGCCAGGTATAGGCTGTGTATTTGCATTTCCAATATGGATCAGTTATGTTTTTGTATATGATCCGGGAGGGAATTCCCCAGTTTCGGACTCTGGCATGTGATGTTTTTCTTAATCTTTTTAACTTGTTTACAGTTTGCCAGGTGTTTGAGTTATTGTAAATGTGACAGCATGAAGAAGTTGTGGTCTATATGTGGTCTAGTTTTCAGTATTTGATTTTTAGTAGATCGTATAACTGGTTTGTAGAAGGCGTAGTGTTGAGAATACTCGATAATGCCATATCATTTCAAAAACAAACCAGAGGATAGACTCACACTATGCTCCCACCTGACGTTCACATGAATGGCATCCCAGGAAACAATTCCCATTGTCACAATGTTGCTACAATGATAAGTTTTCATTTGGATAATGTAGCAAATCTTAATCTCAATTAAATGTTTTCCATACCTCTATCCTTAAGGACCATAGTGACTGCACAGACCTCGGGCTTTGTCCTTAGTCCATTACGTCCTCCCACCATGGGTCTTAAGGCTACACTTAGATGTCCCTTTTAGTAAGTTTTACTAGTTTAGTATGGCATAGAATAAAACTTTTCACTGCACAAGTATATATTTTTGTGTCCTATTGTAGGAAAGCAGAAATTTAAACAGAGGTGAAATGAAGGAAAATTACTTTATATAGATTGGTTTTAGTTAACACCGAAACAAATAGAAAAAATCCTAAAAAGCACCCGAAAGAGCTATTAGAATGAAATAGACAGTAGGCTGATAATTTCAATATCAAAAGAGTAAATCATAAAGGGATTAACTTTCTTAGTCAGTGGCTGCGTATACACTCAATAAACTAAAGAGTTTTTTTTAATGAAATTGTGGATAAAACATATGAATAATAATCACGATATATGAGGTGTCGGTGGGTGGGTAAAATTGTGAACACAGTAGATGTTGACTGGTGGAGGGCAATGGTGAAATGAAATATGTGAGTGGAGTGCAATGATGAAATGAAGTATGTGAGTGGAGTAGAAAAAGAAGTAGGGTATGTGCATGATCAGTGACCAGTGTATGGACTGGGCATGCTCCAATGTGTAGGGATTTTGTATTGTTGGTGTTGGTGGATAATGGTAGGGGGAATTGATGTAGGTAGGTGAATGCATGAATTGTCCTGCAGGTGGCAGCAGATGACTGCACTTCCCCTATACAGGGATGTGCTCACAATAAGCTATTATTTTACAGAATATATCCTTGAAATAGCATATCATTTGAAACGCTAAACATATCTGTCATTTCCTAACTGTTATATTTTCCTTCTATTCTTGCTAGATCATAGAATGCAAAGTTAATTGCAAATATGTTTTCTGAGGACCTAGATCACTTTGTACAAAATAAAGTATCATGATATCTAGCCAATATTTTAACCTTTTTTTGTGTCACAAAGGGAAAACTTAAGCTTTTTAAAAAAATTATTCTTTCCTTGCAAGAGATTGTTTGCTATAATTATTATCATTTAGAACTTGCAGCTATCCACAACATCAATTATAGTCCCTTAACAAGTTTATTGGGCTGTTGCACAGTGTTAATCAGTGTTACTGTTAGTCTAAAATGGAAAGACTGTGTCCCTATATATGAAGGTTTTGCTTAAGAAGCATGAGTAGCGCCTGGGGTATAAGTATGTAATTATGTCTCAACATTTAGGTAAGCTATTATTTACTCATATTCTAAGTATGTTATTTATTTTTGTTACAACAGAATATTTATTTACAATTTGTCAATTGCATTTGGATAAGCATGAGCCAATTATTAGAACTTTAGAAGGTTTACTATTTTTTGCATTTTCAAGAACAATGATCTAATTCTTTGAAAAACCAAATGGGCCTGTTCTTTTCCCCTGGAGTATTTTACCACTTTAAATCTCAATTATGCATATGTTTATCACTGTAAGCATGCTTACTACTAGGGTGTTTTGCACCACATTCTGATGCATACTCAACCCCAAAAAGAGTCTGTTCTGTTGTCCTGGTCCCCACCAAAACGTCATGCAACCAAACTTTTTCTACAAAACCAGAAGAGCCATCCCCCAGTTGAGACTGGTGAGGTTGGGGCCTAAGGTGTCGGAAATCTGTGAAGTGAAAGCTGAAACAGCACTGCTCACAGGCCTGCTAGTTTTGAATCCAATAAACCCATTCCCATCAACTCAAGAACCAGTTTCCTTGTTGTACTCTGTCACATGCCCATAACAGTACTGTCGGGTATTAAACAATTGCCACCCATTTTGGAGGCAACCATTCTACCCACTAAAGGGCCATACCTACTTGTGGCAACAGGTAACTGAGAGAATCGGCCGATTCCTTTGATCACTTGTTAGTACAGTACATTAAAATGTGCAGGTTTAATCTCAATCGGTGCTAAAATTGGCCGACTCTACCCTTAGATAAGCTGACTTTATTGCTGATTAGTGAGCTAATTGTTTAAAAATGTGGGTATGGGGCTTTAGCCAATCAGTAACTACCTGGAGGAGGGGTCAAAGTATAGCCATTTACTAACTCTGGGGTGTGGTATCACCTTGGCCTGTAGTACACTGGGTAGTCTGAAAAGGCCTCTACTCATGGCCATTTGTAAGCTAGGACTGGATTTGTGTCTACTGCACTCTACTGCTTTGTTCTTCAATGCTTGAGAGGTTATCATATGAAAAAAAAGCCATCAAAATCAAGAGGACATTGTTTGTTGAAAAAAATGTATGTATGATAAATTGTAGGGAAGACCTTTTTTCATGGTAAATGTGGCAAAATAATAACAAGCAAAACGCTCCATGTTAATGTTCATTTCACCTATACTTATTAAACACTGGCATTAAAAACTTTCAAATTAAATTCTGATCCACTAGAGGTGCCTAGCTGGTATCATAGACATGGGTAAAAATGAAAGCAAATATTGTTCTCATTAAAATAAAACCATAACTCTAGTGTCCAACAAGCTACAGTTCTTTTGACAATATATGATTAAGAAATCTTGGGGAAGTATATTTCCTAAACACAATAATGGTTTGAAGGCATAAGAATTTTAACCAAGAAAGACTGATTATTTAGATTTTAAATTTTGATGACTATTTTTTTAATGTACAGCTCCACAAAGGTTTTTGGTAAAACACCTTGTGCATATAATCAGTTGTATATGAATAGAAGAAAGAAATGGTCACCAGACTGCAGAAGAAAACATCATGGAGGTATTCAAAATTATATGAGCCACTATGTTACATAATGTAAATATAGCAGGGACTTCTGGTAGGTGTAAATATACCTGTTCAGCTTTAGCAGACAGGTTACATCTCCTAGCAAGTACCACTGCTCAGGATAAAATCAATAACCAGACTGATATTTAAATGTGGGAACCTATGGTTAAAGCAAAGAACATTATTAGATACCGTTTGGAACTATACAAGTCTTGAGGATTCGGGGGTTCGAATAGCCATAAGTATAAGGACATCTGGTGACTAGTAAGATGAATAACATCATTGCATGAACGTGTGAGGCCAGCCGGACTCTGCAAAGGAAACTTGTCTCCATGAACTGTGATTGTGAACCTAGGATTTATAGGCTTTTACTACACTGGCAATTGTATGCAATTGATATGTCCACCAATAAACCTGACTCTCAGCCAAGTGCTGTTTGCGTCATGGATATGAGGGCCCATCACATTAAACAGACTACTACTTGACTAGCCAATATAAAGGAAGTTAACTAAGACAATTTGACTGAGAAGTAGGAACAGTTCCCCAATTATTAAGTAATACCCATAACTGCAACTAGCGTTCAATATCATAAACTCTTGTGGTTAACCAAACAATAACTGGTCTCATACAAATGAGGTTGGCTGATGCCAGTGTCAGTAGACCACCCTTTAAAGATTTTTCATTATCGGAAAGTAGCAACACAACTGATAAATGTGTAAATGAGGAGGTAATTTGAGATTTATATGATTTATTGGTATCTGTCAGTTGAATTCAAATACACCCAGTCAATGTTAGTCTTACATGCAACAATGTTGATCACATTAGAATCAGATTTCACTATTATGTACTTGTTTGTTCTTTAATTGCATTTACTGTTTCTATTTAAGCTTGTGATGTAAGTATCACTATCCATTATACCTCGCTTAATTTTCCTACCTTGTATGGCATATGCCGGGGCTCAAAGCCAGATGTCTCACACCTAAGGGGTGGCATCAAAATTCAAGGGCTGTGAAAATGAGATGCTGCATCAGGCTTCAGCAGAATGTTAGTTATAAGCCCATGTGCCACTGAGTGGCTGCAGCATTCTACAACCTATTGCTATCTCATTAAGTTTAAGGATGCTCTCTCTCTTGTAGTTGTATACATTGCATACTCTAATCACCCTATTAGGGCTGATTAACTAATTAATAAAATTAATTAATTAATGAGGTCATTGATGACCTTAAGATATTGTCCCTACCCTTTTTCTATAGCGCTGCAGCCCTGTACCGGCACTACCCTGTGTGGTGGATACAAGCTGTAATATCACTGACCACTGGCTGCAGTTGGCTGTGGGGAATTTTGATGTCCCCCCTAATCATGCCCCAATATTATCCAAGCGAGCAATTAAAATATAGAATAAAATCTTCTAGTTGGGCATAGCCATTATGACACAATGATGCTTTTCGATATGACTATACCCAGGGTCATTTCTTGTGTATACACAAGCTTGGTGAATTATAGCTTCTGCCATTGCCAAGAAGACATCGCTTTACTGCCAGGGACAAAACCATAGCTTAAGGGTTTATAATGCAAAAAGGATAATCATTCTATGTGGCTACCCCTACATCAGTAGTGCTCAATCATTATTATTCAACACAGACTAAACTCAATTTGCCCTAACACGTATGGCTGATCACACATTTTGTCGACAAAAACACAGCATTCACAAATATTTGCTCTGAGTTCATCTGTGTAGAATGCATTTTCAAATAAACTTAGAAAATGATAGAATATCTAGCTACAAGCTGAAAAATAGTTAATGCTACTTTTTCATCATAATCAATTACAAATTATGCCAGCTTTAATGAAAGTTTCTATACTTATCCCATGTGACTTGTCAACATATTACTCTGCATGCATCTTGATCTAGGCAAATCTGTCGGTAAAATAGGGAAAATTGGCTGCATGTCGCATAATTAAATGCTCGCTACAGCGAAATCCATCATGCAGACCACGGGGGAAGAGGAAACACCCCCTTTTTTCTAATTAGATATATTCTAAGAATAATAATAGAGGAATGACCTGTGACATGTAGGTGGCACCAGCTGAGTAACAGTGATGTAACAGGAACGCCAGGTGGCAGTACTGGGCACTCATACATCAAACCTATACCCACCATTCATAAGAATATGAATTACTTGACTTTAACCATTGAATGCATTCCCGGTGTAAGTAAAAATCTTGTATAGAGAAATTTTCTGACACAAAATTATCTATTCAGAAGCAATAAATTTAACCTTTCTATAATTATTAACATTCTTTCAACATGTATGCATCACTTTCATAAACTTCAGTATGGCAACTCTTTTGATGTGGCAAAAGCTACATCTATCACTGTATTTCATATCTATTTTACATTCATTTCCAAGGAAATGAAATGTATAATATACTTGTAAACCATACTTTTTACATGCTAATTCTGCAAAAGTATTGAATTATAAGATTACTTTTGAGACTTGTTGTATTTCTACCAAGCCAAACATCGGTTACAATTGAAACTGTTTTATTTCCAGCTTCCCTGCTCAGGAGACAAGCCAATTTGTCATCTAAATTGTAAGTTAGTCTTTTCTTCAGTATAATCATGAAGTTAGTTACAGCTTCTAGTGTCAGATAGGGTTGAATATTATTATGTGTTGGAAAAAGTTGAAAAATAAAATGTGTCAAAGCCTCTTCCGGAAATAAAGGGATGCAATTAGTGTATTCTTAAATTTACTAAACATTAAACCATTGAAAACACTCTTTGTTGTTGCGTTCCCTGAGGGGGCCTAGGTGCCCATTATGAAAGCATATCTTATCAGTTTTGGTGGTAGGCCAGAGGTTTCCTTATAAATTGTACATGCATGACATTACAGAATACGTATTACAACCTTAAAGTGAAACCTTTCTGCAGCCATCTAAGCACAACTCTCCTGAGCTTATAGCTATCATAGAAACCAAGAATCATCTTTAATTTGTGAAATTTTGGCTGTGTAAAAAATCTTACATTCTAATTATGTACACTGTAAAAATGACATTCAGAATATAGAATAAGACTAAACATGTTTAGAATCTAAACATAAGAAACTACATAAACACTCTCTACTTCTGAATGTGTGTTGTATTATAATATGCTTAGAATCTGAACCCATGAAATTGCAGGTGTCTAAAACACTTTCTACTTCTAGACATGTATTTGATTTACCATGTGTGTAGTTATACTGTACTCCACCATGTGACACTGTATGTCAATGCTGTGTAGTTCTTAGAGATTTCTTTTAAATGTTAATATAGATTAATTATAAAAAAAGGGAATTTCCTAGGTACTGTAGAAATCTTTATGTAATACATTAGAAGTATTTTGAATTTATTTATTTATTTATTTATTTTTTTAATTGTTTTTATTGGGTTAAATGGGTTCAGCATTGCTGATCTTCCACCCTGTCCCCCTTTGTTATACATAAATCATCTTCATAGGGGCGGGCTATTTACAAACTCAACTTATATTACATCACTGCCATTAAAATGGCATTTAGGTGCAGGTATGAGATGGGATGGAATGTGGTGCAGTTGGTGAAGTTAAGCTATTGTTAATGAAAAGCATTACCTATAACACTTTCATATAAGGATTATGGACCATGTTTAGTACCTTGCGTTTAAAAATATCTCTGTTCTCTGAGGTTCTAAATACTACTGGTAAGTTATTCCATTCACACATTGCCCTATAACGAGGGTTCCTGCGGAATCTGTAATGGTTACTTTTAGGGATCTTAAAAAGAACTCCACCATGTAGCTGAGTTCTAATTTCCCTCCTGTCTAGTAGGTCATATGATTTATTCTTCATAGAAAATGCATATTGTAGTAAGTGGGCTTTTCGTCTATTATGGTAAAGACGATGTACCCTACACTTCCTATGTAATATCTCAGTGGAGTCCCTATTTTCATATGCCAGAATATGCTGATTGTATACCACCAACAGTCCTTGATTCTGCAGTTTTTGCAATGACTGATTTTGGTACTTAACTTGCTGATCATATATGAAGTCACCATACTCCAATATTGGAAGAATTGTATTTTTATAAATACACTTGGCAGCATCTAGGGTGACATATTTCCTAATCTTCTTAAAGTAGTTGAGTTTTAGTTGTACATTACTAATCAAAGTGGATTGATGTTCTGCGAAACTAAGGGCTGTGTCCATCAATAAACCTAGGTACCTATATTTATATACCCTAATTAATGGTATGTTATTAATGTAGATGTTATCATCAACAGGCAGTGATCGACTGTTATCAACCACTTTGGTTTTCATCCATTGTGATTTTTTTCATGGAAAATTATCTTGCTCAAGGCTTTTAAGATCTACTCTGTTTAGACACATTTTCCATATGCAGACAGACATAAGAACTAGGGTATGGATCTAAAGGTTCTGGGACCCACTAGATGTATCTTAGTCCTACTTCAGTTTAGAGGTAAATTCTGCATTTCTACATGCATGCTTGAATTTTACCTTTTTGTTGATCAATTGAGATCAGGAAACATGTTTTCTTCTCTGAATTGTAGGTATGTAACATTCCTGAAAAATATCAGTGAAAATTGCTAAAGAAATTGCTATAATTGACTCAAATGCCATATAGTCTAAATACTTTGAAGCTAAGAATTATTTAGGCATTAATTAAAATCTAAACATTTAGACTACAAACACATTGAAGACCTAAACACTTCAAGGTAACACCTAAGCATCACACATTTCTAAACACCTAACCCTAAACACCAATAATTTAAACATGTTTAGGGAAATAAACTGTTCCAAAACTGGATGCTGTGAGGTACATGGAAGTGTTTAGGTTCTAAACACTTGTTTTAACAGTGTAGACTAGAGACAATCGGAAGAAGGACTTTCCAGTATGATATACATAAAAAGCCCACCCTCGAGCTCTGTATACTTGAAATATTAATATGTCCTTTCTATATTATATACTCATAAGTGTTCATTGTTCTTCTTGGTTAGAAACCTTAAAGATATTGGATTCTTGAACATTTTTTCCCCAGTAATTAGCCCTTCCTCCTCACACGTGTATGAATGTAGTTGTCAAAAACAACTTCATTGGGGCCTAGCTTTACATGCGGTGACATACGCTAAGATGATTAAAGGAAACCTTGCACATAAATAATGGATAAATATTTAAGAGTTAAATTCTCCGAGAGTGTCAGTTGTACTATGAACAAATGACATTAGAACTATTTTGAGAATATTCCAAGTACGTACATAGTCATGGAACTTTAAAATTTGGTCTATTATATGTGTTTATACCATAAATTGTATTTTTTACTTACCTATATTCATTTAATAACCTGGGATTCCCAAGTTATTTTGAAGGGGAATTCCCCTGATTGTGATGTAGCAAGGGGAGTACTGAATAGCCCAGAATCTAGGGAATTCCGTAATTTGATTTTCTTTCCTGTATGATATCTCAAATCATTATATTTTGCCGTTTTTCTAGTTTAAACATTTTGAGGATACAGAAGTGAAGTAAAAAACACAAAAATTGGAAGCATGTCAATTTGTGTGTAAGGAATTCTTTAATGGTTGTTCAGAAACATGAACTATTCAATAAATGACATAATGTTAGTGAGATTAACTTAGTTTTGTAGAGTTACTGCATTTAACATTATCATTCATTTAAACATTGAAAAAGTATTTGTCTTAGTTTATAATTCCCCTGGGTCATCCTCTGGTTAAGGACTATAGTAATCTTCAAGCATGAGTGCAGACAACTAATTCATGATTGTTCATGCTTGCAGCCATGTAGAGCAGAGCATGTCTTTTCGAGTTGTTTAGCTTTAGAGGTTTATAAAATAGCCAATATAGATACAGAAGACAAGCTAGTTAAACATAGAAGTGTTCTAGATCCTGTATGAGCTTCATTATTGTTTGTTTATTTGATTATCATATAATATTTATTTCAACTACATCTGAAGAACTTTGTAATGAAGAGATGTTTAAATAAATAAAAATAAAATATCCTGAGGTTTCTGAAGAATGTGTAATAGGACTATTATAACTAATGAAGGTAAGAATAAAAAACATGTTCCTTAAGCTTGTGTTGAATTACTGTTCACAAAAAAAATCATTCATGTCTTATCTTCGATGTACACACTGAAAAACCTATGATTTATCTCATGAAACAGGCAAATACGAGTGTGGTGAGTGTATCTTCTTACTTTATGGTGGTTTAGATTTAGTTGTATAAGCTTTATTGACCATCAGCCTTTTCTGGGATTTTTCAGGGCGTCTAACCAAATGCAAAGTGCTGAGCTAACTCAATATTCAGACCTTTTATAGTTTAACTTTCAACTAATTAGCAATTGTCTGGTCTACTGTTATTCTATTTGATTTTCATTACCTCCTTAAAACTCACTCTTGCCTCATATTTGCACCTCTGCAATTTTCACTAATCTCCCCAAAGTAATCCTCAACATAATGAAATGATTGAAAATTAAAAAGGTGGAAAGCAACTTATAACATAGAAATAAGGCATCCTTCCTGAGAAATGTTGTGGCTTTATATAATTAAGTCTGCCAATTAAGAATGGTCCAATTTTGTGATTGCGGGCTTCTTTGACAAATAGTCAAGGGACTTTTATTCTAACGCTGTGGATGATTAAATGTATGATAAGTAAAGATATTACTAGTAAAATAAATTTGTTAATCTTATAATTTTATGTTAAAATAGATTGTTATATTCATGTAAATGTGGTATGAAAAGCCAACTACTTCTTATTAACTCCAAAGAGTCATCAAAAGTTTTATGGTTTTAGGTCCTTTCTTGGCCGGCAGACCTACAGTAGTGGCGGGGGAATTTTAGGATACCAGCTGTGTAGAGCCCGGATTCCTTGGCTCTTAGATCTTTAGAAAACAAAGGTAATTAGGGAAATGCAAAGAAAAGCTGGTGGGGTAAGATTGGAAAACATAAAAACAAAATTGATTGACTGTAAAAAAACATGGGGTCTAAGGAAAACCAAAAGATGGAAGTTCCTAATACTTCTGATACAGAACACAATGTATTTAAGTAGTTTGCAAAAAGTGTTTTATCTACAGAATTTTGGAATATGCATTGTTCATTGATTTTACTGTTATTTTGAAATTTTCTTTTTTATTTCAATACTTTAAAATATGTATTCAATATCTAGATAGGGCCACTTGTGGCCCTTTGCACAATGGTTTGTGTAACAATTAATGTGTTCATTGCAACAAAACCTTGTCCCCATTAATTGGTATTAGGACATTTTTCAGACACAAAGAAGGCTTTTTAAAATGCTGTTAATGAGTTGTTGTTTTTACAGAATCTATCCTTGACCCATTTGTACCACTTGAAAACCTAAACATTTTCCACATCTCCTAGTAGTTATCCTTTTCTTCTATTCTTGCTAGATCATAGAATGCAAAATCAATTGAAAACATGTTTTTGAGGATCTATATTCCTATACATGTTTTTGAGGATCTATATTCGCAAATAAAAAAATAGATGGCGGTCTGACAAGAGGATCGGGGGAGGAGAAAACTCACTTTACCAATGTGATTTTACAACTGGACGTTCTGAAAGTGCCAACATACTGTGAAAATAAGTCATAGGACCTATATCTACAATACAATACACCAAAACTGTAAACCGTAACAAGCACACTGTCAACAAACTCCGGTTGTATTTTTCTCCCGCCATTGTGTGATTCCTCTATTATCGCTCATGAATGTAAGTGACATAAATCCACATCCATGAACACCAGAAGCAAAAATACTGGATCTTCCTCACAACCAGACCCTATAGTCTCTTCCTCAGACATAAAAGACCTAAACATGTCTCTAGAAGACAAAATCGATAAACTAATTACCAACACTGACACCATTCCAACCATCCGTAGTGACATTAAGGAATTAGAAGGGAAGGTTACCCACACAAATGAAGTCCTGTTACCGGAGTTAAATGACAAATTCACTACTCTCAACGACACGGTTACGAAGCTTCTTGACTCTGACAAGGAACTACATGAAAAGTATGACAATCTGGAATCGAGATTTAATGAACTTGAAGAAGAAAACCGCACTCTGAAGAGAGATATGGAGATACTTAGAAACCATGCTACTAAACATCACCTTGTAGAACAAGCGGATATTAGATCTACTGTGAAACAAGAACTTCTGAGAGTCGAAAAAAGAAGTCACCTACTTATCGAAGGGATGCATGAGAAAACAGGAGAAGATCTAGAAGAAGACATCTCAAGGATCATATATGATACAGGAGCATCAGTATCTCGACAGAACGTAGTAAAGGCATATAGAATTGGACAAAAACCAACAAACCCACAAAGATCACGACCTGTGGTCGCTGTCTTTGACAACAAGGAGTCTAGGGATCTAGTATACAAAGCTCGCAGCAACATCAAAGAAAATCCTCACTGCCAGAACATTTGGATTAATGAAGACCTCGATGAAGTACAAAAAAAAGAGAGGCAAGCCCTTAGAGCTTTGTCAGACCTGGCCAAAAGGGAAGGAAGAGAAGCAAGAGTAGTTGGAGACACATTAATTGTAAGCGGTATTAAATACCAATACCAAACGATTCAAAATCTACCTTCAAATATTACCCTGGAGAATGCCTTCAACAAGATTGACAACGACTACATATTCTTCAACTCGGAACACAGCTTCCTATCTATGTTCTACCCTACTGAATTCGACTTTAATGGAGCTACCTACTCCTCAGATGAACAAGCACTGTCTCATGTAAAAGCCTACTGAAATGGCCAGCATGAGGCAGCGGACAGAATCATCAGGGAAAATGATCCACGCAAGTGTAAAGCGATGTCAAAAGCACTGCAAACCATTCCTCTATGGAAAGATGAGGAGGATGAAGTAGTAGACGGAATTCTTGAAGCCAAGTTCAAAAATCCGCTGCTCAGACAGAAACTACTGGAGACTGGAGACAAAAGGCTTGTCGAATGTACAATGGACAGGAAATGGGCTTGTGCCTGCCCATTCAACTCAGACGAGAGGAGAAACAGGACCTGGAAAGGGTTAAATAAGATGGGATGTAAACTCGAGCAACAAAGGAGAAAGTTGACAAGCACTGGAGCCAACGCCTCTGCCAACCCTCTACCTACGAAGACTCAAGCCAACAAACCCACCGTAAACACTCACGTAACTTCTCTCGAGGATGATGGCATCCCTCTGCTGGAAGATATTCTATAACTATGGACTCTGAAGTTTCTTCCTACCGCAAGTAAAACACCTTAGTATTACGCTAAACATATATTTTTCAGTGATACAAACAAACTTATTCGGTGAAATCGTCCATATTGACATGACCTTCTTCTACCGGATGTGACCCCCGTAGAAACTAGGTCGAGGTTGGAGGTTATTTTGTAAATCGCTGAACTAAATTAATCATCAAAAAACCTGAGAATACACTGTTCTTAGACTGGATATGGCAACAAGAATAATTTTCAGGCGTATTTTGAATTTTACTTCTTGAAGTGAAATATCAAATAATTGTAAAACGGGCGTAAACTATAATGGTTTCGAGATTAACCCGTGTGAACCGGATGTGACCCCTGTACAAAGACTATCGCCGCCATCTTGTTTGTTTTGTTTTGCCTTACTTTTGGAGAAGGATATACCATCTCTTTACCAAGCTGTAAAATACTAACGACACGATGACAACCATCAAAATCTACGGCGACTCACGCATGAAAGAAATGCAAACTTACATCAACCAAATAAACTTTACAGAGGCCAATGTGGAAGTCAAACCCTTCGGTGGATCAGGGATACGAAACCTTGCTTCTATGATATACTCTCAGGCAAAACAATGACCACATGACCTGTATATATTGGCAGGAGGCGCCTGTGATATTACCCGTTGGGACAACAGAGTCCAGAGATATCGGTTCCCGTACAATTCCGTGGATGAGTTCACGACCCTCATGATGGCGGCGCTAAATGAGGTAGATGTGAATTTTCATAAAGCATATTCTAATACCAACATTATCTTCTCACAATTACCGGGAATGGACTTGGATCGCTACCCCTACTGCCTCCACACGGATTTTAGACACCAGGACATCCTAGACGAAGGAATCCCACTAATAAATGCTGAGATTGCAGCAATAAACGAAAGAAACCACCTCCCCACCCCCTGGCTTGCCCGACAGATCCATACATATAGGGGAAATCATCACTTTGCTACGAGGTATCACCTACTGGAGGATGGACTTCACCCCACAATTGGCACTAACAAGTACTGGGCAACCCAATTTGTACACGTCGCCTACCTCTGCAGTTAAACTCATGGACCGACAAACTGTGATGTTACCATATTTTTTCTATAAATTCTAATAGTTTTGTATTTATATATCCTAGGAGCAGACTGTTTGGCCTAGATTGGTTGCTCAATTGATCGAAAGCCACTAATTATACTATATAAGAATACTTACCAAATCTGATGAACCAATTTACTTTTTTCATAAAGGCACAGATGACACTTTACATGCTATACTGGTTGATCAATCGGATAGCAAATCAGAGGATCCATCTGAAACTGAACTATGAATGCCTACCACTGAAAATCGACATTGGACTAACCAGGAACATCTCTTTTTCTGGCAAAATAATTTAAGGACATAATTACTGCAGAAATTGTATATTGAACTTATTGTTACTATGTTTTATAAGGTCTGTTTCTCTCCTCCCCCCCCCCAAATATTATCCAAACTCTCTTTGTAATGGCCAGCATTAAATGCATAGGCCTACCGGTAAAAATTTTCATTCACTTCATTCATCACATCTCAACTATCACCTACTGGTACCAACTCTCTAGGTGTATATTGGTGATCTAAGTACATCAAAGGGTTTGAATCTCGCTTTCTGGAATGTCAGAAGTATTTGCAACAAACTTGATAGTATTAACACCTATATTCAAAACTCAAATCTAAGCTTTATTGGAATGACAGAAAGCTGGCTGCAGGGAAACTATAATTCCTCACTTCTTAATATCGAGGGTTATAATCATTATAGATGTGACAGAATACAAACAAATGATAAAGGCTATGTGAAAAAAGGAGGAGGCCTTTTGCTTTATTGGAATCTTAACACTACTGTCCAAATCCTTGAACAACAACCTTTTACAGTGTCGGATGAGCACATTGAAGTTGTTACAGCCAGCTTAGTGATAAAATGTTCCAGACCTGTTTATGTCGTCACTATATACAGGCCACCCACGGGTAATATAGATAACTTTATAATTGCCCTTCAACTGTTAGTTAAATCCCTACCCCGGTTGAATGATGCTGAGATAATAATAGGTGGTGATTTTAATATTGACCGGTCAAAAACAAATTCTTTAGCAACCAAAAAACTTATAAAGCTAGCTAAAGACTTCTCACTCAGTCAAAAAATTGAAACCTGTACAAGGCCCCTATATACAGCAAATGCTGATAGCTGTATAATTGACCTGATCTTTACGAACTCTGTAAAGAATGTTAAAGCATACACGCTGCCCTGGAATGTTAGTGACCATGTACCTACCTTTATAAATCTTAAGAAAGTAAAAATTAAACATGCTAAGGAAACCTTTACGGGAAGATCTTATAAGAAATTTGATGAAAATATTTTCTTACAGCAACTACAAGATAGAAATTTAGATTATACTTTACAGCTACCTAATGTTGTGGATAAATGGGGATTTTTCTATGAAAATATACTATCGCAATTAGATGCACAATGTCCTGTTCGTACCTTTACTACCAAAAAATGTAAGCCTGACTGGCTTACGAAGGAAATTTTGGAACTTATTAAAGATAAGGATAATGCCCTTAGGAAAGCAACAAAGAGCAGGAACATTGAGGATAGAAAATATGCCAGATCCTTAAGAAATAAAACAAATACAATTATTAGACAGGCTCGCTCTGAGTTTGTTAAAGACCAATTGAAAAACCACAAAAATGATCCCAAAAAATTATGGTCTACTATCAGAACAGTCATCCCAGATCAAGTCAGTTCTAAATTACAATTGGTAGATGATAATGGTCTGGAAATAGAAAACCAGATAGCAGCTGACAAACTCAATACCTTCTTCACATCTGTGGGACAAGATCTTGCTGATGCAATACCGGATATTAATAAGACAAACAAAATAAATAAAACAGAGCAGGGCCCATTTGATTTTGACGACATCACACTTAGTGCTATCCTCAAACAAATTCAAAACATAAAAATTTATAAGTCGAGTGGCTTTCCTTTGATCTCAACAAATGTTTGGAAAATAGTTTTTACAAGATTTCCCCATCTACTACTTGACATTGTTAAATCGTCTCTTAACTTATCTATTTTCCCTGATGTTTGGAAAAATGCAACGATAGCTCCAATTCCCAAAATAACTAACACCAAAACACCTGGTGACTTTAGACCAATTGCCATATTGCCTATTATTAGCAAAATAATTGAACATATTGTTCATGATCAATTGACCTCATACTTCGAGAAAAATGATTTACTATCTGATGACCAGAATGGTTTTCGGAAGAAAAGATCAACAATACAAACAGTATTTGACTATACTACAAAACTGTATCAGAACTACAATAATAAGCTACATACCTTAGCTGTATATTTTGATTTTAAGAAGGCCTTTGATACCGTCTCTCATAAAATACTATTAGATAAATTAAAATCTTACAATATATCTCAACATGCTGTAACCTGGTTTGACTCTTATCTAACAAATAGAAAACAAGTTACAAAGTTTAATGGTGTGAAGTCAACCTCAAAAACCATCTCATATGGTGTACCGCAAGGCAGTGTCCTTGGTCCTCTGTTGTTTATAATATTCATAAATGATGTTTCACAGGTAATACAAAATTGTGATGTTCATCTCTATGCTGATGATATTGTAATGTATAAAACGGTATCCACATTGAATGCTCTAGAAGATATTAACAATGTACAGCAAGACGTTACCCGACTTTCTGAATGGTGTCTTGAAAACAAATTAACCATAAACATCAAAAAAACAAAAACCCAATTCTTTCCGAGTAATTCTCGTGACGCCAATACTGTTTCTCTAAACTTATATATAAACCACCAAACTTTACAACGGGTAAACGTCTTTCGCTATTTGGGTATTGAGATTGATATAAATCTAACCTTTGTACCTCAATATAAGAATATTTTGAAATTAGCGCATCACAAACTTTTGCTACTCAGACGTATTCGTCAATATTTAACCTTGAATGCTGCATTGCTTGTATGTAAGGGGAGACGTCAAAATTCCCCACAGCCAACCGCAGCCAGTGGTCAGTGACATTTCAGCTTGTATCCACCACACAGTGGACTGAGGGTTGCAGCCTGTCGCAACAGGGCTGCAGCCCTATATGAAAGGGGTGGGGATAATATCTTAATGTCCTAAAATGACCTCATTAACTAATTGATTAATTAGTTGATCAGCCCTAATGAGGTGATTAGGGTATGTAATATATACAACTATGAAAGAAAAGTTCCATTCTATCTTTCACTATCTTTTATATATTGATAAAAGGTAGGTGCCTGGCATCCTTAATGAGATAGTAATGGGTTGTAGAAGGCTGCAGCCAGTCATGGCACAAAGGGGTTATAACCAACATCTTGCTGCAGCCTGCCGCAGCATCTCAGATTCACAGCCCTTGAATTTTGACGTCACCCCTAAATCACTTTTCTGTTCCGTCCTGGATTATGGTAATGTCTTCCTCACAGTTATTAATCAGAAGGATCTACAAGCTCTTCAAACACTGCAAAACCATGCTCTTCGCACAAGTATGAACATACAGGATCCTAAAGATGTGCATGTGAATGACTTACATGTTATTACAAATGTGCGTCTGTTAAATGAAAGGAGAATCAAACAATTATTGGTATGTATTTGGCAAAGTCTACATACTAAAAAGGCGTGCATTGAGATAAGAAACAAAGGAGTGCAAACTAGATCTCAGGATGGTTTTACCATCAAGCTTCCTATCCCACGTACTAAGTTCATGAGAAAAACTCCCTACTACTGGGGATCAATTTTGTGGAATGCCTTAGACCTCTCACTACGAAGTGAAGTAAATATTGAAATTTAAAAAAATAAAGTTCATACCCTTATAGCCTCAGGAAACATTGACTGTTCACAAATTGTTACTATCTAACCCTTACTGTGTTTTACTCTTTGGAAATGTTTACTGTTATTTGCTGGCTCTAAATAATGTATAGAATTAAATTTTTCATCCAGTATGTTTCATCCCATTTCATCCCATTTTCATGATTTCACTCTTGTGTATTGTTTGAATTGATAGGAATGTATAAGAGGTTCAACTTTTTATAAAATGTTTGTTTAAATAGAGACTGTTAGAACCCCCATAAAACTGTACAAGATCCAAACTGGAGACTGAGGGAGAACAGACCAAGGTTTGAAATGTCTTCAGTATAAATAAAAATGATTCAAAAAAAAAAAAAAAAAAAAAATATCACTTTGTACAAAATGAAATATATGATATCAAGCCAATATTCTGATCACTGTACTATCACAAAAGAAACATGTAGATAGTTGTATCTTGCTGACCAGATCTATAATCACAAAGCATATTGTATTCATTCTTCCCTTGCAAGAGAGTGTTTGCTATTAATTTTATTGTTATCATAGAATTTTAGAACTTGCACCTTTCCACAACATCAATTCTAGTTCTGCAACAAGTTCACTTGGCTGTTAAACAGTACTAGTGTTAGTCTAGTGACATTTTTTATGATAATAAAATGCAAAGAATACCCCCTATATATGTAGGTTTTGTTTAAAAAGCCAGATTAGTGCCTAGGGTATAAATATGTACTTATGTCTCAATAATTTAGGTATGTTATCATTTACTCATATCTTCTATATGTCTGTTATTCAGTTTTGTTACACTAGAGTATTAATTTACAATTTGTCAATTGCAGTTGGATAACAATGGTTCAATTGTTAGAACTTTAAGGGGTTAAATATTTTTGACATTTTCATGAAGAGCCTGTTTTTTCCCCTGGAGTATGGTACCACCTTTGTTAGCCCTGTATCATTTGTCACCTAGTACGTACATTATCTTCTTCTTAAAGAAGGTTTTGTAAAGGTTTCTTCTCTTGTTAAAGGAGAAGATTAGTCATCCCATACTCTGGGTTATATGGATGTTGACAAATCCTTGTAATAGTCACCAATGGAGGGCCACCTAGTGTGTCAAAGACATACTACTCCTAGTGAGTTTTTTCAATGTAAAGGAATTTTCACCCTCTCCATAAACAGAGGACACAGATGATAAATCTATGCTTCTGTTAGCAAGGTAATTTGTTGTGACAAATCCTTTTAAGAGAAAGAGAAAAGGTGTGTATAAGGTGCACCTGTGCTTACCACTAGAGGGTTTTGCCACACTTATCATTCTGATTATGTGCATGATTAACTCCCCAAAAACATGCCTGTTCTGTAGTTCTGGTCTCCACCCAAAGGTCACGAGACCAAAGAGTTTGGGTTTGGGGCCTAATTTGTTGGAAATCTGTCAAGGAGTGCTGAGACAGCACTGCTTGCAGGGCCCGCTAGATTTGGATATGAGAAATCTCCTTCTTGTACTTTAATTCACATCCATAACAGCACTGTTGGGCATCTCAGCGGATGTAATGGCGGACGTAAGACACTACTATTGTGGCGGTCGGAGTAAAAGCCCAGAACTGAGGGTAATAGGCAAACGGATCAGGACCAAACTAAAGGACCTTCGAAATATAAGACGTTGCTGATAAAGAATAGACAGTTTTGCAATTGCAGATCAACCGTGCAACCATACACAGGTGAACTTTAAAATTGTACCTCCTTGCAAAACTTTGCTGCCATTGTAGCGTACTGACGCACACTCAATATCGCTCACCAAGAAACTGTGTAAACATCAACAATCATGGCCACTGCCACTGTACCTGGGAGATGGGAAGAACTTTGGGATAATAAACAAGGACCCCCTGAACCAGATGCAGTTATCAAACCGGGAGTAACAGGCGAGGGAGAGGGTGAGGAGATCATAACCTTAACGCTCGAACAAAAAGTGGACCTATTACTAAGAAACTCATGTAAGCTCCAAAACCTCCCCGCCCAGCTTCAAAGTCTACATAATGACATTACAACCCTGAAAGCTGCATCTAGCAAGATTCCAGATATTCAGAAGGAAGTTGAATCGTTGAGGGCAAGCTTTAAACCTGAGGAGTTCCATCAAATGCAATCTAGACTGGATAGGCTGGAGCGCGAAAACCTTGACCTGAAACTTAAAATTCTGGAAAAAGATCATGCGGTGTAGGACATCGTCATGGAGAAACTTAAAGACAATCGCTCCATTATAGTTCTAAAGTTGAAATTTTCTTTAAACTTTGGAAAATGGGAGATTAGGGTCTGCACATACCAGAAATGATGAAAAAATAGGGGGTCACCATGCTAACTTTTGAATAAAATGTATCACAAAATGTGATTAATTACTCAAAATTCAGTATTTTCATGAACTTAAACTATATTTACATGTTTTCTAAAAACAGTGATAAAATCCACCAAATATATTCCTAATCCTCTCAAATATGAAGCCAATATATGAATCTTTACAGTGTATCCATAAATCCCCAAAAATCAGGAAATAAAGAAATTTTAGAAAATTTTGATTATTGAAATATTGTAGTAGAAAAGTTAATTTTTTCATAGAAATAGTAATAACAAAAATTTCTAAGTTGATAATTTCTTGAAATTCCTACATTTCATTGGGGTAAGTGTTGGCTATTATTTGATGGGAAAAAATTAGGGGGTCACCGATCTAAATTTTTCAGGAAACTTGATTTTTTACTTCATGTTTTAGACAAAATTTTGAAGAATTTTTGGAAAATGTATGCATTGTAATTTATACTCATATGATATTTTTAAGACTTATGGAACCTACCATCACTTAATCACATGTATCTTTCTCTTGATTAATCAATTTTATATAGATAGGTTGCAGAGGAATCCTGCCTCATCAGGTTAAAGAGGGGCCTATTTCAGGCCAAAAAAGAGGGTTTGGTCGAAAATAATACTTTTATTACAAATAAATCCATAATAAATCAACAACCAGGAATTATTGAAATCTGATTAAATATATGAATTCATAACGTTTTGGACTACATCTTTGTCACTTACTGTATTGCAATTGGATAGTAACTAACAGAGATATGAGCAAAAACACATTTTCCCCCCATAGACTGCTATAGTTAAGCACTTTCACCCATGTCACGCTTCACTGCACACCTATGGTGCCAGGCTGCGCAGAATGCGTGCGTAATAACAAATGGCGCGATTGCCCTTAAACAGCTGGAGGTGAAATCTAAGCTAATAATACAGGGCATGCCTAAAGGAAGAGCTGAAGACCCCTGGCAAGTTGCCCTATCTATTATACACAAGACAGGTTGCCGAATCGAGGGGAGGGACCTCCTGCAAGTCTATAGACTGGGGAGGAGAACGCCTGCTGCCAACCAGAGAGGGTCCACACATCGGCCCATTGAAGTAGTTCTCGTCAACCAAACTACCCGGAATGAGATCTACCGAGTTAGGGCGGTGTTAAAACAGTCTACAGAAATGAAAAACGTGTGGATCAACGAGGTACTTGACGACAAACAAAAACAGCAGAGAGCTGACTTACGAGCACTTGTTGATCTTGCTAAGGCTAATGGCCATGAGGCTAGAGTGGCATGTGACCAGATCATTGTTAGTGGAATCAAGTACTCGTACTGTTCTATAAACAACTTACCAGACGGAGTGAACCTGGAGAAAGCCTTCAACAGAGAACTAAACGGTAAGCTGTACTTTCACTCCCAACACAGTCGCCTATCCAGCTTCAGCGAAGCAGTATTCACCTATAAAGGAACAGAGTACATACACGTAGAACAGGGATACCAGCATCAAAGGGCCATTCACTCTGGAAAACCGGAATACGCGGAGATGATCATCAGGGAGAAGAACCCAAGGATCTGTGAAGCCATTAGCAGGAGATTCCAGCACCCCCCCTCATGGAACGAAAACTGTGAAATAGAGATGGAAGGCCTAGTCAGTGAAAAGGTGAAGAAACCCGAGGTCAGACAGGCCTTACTTGACACTGGAGATCTAGAATAGGTGGAAGCCGCACGTGATGGTTTTTAGGGGGTGTGGGGCAACGTTTAAGTCCCAACCAGTCCAAGATGGCAGCAACACAGGTATTAACAAACTTGGCAAACTCCTGATGGTTAAGGGAGAACAAATCCAACAACAGGCCCAAAGACTGGCTCAGATCTCGGACAGGCGAAGAAAGACCATGGAGCAGCTAGGCACAGTGATCGATCCACAGGAGATGGGGCTGGTGAACGCAGACGTAACCGTGCAGACATGAGGCGCCTGGCCAATGTACTTAACATGTTAAATGGTGTTATGCCTTAAACGATGTTGTGCCTTACAGGGTGGGGCAACAACAGCTAAGCGTCTAAGCGTTACCAAATTCTTGCACGCAGGTCTGTAATTCACCAGTCGGCTACTCTCATTGAACCCAACTCCCTTCAGCTACAGCGGCTGGCCGGGTATATGTAAGTACCTTCTTCTATGGTCGCAGGGAAGTAGCCCAACACGTGTGAGTTGTAAACAACACCGTCCGCTTCCGGGTTACGAAGGATCAAGATGGCGACCTGACCTACTTTTGGAAAACCCTCTTACCGTAAGGCTGTAGAAATTTGCCTTGCCCAGTATCTTGACTGGTATTACGTGTTGTTGTACTTAAAACCTAATAATATGATAGGAACCCCTAAAACAAGCAATTCTGCCCGCCTTAATATAGGGAGAATCACCCGACCACCGCATAGCCTCACCGGACGCCGTGGACGCACATGCGTCAACCCCTAACTAGGTCACAACAACAGAAGCGGGGAAGGTGTAGGCTTTCAAACTTCTACTGATTGACAACTTACACATGGATCACTAATTCCTGGCCTTTCCCATGTCCACACTGTTTAACTTCTGGATCTTCCTGTGGCTGCAGGCACAAGTAGATAAGACAAATCACTCGGAGTCAGAGATTGGTGTAACCCATCTACAGGATGCCACTGTCAACAACCTGGTCTCACTAGCTTGGATTCATGTCACCACGCACCCACACGACCTGGTAGTCATCATGGGCGGTCCCTTTGATTTTCTCCTCTAGGATAATATCAGAAAGAAGTACCACTTTACACGGGAGACAGCCGAAGAAGCTGTTGACCGAATCCTAGGGCACCTTAACGATGCGGACGTAGCCTTTCATAGGAACTTTCCTTCTGCAAATAACTTGTTTGCAGACTTTACTGGTTTTGGTTTACGCCGCTGCCCTTTTGTGCAAGACCCTGACCCACAACACCAACGAACCCTCAACGCGGCCATCGTTGCATTAAACCAGGAGATCACAGCTATAAACAAATGTAACTGGCTACCGTCACTGCCCCTGGGCAAGTGGGTCCACAAACTGAGGCGAACCAAATGCGGACGGGCCCACTTTTGGTCCCACAGGTACCAACTACTTGTAGACGGTTTCCGCCCGAGCCTTCAACTCCTACAAAAGTGGGCCAAGCAGCTCTCCCACCTGGGTCACCAATGTTCTTAAAGAGTGGACCTTACGCAAGGACGTTTTCTTTATCTATTGTAATCATCCCTAACCAATGTTCGATAACCTAGCCTAAGCATTTGGGAATGTTACATTGGCTGCTGGGCCTGGTAAATTCCCTTGGAGCATTGATTAGTATGTTACTAGCTACAGATAACATACAGCTTCTGCCGTTACTTTGTATACTTCTTGATTTTAACTAAGTTTTTGAACCTAAGGGATGGTACCAAACCCTTAGTAAGTGACTGAATTACAAATGGTCTATTGGACCCTCACGCTGTAGATAACGTAAAGTTTCAGCTATTACTCGGTATATTTCTTGTGATAATCCTAGTTTTTGAACCTCAGGGATGGTACCCAACCCTCAGTAAGTGCCTGAGCTATAAATGCTGTAGATAAGTAAATAACTTCTGTACCTGGTTCTTAAAATTATAGAATATATGTAAAGTTCCCCCTGTTACTTGGCATATTTCTTAGCCAACTGCCGATTTTTGTATGTATCAGATGTCTATCTTTGGTAACTGACTGATATCTATAACTAAAAATTGGTAACCTCGACAACAGATCCCTTTAGATGTGATTTGATGTGACTTGTATGGTCAACATAATCATTATGCCTATGACTAGCATAAACATTTGAACTTATGTTTTTTAACTGACCTTCTCTAGTGAATTGATTGACTTATAATTGGACCAAAACGTTATATAGTTGGCGTTGACCAACGCACGAGTAAATTTACGCTACGATCATAGTTGTACATCTATTTGGAACTTTATGTTTAGTGCTCCTACACTTTGCCACTTCTGAGTTAGTGTTATATGGGAATGTTTATCCCCCCCTTTTTTATCTGTTCCAAACTTGTGTGGCTACATGGTAACCTTTACTTGTTTGACATGTGGTGGCCATATAAAAAAGTCAACCAACTGAACTTTATAACTTGACGAATAAGGCTAGGCCTTGCAAGTTAATATTCTTATGGCACCCATGTACCCCATGATATCCTAGAACAGTCTGTGTACGGAGAGCAGGAATTTGTGACAATGGTAAAACGCACTGTAGTAGCGTTCCATGGTACTTTGTGTTTTTAAAATTGCCTTTGGAATGTGCGTAGGGTAAATTGTGAACTCAAGATGATGTCTAAACATAATTAAACTAATATGTATTTACCCACAATCTATGTATAAGTGTCCTCTGTATGAACATTGATCCCCTGTAAGCTGGGTATTACTCTGACTTCTTATGTTCAGTATTTTTGTTCCTCTCATGGTGGTCCCTCCATTAGAAATGGGGACGGGGACCCTTTCACTTTCACTCATTTATGTCACCCATCTCAAACGTAGTATAACTTTAATATGCGGCATAAAGGAATAAGGGTTGGGTTCTGGGATGCTAGGAGCATCTGGGGTAAATTAGATACTATCAAACAGATAATAAGCGATGATGGCCCAGATGTGTTCTCAATAAATGAAACTTGGTTAAAGGACTCTTTTTACACATGGAAGGGTATGATATCATAAGGCAGGACAGGACTACCTTGAATCCTAATGGTCATGTTAAGAGAGGGGGAGGATTATTAACTTATTCTAAACAGGATAGGGACGTCACCTTTTTCCCTGGAGAACTCTTTAATATCTGTAATGAAAATATTGAGATGATGACAACAAAATTAACTTTGAAAAATACAAGACTTTTTTATTTTATCTCATTATACAGACCTCCTGCAGGCAACATATCTGAATTTATACAAACTCTAAAGAACAACCTAAATGGACTAGATCTACTTGGTGAGGTGCATTTGATAGTGGGTGGGGACCTTAACATTGACTATAGTAAAGGAGGAACACTTAAGAGCCTTGAACTTAAGAAACTTATGAGTTACTCTTCTCTAAAGCAAGTTATAGATTCCTCAACCAGACCATTATATGGCACTGCGGTGTTGGATCTTATTATGACTAATACCGATCTTATAAGCAAACAAAGCATACTTGATTGGAACATTAGTGACCACGTTCCTGTCTATATAAACCTAAAAACACAATCAGATCCTAAACCCAAGAGCAGCTTCACCGGTAGATCCTACATAAATTTTGATGAGGACGAATTTACTCGACGCTTACAAATAACTGATTGGTCTGAACTAGACAACATGGTTGATGTTGAACAATCTTGGAGCTTTTTGTATAAAGCTGTTCTTGGGATTGCTGATGACATGATACCGGTCAGAGAGTTCAAAGCTAACAGGGACAAACCAGCCTGGCTCACACGTGAACTAATTGAGTTAATGAGGCACAGAGATCTGGCACTTAAAAAAGCAAGAAAAAGTGGCTCTGATGCTGAGAAGGCCAAAGCTAAGACGGTTAAGAATCAAACTAATATCGCTGTCAAGCAGGCAAAATCGGTCTTTATTAAAGAAGAATTAGAGTTAAATCAAAGAGACCCTAAACAATTTTGGAAAATCATAAAAAATCTAGTTGAACCTGCCCATTCCTCGATCACTACTTTTAAAGATGATAATAGTAATGAGATTGACCCGGCTGACATCCCTAACATTATAAATACTTTTTTTGCAAATATAGGAAATAACCTTGCTAAGGAAATACCTAAACCCGATAGGGAGCCAGAGGTTCTTGATGTCCCGTTACAGCCCGCAGGCAAATCCTTTAGTTTCACACCTTTTACTTTGGCATCTCTGATCCGGGAAATAAATAATATCTCTGTTTATAAGGCATCGGGGATCCCTTTGATCTCCACCAGACTTTGGAAAATAGTTTTAAAAACTCTACCTACTTCCTGCTGAACATTTTTAATAAATCTATCGAGACCTGTGTTTACCCTAGTTCCTGGAAATGTGCAACGGTTATACCTATCCCCAAGGTTACTAAACCCTCGGAAGTGGGTGAGTTCAGACCCATCTCACTGCTACCACTACCTGGAAAACTTTTTGAAAGACTTGCATACACACAAATCGTTGATTACCTGGACCGGAATAACCATATCTACAACCGACGTTTACCGAGCACTAAATGACAATGACATAATAGAAGCAGTTTATATTGACTACAAGAAAGCTTTTGACACCGTAAATCATAAACTACTCTTAAATAAACTTTTCAAAATTAACTTTACGGCAGATGCAGTGAGCTGGGTCAAGGACTATCTCGGCGGACGTAAGCAAGCTACTTACGTAAACAACTGTACCTCTAACCAATTACCTGTAGAATGCGGCGTACCACAGGGTAGTGTGCTCGGGCCGCTCAATTTCCTGATTTATATAAATGATATGGTTCAACAAATTAAAAACTGCTCGATCTACTTATATGTGGATGACATTCACGGGAAGAATTTGAACTCATACATTCGACAGGCTCGGGCTTGTCTGAAACCACTTCCTCTAAAACGTGTCAAGGAGTGTAAGTCTTACTCCACCATTATCCCTGAAAAATCATAGTATCATTATACTACCCATAGCAGTGGGCGTGTTAGGTAATACTTTTGCGCCCACCTCAAAGTTTCCCTTCCCCTTCTGGCGTGTATATAAGTGTAAGTCAGGGGGTGTTAACTATATTGTGTCACAATAGTCCCGTCCGCTCATAGTTCTCTTCACACGCCCAACCTTCTCGGCGTCTTAACGTACCTACCCTCCATTCAGGCACCAATATAATTGCCAGCAGTGGCGTACCCAGTCCCCCCCACTCACGATTGGATTAAGGAATTTGGCTCCACAATCTGAAAATTTCGTTTGGAATTTCTTATTATATTACTTCTCGTGTTCTATCAAAAATGAGCCTATAAAAAATCCGCCATACAAAGTTTAAATGCGCGACACAACCACCGACCGTTCATTCTTATTCATTTACCTTTAAAAAGGGCAACTTCAGGGCTACACTGGCCTTCCCACATTTGTGCATATAATCTATAAACGCCGGTTGATATTGGTTTCCAAGCTCAACAAAAATAATACTCAGTTTCCTGACCTAATAAGAATAGATGAGGCTGAAGCGCAGAAGGAGTAGCCTATAGTGTGCACACAACTAGGGTAAAACAGGGTTGTATCGCTCACATTGGTAGGCCTATATCATTAGCGCATTTAGTTTTAATAGCCCTTACATATAGAAACAAAAGTTATATAAAATCAAAATAATTCATAATAATTAATCAAATGCGTAAAAACAGCGATAAAGCGTGATTTAACTTTATAACCTCTATGATTAATCAATAATGAAGCAATTGTCTCCCATGATGTTGGGTACAACCCTTATCATGAAATGAAAGTAATATTTTTGAGAAATCTTATCACATATATCATATCAATAATGGTTTTCCATCCCCTGAAAGTGATGTCCAATAGGCCTATTTCTAAAAAAAAATAGGGTTAGTTCAACCAAACTTGTAGCTAAAAATTTTAAGGGCGTATTTCCAAAAAGCAAATATGGTTTAAGCCTGTTTTAAACCAGATTTCTTAAACTCGCTTGTGAGACTCGTGTAAGCATTATAAGGCATAAATAATTTGGTCCCAACGTTAACCTTTCCCAACCTAGCTACTGAACTCAGTAACAGAATAAAACACGCTAACTAATACAATTCACAAGTTATAGCCTCATAAACCTATTCTAAATTTGTATATTTCGCCCTATTTATTGTTTACCATTTCAACTAGAACTCTCCACCTTAACTTTGTTTTAAGGTCCTTCATGGGCAGATCCGGGGGGGGGGGGGGGGCAGACGGGCTTTGCCCCCAGGCCCCCCCCCCTCTATAAATTCCTGGGTCCACCCCTGCAACCCCCCTGACCAGCCCGTGGGCCATCTGGTCATTTTAACACCATTATTACAAATAAAACTTCCGAAAAAAATGAAAATTTAGAGTGGTAGGAGCTAATCGAGTGCATCAAGTTCGATTAGATCCTACCACCCAGGTCTGGCGAACTCATCTGTGCCATATTCAGTTCATTGCATTTCATTCGTTGGTTGCACAACCAGACCCACTAACCTACAGAGTTTGCGACATATATATACCGTGGGTGTAATCGGGGCAACCAGAAAGGTGTTTACCAAAAAGAGACACTTTGTAGCTTCGGTCCTCGTGTTTCAGTGGGTTTTCCGATTTGGAAAACAAGCAATACCACAAGTTATTAATTTTGATCGCCCTCAATTGTCACTGATGTGTCTCTATCAACTTCAATTTACATTGCCCGTCATCGTTTTCCCCAACGTAGTTTCGACGTATTTGGTCCTGCGACCGGAAGGACCTCTAGACGGCTTTTCGCTGGTTTCCGACGTCATCGTATTATTGAACCCGGTGGATTTTGGCTACCAGCTATCTCTCCCGGCCCCGGGTTCGAATCCCCTTCATGCCTTACGTTTTTCGTTCATCCATCAGACTTGTATTATCAAATTAATGATAAGGATAGGACTACTCTGAACCCTAATCGTCATGTCAAGAGAGGAGGTTGATTGTTAACTTATTTTAAACAGGATCGGGACGTTACGCTTTTTAAAGGAGAACTCTCCATTTGTAATCGAAAAGTTGTTAAATCAAAAAGACCCTAAAAAAAATGGAAAATTATAAAAAAAAAAAAAAACCTGCTCGAACCCGCCCTCTCCTCAACTACTACTTTTAAACATGATAGTCCTAATGGTAATGAGACTGATCCGGCTTAAATTCCGAATATTATAAATTTATTATATATACTTCTTGCAAACATTCTAAATAACCTTCTTTCCCGATCTTAGCATCTGAATAAACAGGAGACACTGGGCATCACACTTCATTTAAATTAATTGTCTCAGTTAAATATGACCATTAGTTAACAAGTTCCATGTACTTTTTAAGTAACATGACAGAAAGCATTTTCGCGATTCTGCAGCTATCCCTCGCTCCCCTGTTCCCTTGTGCATAACATTTCCTAATAAACCAGGTCCATTCCTAACGGCGGCAAAGTTTGGAAGCGTCCATCATGGCCGGCCTTAATCCATTAACACCCATAAGTACCCGGAAGCACCCCATCTAATCTGTACCCCCCTCTGACATCTGACAAGGGCAGGGGCACAATCTTGGTAATCACATAACTCACACCAAACCCACTCAAGAGCGACACAGGTATCATGCTGGGTGTCATCTGACGGACTCCCCGCCATTAATCAGGGGTTAGTTATCGAGTTAACACGGGCCAGAGTTGCCCCATGCAGGCTACTGCTGGGTCGGGCACTTCCATACCCAACCTACGTTCGCCTGCAGCTGCAAAGCACATGTAGCTAAATCTTTGACAGGCCTATTTCACCCTACCATCCATCGCCCCTCCCACCCGGAAAACCATTTACCCTTACCATCCATAGATGGAGTATTAAAAGTGTTTGAAATTAACTTCTTTTGAAGTCATCCGTGAGAGATGAGATTCATTAAAAATTCATTAAACATTTTCTGTATGGATAAAAGGTACCTCCCGGCCTATATAACTACCCTAAATAATTCACCTTAAACTGGGTCTAAGCTGGTTAGATATAAAGCCGACCTTAAGGTTTGAGACTAATTTCAGCCAGTCCAGACTTAAATCGGCCTGAACTCCATATAAACCACCTGCAAATAAAACCTATAAATATCAGGCAGTAATGGCATTTACAGGCTTTCTCACTTCTCATCCACAAGTTAAGGAACCCCATGCCAACAATTCATTTTGAAGTCTGCCTTCCAATTCAATTAAAACAAGCCGACACCCTAACCAACGAAAGCTTACTAGCAAGCATACGCCTAAGCTTATACTCTTCGCACGGCTTTTCTTTTGGCATTAACGTAAGGTTTCTGCACGGAGGTCAAAACCTTTAGATCCCAGGTGCACGTGGCGACTGTCTGTCTACTCCTTCCCGTGACTGGGAAAAAGTAATAAAAGACTAGAGCGGTCTCTAGCCTGCATCAGACATGGCTCCAACAGTATTCATACTCCTCCTTCGTGGACTCTTTATCCTGGGCACTGTCTCAGCTAAGCCATGCCTATGCACCAGTACGGTAAACCGTTTTCGTACCAACTATGGTGTAGTATTCGAGAGTAAACCGTCCATCCACATAGGTAATGAGTACTTCACTACCGAAGTCGATATCATTTTACCACTTCCTCCTTCTCCCAAACAGGCAGCCGCACTAAATTGTAGACACGGCGCTACCCTGGCAGCCGGTTCAATGGAACAGTGTCGAAAAATCCAACTTATGTTGAATAACATAACATCTATTGGGAAGACTATAGCAGCAAAGGTCACCAAAGGACTCCGGGAAGTGCAATCAATTTTGGAATCGACGGCCCAGCCAACACCTCCATCAGCAAAATCCAGGAAGCAGCGGGCTCTGATTCCAGAAATTAGCAAGTTCTCCGAGACTTTATTTGGAACGGCCACACTCGATGACTTGAAGCAACAGACTCGTGCTGACCAGGTAAATGCCGATGAAATTGGCTTCCTCGATGGCAAAATAAATGCAGTCCTAAAGGTAGTTGACTCCACTTTGGAAATCCAACTCCAGGCCATCATAGAGAACACTCATTCCATATACAATTTGTCCCGAGGACTCCAGGCTTACATTAGTAACCGGGAATTGATGGTCAGGTTGATGCAAGATTTGCAAGAATTGCGTCTACTGGATTTTAAACTGGACTATTACCTTGATGTCTTGCTACAGGCTATTCGCGACCTAACGGAGAACAGGCTGAGTAACTCTTTGATATCGGAGACTGATATGAGGAAGATTCGGTACCTTTTCCTTTCCAAGTCCAATCGTTCAAATATTTATATTCCAAACACTCGCGACATGTATAGAAGTGTAACTGTTTTAGTCCCCCCGGTTTTACAGCGAAATGTTCTGAAAACTATTTTGAAGATTCCCGTTATTTCCTTAGACAAAATATTCAAGGTTCTAAAAGTGAACACCTTCCCTCTAGCCTTCCATGGGCATTATACTCGCCTCTTCAACACACCGGCTTATTTATTGGTGTCCGCAACCCAATACACGGTATCCTCCAACCCAGATCTGGATAATTGCCATTCTCCGTTTTGTCATTATGACCTACCAATTCGCAGGCTTTCTCCCTCGTCGTGCCTCATTTCTATCTATCTACGTGATCATGAGTCTGTCAAACTTTATTGTGATTTCAAAATACTCATTCAGTCTAATTTCAGAAGGTCGAACATCCAAGTCATTGCAACAGGGACCTATTTGTTCTCTCACATAGACGAGGTCGTTGTGCGCTGCCCCAACCGAACAACAACCCATCCTGGATGTGAATCGTGCGTTCGTGCCTTTGAATGTGGTTGTTCTGTGTCCGCCAAAGAATGGGAAATTCCAGTCTCAAGTGTTAACTGTTTGCCTTCTACAGCAGGCCCCTTAAGAACAGTTTTCCCCGTCAACCTTGCTAGTCTTCAACACCTCAACCTGTCACTTAGCCGACTTGTGAACCCGGATTTTTCGTACGATAAACCATTCCCAATTTTACCTCTTAGCCCGCAAATGCGAGTCCGCCAAGAGGATATTTTTAAGCGAGCAAAAGACAATTTCCTTTCCCTCCGTACATACATGAAAGAGATTCGACTGAATGAGGTCGAATACAAGAAACTTCGTGGTGACTTGCATCTTCCCCACGTACCATTCCTCCCCCCCAGTGTGCACGGTACTGTTTACCTGTTGAACATTGGACTTACTTTTATAATGATACCAGCACTTTTTGTTTTCATCTCAATTCTGTATTTCAGACAACGTAGGATTCAAAGCGCATGCAGACGCTTGACTTTAAATTGAGTTGGTTATATATACATTAGCTATTAACTCTTCCTTTTATTGCAGCTCAAAAGTTATCAGTTCTCATTCATGTTCGATTTTTGTTGTTTAGAATATATACTCGCCCTCATAATTTCGTCACACATGTACAGCTGCAATTCATTCACATTATCCTCATGAATTCCCATTTATAATTAGTCACAGCCACATAAGACTACACACGTTCATGATATCAAAATGTTTTATTGTTATGCATGCGGAAAAGGTTTTATGATGTCCACGTGTCAACGTTTCGCCTATTTTCCCATAATTGTATTTACTGACCATACACTAATGTACATATGTAACTCGAAAGCTTCGTGAACATATGCATTTCACAATTAAAATTTTCCCATATCTACTTCAAACATATCGTACACTTTTATATAACTGTTCATCACACCCAAGAGTCTACGTCAGGCATGCAGCCCAGTTTTTCGGCTGGGAGTAGTTCTTGGGCCATGTTGTTCCTGTTGTTTATCAGGCAAACGCTCGCTCTACAAAGTCTGTGCCTGAAAAATTTGTTCAGGCGCACGCGCTCCGTACGAGGAATCTTGACTTCTTGCGGGAGTTCCAACGTCAAGGGTTCGTCACTGCCATTCAGATGGACCGTGAGTGGGCCCGACCAGGCGACGGTCAGGGCCTTGGACAGGATGCTCGGTCTTTGGATGATCATTCGTGGGCAGGCAGCACTTCCTACGGCTTCCATTTCGGCGGGAATGGGAGCCAGTGGAAATAGGAGCGTTTCCCATCGGCAGTAGATTCTCAGACAGCACTGCACTGTAGCCCTCCGACGTTGACCCTGCGCCAACGAGCGACAGCCTGCTGCCAATTTCCAGAAGATACCGATAAATTTCCACCCCAGGTATATCACTAACAAGAGAAGCAGCCACTGATGGTCGGATTGGTCCGCGGGTTGGAGGTGACTAGGTCTCAGCACTGGCCTTTCCTCCCGAACAAGACGCAGACGCAGACTTGCGTTTAACAGTCGCTCGATGTCCATGGCCATCAAGTGGCTGTTCTGAACCAGTGTATAGTACAGGCACATACTTATACCCCCCACCCCACACGACATCACAACTCCCCAGGTACTGTAAGGGCTTCGTCTAGTCTTTAGCGAAAAGTTAACCCTCGGTCGACAACTTAAACGCTAGGTAAGGTACAACTAAAACGACTTCTTCTAGCCGGGGGCTTCACAAGTTTTTACACTGGGTAGTGCGAAGCACGTCTAATAGGCCGCTATTTTCTTCAGAGAGCCGATCGACAGGGGGTTCATCTGAAATGACTTCTGTCGCGTTTGACACCGGGACACGCGTCTGTGATGACCGCGTCCACCTGTTGGCCATCTGAGGCGGCGCATGTCAACTAGCTTCTGTGTCAGGTCCCTCACAGGAGTACCGCGGCACGCGGCCCGCGGGGTAGTCTTAACACTTCTTGACACGTAACAGGCCTCAGAAGGGGCGGCGGTGAGGGTGTCGCTGATACCCCATGTACTCCCCGTCACGGCTAGCACGTAACTTATGGTAAAAGTCTCTCTTACCCCGTCCACACCCCGTCACGTCTACCACGTAACTTATGTTCAAAGTCTTGCCTCATCGATAAAAGATCGCTTTCACCAGATCATGTATCCACAGGGGGGCCTGCCCGGCATGTATAAATACGGCGTGGCATATGGCTATATAGATCACTTGAAAACTTGCTGCCACCATGAACGGGTCAACTGATTATAGTGACGCTGTTCTGTCAAACCCGTCAACGAGCTCATGCAGGATCTTGACCAGGAGCCCCAAACCGGGAGGTGAGAAAATAACCGATCATGATTCATCAGCAGGCGTAGGTACTCTGCTGTTGGATATGTCTGCGGATGCGCGTCAGTATGGGTCTCAGAATGGGTTTCCGGATCTCTCTGCGGATCAGTCTCTTCACGACTCCCTGTACGCGGAAGAGGGATCCACCCTCAACGACGTGGACCTTAGCCTTGGTGGTTCCCAAGGCGGTACTCCATCCGCATCGTCGTCCACGCCCTCCACGCCCTCCACGCCCTCCACGCCCTCCGGATCCACGCCCTTGGGGATGACGCCCTCCTCGTCGCAATCCCATCCATGGTTCCCCAGCTCCACGTCCAGAACGTCGTCCACGCCCGGACCCTTGACATCGCAAGGGTCGTTCTCGTCGACGACGTCCCAAAGGTCGTTCACGCCCGGGCCCTTGACATCGCAAGGGTCGTTCTCGTCGACGACGTCCCAAAGGTCGTTCACGCCCGAATACTCGTCCTCGTCCGGCCCCTCCACGTCTACAGCTGAACCGTCCATGGCCCATTTGCTGGCCAGGATGGAGGAGCTGGAGAAGAAGTGCCGAAGGGCGGAGGCTGAAGCGGCTGCGGCAAAGGCCCAGGTGGAGGTGCTCGTGAACCAAGCGAAGCCAGCTGCAGCTGACAAACCACCCAAACCACGCAATGAAATATGTGTAAGTTCTAAAGTTTGTTTTTACAGCTTATAATTAACTAATAATCTCACCTTGAAAACGTTACCGTTTAATATAGTTCTCGGTTTCTTTAGAAATGATCTCATTCCTAGTATAGCCCTGATGTTCTTCTCTTTTGCCGCGCCGCCAGGGAACATCCCGGAAAACAACGAAAATCCGCAATGATTTCGTACACTGACATATAGTTAGAAGTCCACTATTAATTATTGGCTTATTATATTGTTTGTAGGAACTCGTTCGTTCGGCCTACAAGGCCAAGAGCGGTGAGCCTGCTTGGGGATTCAACCTGAACCCTGGGTAAGTTGATTACGTCATAACAACATGAATAGTACAGAAAATAATATTGTTTTTAAGTAAGCAATGGGTAATGTGTTCCTGAACAACAGAAGCTGCAGCTGAATATAAGTTTTGCTGTTGTTTTTTTTTCATGTTAATAGAGTCATAGAGCACTTGACGTGATGCCGATGAATTGAACAATATAAATATATTCCAACATTCAGGGCGGGGATCAAACACCCGGATAACGTTGCGATCATCAAGGCCGTTGTTGACAACGTGTGCCTGGGGCCAGATACCCCCAGAGAAGAGGTGTTAGGTAAGTCCCATAGGTAGCAAGTTTCTTTGTTAACTAACCTGCAGCTGTACATTTCATGCATCTAATGTCCATGATTCCAAAGTATTGGTCCTTCAATTAACACAAATTTTAACATGCTTGAAATGCTGGAAATCTGTTTTTAGTGTCTAAATAGGCTCCACTTACATTGTAAATTGTTACTTTTATAATTTAAGTTATCCTCCCAGTCATCTGAAAAAAACGTAAGTTCTATTATCTGGACAAAGAAATATAATACCGGTGTAATGATGGTTTTAATTCGTGAATAATATGTTGACCCTCACTTTGCATTTTTAACATGTATTCCCTTGATTTATTGCTTTTATATTGCCTTTGTCTACTTAATGGCTCCAGTTTTAAGCATACTTCATGTCCTTCCTCTTTTTCTAGCTGCTGCCAACACCTACTTCAAGACCCTCCAAAGCAGGGCCAACAGAATCCGGAAGAACCGAATGAAGGCTGACAATGAAAAGGCTATCATCCGTCACCACGTGAACGAGGTAAATAAATTTTTGTTACAGACTTCCTCTATAGACCACAAAAGTCTGACGTCACGGACCCCTCCCGCAACACGTGTTGGGCCTAAACCTTTTACGACCGGCCCCGGTAACCCTACACCCCCGGTCACCGGCCCGGCCCGCCCTGGAGGGGGCACCGATAACACCCGGCTGGACCGCGGTCACCCGTACACACAGACAATAACATTGCCTATAACTTTGATATTTATTAACTCTTTTTCTTTTCAAGTATATCATAATGCACATTGATAGTTCCCCTATGAAAATACATGTTTTCATAAGTTTGCGAGCATTATTAGTGGAAATAGCAAATCTGACAGCTGGGTCCTACTAAAGTTCATAGAGGGGACCCCCGGCCCAGCCCGGCCCATGTTTAGGCACGGGAGCAGCGTGCAGTGACCGTTAGGGGCCCGCCTGACATCATGGCTTTTGCGGACTATTGTTCTCAACATTGTTTGACGTAGTTCGATTCAGGCAGGCCGAAATTTTACACTTTTCAAGTGCAAAGCCGAGGAGAAAGAGTAATGTCTATGGTCTATGCCGGGGGTCTATGGTATAGGGGGTGTGACTTCCCGGGGACCCACTCGGTTCAAAAAGGGGTATACGTACGAACTGCGGTCGGAACTATACCGGGGGCTGTAGCTGTGAATCGGCAATTTGGCTTAAAACAGGGGGCCCGGCTGTGAAATGATCTTATGGTTGTAACACTGAAACTTGGGAAACAATTATAATTTTTTTACATTATGAATTTTTATAGAGCACTGTAACCTTACTTGCTTCCTTGGACAATAATCTTGACATACAATTAGAATGGATATGACACAATTAATAAAAAGTGCCTGTATGTTATAGAGACCAAGGATAAAGGAACGCTTTTGAAATGAACTGCAGTGACCAGCTTTTAAATTAAGGCAACTGAAATATTGAAAAACTTGTTTGTGTTTATTGGATGTTCTTGACCAAGTATGTCGTAACTGTATTAAAATAAAAAAGTGTCTTTTTAACTTTGCAGAAGCTCAGAAGACGGATAGTGGGGTTGGAAAATATCGTCACAACGTGGGACGAAGCTCGAAAGAATTCCGTGAGGCGCCTCCTCACCCCCGACTACACGAGCGACGAGGAGCGCGGACTTTATTTTCCGGTCGACAAAGACGGGAAGACGACCAAGCGATATCACCGCCGCGTCAAACCGCTCGTGTGGGAGAGCGATGAGCTGAGTGCCTACAAAGCCCACCTGGACGAAATTGAGAAAAAAGAACTTAGCCAACGTCAGCGGGGCGTTAGAATGGACAAGAAGCGGAAGGATGTCCCCGACGATAATCCAAAACGCCAACAGCCTCCTCCCAACACCCCAGACTGGGCGGTGAAGCCCGCGTATCGGTCGGGTATCGCCGATGCACAGCCAATTTAACTTATTTCTGTTTAAAGCTCTATTTTATGTGATGTTTATGTTTATCATCTTTATGTTTTCTTTACACTACGTTTAATTGTATGGTCTGTGTCACGCTGTATGTTAGGTCTTTGTACTTTCTTCAATTGTATAGTCGTTTTATAAACTTTTATCAAAGAACTTTGCGCTTCTTGTTTTGATTGTGGCATGCTCGATAAGCAGGGAAGTATTTCTATAGATATGTTGGTTGCCTAAGACTCGCCTTATATTAGTCTAAAACCGTACGCGTTATCCAGGTCCTTCTCATAAGTGAATCTTAAATTTATGAATACTTTTTATTTACGATACGAAACGCATTTAACTATAATGACCTGTCATTTTGTTGAAAACCCGAATGTGCTATTTCTTGAAGATAGACCACGAACTTGAAATCGATTACAATACAACACTTTTTTGATGAGTGTTATGGTACAAGGTCTCTACCATTAGAAGAGCAATGGAATGACACCTAGGCCTGTTATCAATAATAACATAAATCAATCATAAAAAGTGTATTTTAAACAAACATAAGCTCGATATACGATTTTTAAAATGATGCGACATGAATCATCTCTTCGTACTTATTTCGCAGTCATGAAAAAATAATGTTGCATGAAGCCGGTTTTAATTAAGAACTGTTACTTCTTTTCTAGTGGATCCTTTTTAGTTAGATTCCATGCAGTAAGGTGCAAAAGTAATTTTTCAGAAATTTTATTATGATCAAATACATCGCTCCCAGTAGGACCTATCAAAATTTACAAGTGACCATGTAGTCTCCTGATGAACCCGAAATACTTTCTAGGATTTGTAAGGCACGGTGACCTATATTCTTTCTGTGAGAGAATAAAAAAACCTCATGCATATAGTGTAACCCTTTAAAGTGGGAGTTCTCCGGGAGTTATGTATAGGTAACTTGGAGCTTCTGTGACATTGCAAAATTAATAATTTAAAAAACAAACAAGTCAATTTAGGTGTCGAGATTTATTAAGGGACGATAGCTTAATTAGCTATAGCCATAATTTCGGTTGGAGCCCGATCGCCAGATTGTGGCGTTAACCACATTTAATTCCACTACTAGTTTTGGTTGCAGACCTAGTTTAGCCTCAGGCCCCTAAATTAGGGGCCTGTCTCACAGATTACCTAAGGGGTTGACCCTAGCCCGAGCCAGAGTAAAAGCGCTCTTGTCAGCGTCATACTGCTCTTTCCAAAACCGAAATTTTATTTAGCTACAAATTCAATTTATAATCATAACACTTGTATCAATTGACGCACGTTCGGCAGCATATTGGTAGTAAACACACAAAAATACAACATTTTTCACACAAGACTTAATCAAGGTCAACACGGCTTAAGTCGACTGAAGTATTAGTACTAATTGCAAGCTCACCGGGCCGGTATTTCCCCAAAAGAACAGGCTCTCCTATGCCTATACCCATGGTAACCAACTGGTAGCGTATAATGTCCTTAGTCATCAATCTTGTCAACATGATGTCCTTCAGTTTATTAACCTTTAAATGTGTGGGCAGTCGTGTCGATGTGCCGGTATAGCAGTCGGTCATTTGGATGACACAGTTAAATGTGTATCGTGCGCCTAGGCATATATTTTCGGCTTTAGTCAGTGTGATAGGATCGTCTGTTTGAAAGATATAATCTCCAAAATGTCCAGGGAACGTGCCTATTTTAAGCCATACACTGTGATTGCCCGAGACAAGCAAGTATACACGAAAACGAGCATCTGCGAAGATGCGATTAATTCTGGAGCAAACAAAGAATATGCTAATAATTATGGCTACGGCGAGGATAAGAAGAAGAGTGTACGAAGAGAGAAGTACCACAGTTGGGAATTCTTTAATGTTTCCGTCTCCTGGGTTGGCTTCAGATCCAGTGTCAGTTACGGTATGGTCCTGGTCCAACAAGGCTTGCAGGGTGTCATGAAAGGTGAGGCCGGTCATCGCATCGTGTTTTGGTGGAGGGTGACCGGTAAATGGAGCAGTGAGGTTGACCAACCGGGTACGGGTTACTCCAGGCTTATTGTGAACGACCCTAGGCCAGTGTCCGCCACTGGCAGCTCGAACAAATTCCACGCATGATACAAGAACCAAGTACGCGGCAGCTATATATTGAAAAAAAAAGAAAGAAGAGAACATGAAGGTTGTCATCTCAACTTTAAACAAACACCTTCGTTCCAAATTACCATGGCCAGGCTATTCAAACAGACAGAATAAACTATAACTGCCATATGGCCACACCCTAGAATTCAGAAAACTGGCCATATTATTTAATTAGGAAGGGCGACCCCCAGAATGAATACATATGTTTTACCTATTTTGAATAATTTGGAAAGTCGGCCATCGACTCGTATCACGTGTAGAACAAAAGTAATTAAGAAGATTCTCACCAAGGGTGGCACTCAGGATTTTGACACTCATGATATTCACGTAGCCGTACACCAAACGCACTATATAACGAAATAAGCTGGCCCTAAGTAGTAGCAGAAAGCTTAAGGTTTGACCTTCGAGCTAAACTTCGAGCTCAGTTTTCAAGGCAGATGAAATCCTATGACCAGTCGACCTGACGGCAGCCGATGCGTTTCGGAAGCTGAGGAAACTTCACCGCCCTTTAATGGATAGACCCTAGGTTTTAATGGCAGGTGTCATGCCCTCACCAGTCCAGACGGCGGACGATGCGTTTCGAAAGCTGAAGAAACTTCACGCGCCCGACAAATCACGACAACGCGCTACCGTGACGGCCAGGCTGGAGGCGACAGTAATCTCCTGGTAATACTGTGGCAGGCTGTTCTCGGCTTTAATTTCACACGGGTGTCTGAGGTTAGGAGCTCGAGTGCAACTACCCCTGGGTCGGGGCTGTGGCATGTCGCGGCAATTCGCGGCTTTCAGCTGGTGGGACCATAGGCGTCGGTCTGTACCATATATAAATACTTGTGTCGCGGTCGCAAATGGGGAAGGTTCATCGCCCTGAAGTGCTGCTGTCTAACTCAAGTTCGCCATGGCCTCGCGATCGTGGTGTTTCAAGGGTCTGACCAGTGACCAGGCAGAAACCAGAAGAAATATGGACACTAGCCGAAACCGATGGTGCGACACATGTAAACGTGCAGTTTCAAAAAGTACATATAACAGGAAGCATCTTATGGAGCATGGTGAGTACCAGATAAATAGTATAACTAGGATAAAGTCACTTTCACCTGAAATCGATATCCTTCAAAACCTTCCTAGCTAGCTTGCGCGCATAGATATTATTTTCAAATACCTACTATACTCTTAATGATCAGTTAGTGTTTGGAAAATTATCGCCAGCCTAAATCTTTTCTTGACAATTAAACAATTGTTCAAATAATGAATGACTTGAACAATGGACGTTATATATATGTATCCCTCCATGCATCTTTCTATCATAGCTTTTGAGTCAGAGAAACAACATTGGGTGGGAAAGTCTGTACTCTGAAACCCGACTGTACATTTAATTTATTCTTATACATGTGTCTTGCAGAACCACTCCCATTTGGTTTACCTCAACGCGCTGGCAATCAGGCAGAAGTGGGTCTTGAGGCCGAAGCTGCAGATATTCAGGCTCAGGCAGGTAACCAGGCTGAAGCAGGTTTTCAGGCTGAGGCAGTTAACCAGGCTGAAGCAGGTTTTCAGGCTGAGGCAGGTAACCAGGCGGAAGCAGGTTTTCAGGCTGAGGCAGGTAACCAGGCTGAAGCAGGTTTTCAGGCTGAGGCAGGTAACCAGGCTGAAGCAGGTTTTCAGGCTGAGGCAGGTAACAAGGCTGAAGCGGGTGTTGAGGCTGAGGCAGGTAACCAGGCTGAAGCGGGTATTGAGGCTGAAGGTGGTATGCAGGTTGAAGCGGGAATTCGGGCTGAAGGTGGTATCCAGGTTGGAGCTGGTATTCGGGAAGAAGCTGCAGCTGCTAATCAGCGGCAGGCTGAAGTCGGCAATCCGGGAGAAGCAGACAGTCAGCCTGTGGGTCGCAATCAGCCTGTTGAAGAGGCGGTACCCATGGAAGCCGATGAGGAGTCACGTGATGATATGGAAGACTATTACGGTACCATGGAAGATTCCCAAGAAACGGAAGAAAATGATAAGCTTGATCCAGAGGCAGTCAAGATTCGCAACAGGGCCATCCGTCACTTAAAAGTGGTTTTCGGTGACGGGACGGGTCGTCCTAGCCCATTGGCAAGGCTTGTTAGTGGTACCCCTAATAAGAATATCCAAAGCCTATTTCATGGGTTCTGTTCTTTCTTTTGCAGTGGCAGATCCACACCTTCACCAGTGATACGCAAATGGCTAAAGTTATGTGCTTCATTTGTGAATTATTGACGGTAGCAGGTAATGACCGGGTTTCACAAGCAGCGGAGGCAGTATTCCCCAAAACGATGCGGATGATGTACAAATGGTTGGGTACAGACCTAACGATGACTAATTACTCTATCAGTGTATGCTGCCCGGCCTGTTATACGTTGTCGCATTCTGTGTTGTCCACCACTGAGCGTGTGCGAGCTCGAGGCTTTTACACGGATCGTAATGGTAATCAGCAACCCATTAGGTGTACTACCATCGGTGATGATTTAAAACGCTGCAACAGGAAATTGTTTTATGAGACCAAGATTGTGGGGGAAATTACCTTCCTTCCAGTCAGGACATTCTGTTACCAGTCGCTCGAGAAGAGTTTGCAGGTTATGATGAAACGTCCAGGTTTTGAGCTGAAATGTAGAGAGTGGAAGGGCAGGAGGATACCCAACGGAGTGTTTGCTGACATTTACGACGGTTCGGTATGGAAAGAATTTAACGCGAACAACGACGGCTTTCTTGATAATGAAAACAACTTGGCTCTTCAGATGAATATCGATTGGTTTCAACCATTCTCTCGGAAAGCTTCGATGTCAGTAGGGGGCATTTACCTAACAATACTTAACCTACCCAGAAATGAGCGGTACAGACTTGAGAACGTCATACTATACGGTATCATTCCAAACTTAAGTAAAGAACCTGCCGACCTTACCAGTTTTCTGAGGCCCCTAGTGAACGAACTCAAGGAATTCTGGCATCAGGGAAAAAGGCTTATAACCAACGTTTGCCCAAATGGCAAGACCGTTAAGTTGGCGCTTTTGAACGTTGCTGCCGACCTGCCTGCAGGGAGGAAGACCTGCGGTTTCCTGCTACCTAATGCTATCATGGGTTGTTCAAAATGTCTGAAGGAATTCAAGAATTCAAACCGTGGAGGATTCAACATGGCGAATTGGACTCCTCGTACTCTGGACCAACACAAGGAGAGAGTGAGTGAGATTACAGCTGCATCCACCCCGAGAGAGAAAAGTAAACTTGAGAAACAGTATGGAGCTCGTTCCTGTGTCCTCCTGGAATTGCCCTACTTCAATCCCATCAGGTAAGTTCAATCTCCAGGCCGAACAAATTTAAAGGCCAATCTTACACAGAATTATACCAAAATATTAACAATTTTAATTTGACATTTGAATAAACATTAATACAAATGTTTCCATTAGCAGTAACTGTATTATATGACATTCATTTCTTCAGGTTCCTCTCGATCGATGTGATGCATAATGTACTGTTGGGTAAGTGTTGAAGCTTGACCTAACGTTAATTAATGTTTAGCACTGATAATGTGTTTGAAATGGAACTTGCATTTGCCTTTAATTTGGACTATTAGTTCATTGGGGTTTCAATACCGATTTCACATATGTGCTTTTATTATTGGGATTCAGGGACTGCCAAGCGAATGTGGAAGAGGTGGACCGACAAAGAGTTGTCAAAGAAGAAGAAGAATTCAACAGATGACGTTGTACTAAGCGCTAATCAGGTGTTGACTATTGATGCTCGTCTGAATAAGTTTAAAGAGGGACTACCGGATGACTGCGTGGTAACTAACATCAAATCGAACGCTGGGATGTGGACGGCAAAGGAGTGGAAGAATTGGGTTACAGTCTCGTCTGGATACTGCCTCCAGGGCCTTTTGCCGGAGAATATGCTTCATAGCTGGCAGCGTTTCGTAGAAGCCACTCGACTTCTGTGCAAGCCTTGTATTACACACCACGAGATAGAACAGGCACACAGGAAACTATTGCACTTTTGCAAGAGCACAGAGCTCCAGTTCGGTTCTGATTTCATTACCCCAAACATGCATCTACATCTCCATTTAAAGGAGTGTCTCCGGGAGTATGGTCCAGCTCCCAGTACTTGGCTGTTCAGTTTTGAGCGGTATAATGGTTACTTGGGGGATGTGCCGACTAACAATCGCCAGATAGAGAAACAATTGTTTGAGAGGTTTCACAGGATGAGTCGTGTCAGTCAGGCGCGCGCCGAAATGCCGTCCAAACACGAGGGGAAATTTGGCAAACACTGCCAGCTGGGAGAAGGAGAGAAGAAAGCAAGAACGGTCCTGGAAACACTCGATGTACCCAATGAGCGAGATTTCGCGCAGTGCGAGAGCCTATGGAGTCTCCCCGACGGCTTCGAGACATTTAGAGGAGAAAATGTGTGGATCGACTCGGACGATCTTGAGCTGCTCAAAAAAACATACAAAAAGATGTACCCCACAGAACAGGAGATCCTAGAGAAGTCATTTCTGCCTTCAGTTTACGTGAAGTCTAAAGTCGTAAAATATGGCCCCATGACTTATTCCAGCACAAATTCCAGCAGTGGTAAAAAGTTGTCTAGACTAATGGCAAATTGGTACGAAGACGGACAGACTGACCCCCGGGAGCGACCGTGCATCGCCACCCACTACATGAAACATTACATACAATGTAATGCAACCGGGCAGAAGAGGCAACATGTGTTTGCAGCTGTGAAGTGGTACCGACCCAGCACCGTCGAATCCAGATACATAAGTCCTTATACAATGTGGCACAAGGAAAAGTTCGAGCAACCTTCATGGGCATCTTTCCTGCCTGTTATGCGGATAAGTGGACATTTTGGATATGTGGTTGAACAAGAAAATATGATCGTATGTCCCCTTCGGCGCCACGACTTCTTGTAGATCTAGAGGACCTATAGATATATATATCGAACTCGTGCACGTAGTGTCCGAAATTAAGCTGAAAACGTATGCATCATTAATGAGATTGTGCACCACAAATATTGGATATGCACCCCCCGATATATGGGAATGAAAAAATTCCATGAGAAGTGTGCACATGTATAAAAAAAAGTGCAAAACTTAAAAATAACGCACCTGGCAGTGAGTGTGCAGAATCACGAGTGTGAGTGTGCAGATCTAGACTCACGAGTGTGAGTGTGATCCCCGGGTGAAGGCCTATAGGCCCGGCCTATAGGGTGCAGCAGCTTAATTTCGGACAATGTCCGGTGTTTTATATGCATTGTTAGGATTATGTGATTTAGACGCTTTTGCCAACAAAAGCAACATTTTTTTATTAGGAATAATTATATTACGCCCTAAACCTTATAATGTGACTACTTTCAAATTTAAAATAAAAGGTAGGAAATTACTTCGCAAGGTTACGGTGCCAGGATGTGCGACTTTGAGGTACGTTTTCTGAAGTTATTTCACAGGCTGGGGGTGTGGGGCTGTGTGCATTTACGGGTGGTTTCTTGAGTCAGGTGTCAGGACGTGCACCTCCAGCTGCCAGGGCTGCGCTGCGCGAGCGACACCTTATGTAACACCTGACACCGGTCGCTCAGGCTGCTCGGCTGACCTAGATGGCCCCTCATTACCCTGCCCCCCGGGGGGGTGGGGGGGGGGGGCACCAGCTTTATAAGGAGGTGCCCACCACGTGCACACACACAGTCCCGCGCCAGCCTCACGACCATAAAAGCCGTACGTACGCAGAAGTTTGCTGATATTAAACACAAGCACCACATTGTGAACAATGGCGACCGCGCAGAAAACCCGGTAGGTGAATCAGATAACTTGCCTATAATTTGATAAGATAGCATGCCTATATAGAGAAGTAGTGTTTTTTCAGGCTTTGCGGGAGAATGACTTGGGGGTTACACTTCCATATATAGAGTGCTTGTTAACAAATGTATAATTGTGTGGATAATAGCTGTTACGTTTGGTAGATATTTTCCATTTTTTTTCGTTTTCTCCCCATACACGTAGATAACCAATTCCAGACACTTAAAGGTTGTTTTTTTTGGCTCATTCAAGCAACCATGTGCGGTCGGAGGAGGAAGAGGAATCCCAGGCATGGACACCGCGTGAGGAGAAAAATATTGAAGCGGAGGAAACGATCTGGACGGAACCCCAATGGACCGAGTGCGCGCCCCTGTTCACCCCTAAGTAGGTTTAAATTGTTCAACACTGTTGATGGACAGGGATGGAAGAGAAGCATAGAAAGAAAATTATTAACTTACTATCTGGTAGGATGACTATCGTCATGCCAAATAATGCACACTGTCTAAAACCCGACGACGGACTCGCGGTCGGACATGGTTGTGGTCGCTCGAATTCATGTAACATGCTGAAACAACAGGCTCTTTTTTGGACAATTTAAAAATTGCAAATTTGTCAGACTGGCACAATAACATGAAATAGAGATTGGATGAGAAAAATTGAGATGCCGATGATTTGGTAGTTTCGACCACCTATGTTGAAATGATGGACGGTGTGATGATTTTTGAAATTTTTTCCAGGACGCACGACCAACAACAGCTCCCGGACGGCCCATCAGAGTGGACGTGCGTCTACTGTTCGGAGGATCCGACCCAGGTTGGTACATTTGTATTTACACGATGAAGCTAAGTGGCCATGGGAAATAAAACATGTAAGCGTATGAAGGGAAATATGTATAAACAAAACAAAATGATGAGTGGGGCGATTTCACGAGTACAATTGTTCTGAAATTTGCCAATATTACGAGGGACACGCTGGTATGTAGTAAGTGCAAAATTGACTTTTGCACATTTAACTATAACCACACAATTTTTTTCAGGAGCAGGAGGAGTACTTAACGGACCAAAGGTGGAAGGCGATGGAAACGTTTGCCGAAGACCAACACGCCACACAACCGCAGGCCATATTCTTGGATGGCAACTACAGGTACGCCGGGGTTTTTTTAGCGACAATGATTTTCGATGATGCTACTAGGGCATAGAATCTTAATGTTGACGTTGGAGTGAACGCCGAATTTCGTACGGTTACTAAAAATTGTGATTGATGATGGTCCGATTAGTTCGTGCACACAATTTAAAAAAATGTGTATTTAAACATGCCTCCGTAATATTTCAGAATGTACTTGGTCTGCAACTATTGCGGCCGGTGCTACCACGCCGACTGTGAGGGGGGCGAGCCTGCCAGCATCATGTGCTCCGAGGTGTTGTGCGAGTGGTGCGCCGAGGATAAAGATTAATAGAATCGATTCAGCAATAAAATAGTACACTAGATTTTAACTACACTTTGTGTCAAATGTCCTTTTATTTTAGTTTTTATATAGTAACACTAGTTAACCTCGGGAGCATGATAGCTATAAGTTAGAATTTACCTTAAATCACAGCTTCACGCTAAACTATGTTTTTGTGTGTACCTGGCAGTCTACGGCCGATCGTACAGAGTATATTGAACAGATAATGTGAGTCATAATATATGTTTCATCTAAATTTACAAATATACTAGATCAGAGTGAAACACAGTCTTTTAATGTCTAACTAACTTCTAAGTACAGTGAGAGTAGAACACTGGTAAAGCGCGGCCATCAAATACAACCCACATTCCCCCTATAGGTCTATAGGCATAGAAACTTTGCTAAATCTGAGGGGTTCCAGAGACCCCTAATTTGGATAATTCCCTTTATTGGTAGTTTAATTGTGTAAAATTTGAGAAATCTGAGGGGGGTCAACCGAACATGGGGACCCCCCCCCCCCCCCCCCCCCCGCCGTGTGGGGGGGGGGGGGGGGGGACTGGGTACGCCACTGCTGGCAATTATATTGGTGCCTGAATGGAGGGTAGGTACGTTAACACGCCGAGAAGGTTGGGCGTGTGAAGAGAACTATGTAAACATTGGGGGGGCGGTCAGCAAATAGGGGGGCGGTGAACAATATTCATAGAACAGTATAGGGGCAATAACTTGGTAATTAGCCTTATTGTTACTTTATTTCACCCAAAAAATTCCAGTTATTTCATAAGAAGTTTTGTTGACCATTTCTGTTTTTTTCTGTATATTTTCTGGTATTGACACACTTTTATTTTGTGGAGCGGTGACCTAAAGCCCCCCAAAATAGGGGGCAGTCAACTAAAATTCAGAGGGGTAAGTCATGAAAAGTGGGGGTAGTAGTTTGGCAGTGGGGAGTAACCAGGACCCAGGAATTTGTAGGGGGGGGGGCAAAACATGAATGTACAGGGGGGTGGGCCCCCCATCAAACATGATTTAATAGGGCTTCCGCCCCAGATTGGTAACTATAAAAAAATAAAGGCCGGATTGAGTGTCAAGACCTCCCCCCCCCCCCGCCCCCCCCCCCCCCCCCCCCCTTCAAAACATTCTGCTACAGACTGCAGGCTTTAAGCCGGATGGCAGGTGCACACCCCTGTAACGACCAACAGAGAGCTCCTCTCAGACTGGGGCAAATTAAACTCATGGGGCAAACTGCAACACAGCTCAGATTCCGTCCCAATCATCGGTTGAGACCGGGGTTTACTTACGCAGTGCAACGGGGCGTGGTGGGGCGTGGCCCGGTAAGGGTTACACCGTCAGGCGGTCTCTGGGTCGGGCCCCCGGGTCGGGCCCTGGAGATTAATCCTCCATCACGCAGGGCTCTCTCCCTCACTCCCTCCCAGTCTATCCCGACAGATTACTAGTTTTAGCGGGGCAGGAGCCTTGATTTGTGAAGACGTGGAGAAATGGCAATGTTTGACCCCATCGTAAGGCCCGTGGAGGAACCTACCCGCCTGAAAATCAATCACCTGCAGCATCAGGTCGGCGGTTAAATGGATAAGTCATTTCACCGGCGACCTGATGTGTTTTCTCTGCACGGGTTCGAATCCTGTAAATGCCTGGGTAAACTTGACGTATCGTCCGTCATACGGCAATACGCCTTTTTTCTGTTCATAATTTTAAAGTGTCATTATTATTGTACTATTCTTTATCTCTTGATGGCTCCTGGTTGATATGTTTAAATCCATACAGTCAATTTCACTAAGCTACGATCTGTTCATACCGGTGGGTATTTGGATGGTCCCTAGCCCGGGTAAGTTAAGCAACATTGAGACCGGTTGTTACTTGGATGGTGGCCTGCCCGTGTTCGAATCCCCATTTGAGTACATTTTTTTCGTTCATGGTCGTCCTGGTTTCAATTTAATCCACCAGGTGTCGCTGGAGGAAAGATCAGTCTACACTATCACTCTGCCACCTCGACGCTCGCTAACTGCGAATCATGGATGTCGATTCTGGCGCGGAGGGGTTATTCGCCGCAGATTGTCTACACTATACTAGAAGTAGGACGCCGTGTATTGCATCAGTCCTGTGGTTCTGATATAAAAGGCCTCTATCGGCCACACCCGTCCGGTGAGCCGTGACGCTGGGCGACTAATGAATTATTCGAGCCCCTCGTGGGTTCGACCCCCACTAGATTCGTTAGGCCCGGCCTAACAAAATGATTGTCCTTCCCCAGCGTCAACATGACACTCACCACTTTTGTGAGTTTTTACTATAATATGTATTGAAACCAGATATATATATACGTTGATAAGTTTGAGACATAAATCTGTACGATTCAAAACATGTCAATATCCCCCCCCCCCCCCCCCCGCTTTCCTCCATTAATTACACTTAGGCCTACAGAATGTTGGCATTTCTGTAATCATGTACATGTGTCGCTGGCCGGGGGGGGGGGGGGGGGGGGGGGGGGGGGCCCAAAAACTGCCCAGATTTGTGTGTAGATTAAAATTAACAGGAATTAATGTGGTTTAATGAATAATTGTAGTGGTGCGAGTGGTGCGCCGAGGATAAAGATTAATAGAATCGATTCAGCAATAAAATAGTACACTAGATTTTAACTACACTTTGTGTCAAATGTCCTTTTATTTTTGTTTTTATATAGTAACACTAGTTATATTGAACAGATAATGTGAGTCATAATATATGTTTCATCTAAATTTACAAATATACTAGATCGGAGTGAAACACAGTCTTTTAATGCCTACTAACTTCTAAGTACAGTGAGAGTAGAACACTGGTAAAGCGCGGCCATCAAATACAACCCACATTCCCCGTATAGGTCTATAGGCATAGAAACTTTGCTAAATCTGAGGGGTTCCAGAGACCCCCTAATTTGGACAATTCCCTTTATTGGTAGTTTAATTGCGTAAAATTTGAGAAATCGGAGGGGGGTCAACCGAACATGGGGACCCCCCCCCCCCCACTCCCGCCCTGAGGGGGGGGGGGGGGGGGGGGGAACTGGATACGCCACTGCTGGCAATTATATTGGTGCCTGAATGGAGTGTGGGTACGTTAAGACGCCGAGAAGGTTGGGCGTGTGAAGAGAACTATGAGCGGACGGGATTATTGTGACACAATATAGTTAACACCCCCTGACTTACACTTATATACACGCCAGAAGGGGAAGGGAAACTTTGAGGTGGGCGCAAAAGTATTACCTAACACGCCCACTGCTATGGGTAGTATAATGATACTATGATTTTTCAGGGATAATGGTGGAGTAAGACTTACACTCCTTGACACGTTTTAGAGGAAGTGGTTTCAGACAAGCCCGAGCCTGTCGAATGTATGAGTTCAAATTCTTCCCGTGATTGTACTGTTCACAAGTCTCTCGGGCCCTTCTCTACTAAATGACCACACTCTGATACAGCAAGACTTGAATAATGTGGCGACATGGTGTATGGAAAATAAATTGACAGTTAATACAAATAAGACGAAGTACAATATTTCCTACCAACAAACTCTCAACATACTTTAGGCCAGATATCTGTTTTAAAACTTAAACTGAACGATACAGTCCTACAGAAAGAAACCACCTTTAGATATTTGGGAGTTGAACTTGACTATATGTTAAACATGAAAGCCCAATTTACCAATAGCTACAAACTTTGTAACCACAAATTCCATCTCCTTAAGCTACTTCGCCCGCAAATAACAACTCATGCTGCTGTTTGTATTTTGAAGAGTATGTTTATTGGTGTAATGGACTATGGTTCTATTTTCCTGACGCCTTTACCTGAAAATTGTCTAGACTCACTACAGGCCCTTCAAAATAATGCCATCAGATTGTGCCTCGACGTGAAGGACCCCAGAGATGAACATATAGATGACTTACACGCCACTGTTAACATAAGAAAAACCAATGTTAAACGTAAAACCCAGTTGCTGGTACAAATATGGAAGAGTGTCCAAACTGAGAGGGCTGAATTGGTAGCCCACGATAATCAAACTCGTCATAATGACGGACTCAGGATTAAACTCCCAGTCCCAATAAACAGAACAATACAACATGCACCCTTCTTTATTGGATCTAATCTTTGGAACACTCTTCCCTTAGAACTATGCTAATTAAAATCAAAAGTCAAATTTAAGTTGGAAATTGTAGGGTTTTTGGGGGAACACATCTTTATGTAAACTGGGTCTTATTCTTATGTCACCTAATCTACCTGTCCCTCGTCTTGCCTCTGTACTATAGTTCAACATTATACCCATTTTGATCTCCTGTCTCTCAACACAATAAATTTACCTAATGATTACCCGTTCATGTCCGATATGCCAAACTGTCCTACCGGCTGCTATTTTTAAACCTCTGTGTATGTCCAGTATCTCTGTATATATATATATATACCTGATAATATTATCGACTTCATGCCACTACACATGACCATACCTGTGAAATAGCATTGTACATACCCATCACATCCCATTCCTCATTGCTCATTGTATTACAATGCATGTGTCTTGATCACACCGAATTATCTATATGTAAAGCATCTCTGCTGGGTGGTGCAGGAAACCAGATACCAAATCTGAAAGCCACCCAGTTTAAAAATAAAATGTTTTTTTTTTTAAAAAGTATTAAACCCATTTTGGAGGCAACCATTCTGCCCACTAAGCCAACCAGCAACTAACTGGAGGAGGGGTCAGAGTATAGCCATTCACCCACTCACTGTCACTAGTACATTGGAGTATTCTATCACCTTGGCCTCTGGTGCACTGGCCAGTCTGAAAATGCTTCCACTCATGTTTGGCAGTTTGTAAGCTAGGACTGGATTTGTGTTTGAGAAGTTATTATATGGGAAAAACACAAAAATCAAGAAGGAAATGTTTGGTAAAAAAATGCATGTATGATAAAATCACGAGGAAGACTTTTTTTCAAGTTAATTATATGGTAGATAAAAAAAAGCAAAATGCTCCATTTCAATGTACGTTTCACCTATACTTAAGCACTGACATTACAAACTTTCAAATTAAATTCTGATCCACTAGAGGTGCCGAGCTGGCTTCACAGACATGGGCAAAATTGAAAGTCAATGTTGTTCTCATTAAAAAAAAAACACAACTCTAGTGTTCAACAAGCTAGTTCTTTTGACAATATATGATTAATTGGGTAGTATGTTTCCTAAACACAATATTATGGTATGAAGGTAGTAGAATTTTAACCAAGAAAGACTTATTATTTTAATTTTTATCTATGATGACTATTTTCTCAATGAACAGCTTTTACAAAATATAATTATCTGTTGACACACATACAAATGTTTTGCTATCAAAATTTTAAACAGCTTTTAGATCAATTGGTGTGTGTATCTGTGCATTTATTAAACATAAACTTGACATATATTTGAAGTAAATGTAGAGCACTAACTAGTTCTCGTTTTTTTTCCTTCCAGTCGAATGCAGAGTAAGTTAATTTATTGCCACTAGCACTACAAGTAAATACATTAAAGAAAGACTTGAAGAATTAGTACAAGTTCGGATTGTTCATTACATTAAACGTATCTTCAAAACATCCACTCACTATATAATTAGTTCAAAGAAACACTTCATTAATTAGAAGTACCAAATGATGCCATTATATTAGAAAAGACTGTTATAAAGAATAAGCCAGTTTATCCTAATAACATCAATAAATGTGTAATTCCCAAGGCTGTCATTTAAAGCACTATATTGTTTTAGAGCAAGAGGTTTTGCATATTGAACTGTTAAAAAATGTTATTCCTCATTGGAAGCTTGAGAAAAATATTTATGGAATTTATGTCTTTATCTGTAGACTGAAAGAGACTGCAAAAGTGGAAGAAAGTGTGGAAAATGCAACAACTGCTACAAGACAGGTGAGCATGGTTTCTGCCTGAAAATTTCAAAAGTTTAAAATATTGCATCAACACAAAGTTAATTAGATGTTTCTTCAGGTATGCTGATTAGTTTTCTATTTTGCTTCAGATGGAAATTCTGGATGCGATGTAAGTAAATAACCACTTCATTCCAAGGTTAGGGCTTTTCCAAATATAACTGTCTGCATTGATATCCATGATTTGCATAAAGCCTTTGCTACTGCCAACCCTGACATGCTTAAGCTTTTTCACCAGCTTTTTCACCCGTTTCAAAACTAACAACAGTTGCAAATGAACTGTTGTGAAGAATCTTATGGACTTGATACACCTGTCAGATATATAATTTCTTGGAAATTTCTTTTTTCATGAGTTAGTGAAGAAAAATGTAATATCTTCCTATAGGAACCCATGTTAAGAATAAGATTAAACTGAACTACATACCTTGCTTGAATATACTACCGTACCACCACCTACCCTAAGAAGAAAATTGGAAATAAAAACTATTCATCAAAACCCCATTCTGTAAGAATAATTACAGAAATTATACAACCCCCCTCCACACATAGCAGAGCCTGTATACGGACCCTATATATTGGGCCAAGTGACTCATTCATATAATCAGTCACTATTTTTGTGACACTAGTTCATATAAAAGTGTAAGTAATGGTCATAAAAATCGTTCACATGCACACACTATATAAGCGACGTTATTTATGCACCTGCCTTGACTGGCCAACTCGCGCTGCAGTAATGTGAGGTGTTCATCAATTCACAAATTGACATTGATTAAAATGCCCTGGTGCCTTATATGTGAAATACTTTTGACACTCTGACAACAAAATGTGCATACAGTGCTTGTTGCAAAGTTTTTTTTAAATTTAAGGCAGAGGCCTCAACTGTTTCTGTGATAGATATCCTCTTTAATCTAAGACTAAAAGGCTTTGTATGAAACAAATTTCCAAAAGGTGTGGGTATGGCCACAGTTTTCTGAAAAAAATATGGATTAGACTAAAAGGCTTACCTTTTACATGAAATGTAAGTGTTGTTTTGTTAACTTATGAACAAACGTACACTATCATTTTTTTGCCACTATTGGTAGTGACTTTCCATTGTCATTGTCATTTTGATGTTTATTTTCAGGAGAAGCACCCCTGCAACGGCCGCAACGACTGTGACGAATGCAACACCTGCAAGCCTTCGGGTAACTAAACTCTATTTTTGAATTGAGTACCAGAATCTTTATGGAATACCAGGGGTCTTTGGATCAAGCAGTATAATGACTCTCACAACAATAGAACTCAGAACACCAGATTAGAAATGTCTTACGATTTCATAAAGTATCCTGTCTAAAGATATGAGTATAATAATAACTAACATAGTATCACAGCTACAATTGATTAGACATTGATTGTTTCACTTATAATTATGTTCCTCTAGCATTGATATCTTAGGAAATATATTAGTTGTCAGTATTGAAGTCCTAACCTTGTTAAGGGAATTGTTTCTCATCTAATGACATAAGCCAGCTATACTTTTGTTTATCTTTAAAACATGGTTGATGGCATAAAAATTGAGACCTATGTCAAGAGTTTCAGGTATGATTTCCTCTTTAAGGTCCTTCTGATTAAAAAATATTCATTTGAAGTTGTAAGGGTTTTTATCAGATAATAACTGAGAAAGCTTTGTTAAAAAGTTACTCACAATAGAAATTTGTTTTTTATGCATTTAACAAAATATACTTAATTGAACTGTTTCTCATATATGCTTCAAGCTCTCCAATACTAAGCTTTTTCAAGTTCCAAATCCTCTATTGAATTGATAAGTATCAATGTGGCTATACTAAATCATGCACTGTGCTTCCTTATCTAGCCATCATAAGAGGATATAGGGCCATTTTCATAGCAATCTCTATGATGTTTGGTATAACTTTACTTATCTTGAGAACAGGCCTAGATGCAATACTCAGTAGCACAGGGGAAATTTTAGGAGTGAAATGAGATTTAGATTTATTCATCTTTTTACTAATAACCAATGTAAGGTATAGTAAGGTATCGGTATTCCTTACATTAAATAGATTCAAGTTTAAAATCAATTCAAAAGTATATTTTTCATTTTAAATTCAGTGGATCCTCCCGGCAGAGGCTGAGATTGAGGATGAATAGGCCGCTTATTGGATGAAAGCCCAAGCAAGGAACCAAGTGTAAGAATGATAATAACCATGACCTGAATGTGTTGAGTGACTTGACAGCTTTAATCCATAATATAAAAAGAAGACACTAATATGAAGTTTTTTTTTAAATAACGTTCTTTATTTGGGCTTGAACTGTGACCATAAGGCCAACGTTTAATCAGTGGCAGGTAAGTATATCAGACCAAAATACGACATAGGTGTGTCTTCTTTATTTTATGTGTTGGCTAAAAACCTGAAAAGCACGTATCTATTGAAAAATAGTATTTATGTAGAAACTACAATATCAACTTCTGTTTGTTTACCTTCTTATCGATGCTGATTGGTTAATTAAGGTCACGTGGTCTTTTTCTTTGTGCCGAGATATGTATACTCGGGAGATTTTTAACTCTGCCACTGCAGGGCTTATTTGATTCGGAATGTCAAAATAAGCATTGCTGCTCCCCCCTGCCATTACATAGAAAGTCTACCTTTTGCGGAGCAAACACCGTACAGGAAAAAATGTTGCATTTTGAAAAGAATTGATAAACTCTACTCAAAACATATAATACAAAGTATATGATATAAGTATGGAAACTTTGACTTGATACAACAGTCAATAGTTTCCTTGATAATTGCAATACATGTACATGTGTAAATTTGTTTTGTATATGACAATACTTAATAAAGAATCTAAGAACAGTTTGACAACAGAAAATACAATGTTAAGCTTATATTAGTTAGAAAATATAAAAAAATCTTGTCTTCTCTTTGCAGAAGGACTATGGCAAACAAATGATGATTGAACAAGACCATGATCCTCAACACAAATGAGCTTCATTATGAAGCCTTGAGTCCAAATTAGGACTGGATTATGGCACCAAGCAAGCTGATTATACCCATTGATTATCTTAAAATTGCATGGCATATATATTTCTGGAACAAAATTATTCCAAAATTGCCTATGTAACACAAGGTGTCTGATATTTCTTTCTCAATTAGTGGCTGCCAGAATGTTGAAATGCAATAGTCACAATCAAACATAATCATAGAGGACATGCTTCCTGGAATCACAAGAATATATCAACGCCATCCGCAATCTGCTACTAGAAATACTTTTCTCTGAGACAAGGCATTTTAAGCTTTATGGCTAACTTTCAAATAATGCAATGTATTGTAATACCATTGTCTCTCGGATAATCTATGAATTAAAGATTGACAAAATTAATGCTGAAACTTGAACTGAAGAAAATGTGATGAAAAGTGTCTTATGAAAAGCAAAAAAACAAAATATATGAAAGGAGCCACTGAATATAAAAACCGAGGCAAAGAAAAGTTCAGGCTATATGAATATGAAACTGTATGTTTCAAATGAGTTATAACGCTAAAAGGACAAACTTGTATGGAGGCATTGTTCAAATGATGGTCTAAAATCTCAATCTCGTGATGAGTTGCTCTACATAGCAGATCCCACATTTATCTACCCTCCAACCTAGCTGAAGCCTACAATATTTGGCAACAGATTATTCAGCCTCAACTCTCAAACCAATCTACAGGTATTTACGCTGGTCATGAATATCTCTGTACTTTTGTTTCTAATTCTTTAATATATTCATTATATGAGAATGTTATGCTTACTGATTTTATTCTTCATGAATTTTGTAATGAGCTTATGCTTATCTTCAGAAATGTTAATTACAATATGAAATAAAGAGCTTCCTGCCTTAAAAACAAATCACTGTCTTTGTGTTCACTTCTTGAAAATCAAAGATTTTTCAAAGTATTTCAATTTCTTAAGATAAAAGAACATATTTCTGTGTAGTCATATGCCTACTTTCTTTAGATCTACGCTATCAAACCGAAGCTGATATATCTCTGGAAAAGCTGTAAAGAATAAGGAAGGAATTCATGCCAGCAAAATTAAACTTTCCAATGAAACTACTGAAAAGAAACGATGAGTCTAAATAAAAAGTGGTGAGCTTTCACCTTAGTAATTTGGTGCACTGCCATTAACTGTTGAAAAATAGACATTTCTTTATATTTCTGCTGTTTCCTCACTTCATGTATCATTGGTACATGGATTTACATTACTGAACGTCCATTGAATGTACATGAATAAAACCTGACAACATAATGTAATTATCTGAATTACAGGTCACTCTAAATAAAATATTCCTCACTAAAAGCATTGATAGTAGAAGCACCAAAGAATTGTTCTTGTGGAGAACCACTTTCACACTTAGAATGGGATATTAACTAGAGACGAAACACATGATTGCCTGAAACTGCAGACCATCTGCCTTATTTATAATAAAGTAAACAATTATGAAAATCAAATGAATTTAAACAAAGAGAAGGAAAGAGAAAAAGAAAGTATATACATATATAAAATGAATTCAGTTCTCATAGGATAATGCCATGGTGATTGGTGGCAGATTTAAGGGGAGGATAGGGGGTGTATGCACCCTCCTTTTTGGGCCAATTTTAGGTTTTAATGTAATATTCTGGCAAAGGGTCATTAAGGAAGATATTTTTCAATAGCACCCCCACCCACCTTTTCAAATCCTGGATATGATATCTGTAAATGTGACAACACATTATAAACGTATTTTTTTCCTTCAGTACAGTTTTTAGAATGTAAAAATTGATATAATATCAATAGAGATATCAATAGAATCTAGAAATATAAATGGACATTTTAAGTGTTAATGTGTCTACATTACAGTTTTTAAATCATGAAAGTTCATTAAATAATTGCAGAGAAACCAATGGAAAAGAGTTACAACAAAACGTAAACGAACAGCGGAACGATGTGATCCAGCAACATGGCGTAGCAACCCGACCTTGACCTCAAAGCTAAGTCCTAATTGGCTGAAAGTGTAAGGGACATGACCTAACTTAAGTCTGTATGATGCTTTGTTACGCTGTCTGGGCGCAGTAAGCCCTTCCCTCCTGGGAAGTGTGAAAGTCACGCAGACTGTCCTGCTGCTTATTACTTCAAGTGCGGGGAGGGGGACAAGGGTGTGTTGTTTCATAAGGTAAAACTACACTACCGGCAACTTAATGGGACATAAGCATTAATGGGAAATGTACTCAGAAATTTATCCTCTCCCGACATCAAAACAAATATTTGTGCTATTAACTCAGTGTTTGCACCTGAAATACAAACCTTTTCAGGAGCAGGTAAAAAAAGTCTTGTTGCATACACACGCAACGTTGCTTACAACTAAAGCATTTGTGTATTGTCGCAAGTCAACAAAATGTTTTATGGAACAGTGCTGTGTGGTCTATTGCACAATGGGTTTCATAACAACAAAAATAATAAAAACAGTGCAACCTTTCATTGATACTTTGAGTGTAACAACGATCGTTTTGACAATAAAAAAGAAGAATGATCTTAATGAGCTGTGATCTTTACAGGAAACAATCTTATTTTACCCTTTTTAACATCAATTTACAGAATTTGATATGATCCAGTAGAAACAGAGATATGAGGGCTTAGTAACAATGCAACTTTGCGCTGTTACACAACCATTCTTAAAGTTATCCTTGAGCTTGCGCTGTTACAAAATGTCATTGTCCAAGGGGCCACTGGAGCACTGGCTGGTGAGGCCTTGCTCCTGAACATCCAATCGAACTCAGCATGTAGCTTTTAATTGACCCAGGTATACAAGAGCAATAAGACCATCCATTATAATTGTGTAAGCGAACCGGTGTCTAAACCAACTTGGTGATAAGAATGCATAGTGAGATTGCAATCACGAGTTAGAAGAGAAACAAGTCTCACCAATAGTAAATCATGTTTACCCCTCTCATCCCTCTCTCCTCTGACTCCACCCCCTCCAATATGGCTACTGTATAATTATACTGTATTTGACCAGTGGAAAATCAATATTTCATTAATCAAAGAACCACTTAACAATATGAAATGATCTTCAAGTAGCCACGAGTATGACGATACAGTGTGTGACAAGAAAGACCATAGGTAGTAATAGTTTGTAACAAAAATGGACTTACGCAATAAGTATGAATAATGATCCATGCAGCTTTATTTTTACAGGAATCATTGTGCATAAGGATTTCACATTCATTATAATATAATGAATATTATATCACAATATTATTGTGACTGTGAAAGCTAATTTTATTAACAGTTTAAACATTTTTCATTTTCAGCTCATTAAGAATAAACCCTTAAGCCCCGTACCCAGTAGGCGACTTTTTGTTGAATCGGCGTAGGCGTCGGTGCTCCCGTCGGCCGACTCTGGTTGGACAAGCCATACCAATACATAATCGGCGGTCCCGTCGGCATACTCGTCAGCCGTCGGCGCCGACGAGTACGCCGATGCATACGCCAATCCTTATTACGAGTGTTTGATAATTTTACGCCGACGAGTACGTCAACGCCGACGACCATGGGTCGTCAGTGTCGGCGCATCGGTGCGTCGCCTAGTGGGTATGGGGCTTTAGCGCATCCCCGAATTGAATACCTCTGTACAGCGGGCTTTGATGTTCTTTTTGAAAATGATTAAACTAGATTATATAAAGTTGATTTTTGCATACTATGTAGTGCTTTCATATCAGTAAATATATAAACACAATATTTGTACCTGAACATAAGCTAAATAACAGTATCTTATGCACCTGCAGACTAATTTTGTTGACAAAATCCCTAGAGAAACTATAGAAAATAAACAAATAATTGTCATATTCCGATCTATAGTGAATGAATACTCAAATAACTTCAGAGAAAATCAAGATATATGCATTCAAATTAAAAAAACAATGATCACTAGTTTAACACCATAATTTAAGAACAATTTATTATTACTGAAAATCTCTATGCTAAAGCCTTCTGGTTTGTCGACACATTACCCAGAATGCATCTTGATGTAGGCTAACCTGCAGGTAAAACTAAGATATTTGTCTTACACGATTAAAACTAAGATATTTGTCCATCCTTGGTTGGGAGAATACCAAGTTATTTTTTAGCTCTATTCAAATTAAACTAACTATTCAGGATGTCTTTACCAAGCTGTATTTCTTTTATAGGGTCTGTCCAGACTGAACTATTGCAATGAATTACTGCATCATCAGCATGTCGACATCATTACTGCACCCCGGTGTAAAAGAAAAGTATAAGGCGTGGCTGGGGAATAAAATTGTTTTATTAATAAATAAGATATATGTTGATATAGATATATTTGATTATGTGATATATAATTAAATAGTTCCGCCTTATGCGGTTAATATTTATTAATAATATATAATTATTATAATTAAGGTTGAGGGTGGGAGGGATTTTGATAATAGTATAGAGATATGATGTTGTAGGTATGGTGGTTTGAGAGAGAATGGGAAGTGTGTAGAGAAATTATGGGATATGTAGAGTTGGGATAATGTATATATATATATGTAGGGGGAGTAGTGGTAGTATATAGAGTAGTATTTGGAAACACTAGGTGGCAGCAATGAGCCCCCCTGCACAGCATTTGCAGGCATGGGAAGACCATTACTGCACCCCGGTGTAAAAGAAAAGTATAAGGCGTGGCTGGGGAATAAAATTGTTTTATTAATAAATAAGATATATGTTGATATAGATATATTTGATTATGTGATATATAATTAAATAGTTCCGCCAAGCCAGCCAATATTAAGGGGATTTTTGGGAGGGTGGGTTAAATAAGTTATGTTTAAATGAGATTAAAAAGTTGGGGGTAATGTAAGAAGTCTATAAGACGTAAGCGTCTAGTCCATCACGGATTTTGCCAATGCCCTCGTTACTACTCCAGTTTGGGTGTCTATATATTGGCGATATGCCATCGATCGCCACCCCCCGTGGCGCTGGATCTGGGTGTCGGAGCATCCGCCAACATGTGCCTGGGTGGCCGCTGTTTTGCGGATGCTGTGGAGCGAGGTAGTTTGATGTTGCTCCCCTACTTGCGCCATTGCGCTCACCCATGTCTTCTTTATTATTGACACTGTGACTGGGTTTCTGTCCTCGTACATCAACAGGGGGTCCGATCTCTTTAGCGTTGGCACCGCCAGCATATTGGCGACCAGAGCCGTCACCGGGCACATCGGGGTGTTGAGTAGGCGTGGGAGCGTTATCGTCCTGGTCTGTCCCACCTTCTGCATGTTCTTTGCCCACTTGATTTTCACCAACACCTTGTCCGGGAGGCGCGTTACGTCTCCCCTCGTGGGGTGGCGTGTCGGATCGAATGACCCCACAGTATTGGGTGCGATTTCTGATTGTCTGAGTGCCCCGTAGTATATCATGAGGATGGCGGCCTTGACGGCCCTCCCAGGCACGTCGGTCGGTAGCGCCGTCACCACTTTCTTGAGGACTGCGACGGGGAGTGGGGGCTTGACCCTGGGCACATACGATTTTTGTCGGTCCATGGCATCGAGCGCCAACTTCACCCGGATGTGCTCGAACGGTGCCATCTGCGCCCCAGCTGTGCGCATGAAGACCCGTATCTGGGACATTTTGTTCTTCACAGATGCTGGGGCCGGCGTGTACTGCGCTACGTACTCCAGGTACGCGCACACCTGGTGATGCGTGGGGGCCAGGGGGTTGATGTTGAACGCGGCCATAAAGGCTACGTACGTCCTCACGGTTGCCGTCTGGTTGGCTCTTGTCCCTGGTGCCCTGGCCCTCATCTGCCTTTCCGCGGCCTTCTCCATAAGCGATATCAGCGCCGGATCTGCGGTAAACATAAGAGCCCACATTACCCAAAAAGTAGAGGCATGGGACCACACAGGTAAGGGTGTAGTGGTTGACGAATGCCGCGGTGGCCGCATGATGTGTGTGAGCAGTGTGTGCGCGGCTGAGAGCATCGGCCACGTCGTTGTCTACGCCCGGGATGTGGTCGTATGACAGCCGCACATCCATGACGGCCTCGACCATCCACACCGCACGAGCGCATTCCTGTAACACGCGGTTGCGTGCCCTTCCACTGGTGAGCACCTGCACCGCGGCCCGGTTGTCACAGCGGACTCTAATGTGTGAGCCTCTGTCCGCGCTGGTAACAAACGTGTGGAGAGCCACCACTATGTTCAACGCCTCCATTTCGGTTATGTTACAGGTAGGGTCCGCCAGGGGAGCGACCTGCTCGCCATATGCGTATTGGCCATCCGTCGCCCCTATCCCCGAGAGGCACGCATCCACCAGGATGACGCGTGATGGGGCCAAGGGGGGGATGACCGCCACCCCATTCCACTCGGCACAAAATATGATAAACCACTCGAGGTCCGCTCGGACATCGGGCGTGACGTAGATCCTGTCCCCTTGTGCCTGTCTCATAGCCTCCAAAAGTCTTGAGACAAATGTCCTTGCCGGTCTGACGCACTTAGCCACAAATAGTAGCTGGCCAAGAACAGACTGCATAGTGCGTCTGGTTATGTAAGATTTTCCGTGGACCTCGGCCACCCTATCCAACACCTCGACCACCTTCTCCTTTGGAATGGAGATTGACATATCGGGGGCACTGATCATCACGCCCAGCCATTTAATGGCCTGTGCGGGGGGCTGGGCCTTGTCCACGGCCTCCGGCAGCCCCATCTCCACGAACAGGTCCTTGGCAGTAGTGTAATGGTCCTGTGCTGACGCTTTGTCCCTCGATATAATGACCAGATCGTCCAAGTACATAAAGCACCTTATCCCCTTTTTGCGTAGGACGTATGTGATGCAGTCTGCCACAGACTGCATGTGATGAGATGACGCCCTCGCCCCGAAGGGGATGGATATATTACAGTAGTGGCTTCCCTGCCATGCGAAGCACAGTAATGGCCAGTCGAGCGGGTCCGAGGCAAAGTTCTTATATGCCCTTGCGATGTCAATAGTTGACATGTACGCCCCTGCCCCGGCCGCCCGCAACTCCGCCGCCAGTGCGTCTACCGTAGGAAGTGAGTGGGGGCACTCCACCCCAAACACGCCGTTTTTGACCACAAACGCATTAATTGAGTGCTCCTGGGGATACGTCATGTCGGTGATGACCCTACGTTTATCCCCCACTGCCTTTGCCCTGGTCATGAGTGGCGATGTGTGACACCATGGGGTGAAGGGTGGAGCTTGGAAGGGGCCCACCACTCCCTGATCCCTGCTTTCTTTTTGGATGAAGTCCGAGACGTGGGCCGGGTATTCCTCAGCGCTCGGGTGGTTATGTATCTCGCCGGCATCCGATACCGGGCCCACATAACCGGTAGGAAAACCGTATTTGATGAAGTCAGTGACCTGTGGGCCTCCCGGGACCTCCGCCAGGAGCCGCTCCCAGGCCGGCACGTTCAGGCGGGTTGGGACCCGCACCCGCGCCGACATGGCGTTCGGCAAACCCGTGGCCCGGACTGCATCGTATATTTTTACCATATCCTGGGTCCATGCAGCCCCCTCCATCCGGGGCCAGTTTTCCCTCCTGTGCTGTGCCACTACCTGTGGTCGCGTGTCTGCCATCTGACCGAAGGGGAGTGAGGACTCACAGGCTCGCCGTATGCGGTCGAAGTTTGGTACCTGCCTCTCCTCACCGGGTTTCCCGTGTCTGCTGCCCTGTTCGAGCTGGCGCGCGCGCGCGCCCGCGCCGGCACGCCTGCGTCACCCCCTTCTGTCATCACCTCCGCGGGGCCGTGCCCCCTTTCCCATCGTTCGCTCACCGCGTTTCTCCGTGCCCCCTCCGGGGGAGCTCCCTCTCCCATGCGGTCCTCGTATGGTGCGGCTGCGTCCCCCTTCCCTGTGCTAGGCGTGTCGTTGCACTCCGTCCCCGACACGCCCCCTAGGCGTTTTTTGGCTGCTGCGGGAAGTTTTGTCCCGGGGCCCTCCAGTACGGGGCGTTAGCCCCCTGTGTGTAGGCCGGTGGGTGTGGGTACTGCGCCTGCTGCTGTTGTTGTGGTGGTGGGCCCTGCTGCGCTGGCCGTCCAGTGTACTGCTGGAGCTTCCTCTCGCATGCTGTCACATTGTGGCCTGGGCATTGCCTGTTTATGGAATCACAGAAAGAACACACATGGAGAAAACGGATGGGCCCCTCATCGTGGTGGGAGCGGTGTCTACATCCCGCTTTGTTATTGAACGCCCGGCACACGACCTCCTTCTTGTTTCCCTGGTGTGGGCCCTCTGCCCCTGTAGTTGGAGCAGGTTGGGACCTCCCACCCCCCGTCATCGCTATTCTGATCCTGTGGTTCTGTATGAGCTGGTAGTCACTCCATGCGAACTCACCACGCTCCACTGCGTCCCACACATACTGCGACCACCGCCGCACCCCGTCCCACTGCCTCTCCATGACATCGTGGGTCACGTCCTGAAGGTGCCCCAAAATGTCATCCCTGTCAACCGGATCACAACCCTTGGGGTCCCTGACCAGCTTAATCGTAGCATTTACATACTCCATTTGAGTGAGAGAGCATCTTATGTCCAGTTTTTGTTTTGCAGTATGACACCCCTCCCTGACCACATACATGTATGGTTTAATAATATGTCGGTCACTGGCAATTTCAGTATGAATGTATGCCTTACCGTCCGACGAGGGGGGGTCAAACCTCTCACGCATCATGATGTTGTCCACGTAGCCCTGCGGTGCCTGTGCCCTGAGTGCCCTTGGTGGTGGTAGCCGTCCGTCCGCGGTGGTTCGTGCGTAGCGACCTCCTGTTGCCCTTGCCGGTGTGCTGGCATCCGTCTGCATGCCGCCCAAAGCTGAATTTATAAGCAAGTCCAACTTATCATTTATGCCCCTTACTTCTGTTTTGACGGACTTTATCTCGGATTCCATGGTCGAGACTCGCTCTGCCACGGCCCCCGCTGTACTTGTATTATCGCCCTCCCCCAACTCTGCTACACCTGACATTGGCGAATCAGAGATTGTCTTAAAATCCATCTCCCTGGCATACCTTGGGTGGAGTGACACCTCCGGGTCCTCGTCTGCCCCCGAAAGCATCGACTCACTGATAGATTTGATGGCTTTCTGCTTGGCCTTCCTCGCCTTGCCCCTCGTGTACGGCGCCCTCGACATGGCCGCCACTGTGCCGGCTTGTTGTTGTTCGACCGTCGGCCCGCTGCTGCGTCTCGTCCGCTGTTCGGGCTGGAAATTGTGCCTCGTGCGTCCCAGTCGTTGCGGGTTGGCGTGTAACGCGAGGATGGCGGCCTAGTAGTTCCCAACGTGGTGGATTTTGGCTTTGATTTTGATAATAGTATAGAGATATGATGTTGTAGGTATGGTGGTTTGAGAGAGAATGGGAAGTGTGTAGAGAAATTATGGGATATGTAGAGTTGGGATAATGTATATATATATATGTAGGGGGAGTAGTGGTAGTATATAGAGTAGTATTTGGAAACACTAGGTGGCAGCAATGAGCCCCCCTGCACAGCATTAGCAGGCATGGGAAGACGATTACAGACAAATCAACATGTGATGATGAACTACCTACATCATTAACACATAATATAAGTGGCCTTCCATTTAGTACGTATGCATCAGAGGGGTAGGGGGGTCCAAAGTTTTCAAAAATGTGCGTACATTGTAGTACATATTCAATGCGTATTTTTGTCTGAGAATTTTGAAAATTGGTATATATGTACTAAATGGAAGGCCCTACAGGTAATAGAGGACCTAATTAAGATCCCTGATGCGCTCCAATGGAAATGTTATTATATTAACATAGTTGCCGGCTTTTGTTTGTTGAATTCTGTTTTGTAGATAACTTTGACACCATCTAATAGCATGTTCATTGAAGGTTTTTACATAAAATTGAGTGATTCCTCATTCAGATAGTCAATATTAAATTGATTTTTTTCTCATATTTTCATGAACATCAGTTTTAGATGAAAAGATTGCTGTTTTACAGTTTTGTCAGGTTTGTCAGCCATTCAATTGCAAATATAGTTATAATAATGTTGCAGCGCAACGTCATATGTTTGGCTGTGTTGATATTGTTGGTATTGTCAAATTTTAAATCTATGAAGTAACTAAGGGAAATGACCTTAAATCTATGGGGTTTAGGCTTGTTTTGTTTATCATTATGATGTTTTTGAGCATTTTCACGACACAAAATTTGCCACATAAGAACAAAACAAACAAAGAATTTTCACAAAATATTTCATATTCAACATGAATTGCAAAGGGAAAGACATGCCCGGGACGAGATTTGGCAGTAGTGAACATGGAGATGGCGGTAGAGTCTAAGCAGGGTCTATCTTAATATGGCTACATTTCAGGAACACAAAAGCAGTTTGGAAAGAAAATTATGGGAGAAGAACGAGGCCTAAAAGGCCATACCCACTAGGTAATTTTATCGGTGCCGGGCGACTGATTGGCAGTAAAATCGGCCGATTCTAGCCATAAAATCAGCCAATTTTAGCGCCAGTTCAGATCAAACATACGCATTGCAATGTACTATACTGACAGGCAATCATAACAATTGGCCGATTCTCTCAGTTGCCCATTGCCAGTTGCCGGTAAAATCGCCTAGTGGGTATGGGGCCTAAGGTGAAAAATGTGTGTAACCGGGACCAAGAAGGGTCTTGATAGGGATGACACAAACCACAGAGGCGTGCAGGATGGTAAAGTGGTTAGAGTGTCCTTCTGCTGCACGGGTGGCCGGGGTTCAATCTGGGCCTAGGTTGGGCTGCTACACCCCTCTGCATGTCTTCCAGTGGCAACAACTGGGTCCTATGAGGGCCACCGGCTGTTGTGTGTAGGGCCCTGTCTATGGGACCCTGCACATTAAAGATAATTGCTCCATTATGGTTCTCACATTGACATTTGCTTTAAACTCTGGGAAATAAAAGCTTAGGTTCTAAACATTCCAGAAATGAAGAAAAACTAGGGGGTCACCATGCAAACTTTTGAAATAAAAATATCAGAAAATATAGAAAAAAATGTAAATTTTTGTATTTTCACAAATGAAACAGTTTGAAGAGATCAATTAAGTACAATACCAAAAATCATTAATCACGCTTCTAACTCACTTGGATATGAATTGAGTATATCAATCATTATAGATAATGAATAATTTCCCCGAAAAACAAAAATCAAGGAATTGAGGGGAATTTAATTCCATGAATTCGGTGAAAAAGCGAAAGGAATTCTTTTCAAATTGGTAATAAAAAAATCATCAACTTTGAAAATTACTTGAAATTCTTACATTTGATTGGAATAAGTATTGTCTATCATTTACTGAAAAAAAATTGGCGGTCACCGACCTAACTTCTTCAGTACTTAAAGTACTTAAAGATTTATACAAAATTTAAGGAGTTTTTGTGAAAATTCATTAATTATACTGTACATTTTTACAATATTCCTCAAACATATAGTACCTACCATGACCTACATACATGTCCCTTTATGTAAATGGATTAATTTTATTAGGAAATAATGAGCAGAAACCATGCCACATCACCTTAAAGAAGTGCATCAATTGTTGCCAAAATGGGAGGGTATGGTCGAAAATAACACTCTTATTACAAATAAATTCATAATCAATTAAGAAATCAAGGTTCTGGACTACAACTTTATAGACGAGCAGTATAGTCCAGGAGCCAAATCTGAAAATCCTGATTTACCCTCCGCGGTGAGCCCCCTGGATTTTCTTGATTTTTTTCATCTTATAGCATCCTAGGGACCATGAATCAAGACGGTTCCGAAGAATTTAGGTATGCGAACACTGTCTAATTACGCGATTTGTGCTTAATTAGCAAAAAATGAAAAATGCGTTATTTCTAAATTTCTCTGGAACTATGTAAGATATGAGAACATGCTATATGTCATTTGAAAGGTGATTTTTTTCCTGATTTTTTTATATATTGTTTGCTATTGTCATTAATCATGGCAATGAGTAATTGAAGAAAAACTGTTGTTTCAGTCAAAATCATTAGAACTTAAGGATCCAAGGTTAAACTCTGGAATTGATAAACCAAGTCCTAGGTATACTTAAAGGGGATCTTTAGGCAGTTTTTAAAGAAGGTTGCATCTGATTTTTTTAGAAATATAATGTAGAAATCATTTTTTGCTGATTAAATTCTAACCAACTATAGGCTCATTTTGCACTTATATTTCAAAAGGAGAGGTGGTATCATGAAAATAACACAATATATCCTAAAGAGATGTGGAAATGATAATCACTATCTCCCTAAGCTGGTATTTCAATGCTTTCTGAGCCATTTAATCCATTGTATACAATATTGGAGCTGTAAAATAAGTAAACATTAGCAAGAAATATGTGTCCATGTAATTTGCAGACAAGTTCATCTTTGTTGCCTGATCAAACTAGTATATTCATTGATTTATTTACTCAAAAGGGTATGGATGGCTCCTTATATTGCCAAAGATTTACACATTGACAACATGCAGTAAACAATATGCAGCAAACTTCTATTTACATACCCCAGTACCCACTAATCTTTAAAAAGCATGTTCCTATAGGGAAAGTGGGAGTTGTAGGCTGTAATACTCTTTTAAATCCCCCCATTGCTGGCCCCAATATCTAATGTTTACCTCACCTTGGCAACAGGCCTGAGGCCTGGAGAGACAGAGGAATGATAAAGATGACAGTCTAGGGTTCTTATCTCCCTGTTGTGTGAGTTAACCCATTGGTAAGACACTGTGCTTACAACCATGGAGACTAAAATAAGATGGAGGTTCAGCTAATAAAGGGGGATGATGTTGGAGGTCGTTTTGGAATTCACACCTCAGCAGGTGGTCAGTCTGTGGTCAGACAGGGCCCCTTACATCTGGTTTAGATCAGATTACAAAGACAGAGGGGAAATGCCCCAACTCTTAACTACAGAATCCCTTTGATGTAAGTCTTAAGGTGAAGTATTAAAAGCTTTTTTGTATTTGATAAATTGATCCGAAAATTGGAGCTATTATCATATCATATCATAATCATGGTAAAATAATTCTCTATCTTCTGATACAAGTCAGGTACTGCTCCTATGGTTGGATCATATTAAAGTATTTAGTTGATAAATAGAAGTTGTTAAAGCCATTTCATTTATCCACAGTAGCAGCATAATAAGATAATAATATCATAAGCTGTTTTTCACAAAATAAATACTTTGAAAGCTTCACACCATAGAGACCTGAACTTAGTGTCTTTTTTTGAATGTAGTGGAGATATTAGCAATAAAACCTTTTTCATTTTATTCAAGAATCAATGGAGACTGACACAAGTTTTCAATTAGTCATACTTCTGCCCAAAACAACCCCTGACCATTGGCCAGTCTCCCCAAAATGTGTGAAGTTATTACCAGGGCGGCCTGGTGTAGGGACACTGATTACTACAGATAAGGCCTACTGAATCTGTCAGATATGCCACCTCACAGAGCTCTATCTCCATCTTATTTTAGTCTCCATGTTACAACCTAATAAAGGTTCCCTCAGAGAGGGGCAGGCTTAAATTTTGGTTACTTATGACTGTCTTATTATTCAATTTTATCAAACAATTCCACAAGGAGCATAGGGTTCATCACTGCAGCTGGTGAGATAGAATGATAAAGTTAACTGTTTAGACAATGTTGCCTTCCAGCAGTAAAATGAAGGTAGTGGATCTTCAGAACCTCATCAGTGGTGGAGAGGTCTAGCCTTTCCCCTGAGTGACCTGAAATGGGGGATAAGGGCAGCCTCCCATGGTGCAACATACTGCAGGCCTATTATAGTGTGCCATAAATTGTGGGATTGCTGACCACCTGCTGTACTTTTGTTAACATCCTACCACCAATCTGCCAAATTAAACTTTGTTACCCTTTTGCTACTAGAGGGTTTACAGTTCCAGGCTATATGGTTTCGTTGCTCACTTAGCTTTATACCCTTTTGTATTATAGACTAAGTATTCAGTGTTGTATTATAAGAACTGATCATAGACTAGAGGATTATTCATATATTTGAATAATGACTCCCTTAGTTTTGGGTCTCTGAGTATTTACCATATTGACCTTTCCCTTAGTATCTAACTATAAGCTGTCTCTTGCTGTTGGTTAGGGAAATTGGATCCTTGTTCATAGCAGTTGAGAAATGAAAATGGGCAGTTATATTTTGATAAGGGAATAATGTTGTTTCTGAGGTTTATATAACAGAAAGTTTGAGGTTACAACCAGAATCACATCAATTCGTTGCTCTTGTACATTCTCCTAATACCGTCCTGCCTTGGTTATGGTCCCACAGAAAGGGTGCTGTGCACATGCTGCTCAATGTGGTAGTGCTACTAGATAGTATTGGGAAACCAGTAATGGCTATACCAAAAATTTGTAATTTTGAAATAGAAAGATATATCAGGAACTTCTGTATTGTTTCAGGTTTTGATATTTGTTTGAGGTCTTGCCAATGACATTGATATGTATGTACACACACAGAGGTCTCAGTTTCTCTGGTACACTTCCTAATAAAATTGGATATATGGCAAAATCCTGCTAGTTGATAGGATGAATCTCAGTGAAGCATGACCAAAGGCTGGTCATAACTTGTATTGGTAATTTGGGAGGATTGGAAGTTTGGCTCTTAGAAATGAACTGTGACCATGATCATAATTTAATATCAAATTACTAATACCAGTAACCCATATATAGAATATAATATAAGATATTCATAAGATTTCATTCCTCTCTCTCCCCCTTGATGCATACAAACTTAATGCAAGGGCCCTAATAAGATGGTTTGTAATCAAACTGAAACATTATCATGGTATTTTGCTGAGGAAAGAAATCTTACTCAAACCATAGTTTTATTGTGACACATCTTTCATTGTGATCCAAAATGCTCTCCAAACAGCTACCATACTATATACATGTGCCCAAATGGCTGTGGAAGCACTGAAATACCAGCCTAGAGAGATAGTGATTATCATTTCCACATCTCTTTAGGATATATTGTTTTATTTTCATGATATCATCTCTCCTTTTGAAATATAAGTGCAAAATGAGCCTATAGTCGGTTAGAATTTAATCAGCAAAATATGATTTCTACATTATATTTCTAAAGAAATCAGATGCAACCTTCTTTAAAAACTGCCTAAAGATCCCCTTTAAGTATACCTAGGACTTGGTTTATCAATTCCAGAGTTTAACCTTGGATCCTTAAGTTCTAATGATTTTGACTGAAACAACAGTTTTTCTTTAATTACTCATTGCCATGATTAATGACAATAGCAAACAATATATCAAAAAATCAGGAAAAAAATTACCTTTCAGATGACATATAGCATGTTATCATATCTTACATAGTTCCAGAGAAATTTAGAAATAACGCGTTTTTCATTTTTTGCTAATTAAGCACAAATCGCGTAATTAGACAGTGTTCGCATACCTAAATTCTTCGGAACCGTCTTGATTCATGGTCCCTAGGATGCTATAAGATGAAAAAAATCAAGAAAATCCAGGGGGCTCACCGCGGAGGGTAAATCCTTATTTTGACTGATTTCAGGATTTGGCTCCTGGACTAGTAAGGCAATTGGGTGATTACTAACAAAGTTATGAGCAAAAATGCATTTTCCCTACATAGGGTTCTATAGTTAAGGGAAGACATTAAAATTCCTCACAGCAGGCCGCAGCCACTGGTCAGTGAAGTTACACCAACATCCCTCCACTCAGGGCTATTGAAGGTCGCAGCCTGCCACAGCCTGGTAGGAAAGGGGTGGGGACACTATCTTAATAACCCTAAATGGTCTCACAAACTAATAAATTAATTAGCCTAATAGGGTGATTAAGGTATGTAATATATACAAACATAAAAAGAAAAGCACCATTCTATTTTTTTCCTGATTAAAATACTGATAAAATTCCATATCTGGCACCCCTAATGAGAATGCAATGGGTTGTAGAATGCTGCAGCCAGTCACGGTACATAGGGGTTATAACTAACAACCTTGTGCAGCCTACCGCAGCATCTCAAGTTTGCAGCCCCTGAATTTTGACGTCACCCCTAAGCTCCCAATGGTCAAGCTCAACTGCACACCCATGGAGCAATGCTGCGCAGTATGGGTGCGCATTGACCAATGGCGCGATTGCCCTTAAAGAACACCTGCCTCAGTAAAAGTGTAGAGGTACGGTCTCTACCTTCTCATAGATACAATCAGTTCATAGATACGATCATCAAACAGACAGAATTGTCAAAACCTTATTCTCACTGTGATATGACCAAAGATGTCGATACAGTGTAAAACCCCAATAACCACAAACGCCAGTTACTCACACTTCCTGAGCCCTGGTGTGCCCAATTGGTGACATGCCAGGGCTCAGGGTGTGTGTGTGGGGGGGGGACTCTCCCCTGAGCCTGTCCCCACAAGGAGTCTATCATCAATGATAAACGCGTTGTCGGCAGAAAACAATTATTGGTGGGAAATGTTTATTGGTGGAAAATGTTTATCGGCTGATTTTCCAAAAGTTTGCCAAAAAATGTTATCGTTGGGATAAATTGTTATTGTTGGGACACGATGGATGATGAATATTGGAAAATGAAGAGGTGTTTTTTGTTCAGAGAAATATGCTAGACTGACCAACGATGAACCCGTTTATCGTCGGTGTTTTTCACCATAAAATTAGGTCTGTTTAATATGTTTATTGTCAATGAAGATATAATATTTGTTGTCATTCCTTTTCATCGTTTGACAATAAGTATTATAATTAATTACCTTGTCCCCAGTCTGTCTACTTACCACTTATTCTGAAGGCCCCTTTGACACCATGATTTCCCCAAAACCTTTTCGCCCTGTCGGGATGGGGCTTAAGTAAGGCTGATTATTGATGCCCCATTGGGCCCCCTGTTCGACGGCCCTCACCTGCATGTGCGCATCTCTCTCCTTTGATTCCTGCGTGTAAGCCATGAATTGCTACATTGTGACACAGATGCATTGGTCATTGTTTGGCCCTGGGAGTGTCTTCGTTGACTTCAAGCAGGAAATATATGCATTATTTATTCAACAAGTTACAACAGTAACACTGACTAAGTGCTGAATGGACTTTGAAAATCGATATGTTTTCAGCCAGTGAATTATTGATTGTGAAAGTAAAATGTTCAAAGTTAAGTATCCAGACATCGATATAGCTTCAAGTCCCTATACAAATAGTTTTACAAAGCTACATTAAAATTTCAATGTCAGTACCTATAAAAAAGTTCCTGACCGCACCAACTGTGTGGTACTGAATGTATGATTCCAGCGCACACAAAAACATAAAGGAGTCACAAAGTTGTTTTACCGTTCCACATTCCTCTTTTGAATTAATTAAAATTCAGAACAATAGTTATATACTGATGTCCCTCTCTATGCATCAGCACAGGGGCAAATCCAGGTGGTCCTGACCCCCTCTCCTCCTTGTTGATGGGACAGGGGTCAGGAAAAGTTGCCAAAGAGAAAAACTTGTCACACACATTTTTATCAACCATTTAGATCCTACATTTTGCAAGGGGAAGTACTTAACTCCAAGCCTCCGCTGAATAGATTTTAGGATTCCCTAGGTCTTTGTTGTGGAAATGTGCTCAATTTTTAATCAACCATGGTCTATTGTGTGTACACCGTAAAAGCGATATTACACTACATGACTTTGAATTGCAATATCAGCACAATATGATGATATTACAAGGAAATCCCCACACAAGATTGAGAAAATGGTTAGAAATTGGCAATTTGGAGTATTTTACACACGCGTAACAAAGACTTTTGTCTCTAATATGTGTGATTTTTCTGTGACATCATCATATGGCAGCTCATGTCGTGTAGTGTGATAGGGTCTTTATATAATGGAACAGCAAATTCAACGAGCCGTGAAGCTGCTCTTTACATGCTGTGTGATCAATGATGTTCCCTGTCACTGTGTGTATTGTTGGTTGTAGACACTATTCAGTTGTTGCCAGCACTATGGTGCCAACTGGACTGACCATCAGGAGCTTGCTTCAGATATTTCTCTTTTTTTCTAATTGGACACTTTTAGGGGGTAAGTAATTCTACAACTGATTCTTTGTTTATATTCATGTTGAGTTCAGTTCAGGAAGTATTCTAAATAGTTTAGGATTTATCTGGAAGCTAACAAGCACAATATGTCATATTTTTTTATTTTCAAAATTGGAGGACTAATATAAATGATTCTGATAGTATATAAGTATATATGTGTAATCTGTGTACAGTATATTACAAGATTAATCACATTGATTTCAATACCAGGAATACTGCGAACCATGAATGTGGCTTTGTTGAGGGACACGGTGCAGAGTGGTTCCGGTGGTTCCGGTGACCCTGGTTCCCTGGTGAATGGTGACATGACGGGCGGGTCGGTCGTGGTCAGCACCTCCTACTGGTGGCAGGTGGAACTGAGCCACTCCTACAGCATTGAGCGGATAAATATCTTAAAAAACACAGGTAACTTCAAACAACATGTGAAGTATGGACCTTTTCTATTAAGAGTGTTGCGCCCCTGGTGAAGTAAATGAAACCAATAGTTTAGGTCATTTCCCTTAGTTACTTCATATAGGTTTACTATGGAAAATGACCTAAACCATTGGTTCCACTTACTTCACCAGGGGGCGCCACACCCTAATGAAAAAGGTCTATAAGATGCCCAGTTAACACCCAGTGTTGAATCAATATTGAAAATGGATTGAATCAGAAATCAATCATATCTGAATCCTGATCAAATGTTGATTTCCAAATATTGATTCAATACGGGCAACTGATGTTGATTCAAGGTTGAGTTACCAATATTGAATGATTTAATGTTGATCAACTTGTCCCTAAAAGAGCACAAGTCACTGGGGTATTGGTACTTTGGTCTACCATATATGTTGGCCGGATCGTATAGGGAAGACAATTATGTTAGTTTAACTCTTTTTATTTTTCAAAGTGGTCCAGGTTATTGTTCCAGGCTGTTGTTACCCTGCCCCACACTGGGCTCTCCCTGTGACCCGTCTGGTCCCTCTCCCTGCCGCCGCACTTCTGCCCGATCTGGAGACGGGGCTCGGCAAGTAGAGGGACACTGGGTTATGTGGAGGTCCCTTGATAAATATTCATGCAGGGACCCCCATACATACCAGTCATACCAAATAGAGTAATTATAGAATAAAAGCAAAGTAAAACATACACTTTGTAACATATACAACTAATCGCCGTGTTTTAGTCACCATGTGGGGACGCGACATCTTTAATGTCTAAAAACATATTTCATCATCAATGTTGATTGAATGTAAGATTTCAACATTGATACTGAAAGTTGATATTGAATCAACATTAGCTTTTCATATTTTATATCAACAAATATATAATGTTGATTCAATATTGATGGCAAGCATTGATTCAATATTGAGTCAACACTACCCAGTAAACACACTTATGTTGACTCAATATTGAATCAATGCTTGCTATCAGTATTGAATCAATGTTTTATATTGGTTGATATTGGAAGTTTTTTTTTCAACTATGAAAAGCTAAAATGTTGATTCAATATCAACTTTCAATGTTGATACAATGTTGAAATCTGACATTGAATCAACATTGTTGACAAAATTTGTTTTAAATATTAAAGAGGAAATGCTAAATCATCATCAGGATTTGCAACAACAAAAATGTATTTGCTGTTCGTGAGACTTCCCTTCTATGAATAAAGGGACAAGTGATGCTGAAAAAATGAATGGAAAAAATATGGCTCACAACAATAATCTTTTTAAAAACAACTCTGTCCCTGAACTGATTTTTTTTCTTAATCATAAAATCAGGTAGGTAGAATTAATGTCACGTGGTCTGACAATGCATGGGAAGAGGTACACAAGAACCCCAGTGGTTCGAACCTGTATGTTATCGCTTTACAAAGAAAAAGGTGTTTTTTTCATGTCATGCTTCAAAAATTGCAAAATGAAAAAAAAGTGTATAAATACTTTTCATGTGTTAGAATTTATAATGTTAAACTTAGTCTGGGATACCATCAGTTTTTTCTGAATTATTTAGACAATTATCACTTTGGCTCCTTTTCATATTGAAATATTCAACAGTGCCCCCTGGTGGTGGATTGATGTACAATTGAAATTCTGATATTGCTTCAACATTAATGTCTCAATTGTAGATCAATGTAAAAAAATGCATAACTGAACATTGAATCAACATCAGTTGTCAGTATTAAATCAATATTGGGAAATCAACATTTGATAAGCATTTAGATATGATTGATTGCAGGTTCAATGCAATTGCAATATTGATTCAACACTGGGTGTTTACTGGGTAGTAGGTTTACTGGGTAATATCAAGGCAATATTCCACTTTCCATTGGGTGGCACTTGTGTTTGTTCTCATCAGTAAACGCATGCAGCTTGCATTTTTGATACTAATACTTTGGTATCTGAATGCAAGTACTCTATAGAAAACCACATATTTGTTCCTTACATTTTCAGTAAATACATAAATAAATTACATTGATCAAGTGAACATTATGTTTGCACCTTTTACTTACAATTTATACATTCACCTTACTTTCCTTGTGTCTCTCTAGAAGTGGACATAAGTAGAGCTGTGACAGTGTTTGTGTGTGAGACTAGTTTCACTGGTGACATCGATACTGCCCGCGATTATGAGGCTTGGGGGACTGTTACCTCTTCACAGTACACGTACAAGGTGCAGTTCACATCCCCAACGAAAGGGAGATTTGTCATCGTATCGTTTACAGGTGTGACTGTTCTGCTGTATGAAGTGGAAGTGTATCCCGCAGGTAGGCCCTCAGTAGATAAATGTCCCAAACAAGAAGGCAATATGTTATTCTAATGTTACACTAAGGTTCTGTTTAGTTCCGCCTTGATTCTTGTTACATTAGTTTGATGGTACACAAAAATGTCTTTAAAATGTAACATTGAAACATTGCACTTAAGACGTACTACTTGCATTCTTTCTCGTAAAAGAATTCTATTTAAGTAAGGTCTCAATTGACTATAATTTTACATTATTATGACTGTCTCAACCTTATCTAACTTATTCTCAATCCTATGTTTCTCATTATCGTTATGGGAAAGAAAGGCCTGTTGCCATTCATTTTAAAGTGCCCATTTCTTGCTGAGTATCTGTTTTAATGATTACTTGTTCAGAGACCCAGCGACATGTTGCCCTGAATGTGGCGCAGGGGCGGAAGGCCTCACAGAGTAGCACCATTGGTGTTTACGATGCATCTCGGGCTGTTGATGGCTACACAAATGCAAATATTCGAGAACACAGTTGCTCTCATACTGACAGGATAGAAAGCAGAACTAGTTGGTGGCAGGTGGATTTGGCTGATACCTATTCCATAGTCTCTGTGATCATCTATAATAGGGTCGATTGTTGTGGTATGTACACATTCTATATAACATCTTAATTTCATTGCACCTAGAACCTAGAACTCAGATTGTTTTCCACAACCGTTCCCAATTTTAGATTATGTGAATACAATACATGTATGTACGGACAATGTAATATTTCTCCAGTAAGACTTGAACAAAAATAAATATTTCTGGCTCGCAAGTTACAAAACCATTCTGTAACCATGGTTACAGCCATCTGTAGACATGGGACTAGATAAATCCAGAGCCATAGCCATTTGGTCAATTCTTTTTCAACCACCACCAGAATCAATATGTATGTTTACATATTTAAATATATATGTATGAATAAAGCCCCATACCCACTAGGCGATATTTTGCTGAGTCGACGTCGGCGTCGGTGCTGGTGCTGGCGTCGGCATTGGCATCGGCGTCAGCAGACTTTGGTGCCTATACCCACATACAATCAGGGGTCCCGTCGGCGCCGACCGCCGACGGGACCACCGATCCATATCAAGCATGTTTGATAATTTTACGCCGATGCCGATGCCGACGCCGACGGCCGTCGGCCGTCGGCGTCGGCCGTCGCTGAATCGCCTAGTGGGTATGGCGCTTAAGCCATGCAGAAAGCCACTGCAGTCAACGATATGTCATGTACAAATATGACATGTGTGTCTACCTATAAATAAACTACTCCTACTTCACTTCCTAGCAATTCCCTTTGTTCAACAAGTCCATTCTTAGTAGGGGAATGCACTGCTGACTCGATAATGCAAGGTTGGTCCCAAATGATGCACTGTTGGTCTCAAATGATTTACTGTTGCCTAACAACGTTCTTTTGAAGGAGAAGCTATTTTGAATTTAATCTTTGCTGGTAGAATTGGGCCCACTCACTACTCTTCTACCACCCTTGACCTTATATCTAGGTACTTGGATATATATAAAGATTTTTTATCATAACACCCTCATGAAAATACATGTGTATGGGACTGGTGTTAGGTAATGAGTAACCTAGTAGTGGTGGGGAGTTAAAAACAGTTCTCACAATACACTCTAGGTGGCAGCAGATGCCTAATGTTACCTGTCCCTGATTTATATCATTAATGGTTATATGTATATATATAAAATATATATATATATATAGGAATATATATATATATATAATTGGATAAAAGCCTATTATGGTCGCCATACATTTCTGACATTTCTCCCATGGTTTATGTCTAATAAACCTAATCTGATTCCTCTACCAGGGCAGCTACCTTCGCTCTCACTACATGTTGTCATTTGGTTTCAGCCTAAACATTGGCTATTATCATTTAAACAAAACTAGCACTACCAAATTTCAGAAAGCAATCTCAGAGAGAATTGAACTACAGTATGATTCTCTCTGGCAATCTGTAATGCTTACGGAAAATTTATAATCATTCTGTCAGTGGATCTTTGAGAGAATGAAATATTCAATCTAATAATGTGTTCCCTGTCCATATTTTAACATGACCAGTAGATTGAACAATTCTGAATAAAATATTCTGATAGAGAGGTTGCTGATGCATGACCGTATTCTCATAATTATTTGAACATGATATTATTTGAGTTTGTTATACAAGTACTTACATGTGACAAATATAATTCATCTTATATTATTCTACATTATTGATTACTATTTTGTAAAGCTATGAATTAAAAAAATCTAAGTTTTAAGATGTCAAGGCTATATATTGGATTTTTTTTCACGCAATTATTTCTTGATGAAAACAGGGGAACGGTTGAACGGAGCTATGGTTGCCATCACAGAAGACTTTGTTGATGTGGATACCACTGACCCCTCAGGCCTGCCACACTGCAGGCAGGAGCCTGTCAGTGGGGAGGGGAACTGGGGGAGGAGGTACCCCGTCACCTGTGATGAGGGTATGACAGGACGGTATGTCACCATTTACCAAACAGCGGACTTCTCCCTTACCCTTTGTGAGGTACAGGTACCAATTGGTAAGGTTTTAAGATTTTATATGATATATGTGAGTCTGCTTTTTTTTCTCTTTTTTTTCCGGCCATTTATTATTGAATGTAACAAGACATGAGCAGTGGTTAAGCTGGGCCTCTCGGTCCTGAGGATTCAAACTGAATGGCTGATTACCTGAAAATAAACAAAGTTGAGTAAGTAACCATCGGTGGCAGCACCAGCCCGGCTCAGTTCAATAACACTTTTTATATCATTATAAACAGTACCTATTTATAAATACACATAGATATTTGTATGTACGAATATAATATTTTCATGTATATGTATATATATATGTATATTTGTATATGTGAGCCATCGTGGGAAATGGTAACCGAGAGGGATATTAAGCAATTTGCGCTAAACACATTATTAAGTGAGTTATTGATAAAAATGTATAAACCATGCATATTTTCCCTGAAATTTGTTCATAAGTAGAATTTTCCAGAGATTATGATTATGAACTTGAAAACATTCTATCCACTCATGACAATTGCATTATGTGTAATTTACCATGGAATGTACATTACTTTTAGGATAACTAAAAAAGCAAAAATGCCATGTTACCATAGCAACAACGAAAATGATTTTTAGATTGCATAAGATTTTCCTCTCAGCTTTTTTAACAAAACATTTTTCCCTTCCTATAGTGAAAAAAGCTAATAGATTGATGATCTGTATGAGAAACGATGGTATTTTGAATAACTGTGAGAATGAGAAAAATGAACATTTTCAATTTCAAACCTGTTGGTTCCGCCAGGTGTTATACAGAAACAAAGCACAGGAGCTGAATTAAGGGGGTTCTGTCAGTCTAGAACAGATATATTCAAACAAGTTTATCTTGGACCTTAATAGGAATATTTAAAAATAGTATGCACCATTTGAAAGAGGGCATTGTGAATTGTATTTCGTACTTTTTACTCTTATGTCACCATTTCCCACGTTTGGTCATAATATATATGTATATTTGCACGTATGTTTTATATATGCATTATGTATATATTAATATATATATATATATATATATAACTGTAAAAAAAAAATTAATACCGCCAGTAAAAGTAAATGTGTTTCTCATAATCAATATTGATATCAAAATTATTTTTCCATTTTGGTAATCATTGTATACTTTTTCCATGTCACTGTATGTTTTGATTGTTTGTAATGTATGTCCAGTATGGGATATGAATAAGTGTACATTGATTTTACAAGTGAATGTGTCTATGGGTGATTACTAACTTGTACTAAATTATAACTAGTTTCTTATAATATGTGTGTACCCATATGCCATTTCCAGTCTCTAAGTTAATAATTTAAATTGAAATAAATGATACTGTGACCAGCAAACATCCCAAATTCATTATGTTTGTGCTGGAAACTGCAAAGAGACCTCACCTTTAGGCATCCATGCTAACAGCTCTACTAGGATAAAAAAAAAAACGTACGCATCACAAGTAAGTCAGTACCGCTGTCCTCCTTGAGTCACAATGTGTTTTGTTGCACATACAACATGTCCACATACCAAGGTTGGATATTTTCACATGGCAATAATATATATATATATATATATATATATGTAATAAGGTATGTATGTATATATGTATATATATATAAGCAAAGGTCATGCACAATGTAGTAACTTGGCATTAAGTTTAAAGATAACCATATTCTATATATTAGCTGATTTGAAAAGTTACTTCAAATCAGATACTAATTGCATTTGGTCAAGTGTACTTTCAGAAGGACCTTGATTTAACATGAATCAGCCCTGAGGGGATAAAACAATGAACAGTGCTCTCAACACAGAGATGGAGGTAATGGGAAGGACCGGATGTTCCGGTTTGTGAGGCACACAAATCAAACCTTTAAGATATCTGCAGTGGTTCATCCCTTTAGACCCCACAGATTGCGACAGTGAATTGCTGTATTTCCCCAGGATTTCCGTGGATTTCCCTCAGGAATTCCTTAAATTTCCATTGATTGAGGAATTTCAAATGCTTTCCCACCAATGGCAATAAGAATTATTACCACCTGGTTTGTAGCATTGAATAGGGAATTAAATAAGCTGTGAAACGAAATATTTGCCATTTTTGTATGTTGAAAACTTATAAAAGTATTGTCATTGGAAAAATATTGAAAAATTAAGGGAAAATCCTTATTTTTCCGCGCGGTTACATCCGGATTGGGGAGCACACCCTCATGCAGCTATGGCCAGATTGGGGGCTAAAGGGTTATACCTGACATAGGTAAGTTATACAAATGTAAATATACAAGAAGTCTTAGAAACCAATTTTTCATAATGTGGATTTACTGTCTTGCTATTTTGATATCTCTTGAGAAATATCTGAAAGTCTACAAGACAAGTGAATTGTGTGAAGGCTGTATGTGACATCACACTCCTACGATCACCTTCGGGGACACCACACTTAGTGCAAAGATTTGTCACACGTCACACTAAGTACAATGACATCTGTAACACTGTGCTGCCTCGCACTTACTGCAATGACCCCTCTGATTCATAAGGCAATGGTAATGCACTGAAGTCAAAGTGAAAATTATATTCTTTTAATCATATTTTAGATATTGTAAAACTCTCGACTTGAACAAGAGGACATTGTGAATCGGTAAAGCTCATGTTGTGGTAAAGAACGTCAGATGGGGATGGTGTCATTAGTAATTGTTGTAAACTCTCTAATCGTTGGCGCCCTCATGCAGATGCCGTGATATCTGAGTTTAGACGATGGTCCTGAGAACCTGTGAAGATTGCCTGGGGATGTTATGTAAAAGAATCCAACTCTAGAAGATAGAGGACATTATGAGTCCTAAAGCCTATCCAACTAGCTTAGCCTGAATATAAGACCAATACTGTATATCTTTTACTTTAGGTTGTAGTATAATTAAATGTACTTACAGTAGTGAAAGCCAGATGAAGGATACTATACGTATATAAAGTGTCTGCATACGGCTAATGCTATATAAGGGCATGATCCTAGAGCTAGATGAGCAGACTACACTAACCCAAGTACAGATGGGAGCAATAGTTATCTCTACATATACTCGCAAGACGGGATATCACGGGTAGGAACAACTAGGTGAACTATTAGGAACAAAGACTAAAATTGGGCTTAACCTTATGGACAGAGAAACTGAGTTTACAGGTGAAGTCTCCCGGACCCAAGTGTAGCTTGGAGAGCGATGCTCCAATAGAGAAGCCAGCGGTATGATGGTCCTCAAAAGGGGAAGCTCATTGTGAACTATACCTGGTTGGATTGTAACTGATGTTGATTGCTTAAGAGATCAAAGGCATGTCGTGTATGGAATGTAATGAGACTATTCATATTGTTAAGATAATCATTAGGGCTGTTCAAAAAGAATAACCCTACAATATGTATGTTCAGTGGATGTAATAAACTTTACCTCTTGTCAAGTGAGCATTCTTTGTGTGGAAACGAGCTCCCCTGCATAGAGTCTCTACTGCTTGTGGAATCAACTAGACTTCTGAATACGAAATATTCATAGATTGTGGTTCTTATATAATATATATATAATAACTTAACTTTAAGAAGATAGCTTACTCCCCACGTGCACCATCTTTATTGAAATATTTATCCCTTTAATCAAATAACAAAAACTCAGAATGATAAATATGAACAGTTTTAATATGAATGAATATAAAGCATAACACCATAAAAGATAACAATAAAAGAAACTTCACACTAGCTAAGTAAATATTTTCCTAAATCGAAAATAAAATTACATTAAGAAAACATGATACACTGCACCAACAATTACAGGGACACACTAGCATAATCTGATGAGTACACTGAAATGTACTGAATAATGCAGTAGTGAAAGTATTAATCAACACTGGATGATCTATTTCACTATTGACCATTACTTCTTTTTCTTTTGTAATTTTGTTTCGGCTCCCATTAACAATCTATGAGGTCTGGTGATGCTGTAATGAATTTAAGACCATCTAGAAGTTGAATTTTACAAAAACAAATATAGATAATGGTGTTATTTGGCATCCCAAATTTATTGTGTATATAGAAACTTCCCAAGAATATCTGTGAATGTTCAACCTATATGCATTCCTTTATGTGCCATTTTCGTTTATATGTTTTCAGAATATAAACCAGTCTTGACATAATTTGGAAATCAAATTGTGTGAAAACATGTCCTTTTTTTGCATTTTGTATTTGTATTTTCAATAATATTTGTAAATGGCAGCAGAGAGACCCTCTTTTTTGACCAATTTTGTGTTTTTGTTAATGTAAAACTCAGCCAAAAAGTCAATAAAGAATTTGTTTTCCAAATGCGCCCCCCCAACCCCCCTTATCAAAATCCTGGATCAGCCAGTGGCTGAGACCAGACTGTAAACTCACCTTCCTGGGATAGGCTCCCCTGCGCCACCTGTTGGCCTTGTCCTGCACTAGGGGGACACCTGGTGGAGGTTTGCCGCACTAAATCATCGATTGGGAACCACCCTGCAACTTGGACAATCGCTACGACGAATCATCTCTGCACTGTAGCGACCACTGGGTCCCGGCTCCTGTGATCTAGTGAGCACCAGCGAAAACCGCGGACTATTTTTAGGTCACATTTTCTAGGTCACAGGCATAGTAATAATAGACAGAGGTGACAAGTTTTCTCACTACATAAGCGAGTCTATTCTCACGGATTCATTTCCCCGTGTGGAGGTAGACCTCCTAAGAGTGGGGCCCTTGACGGTGGTGGGGGGGGGGGGGGATGGTCCTGATGTCCCGTGTTGATGATAAGCATATGTCACATGTCTTTGTTGCTAATGAAACCCCATGTCACATGTCAATTTTAAGAAATGCCCGTGTCTCATGTCGCTATGTTTATAACCCTCCCTGTCATGTCGTTAAGTCCCCATGTCCTATGTTGATTTTAAGAAACGGTGGTGTCGCCATGTCAAATTTAGTGGTCCAGACCCATAAGGGTTCCCAGAATTGGGTGCCCTTTTGTGACATTGGAAACCTATGCTATTGGGATGAGAGGTCGCCTGAATAGGATGCATTGTACTGCAAGAGAATATGATTGTTTTACTTAGGCAACTCGTGAGCAGAGTGTCGAAATCCATAGATTTTGGAGCTTTGATGTTAAATGGGGTAGGCCCAAGGCCTTCTTAAAAATTGTTGTGTAACATGACATCGTTGGATGAATAACATAAGGTCATATCTGACATAGGTTATCCTATGATATGACCTTATGTTATGCACCCAATGACATACGCCAAATCTGAGCGCTACCCTGACTTCTTTTTAGGATCTTTTTCCAAACATTTTATTAAATCCAAAACAATTGACAAGAAAAGCCTGAAACATGATAGAAAAGCTAAGGGCATGTATTCTTATTAATAAAAAAATGTTTAAAATGATGTTTAAGTTTTTTTTCTTTTTGAATTTTCAACGCTGTCCAGGTCTCTTTGGCAAGTAAAAAAAACATGAAAAAATGAAATCAATCTACACCCTAAAATATGTTTCCTGTCAAAATAAAATAACATTTATAATATCTAGCCAGAACTCTTAAATAACAATATGCCATATAAAAAGGAACACAAAATGAACTGTTTCTTGGTGACCCACGGGCATGAACTCTCCAGACGGCGCCACGCAGATCTCTCACTACTAATAGTATATACAGGGTAAGAACGTGAATCTGTACCCACCACTTTGCACATACATGTATCCTGGATTTATGTGCAAACTAAATGAATGTTCTTGAAATAAAAAATATAATTTATTCCCTAACAATGTGAGCAATAAATCTGCCGTTATGGTTTGCTAAATTTGGCTTAAAAACGTTATATTTAAGCCCTTTTCTTATTCACATGTCCATATATGGGCAAAGTACCTAGCATTGCAGCATTGAGTCAATGCCCATATATGGAAGATCATGACCCAATTTGAACTCATGAATGAAAAGGTCACCTGACCACAACAGGTCACTGAGGGAGGTGACAAGGCCCACTTCGACAGCATGGCTGCCACTTCCACAAATAACCCACCTATCAGGTCAATGAGTGCCATTCTGCTCAGTGAAGGTGCACTGAAGGGGCCAGGTGCAAACGTTTGTACATTTACCAGTGGAAATAACATGGCAAAAATCTGCACATGCTGCAAAACATATCTATTTATTATAATAAGTATGATACAAATAATAGACATTCAATATTGAGATTATGAAATAAATGGACACGAAAGTGGGTCATTCACTGTGGGATTGTGAGAACCTATATCACGGCTGGTACTCAGCCTATAGGTTTCGTGAAGTACCAGCCAAATCCAAAATGGAGAGTGTGCTACCCTTTCTATACTTATATAGTCCTAAGCAGGTGCCCTGGCGCCATCTAGAGAGTTCACGCCCGTGTGGTGACCAGATCAATAGCTCCTTTCATCAGACCCGTGGGCCATATGCTTTACAGAGCAGACTATAAGAAGTGTTACAGTAAGTCCAGTAACTGACATGTCTATTGTGAGGTTGTACAAATTGACTCAGAGGTGGAAAACGCACATCAAGGTATAAAGAACAAGAAATGATGTGAGTTTGCATTCACATGTTCCAGAAAAAATACTTTGTAAAGTTTGTAAACTCAAAGGTCACTCAAGCACGGCCTAGTTCTATTCTTCAGTGTGATAGGTAAGACTGGTTTTTGCTGAGATGGGAAGAAACTGGCATCGGGAATGAAAACATTGGTTGTTAGAGTTGGCCTCTAGTTTTTCTTTTTACTTCCCGTTTAAGTAGATGGTAAAGGGATACTCTGAATTGTGGTGTAGCCTATTGTAGGCCGCCTCCTCATTCTCGAGGCCTATGCAAGTCTGCCATCTAAAGGAGGGAATTCCCACCTCCCCCACAATCCTTTATGATCCACTTGTTTCTGGCAAGCCTGAACCTTAAAAGTTAACCAGCGAAGGGGTTTTCCTTACGAAATATAGATAGCCAATCAAAATATTCCTTGCATACAGTTAAAAGCAATACTTTGATTGGCTGTTGGTGCAGACTTGTAAAGTCCCCCTGTCGAACGGTTGGACACACTTGAAAGTCTAGATAGTGGTGGTGCACTTTTGGTATAGTCTATTCTGAGAAATCTTGACTGTGAGAAATGTCAAGCAATTTACTTAGACAACTGTGTGAGTTCCAGTTTTGATTTTAGTAGGTGGAGCTGTATGATAGTCTTGTTAAATTCAGGTACATAGAACACTATCATTAAGATACATTAATAGGAGCATATCACACATTCCATATATTTAATGGCATGTATCTAATGTTATATGTTATATGTAATATTTATCACCCGCACGGCCGAGCAGCGGGCCGTACAGAGGCCAGTGAGTATAAATATGCTGTACGGCCCGCTCCTTGTTTACAGTGTTTTACACATATTTACAGAATTGTTTGGGTGATAAAATATAGAAGACCCTTAGGGGACATCCTCGGGCAGCCTTCTTATATTAGTACCCAGCCAACCTGCGACATAACAGAAACATTCTGCAACCATACATTTTTAGTCAGTTTGTTACTTACCAAGATGGAACATATCAATTACGTTATTGATGGTAAGGTTGAAATCTCAACAAATCAGAACACTATTATTACATTATTTTTGGTGAGGTTAGAATGAAACCAAAGCAGTACAATCTGTTTAGGTTGAAGAACATAACCAGAACATTATAATCATGTCGCAGTACAACGTCACAGCAGTATGTTGCAGCAACATTATTGGGAGCCATCAAAATGACATAACAAGAACAAAACTAGAACATTGCTGCTACGTTATTATAACATCACATCGCCAGCAGGGGTATGTATATAGTATATATATGATATACATATATTATATGTACGAAAACATGTGGATATTCCCAGCACATTGGTTCCATCGTGCATACCTAATTGCAAAAGTGACATTGACTAAGCTTTTGATCAACACATCCATTAGTGTGATATTCTCACATCAAAGATGACCCATTTATATATTTATATATGTTTCAAGCTAAAATTACTATGAATCAAAGCTATCGTGTTTTTTTCATTTCAGATACTTAGCTAGTATAAGCTTCAGTATAAGCTTGACATATATTTGCAGGGAATCGTGTCTCTATAGGAAAACTACATGAGTTACTCACTGGTAGTAACAAATTTACCTGCATTCACCCTTCGGGCTCATGCAGGCAAATTTGTTACTACCAGTGAGTATTCTGCCCAATCCCATCATCCAAATGTAGTTTTCCTTTTATTATACGTCGAATTTGTAGCAAAAATAACAAATCACAGCTAGAATACTCACTGGGCTGCTTGTACGGCTGCAGGATCACATGGGGAAATATTCTCTGTGTTGTAACTTATCAAAGAACATCTCAAACTAATTTCTGATTCAATAGGGAGGAAGTATACATCAAATTGAACATTTGCCTCGCTTACATTATGGGTGTATGACCATTATTGACAAGGATACAAGCCATAATCTAATGGCGTCTGCTGCACTCAGGGACGGGCAGTGCTAAGCGGGGGACCACTCTGTCCCCGCTTCCGGCCAGTCCGCGCACAACAGGGGGCCTGAAAGAGAATGTCCCTGCAGCAGTACAATAAGCCTGGTGAGTATTCAGGCAGGGCATGTGGTACACAGTCACATCCAAAATGACGCGTAACATGGGATGGTCGCCTAGTACAAGCGCACTGACGTACAATGAATAATGTTTGTGCACATCTTAGTTTGGTTTTTATGTAATGTAGAAAATGATATTTCAAAAAATCCAAAAAGGTTTCCCGTTTTTTGCAGTTTTTGACCATAAAATAAAACCTAGGACCTTAATCAAAAGTCTGAGGCACGCTTCGTTTCGTCTGATTGTCAGGAAGAGACATGCAAAAGAATATTCATATAGGATAAGTATTAACCAAGATATTGATGTTAAAAAAATAAAAGTTAAAAAATCAGTTTAAAATTTATAGAATCTCAGTTTTGAATTCTTTGTTAACGTTATTAATATAAATAGATAGAGAAAGAAATTAGCTTTCAAATAATGTATAGTATGTTGCGTTCAGAGGTATATTTAAAAATGCAAAGGTCATTTCATGAATTGGCCGCTGACCACTAGTGTCTATCCTTAAACGATGGCCCTCAGCAATATAACATACACTATACAAATGTATAAGAATCTGATATACATGAAATAAATTTCTCTAGCTTGCAATCAATTTGTCATACCTAAAGTCATTTGCGAATACTTAAGATGAATTTTTCATGGCTCTCTGAAGCAGAAAAATTGACCACGGCGAAGTGAGCGTCAAGATATATCGCCAGGTTAGAGTATACTTTTCTGTCAGTGTGGTGATTTTTGTAATGTTTCTGACTTGCAATCTTTCTGTTGTTGGCTTTCTGTTGTTATTTGTGACAAATTAAGACCAGGTTAAGGCAGTATTACACTACATGACTTCGGCTGCGAAATCGGATGTAATGTTATTACAGTCGAATTTGCGTATATATATATATATATATATATATATATATATATATATATATATACATATATATATGAGTCATATTATTATCAGAAATTGGTAATTTAGAGCATGTTATACATGTGTAACTTAACCTGTAACATGTGCTGCTTCTCTGCGATGTGGTCATATCGCATGTCATATTGCGTAGTGTAATAGGGCCTTTAGGCTGGAGGTGTGGCTAATGCCCTTAACATCCTGTTGGGACTACCTTCATCATTAATTATATTGTCACTGTTCTTTATCAAAAGCCTGTTGAAACTGTAAACCTAAGACTAATGACAGGCGCTAAGGGTACAAGACATTAAAAGATTCAGCATGGCCCAGACTAGGAAATTCGTTGTGAAATATTTGTAAACTTACAATATCAAAAATACCAGTGCGTTTGACAGCCATCCCACCCAAAGATGAGATTTGTCAAACAAGAAAACTTCACTTCTATATCATAGTATTACTTCTATATGATGTTGTAACTCTTCCTATCCCACGGACGCAGTGACAAAACGGCCGGGTATGTTCTGTGACCATTCGTTTTTGGATGGTCTGTTACTTGGTAGATTTTCACGTTACAGTTATGTTATTTTAGGTTAGGTTGAGATTCACTTAAAAAGAGTACTTTAATGAAATTACAATTCAGTGAATTTAAGACCGCATTTATGTTAAACTAACACAAAAGAACAAAACCACAATGTCACAATAATGTCACATTGCAATCTCATATTGTTAGGTTCTAAAGACAGTTTTGGGTACTGTCAAACGTTTTAACAAGAACCAAAGCAGAATAAAACGGAATGTTGCCACAACGTTATAATGATTATTATTTGTCAGTTCCTTCAATCGTTCTCTAACAATTCAGTGTGAAATCGACTCGAAATATGACCCTGTTTTGTTATTCTGTTGACTAAGCTCCATATGTATCTAAATTTCATTCTAAAATCCTTTAAAGTAAATTCACACATTAACTTTTTCATGGGTTTCTACTTTTTCAGGCTGGACGTATTCAAGGAGATTGGAGTTTAAAGGTTGCATGACCTTATGGAGATCCCCTTTTTTGGATGACTAAAATCTGTATCGCTCGCTGTTTTGACAGGAAAAGTGTAATTTTGAGCGAACTCCCAGAAGTTATATTATATGACGATCTCAAACTAAAAATTATTACTTTGACGCAGCAGATACTGTATTTTTTCTTTGGACCACAGTTCATCATGACAATGATAATTTGCTTATGAAAATAAATTCACAAAAAAACATGATTGCTGAGAGAAAAGTATAGATCTATAGGTAAAAAGGTGACCTGCCTAAAATAATCCAGCCAAAAGGAGATTCGGCACCTCTGTGAACGTAGTGTTGAGTCAATATATAGAAGAAAAGAAAAAAAAGGGGGGAGGGGGTCAGCATATGTATTCACACGTATTCACACGCACGCCTCCAACATTTCCCCCTCTTTGCCTAGTTTAAGGGTCGACCAAAATAGGATCCGCCCCTGGTATAAAACACATTATGAAGATGTGCTATTTACAGCGTTATATATATATATATATATATATATATATATATATATATATATATATAGGTGCGGGTCACCAGCCGGTCGGCCGTGCCGGGCAACCCACAGCTCTCTGCTAAGACCAACAATGCTTCTTCAAACCAGACAGAGTGAAGTCAAACCCAGACAGTGAGAGTTTAAACCGTCTCTCTGTCCAAACCTAGTCAGCGGGGTGGGGCAGCAGCCTGCAGCATATTACTTAGGATATTACTCAGACGTGGACGGGGGACAACGCGTCTAGGCTCCGTAAGTTGCAAACATTTTTATATTAGGGAGTTTTTGATACTTCAAGGAGTCACTCAACGTAAACATAACGTATTCTTTTTCTCAGCTTAAGTTAAATATTAAAAAAAATATTCATTCATAAGTATACTGTTGTACCTCAATCGTACATAACCATTTAATTAGAATGACCAAATTTTGTACTTTTAGCCTTAGATATGATTAGGTACATTTGAGATACGTTGACGCATCTCGATGGGTTGTGGGATCTGAACTCCTTATTAGAGGTTGATAACAGGGAGTTGATTCCAGTTCGGAAATGAAGGGTTTTAAAAGTGGTCTTATAGATTAATCTCTTGAGGTCACCTGTTGTAGCCTGTTTTGCCCTTAAAGGTTTACCGTTGGAACTTCAACATTGTGTAAAATCAGAGAGCCATAACATTGGTCTTTTCCCCAATTTGTTCCCAATTTGTGACAATTATCTTTTGAAGGGCCTGGGGTCTTGGCACCTGTCAATCACTCTTACTGCCAGATAACTGGTCACCTGCCTTCTCATTGGCTGTCTGCAGGTAGGGGTCAGTGGCACCATGCCTGTTGGGAGGGGCCATGAACCCTAATTGACAAGTACCCCCCCCATCCCTATCTGTTTACCTATGGCCTATTGTAGTAGCAGTATACTTGTGGGGAGGGGCTTTGTACTCAGATTGACAAGTATTTTGACTGGTACCCCTACCTGTTTTTGGAGCCAGCAAGGGGGGGGCCACAAGTCATTGATCAGTATAAATGATTACTTTTTGCCGCCGAAACAAATATGTATTCTCTTGTTATTAGTTAGTCCTAAGTGCCCTATTGTAGCCTGCTATGTGTTATCTAACCCTTAGTCACTGATATATGTAAACTGCCATATGTTATTTGATAAATATTAATCATTGCGGATGTGAAAAAAGAGCCAGGCGACAGGCAGACCAAGGCAGTAGCTGGTGGAGCCACCCTTTGGACACCCTAGGACTCAAAGACCAACTGAACGAATGATGATAGCTATCTATACAGAGCTACCCAGTTTAGTGAACATGTATCAACTCCCTTTGTTTCCTTCGTCACAGGTTGATCAGTCGGATAGCAGGAACTCAGGACCATCTACCATGCAGTATCTCCGCAACCCGACACTCTACATCACGCTCGGCATCTGTGCCACTGTTCACTATGCAGTCTGGATGCAAGGTATGATGCAACTTGTATGTAAGGACATAGTCAGGGGCAGCTCCAGGAGGGGGTCCAAGGGGTCCAGAGGGTCCTGCCCCACCCCATCCCCAATTTTTAGGTGGACTTGTGATGAATTATAGTAATCAATTCATTGTCACGACACGAGTTCATGTAATTAATTATGGAGGTTGAAAGACAAGTGAATGTTCTTTGTTGAAGTTATGAGTAAAGTTATGTTTTGGACGCAATCATGAAAGTACACGACATCTTGCGGTACAAGCTCAAGCTGCACGAAAATGTATGTACGAGTTAGTAAACACAAAGCCGTAATGCACGATGTATCATTGACCAGAAGTGACCTCAGCAAAAGGTCAAAGTGACCACGTGATGTTATGTAACCAATCAGGAGCCAAGTTCAACATTTTGACGATTTCCATCATATGACATTGTGACGTTCCTCGGTAGGTCGTGGTTTCTGATTCCTATGGCGAAGGGATGTGGGGGTTGTTTTCATCTCGAGCCAAACGAAGAGTTTGAGCAGGAAACTGAGGTGTAAGATTAAGAGTCATGCCTCACGCACAAGGGGGGACGAGTGGGATGGTCGGGGAATCAGTATTCTTGGATGGGGGTGTGTGTGCTGGTTTGTCGGGCCTGGAGTGTTCCGGACATCTGGCAGAGGTGGATGAGTTTCTGGTTAGGGGGAGATGGATCTTGGCATTCCTGCTGTCGGGTCCAATCTTCCATGGGGGTTGGGTCGCTGCTTGCCTAGTGGTTGGTAGCTTGGGGCCAAGCGGGGTGCACCTTTGTCCCAGCGGTCACTGGCTGGCCGCTTATTATTTCAGGATTTTCGTACCTGCCCAGTCTTTTGGTTTTTGAGTTAATTAACTTCTACTTTAGCATATCTTTGGCTTAAACCCATTCAAGGGCTAGGTTACTGGAAGAAGACATGTGTGAACACAAGGAGTACCAAGAAGGGACTGTTTATTTTGGGCCTTCACGCCCCCTTTTATACTCTATTAATCGATTCTGATTGGTCACTTAGATCATGTGACTTCTCTATTTCATATTATTTCGTTGGCGTACAAAATGGGGCTTGTCTTGACTACCCAAGCAAGATTATGACGTTATAATAACGTTATTACAACATTCTGGTGAGTCATGCTTTGGTTCTTGTTACGTTATTTTGATGGCACCCAAAGACATCTTTAGAACCTAACATTGCGACGTCGCAATATAACATTTTTGTGACGTTCTTATTACGTTCTTTTATGCTATAATAACGTCATTATAACATTCTTTATTAGTTAGGTCACAACTTGACCAAAATATAATGTTACTATAACATTTTTTTTTTTTAAGGTGCAACTTTACCCTAAATTACATTATTGTTACCTAACAATTGGATAGGTTTCAGATTAACTAAAAAAAGTACAGTCGCAGAATGTTCTTGTTACGTCGCTGCTTGCCTGGGTATGCACACCTCTAGGTGACAACTGGCATATTTTTGTTGCCAAAAGACCCCTCTGGGACCTTGAACGCTAGTGGTTGATTATGGGTGTTACAGTTAATCGTTACTCAGATTGCTTAGTATGGTCTCTGTTGGTGTCGCCAGTCAAGTGATAGACTACATCCGTGAAATGGGCATTCATATCCACAGCACGAATCCCACTTGGCTGAGAGGAAGTTTATTGGTATTTATTCCAAAGGTATACAGTGGCTGGTGCGTTATGGCCCGAATATCCGGCCCTCGTTCAATACTGCCCAATGCTAGCTTCGTCCTTAGAGTCCGCTTGTCTTAGCGCAGCAATACAATGGTAAAATCCTATCCAAGTCACCCGATGTCTGCATACATGGCTAAAACCAAACCCTGAATCCTACAGATTCGCATCAATCCAAAAAGGTAGTGTTCTCTCTAGCTTCACCTGCCGGCTTGGCCCAATATATACTATCCCAATTATTGATTTTACCCAGGCAGCACTGCTTACTGGGAGGTGCCTTCCATCTGCAGTGGTTATACAGGTATATCACCTACCAGCAGCATCTGCCATTCTCATATTTATGTAATTTTGAATATTCTTTATAATCCCTTTTATAATTTTCTTTCTCATCTGGTGACTTTTATCTTTCATCTAAATATATTTCACATAAAAGAACTTCACTAATATTTTATATGCACAATGACTTTTGTGCAACCTCAACAGGGTTTCAGATTTAATGGCAATGAAAATATTGTGCATACAGTATTATAGTAGTACTAAATTATCGTACACTAACTATATTCATAGAGTTTGGCAATATTTTGGTGATGTTTTATAAAAATTGTAAGATAGACTGTGGACCCAGTGCCTTCATTCTTTGTATATGAATTACAAGAAAATCTTTCAGACAAGAATATTGATTTATTATACAGTTTTGGGAATATTGGTTGAAAATATTGGTAAGAAATTGAGGGCTGTGCCCCCGAACCCCCCGAACCCCTCGAACCCCCCGAACCCCCCGAACCCCCCAAACCCCCCAAACCCCCCAAACCCCCCAAACACCCCAAACACCCCAAACACCCCAAACACCCAAACCCCCCTGAACCCCCCAAACCCCCAAACCCCCAAACCCCTCGAACCCCCTGAAAAAAACCCTAATTGCCTAAATGACTAACTGCATTAATTTAAACCCCTAATCGCCTAAATGCCTCATTTTATTAGATAAATACCTAATTGCATAGATGAATAATTGCATTTAATTAAGTACCTAAATGCCTAATTGCATTACCTTGAATGTCAAATAACATTACTTACCATTGAAATAGTCATTTAATGAACATTTACATCTCTTCTAGTGGTGAATCATGAATCATCTATGAACATTAAATCCAATTTTCAGGGTCCTTCAAGATGGAATCAAGCATAGGGAACAAGAGCGTTAGCAAACAACAGCAGCTGTGGCGTAAAAAATACCTTGAAAAAGGGTGTGACAGGAGAAAGCTAGGTCAGGCCGGAGAGGGTGAATCAGAACAAGCCTTCAAATCAGTGCTTAATCACATACTGGTTGATGACAGACACAAAACATTATACTGTGCCGTGGCAAAGGTTGGATCTTCAACATGGAAGAGGCTGCTGATAGAAATCAATGAAAATAATCCTGTTAAAGTCCGTTATCCCAGCTATGAAATCTTGCAGAGGTAGGACTACACCTGACGCTTATTTCATAACAAACCTCCGTTCGACTATGTGAGTTTTGCATTTCATGATGAGGAAAATGTTCATCATAGCTACGTGAGTTTAGCTTTTGCTTATGTGAGTTTGGGTGGATTTATGTGAGTTTGGAATGGATTTAAGAAAGTTTTGGGTGGATTTATGAGAGTTTGGGGTGTAATTACATGAGTTATGTTTTAAAATGCAATTTTACAGGAGTTTCAAACTCCTGTAAAGTTTCTGTAATCAAACATAAACTCACGTTGCAACAGAGGTTTGTTATGAAGCAGGCCACTAATGTTACTAACAGTATCAATCACTTGAGATCTCCTAGTCCTCAATTCGCTAACATATCTTAGATAGTTGAAGTAAAATCCTTGCCTGATAAGGGAAAAGGGGAAGGGCTGTAAGAAATCACTCCCTCCCCCTCTTAGTTTGCCTGTCATGGCATCCTTGAAACTAACATATTACGTAAACTATTTTAGCCAAATGAGTGAGATGTCACAGAGGGTGAAACTGAGGTATGAACCTCAGAAGTTGGATTTTGCCTTTTTTAAATCGAAAATGGGTTTTTCCCTTTTATTCAAATCTACTATAATTGAAATTTCTAAAAAAAAAAAAAAAAAAAAAAAGAGAGAGAGAGAGAAAGAAAAAGAAAATTGGACCCAAAGCCTTCTCTAAGTGCCTTTAATCGAGGACCAAAATTGTGCAACACCTCAGTGATCTGAAACAAAAAACCCTCAGTAGTAGCACTTGCATAAATGCAATGATATGACCCTTGCAACTAGTGCAATCCTCAGTAGTTCTGTGGTAAGTTCCCTGCTTTGTGTGTGAGAGGTCCAGGGTTCTATCCCCACAGGAGTCAGACCTTACTTTTCTAAAAAAAAATTATCTATTGACAACATTCCAAATTGAATACAACAAAGGGTTACCTATTTTATCTCTAAGTTATCATAAGTAATAAAGTCCAATGAACTATAAATATTACTCATATTGCTGGAAAAAACACAATAAAACTTAACTGAAGGTCTCTTATAAATATATATTTATATACATACATATATACAGCATATATAGGAGACCTTAAACTCACCAAATCATTATGTTATAGTGACATTCTGTTTCGGTAAATCAGCACCCAAATAAATTGCTTTTATTACAGATCTATAGTGCTAACTTGACAATCATCTTACATTATGGTTATAGGTCTCATCCATTATTATAATGTTCTGATTTGGTTAGGTTGAGACCTCACCAGAGCAGAACATTGTTATATCATTCTGACTAGGTCAGGTTGAGACCTTACCAGAACAGAACATTATTATTACATTCTGATTTGGTTAGGTTAAGACCTCACCAATAAATAACGTTACTGCTACATGCCATTTTAGTAAGTAATAGACTGACCAAAATAGTATGGTCACAGAACGGTTCTGTTATGTCGCAACTTAGCTGGGTAACTGCTAGATCCACAATGGTCAAGCCTTTGAGAGCCGAGACGGCCAAACATCTGTTTAGTTTGAAGCCATATCTGCCTAAAGGAGACAAAAAGGCGCTTACATTTGCAATACTGGTCAGTGCTTTCACGGTTTTAATGGTTGCTTTGATGATGGCGGGAGTACAGGTAGCTTGGATGATGGATCATCTACGATTTATCGCTGACAAGGCTCCGCCAAAAGTTTACACAACTGAAAGGCTGGTAGTCTACGATGCAGATGTCCGTCGAATCGCTGAGTTGAGGGGGCCTAAGGCTTTCAGATATGGAGTATCTGAAGCATCCTACAAGCATTTGGGTGTTGACAGTCCGATTGGCCTCCTGTGATCAAAGAAACCGTCCAAACCAACTCCTAAGGAATCGCCAGATAAGGGGAAACGTCAAAATTCTCCACAGCAGGTCGCAGCCAGTGGTCAGTGACTTGATAGCATATAGCCACCACCCAGGGTACTAAAGGTCGCGACCTGTTGTGATTTGGCTGCAGCCTGATAGGAAGGGGGTTCAGACACCATCTTAATGACCCTAAATTACATCATTAACTCATTAATTAATTAACTATTTAGCCCTAATGAGGTGATTAAGGTATATAATGTATACAAACATAAAAGAAAAGTTCCATTATATGTTTTTCCTAAATAACATAATGATAAAAGGCTGGGGCTGTCACCCTTAATGACAAAGTTATGGGGGTTGGAAATGCTGCAGCTACTCTGTGAGGTATAGAAATTAACCAATATCGTGTTGCAGCCTGCCACAGCCTCTCTAGGTCGCAGCCTGTGAATTTTGACATCACCCTTAAAGGTGTGTGCTGGCCGTTCAATTACAAATATTGCAATGGCAAGAAATGTGGACGACGCCATGTTTGCTATCTTTGTCACGGTGAGGATCATCGTCAGGGTGCTTGTATTAATGTGAAACGCCAAAATAAGGCTGAATGACTATGTTCAATTAATCCTACGATTATCACTGATACTCCAGGTTCCTTTACATCTGATATTCCTTTGGAATGTGATGTTAAAATCTGTAAATCGCTGGATCCACGTGCGATTATTGACACTTGGCCTCTGAGACGGTGCCCGGATGTATGGCCCCCGGAGATGCGGACAACAATTGACCTTGAAAATCTTCTGTGTTATGATTATTCTATGGATCTGGAACTTCAGGAGATGGCAGCAGTCATGTGGAATTACCTGCTTGAGTGTATTGTCTGGCTTCGGATAGCCATATTAATTGTATTTGGAATAATGACTTAGCCGAACCCGACCTCCAGGAAGTAATCCGTGGCCATGACAGTTCTCCACAGCGAATGGCAATTAATTTTCATCAAAATTCATGTGAAGCCTTTTCTAGTCCTCACACGTCACAACAATTTGATAACAATGGTTATTGTAATTTCAAGTCTAGATCTGGAATTATATTGTCTATGTTTGATGAGTTATTATGAACTAAAGAATTTAATTCTCTTTGGTGCGGGGAAGTTCCCTCTCCAGTCAGAGTTCATCGGAAAGGAGATTTTTTTTTGTCCGAACTAATGACATGATTAAGGTAAATATTGACTGCTTTGATAGTTCCTGCTCTTGCTTACATTATATAGGAAGTGTGGTATCGCAGTTAAAACTGTGTAATGATGCTGCTTAGTTAATTTTTAGGCTTGTTTTTTGGTTTTTCATTCGTAGATAATGAATTCATTGAATCGTATTCTTCTGAAAATTGAGATGGCATATATGAACCTGTAGCCAAGGATCAAATGGATGACCTCTTGCATGCTGAATTCTGTTCCAGTAAAATAATCTTATCTGAATCAACACCTTTATTTTCTACTCTTTGTGAATGACATTACGCATACCATAAAGAACTCGAATATTTATATGTATGCAGACAATCTAGTGGTTTTTAGGGGTGTACCCCCCAACCATATTATTGAATCGGGTAGTCGTCTGCAGAGTGATCTCAACACAATATCCAAGTGGAGTGATATGAATAAACTAACCATTAACATAAACAAAACTAAAGTACAAATTTTTAGACCAACAAATAATAACAGACTGCTCCCCTGGGTTGATGAGATGACACTGTACATTAGGGGCCTGCCCCTCTCTGTGGAGAATACCTTCAAGTATCTGGGCGTAGAGTTGGATAACTGTTTGTCTATGAAGGCACATTTCAATAATGTATGGAAACTAGGCAACCCCAAATTCTCTTTATTGAAATTACTAAGGTCACAAATAACGACTAATGCTGCAGTTAGCATCTTGAAAACTATGTTTGTGGGTGTAATCGATTATGGATCTGTCTTTTTAAGCCCTCTGCCTGTTGCTTGTCTAGAACAACTTCAAACCCTACAGAATAATGTAATTAGGTTGTGTCTGGAAGTCAAAGACCCGAGGGATGAGCATGTAGATGATCTTCATGAGACAATAAATATTAAAAAGTTGAAATTGAAACGTAATATTATGTTGATGGTACAAGTCTGGAAAAGTGTGTTCAGCCGTAAAGCTGACCTGGTGGACCATGGCAGGGTAACCAGACATAATGATGGTCTCCGAATTTCACTGCCTGTACCAAAAACAAGAATCGCTCAACAATCACCTTTCTTCCTGGGTGGACAGATGTGGAACAGTCTCCCTCTACATATTCGACAAATAGATTCCAAAAATATGTTTAAACACAAAATAACTGAAAAATTGCTTGAAGGTACCCTGCAGACCGACTATGGTTAGGTAACCCTGCCTGGCACAGAATTTACTTTGTTTACTTGTTCCACTCTGCTACCCTTAATCTGTGATGTATATAGTCAATTTGAGAAGACCAATTTGTTATCACTTTATCTCATTGATTCATCACTTATACTTCTTGTGATTGATATATAACTACGTGACTTCGTCTGTATATATACACATAATTCGTTCTACCGCCTGTTTCTGTAATAAGCACCATGGCTGGGCGGGGCCGGAAACCAGTTATGTAAACTGAAAACTGTCCAGCTAAATAAAATTGTTTAAAAAAAAATAAAAAATTAGCCTCACATGTTCCCACTCACTTAGAACTTTTTCTTTGTTAAATAAAAGGGCCGACGTTTATTATTTCCTGATTCGACAATTACCGACAAATTACATGTCTTGTTTCCTACTTCAAATATACTAGTATAGACACTTTATGGACACCCAGGGTACCTAGGGTCATCACACAGTGGTTTTTAAGCTGCCAAGATGAGATATTGTGATCTTTTGTGCTTGAAGTTCTAGGTTAATTATAAGTTCTTGTTCCAGGGCCAGATCTTTTTCAATTTTTGCAGTGCTGGCATGAATAAAAGTTACGTCTTTAAAAGCATGGATTTTAGGTATATGTGTGATGAATGGGTATTCATCTGGTGTCAAAGCAAGAATGTGAATGTAAAACGATGCGGTAGATCTTTAAGTATATTGTTATGTAACGGGAACGAAACCCGAGACCCGAAACCCGAGACCCGAAACCCGAGACCCGAAACCCGAGACCCGAAACCCGAGACCCGAAACTCGAGACCCGAAACCCGAGACCTGAAACCCGAGAAATAATGTAAACCGGAAATGATGTCAGTATGACTGCGTGACGTCACTATGATCACGTGATATGAAATAGCCAATCGGAGCTGACCGCTAAGGTATAAAAGGGGTGGTGAGGCCCGAAAATAAAGAGTTCCTTCATAGTACTCCTGGTGTTTACACGTGTCTTCTTCCTCTAATAGCTCCTTAGGAGGACTCCAATTGATAAGATGATCTAATATGGACTAGATGAATAGGAAATAGACGTAATATTGGTAAAGTTGTAGAAAACTAAGGCTTAGAATAAAGCAGGGTCCGAAGGCCCGAAGGACCGGAAATCATGGCCCGAAGGGCCGAAACTGCCCGACCGACGGCAGGAGGAAGACCGGACAGATGAAGAAGCCCGAAATAGCCAGCGGCAACCCCCTGACCGGAGGCATTAAGGCGTAACCGGCTCGGCCCCACGCTACCAAAACATAGGCAACCGTTGGCTCGAGACTCCCGGTCAGGGAACGAAGGAGTAGAGCTCCCCTAGTTCAGGTCTGAGAGAGGTACAAGAGAAATGGCCCGGACCCCTACCACAACAACAATTCTGCCCTCCGCCGTCCTCCACGTTTGATGGCTGCAACCCCTCGGCGGTAGAAACCGGAGACCCCGAACTACCGAGGAACGTCACATATGTTAGCTAGAATAGTGTAGAATGACTATGTTAAGTTTCAGGACCAAGGGCAGATTAGAAGTGTATGTTGCTAAGGCTTTATCAGAGGACCATGGTAGTGCACGCTTAGAAAAACTTTGAACTCATTTTTCTCAGTTTCAATACATTTGCATTCATATTGAGATAAATACAGATCATAAACATAAAGAGTTTTATAATGATGAATCATGCAACGTGTTCTAATTGGAGTGATTATTTTCATATGTAAATGAAAAGGATGATTTTCATTACTATTTATGAATAAATTACATTTCCCCTTTCACAAACCTAAATGCTTGGGTCATTTTTGACAGTGTAATAAAATGTAGATATAAGTAAAAAATTAAGAATTCTGTGATAAGTTGTATTGTTTATTTTATCCAGGCATGGAATCAGAATGCTGAGTAACTACAGTCAGGAGGACATCAACATCAGGCTGTCTTCATATTACAAGTTCCTCTTCAGCAGACACCCACTCACCCGCCTTGTGTCCGCTTACAGGGATAAGTTCATCCACGTCCAAGACGCCACTGGCAGACACTATACTAAAAACATCCTAAAAAAGTTAGCACAGGGAAAAACATACCATAAAAAACACAGTGTCAGTTTTAAAGAATTTGTGAATTATGTTTTTCAGTCACATAAAGTTGTCGAAGACCAGCATTGGAGATCAATAGATAAAATGTGTCTTCCTTGCCTAATCAAATATGACTTTGTTGGCCGCAAAGAATCTTTCACTGCTGATGTGAATTTTCTGTTAGCTAATGTTTTTAAATCAAATCTAACTATACCTAGATCTAGAAAGGCAACAGGTGCTGATTCTTTGACTGAAAGATATGTTACAAAGCTTTCTGGGACAACCCTGAAACGAATCACTGATTACTACTCCACAGATGCACTGCTCTTTAATTTTGATATGAAAACCTACAACTGATGTGATTGTATAGAGGAATCCAGCTTTGGGATGGTTTAGGAGTAGATGTGCACTGTGCCGAGAACAAAAAACGTTTTAAAGATTTAATTTCAACAAAATGCTTGGTACCTTGTGAAGTGACAATGTTTCCAGCCACTATATATAATGAATTTAAGAAATTGTAAATAAGTAAGTTATATGTGATATTGTATATATTACCATGTCCACGGTCTGCAAACTACACCACAACATTATTGTATATACTACCATCATTTACACTTTGTACTTGTCGCCCATTCCATAACTGCTGGAAGATCAGGCCTGACCGTGAAGTGGTTCTTGATTAATAAAAAAAATAAAATAAAAAATGTACTTCAGCTGGGCCACCACCATAGACTGTGTGCCAGTTCCCTCTTGCTGCGGGACTATCCCTGACATCTGTGCTATGCTACAGCATTGGAGGTGGCAGAAAACATTGTTTTCATAGCTATTTCTCATAATTTAACCCTTTCAACCCGGTGGATGAATTATGGCATCGCCGCTGTAATCGCCCCCGATGTCTACAAGCATCATCGCCAAAAACACGCCCGATGCTTTCAAGCATCTTTCCCACAAGATTTGGCTTACTTTTGCTTAAATTTGTCCTAAAATCATTAGAAAAAGCCTGAATTGCCCAGCATTTTTTACAGAATTAAGCAAAAAGTCCAAATTTCTCAATTTCTTGAGATTTTTCACTGTAACCATGACAACAGGCTGTCCAACAGTGAGGGCCTCATCCAGGAACAGTGAGAATTATACTTGATTTCAGCTTGAAATCCATCAAATTTACACCAGATCTTCATGATATATACACAATAAGCAGTATCCCTACTTTCATAATGTGATCTCAATATGGTGATAAATCTCATATTTTCCCAGGATAGCAGTTTTCGATCAGTCACCCCACCTCTTTGTTCATCAATCACCCACCATCACCCATCGTCACGTCAATCACCCACCATCACCCATCACCGATCTCCCACCATTGCACCGATCAGGGGCTGATCAGTGCAACAGTGGCGTCGTATGATAGACATGGCGTGAACCAACATGTCCTCGCAGTATGTGTGCTCGCCATTAAGTATCCCAACCAGCTTGGGATGTAAGAGAAACATTCTGTAACCATACTTTTTTGTCAGTTTGTTAGTTACTAAGATGGCATGTAACAACGTTATTGATGGTGAAATTGAAAACTAACAAAATTAGAACATTATCATAACATTATTTTTATGTTGAGGTTAGGAAAAACCAAAACAGAATGTTATAAAAACATTCTGTTCAGGTCAAAGAACATAACCAGAATGTTATAATAATGTCACAGCAGTAGGTCGCAGCGACGTAATTGGGAGTCATCAAAAGAACGTAACAAGAACCAACCTTGAACCCACAGAATGTTACTGCAACATTATTATAACATCACATCTCCGGCTGGGGCGGCAGGTGGAAAGGGTTGATGTTGATTTACTAGTATCTTATAGATCAGGACTCACAGCTATCCAAAACTATCCATATTTCTCCTGGGAAGTAATTGTAAGAGATACATGGAGACAATAGACAATTCTTAAGTATTGGGTCAGGATGTTTGCTTTGGGGCAGCTCTCTCATGCCATAGTTTACCACACAACACCAACAGGCAAACAGTCTGTAGATATTATTCTAGGAATTATTGACAGTATGATCATCAATAAAATCAGTCAAATCAAAACCCGATTGAACTTGGTTATTTACAATTTATGTGTTAGCACTTATATTCAGTTTTATGTTGAACTCAATGCGGCATTAGGCTAATCAGTCAATGATTAAGCAGTAAATAAGTTCGTAAAGACGTGTTCTAATTCATTACCTATTGGTCAGTTCTCACGAACCATGCCCAATAAGCCCATCCCAGTTTACATCAACATCAAAGTTAACCATGAAATATTTTCAAAAACGCTTGTGTGCTTATTCCATGAATTCAGTTGCATAATACAAAATTAACCAACGCAATTTGATTGACAAACTGGTACTAAAATTGGTAAATAGCGGTTTTATATTGCACTGAGGTACAGTGCAAGAAGAACTAGAATAGACTATAGAAGTTAATAATAAAATATTGTAAACTTGTTTGTATTGGCAAGAATATTATAGTAAAACGTGTAACGCTGATACGTGTGCTAGGCGCCAGGCGGCGCCATCGTTTAGTGGCATAGTTAGAGTATGTGGAGAGTGGTGAGGTCCCCAGGCGCAGGGACTGCAGCGGGGCTGACGCTCGTCCTGCAGGTACGCACAGGTATGACGAATGACGATGGAGATCTGTAAGGGTACGTTATGAACCGAAACATCTAGCTAAAAGATACTGAGGACAGCAGGCTTCACCGTCAACATTAGTTTATATGATAGTTAGAAGTAGAACTAGTTTATATAAGTAAGAATGGGCAGTATGAGAGATAAGTAAGACATCGTTAGGTATTAGTGTAAATGAGTATAGCGACAAGCCTTTTGGCTGTCGCTATATAAGCGGTATGAGACTTGAGACAGACGAGCAGACCAAGGTAGAGTTATACCTGGTTGGATTGTTACTGATGTGTTAGAATTGTGAAATGAAAGGAAAGACCTGTATGGATGGAGAACTGTATACCTGTACCTTCGGAATATTGTTATGGATGTAATAAACTGACCTCTTGCCAAGCGCGTGTTCTTTGTATAGGTTTGAGCCCCTTTACTTAGAATCTCTACCACTAAGAACTGAACTACTATCCAGGATAACATATATCTGGATAGAGCTAGCTAATTCGACGATTAATCACTAAGAACTCCCCTTTATCTTAGTACAACACACTTTATTAACATCTTCGGATAAACAAAATACAATTGATAAACGATGAAACATCACGCAGTCGAATAATGAATAAACGAACCGATACAGGATATGAACAAATACGAACTTTAATCATGATACTCCCCTATAAATAAACGAAGACAAATAACAGCCAGACTAGCTCAATATATTGGCCTTTTTCCCATAGGAACCAATGTTAAAGCCCATCAGCCCACCTTATAATGTCCAACTCTATTTTGCCCTGATATATACAGCATTTTGATTCGCTGGCAAACCTGTGAGTCTGTCAATTGATGAAATTTAAGAAATAATAATGTTTTAGCAATACTTGTGAATATAGAAAAATATGATTGTTGCTCATTTCAGTACTCCAGGAGACAAGGATTGCTTATACTTTTATTTTGTCTGACCCTTGGCCAACCCTGGGATATACCCAATGTGGGATGGGCTTATTCGGCACAATGGGGGTCTATAGGGTGATTTTTTTCAAAACCTTTCAAGCTTCTGGTATACTTTAAAGGTGTATTAATGAATCTGTATATGAATGTGGGAACCCTAATTTTGTTTTGTTTTTTAAAATTAATGGCCTCTTTAATATCATCGAGTTATATAGCATAATTATTCCATATATACCATAATTCTCTTTCAAATGGTGTGTGGTGTGCATGTGTTACTAAAATATTGATAATGGAAATTTTGCAAAGACCACATTTCCAATAGTGAAAATCACCTATTGGAATATGGGCTGTACACATTTAAGGGGTACCTAGTTCATAATAGGAAAATAACACAAGTAAAATCACACTGATTCAAGGACTCTGATCTTATTTCAGTATGTACATCACTCCAAGGTGAGGACTGTATCAATAATGAACCTTACCATTTATAACTTTTCCCTCACCAGAGCAGAATAACAGCCAGGGAAGCAAACATCTCTGGTCCTGACCCTTTTACCTTCTGAAGCACCAGTTGGTCTCAAGTAATGGCTACAGGTCCCGAGTATACATGTTAGTCTGTGGATACTGTGTGGTCTGTAGACAAAAATTGACATTATTCAACAACTTTTCCCTCGTTAAGGATAGACTTGGGGTGTTTGGGGATTGTGTTGTTATTCAGACTTTTGCAATTAAGGAAATCATTATTTTAACAATATCTTACCTTCAGATATTAATGGTTAAACAAACACTAACCATATTCAACAATATTTTCATCTTGGCCTATGCCCCTTACCTGCAGTGTATTGTGAAATAAACACTTCTGAGAATTATAGATGTGGGACACAAGAAACAACTCCAAAACCCAAACATTATCTGTCTTCTGTTAGTTCATCTTTTTCTATATGTTCTTGTAAATTAACAAAATGCAACTCTAATGGCACTTTCAAAGTGTAATGACAGTTTGTGTACAACACTTCATATAAAATAACATTTTTGTAATGTTTCCAGAAAGGGGTCTTCCATTAAGTATGTACACAACAAGCGGGGGAGAGGGGGTCTGAGATTTTTTTAAATGTGCGTACGTTTTAGTACATATCCTTTGCGTATTCTTGTCCAAGGGGGGTGTGGGGGGGTCTAAAATTTTTGAAAATGTGCGTATGTACTAGATGGAAGGCCCCATATGTAAAGAACAGCTATGTCACAATAAAAGAACACAAGGTGCATGGGCTATTTCTTGATGGCCAGATCTGTGGCTGTGTCTAGCTTTGTATGTACTTCTGAAGTATTGTTATTTGTTCTATAAAAAATAGTTTGGAAGCTTCCAAAAAGGTCAGTGTAAGCACGCTAGAGAGAACATGGTACATCTATTTGGTTCGTTTTGTTTACCTACCCTTAAGGTTAAGTAGGGTTAAGAAGTTCAGTCCGTGGCCCCTACAGTTACAGTAAGTGACCGTTTGACAGTTACATAATGCCTCTCATAAGAGAGTTCCCGGTCTGAACCAATTTGAGGATATAAAGTATCCATGTGAAAGGTAATGCCTTAACACAGTAAATCCCCGTAATAGGTTTAGCCAAACAGAAACTACTCCATGTATGTTCTGAATGAAAGAACTCAGATCTGACTTCTCATATGACGTGCTCAGCGGGATGTTGGCGGACTATGAGAGGTTAATAAGTACAAGTCTCCAGCTTGTAGTGAAGTAATTCTAGATGAAGCGTGTTAGAACATTACTAAAGGATCAGAGATCAAGCCATAATGACACACATAAAGAGCTAATGGGAAAGTTTGAGGTTGCACCAGACAGGAATGTGTGCCAATTTAAAGTTAAAACATCCCTAGCTCCCCCTGTGGCCCGTTGCACAATGGGTTTTGTAACAACGAAAATATAATAAACAGCAAAAGAGTTCGTTGTTGTTTAATAAATTATTTGCAGTTATTTTCTTAACAACGAAAATTTTGTCAACAATTTTTTTTCAATATTTAGAATGCCCTCAAACAGTTGTAACTTTTTCTTGTTTTTTATCTAATGTCTTCCCTTTTTATATCAATTTACAGAATTCAATTCCATTCATTAGAACCAGAGATTTTTACTATTTAAGTAACAAGAGAAAGTTTTTGTACCAAAGAAACATTTCCCTGTTAAGCAAAAGTTCGCGATCCTTGTGCTTTCATTGTTTGATCCTCACAACGAAATTCTATTGTGCAAATGGCCACTGGACCTGAACCCTTTAACTTCCATAACTGAATTGCCGCAAGTCTCTGGTATTCCTTGGTCTGTCAATACCATATAGTCTATTCACAAACATTGACACTATTTGACAACTTTCACCGATAACTAAAATAATAACATGGTTTCCTCAATAAGGATAGACTTCAGGTGTTTTTGTGTGGGCTGTCTTATTTTTAGACATTTGGAGACTTATTAGGGGGACCAACGAACAGTGTATTATTTAAAGTTATCATCTGTTTAGTAACCGAATTTTGAATGGCTTAAGTATTGACATCTCTGCTAATTCTCTTTCTAAATAAATTTCTGATCCTTGTTATATATTGTATATTAAACACATCTTAGAATTAGGCAAGATCATTGTCTATAGCTTTATATAGATTGAAATAGTTATGAAAGTTCTGACGAAATCATCATAACATCTTGGATTCCGATACCTTAACATCCATATTTCTGTGGAGCAGCAAATGTGACCCGTTTTGGCGAATCAGGTCGGAAGTCGCAACGAGTCGGATGTCGGCTGTTACTACTCATTTTAAAGCTAAGAAACTGAATTTTCTGATGGGATAGATCTCTAAAAATGGACCCCGTGCGACATCCGACTCAATTCGTCAAAACGGGTCACAAATGACCATTCTGTAACTATGATTATTATTTTTTTTTTTTTTAAATTCTTTATTCTATTTCTCTTACAAAGAGCTCTTCCAATAGCGTAACATATACATAAAATAATATCAGCAGTTTTGATAACTGATTTCAGACTCAAGTTGATCAACTATTACAATAAGTCACCAAATATACATATATCTATATACATAAAGTAAAGTAAAGTGTGTGTGTGTGCCACTATGTATTATCATGACGCCAATAAAAATTCATCATATCATAAGTGCAATATTGTTAAATCGATACATCCTAAGGCACGTTTAAACTCATCTAATGTATCAACACGTTGTACATTTTTGTCTAACTGATCCCAGAGCCTACATCCTATATAATAAGGGCTCTTTAAAAACACTTCTACTCTTCGTAAATGATTTACATAATTTAATTTTATCATGCCCCCGCAGCATAACATCTGGTCGTAATTCATCCACATTTAACAGATTTTTTCTGAGTTTGTACATTCTTCGTAACATTAACATTTTTCGCCTATCATTAAGCCTCAACAAATTCAAATTCTCATGATATTGCATCATTACATCCGTATCAACTTTCTCATTCAATCTCATACATGTTTTAACTGCTCGATTCTGCAGCGGTTGTAGTCGCTGGATTAATCTTTGCAAACTCGAATCTGTAATCAGTGCAACATAATCTAAAATTGGTAAAATACCCTGCTTATATAATAATACACAAGTACGTTGGTCGATGTATTTCCGGACTATGGACAATGCTATCAATTTGTCATTTACAATACCAATCGTGGTCATTAACTGCTTGTCAAATTGTAACAATTTATCCATTTTGATACCTAAATATTTATAAGCATCCACGTTTGCAACTTCGTATTTTCCCAATTTAACATGCACATCATCATATGAGATTCTCAGTCTCGGCCCCGATAACAGATGCTTTGTTTTCGTGTAATTAATGATAACATCATTATTGCCACACCATTCATCAACACGACGCAGAACATCAACCGATTTTTCGCAGGCAAGCATTTTGTCAACATCACTTTCAACTATAACCGTGTCGTCTGCATATATGTTACAATATGTTTGTTTACCCAAAATATTAACAATATCGTTTATATATATTATAAATAACATCGGCCCGAGGCATGAGCCCTGAATCACACATCTATTTACGGACATTTCTCTGGATATACTTTCCCCAAGCCTTGTTTTCTGAGTACGGTTACTCAAATAACTATTAAACCATGACAAAACTCCCGATGATAATCCATACACAGACAGCTTTTTCACAAGAATATCATGATTAATCGTATTAAAAGCTTTACTGTAGTCGAGGAAGACACAGCTTGAAACATTTCCTAATCTTATATCATCAAATAATTTCCTCGTCAAATTCAAAATAGCAGTGTCAGTTCCCCGACCAAGTCTAAAACCGTGTTGACAATCAGTAAAATACTCATTATCCTCAAAATATCTCATTATCTGAATATATACACACCGTTCTAACATTTTTCCCGGTAAACATATATTATTAATTGGTCGCCAATTTTAAACAAATTTCTTGTTTCCTTCTTTATGCATATTATTATGCATATCTCTTGACACAGCACTATATAAACCATGGAACTAACGTTTATTTTTCATTCGCTCACTCACCACCAAGCTGCTCGCTTCAGGAATTTTAAACTTCAGAGTCAATGTATTGGTAGGATTTAGTAAATATTTCCTCTATTCATTCACATCCAAACTTAATTGGACTAAAACTAATACAAAGTTATCAAATTTTCTATAAAACTATTAAGCTCAGAAGTTGCTGAAAGGAGTGGATCTGCTGGTGAGAATTCCATAAGCATATGAAAAGGTGTAGGTTTTGCTTCATGATCATTGTAAGCACACTGCATAGAACACGGTGTTTGTATTATGGAACCATGGTTTGGTCCTTGATCATCCAGACTGCCTTAGATTTAAAGTAATCCTTGCACATAAATTCACCAAGTGCTATTTTTTGTGTAATAACCTTGACATTAGTATTCTGAAAATATGTAAAAAGTAAAAAGTTAAGGTCTAATGGATTTATTCAGGAAAAGAACTTATTTGGGGGAATTCCCTGAATGTTGAGCTACTCTGTACTCCCCTTGCTACGTCATAACTCTGGGAAATCCCTCTAAAAACACTCCGGCATTCCCTGAATCACAAATGGTTGTAGATGAATATATATTTTGATTTATTAAGAGTTGCATTGGGCCAAATATATATAATTTGAGTAAGAGTAAGAGAGCATAACCCTTATTAGAAATTCTACAGGGATGGGGATTCCCTTCTAAGGACAGAGGGGATTCCCCAAGAACTCCCCTTGCTATGTCATTAATTAGAGGATTTTCCTTAAAAATGAAAAAATACAAGTTTTTCAATTTCCCATAATTGTGTGCGAACTAGGAATTTTGCTTCTATTTTGTTCACATTGAAAGTACGAGTTGTGAATAACCTGCTCAATAGAATTCATTGAAAAATAACTATCCTGCAATTATGTGCAAGGTTTCCTTTAAGTAGGGTTAAAAAAGTGCACTCTTTGGCCCTGGCAGTAACAGTGAGCGACCCGTCTGCAGTTACATAATGCTTTTCAATTGGGGGTTCCCCGGTTTGAATCAATTTGCCCATATAAAGTATCCATGTGAAAGGTAATGCCTTAACATGGTAAATCCCCATAATAGGTTTAGTCAAACAGAAACTACTGCATGTATGTTGTACATGTAAGAACCCGGATCTGACCTCTCATTCCATGTGCTCAATAGGTCTCTGACCGCCCAAGAGAGTGTGGGGTTAATAAGTACAAGTCTGGCAGTGAAGTAATTTATAGATGAAGCGTGTTAGAGTATCCTTAACGAAGCAGAGATCAAGGCATAATGGCACGATAAGGAGCTAATGGGGAAGTCCAGGGCCACACCAGACTGGTATGTGTGCCAATTTGTCATGGGTCTGTGTGTCTTAAGTAAAACGAGTTTCGCAATGTGTATTGTGACGTTCCTTGGTAGTTCGGGGTTTCCGGTTTCTACAGCAGAGGGATGTGGGTGCTATTTCGGTTCTCAGCTGGGCACAGAGGCTGAGCAAGAAGCCGAGATGTGTGATCAAGAGTCGTGCCTCGCGCACGAGAGGGGCTGAGTGAGTCGGTCGGGGGATCGGTATTCGTTGAAGGAGGGAGGGTGTGTTGGTCAGGCCGGGCCGGGGGTTGCAGCCATCAAGCGCGGAGGATGGCGGAGGGCAAAAATGTGTTGTGGTAGGGGTCCGGGTCGTCTCTTCTACGTCCCTCTCAGGCCAGCTAAAAAGGCTCTACGTCTTCGTCCCCTGGCCAGAGGTCTCGGGCCAACGGTCGCCTATGTTTTGGTAGCGTCGGGCCGAGCCGGTTGCGCCTTGATGCCTCCGGTCATGGGACTGCCGCTTACTATTTCGGGCTTTTGCACCTGGCCGGTCTTCCTTCCTCGGGCTGTCGGTCGGGTAGTTTCAGGCCTTCGGGTCATTATTTCTGGTCCTTCGAGCCTTCGGACCCCGTAGTATCTTATGTCTAAGTTTCCTATATTTTACTAATATTACTTCTATTTTCCGGCTATCTAGTCCATATTGGACCATCTTATCGACTGGAAACCCTCTTAAGAAGCTGCTAGAGGAAGAAGATCCGTGTGAACACCAGGAGTACTACGAAGGAACTCTTTATTTTCGGGCCTCACCGCCCCTTTTATACCTTAGTGGTCAACTCTGATTGGCTATTTCATGCCACGTGGTCATAGTGACGTCATGCTGTCATACTGACGTCATTTCCGGTTTACATTATTTCTCGGGCTTCGGGTTTCGGGCTTCGGGTTTCGGTCCCGTTACAAAGTGTACTTAAATCTATCGCATCGTTTCATCTTTCACATTCTCGCTTTGACACCTGATGAATAGACATTCATCACAGTATGTATATATTCCATGCTTAATGAACAAAGTTTTGTACTGTATGTGTGTACTCCCACTAAGTGTATGTATATATATCCATATCAGGGATGTAGATGGAGGTCACATATCAATTTCAAGAAAAGACTATGTTGCATGTCTCTATGTTTTTGATATTCATGGCGGTTATAAAAGAAACAACCTCAGACGTTATGTCGCATATTCTTTCTTTATGTCTCTAAACTCCATGTCAAATTTAGAATTAAAGCAATGGCCATGTCACCCTGTTGATTTAAAGTGTCTACACCAATCGTTATCATTGTTGAGGGTCCTGAAAATGAAACTCAACTATTTTCAATCTCTCTTGACAATAGTTTATCTTGAAAATGAATACCAGGTTTAGAATCTACTGACAATATTTCTGATATTCAGACAATCACACTTTAAACACAAACCTTACACTAGTACTAGTCATCTAGGAACAATTAAGAAAAGATGCGGGATGTATTAAAATATCTTAAAGTAATGTCACAGAGTCCATCCTTCTTAGTAAACTCTTGAGAGGCTCTCCACTGTGCATGTATAGTAACCCCCTTCCCCGTCGTGTATGGTGAAATAATCTTCACTGTCCCAAAAACAGTGAATGCTCTATTGCTGGGACTATTCTAGGAACTATTCCAGGAACATTCCCCCCTCCTGTGCATTAGGCTCTCAACCTTCACCACTCAGCAGGGCTCGGAGCAGAGTTATTTACGAAAACAACACTCACCCATCTCACTCATCTCACCTCCGCCCTTCACCTCCCAACACCTCAACACTGACAACAGTACAGCTCCACTCGTCGACGAAGGCCTCTCATTGTGATTGATAATAATTATAGTTTCATTTTTTGTATTTAAAAATATCATTTTGGGCTATTCTCTTTTGTGGTTTTCCAATAAGTTGCCGATGTGTAATACTTAAGGTTATATGATTATTTTTGTCAAAAAATATTTGGTTATGTAGTGAGGAGACAAGCGGCAGACAACTTGGCAAAATGTTTCATTATATTTGCTTTAAAAGACTTTGCTCTAAATAACCAAGAAACTATGCGTTCACCCCACTATAAATAAACCATATAAAGATATTTTAAATAAACGATATTCAGATCATGACGGTCAAAGTGGGGTACTGGTAAACAAATGCATTGAATTCAGTTTCAAAATCAAATGAAGTTCAAAAACGTGCTATTCGTTTTAATGATTATTCATTTTACCTTTATGGAAGTTTGACTTAAGTGGGAAACCACCCAACTCCATCCCTACCTTAGGGACGCCCGGAGGCCCACACCACCTTAACGCGGCCAACTAACGCCAAACCACGCGTCAAAACGAGAGGCAAGAAGGGATGAAAAACGGCGGGAAACTGGCCAAAAGTCGTCTGCAGCCAAGAGTCGTTTGTTGTGTCTGGGAATGAGCATTCAATGAGTCCCTGTCCCCCCGGGCAGGTTTTGAGTGCCCTCCCTTCTTATGTGCAGCCAAATGCAATTAATCTAATATTTCTTTTTCACTTTTCTTACCTATTTTCACACCTAAACATCAAAAATCGTTGTACTTTTTACTTGTCCTGGAAACGCTACCATTGTCCTTCACGGAGTGCCAAGTTTCAGATGAAAAGATTCTCTCTTTTTTCAATGTTGTTTTCTTCTAATAGCTATGTAATGAGGGTCATTATGTGCTAGGTTAGGCGACCCCTGAGGCCTGCCGTCTATGGCAACCTGAGAGTAAGATGAGAAATCAACGAAAAGGCTATCGTTATCACAATATTTCAAACATGTTTATTCATAACGTATACAAATGTAACAATCACTTTTCCTCTTCAGGACTACCATGCATGGATATGTTAAAATGCACCAACGCCCTTCAAAACACAAAGTGAAGTGAAACTTCTGAATTGAGATCATATGGGAAAATAAGGTTTAGACAAGATTTCACATGTCTAACACGTGTGCAAAATAGTTGTTACTATAGGGGATGTGAATTGTGGAACAGTTTACCTTGTACAGTGCAACAAAGTGATACCAAAGCCTCTTTTAAGAATGTTGTTAAAACTATCATTTATGTTTAAATTTGAGTAAACCACCGTCATTCATTATCATCACATGTATCATTGTATATTCCCATATATATCCAAGGAAGAACTTATGTATCACGGGAAGAATTTGAACTCATACATTCGACAGGCTCGGGCTTGTCTGAAACCACTTCCTCTAAAACGTGTCAAGGAGGGTAAGTCTTACTCCACCATTATCCCTGAAAAATCATAGTATTACAATCTGACTTATTGCACACGCAGTGTTTATTGTACTATTGCTACTATTTTACTCCTACTTTCTAAGTTTCCCTACGCCTTCTGGGGTGTCAAGAAGTGTTGATCAGAGTGTGTTAACTATATTGTTCCACCAAAGTCCGTGTAGCTCATAATACTTTTAAGACCCTCAACTTTGGCGGCGTCTTAATGTGTCTACACTCCATGTAAGCACCAATTTAATGGGCGCGTCTTTCCGCAGTTCTCCTGACTCTGGCCATATGCATGTGTGGTGCGACCTGAAAGATTGGTTTCCCCTAAATCTAGTAGAACAAAGGTTGGTTTGTGTGTAATCTCTGCACTTATGCAAATGGCGCTTGGTAGCTATAGCACTCAGCCAAGCGAGTAGCTCATCCATCTATCAACAGCCGAGCAAGGATGACCTCGAACTCTTGGAATCTTACTCCGACTAAGGGCAAGCGCAGCCTAAGGCTTAAGCTCCGTGTAAGTTACATTTAAATCACACCACTTCAATAGTTCATTCTCTTTTGCTAAAGATATTTAAAAGATAATTTGTAATAGCCTGTTTTTGTTACCGCCTACCCACCGCATCCCGTAGCGTTGGGTGGGTTTTGTAGCGTTTTTCAGTTTCATTTAATTTACAGTTGTCACACACTCACGCACTCTATATATATCCGATCTATATTCAGCCAACCACAAGTCCCAAAGTAGTTGATCGCGAACCAGTGGTCATCTTGGACGATGACGGTCAAAAGGGGGAAGAAAAGAAAGCCGTGGACTGCAACCAGGAAACAAGTCCCAGCCAGGCACCCACATGTCCCAAAGTTCAGTTCTCTGATCAGGAACCAATGGTCATCGAACCGATGGTCATCTCGGATGATAATCGTCCAATTGCCACCCATGTTCAGCCCCCCGCGGGAGCGGGAGCTCAATATGAAAAGAAAGCCGAATGCAACCCGGAAACCAGTCCAAGGTGAGTCTGCCTTTACCCTAAATCAGTTAAACTTTGAGCCAAATGTCCCATATGTATATATCTGTTTACGGCTGTATAACATTCGTTATAAATGCAAAAATTAATAAACATTGATTAATTAATTTATTAACGTTTCTTAATGTAAAAATTCTAATCCCTGAATGTGCTCCTCAATTCTTACAATTAAGTAGGCACCTTTCCCCCCCCCCCCCTTCGTTTTTTTTTTTAAATCTCTGGATGCTTCTCCTTGTTTTACCCCTTCGCTTCGTCATTTTTACCTTCAGTTGCAACCTTGGCAATCCGTTGACGTCCCCAACCACCAATTGCAGGCGGCCGTATAAGACGTGCAATTTGACGGAGGACGAGGCAGAGAGTACCATTCTTGAGATTGGAGCCTTAGCAGAAAGACTTGTCCCCGGGGAGGGCAATTTTTTCGCTACAAATTTTCGGTGTTATTTTTTATTCAAGCAACAATTCAAATCTGTTAATAATTCCTAATCTTGTAAATCATATCGAACGACCAAACAATTATTATATCATATTCCTTTTATTTTATCGAGCGCATCTAACTCATATTCTGTAATAAAAAAAGTTATTTACCCAAAACAAATTCGTATATGTTGTTCCGTCACCATAATTTCGTGTACACGTACGCCCTCCAGTTTTAGTGGCTTTGTGCAGAAACCTATTATTCTATCTTAATCCTTTTTCTTATTCAAGGGTCTCTTAGTCACCTTCTGTAGTAAAAATGTCATTTAAAAATGTCATTCAAGGGTCCCAATGGTTCAAAACGGTGCCATGTGGGCCCTCTTTGCACCATAGGGAATCGGTTGTAAACATTAGCTTTTCTCTAAATATATTCATTTCCTACATATGAAACTCACAACATATAGAAAGAAGCATGTCATAACATGCATGGTCATATCAAAATTTCATAAATAGGTTTATTTTGGACATAATCGGCTTGGGTTTTTTGCCCTGGTCTATTGTCGGCACTCAGGGCACCGGGTGCCGGGAGTGACCAATTTGAATCACCCGACGCGTGTCCGGCCCCCGATAACGCGGCACTTCTGTGGTGTAAGACTCCAGTAGGCTCACGTCACACAGGACGCCGCGCGTGGCGGGTGGTTCCACACTGGGGGGCGGTTCTCATTACAGGCCCGTCCTCTGACCCCCCTGCCGGGCCTTCTGACCGGCCGGGCCTGGGGGGGGGGGGGGGGGGGCCGACAACAGACTGGAGGGGTGTAAACAATCGACATACTTCACTTATCAACCCTTTTTTTCATAATTTCCAGGGTATGAGGGTTATCTATATGTTATCCCCAATATTTAGGTAGCTCTGTTTATAAATCAATACTTGATAAGGAAATGATTGGGTCTGACAGCTGGTTCTTCTATAGCCTATAGAGGAACCACATCCTGTTTTTCAATAATTGCATTTTGGACAAAATTTTTTGGCCAACGTCAGAGATTAGGCTATAAAATGTCACTAAACAAGTGAAAATGGAGATTAGAAAATTAATATACCTGCTCCAAACGATTGTCATAGGTTTTTATATACATCTTCAATACACCATTGCAATATGCTATTTATAGTCAGATTAACCAAAAAAGCTTTTAAAAATACTGTGAAACAATAACATACATGCAAAAAAAAGGCTCTGTGGCAATTGGGATGCATAAATTTGTGCATTTTATATGAAGCGCTGCGTATTATCTTACATATTTAAAGTCTACTTTTTCTTATACAGAATTTTCCAAGGAACACGTTGGTCACTCATAGTCCATTTCCCCCCCGTGATTTCCCCCGTCACCAGAAATCCATCGGCGTCAATGCCTTGGAAAAATCCACGTGCACACGACTGGGGGATTTCGAAGTCGTTTTCTTCAGCTATTAGAGCTACCAAGTTTGAGTAATTGAGAGCAACACATGGTATACAAGTTTTGGCATTTTATTACTTAAGAGACATGGTTATATGCGAGTAGGAGCGAGCAAAAGTGAGTAGATGCGAGTAAATATGAGTCCTAAGTCTAAGTGTTCACTATGAGGCGGTATTGGCCGTCCTGGCCGTGGTGCCGTCTCTGTCCCGATTTATGGGGCCAAGGGCCGCCGCGAGGTGGGCTGGGACAGAGGTAAGGCGCTCAGGTGGTACATAGGCTGAGAGGCCAGAGCGCCCCGCCCCCGACGTTCCGTGATGGCACAGCTCCTCCAGGGTGCTCCCGGCCTGTGCGGCGACACACGCAGCCCCCCGGCGGAGGGAGTGCATGGTCACACGAGCAGCATGGGGGCTGCCCACACGTGTTAGGGCCTCCCCCATCACTGCCACTAGTGGGGGAGCTGTGAGGGGGCGTGGTCCCGGCAGTAGGAAGGCCGGGGCTGTTGGTGGAGTAGGGACCTGGTCGCAGGCGAGCTTCCATGCTGAGACTGGGCAGTATGGGGAGTGAGGTACGGCATAGACGATGAGGGCAGTAGCCTGGGAGCGGGCTCAATTTGCAATTAAGCCCAATTACCTTAAGTAGATCCCGTTGGTCACTCTGACTCATAGTCAATTTCCCCCGTTATCAGATATCCATCGGCGTCAATGCCTTGGAAATATCCACGTGCACACGCCTGGGGGATTTCGCCGTCCTTCTCTTCAGCTATTACAGCTGCCGGCGCCTGCCCAGTCCGCAGCGCTTCAACCGTCAGGTTGTCAAAGTGCCGCTTAAGCCTCTCCTTGACGTCGTGATTACCAATGTCCTGAAGGTTCATAAGGAGAAAGCGCGCCCACTGGGTGTCCCGGTCATCCTCCACCTCCTCTTCTTCGGACTGGAGGGGGTCAGAAAAGGTGTCACATCCCGAAGAAGTGCGCCGGCTGGTTGACGGGGAAGCCCCCCGGCAGCAATGGTCGTTGGTGGGGGCTAGTTGCCTGAGCATGGCCTCTAGCCGGTCGAAACGGTCGTGCAGTGATGTGAACTGAGCTGTTGTTGATTCCCTCACTGAGTCAATCGAGGCAGCGTTGATTGCCACTGTGCTCCTCTTCCTCTTCCTCTTAGGGATTTGAGCAGAGAGGCCGTTATGCGGTTCAGATTCCCCTTGGTTTGGGGTTGAAGGTGCGTTTGTAGACATGTTGATGAGTCGGGAGCTAGTTCGTGTGTCGTAGGCGGTGGTCAGTGTCTAACTGATTAGCCCTCATCCCCCAGCCCCCCCTGGGTTAGCTAGGGTCATCCTCCCACAACGGGGCCCGTCCCTCCCGCTCCTGGGGGGGGGGGGGGGGGCACTGACTCTTTGAAGGTTGTCCCCACTGCCAAAATTACCGCTCCTGAATTAGGTCCCCCTAATTTTGGGGACCACAGATCACCGCCCTCCAAAATACGAGTGTGTCAATACCAGAAAATATACATAAATAACCAAAATTTTTACGTTCCCCGCCCCCGCTTGGTGGTTCCATTTTGCAGTGGTTACCTTTTCAAACCCAAGGTACTGCACTTAGAAACGGAGCCACCTACACATTGGGTATATCATATCGAAAACCATCATACTAAAGAAATTGAGAAAATATTATGAAAATAGGATAAATTAGTGAAATATTTTGACTGTTGACACCCCTCCAGTATGTTGTCGGGGGTCCCCCCTGGTCTAGCTGGCCACAGGGCTGGCAGGGGGGTCAGTAGCCGGCCCTGTTAATGAGACCCGGCCCTGGAGTATGGAACCACCCGCCACGCGCGGCCTCTGTGTGACGTCAGTCTACTCGACTCTATGCCTTCAGGGCTTCGGCTTTGGCTGTGTCATCCCCGAGGTCTGTTTTTGTTTTATTGTATACAATAACCCAGGAAAATATCCTATTAACCCATGAAGAGGGGATTAAAGCGGGGGAAAAAAATTTGGATTATGTTCTTGCAGGGAAATAACGCTGACCATATGCATTAGCCCAAATTTGCTAGCGGGAAAGGACACTGATGAATTCGAACGTATAGGCGCTACGAAGTTGGTATAGAATAAATTAAAATAATTATCCTTGAGCTATTCATCCTGTTGGTGATTAGCTACCAACTCACTGTATATCTCTATGATCATGAGTTACATCGATCGCAACCCTGCTCCACTCACCAGGGCACATTTTTTCACGTAACCGACAACGTGACCCTCAGTTTCGGAGCATGTGTTGCATCTTCTCATCAACAGGCCTAGGGTGCAGGCACATTGCGTTCGTTTCAACTTGAATGTACTCGACCTAGCGCCCATTCACACATAAAACTTAGAGAAGAAACATCTGAGTCATGTCGACCCCATCTTCACGAGTCAAGGCTCCTGCGCCGTTACCACTCTGTCAGTTAGACCGGGAGGGAGGGACAGAGCCCTGCATGATGGAGGATGTGTCGACCCCTCCTCTGGAAACCATCGAAAGTCCACAGTCACCGGGACCCTCTCGGGAGGTCAATCCTCCCGCGACAATCACTAAAGATTGTGCTGACACTAGGCCTCCTTTGAAAAGACAGAAAGGCCAACCTCCGTCACCATATAACCCAGGTAAATCAATTTTGGTCGAAAGAGAATGCGCGCTCGTGCAGGCATTATTTCGTGAAGCCCCGATCCTATTAAGCATGTACTTTTCTTATAGTTGCCATCTCACAATTGAACTTACACTTATTATTAGATCTAGAGTGACCAATTAATATTGCAACCCTTGTTAATACTGAGTTGCACTATGCTATTTAAATTCCAGCAAGTAAGATCCAATGCTAAACAACTTCTTTGTGTTTGATGTTGTTGGCCAAGTATGTCTTAACTATATTATATATTTAATAACTTTGCAGAAGATACAAAGACGGCGTGTCGCACTGGACGAGCTTGTTCATCAGGAGTGGGACGAGGATAGGAGGTCGGCCATGAGGGCCGTCCTCACACCAGACTATACAAGTGATGAGGATCGCGTCCTTGGTGAACACTCCCCGCGATACCACCGCGTAATCAAAACCCTGGTGTGGGAAAGTGACGCCCTCAGATCCTCTAAAGCGCACCTAGACGACAAAGAGCACTCTGTCACCACCACACGTCAGCAGTCCGTCCGATTAGCTGTGGAGCGCTCGCCGACCTGCGACCCAGCACCAGAACGCCAACAGCCTCCTCCCGGCGCCCCAGACTGGGCAGTGAAGCCTGCGTATCGGTGTGGGGGAGGCGAGGCCTAACACCCCAGCTGCCCAGACAATTATCCCCGCCAGTCAGCCATTTTGCCATAATTTGTTCAATTCGTTATAAAAACTGTTCTCCAAAGTACTTGGCACTTCTTGTTTTCACTTCGATCTCATTATTTACCCCTGCCTGCTAAGCAGGGTTGTTTAAATGTAAAACTGACTTTTTAAAAATATATCGGTACAATCTAGGTACACTGTATAGGTTACCAATATAAAGGCATTTAAAATGTTTCACATCATCACTCCATTATGATCGTAAAACCACAATTAACAAGACTAATAGGACTAGCTTGATGACATGATTTTTTCCTTGACTAGAATGTATATAATAATGAAATAGAATAGAGCACACTTTAAATTACGAGTAAAGAGTAACTTCTATCTCAAAAGATGACTATATTTGTAAATATAAATATCACATGACTCTAGCCGACTACCATGATTTAGGAATAAACTTCCAATTGGATCCTCTGTCGGTCTTTAGATATATTATAAGAAGTGCTACGTGGTAGATACAGCACGAGTGTGTGTCTGTACGCGATATAATCACGAGGCGCTAGCCGAGTGATTATATCAAGTGCAGACACACACGAGTGTTGTATCTAACATAAACCACGGGACATTCTTTGGCATTTATCATCATAACTTTTGAAATCTTCATTGAATCATCCAACAATATGGAGTGACTTGCAGTCAGGAATCTTGTGAGGATAACCCATATGTCAAATCTTTAATTTCTAGAAGGTTTCTATTTTTTATGATTTAATGGAAAGTAAAAGTGGTTCATTCCCATTACTTTTATTTTTCAATAAATCATACAAAATTGAAATCTACTAGACAAAAGATATGTGACACATGGGCTATGTTCAGAAGGTTCCTAGCAACATCTACTCGCTTACTGTTCACATTTATAATGAAAATTAAAAAACTTAGATGCAAACGTGTAAAAATATGGGCCACATCCCCTGTGGCAGCAAGGTGTACGCTATGAGATTATACCGTTCCACTTCACTGAACTCACCAATACGTGATATATTCACAGCCTAGATCCTTTGTTCTCCCCGTCAACCGTGGTTTATATAAAAGTAAAATAGCATGACAATTAGGTACAGTGTACCAGCTGTACCAGAGACCGAGTACTAGTAAACATTTCAACAATTCAATTGCAACCTGCACACGACAACCTATATATGTAAATTGTAATAGATATAGCCCAGTCGGCTGCACACCATACACGTACGTGCTGTGCACATGCACACAAACATCGGCTCTAAATGCACCAGCTAATAATACATACAGAAAAAACAAAATTTCGAATACAACACAGTGCACGTGTATACTTATGATAGGACTAGGTCTGACACTTTACAAGACTGTACTTTGCAGATTAAACACATTTCTCCCTGCGACATGTTAGGTGTACAGTGTTGGCGACCAACTTTTTGGCCTGTGGGCCAACAGGGCCGACTATGCCAAGTATTGTCAGTCCTGAGAGAATTCTGACAGCCCTGATTTTTACTTGTTAGGATAGGCCCATTCGGTCTGGGGAATTCGAGCGGTCATTTCCAGCTGCCGTTGACGAGGACTGGTTCCGCATCGCTGTCAAAACCTTGAAGACCAGGAGGTAGCTAGGTGTTGGTATGGATGCATTTCTCCCTGCGACATGTTAGGTGTACAGTGTTGGCGACCAACTTTTTGGCCTGTGGGCCAACAGGGCCGACTATGCCAAGTATTGTCAGTCCTGAGAGCTTTCTGACAGCCCTGATTTTTACTTGTTAGGATAGGCCCATTCAGTCTGGGGAATTCGAGCGGTCATTTCCAGCTGCCGTTGGTAGACCTCGCACAGCTCACCGACCCGACGCCACAGACCGGCCCTAATTGCGTCTGCGGTCGTCGGGGCGGGGAATGTACGAGGACTGGTTCCGCATCGCTGTCAAAACCTTGAAGACCAGGAGGTAGCTAGGTGTTGGTATTAATCCCCCTCTTGCCCCCTCCCCCTTCCCTGTCCTGCTTGCCCCCATCCCCAGACCAAAAATCCCATAAAAAAACAACAACTCAAACAAAAAAACAACAAACTATGTATAATACTATAAATTAAGAAACTAAGCTAAACTAAACTAAACTATTTACAAAATGTACAAAAAAAAACACCTTCTCTCCCCCTCTTGCCCTTGCCCCCCATTCCCTGTCCCCCTTGACCCCTGTCCCCCTTGCCCCCCCCCCCCCCCCCACATACACACACACACACATGTGTAAGGTCTAGCCATGGAGACGAGGATTAACAAATATTGCATGGAAAGTTCAACCAACTAGGGTAACACGAGGTACTATTGCCCTGAAATTCCATTTAGATAAAGTGGTTTTACAATTATATCGTAAGAGTCCCTATTCTATAGGGGCGTTGGCATGGAACCAATTGGCCATGCACATTATATCAAGCTGAAAGTCTACAACAATTCAAACCATGGTAAAGATATGTATTGAGGAATATGTAACGTGACTCTAACACCTGAGATAGGCAGGCTTAGCATAGTCCTGCTTACTCGTTTTGTATAACTACTTGACTTTTTTCAAGTGACATAATATATTTAATTATTATAATAATATAAACCGGGATAAATTCTTAACATACACAATATCCCTTACTCATTAACATCGAGAACTTTGTTAAGAGTGTGGTTAAAAAAAACCAAAAAAATTTACTCTCTCTCGTCCGACTATCTGGTCTAGCTATTTGAGTCAGACCCTGAGTCGGACGAGAGAGAGTAAACAGAGGCAGGGCTTGGCGGTGGTGGCGGTGGTGGTGGTGGTGGTGATGGACGTGGTGAAGGTGGTGATGGTGCCTGGCCATGGGGCTGAGACGGCGGTGGCAGCTGGGGGTGGGCGGGTGGCGGCGGCGGCGGGGGCGACGGTGCTGGTACCGGGGACGGTCCCTGGGGCTGGGGCGGCGGTGGCAGCTGGGGTGGACCTGGTAGCATCAGCATGACCACCTCGGCCCCTGCGGGCGGTCGTACCACCCTAAGAGAAAAAATACAAATTTACAAAATTAACAAATATTGCCTTTGCTTTCTAAATAAGGATGTAAGCTCGTAAAGTGAAAGTTATTCATGGGAAATTTGGACGAAGATATTTACATATGCATGTCCACTGACTTTTAAGTATGCAGAGTATGTATAATAAGGGTGAGGTAGCATGGCGTTACCTTGTTACAAGGGAAAAAAGTTACAAATGAAATGAATGGATCAGAATTGATTCTAATACTAATTTATGTAATTCGAAGTTATATTTAGATAAATAATGGAGTGTTATAACTATATATTATTAGACTCACTGTATGCGTGGGGCTGGACCGCTGAGGACAAGAAACAAGCTTAAGGTCATTTCATGTCTATCAATAGTAATCAGCTCCAGCCGAAGACGCTATCCTACAAACAGACACTATCCAACAAAACTTTGTCACTTAGAACCATATTTTATGGGATAGCGGTTGCACATGTACAAGCTGCTAAGCCACAAAATTGTTGCTAATGTAAGTGACAAAACATTAATTTTGCTACTTAGCGACTTCTTATGATGCTGAACTAGAAAGAGATGCTAAATGACAAAACATTAATTTTATCGTGTAAATTATTTAAAATGGTACTTTACAGGGGCGGATCCAGGAATTGTTTAGGGGGGGGGGGGCCAAGAATTGCAATTTTCCTAGTAGTATATGAAGGCTTAATTAGTGGACGGCGTAGCCGTCCACGGGGAGGGTATGGGAGGGGTCCCCCCTCCCATTGGGGGGGTATGGGGGGCCTCCCCCAGGAAATTTTTAAAAAGATTACCCTTCATTCATGCAATCTGAGCCATTCTGAGGTACTTTGGTAACCTTAAGGGATAATTTTTTTTCCTAATAATTATTTTAATTTGAATACCAATTTTTCAAGGGAATTTTTGTGTACATGATGATAACCCCAGGAGGATAAGGGGCCTTCCATTAAGTACGTACGCACCAAGGGGGGGTGGGGGGGGTCTGATATTTTAAGAATTTTGCGTACGTTCCTATACAAATCCAATGCCCCTAAACTCTCAGGAACTTTTGGAAAAGATAACCTATCATTCATGTAATCTGAGGCATTCTGGAGCATTTTGGACAGGGGAGGCACAAGGTCTCACTCTGCAGGGGTGGTACAGGGTCGACAGGGGCAGCAGAGGGTTGACAGGGGATCCTCAGGGCCAACAGAGGAGGCACAGGATCAGGAGGGGAACCAAAGGACTGGCAGGGGAAGCATATGTCTACCAGCCTTCACAGTTCGGCCCCCCTCCCTCTAACATATATATCCAACAGGCGCAGATTTAAGGGATGGGCATGCAGGGCACATGCCCCCCCCCCCCCCCCCCCCCATTTTTTTTTGGCCAAAATATTGATTTTTTTTTAATGTAAAATTCCTAAGCCCGGAGGGCCCGGGGGAAAATTTTACTATAGCACGCCCCCCTTTTGAAAATTCCTGGGTCCGCCCCTGTCCAAGGTCCACCAGCTCTGACAGGTTGGCCCCCTCCCTCTAACACATCTAAGGTCTACCAGCCCTCACAGGTCGGCCCCCCTCCCTCTAACACATAATCAAGGTCTCCCGGCCCTAACAGGTTGGTCCCCTCCCTCTAACATAAATCCAAGGTCCACCAGCCCTTACAGGTCGGCCCCCTCCCTCTAATACATAATCAAGGTCTCCCAGCCTTATAGGTCGGCCCCCTCCCTTGAACCCATCCAAGGTCTACCAGCCCTCACATGTCAGTCCCCCTCCCTCTAAGGCAAAAAAAAACTAGTTGTGCAACTTAGGTTGAAAAAATTACTTTATCTTTAGTTTTAAATACATCTTTTGGTAAAATATATGCTCTTCCCTGTCATTTAGGTCATTTCTATTGAATTTTAGTATCTTTTAGAAAAAGAATTATGAAAATAATTAGGGTAGAGCAAAAATAAAATAAGGTAGGTCGGGTTGCCTGAACACAACAATTATTTTAGATCTAACCTACCCCGGAACGGCCCCCTCCGTTTTTCTCTTCTTTTCCTTTCTCTTCCCTCTCTCCCTTTCTTTCTCTCTCTCTCTTTTTTTTTTTTTTTTTTGGAGGGGGGGGGGGGGGGGGGGGGGGCCAAGGCCCGTCTGCCCCCCCCCCCCTGGATCCGCCAATGCTTTAAGGGTCATTAAACCATGCAAGGAGGGGTAAATAAGGAGCAGGGCCACCTAGGCCGGCCATTCAGCCTGGCGGTAGCTGGGGGTGGGCATAAGACATTCTCCCCGGGCATTCTCCCACCTTCCCGTCCCTGCGTTGTCCAGGGGCGGATCAAGTTGAGGAAGGGGGGGGGGGCGGGGGGTCGATTTTGCGCTAGGGGAGGTCAGGAGACTCACGGGATCTAGAGTGGACATGTCTGTAATAAGTGTCGAAAAGAGGGGGGTGCGCGCTATTGGAAGTGTTTGCTTCTTAATTACCTTTTGGACGAGTTTTAAATTTAAAAAAATGTAAAATTGGTCCCAAAAAGGCCCCCGCGCAACCCCCTCTAAAACAGCCACTGCCTCCGCCAGATCATCTCTTTGCCCAAACGGCCAACTAAAAACCATCGAAAACACAACGGGTTGCTATATATTATAGACCCTTGTTCTTGGGAAAATAGGGAACATAACTAACAAATAAAGACTTACTGTTGATGCCCGGCCGCAGGTCTATGTGCCATATTGTGTGGTAATCCAGATTCCTGAACCGTAATCCTAGACAGAAAATCAAGGTGTTTCCTTGTCTGGGGTCTGGAGCCTTCTGCGCCCCGGTTGAAATTCCGCTTATCTGTTTGTCCAAGACGTCGACTTATTCTGATATCTGACGTCATGACGTACGACGTCAGGTAGAAGCTAGCGCGATGCGAGCGTGAGAACTTAGTTAATTAGCGGAAATCAACACTCTTTATCTCACACACTTACGTTCACACGCGATAAATAGCGCAATTAAAAAACATATTATCGAAACACAATAAGGAATCAGCAAAGATACACTGGTTTTATATAATCTCTTGTTCAAAGATTATGTTCACAGACCAAAGAGCTCGAGATAAGTTAAAAGGCATAACTACTTAAACTGCCATCTTATCGACTTCATGTTACAAAATAATTGGCGGGGAATCACCATACTGGTCTGTTCTATGATAGCCGTTAGAAACGTTCGGGGTGAGAGGGGCGGACCCAGGAATTTGTAGAGGGGGGGGGGGGCCCAAAAACATGAATGTACAGGGGGGTGGGCCCCCCCCCCCCCCCAATCAAACATGATTAAACAGGGCAAGGGGGGGGGGGGGGCAAGGCCCGTCCGCCCCCCCCCCCTGGATCCGCCCCTGGACCGGGTCAGTCTACCCCCCCTCCATTGACACACTCTTATTTGGGAGGGCGGTGATTTTTGGTGTCCAAAAATAGGTGGCGGTCGCCTAAAATTCAGGAGCGGTAAGTCATGACCCTAAATTATATAATGGCTGGAAGGGACCACCCTCGCGGGGGGGGGGGGGAGCCTTTATTTGTTTATAGTTACCAATCTGTGGCGGATTCAAGGGGGGGGGGCGGGCCCCCCCCCCCTCCCCTTGCCCTATTAAATCATGTTTAGGGGGGCCCACCTCCCCCTGTACATTCATGTTTGTGCCCCCCCCCCCCCCCCTATACGAAGTTCTGGATCCGCCCTGTCACCCCTGTAACGACCCACAGAGACCGCCTCTCAGACTGGGGCAAACTCATGGGGCAAACTGCAACACACCTCAGATTCCGTCCCAATCATCGGTTGAGACCGGGGATAACTTACGCAGTGCAACGGGGCGTGGTGGGGCGTGGCCCGGTAAGGGTTACACCGTCAGGCGGTCTCTGGGTCGGGCCCCCGGGTCGGGCCCTAGAGATTAATCCTCCATCACGCAGGGCTGTCTCGCTCCCTCCCTCCCAGTCTATCCTGACAGATAACTAGTTTTACCGGCGCAGGAGCCTTGATTTGTGAATACGTGGAGAAATGGCAATGTTTGACCCCATTGTAAGGCCCGTGGAGGAACCTACCCGTCTGAAAATCTATTACCTGCAGCATCAGGTCGGCGGTCAAATGGATAAGTCATTTCATTGACGACCTGATGTGTTTTCTCTCCGTGGGTTCGAATCCTGTAAATGCCTTGGTAAACTTGACGTATCGTCCGTCATACGGCAATAAGCCATAATTTTTAATTGTCATCGTCAGTGCTATTTTATATCAATATTATGTAATTCACGAATATGTCTTGGTAGGGAAAGCCAGTGTTTAGCACCCCGGTAATAAGCTAAGGGGATTTCCAGAGATGAAAGTGGTCCATGAGAAAAAAAACCAGTAAATTCATGCGCGAAGAATTGCATGCATAAAGGGAGGGTCGAGTACTAAAATATTATTATTTGTTTAATTCTCCGAATTTTGTATTTATCATAATTATTGCTCATTTTTGACTTTTAACATATCAATTTGTTCACAATTATGTTAAAGAATGTTTTCCTTAGAAAAAATCCAACTTTCATTTATCATTTCAAGACTTTTCTATCATCACTGTCGGAATAATTTAATGCTCCACAAGAAGAGAGACCACACGCCCAACCCCCGTTCTTCCCCCATATCACATAACCATCTGCAGCTGGTCACCAGACACCCCTGACCACAGCGCTACCCATGACGGGGATAAGACTACAATTTCAGAATGTAAAACTATAAATAAATGTTGTATAAATTTATATTTGCAATACCAATGGGACTCCCCATATGAATCCGATCCTCCACTTAAACTGTCTTTCTCCGTTTCCAATTTATACTGGGAAGGGGGCTCTTTCAAGGTTACTACCCACTGCCAAACTACCGCCCGCCCCTTCTTTTTCTCACCGATCCCTCCTGAATTCTAGTTGACCACGTGCACCCCTTGTTACAAAGGTCCCCGTAGGTCTCCAGAAATAAAAGCAGGAGAACCATTCAAAAATAGCGTGTATCTGAGGAAATCTTCATTCATTTTCCCTGTGTGGCTGGTGTCTGAGGGCCTCCACTGACCGTTACACACACCCCTCCCAGAGGCGGATCCAGGAGTTCAAGAAAGGGGGGGGGGGGGCGCCCATATTAAAAATGTCCCAGCGCCCCAGCTGGGGGCAAGAGTTTTACATTAAAAAAATCTAAATTTGGCCAAAAATAGGGGGGGCGCGGGCCCGGGGCGCACCCCCCTAAATCCGTCCCTGCCTCCTCCAGGCATCTTCTCAAGTCAAGGCCCCAGTCGCCGCTACCGCTCTATCAGTGCCTTGACCTCAAGGGCGCCCAATCTGGGGGAGATAGGGAAACCTGAGAAGGGTGTTCTGATTACAGGGAAATAAATTAAATATTCATGAGGTCCCCCAGTTTTGGAGCCTTTGAGACCAGGGCCTACTGATCGCGGGAGCGGCTGGGGGACTGGTGTGCGAGGATGCCTCCAGGCGGCCCTTTGATAAGCCATAAACCACGGGTGGTATGTCTCAGGGTCAGGGTTGACCACGTGCACCCCTTGTTTGTCAGGGAAGACTCACATAACCGCCCCCCCCAAAAAAAAAAAAAAAAAAACTGGTTGACCGTTGACGGTTCTGTACATGTCAGTACCAGGAAATATGCCTAAATACCCCAAACTGCTTAATATAATCATCCTCGGTATGCAGAAGGTTTAATTCAGTTTGGCACGTATCCAAGTCTATCAATACTAGACTTTAAGGGCCGTCCATAAATGATGTCACACACTAGGGGGTGGTTGGGTAGGGTGAAAAGTGTGACACTGCCTGAAACAGGCCTTATTTTCATGTTTAGATCAGAGAATTTAGCGTGACAGGGGGGTGGGTGGGTCTTACAAATACCCTGAAAAAGTGTGACATCATTTATGCACGGCCCCTTATCTCTTGATGGCTCTTGGTTGATATGTTTAAATCCATACAGTCAATTACAGTGAACACTAATCTATAAGTTATGATCTGATCACGATGGGGGAATCACTCGACCCATTTCATATATATATTTAACCGCATAGTTAAGCCCCGTTCATACCGGTTTCTGCTTGGATGGTCCCTAGCCCGGGTAAGTTAAGCAACATTGAGACCGGTTGGTATTTGGATGGTGGCCTGCCCGTGTTCGAATCCCCATTTGAGTACATTTTTTTCGTTCATGGTCGTCCTTGTTTCAATTTATACCACCAGGTGTCGCTGGAGGAAAGATCAGTCCACACTATCACTCTGCCACCTCGACGCTCGCTAACTGCGAATCATGGTTGTCGATTCTGGCGCGGAGGGGTTATTCGCCGCAGATTGTCTACACTATACTAGAAGTAGGACGCCGTGTATTGCATCAGTCCTGTGGTTCTGATATAAAAGGCCTCTATCGGCCCAATCCGTCCGGTGAGCCGTGACGCTCGGCGACTAATGAATTATTCGAGCCCCTCGTGGGTTCGACCCCCACTAGATTCGTTAGGCCCGGCCTAACAAAACGATTGTCCTTCCCCAGCGTCAACATGACACTCACCACTTTTGTGAGTTTTTACTATAATATGTATTGAAACCAGATATATATATACGTTGATAAGTTTGAGACATAAATCTGTACGATTCAAAACATGTCAATAGAGAGTTTTTGCAAACCACACGTATCTCATTCCCCCGATCCCGAAACGGATCTTGGGGCTATAGATGAATGGTCCCCATGGATAATGTTATTAATAAGGGAAACAATATTATTTATTTGAATTCTGCCTTTATCAGATATGTCAGAAATGTAACTTATTTTAGAATAATGAGTTATGATATAAATCTGAAAAGAAAGGGCTCGGTCAGGTTGATTTTGTGTTTGTATATTTTGATAAATATAAATGTGTCTGAGTGCAGACCTGACTGGCCCTTGGTCATGGTCTGCTGCTCCCAGCTGTGGGCCGTCTGATCAGGGACACACAGGAACACGGATCTCCTACCCATTACTTACCAGTAGATAATGTCTCAAATAAGAAGAAAACTAATCTCATATTTATTTGTAATGAACATGTCTATATTCATGATGGGTGCAAGAAAGTTGATTAAGAAACTAACATAAAGGATTCATTGGAAAAGTACATTCATATGATAGGGGAGGCCTCAGCACTGGCCCTGCTGACCACAGTGCCCCTACGGATGTAACTCTGCTCCCCCCCCCCCCCGCGCAGACCCGCATACACTGTTTGCCTGTGTGTCCCGGACCAGTGAGAACACAGGTGGGAGCAGCAGACCGTGACCCAGGGCTAGTCAGGTCTACCCTCACTGACTAAATCATCTTTAATCAAAATATACATACACAGCTTCAACTTGTGATACTGCTATTTATTTTCAGATTTACCTATGAAAAAATCCTTATTAATGAAATCCACATTTCTGATGGATAAGATTGCAGGAAAATGTAATTCATAATCATTTTCACTTTAACTGTCATTTTACATAGGGGCTATTCATCTAGAACCCAGCAGATCCGTATAGGGAACGGGGACTGAGATCGGGGTGTGTTGCAAAAACTCTCTAATATCCCCCCCCCCCCCCCCCCCGCTTTCCTCCATTAATTACACTTACAGAATGTTGGCATTTCTGTAATCATGTAGCCTACATGTGTCGCTGGCCGGGGGGGGGGGGGGGGGGGGGGGGGGTCCCAAAACTGCCAAGATTTGTGTGTAGATTGAAATTGACAGGAATCAATTTGGTTTAATGAATAATTCTATATATCGCATATCCCATAGGGAAAAGTTGCTTGATATCGTTCAATAAGAAACTGATGTTACCGGTGCCACAGGGCTATGCTTTAGTCATTGATACCATTTCTAAGCATTTCTTCTTTCACGTGAAATTTTAGATTTTCAGCCTGATAAGGAGAGCTCTTTGTCTGCGGATGGTTCCGTACAACACCTCTGATATCATTTCTAAACATTTTTCACGTGATACTTAAATTCCCAGCCTGATAAGGTAAACTCTTTGTCTGCGGATGGCTCCATACAGCACCTCCGCACAGGGATTGATGTTACTTGTGTCGTTGATAGGGCTACTTCTAAACCATTTATATCATACTAGAGCAGCCTTGTTATATGTGATATAAGTTTCTCAGCGTGTTAAAGAGAATTGGTTACGGTTATTATGTAGCACCCCCGCATAAGGGCTGTCAACACCTGTGACGTTGATAGGGCTGTGTGTTAATCTTGACAACTTGTTTTTTATTACCCGATTATGCTAACCAGGATACCTCTCGAACTGGCCTTAAGTGAAGGAAAGGAGAAGAATCAGTCTTGTTCTTTCTCTTTTCTGACAAATATGGTTTGGGGTGGAGGACTCCCCCTAAATCTTATAATTAGACAAATTGAGTCTAAAGATCTGTTCAAAACGCACATAGGACAAATGCTGACAAACGGTATGATCAGTTATTTATGTATATATCTCCATTGTTTTCCTGTATACCGCCGCAATGTAAAAACCAACACGCTGGGCGGGGCCGGAAACAAGTGGCTTAAACTGAAACTCATCCAGCTAAATAAACACGTTTAAAAAAAAAAATCGCTAGTTAGGGTACCTGGGGTACCTGGGTACCGGGGTAGCATACCTTTGGATACAGGTTGTCAGATTAGAGGTAGGTGCATTAATGGAATTAACACGTTGAAGCTGGAAAGGGGGATTGTTTTGTTAAAGCCGCACCTACTGCAATGCAATAGTGTGAAACTCTACTATGTGGTAGGAAGGTGTGTATAATACTATTCCTGCAGGAGGGCCTGTAACATGAACGCACATCAAAGCATAAATTGGTGGGGTAGAACTTCCACGCCCGTTGTAAAAGTTTAGGATAGTCGTTTTAAACCGAGCGAGAGTATAATGATAGTTTGCTGTTGGAGGGTTAGGAGTGGAGTAAGAGTTAGACTCCTTGACACGTTTTAGAGGAAGTGGTTTCAGACAAGCCCGAGCCTGTCGAATGTATGAGTTCAAATTCTTCCCGTGTATGTAAGATTGGACGAAATTAAAAAAAAAAAAAAAAATGTATGCTAGAGGGCGCCGTATTCAAGAAACAAAACATATAATTATATGTAAACGGCATACAAACAGTCAGAACTATGTTATTGCACATCGACTTCCAATGATGTAATTGCGATGTATTAATTGTGAATTAGAAAAGAAGAAAACTAGATATGCCACTGAAATTGATTATAACATTTGGCTATTCATGGCGGATACTCCATCTGTATTAGACAACAAGTACCAGGCTGTGGGAGGCAGTGGGGGGTGTGGGGGGGGGGGGGGAGTGGGGGACCGCCTCTGGGCTTACTAGAAAAATACCACCGAGCTCTCAACCCCCCTCTACAGATAAAGAACTGAAATAACCACCAGACTACATGTACTCGGGGAGCGGTCCCACTGTGGGGCGGTGAGAAGACGAGAGGGGAGTGGCAGGGGAGGGGGAGGGGCTCTAGACAGGATTCACAAAGTCGGAGAGATGGTTATAGGAAGTCTTAAACGCCAACCCATTATTGTAAGGATGGGGCTGTTCATAGAATGCGATCTAGACAGTCTATTCCAAGTGCTTAAAGGGAAACTTTCATATGATTAAGGAACACATATTTTTCAATGAAGTTCGTTGAGAACAATATGTCAAGAATAAATGATTATAAAGATATTTTGAGGATATTCCAAATGAAGACAGTGTTATAAGACTTAGGGAAATCCCCAAATGTGTGACCTCACAAGGACACTAATTGGGAATCCCAGCGTTAGATAAAGGGGAATCCCCAAGTCTCAAATCTGTATAGAAGGGAAATTAAGCATAGGCATAATATATTTCTATTACGCCCCATCCAAGCTATTAAGAGTTGTAATTTTGCTTATTTGAATTCATTCAATTACCTTAAATTCCCAAATTCTTTGTGAAGGGATATTCCATTATCATGACGTAGCAAGGGGAGTACTGACACGCCCAGGTATTAGGGAATTCCCAAGTGTTAGTTTATTTCCTCTAAAATGTACTAATACTTCAACATTGACCAATTTTCGCTTTTGAAATATTTTCAGGATACCCAAGCGAAATTCACTTGTAGATATGTTTGCAGGTGCCAACAGAAATGCAAGTTCCATGTGCTCTAAAAGCAGGGTCTAAAAGGTTCCTTGCGGTGGTTGTTCCTGTTAGGCCTTCTGACGTCATGCGTTGGCAATGCAAAATAGAAAATGGCATATAGGAGCTCTATAGTGGAGAAATAGGGGAGTAATTATCACAGCACCACCAGGCCCTCTTACCGTTAGCAGCAATATGGGTGGGGGTATACAGGGGACATCTGGACACCAGCCACTCAACCCCAAACCCCAGACCGACCTAGAAACCCTTACCCACTGACCTCACCCAACACCAAACCCCTCACCATCTAAGGGGAGGGGGGCTATTTCGGCTTAAAATTGATGTTACTTTTTTATCAAGAAATTCCTGAGGTGTCGGTCCAACATTTCGCTATAACATGCCCCCCCCCCCCCCCCCCAAAAAAAAAAAAAAAAAAAAAAAACAAACAAACAAACAAACAAACAAACAAACAAACAAACAAACAAACAAACTTACTAACAAACTAACAAATAGGTAGATAAATAATTTAAAAAAAGTATTGTTTTCCAATTCCTGGATCCGCCCCTGCCATCGGCAGAAACCGCTTACCCCAGGTCGGTGTGTACCCAACAACCCCTAACCCTAAACCCTAAAACCCTGACCGCTATCCCTAACACCCTAACCCCCACCCTTGTTGACCCACTCCCCCCTTCCCCCGCCCGTCCGGTCGTTACCCGCTACCACTGACGAGCTGCTTCCCGCTACCTGACGCTAATATAACCTGTCCGTCTTCACGAACTGCTCACCCACTCATAGGTGACGAGTAACTCACGGTTCTCCTCACAGTCACTCACTGAGTTGCTCACCAGACTTTTTACATCAGGCCTGGTGTCGACGACCGGCCCAGTGAGTATCTCCTGTCTCTTTTTACAGCCGTGGTTCTATTCAGTCTGCTGCATACCATCTGCAACTGTGACTCCCCAAAATGTATTTTGTATTACACCAATAGTAGGATAGTTCACGTGATTATATATGGAGCAGCGATTGGTCAGAAATTGCAGAATACCTCAACCGAAAAAAAAAACACCTAGCATATATTCAGTTTAGAGGGATAGGTATTACCAGAATTCTTAGAAATGAAATGATTTTTAGTATTACAGTTTTACATGATTGCCATGTAGGTACGTTTAAATTGTTACCGTGGTTACTTCCAGCCTCCCTCACACATTTTCCATACATCTGCCAAAATACCATCATCAAGATTCATATTCCTGACATAGTCAGCTAAATTTTGATATAATATTATGCCTCTGCTAGGAGTTTTTTCGGTTGAAGTATTTTGAAATTCCTGCTGTTCAGCTCATATAGAATGTGTGTGATAGCCAAAATTGACGGATTTTACTCGACATCGGATCAATGCATTTTATATTTCGTTAATCTATTCCAGCTCACCTTCAGCAGCTCAGTGACAAACGGGAGCAGCCCCCAGACGTTTTACACCCCGAGTGTGGACGAACAGCCCGGGGAGGCAGTCTTGTGTCTTTTTGTAGCAGTGACTCCGGCAGTTTGCTGAATACCAGGTGCAAAAGTCACACCAGAAATAACCACCCAATTCACAAACACATACACAACGGCTGGATATATTCACAGCCTTACTTAAATGATAGTTTGTTACGACTACCTATGGCTCGCCTCTCAGGGTGAGTTGAAAGTTGAGATAAATATATTGCATGTCATCTGCCAATTTTCTCTTCATACTTGTTCACCATTCCAGATCAGTTTCGGCCATATTGTATATAAAACCGAATATTCTGAACACCGTGCGGGAAAAGGAACCAATTTTGGTGATCCACGATTGTTTCTTTAAAGGAAATGTCTCATTTCTAGTTGCAAAGCAAAGACAATGGCAAATGAATTGACTTTGATTTTTCTCAATATACCGCCTGTACCATATTTGTATGATTTACTTCACCTCAATTAAGTTCAGTTTAGTTCGGTTATTACTATAGATCTGGGACAAAGAAACAACTCAAAAACCTGAACATTTTCTGTCACATCCTGTAAGTTCTTCGAACTGCTCCTATGTTCTTGCCAATTCACCAAAATGCAACTCCAATGGCACAATCAAAGTTTAATGAAAATATGTGTCCTGTTAATCTACAACACTTCGAATAAAAAAATGTATTTATTATATCAAGCTGAACTAATTCATATTGCTATGTCACAATAAAAGGAACATAAAAATGGGCTGTTTCTTGCAATTGGTGACCAGAACTATAGTAGTACACCACATGCCCATTGGTATGCCCTGTAATTGCCCCTTCATGCTGTCCGTGAAGAGTCTATACACCATTATCAGAGACCTTGTATGTATATATATATGATATATCGAGACTGGAAAGCCAGGGGTTTACCTGGCATGCGCTTCTGGCCTGCAACCTATATGTGCTGGTTGGATTGGATTTGGATTGACCATTATTCCTATGGTAAAAATGACCTGTGAGGTGCCACCTGCCTTTCTAAATATACATTGGTAATGATCAGACCCTGGTCATGGTTGACCAGGTCTGTTCCAACCAGCCACTAGGGGAATGATGTATATATCCGATATATACATACAAAGTCTCTGCCATTATCAACCCTCATCCTAGACCCCTACCATTACCGTCTGTACAGGTAAGGTCTATTCCCGGGTTATTAGCTCAGACATCTTACATATTACAGACATAACATGAACAAATGGCCGTCTACTCCATCAAGACGCAGACCTTCTATTGCCGTAGAGTCTATACTGGAACCCCCGCCCTTCGTTTTATGGTATGCCAGTTTTCCACCTATATTATCAGGGTAGGGCAGAGACCTTGTGTCTATAGAGACTGTTTGTGGGTATGTGATCATTACCTAGGTACGCGTAAGATTGCAGTCTGTGAGAAGGGAATATTTACAATAATAAGACACCACTTTCAAGCAAGAGGTCATTTATATATTCACCACTGATGGAAATGGAAAAATGCCAATGAGCAGAAATCGAATAAGATGTAAATATGAATTATTGAATGTATCACAAATCTTAATGAATTGGAAGTCAGCATCTAACATAATGGATTTTGAATTAGCTATAATGGTCCAGAGCAATCAATGATACCATCCTCTGAGTGCCCCTTCTCTCTACCCCAAGTTCTCTGCTCCAGTACCAGTAGGTAGGTAGGCGTGGGGGAGTCTGGTTCTTGGCATAACAGCCCCCAGCCCCCCAGCCCCCCAGCCCCCCAGCCCCCCGCCGAGTCCCATACAGCCCGTACGGTTTGTGTTCGTGCCAGGTAGGCGGTGTGGGGCTACTACAGGGGGGCGAGTGTAAACTGTGTTTTTACATCCTGTTCTCGAAACAGTATTCAACAACTTGGTAGACATCGAAAGTTGTAAGTGGCTCGGAGATACTAACTCCAAGCGTTTCTAGTGCCTCGGAGGGGGGGGGGGCATTGCTGGCTTAGTGGGGAATGTCATTTATTGACAAGTAGTACGCAACGTTCCATCTCTTCAGTTTTTCACACAATGATAGTGATGAAATATTGAATCACTTCATTGGCTACGTAGTTGGTTCACTTGCAATTGGAGTCCATGATTTGGAGTCTAGTTATTTTAGGATGTGCAAGTCGAATTTCTTCAGGGCGATTTCTGCCCCGTTTCTTTGAAACATTTTTTTATCACATTTCAAACAGCATGTGGATTACAATAAGAAGGGCTGCGGGGGAGTCCAGACTGGCATTACGTTCTGCTCGCAATACGCACCGCTCGTCGGCAGTGTGGGTGATAAAACCACTGACCCAGTCCCCACCTGTACATAGCACGTTTAGGTTAAGAACATGTTGACATGCGGCACTCCATGCCGCACCCCAGGAGGCCGGGAGAGGCGGTAGGCGTGTTGGGGGATAACCTGGACCACCTCAGACCTGGAGTAGGGCTGGCCGGGAGAGGACCACTCCTCCAGTAGTACACAGCCCCTACAGCCTACAACATACATACAACACTCCTATAACACACCTACCCAGGTACCCAGCCCACAGCCACACCTACAGCCAGGTACCACAGCCCCTGGAGGAGGGATACCTGGACCACCTCAGACCTGGAGTAGGGTCGGCCGGGAGGGGACGTAGGGCTCCAGTAGTTTTAACTTTACTCTCTCTGGTAGTACCAAACCCCAGCACCCACAACACACCCACAACACACCTATAACACTCCCACAGCATAGGTACCACACCTACACAGGTACCACACCTACAGCCCCTGGACCAGCCGGCCCTGGAGGAGCCTTTACTACCTGGAGGACCCTTACCTGAGGCGGCGTCCACCTCTCCCAGCTGATCCTCACCGGGATAAGTACAAGGTGAGAATGGTGGATAGTATCACTGTACTGGAGTTATAACCCCCATACTTTTCCTACTATACCCTCTCTATCCCCCCCCCCCCTGAAATGTTGGGTAGCTTTCTTAGAGAAAATTGTCCCCAAGGAAAAACAGTTATTTGGCTCATAAACGCAGACCAAAATAATGGTCATAGTTCGTTCCAGGTGTCAATGGTTGACTCTCTTTCCCAGGCCTGTGTTGTCAAAGCTCGTTCCCTATCATACTTGTCCTCTCGACGTTGGTAAAGTTGCCAAAACCCACAGACCGCTTGAAGTTTTATAGAATTATGGACGACATATTTTGGACTTTAATGTCTTTCTTCTTCGGGGTCCTTTTTTGACACCATAGAACTTTGAGTATATGGCATAGAGGAGTGTGGGTATAATCTATGTGGGCTGCAAATAGTAGACCGTAGTTACAGATCTACTGCCAGCTTCTATTCGTCTGCTGCAGCCACCTCCACACCTCCACACATTCCCCACTAACAACCTGAAGTGAGGGGCAGCTTTCTTTGAGATGGTCGTCCCTAGAAGACAGTGTTGGTTGCAATACGTGCACCAAATGCTCAGTGCTTTTTCCAGGAAACTTTTAAACAGACCAGGAGTAATTTATATTTGGCAGCCTAGGAAAACTCTTGGGCCTGCTTGCCAAAGGTGAGGCCTATTTCACGGTACCCCAGGTACTATATAGGTGACCTTTAGGTCAGTTTCACTGGTAGTCGTTAGGTCCATGTGGATTCCGCCGTATCTAAGGAGCTAACCTCATCACTCGGCCAATACCCTCCAGAAGTTAGTCCTGCTATGCCGAAGGCCCTATTACACTACACTGATATTGGGTCGATATAATGATATTACTGAAAATGTTGGCAGATGAGTAATATAATTGCTTGAAATTTGCAATTCAGAGTATTATACACATGGCTAACAGAGAGTGCTGCCTTCAATATGTGTGATTTCTCTGTGACATCATCATGTCACAGTTCATAAGGCCTCAAGCACGACAAGCTACAAGAACGATGGCTACATAGACTACCCAGCTCCCGACACCCCAAATACCTGCACCCTCTAGTCTACCCCCCACCCCACATTTTATACCTGCCACGCCCACCTGGGACGGGCCGGACCCTGGGGGACCAGTGAACATCTCACCAGACTCCAAGGGGGACCAGGTAAACAACCAGATTACATCCACTTACAAAGAAAGTGATAGCATACAAGTAATAAAGACATACTGAACAAACGCAAATTAAGTAATACAGATTCCACCGTCACACTTACAGAAAAAAAATCATGAGACAAATGCACGCAGACACACATAATACGCGATACACACACACCTACTCACATATATGCGTACATACTTTACACACATCGTTTACCATCAAAATAAAACACATGACATACTTAGTTTACACCCAATACCATTCAATTTAAAGGTAAATATGGGTATTGGGCATGATTTTTTGAAAACCATAAAAAAATTCCCAAACTCACAGAGATGTTAGCTGGATGGATAAAGACTACTAGGAAATTTTGAAAACCATATGTCACCATATCCATTTCCAAGATATTTTCACCTGGAAAATCATCTCTTTACCATTGGGTTCAATGGGGAAAATGACATTTTTGGCCATTTAGAAATAAATATCCATAATTTTTACTTTAAAAGCTCCAAATGTTTGGACAGGACCACAGTTAACATTCTAAGATAAAGAAAACATGGGGTCACCGTCAAAAATCAAAACTTGTTCCTGAAAATACCAAAAATTGACCATAAATACACCATAAAATCACCTATTTAAGTTTCTGAAATTTACAACAATATATTTTTTGAGTAAATACTTGTATACTTTTTGAATTTATGATGGTTAGATTGCATTCTGTTAAAATTGTTAAGAATTGGAGCAATGAAAGATATTTACACCAGGTGGCGCTGCAGTGAATACCCGTATTTACCTTTAACACATACATACAAACTTTCTCCCTTTCACATACATATGCAAACACATGCAAACACACACACACACACATCCACACACATAAAAACGCAAAGTACATACATAGATACACGCATAACTTATCAATCACGAAAACCGTGGCCAGTTTCAGAAATAATGGAAACGTAAGGATCTTTCAAACTCCAACATAATAGCTGCTAACCTCGATATTTCACTCATCCTCAGCATTATAATATATGCACCCTTCCCACGCATCACTTCCCTAGGTGTATAATGTAGTCCGACGTGTTTCCATTGATCAGGAAAGGTGAGATTAGAAAACGTCCCTCCTCAGTTAAATCGGCCCCTCCAGGTGTTGCCCACCTTTAACAGAGGCCTCCTCTCACCTGTAGGCCCCCCGCTGGAGGCCAGGTGGGCAGGTGGGTGTGTGTATATGTGTTACCTGTGGGGAGAGGTGTGTAGGGGGTACCTCTGGTATTTGTCAAGGTGTATACAATACTCAAGGGCTGCCACTCACCCCAGGAATATGTACCCATAACACACTGTTTGGCATTAAGTAGCATAGTTCCCTATGTAGTATGCATTAATTTAATGTCACAAGTTCTGCGCTATTAGAAAGTAGCAAGATTATTTTACTAAAGGTCAAATTTCTTGCAATTGTGGCCGTTACCTAATTTTAATGAAACTTCTCCTAATTCATAATCATTGGACCTTAGTTGCACAGCGTCATCTTGGTAGCAGAGGACGACAGAGGTATGCTTACATTAGCCAGAGTAATTAAACTTCTTGAATCGATAGGTTTATTTCGTTTGATAACGATAACTAACGGTCGGTATCAGCCTTCCGAGACCACGTGGTATCAGTCCGCGTTGCTGGTTCCTCACAGGACCATTTATATCACTTAGCTGGTACTCAGAGACCTACAAAAACATAATTGTCTGAATGTTACTTAAATATACTCACACTTTACCTGAAGCTTGTAAGTGTTTAACGGTCAATGGAATGGACAGGCCCATCTTCTAACAGCTGTTTAAGCTACCGATGGATGCAGGGTTTCCCATGTGTTGTTTTTTTATAAGTTTCCCACCCCCAGATGCCGTTGCCAGGTGGACAGTCTGAGCAGCGCCATACCCATTGGGATACTCGTCAGTCAGTGGGCCTTTTTTTTAGCCAGTATCAGCGGATTGTACATCTTCTGAATCTAGGCTCCCAGTGGGGACCTGGGTTAGGCGTTCCCCCAAGAACTCCCTGGGAAGAATAGGTAACCTCTTGCTAATTGTAAGAGGCGACAAATGGAGAAATCACGAATCAAAATGATTGAATAGTTGCACTCACCCTAGACTAAATATCTAAACTTGTTGTCCAGAACTGCAAAAGTCAAAACTTGTTTCGAAATGAAATGGCCTTAGATGTCAGTATGGTGTAAAACATCCAATAACAACTCTCACTCACTATGAATCTAAGTTTTACCAGGTGACTGTGGGTATGATTTGCCCATTGAGAATCATTCATCCTGATTCGACCATAAAGTTGGTCGATTCTGACATCAAGTAAACCAGCTCAGATCCCAAAACCATATCAGGCATGTTTGATATTTGTGAATCTGCCGATTCTGAATTTGCCTATTGATCTTTGCAGTTAAACATTCCTAGACATTTGGAATATTTAGTTGAAACAAATATCACCCAGCTAAAAAGAAATTTCCAGAAATGGAATATTAGGGACAAGATACTCGTAATCTATACTCAAAATCCCAAATCATGGAAAAGATTATTGTTTTCATAAATATATATCACCCTGCTAGCTGATTTGAATTCTAAATATTCATAGGTTTAAAACGTTACCAAGAGGATTGCAATTGATCAAGAACTGAAAAAATTATAGGGTTTTCTCTAAAAAAAAAAAAGGTGAGGGCAACTTAATGTTTTTGATCTAATATCCTGCAATAACCTATAGTCTATGTGGGTCCATGGTGTGTTACCCTTCGTCCACCATCACCCCAAGCACAAGCAGCATTAGCTCACCTGCCCAAGTGAGAACTGACATTACCTGGACACCTCCAGGGTCTTTCGTTACCTGCCCAGGTGAAAACTCACCCCTGGACACCTCCAGGGTCTGTCGTTACCTGCCCAGGTGAGAACACACACCTGGACACCTCCAGGGTCTGTCGTTACCTGTCCAGGTGAGAACTGACACCTGGACACCTCCAGGGTCTGTCGTTACCTGCCCAGGTGAGAACTGACACCTGGACACCTCCAGGGTCTGTCGTTACCTGCCCAGGTGAGAACTCACCTCACCTGGACACCTCCAGGGTCTGTTGTTACCTGCCCAGGTGAGAACTCACACCTGGACACCTCCAGGGTCTGTCCTTACCTGCCCAGGTGAGAACTGACCACACCTGGACACCTCCAGGGTCTGTTGTTACCTGCCCAGGTGAGAACTGACACCTGAACACCTCCAGGGTCTGTCGAACTCACCACGCCTGGACACCTCCAGGGTCTGTCCTTACCTGCCCAGGTGAGAACTGACCACACCTAGACACCTCCAGGGTCTGTCGTTACCTGCCCAGGTGAGAACTGACACCTGGACACCTCCAGGGTCTGTCGTTACCTGCCCAGGTGAGAACTGACCACAACTGGACACCTCCAGGGTCTGTCGTTACCTGCCCAGGTGACAACTCACACCTGGACACCTCCCGGGTCTGTTGTTACCTGCCCAGGTGAGAACTGACAGGGGCACCTCACCTGCCTGGTCTGTCACACTACCCGCGTTGGTCTCACACTTGAGCATTCTTACTATAACCTAAGTAGGGCAATGTGTTCAACACTCTACTGACACAGACACTTTTCTATTATGATATATAGGGTATGATAAAAGGCCTCTTTGTTAGTAAACAACCACTACATGCAGACCAATCTGTACGACATACGTTATCATAATACACGGACCTTTCGATTATATCTTAACAGCTAAAGATCAGTAGGTGTTCTGTGTTCACATGCTATGGCCTATTCATGAATGATATAATTATGCGATAGAAAATAACATTCCTTATTGAATAACATCAACATCTCTACAGAGCATTCGTCGAAACAAATAAATCATGTAGCTGTATTTCTGCATTATTGGCATTTCTGAAAGGGCAAAAACAACGGTAGGATCCATACTGTTTACTTGATTTAACAATTATTCTGTATTATTCCTCACATAGTGGAACCAAGTCCTACATTTAAAGCCTTGACAATCTCAACAAGTATTTGAAACTAAGTAATGCTAAAAATGGTAATGCCTAGATTGAGATAATTATGTCGCAGCAGCGTCCAACACACAGTGTGACTACATCAGTGGTGTTTAGGTCCAGGTGGAGTCAGGCAGGGGCTCATTACAGGCTTATAGCCGTACCTTACTGGTGCCTGCTCCCTCTCCTTAGGCCTTTAATGCTGGACTCAGGGAACGTGTGTACCGATTTGGAACTTTGAATGCAGTATTTACCAGTGAATTACACAACGGTGCACATTTCGTTAGAACTTTGTTGCACATATACATGTAATGACAGGTATTTTTAATAAAGCTAAAACGTAAGTTATAAGTACATATATAGAGATAGTATGTCATGCATGCTGTGTGGTTCAAGGTTTTGTTAACCCTCTATATTCGTTAGTTCTACATGGATAAGAGCCCCTGTGCCCTCCTTTTTAAAAAGAGTGATGGATTTATTTGAATTATTTGAACAGAAATCCAATACCACCAATACTTCCTGAGTGTCCTTTGTTTGTCATTGTGTCCATAAGATGCTGCGCAGTACTTGCCCCCCTTCCCACCCCACAGCCACACAGACACACTTCTTCCCACCGGGTATTGTTAAGTTACCTACACTTACCTGTAGCTAACACAGATCTTAGCGGTGAATGGACCTGCCCCCCTGATGTGAACGTACCACCCTGTGGGAGTCACACTCTGTGTGGGGTAAAGGGCAGGAATAGAGCCTGGGAACATGGGGTATTTGGGAGTATTGTATATTATAGAGGCTTGGAAAATGGGGCAATAGGGAGGTTAAGCAACACCGACATATCTCGATATGTCAACGTATCTCTAAACTGTGAAGCCATCAGTAGAACTACATCTAAAGCCAGTAATCCACGTAATTTAACACAAATTTACAAAAACAGAAATATTTTACCTTCAAATATGTTAATTACAACTACAAATATAAAATGTTTAGTCTGTAATATTAAAAGAAAGTAAAATAGAATAATACTTATCAAAAAGCATCAATAAATATATCCTGTGAAAGAGAATTCATTTTGATATATTTTGATAACATTTTCATTCTATTATCCCCAAAAATGAATGAAATAACATTGAAAATACTTAGATATAATAAAATCGGATCTAAAATTGGTTTACTCCTCTTTTGTCGTCGGTTTGGTAAATGTCAGCTCCAAGGGTTTATGGAATTTGAATTGACATCTTATAATTACCAACCAATAACAATAAATCCATGATGAAACATGTTCTGATCATGTGATAGTAGCTAAGATAAGAGATACTTTACATTTACGTTAGGTGATGTGTTGGGGTTACTTAACCTCCCTATTAGGAGGATACACTCTAGGCATGGACAGGTAAGGATACGTGACACGGTTTCAGTGAGCACCATGTGAAAGACATGAATGGAGTTTAGGAACTTCAGGCTTTTAGTATCAAGTTCCAACTAAATTGGGAGTAATATTAATGTCTGTAAATTGAATCCATCGTTTGCATATAAAACATTGTTCAGATGTCAGACAAGATGGCATGAAACATTTTGTGTTGACTGACATGCCAATGGTGACCATTACGTATTCAGGGGAAAAGCTGTCAATCTTACATTGTTGGTGCTAAAGAGGAATCCTTTGATTCAGGGCATGCAAGGGTGTGGCCCCAACATGAGCCACCCTTTTCAAGCCTCCCTAAAGGCAGGTCCCCACGTGGCGACTAAACCCAGGCGATTAGTGTATTTCACCGTCGACCAAGGAAGAAATATTGGTCACTGGGCGACTAACTAATTGCCGAGGGGCCAAGATATTAATCTCCACGTTGGGACGCTCTGGCCGTCAAACCTACGGCGACTAGAGGACGCATAAGTCGCCCTGCCCGACGATTAAGGGCACTAATCGGCGGCGACTAGAGGAAAATATTAAACATGTCAAATATTTGGCCCTGAAACCACGGCGATTAGTGGTATGGTCGCCCTTGTATGTTAAGTCGTCGGGCGACCAAACTGCCGAAAAATCACGTTGGTCGCCGTTGATATTTTTCAAATTAATCGCCCTGTGGGGACCAGGCTTAAGGGTTAGAACCAACTATTTCTATAACCCAACCTATGGCCCTCACATTGAAATGCCAGGTTTTACTTCGTGCAAATACCATTGTTTATGATCTAACATGAACAATTTATCAGCACTGTGACATTAATAGCTTTTCCCAGCGTGTATTACTTTCCTATAGACGTTAAACATCACTATACGCTTCACACAGATGATGAATAGGATATACAACCTCAACCTCCACTCACTACATGCTAACTGGGGACCGGCCCAGTGAATCTCTTTACATCTGGGGTAAGGTACCGTGTATCCTGAAGGCTGTAACTGGTTGAATTATGACAGCAAAGTTTAAAGGTGTACCAGGGTAGCTTGACTCTAACAGTATAATTCGGCATGGAGGGCTATTTGTACTATGAAGTATGGCCAGCTTTTCTGATGAAAATACCTGCCACATGGTACTTTGGAAGGATGAGAAATCTATAGCTAGAAAATAAGTTATTTATTTGTTTAATTTATATGCAACTTATTATTAGAGTTACATAAGGGGTGGCTGAAGGGGAGGAGGGTCAAGGAGGGCTGCCCCACTCCCATTGGGTGGATGCCTTAACTACAAAATTAAGGTAGAGTTCAATCCCTATTCCTTGCACAAAACAACAAAGAATTTACTTTTATTACATTGATATGAACTCCAGTATCTATATTCAACATCCTGGACCCGCTCATGCTACTATAACTATTCCACAGTCTAGCCCAGCAACACAAACTATATGTAGCTATCGATCTACCAGGCAAGAAACAACCCATAACTTGAACAATTCTGACCCTCTGCATGGTTTTTGTATTCTAAATTGTCATTTGTCATCCCATGTCAATGGACTTTATATCTCTAGATACTACACATTTTTTTCCTCTCTATTGGTATAAAAAGTATGGTCTTATGTTATATTCATGTCAGGAACATTTTGATGTAAAGTATAATGAAGCTATATAAGTTTTTACAAAGTGCAAGTGCATTTAATAAGAGTTATAGTAAAAAAATTCCCACTGCACACTACGTTACATTCTACTATAGGTGACTGCAGGACAACCCAATTTTTCTAAATCTGCTGTTGAAATCCTGCCATTGCGCTCCACTCTCCAAGCAAACTTGTGTATAGCCTGCTCAGAAATGGATACATTGAGGGCACTGAAGTTATTCACACGAGATTACGCGTAGAGGAGAATTTCCCCACAATGGTCTATCTCTCTAACCATGAGGAATTTTTGGCTGATTTTTTAAATATAAACAGATAAAGACTAGATCTCGCGTGAACAATTTTTATCTTACAGAAAATATAAAATCTGTTGAAAAACTGAAGGGTTTTTTCTGGACATCTTGGGCTATTAAATTCTTACCTGCATTATCAAAATACAAAAACAACTGTTTCTTGCCTGGTAGCTCTATACATAAACATTCCTGTATGCAGCATTCCTGATACCTGGCCAGATGAGTGACTGTGACCCCTTCACCTGGACCTCACCTTACTGTAAGGACCCCCGACAGGTGCCAAATCTCCGTCCGTGCACACATCCCTGCTGGGCAATGCTCTAACATGAAGGGATAACACATGTATGGGCACTTGGGAACAAAAGGAGATCTAATAGAAAGGGATCGTGCACATCCTACGAAGTAGAATGAATTCTTCATGAACGGTCATTATTCTGGTGCATCAGTCAATTTAGATTTCAGGAATAAAAGAATGATTGGGACATTCGAACTCACTTCATTTCTATTTCAAATCAATGATGAAGAATGCTAGAAAATGAGAACAGACTCTTGCTTCTGGAAGCTAGATTTTAGTGACTTCTTCACAACATAATATTATCAAATCTGAAACCCTTACGTTGCTCACAATAAAACTTATCATAGAAGTAAACATGAATATTGAAATATGACACACACAGGTTGCATACAAACTCATAAACAATATTATATTCAATGGCCGACAAATATGAAGGAGATGTAAATTTGATATAGATATACCAGACGATTGAATTCATCCAATAAAGTTACAATATATTGTATGTCTTGGGTACACCCATCTCTTCTCAGAGAGAGTGCCACCCCCCTCCCCCCAACCACCACCAACCACTCACACCTCCTGACTCACACCTACAGGTAGGACTTGTTCCTACACCAAGCAGGTACTTTTTATCAGTATAGGCATTAACTACCTCCCACCTTCCCCAGGGCAGTGTTTAGTTATTAATACCATTACCTGGACCGAGGCACTTTGGGACCACTGTACGTGCCAAATTATGACACACTATAATTGGTTCTGGCTAGTCATTCTAAAATCACATTACAATTTGTTGAATTGCTTTACCTGTGCCAAGTAGCCCTGATCCAAACTATGTTTGTATTGCTTAAGTCATTAGTTGAAGCTGTTTGTCCAGAGGAAATGTATGATTTATGTAGGAAAGTACAGGGGCGGATCCAGGCGGTCCGGGGGGAGTGGGTCCAGGGGTCCTTCCCCCCTCGTTTTGGTGGGGACTTATGTTGCAAGCGTGTCCACAAATGCATGCCATTTTAGTACTTAGCCGATATTCCCTTTCCGAAATCCTGTACCCCTGTTACTATATGTATTGAGTCGATATATTGACACCCCTCACGTTATGCACTAACAATCGGACTTTGAAATGTAAATACAAAGTTCCTTCAAGTAGCTTTCAGTGACGTCCATGATAACACTTGTTTGAATGTTTTCCTTCAACTTAAAGTAACGCTACTTTTTATCTGTGTATGTATAAGTAACGCTACTTTTTATCTGTGTTTGTGTAAAGTAAACAGCCTAGCTAGACTCACTCAAAAGATTACCAGGAAGAAGGTAAAAACATGTGATAAGAAGTTAACCGACATACAGTTCATAGACTATAGTACGTAGAGACCAGCACAAAGAATGAGTAGGTATTTTTCGCCCCCTCAAACTTGTATAGGAGGAATGTTACGTCGTAGTGGGAGATATACATGTCATGTTTCCCGCTCATGTAACGGGCAGAATTCAACCAAGCAATGAAATAATGTTTTAGTGAAAATCGGAATATCTCACTGCGACCCCCATTACTCATATCTACTGGTGCATAGACTGTTACTACAGGGATTATTTTGAGCGAATGAATCTTAACAAGATAATGGAGGTGGAAATGATTGGACGACGAATTATCATGCCATGACTTTGGTCGGGGGAATGATTGAAGACCTGAATCGATGCGTTAACTTTTAAGAAATTCCCTTCTCAAGATACACATATATTTTCATGCTTGTGTAAACCTCACCAAACCATACATAACTCAGGTTCTACACTCAAATGAAAAGGAACTCGTTTCGGCTAAACTAGTTTTCACGAGCAACTGGAATAGGCAAAAAATACGTTTTTCATTATCATTTAGTTACTGCAAAAACATAATGACTTCTTCACTTTTTGATTAATTGCCAGATTTACAGTTTTGTTAGCCACTCAACGTGTTATATTTCAAGGCAATAAAGGATTGAATGTTAACCGGTTAAAATTTTGTTTTGATAGGGAAGAGGCCATGTTTTCAACTGCAGTTTGCAATAATCTTTGGGAACAGTTTTTAACCAAATTGTCAAGGTTCACTTTGTCATATTACTGCATTTGGGGAAGAAGTAGGACACGAAGCAATTGTAATAATATCACTAGTATAATTGAATTTTGATGTAAACTGATATGGGCTTACAGTTGGCATGACAAATTGTACATGTCAGCGGCTAACGTGTAAACGTGATCAAACACTGTGGTCCAGCCACCCCAGCCTACCATGTGGCTATTATATCATTACAACAACATTCTCTTTGGTTCTGTATTGATTGTTAAGGTATTTTGATGGCTCCCAATAATGTCGCAGCAATGTAACAGCAGTACATTGCACTGTGACATTATCATAATGTCCTGGTTATGTTCTTCAACCTAAACAGAATGTTTTTATCATGTTCTGTTTTGGTTTTGCTCTAACCTTACCACAAAAATAATGTTATAATAACATCCTGATTTGGTGAGGTGTCAACCTCACCATTAATAGCGTAATTATTACACGCCATCTTAGTAAGTAATAAACTCACAGAAAAAGTTATGGTCATAGAATGTTTCTGTTTTGTTGCAAGCTGGCTGGGTTACTTTGTGGCCCAGCCTTGGTCCCCTCAGTTTGACTAAGTGGCCCCATTCTGGATCTCTTTCCTTGACTCCCTCAGTCTCAGCCCTTACCCCTGACTCTGTTGCCCCAGTCCTACAATGACTCACCCCTCACCATACCCTGGAGTTATCAGCCCCTGGAGTTAGTCCCACCTGGCCCCCACCTGGCCCCGTTAACACCCCTACACCCCCCCCCCCCCCCCCCCCGCTGTCGGCCAAATAACTCACACACTCCGGGAAGTTGGGGTTCCTAGAATTTCGGGGATCAAGGGGAGTTTTCTTTCACAGCTTGAAGTGTACAACCGGCGCGCTGGTCGGATTGACTTAACCCATTATAAATAACCATGTACACCTGGAATAGATTTAGTTCGATTCCATTCATCAACGGCTAATACACGGGAAGGATGAATTTTGTGGGTTCTCTTTTTTTTCTAGCGTCAATTTTAAGTCATTCAAACGGTTGCCATGTACTGATTAGTCACCCAGATTCCGTGTGCCCAATGATGTGGTAAATGCTAAGCATCAGTACATCGTTCTGTATGTAATCATACTGTCTATACATAGGATTGAAATAGAAGTTATAATTATTTCATTTAATTATATATGTCAATATCATGGATCAATACACATAGAGGAGTTGAGGCCTAAATTCATAAAGACTATAGTTCATGTCTTAAACTAATTCCGAAAATTGGCTGACAAATCGGGATACTGTCTGAATGATGAAGATATTATGTTAGGCCTATTCTCTAATAGTGTGTCATGAGGTGATTGTTTGTTATTTTATATTTTCAGATTAGCCTTGACGACTTGATTCGAGATCAAACTTCCCTCCACACCGACCCCCCTTCCCCGACCATGGAGGTCACCGACCCCACCACCGGCCTTCCGGTCACCGTGCGCATGCGTCGTGACCTGCCCGGGTACTCCGTGACCCGCGCGCGCCGCTCGCCGCGCCTGCGCTGGTCACTTCCGGTGGACATTCAGTGGGAGACGGAGTGCATCATGAAGTTCTTGGGGCAGAGCTGTGCCTGCTGCGACGGGCTGCTGGCTCCAGGGAGAGGCAAGGACGACCTGGCCGCCTCCTCCTCCTCCTCCACCACGACTCAGAAGGCTAAGGGCCCAGGGCACGACACGGTGTTTGTAGAATCTCAAACTAAAGTCTCCAAAAGCAGCAGCGGTGGCGGGGGTAACTTAGAGAAACAGGGTGGAACTAAGACTATTTCGGAGCAGGCCCGCTCACAGACCTCACAAGGTCAGACTATCACCACCACCACGACGTCAGTGACGTCAGAGGGAGGTGACGTCACTGTTGATGACGTCACACAGCGCCTGTCGCCCTTGGCATTGGACAACTTCCCAGGGTTCCCTCTGCCGCCCTCGAACGGAAGTCGCAGAGTGCGCAAGCGCCGCCAGCTGGTGTCGACTTCCGACATGCTGCTCCCACAAGGCCCTGCACCGGAAGCGGAAGTCACCAGACGCCTGACGCCTTTTGACGTCATGCAGTCCCACCTAGCGGGAACCGTAGAAACTAAAGACGATGACGTCACACAATATATTGACAGTGACGTCACGCAAACGGAAGTGGTCGCTCGTGCGCCCCTAGCGGACATTTCTGAAGATTTAGAGGAGGGGGCAGAAGGGGGTCAAGTGGTGTCATAAACTGTTTTCGTAATGTGGAGATTTTGTATGCAATGAATGTCGCACTTTTATAATGTAAATTAACATAATAGAGGCTTTGGAACTGATTTATTAACATTGACCTTTTTCCATGATATATCGATTATGGAGCTTAGGCGGAATAAACAAAGCTGCTTCAAATGTTGTCTCTTTCTTTTTCTGCTTTTCCATATATTAGTTCATAAAACATATTAGAAATATGTTTTCTCGTGAATGCTACAAGTTAATACCAGTATACATTTCAGTGCAGTGTAATGCTATAAAATTACAAGTGTCATAAAGACGTCTTTACAAGATTTATCTACATAAGATATTTCTGATCCACTTTCAAAATATATTACTATTATTGTAATATAATACAACACTGGTTTAGAAACAGTTTTATATTTTCATGATTTATGATATAAAGGAACAGTAACCTGAACAAAAATCATTATATGGAAAGATGCACATGTATAGGGTCATATATATATAGTATGCCTATTGAGATGTAACACGTTGAGAGCAGACAAACCCGGAAAGAGAGAAATATTCGTATTTTGTACATATCGTATATATGGTATATATGACCATAAATGGCATATACCATCTCGCCCCACCCCAACTAAACTGCTACACGCTACAAGATTAAGTCTAGCCCGTACAACCATGCATCAATTGCCAACTTGCCCTGACCCTGACCCATAATAACTGACCATTTCCGCTCGCATAACGGCATCACAATCATGTTGGCCCCCTTCCTATTCCTTCGGACATGTCATAGAGGTGTCTTTAGGTCGGCTGCCTTCCCTGTTTAAAATTTGGCTCCGCGCAAATAAATTAGTTTGTTATGAATTTCTGATGAATGAATTTTGAGGGAGCAAAGAGTTTATGGTAATTGGTGTGTACCTGGAATCTGTTTTGTATTTTAAACAATAATAGCGATCTTCTAAATGATATCAATTATACAATGATAGCATTGAATTATTGAATACAATGATAGCTTTAACTTTTATTGGTTTATCTAGTCTTTTCTAATTTAAATGTTTGATTTATATAAACCAAGTCGCATGAGACAAGGTTATTAATTCTAATACAATATGTTTCACCTAACCTTAAATTAAAAGGTTTTTGATGATAATTGTATAAATTATGATAATGTTAGTTTCCCTAGCTGCATTCCCTGTCTATATTTCTGAAAGAAAGTGCAGAATTAATTGCTTAAACCTAGCTGAAAACAAAAGTAGAATTAGATTGACATTGCATTATGATTTGATTTTTCAAAACCTGAGTCTTCTTACTTCGAATGAACTTATTATGTACAACTAGGTCTTACCATGTATAGAGGTTATAATTTTCTTGATATTTGTTTTGTCTTAGCCAAATAGCAACTTTGCGCCTAAAGCACTAAATGGTAGATATTAACTTTTGGTTGTTCTTGAAAATATCTGAAAGTAGTTTTACTGTTGATTTGGGACCGTTTATGTCAAGGACATCAACGTGGCTCTCCAACTGGAGGCATGTCCAACATATATACATAAACTTTGGTTTTGAGATCATTGTTAGTACACAAGAAATACATATAAGTACATTATACAAGTATATACATTTTACATTTGAGAAACATTTGAAGTTCATTGAGCTTCGTTGTTGATCAATATCATTGTTCAATTGTTTATATAGCTGTGGGCTCCTTCAGCTAAATTTTCTGTTGATCGCCTGTTGTTCCAATCTGATGTGGTTTTGTGAGCACGTTTGCATTTTGATTTCATAAGTAGTTTTGATTTAGTTTGTATAGTTCATGGCTTGTCCTGCGTTAGTTGTGTTGAAGTGTATCTTGGCGAGACGGGTCGTGCTTGTCCGATGTGTTGCCTAATCGGTGTTGGGTGGTTGTTGGCTGACTGCTGCGATCCCAACGTACCGTCTCGCAGCAACTTGAATGAGAAATTTGAGAAGGATCAGGGTATGCATATAAAAGAACGCAGGTTGTAGTGAATGGTTTAAATATATTGATTTTGTTTGTGTGTTTCTGGTTTCAACTCCGTTAGTGTGTGGATTTGTTGATGTCTGCATAGAAACAAACTTGGTTACCTTTTTTTAGGAAAATTGAAAGATAAATATTCTACCACAATCATATCATAGCATAGTTGGTCAGAAAATACTTAACGTTGTTGTAGTTAAAGATCACCAAAGATCTAGTTGATCTAGAAGCCAAATGTCGGAGAGTTAGGTTATCTGTGTAGTGTTGTCCCAGTTGTTTTCCCAGGGAGATGTTGAGACTCTCGTTCAGTTGGCAGCCTGGACAGATCAGTTGATGTATATGAAGCTTGTTGTTGAGGTCTTCAGGAGCAAAATTCCTGTGTGGAAGAAAGTAAAAAGTGTTTGAATGTGTATCGGAGTGTTGTGTAGGTCTGGAAAGTGTATGAAAGCAAAGAGTTTGTGATCCACTTTTTGTTTGTTTTGCACTTACATTATCTACGTTTATAAGCTACTAGAATTTTGTCTTTTGTTTGACATTTCTTTTAATGAACTACTTTTCGTTTGATCTACTTTTTGTTTACTTTGATCTTCGCTGAACATACAATAGACAGCATAACGACAATTTGGTGAGATTTTCCATTGTAGTTGAGATAAGCATAATGCTATTCTTTGTGTGAGTCGCTGCTGAAAAGAAGTATGAGATTAATGGTGGTGAATACGCCCAAGTCAACCTTTACGTTAATCCACTCTGAAAAATCAGGCTCAAATACCGTCCAAAGGGGTGTCACTAGGAAATGTGTATACTCATAATAGGTTGATCTCAGACAAGTTTACCAGACCTGGCAAGATCTATTGTAATTGGGAATGTGTTGAGCCTATTGAACCTCAGGGCATGTGGATCAGTCACATCATAGGGGTTTGGCTAGGACCCCGGAGCTTATGCTCCCTGAGGGTAGGCTTAAGGTAGAGGGTTTTGTGTTTATGGATAGTTGGTTTCTACAAGATCAGTCATAATAACTTGGTAGGTCACATGACTGTCTGCTTCACCATCTGTATAGTTTTGGCAAATTTTGCCTATAATATTTGATCATTTAGTTTGTATTAGTTTGGAAATGACATGAATGAAACAATGTCATGAATATGGCCAGTGACAGTGGCCCAAAGGATCAATGGTATCGGCAATCAGAGTGTCCGTTTACAGGTGACTTGGGGATGAATTATGATGATGTGTTGACCTTATGTGTTTTGTAAGTATTAGAAAGATAATGGTTTTCTTGTTTATTTGGACATTCACATTACAATTGTAAATTTTGTTGACATTGTTGTTTATGTGGATTTGTTTCCACGCTTAGACTTTCTTCTCAGTTTTGAGTGAGTAGGTCTTGTCTTGATTGTGTTGTCTGTCCTCAACAGTTGTTCTGTTGCTTTGATTTCTTGATCATTTATTTTCCACATTTTCTTCAGATGTTCACTGTTTGGCGTAATCAATCGTCCGGCAAATTGGTTGTTCTTGATTTCCGTAATTCGTTTTAATCGGTCGACGTGGACGTTCCAGGTCAGCAGTTTACCAGTTTTGATATCCCTTAGAGTTGCAGTGTGAATGTTGGGTCTTTTGCATACCAAGTATGGACCTGAATAGATTGGTTGCAATTTCTTTGAAGTCCCTTGTTTGAGAAGGTTTGGGATTTGTACATACACTATGTCCGCTTTCATTATTGGTGATTGTTTGGTCTTAGAATCGTATCTAGTTTTCATTTCTTGTTCTTTGAGTTTCAAATTTTTCTGGGACATTTCCCATGCCAGATCCTGTGCAAGAACAGTGTCGGTGACACTCTGGAGGATGTTTTTCTCCTTGTCACCAAGGTTGATCGTCGCATCAAGAACTGTTTTGGGGTTTCGTCCGTACGTTAGAAAGAAAGGACTGTATCCAGTAGACCTGTTTTCGGTGTTGTTCATGGAGAATACAATTGATGACAAGTATAAGTCCCAAGTTTCCTGGTTACTCATACAATATGATCGAAGAGCATTTCCAATGGTCTTGTTGTTTCTTTCTACAAGTCCGTTTGATTTTGGTCGGTAGGGTGAAGATAGGACATGCTTGATACTATATTTCTGACACATTTCCTTGAATTCCTTTCCTGTGTAGGATGTACCATTGTCAGTCTGAATGCTGCCAGGTACTCCATGTTGGCATACAACATTCTTGACAAACTCATAAGCAGTTCGTTGGGCAGTCAGATCAGCTGTAGGATAGGCTACACAGAATCGGGAGAAACGGTCTATAGCAACTTGAATGTATTTGTTTCCTTCTGGTGTTTCAGGTAGAGGACCGATGGCATCCAAGTTCCATTCTGAGAATATTGTTGGTGCTGTTGTATGAAGGGTCATTGGACTAATCGAGTTCCTGACGGCTCTTTTAGCTTTCATACAGGTGTTGCAAGTATTGACAAACTTTTGCACATCAGACGTCATTGATTTCCAGTAAACTCTAGGTGTCATTGCTGATAACATTTTCACAGCTCCCAGGTGACCAGCGAGTGGGTCATCATGGAAGTGGCTCAATGTCTTTTTGACCCAAGTTTCTGGTATGACGAGTTGAAATGAAATGTCGCCAAACTTTTTCCACAGTCTGTGGTTGATATGTACCAGTACATTTTCGATGAGAAGGAAGTCTTTAGATTTAGTCAAAATCTGTGATGCATAACTTTTGTTGTCTGGAAGTTTATCCTGTTCCAAGAACTCAATAATTTCTCTGATTTCTGGACTTGCACGTTGATCTCTTTTCAGACTCGTGATGTTGAAGTCATTGCTTGGTAGTGAATTTAGGAAATGAATAATATTTTCTGCCTGGTCTTTTGATTTCTCTTTCATGGTTTTTGGATCTAAATTGTCAGTCTGTTTGACTTTTTGCTTGTTTGGTTTTGGTTTTGGTTTGTTTGTTACTGGTTGATTTCGTTTTGGTTTCTCTCTTGTTGCACAAACTTGTTGTTTCGTTGTACCTGTGGTTTGTGTAAGTTCAGTTGTTGTCTGAGTTGATTGTTCTTTGCCATATTTAAGATCAAGGTTTGCTTCATTTGGAGTTTGATTTGATGTCTGAGTTGATTGTTCCTCACATTGGTTGTGTTTGACATCAGGTTCACTTGAAGTTTGAGTTGATGAATCAGATAATGTTGGTTCTGTTAGGCTTTGGACTGTTGCTGTAATAGGGGTCCTGGTCACTGTTGTAGACCTGAAGTCAACATCGCTGGCGGTTGTAATGTCCAAAGTGTTAGTTTGAATGGGTATGAAGCTCTTGTTCCCGACCTGTGCCTTGTATGTCTCTTCACAGTCACAATAGTGATAATGAGTCTTTTCTTTTAGAATTGGTTTAGTTTTACTCTCATGTCTTACAATCTGAACTGGCAAATCCTCATCTTCAAAGTGTTGAACTTTTGTGTTCTTGGAGAAGTTTATTCTTTTTGAGACCTTTATCTTTGGTGCTGGCGGTGGTGGGTTTGTCAGTCCTGGTTGATCTGGATAATTTCTTCTGGAGAGAGTGTCTGGTCCATTCATCATTTTTGATTTCCCTGCTACATGAGTTATTGTGAAGGAAAATTGTTGAATATCAAGGGCCCAGCGTGCCCATCTATGCTGGTTGTCTTTCTTGGTCAGAAGTGGGATCAAAGCTGCATGGTCAGTGAATAGTTGAAAATGTCTACCTTCCAAATAGTGTCTAAAATGAAGGACAGAATACACTACACCCAAAAGTTCTCTTTCTGTAGCACTGTAGTTTCTTTCATGATTTTTGAGACAACGCCCAGCAAAAGCTACGGGTCGCAGAATTCCATCTTCATCTTTTTGAGATAGAGTACTTCCTACACTAATACCTGAAGCATCTGTTGCCAAAATGAACTCTTTTTCAAAATTTGGATAGTGAAGTAGAGCTTCTTTGCATAGAGCATTTTTGAGTTTGTTGAAATTTTGATCACATTCTTCTGTCCAATGGAATTTCACTTTGTCTTCTGTTAATCGATACAAAGGTTTGGCCAAAGTTGCAAAGTCTTTGATGAATTTCTTGTAGAACTGACACATGCCGTTGAATGATCTCACTTGTTTGACTGTTTTCGGAGTTGGGAATGTTTTGATCACTTGAACCTTTTTGGGACATGGTTGTAGACCTTGTGGTGTAACTACCATACCTAAGAAGTCAATTTTGTCCATGAAGTACTGACACTTTGAGGGTTTCAATTTCAAATTACCATGTCTTAAACTTTCGAAGACGTCTTTGAGATCTCTGAAATGGTCTTCTTTGTTTTGAGATAGGATCAAAATATCGTCTAAATATGGGATCGCACATTTATACTTTAGCTTATTCAAAATCAATGTTACCAGGGCGCAGAATGCTTGAGGCGAGGTAGCCAAACCCTGAGGCATCACTTTATATCTGTACTTTGCATTTGGTGTTAAAAATGCAGTAGCGTCTCTGCTCGCTTCTGATAGTGGAATTTGGGCTTTTCTTGATCATTTAGGTTGATTGATGACTCAGATTGAGTAGAGTGGTCTATCTCTGCATCATGAGCTACAGATTCCTTCATAGTGTGACGTTCTCTGGTAAGTCGGGGTTGCCGATTCTTACAACAGAGGAACGTGGGGGTTGTTCGGGTCTCGGGGCGGACGGGGAATCCGGGCCAAGAACCGAGATGTGTTTCTAGAGTCGTGCCTCGCGCACGAGGGGGGGCTGAGCGAATCGATCGGGAATCGGCACTCGATGTCAACGGAGGACTGCGGGGGAGGGAAATTATGGTAGGGGTACGGGTCGGCCGGGGTTCGTCTCGCTCTATCTCCCAGACCAGCATTCACCCCGACCGGGCGGTCCACCCCTGAGTTCCGGTCCGCGGGGGCGACGGGCCGACGGTCGCCTATTGTTTGGTAGCGTGGGGCCGAGCATGCCGCGCCCTCGTCCCCGCGGACTTCACTCCTTCGTTCCGTTCTCCATGTCCTCGTGCCATACTACGCCTCGGTTTCCGGGACTACTTCGGGCCTTCGTGCCTTACTCCGTTCCCTCGTTCCTCGTTCTTCGGGCCGTCGGGCCCCTTACCCTGTGTTTCTACTACCTATCTCGAGCTTCGACTGTTTTGTCCTAACTTCGGCTTAATTACTCTGATCGGCTCATCTTTAGCGGTTGTTTCAGGAAAGAGGACACGTCTGGACACCAGGAGAACTGTTAAAGAACTCTGTTTATTCGGGCCTCACCGCCCCTTTATATACTAGAGAGGTCAGCCCTGATTGGCTGCTTTCGGTCACGTGACCTACAACTGACGTCACTTCCGGTTTATATATTCCGTTTCCGGTTTACATTTCACTTCCGGTTTACATATTTCCGGGTTTCGTTCCTTTACATTTTCGTTCCTTACATATTCGTTCCTTACATATTCGTTCTTTACATATTCGTTCCTTTACATATTCGTGCCTCTTTTTCAGGCTTTCTATACTTTCGTTCATTATTACATATTCGTTCCTTTACATCTATTTCGTTCTCTTACATATATTTCGTTCTCTTACATATATTTCTACTATTACCTTATTTCTATTATTTTGACCTCTATGTATTTCGGATGAATAGCCGTTCATCACAATAGCATTAATACCTTCAACTGGTCGATACTCAATGTCTTCAGATTGTTGTTCAAACTTGTCATGAGAGATTTGGTCGGAAGTTGTGATGAAGTCATCATCATTAGTTTTACTGAAGATGGCAACAATTTCGCCTTTGTTAATTTTGTCATAATTTGGAGTGACATTGAGTAATACAACAGGATGTCGGTTTTGGCTATTTGGGTTTACAAGAGCTCTTTGGACCAAAAAGGGTCTATCGCTGTCAGATTTAACCCTTTAGACCCCAATCCGCCCATGGCCGCCCAAGGGTGTACTCCCCAATCCGGCCATGGCCGCCCAGAAAAACAGCCATTTTCCCATTAGTTTTCAATATTTTTCCAAGGAAAACACTTTTATAACTACTCAACATACAAAATTGACCAATATATCGCTGAAAAGCTGAATTAATTTCCTCTCTAATGCTACAAATTTCCTTTCAATAACCTTCATTGATGGAATAGGGTTGGTCTTTGAACTCTCTCAAATACAAGGAATTTAGGGAATTCTAGGGGAAATCCCGGGAAATCCCGGGGAAATCAAACAATTTATCTATGCATCCTGTGGGGTCTAAAGGGTTAAAGTTTTCTGTTACACCAGGATTGTCTGAAAGTGAATGTATACACGTGATTTCTCCTGTGAGGCAGATCTCTGAATAAGGAGGGATTGTTGTTGATTTGATTGCTCGTACTGGTTTGTTCTCCTGTATTATATCCTCTCCAAAAGATATCTTTGATTTTGCTTTCTTCAAGAAGTCCGTTCCTAAAATGAGTGGTTCTGAACATGTTGGCATTACCACAAAATAGTGAGTGAAATGGATATTTGCTATTTTGAACTGGAGTTTTGCTGATTTCCGGACATGGCAAACAGCTCCATCTGCAAGAAAGATCCTCATACGGATTTGCTTGGTAGCAATTGTATGAGACCTAGATAGAGACTTGAACAATTTCTCACCCATGCAGGACACTGAGGCGCCAGTGTCTACAAGAACTGGTAGTGTGAGATGGTACACTGAAGCTGAAACGCACCCATTTCTAATTGGGACTGTAACAACTTCTGGTACCTTGTTGCTTTGTTCACCATGTTGACTTGACCCATTCAGATCTTTCTGAATTGTGAGGGTCGCCTCAATCGGATCCACAGCCGGCGTTTGAGTGGTGCCGAGTCTATGGTTCGTAGTCATGTCGGTGGTCGTTCCTTTCGTGTTTTCATTCGTTGTTGCTTTGTCCGAGCCAATGGGCCCATTATTGGTCGGACATGCTAGTTTTCCGCCTGCTGTTGTTGTTTCTTTTGTGCCCTGTATTGGATGTTGAATGGGCGTTTGTTCTTTGGCAAGTAGTGGGGATCATAGTTCCATCCATGATAATTTGGGTTTGGGTTGTTGAAACTTGACCCAACTTGGAAGTCATTAGATTGGTTCATTTGGTAGAAGTTTTGTTGGCCATTTTGGTGATGGCTGCATGGCGGTTGTTGGAAGTCCTGTTGTTGTACATAGGAATTTTGGCTTCGGTAATCCGAGTAGTGCTGTGATGGATTTGGACGTGGTGAATTTGTTGGCTGTGCCTGTGGAACAGGGGTATATGTAGTGTTCATCTCCTGCAGTGTATTATACATGTCATTCAACTTTGTTTGCATCTTTTCCATGTCCTTGTTGAGCTGTTGTATTTGGATGGCTTGATTCTCATTATGTCCAGCAACTGTCTGAGCTACCTGCTCAATAATTGTCATGGCAACAATTTCCAGTTGGCGGTTGTCGGCTTCTGCTCCGAGTGCAACATGAAATGCCTGTGTAAGTGATTTTGGGTATCTAGCCGCAACCAATGATCTGATGGAGTCCGACAGACCAGTCTGGAAAAGATGTAGCTGGTGTTTGTCACTCCACGTTTGTGCCAATCCAAGGGTGAGCAGCTCATTATAGAACTGTCTAACACTTTTACTGCCTTGTTCAGGAACGTACCAATCTGCATCCTGTGTTTCATGTGCAAATTGCTCTTTCATGTTCTGAACTATGGCGTCAAAATCTTTCCTCATCTCACCTCGTATGTTCTGGTCATACCAGATCGCTGCCATCCCAGTCAAGCATGATCGGAAGAAGGTTGCATATTCATTTGGTTCTCCTGTGCCTACCTGGTTGATGTAGTCTTTGTATATCTCTACAAACCTGTCAATCGACATCAATGTAGATGGAGCAGAGAATCGTTCTGGTCTGTCGATGTTCTGGATCAGTAGTTGTTTCCTGTTGGTCTTTTCTGTCGACTCATTTATATTTTGCATTTGGTCGACAAGCATGCCTACGATCTGCTGCATGTTGTTTGCATCTAATTTTGCCTGGTTTGCAGCAGCTTGACTGGTGGCCTGTTGGGCATTTTCATTGATCTTATTGAGGAGAATTTGGAGTTCTTGTGGGGTATCCATCGCTGTTGATAGGTGTTCATTGAAAATCCAAAAAGGGTGGAAAATCCAAGATGGCAGGGAAAATCCAAAATGGATGGAAAATTGAAAATCCAAATGGTTGAAGGTATCCAAGATTGTTTAGATATCTAAGATCCTTGTGAAATCCATAGTTGTTGAAAAATTGAAGATGGTGGAAAAATCGAAAAGTAATGAGAAAATCCGAAATGGTTGAAAAATTTCAAATCCAATTTTTGTAAGAATAATTCAAAACGGGGTTTGAAAAAGATTCAAAATGGTTTGAAAGTTTTCAAAGTTTATTGGGAAATCCAAAATTGTCAAAAATAGAATTTGGAGAAATATGCTGAATATGATCTAATACCACTATCAATTCAGTTATAATGTTTTTACAATCTTTTGGTAATTGTTTATTTAGAGAATAAGAAGACAACTTGAATGATATTTATCAATTTTCTGTAATGTTTTTTCAGTAATAACTTTGGAATGGCTGGTTTTGAATGTGAAATCCGTTTTTAGATTTGAAATCAGCACAAAGTTTTGATTATGAAAGGTTAAATTTTGTTTGGTCCTAAAAGTTCAAAGTTATAAAATAATTGGAAAAGATTATTTTTGTTGTTGTTGTTGTTGCTATGAAGGTCTTGAAATTCTGTCAAATTGAAAATCGCGTCACGTTTATTTCCGCAATATCTCGGTTTCAGATTTGAAATCAGCGTGAAATTTTGATTCGGAAAAGTCTAAAGTTGTCCTAAGAAACTATCTGAAAATTTTCGAAGAATCGTATGAATTGATGTTCTACTGATTTGAGAATGGTTGTTTTGTAGAGAATTTATGAAAAGTTCCACGAAAATCGTTTGAAATGATATTCTCCTGATTTGAGAATGTAAGGTTACCCAATTAATACCGCGTCACGCTTATTTCTGTGATATCTCCGTGACCGTTAGGTAGGGGCTTATTAGCAAAGTGGTCAGTGCGAATGCGCGGGGGAGGGGGGGGGGGGGTTGGAGAGGATGCCGACGGCTAGATACGGGTGTCTGGTTTATAAGTGTTGATAATGCCGACGTTTAGGTTTGACCGTCTGGTCAATTGGACGCCGGGGATTAACAGGGGATGCACTTGAAACAAAGGCGGGATGGAAGTGTCGCGTGGCTTACGGGCGCCGGCGGTCAAGTGGCCGGTGACGGGTTAGAGGGAGGATATGCCATGCCTAAACTTAGGTATGACAATAGGACGTGTCCCTGGTTTAGAATACCCTGAGTAGGGCTGTCACTATAGGATGTGTCCCTGGTTTAGAATACCCCGAGTAGGGCTGTCACTATAGGACGTGTCCCTGGTACAGAATACCCCGAGTAGGGCTGTCACTATAGGACGTGTCCCTGGTACAGAATACCCCGGGTAGGGCTGTCACTATAGGACGTGTCCCTGGTTCAGAATACCCCGAGTACGGCTGGTCACTATACTAATAGAACATGTATGATTAAAGTAAATTATCTACCGAAATGGAGAGACGTTCCAATGTAATCTTAGGAGACAGTCAATATATCTTATATTTTCTTTTTGATTGTCTATCAAGATTCAACAAATCTAGGATGACATCGGAACCAACATTTTCTAGGGATATTTAATATTCCTAGAATATTTTGCTTCCGCTGTAATCCTAGATTTGTACTTAGCTAAGATGCACATTTACTATGGAAGAAAGTCTTCTTTATCACGTTTGTTGATTATTATATCACAAATTCAGGATGGTCATCTTAGAATCAAATGTGAACGCTTAGACCCCATCTTCCAAATAAGATATGTGACGGTCCAAGGAAAATCCAAGTTATTGTAGGGGTAAATAAACTTGTATTTCTCTTGGACGACACAATTATCAAGACTTTCACATGTTGATGTTTCGGCCCTATGATACTATGTTTCTGTTGTTATGTATAGTCCTTGTGCACACGTGGTCACGTGACCAGATTTTGGTGATCACCACGTGGTTCACAAAACCATGTGGCTATATAAAGAACAGAAATTCTTAAAATCTAGATCATCAAAGCTATTGATAATGTTTCTCTGAGTGATTTTTTTTCTAAAATATGTCTTCTAGATACCATAAAACTGTAAATCCTTAAGATTAAAAACTGATCACCAATATGGCTACAAGCTTAATTTGAGAGATGTGACGTCATCTGCACAACGTCTATAGTTAAGATAGAGTAATAACAAATCTTCTCCTACATTTCAATATGATAGAAACACATTCATAATATTCCCAATACAATTATCTCTTGACAGCTTCTAGAATGCCGAGAATTTCCCCCTAAAGTACAGAAAATCCATAAACCAGTCCACACCCATCCCGAGAACCACTTTTTGTGTCTTCTTTCCTCTGCATCCCTCCTCCCCCCAAAAAGAAATACATAAACCTGTTATCAGACATCAAGGGCCCCCCTAGCGGTGACAGGCTGTGGGTAGGTGGTGGTGGTGGTGGTGGGGGGGGATTATAGGTGTGCCTTCTGTCTGCTTACAGGGCAGTAAAAACATGCTTTATGAGAGGAGAGCCCAGCACGTTAAAACATTATAATGTTGCAGCAATGTTCTGACTGGTTCTGTATTGTCCTTATTACATTCTTTTGATGACTCCCAATTACGTTGCTGTGACGTTCTGCTGTGACATTGCACTGTGGCATTAGTGCGTTCTGTTATGTTTTGGCCTTAACATCACCAAAAAATGATATGATAATAACGTTCTGATTTTTCAACCCCACCATCAATAACGTAATCATTATGTGCCATCTTAGCAAGTAACAAACTGATTAAAGAAGTAAGGTTGCAGAACGTTTCTGTTACGTCACAAGCTAGCTGGGTTCTGTCTGCACACAGAGGTACCAGGTAAAAAAGCATGTTTTATGAGAGATAAGTAAGCCTGTGTTGTGTCCATCATATTGGTAAATGCAGGGTGCTAACAGGTAGGACCCTGGGAAAGGGGTAAAAACACAGACTGTTTTTAAGTCCAGTCACTATATGGGGATACCTTCTGAGCAGTCTTATTACATGACACCAGGGGGGTCTAAAGGTAAACTGTCCCCTACTGAGAACATCAGAAAGAGTTATTTTCCCGGTATATATATATATATATATATATATATATATATATATATATATATATATATATTCACTTTTTAACTTGCCAATTTGTATTTTCAAATGTCATCATAAGACTGCATTATTTCAGGATGGGGAAGGCTCCTATAACTTAACGGAAAACTTGCACATAAATTAACAAACTGCCAAATTTTGTCGCTTTCACTTTACTCATGTATTCTAAAAATGTTTCAAATGAATAAAACACAAAATCTCAAGACATCGAACAATTATGCAGGAAGGAAGATTAAATCTGTGAATTCCCTAGATACTGGACAGTACTCTCCTTGCGTTGTCATCATAATGGGAATTCCCTTTCAGAATAATTTGAGAATCCCAGGTTATTGAATGAATTAATGTAAGTAGGAAATATAATTAATAAGAGCTTGTATGGGGTCTGATATAGATATTTTATGCTAGAGCTCATTTTCCCCTGTATATATTTTTTACAGTGGGGGATTCCCTTTTTTTGAAACATGGGGATTCCCAATTAGAGTCCTTGTGACGTCACAAATTTGAGGATTTCCCTTTAAAACAATTAAGATAGATCAAATTTTAAAGTCTCATAACTCTGTCTACACTTGGAATATTCTTCAGATATCTTATGCATTATTAGTTCTTTATCGAGTCATCATGCTCAAAGAATTTCATTGGAAAATATTAATTCTTCCATTATGTGCAAGCTTTCCTTAAAGTAACAAAATCACCACTTCACTTATCGGCTATTTTTGTATACCACATAATGTTACGTTAATGTAACTGAATCAATTGTTAACTTCGAACATCAATCTCACTCTTGTAACCAGTATCACTAAGTGCCCGTTCGTCTAGCGATTCAGATGACCAGTCTCTGATCGATAGCTATGTAAACTTTGTCTTAAAATAATGTTCATGAAAACCTGAACAAACTTTCACTAATTCCCGTTCAACAATGCCAGTAATCATGGACTTTAATAGAATCCGTTGGATCTTATATTGATCCCAAAATTTTGGGAAATTTGTATCTTTTGTCCTTTTAAACAAATCTTCCTTATAACAAATTTCCGCCAATATTTCCTTACCAAACCAAATCAGATTATCTTTTTGTATCCGCATATTTACATAAGGCATGATTTATCACCTGCTTGTCAAATCAGCTCTGATACTATGGCCCATTATATTGTCCAGGGACATTTATCTTAGGCAAATCCCAAAATTTGTCCCAACATCTTTCAATAATTATTAGATAACTTTGAAAAAACATCTTTATCATAATATTTATAGCTCCTACCTCTAATCAAATATATGGACATTTATTAGTTGCAGTAAACTACACCAGATGGCGTGCCAATCACCCTAAATGTCCAATACCGGTACCAGTGGGTAGAGCTGTGGTGGGTATATACACGCTCACAGTGATGAGTTGTTCTAATACCACGAGAGAAAATTTCGTGTTTTTTTTCCTATGTATGTATGTGCGTGTGTGCGTTCGTGTAGCTATTGCTTTAGGTTAAATATACATTTCCAAGTATTCCATTTGGATTCATAGTATCGGTATTGTGAGTATCATAATAATGTAAGGATTTCAAATTTGAGTTTTGTGAGAACTTGGATGGAACATGAACCTCCGAGTTCCACTCTACTTTATTGTGAGAAATATGTGATAAATAATAAAATGAAAAATATATTATATTTTTGTCACTGTAGTTTATTCATAAAAAACTAGGATAATCTGTCAAAGACATGGTACTGTCCTCCATACATTTCAATACAAATAATACATAAAGATAATATCACCAGTATTAAAGCTTAGCCAATAAGAACATGTGGACTTGGGTAGTAAAATAATGTACATAGCGTTATTGAAGGATTACTAAGTTGTTTTAAGCCCTCTCAACTACAAAGGAGATGTTTACAAAGGAGATGTTTACAAAGGAGATGTTTACAAAGGAGATGTTTACAAAGGAGATGTTTACAAAGGAGATGTTTACAAAGGAGATGTTTACAAAGGAGATGTTTACAAAGGAGATGTTTACAAAGGAGATGTTTACAAAGGAGATGTTTACAACAAACAAATAATAGATAAACCAGTCAGTTGACAATGAAAATGATGATGATGCTTCAAGTTTAGAGTGTTAATTGTTAGTGTCTCTGTCATTTACGACCATAGGGTGAAGTCATTATTTACAATGTTATATCAATTTACATGTTCGCTTCCCACCGTCATTCAACATAATAATCATAATCATAATTATATGCATTCAACAAAGAGGCTCTTTTAAGCTGGATACATAAAAAACATTAAATACACTTCACAATTAAGTATAAACTTCACAATTGAGTATTATGTACAATATCAGTGTTACCGTACTGCAATATCAGTGTTACCGTAATATATCAGTGTTACCGTACTGCATTACAATATCAATACAATGTCAGTGTTACCGTACTGCATTACAATCTGATGGATTCTATTTGTCATTAACACAATAATGCTTTTAATAATTATTCCAAATAGTATGTATATACATGTATACACGCAATATTTCTCAGTTTATTGGTACTACTACTGGCAATAAACTAGATAATAAAGGTTACATGTTTCACTAATGTCTGGCAAGCAAGGCATTTGCATTCTATTTGTCAAAATGTGTGAAACACAAGGAGTATAAAGTATTAAAATGAAAAAAATAGATTAGATTATCTATTGATAAAACGACTTAGCACCGTTAACAGAAAGTTATGTATGTAAAGTGTGTAGAAAGGGAAATATGGCGCTGATGATAGCACATGACCTTAATAAGAATGTCAACATCATAATTATCTAGTCACTGACAAGCTTCAGTTATGGATAGAAGTTATAAATGCCCTGTCATTGACCAATTGCAACAACATAAAGCCCCATTCCCACTATGCGACATTTACACAGTCGGCCAACTGATCAACGCTAAAATCGTCCAAACTTAAGAGGTTAGAATTTTAGTAGCGATTCAAATTAAACGTACACATTTTAATGTGGTATATTTAAAGGCGATCATGAGAATCAACTGATTTTAGCACCAACTCGTTGGCCGGCTGTGTAAAAGTTGGAGCTCGTGGGTTTGGGGCTGAATCAACAGTGAAACATTCATTAGTAGTCAAATGTACATTTGTTAAAAATAGACATAACAGGAAAAATCTTACACCACTCTGTTAACCCTTTTACTGCAGAAGTTGGATCATGGGACATTATCACTTTATGACCAATTTCTTTTATGCAAATAACATACTTATCCTGCAGTAACACTTGTTAAGGCTGTATTCCACATACTGAAAGTGTGTTGCCAATACGGCACCAATACAATTTCAGTAATGCCGATATATAATTGGAGGCCCTTCCGATAAACTTTACCAACATGTTGGTAAATCTTTCCGCCCAATTTTGTACTGGCTGCCGAAAGTGGAAAATCGGCCGCCAAGTGTAACATATCGGCCGCAAAAAATGTGGTCCACCGACGTGGAACGTTTCCATGGATATTGTAAATTTTGGCACCACTCACTTTCGGCATGTGGAATATGGCCTTTAGATTTGGGAAAGGCTGCAAATGAAATTATGTGCCTTTTTCAGAAGTCTGTGAAGTGAACCTTCTCGGAGAAACCCACATTTTGGAACTGGCCTTATGGGAATTCATATCCCAACTCATTGGCTTAGGCCTATACCGTTAACAGATCACAAAACTAAGGGAGATTGTGGGGTCTGTTTGCAACATTTTTTTAACAGAACAGATAAATGCACCAAATTTTGCATGAGGCACCTCTGAGGCATAAATATTAAATCTACAAGGGGAGCCACTTTGAAATACTAAAATTTTTTTGACAAATTTTCTATGTTTTTAGCATTTGAACCTTAAGGTATTTAATCAAAACTATTGGTCATCTTTGGTTAGGTCTCTTGTGTAGATTCCAAAGGTACCTCTAATCTCACATTTTTGACACTAACAATGTGTTTCTATGGAATTCAGAAGCTGAGATATGATGTTATTTCACTGACAATCTGCCATTTTGGATTTTCGGCACCCATCAGGGTTGTGCAGATATTTCAAGGTGGCTCCCCTTTTAAATTCAATGAAGGGGTCCCAGGGGATCATCATACCAAATGAAATCAAGAAATCTTGTGGTGAATGAGTAAAGTCTATATCCTTTCTTTTGAATTATTTTGGAAACCAGTGGTCATGTTAAAAAATTCAGCCATTTTGAAATTTATAGTATTGTATTCAATGATACTATCAATTGAGCCCTTTAGGTTATAAACAACTGATATTGGAACCATTTTCACTTGTCTAGATACTTTAGCAGCTGAAAATCATATTATTTCTCAATATTGATCAACCATCTTGGATTTTGGATTTCCGCATTGACTTCAAATGTAATTAACTGAGTTCACTGGCCCATAATCTCCCAATTTTGACACCAACCATGTCTCTTGAGTCATTTTAGAAGCTGAGATATAAGATTGTTTATAGCAAAAGTCGGCCATATTGGTGTTTTGGCCTCCATATCTGTCCTATTGATATTTCAAGATGGCTCCCCTTCCAGATTTGATAGTTATGCCTCAGAGGTGTCTCATACCAAATTTGATGCTGTTATCCGCCGTGTAACAATTTCACTAAAAATGACCTTAACAGACCCCACTAAGACGGTCTATGATGTCAGGAAGCTAAGATGTATATATCACATGGAAGCATGGTATCAGTCATAATTCAATTCCTACTGTAAAATTAATTATGTAAGCTACAATCCGTTGCATTTTAAAACTTCAATGACATATAACCTTATCAAATACAGTCTGGAACAATGATTAATTTAAGAAATTAATTTATATATCCTTTAAAAAACCTTTGAAGTTGCTTGGCATACAAAGGTATGAAAGACTTGGCTATGTAGACATTATATAACTACAAAAACTAAGTTACTTATTTACAATACATAACAAAAGTGAAACTTTACAATAAAAAATGAAGGGGAAGTTTCCGACCAAACTGGTTCACATTTTTAACATGAAGATATGCCTGTAGGTCTGCTGGTTCAGAAAGGACGAATTTAATTATTGTGGCCTTATTTTACATAGGATCAACAGTATGTAATTCTAGCACCACGAGTGCTAGAATACACAATAAGATAAAATAATCACTAGGAAAATGTATTTTCAGAGTTATCAGATAATAGGTTATCTATTAAAAGAGATGTGTTATAACATGGCAATGAGGAGGCGAAGGACTTTTCTGGGCCTTTGGGTATCAGTCAAATGTCATTGATGTACCTCGTCAGGAACCAGTGGCAAAGAAAGGTCCTCCCGTGGTACACTGATAACCTAATACTGGTACCCAAAGGTCCAGAAGAGTAGTTCTGTTCCTCATTACCCATTATTATCTCCCATAAAACATCAAATGTGAGTAGGTCTTTTCCTTGGCTGGCAACACTATACATCAGTCATTTTGTGACAGAAAAAGATGGTGTTCTTGACGTTGGAGGTGGCAAGGGTGCCACAGGTGTCTTGGTGTCACAGGTGTCACAAGTCCCAAAAGTGTCTCAGGTGCCTGTGGTGTCACATGTGCCTGTGGTGTCACAGGTGTCACAGGTGTCACATGTGTCTTGGTGTCACAGGCATCCTGGTGTCACAGGTATTTTGGTGCATGTGGTGTCTGTAGTGTCACAAGTGTTGTGGTTTCTGTGGTGTCACAGGTGTCTTGGTGTCACTGCTGTCTTGGTGTGTGTGGTGTCTTGGTGTCTGTGGTGTATGCTGTATCACAGGTGTAATTGATGTCTGTGGTGTCTGCGGTGTCTGTGGTGTCTGTGGTGTCTGTGGTGTATGTGGTGTCTCAGGTGTCTCAGGTGTCACAAGTGTCTTGGTGTCACAGGTGTCACTAGTGTCACATGTTTCTGTGGTGTATGTGCTCTCACATGTGTCTTAGTGTCACAGGTGTCTTGTTGTCACAGGCGTCCTGGTGTCACAGATGCCTGTGGTGTCTGTGGTGTCTGTGGTGTCTGTGGTGTCTCAGGTGTCATGGATGTCACATGTGTCTGTGGTGTCATTGACGTTGGTGTTGTTGGTGTCGTTGGTGTAGTTGGTGTCACCGTCATCAACGTATCATCATAGGATGGGGGGACGTTGTCTTCTGGTGATACCCTGTTCTCAGGAGGGGGTGATGATGTGTCATGACCTGGTGCTGCAGGTTGGGAAGGTGGTGAGGTGGTGCCACCTGGTATATTAAGGGCGCAATCCACCGCTGAGTATTCGGGCGGTGGGGCATTGCTCTCCTCATAGGACGGAAGGGTCTGTGGGATAGAGAAGTATAACAGGTATTAGAAACAGCAATCTGTCTTGTGTATCTACAAACATGTCAACGTCTGGTAGTATTTCACATACATCTTGTGTAGATGTAGACTCAAAATGACCCGTTTTTTTGTGATGGCGACAACTCATGGAGAATTGATTGAATCATGAGGAATATAATTTGGTTCATTTCTCTGTTGGGATCAAAACAAAAATAATTCACAGAGTATGTTATGTTGAAATTATTTTACAGTTATGATAAAGGTCTAGACCATAACATTTATTTTTAAAAACTATTCAAGGTTTCAGTGTTACTGTAAACATACATATTTTCACTCTGCTAAATTTTCACGCACCTAGTTGTAAAGATAGTTTTCGTGCTTTCATAATTTTGTGCATTTTGTAGTTATTTCTATTTGAGCCATTATAATTCAAAACTTTTCTTACATCATATCTTCACTCACTGCTTCCAAGTGTGGAATGAGTGAAAATACATACAGGGAGAAAATTAATACCTTAACAGTAGTACTATGGTATATGGTACACAATATAATTGTCTTGCTTGGTTAATAGTTTGACCGACTCACCTCCATGGGGATGACTTCAGGCTTAACGTGGGAGAGCGCGACATCATAGGGAGGAGGCGGTGCCTCGATGTCATTGTGTGGAGGGAACCGCCAACCGTACACATCTAGGTAACAAAGAATTCAACACCTTTAATAGTGGAGTTTGATAAGAAGGCAAACATAAATCCAGCTAAGGTGAGATGTAATGGTCACGTTATGCAACCATACTTCCGCGGTTCGTGTGTTACCTACCATAATGTCATAACATTATAACTGTTATATTATTTTTCTGAGAGGTTGTTGGGTTAGGTGTCAAATGTTATTGTGACCTACTTAGTGGGTGAGGTCACAACATTAGCCTCATGAATAACATCACACAAACATTATCAGAACATCACAATGTAATGTTGCAAAAGTTGGTTGCAGTGACATTATTGGTTGTCATCAAAGGAACGTTGGAACCTTACATTCAATGTAACAAGAACAATTCAGAACTTTGGTGCAACATCACTAGAATGTCCTATCCTTGGCTGGCTACATTGGCTAATATATGTCACCAGTAATATGAATAACATCTTTTACCCCAAATGCGGCCATATCCCTCAACAGGTAGTTGCAGAATGTGGCTGCAACCATTCGGAAAACATTCTTTATTTCTCCAGTTTGTTTCATAAATTCAGAGTAAGGACTCTCTATGGTCAAAATGCAAATATAAACATTTTACAATTTGTTAATTTTTCAGATACATTTGAAGCATGTCAGATTTTTTTAATATCTTTGGTAATTCTATAAGTTAGGCCTAACCATGAAATACTACAATGTAGTTGCAAGGAAATCTAATAAGGAAATTTCGAAAGGGGTACAGAATTGTTGTTAAGACTACCTTTGTCTAGGAATATGTAAAATATCTAGGCATCAAGACACAACATTGGAAACTCTTCATTACACATTGATTGTTATGATTATACAATTAGCTTAAAAACTATCATTGGAATATAAAAGCAGCATCAAAAAGGTTGTGTCTTGCTGCCTACATCTATAGATCGTTTTCATTAAAGTGGTACTACCCTGGGGCATGTTGCATATCTTTTTGCTCCTTTTGGATTTAACAAGGATAAAAAAATCCATTGCATGATAAATCGGCTCACCCTGGTCCTGTTGCAGAAGCAGTGAATTTATGGGAGAGAGAGTTATCCTTAACTCCCCCTTAACTCCCCTGTAACTCCCCTGGTAACGTCCCTTGGTGTAGTTTTACCGGGGAGTTACCAGGGAGTTATCAGGGAGTTAAATTTTTATCAGCCTTGTCCATGCCCATATTTGGAAGTCCCAAGGAGTCAGTAGAATAAAAAACAACCACAGGATTTACTGGAGTACATGAGATTTACAAACAATGGTCCTATTTACACACTTTTGTTGTATGCACAAAACTGAAAATTTGGGAGCATACTTAATTATCAACCTTTAATAGATTATGATAGTTTATTTTATGAAAACATGTTTAGATTTCTTAATCTTGAACTTAAATCACACCTCGTTGGGTGTGACTTAAAAGTGAAGCAAAAAACACTCTTAACTCCTTGTTCTTGCACTTTAACCTCTTATTAAATCCATGCCACTCTCTCTGTGCAACACCTCCTTTACTCCAATTTAAATCCATGGATTTAAATCCAACCATATGCAACCATACAAGGGGAGTTATGGGGAATGTACAACAGGACAGGGAGTGAACTGGGATTTAAATCTCGCCAGCCAAATATGCAACGTGCCTCAGGTGGATTGAATTTGAAACATCGTTTGGGTTTTTTCCTATGGGTAACCTATATGAAGTGAAGTGACCCAATTACCAAAGCCCCAAGAGATAGGCAACGTGGGGGACTGCAGGTTCGTGATAAAGGTGTATACCATAAAACCCCTTATATCAGCCACACCCTAATTCAAACCACACGCTGATTTTTGGGTTGTCCTTTAGGTATTTTTTTCATAAAAGCCTTTCCCAAAAGCCATTCAGTTCAAGGTTATAAAAAAAAACCAATTTAAGCCGCACGCTCAAAGTTGAGGCCCAATTAGCTCTAAATCCTAAAATGAACTCTTATTTAAGCTGTGGCTTAATTGAGGGGTTTTATGGTAATTGTGTTGAAACTTACTTCTGGCATTCTTGGTGAGTCGGTAGAAGCCGCACCCCACGATGAGGAGCAGTAAGAACGGTATGAGGGTGTAGATGAAGTACAGGAGCTTGGTGTCCAGGATGTCTCCTGTTTACAAACAAGAGGACAGCGTTCATACATGGGGTTGGCTACACTCATGATGTACCCAGGCTAGCAGCAACGTAACAAGCATATTCCGTGACCATATTTTCACGTAATATAATTTTCACATAACAGTTACATCTTTATATATTAGGTTGAGACTGTTCAAGAAAGAGAATTACAAAAACATGAGTTGAGACCTTACCAATACAGAATGTTAAGATGATATTATTTTTACATTAAATTAACGTAGCCAGAATGTTATGATAATGTCACAGTGCAATTTCACAATGTTAGGTTCTAAAGACACGATTATTAAGACATTGATGTATTTTTTCTGGTAGTTCCTGTCAAATCAATAAGCCATGTGTTTGAACTATAATATACATAATACACACAATAATTATGGTGTGTGGTGTGTATGAATATAGGTCCTGGGGATTAGGTGAATCTGTTTCCATCAAGGGTACAATTATGTCATAATTATTTCATTGGCATTTATATTGACGTTGTTACCTAAAAACATCAGATACCTAAACATCACTTTGCACGAACCTGACTCATGCCAAGAATAAAGCATCAACACAGAAACGTGTCTAGAACACCCTCATTATCGTCCATGTCAGGCTGTAAGGTTCCACTCTGTTTACATCCAAAAAGGACCATTCTTCTTACTCTACTTTTTTTACAGCAGTAACATTTTTTCCAATGGCTTAATGCGAACCATTAGAACATACCTCTTTCACTATTCACGTTTGTAATACATTTTTGCCTTGAGTGTGACATTGGTTTTCATTTGCCCCCCGGCTTTGTGGCAACAGAAGGTTGTTTCTTGTTCTGTGTAAAATCTATGTAAAATCTAATTTTATCACCCGCATGGCCAGCGAGCAGTGCGTATTGAGAGCAGGGCGTATTGCCAAGCTGTACGTACCAGTTTGCATTATCAGTTGTTTTAACATATTTTGACTAATTCTTGAGTGACCTAAGGGGTCGTCCTCAGCTATGACCCATGGGGATCCTACGTGAGTTTTTCTATATCATATACTGCTCAAACAGTATGCATTTCTAAATTTGATTTGATTTGACAATTTACAGGAATGGCAGCCAATCAAAATGTAGTATTTCTAGGCAATAAAGGGTTGGACACTGTGGGTTGGATATGAGGGAAATCATGATTTTATTTGGCTGCATTTCACCACTTCTACGAACTACTTTGTCATGATTCATTTGTTTTATGCTGTTGTATTTGGGAAATGAACGAGGAAGAAATTGTAACATTATTTCATAGGTGATTCAAATGTTGATACAAACTGGGATGGGCTTACTAACTGAATCATGCCAAACGTATTCTTATAAAAATTGTTTACCCTAAATGTAATTGTATAATCAGTTATCTTGACATGACATGATGTGATTACCATAATACCTCGTTCCATTGGTGTTCGTATCGTACTAGTATTTCCTTTTCTTTTTATTCCTGTTTATTGTTCATATTGTAGCCTCTTGATATTTTCTGTTTCTATTCCACTCAAGATGTATTTACACTGTCATGTCTCATTTGAAAGACCAGGGGGTTTCCCTGAGGATGACTTTCTGAATAATAACAAAAATCAAAAAGTGCAAAAAAAGTCCTAGAGTGACTTACCTGTTCGTTTACAGCCGACCACACCAACTCCCGTTCCGTTAACAGCCTCATTGCGACCTGCAACATACAATATATTTGTATTGATCATGTTTACACTTTACAAGGACACGTCAAAAGCCATTAGTAATTAATCATAAGTGCTACTAAGTTTTATTTTTGATTAAAAGTAAAAGGAGGCTTCTTTTATTCTATAGAATCGTGAGTTAAGAAAGGAGACACAGAGACCAGCGAAGATTTTATCTCAAGTATTCACAAATAATGAACGGCGTGACAAAATGATTGTAAGGCAGCAACATTGATCCCATAGCATTCACACTGGTTTGGCAGGTGCCCTACAATCATTTTTGCAGGCTAGAGTTGCACAGGTTCTCTACAAAAATATTAGACACTCTGAATAATTTCACAAGGGACCAGGTCGAAGATGATTATGATTTTCCAACGTTTCCAACGTTCGCAGATCTTAAAGCCCACAGCTGACAAGCGGTGTGTATAAAGGGTGGTGCGTAGAGACACGCCATACGTTCTGCTTGTCATTTTGGTTGATTTTAATCATTAATTAAAATTTTGTTTGGGTGATAAAATATAGAAAACCCATTGGGGTTGTCTGAGGGTGTCTGTCCATGGGGATCGTACAAACCTCAGGCTTCATCCTCTGTATGTAACGATCCCCTTTGGGTCGTACGGACACCCTCGGACCATCCCCACGGGTCTTCTTATTATAATAATTGAACTCACTTTGGTAACAGGACCCTTCTGCATACTGCGCGCTGAACAACATCAACATGAGGCCAACAACGACCGACATCTCACTGAAGGTTTCACAGGCCATCTTCTATCCAGGTCATCACCTTTAACATCTGAAAATACAAAATGTGGATTGCTGCAGGAGGCGGTTTTATAATAAAAAGCACCATGGAGGTGGTCCGAGTATGGCTGTATGACCCATAGGGGATCGTCACAAACCGGGGGCAAAGTCTGAGGTTTGTACGATCCCCATGGGTCATACTGCACTGAATTCCAGTGCAAGAGAATTATAATATTAACTGTCGTAAACTCGCTGGTACAGGCAAAAGGGCATAGTGAATCAAGTGACACTAGTATGCGGGCTAGGCCCTGAGCAGCGCCACTGTCCTGTGGCCTAGGTATAGTGTATGGGGTTGTCGTGGATGATGACACCCTCACGGGGAAAATATTGTAACTGAGTTAATTCGCTCTTCTACAGGTACGCACAGGTACGAAAGGGACACTAGTGCAATAAGAAAGACTGTTAGGGAGCATTATGATTTCGGTGTACAAAATGCCCAGCTTTAGAGAATACTATGAGATAAAGAGTCTTGTCATCCACAATAGCTTTTACGTAGAATTAGAATTAGAATTAGTTTAATGTAAGTGAGAATGAGAAGTATGAAAGATAGAAAGAACACTATTATAGGTGCGAGAATATAATATTATGCGTATAGTGCCAAGCCTTTGGCTATATAAGCAGTATGAGACTTAGGATGGACGAGCAGACCAATATAGACTCGGTCAGTACACATGGGAGCAATAGTTTAACAAACGGATCATAACGGGTAGTGCTGAGACTTTAGTAACCACTACAATAAGGTGATAGCCGTTTGGAGGATGTAGGAGCCTTTCGTTTTCAAAATAAGGTGATAGTAAAGATTGGGACAGCTTAGGATTAGCCTTACGGATGGAGTACTGGATATGACGGAGACTCTACCAATGGTGTCCGACACTGTGGACGGGAGGTTACTCTCCTAACAGTTGCTGAGTGTATAGACCTTAAGAAAGGGGAAGCTTAACCATAGCTATACCTGGTTGGAATGCTACTGATATTGTTAGCATTGTGAGATGGATGGCATGTATCGTATGGATGGAAAGACTATGTACTTGTATCTTCAGACTGTCTATATGGATATAATAAAATTACCTCTTGTCAAGCGCATGTTTTGTGTATAGGAATGAGCCCCTTTACTTAGAATCTCTACCACTGAAGAACAGACGAATATCCAGGATAAAGATCTAACCAGATTAAGAATGAAAGCTAGCTTACACAATGAACAATAATGAAGAACTCCCCTAAATTTAAACAGTAATTGTTTATTTACACTTCTTCAAGTAGTAAAAACGTAAATGACATATGACAAACATTGTGCAATCTAACGAACGATTCAACATCTCTATATAAGATACAAACAAATAAGAACTATATCAACGAAACATCACCGGAATTAACTAAAGATAAAGTAACACCAGTCTAGCTCAATACAGCCACCTGAGGATGACCCAGAAGGAGCTTGTATATTTTATCACCCAAACAAAATTGAAAATATGTGAAAATCAGTCCGCACTGAGCGGAACATAATGCCTGGCAATATGACCTGCTCCCGATAAGCACCACTCGCCAGTCGTGAGGGTAATAAAACTACAAAGAGACACATGTGTTCAAGTTTTAGTATTCAAAGGAAAACATGTTTGCATTTCAAAACCAGCGCAATCAGCACAAGCAGCCAGCCAGACATATAATTAAAAGGTGTTATGTAGAATGAGAAAACTAGAACTGAAATTTGGGGAATTGCAGGGAACCAATCCCAGACAAGGATGCGACGTTATGTTTTATTTATGACCCCGAATGGCTACAACCTACTGCTGTGAAGTTGCACTGATATTGTTACAACATTCTGGTTATATTCTGCAACCCAAAAAGATCTCTTATAATTTTCTGTTATGGTTTGGTTTTAACCTCACCAAAAATAACATTACAATAACATTCTGATTTGGTGAGGTTCAACCTCACCATCAATAATGTAACTGTTATGTCCCATCTTATTAAGTAACAGACTGACATTATGGTTGCAGAATGTTTCTGTAACGTCACAACTTGGCTGGGATTATCCGACAATTCTAAACCATTTGTGTCGCCACCCTTTAGATAAGAAACACTTGAACTTATAACTTTTCAAATTATTCTACACTTGATAAAAAAACAACATCATGTTACGGATTAATAGTCATTCTGAATCACAATATCTTGCTCTACAGGCATGTGTAATTGTGTAGTTAGAATTATGAATGTACATCTTACTTTTTTTTAATATCTGAGCAATCACACATAATTATATTATAAATAAAAGAAAAATAGTTTCTGATGTCAGCCAGCACATACCTTTTCATTTTTTAAGTTATCATGATATAAGTTTTACCATTTGATAGCTGCGATAATCATATCTTATACGATAAACGTGATGTTTCCATCCACTGAACATGAGTCACGTAATTATAGCAACCATACATACCTATAGCACAGCCTTCACGCCTCTCCCCCAGAGACCTTGTATGTATGTATAGATATATCGAGACTGGAAAGCTCCTCTACGTCCCTATGTGACCATTTTCCTGGTGGCCAGTAGGAACCAAATCAGTCAACCATGACCATGATCTGATCATTGGCAGTGTATTTTTGGAATAGCTGGAATATCACACAGACCATTTGAACCATAGACAAAATGGTCAATCCAAGCCTACTCCAGGTGGCAGGCCCGTAGTGCATAACAGGTTTTGCGCAGGCTTTCCAGTCTTGATATAAATACATGGTCTCTGCCTCCCCTCTCTAACCTTGAACACATGTACAGTTATTGACCCCAATTTCATGAACCATGGGAAGGATGTAAAATACTCAGGCTGCCAATGGGGACGGAGGACTGTACGGTAAGAAAAAGGAGTGACCCAGGAGATTTAAATAATCGTTTGCTTTATTTTTAGATGATAACAACATTCCAAATGAGATTTTCAATCCATTCTTCACTGTTACCCTCTGAAAAATCTTTTTGATTGCTGCAGCAAATAGCTGAATACCTTCAGTATGATAATTCAAAAGAAAACATGTACATGTTTACGTTCCAACACCATGTCCACCACCAGAGGCATACGGCTGGGTTCACCCTGTGGGACGGACTTCCCTGCAATAAGTTCTACACCAGGAAGGTTAGAAAGGAAAAACAACAACAAAATGCAGGAAATTGTAGAGAATCAAAGATTAAATATCCAACAGTTCTGACCAATTTGTGCCATTACCGGGAGATTTATAGGGGAAGAATCTTAATTTCTATGACTCAGGGATTGACGAACAGAAACCTTTGAAAAATGTTCTAAAATGATTTTTGAATAAAAGCAACAAATGAATAGAATATACTTCTAAAACGGCTTTCCCTTGTGTTGTTAATAATATTTAGCCGAACTATTAACAAATATAAACCAATATATGGGCCTGCACTCCCCTCCCTATAGTATACTCTCATCATTAACATGGTGGTTGCAGTACGGGCATTGACCCCGATGTTGAGAGGACGAGGCAAAACTTGGGAAAATACTGATTGACTGCCAATTGCGACAAAGAAAAGAGTAAAGAATGTGCGGTAAAAACGGGGTATTGCTGTATACAGATGAGTATGTACAATAATAAGAAGAATCACGAGGGGAGTCCTCGGGTGGCTGTACGACCCATAGGGGATCATATGTACCAAGGGCGGAGCCCGAGGCTCTTATGATCCCCATGGGTCGTACAGCCACCCGAGGACGACCCATAAGGTTCTTCTATTTTTTATCACCCAATGCAATGATCTAAATATGTTTGAATTAGTGAAAACGACGAGTGGTACATACAGCCTGTTTATACTGACTGGCCTCTGTACGCAATGCTCGGCGGTCGTGAGGGTGATAAAATTAAATGTATATGTCTTATTTATTCATACCTTATACACTCCTGTGTAACATCCTGTAGAACCAGGATGAACGTTTGTTACTAATAAAAAACCTTTAGAAAAAACGGTTGGGTTCCCAGCCACTTTCACATTCAGATAAATAGGTCAGTTTAGATGTAACAATGATTTATTGTGTTTAGCTCCTCGCAAACAGAAACTAGAAAACCTCCAAGTCATTCACGATACACAAGGAAGAGAGGAAATACACGGCCAGAAAATTGAGATATGTGACAGGAACAATCTTTGAACGATAGCAAAATATTCTGCCTATCAATTTTATGGGGGTTTTATGCTTGTTTGAACCCCAATTTGCTTGTGAGTAGGGTCTCTAAAGGCAGTATTCCACGCACAGAAGGTGTGTTGCCGTTTGACGCTGATGCAATTTCAGGAATGCCTATATATAATCAGCAGCACTACCAATAATATCTACCAACATATTGTTAAATTTTTCCTGCTGATTTTATTCTGGCCGCCGATATTGTACTTTCAGCCACCAAAATTGCGCCTAAAGTACGGCCTGCAGATAAAGAACATTACGATGGGAATCCCACACTTTTGGTATGCGGAATATGGCCTTTACACTTTATTTCTCAATGTCCAGCATCAAAGGATACCTCCATCTTATTCTCCTCATATACATATTATATATATATATATATATATATATATATATATATATAATCATATGTTGACCACTAAAACAGTCTATTATAGACCCTTCTATCAAGGCAGTGCTGGCTTTAGGAACCGAGGTGATGGGGGGACTTTCACCATGCCACCTTGAGCACCAGCTTGGTTGGTGGGTTGGTTACTGGTGTTTAATGCCATATCAACTCTCATTCACGGCACAAACAAGATTTTGACAATTTTGTCTTCTTGATGATCATATCTATGAAATGATTGTATCTATAAGGAGGTAGAGACCATACCCCTACACTTTTACCGATGCAGGTGTTCTTTAACATGCAGTGTCCCAGAGGCAGGATGATACATACACCAGCCTGTGGTCTACTAGAAACGATTGATAACCATGTTGTTGTCACGGGGAGACATGTACAGGGGTATAGCAGCCAGTCCAGTGCCTCAGCTTGGTGTTAATTAGCTATGATCATTGGCAAAGTACTGAGCCAAGCCTGGATTCACAAGGCAAACCACCCTTAGAAGAAGTAATTGGGTCATGGAATGTCAAAAAGTTATGGGGCAGCCTTTGTCTGATCTAGTTTGTCCAATATGTGATCTATTCTTCGACTCGCATAGTTACATACCCATCAACTAGATCACTTGGTGTTACAGTGTCTAAAACTGTCTCTTATAATATCTCTGATAATCCTAACATTATCCATAAAATAATTAATGACATTGAGAGAAAGTACAGGGACAATAAATAATGTATCAATGAAAGCTGACTCTAAAAGGAGACAATATCATTTAACATGAAAAGTGTGGATATATTGCCAATGATAAGAGTTATAGGTGTCACAAATGATAAGTGTCAGAAATATAAAATGTCACAAAAATAGATTGTCATAAACAATAATTGTCACAAAATTATATAAAATGTAACTAACTTAAAGTGTCACAAATACAAAGTGTCACAAAGACTTGACAGTGACAGTTTCTCCTAATGAATCAATATCTAGACAGATATGGTCATATACTGACAGTAGAAATAAATAAAGTGGGTTTCACCTAAGCTGATTGTTGCAAATACCACTGGCACAGGGTCTGTAGGCAGGGGCAGAGGTAGGGACTGGGGAGCCTACACAGTCAGCAGATCTAGAGAGCAGAACTTAGTCCAAGTTAAAGTCTGCAGTAGCGTGTGTAGGTACTCACACATTGAGGAACTTGAACCAACAAAATTACCTCCAAGAATATAATGAGGTACATGGTGGTTACATTGCCTGCCGATTTGCAGCTCTACACTTTCAGCATTGCCGGTATAAAAAGTGTGACATTGCTGATAAAATTTAAAAAAAACTTTTTGGTAATTATTTCCTGCTAATCATATATCAGCGGCCGATTTTACAAGTGGAAATCGTCAGAGTGCACTTTTGGCACACTAGTGGTGTGCCTTATGTCGAAAGGTGTTTTCGGAGGGGTAAAGTTAATTTGAAAACAGTTTTGGAAAGCTCAAGACTTCCATATTTCAAAATGACATGTTGCCCAAAATTCTTTTTGGGGCAAGATGGTATTTAGCAGCCATCTTGAAAATTTCTGAGAAAATCCATTTTTATTATTCAATTAATATGTTACATCATAATTCTTCATATATATTGAGGGATTTGTGGCTGCTAAGGTTTGTAGATGACGATTTTGATCCAAGGAAACCTCAGACATTGAAATGAATAGATAAAAATGCATATGCATAGCAATTATGCATATTTTACCATAGAAATTATGAAATAAATCATAAGGATTATGTCATTCTCTTTAAATCTATCGCTTTGCTTAACTATCAATGATTATAAGGGGTTTTGGGTTAAGAAATAAGTCTAAAGGACTTTTATGGGCTCCCTTTTCCACTTAACTAGTTACACGGGCTAGTTAGTGCATGGTAGGCCTATTACTTTCATCAATCAAACGTGTTGTGAAGACCTTTGAATGCATTACATATTAACCCGTTCCACTTAATTAGGCCAAAGTTGGCCTCTCCATGGGTAACCCATATAGATTTCTATGGGTATTTGTTGATTTGACAACAGATATTTGACTAACAGCTTCAAGGGTAATACCATAGCATTCCTGAAGTTCCAAGGATTTTCCTGCCATTGATCTTCATCATGTTATCTAAATTACTTCTTTTGGTATCTCATGTATAATGAAGGCAAATATGGACAATTTCAGACAAATTTAGCCATACCTAGAAATCAGCCCCAAAATTCTATTATTTAGAAAATTATCTTGAAAAAGCACCATTTAGATGTATTTGTATTGAAAATCATTTCACATAATTTCTTTTAACACCATTCTCAAAAAAAGTTGTTCTTTAAGAAATTATTGCATAATGGGAAATTTATAATGGAACATTTTTAGATAAATTCTAAGTATTTGGAAGGTTGCCAGGTTAACATGGTTAACATGGTTAAAGATTATTGAATATATTTATTGAAATAAACCTGTGGACCTCTTTATTGGAGATTGAGTTTTCTAAGTAACAGGTGTTTATGAAGTAATGAACAGAAGAAGTAGTTGGTGAATCAGAAATACAAAGAGGCCAAGGTGCCCAACCACAGATTCAGAGAGTATCAGTCTAAGTTCTGAGATATAACGTAATCCGAGGCATCTGAATGGTGAATGTGGTGAAAGACAGCCGAGGAAGCCCAGCCACCATGGGCCCTAATGTCCATAAGGGAAGACACAACGGCTGACATAAGGAAGGCCCCACCATAGACACTAAGGTCAGAAGTTTGTTATTAAACCAGTGGTATTCCATGGGCACAAGGCCAGTAGGCCCAGGCATCATGAACAAGGGGGCTGACTCACATGGGTTGAGGGTCCGTGATAGCTCTGTCATTCACCTGACAGGGTACAAGGCAGAGCCTGGTAATGAGCAAAGATTTATCTACCAAGGGCATTTAACAAACTGGTCAGTTTTTGTGGAATGGATAGCGAGAGTCAGATTTGAGGTCTTGTGCCAAATCTACCATTTCTGACCTCAGTTGCCAAAGTTTTCCGAGCACTGCTTGACAGATAATGGCTATGTAGACAGAGGTATGAAAAGGGTGGCAATCTATGGTGATCATACTCTCTTACTTTAAGGCTATACCTCTAACACAACTGTCAAACCTTATAGCAGATTAGACTAATTGCTCAAATACCATCTTTCTTATCTATTAACTATTCTAGCCCCAACTGGGTTTTTAGATCTTCTTTTAAAGTACTTCCCGAAGTCCCAGTGCCTCTAGCCAGGCACTAGGAGGTCGAGACCCCACCCTGAGTGCGTTATTCACGTTATAACACGGAGATAAGGTTACACTATCATTAAGATAACCTGTCAACCTTACTTACACACATTTAAAGCATACAAATGTAGTGTGTGCACTGCAAACTTTTCTTCAGGTTTATCCCATTATCCTGGTGAAAAATGAAAACAGAATCAGAAGTTTTCGTGATAATTGTGTAGGTAAGATCAATACAAACATCTTTCTCACTTACTGTGTGGGAATTGCATCCATGATAAAAAAGTTATTGCCAAAAATGTACAAAAATCCTTTAAAAAAAGCATCCAGCACCAATCCTTAAAACCTCGCAGCACAACCTAGCAACGCATCCGAGCAACGCATGGCAACCTGACCTATATTTCTTAATTCATGGCTCTGATTGGATGGATCTGTGTGTCTTTGGAAACGTGTTTTCTAGCTCAGGATAGATACATGGGAGGGGGGGCAACCTGAAAATTCCTAATAATCCTTTTAATTTGAGCAGATAATACGTTTCTATCATATATAATTTTCAGTTAAACATGTCGCATACGTTTACAAAGTTTGGACAATCATAAAGTCATTTAAACCATGTATACAACGTTGTTTACATGACACGCACGTCTAGATCGGCACGTTGCTACCCCCCAGCCGTGTTTTAACATTTGACAAAATGATTGACACAACTTATGATAAGGCAAAGCGTAAACTTTATATTTTGAAAAAATCAGACAAACCCAGTAGCAAATTTCATATATAAGACTTGTCTATCACTAATATTGCAATTCATGCAGTAGATTATCGATCACATAAACATTTTAAATACCATGAACTACTTGATTTATATGGGCATCGAAAAGTGTATGTTAGAAGAAGGGAACATTTTATCCCTTATGTATCGTGTTATTCACTGTGAACAATACTTTGATTGTCATAGAACAACTCACAATTTGAGAAGTAATCCAAAGATTAAGTTTTCACATAGATTCACAAAAACAACAAAATTTCAAAATACTCCCTTTTACAGAGGTGTTCGTATTTGGCATACGTTGCCATTAGTGGTTCAACGGTTGACAACTAGGGTAAAATTCAAGAGGGGCATCAAGCCATTTTGCTGGCCTTAACCTGCTGCTGATCCACTTTGATACCCCTGGCAACTGAGATAATCCTGAATTTTATATATTTATATGAAAGATCCATGGTAATTGTTAACATTATTTGTTTACTATAATGTGTTTTTTCTGTTTTTAGTTTTTTTCGTATTGTTGATCTCAATATAATTCTTTACTTTTTGATGTAGCTGGAAGAACATGCTACTTTATGTATTTGAAGTTGTTTGAATCATAATTAAAAAAATGAATACTGTTTGCGAGACAAGTGTGTTATGCACTAGGCTGTTGCTATACAATAGATAAAGGACCCTTCAATCTCCCTAAACATCTCTTCTACTTGCATCTTTGCCTATTTTTTAATCTAAGACAATTCTAGGATTCCTCATTCTTTGTTGTTAGGGAAATATGATAGTCTAGTTCTGTTGCTAGCTGAACCATGTAGATTACCATTGTTTCCAGATTCCCAGAGAATATACACATTAAGATATATCAATATGACCCACTTACATCACACAGCTCCAAACACACATTAGATTTTATCATAATGCATGTTGAAGGGTCGTAGGGGAATGGTTGCTAAGTTATTGTGTGATGTAAAAAGCTGTTGCTAGGCAACATAAAACCATGGAAAACCTCACATATTAGCAAAGAAGTCTTTACATAGGATTGATCTTTATTATATACAATTGTAAATGATTTTAAGATTGTAAATACCCAGTTGCTAAGGAAATATGACATCCTAGTACGGTTGCTAGCCAACTAAATGGGCAAATATATAAACTAATTATAGTTCAAAGGGATGATTAGTGAATACAGCTGGGTAGATGTTCTCAAATTTTATTTAGAATCTATAAAAAATACTAGTCTCTAGCATATAAGTGATATTCTAAGTAATTTGAAAGATGGCTGCTTGAAACCCTGATATGTATTGTTACTTTTCTTAAAACATAATTTCTCCACAAATTAGTATTCTAAACATTCCAAAACTGTCTTCATACCATGTTAGTTCCTCAGAAATAACTTAAGTATGTGACAAACCATAACAACAGGCCTATATTCCTATTTTTCAGTTTTTTTCAAGATGGCTACCAGAAACAATGTTACCCTGAAAAGATTTTTGGGCAACATGTATATTCATAATATAGAGGTTCCAAGCTTTCAGAAACTACCTTCAAAACAACTTTACCCCTCCGAAAACACCTAAGCCATTTTTCTGACATAAGGCACACCACTACACTGTTGGCGGAGGTGTGCTGGAAGTATATCTATGATACCAATATGGAATGTTTCCATGGAGAGGATGATTATTGGCAGCACATACTTTCGGCACATCAAATACATCCTTTACACATGACCCTTCTGTCCTACCTTGTAGTATGTGATGGTTACATTGTTATACCATACTCTTTTTTACCATACTCTTTTACTACTTTTTTATTGTGTGACGTTTACATTGTAAAACACATGGTCCTAGCTTGTAATGTAGTACATAGTGGTTACATTGTCATATACATGGTCTATGTGGCCTAATGTGATATATATATGATGATTACTTCATCTTAAGTCCCATTCACCAAGGTCGAAGATTCTGTTGTAGAGACCTGCGAAAAAATTATCTTGGATGTTCGCAAATAGTCTCAGGCATGATAAGATGATCACTAGCATACAAAATTGATCGCATAACATTCACACTGAGAATTAAGGTCCCTTATGATCATTTTTGCAAGCAACTTTGTCATGAATTGCACAGGATCTCTATGAAAATATTAAACATGATGAATAATTTCACAGTGGACCATATCACAGAGGGCTACGATAGACCAATGTTTCCAATATTCGCAGGTCACAAAGGCTAACTACAAACCACATTCACTATGGGGAATGGGCCTTCACGCACACCCCTTTTATCATTGTACACACGGCTTTCGTGCCTACCACTACCACATATCAAAGGCAAGCTGCAAAGGAACAGCACATTCTATGACCTAGACTTTTAGTCAGTCTGTAACTTGATAAATTTTAATGTAACATTTATGTAATTTTACTTGAGGTTGTGATTCAATAAACAGGGCAGAATAATAACTTTATATCCTAGTGAAGTTGAGACCTTGCCAGCACAGTTCTAATAGTGTCATCCTTTAGTGAGAGAATGATATCCATATGTTGCGAGAACATCACACTGAAATATCCCAACGATAGATTCTAGAGATGTTTTGGTGTACTCAAAATGTCAAGAAACACAACATATCTAAACAGATTGTTAAAGCAATGTAGTGATAACAATACATGCCTGCCTGGGATGGTTCTTGTCAATACAATTGCCTGTAATATGATATGTGTTATATCCTAATATATGTTTTGATATTGATATTGAAGGTATGATTTCCATGTTATTTGTCATTAATGCTGATAAGATTAAACTTCTGATGAAAACACAATATGTTTCTAATTACTGGGAAAAAGCATTGAAGTTAATCGTTTGCTTCATTTTGTGAATCCTTAGCTATAAATGATATTCCAGACCACGCCCCTTGTGTGGAACTAAGCCCCTGAACTGTAGGCCAGACAAGCTGGGGGATATTTTCTCTTTGAGCATATGTAAATTGCTGATATTGGACCCATAACTTCTGATGTACACAGAGCTAGATAATTCTGTCTACAGGTTTCGATAGTGCTTATCATTGACTTTTTTCTGCTACATGTATTATCTGTGTGCATGTATGGTATATATTTTAAAATAATTTTTCAATAATATAAGTTTCTAGCCAATCAGAAACACTGCATTAGCGTTTTCAGTATTACATAACAGGTGTGGACCCCCTTATCAGGTGGTCACCATAGCAACACCCAGACAAACAAACTATTGGACCATGACGGCTAAGGCCTGAAAAAGACTCTATTGTGGACTACTGGTTTTAGACGCAGAGATCTAACTCTCATAAAGCCTGCCTGATCCACACTTTTTAAACTTCTTTGAAGGGAGGCAAAAGCAATCTAAGGTCCAAGTTTTGTAAGCTCTGTTAACTATTGAAATATATTCTACAGCCATAGCCTAAGCCTGTGGTTAAATATAGATTCTGAATACAGTATTAAACTGCATCAAAACACATTAGAACTTGTCCTGGGTCAGTCTTAGTGACCCATCAAAATTAGTTTGTTTAAAGCATTGCTGTCTAAAGGCATTTACGGCATGAGTATTGTGGAATTCAATTAAATATTATAGCTAGTTATCATTACTTATACTGTACCATGGTTAAAGTTAGACTCCTAAAATGTTTGTTCATATATGTATTTGAGTTTGGCAAATTTTGTCTTATTTGTCACAGCATGGCTTCTGGCTCCCTGCTGGTGATTGCTATGTTATACCAAGCGTGGTTTACTCCTGATACACACAAGTACTATGGTGCTAATGAATATTCATTCCTTTTTAGTAAACAGGTCATTTCTTAGTAACATTTATAAGTAGTAAATACAGGCAGTCTTGTTTGTAAGCCATGTACATGTAAATTAAAACCACTCCTGCCCTACTAAAAAGGCCAATTTACATAAGTGTCCCAATGACCTCTGGAGTCATGTTCATGGTTAGGGAACTATCATGTATGCTAGGAATCCTTTCTACTGTCTGTTTTGTGCTCCCTGCGTAAGAAATATTGTATAACGTATTAAGGCCATGATCCACGTTGCAATTTTGGGCCAATTTTGAACCAATTTTGAAAATCGGTTTGTTAAATGTTCATTTTTCTTATACAACATACACTTTTCCAAAGAGTTTAGAATAATACATAACAGAAAAATTGTATTTTCATCAGGAAAATTGATTCGAATTATGTGAAAAATGCATGAGAAGAAAATCATTGGGCCCAAAATCGCAACGTGGATCATGACCTTTAAGGGATAAACTGAGCATGCAGAACTTGCATTATAAGTTGCTAACCTATTTCTCTATGGTGTATGCGCAATTGTTTATGTCAAACTGGGTCACGTGTATCTACATGTGGCCTGGTCCTCCCACCAAAACAAACCACAACAAACCACAACAAACCCCACAGACCGCTATGTAACAACTTCCCAGCTGGACTTATATACATGTATAACAAGTTATACCCCATTCCCAATATCTAACACCATCCCACCTGACTGTATGACACTTTAAAGTGGGCACTCCTGGAACAACACCTTTACCATTATTAAGTTGACTTTCACCACCAATAACAAACCAGCCCACACCTTCTGAGGGCCGACCTTGGAAGCAGATCCTTATCTATCTACGCCTCCCCCCCCCTCCACACCTTACCACACCCTACCCATCCCAGGTGGGCCTGGTCCGACCCCTATACCCCCTTATGACACCTGCAGCTGTCACAACACCTGTAAAATACATTATAAAGGTGTAAATCGTTACCTGGGCGACGAGTACAGGTAGCCGTGTAGGTCTCTTCCCGGTGTGTGTGGCCGTAACTATGACAGCAGGTAGCTGCTGTGTATCGGGCCTGGTAGCTGTATTATATAAAGTGGGAGTTTGGGGGGAATCGGGCCGTGACCAAACACCTCAGACCCCCACCTCCCCCCACCCCACCCGTCACCCTGGGGGGAGGGGGGAGGAGTGGTAAATCCCGGTAGTGCGACCATGTGTGGAGGTATCGTGTTGTGTCATCACGATTGCACAAATTTATGGATATTCATATAAACTTTTTTTTCAAGGGAGGGGGGGGAAATCGGTCAATGTGGTTGTGGTGTGCGTGTCCCCATCCCCCTTACTCCTCCCCCACCCCCAAATCCCTGACCCCCAACACCCAACCGACTCGATCCTCCCGAACGCAGGATTACACTCCATGACTTGGGCTCCGATATCAGAAAAAATGGTATCCAGTAGCCAGGGGCGGATCCAAGGGGGAGGCCCCACATTTTGATGGACCCCTAAACTACAAAAAAGAGGGGGAAATGCTGCACGTGTGTGTGCAAATGTACGACAATTTGATACTTAGTCATAGTCATACATAATTCTTATGTATGCCTATGCTAGAATTGATATGCTGATCCCCCCTTTATGGAATCTTGTATTTGGTATTGGAAGCTACAAAATGGTTTAAAATTGGCAATTTGGAGCATGTCACATATATGTGTGTGAAACAAAGAATTTTTTCTTTGCGACGTCGTCATATACCAGCCAAAACTGTGTAGCGGAAAACCGTCATGGGGTGGGGGGTGGGGGGATCCGGCAGGGAAAATGTCAGTAGTGTGAGCATGTGTGGAGGTTTAGTGCTATGTCATCACAATTATACAAATTGATGGGTATTCCTGTATATTCTTTCTATTTTTAGATGGGGAGGGGGTTTCATGTGGACCGGGTCGGTGTATGTGTGTGCATGGGTGTGTTTGTGTGTGTGTGTGTGTGTGTGTGTGTGCGTGTGTGTGTGTGTGTGTGTGTGTGTAATTATGTGTGTATGTTTGTGCATTTGTGTGTATGTGTGAATGTTTGTGTGTGTATATATATTTGTGTATGTTTGTGTGTATTTTTGTGTGTATGTATGTGTGCATGTGTGTGTGCATGTATGTATGTGTGTATGTGTGTGTGTGTGTGTGTGTATGCAGGCATGTAGGTGTGTAGAATAATGTCAATTCGTTAATAATATCAAGATCCCCGTCACGCTATACTAGCATGTGATAACGCCATAACTGGTGATTTGTTATAGGTCTGCTGGCCAAGAAAAGACCTAAAAAACCTTTGATGATGTCATAGAAGTAATCAAAGGTAATAACCATTCCACAACTCCCTTTGAATATCTAATCTATTTGGAGAATTTCCAAATTTATTTTCCTAGTAATAATTTACCTCGTCGCACATGTCAGTACTCACGGTGCTAGAATCAAATCCATTTGACTCTATCAAAATAAAGTCATATTGGTTCTTTATAAGCCAGCAGACAAGTAGCATTACCATGTGTGTATATGTATATATATATATATATGTGTGTGTGTGTGTGTGTGTGTGTGTGTGTGTGTGTGTGTGTTTCAAAATTATGAAACCATTTGCAGTGATACGGAATAACTGTGTTAATGATATACAACTAACCTAAACTAGATTTGTCTATTTATGATGAGGAATTTCGTAGTAACACCCCAGCCAAAGATATGACATTCTTATAACGTTCTAAGAACGTTCTGGATTGGTTCTTGTTACATCACCCTGTTAGGTTACAGCGACGTTCTTTTGATATGACTACCAATTACGTCGCTGCAACCAACTGTTGTGACGTGACATTGTGATGTTCTGACAACATTCTTGTCACGTTATCTATAAGGCTGAGACTTGATAAGAATGTCACAATAACATTCTGTTTAGGTGTGGTTGAGACCTCACTGAATGAGGATGTCACAATAACATTCTGTTTAGGTTAGGGTGACACCTAACCTAATAAGATGATTATGGTAACCTTCTGTTTAGGTAAGGTTAAGACCTGACATTAGTAAGGAGGTGACAACAATGTTCTGTTTAAATCAGGTCTGGACCTCACCTAATCAGGATGTCACAATGACATTCTATTTTAATTTGATCTTGACCTAACCTCACCAGAACATTATAATAACATTCTGTTTTGGTTAGGTCACAACCTCACAGAAAAATAATGTAACAGTTAAGTGACACTTTAGTAAGTAACAGACAAACCAAAAATATATGGTCGCATAATGTGACCGTAATGTCACGCCTTGGGTGGGACAGGTCGAGGATTCCCTTGTTTTTCAGTATCACTACATTTACATTTCGATATACAATTTTGTTTATATGTTTGTGTGCATCTTCACATTCATCTGTGTTTATCTTTGTGTGTGTGGTGTATGTTTGGATGTTTATGTGTGAATCTGTGTGTATGTGTGTATGTTTTTTGTATGTGTTTAAGTACATAGTATACCCCCTCCAACCCCCTCCAACCCCCGACCACCCCACACACCCTACCCGATCACCATGGACGCTGTATTTTCAGTACACAACTTGGGCTCCGATATTATCAGCGTGATATGATGATAGCACCTAAAAGTTGACATCCAGGAGCCAGGGGTGGATCCAAGGGGGCGGGGAGCAGGGGGCAAAGGGGGGGTCCTGATCCCTCCTGCCCCTTTTGCTGGACCCTTAAACTACAAAAAGGGGGAGAATGCTGTTTTTGTGTGCGCAAATGTATGACGAACCTATATGCTGACACCCCCCCCCCCCTTTCTGAAATCCTGTATCAGCCCCTGGAAACTACAAAAATGTTATAATCCAGCAATTTGGAGCATGTCACATATAAGTGAAACATTCAATTTTATCCCCTGTGACGTTATCATATAGCAGCCAAAATTGTGTAGTGGAATACCACCATAAGGGGGGGGGGGATGCGGGAGGGTGAACCCCAGCAGTGTAAGCATGTGTGGAGGTAAAGCGCTATGTCAACACAATTATACAAATTGATGGGTATTCTTGTATATATTCATTCTTTTTTTTAGAGGTGGGGGTGGTTAATGTGGACCGGGTTGGTCTGTGTGTATGTGTGTGTATATGTCTGTGTGTATGTTTGTGTGTATGTATATGTGTATGTTTGTGTGTATGTTTATGTATGTATATGTATATGTATGTATATTTGTGTGTTTGTATGTGTGTGCATGTATGTGTGTAATAACTATGTGTGTATATTTGTGCATTTCTGAGTGTAATTGTGAATGTTTATGTGTATGTATGCTTGTGTGTATGTATGTGTGTATGTGTGTGAATGTATATGTGGTGTGTGTGTGTGTGTGTGTGTGTGTGTGTGTGTGTGTGATCAAGTGAGCTTTTGCCCTTTTGCTCTACACGAGATTTCCGTTCTCGCTGAGCTCACCTTAGGACACTACAGGCATGTAGGTGTGAAGAAACCAAGTCATTTCTTTATCAATGTCAAGATCCCCGTCAGGCTATTCCAGCATGTGATAACACCATAACTAGTTGTAATAGATCTACCGGCCAAGAAAGGACCTTAAAACTTTTGATGAATCAAAGAAGTAATTAAAGGTAATTACCATTCCACAACACAACTTTGAATAGCTTGTCTATTTGGAGAATTTCCAAATTTATTTTTCTAGTAATAATTCACCTTGTCGCACATGTCAGTTCTCATGTGTGTGCATGTGTCTGTGTTTGTGTGTGTGTGTACATAGTTATGTATATGTTTCAAAATCACGAAACCATGTGCAGTGATACGGAGCAACTGCGTTGATAATAAACATAAACTAAAATTTTAAAGATGAGGAAGTTTAGTGGTAGCACAGGTCAAGGATTACCTTATTTTTCAGTTTCGCTACATCTAGTTTTTATCATACAATCTGTTTATGTGTATGTGTGTGTTTGCATGTACGCTTGTTTGTTTGTATGTATTTGTGTGTATGTGTGTGTTGTGTTTGTCTCTCGGTGTGTCTGTGCATTTATGTATGTTTGTCTTTGTGTATGGTGTGTGTGTGCTCCATACACACAGTTACACCATCTAAATTGGCAGAGCTGAAGTCAATGAAAACTATTTGTTTTTATTGTCCCCTCAGAAATGTCTACAGATCCGGGAAGTGATTTTATGTAGGTATGGCTCTAGCGTGCAGAGTGGGGCAAGCAGGGAGATATGATATTTATCCAATCAGCTTCAAGTTCTGAAAAATGAATGACGGTGCACTGGTTTCTTAAGCAGATTGTGCAAAGATTAATGAAGCCCCAGCACGTTAAACGTTTGAATCGAGCTTCGTTCAAACATGTCACCCATCTCCTTCCTCCACGAGGGAGCAGTTAGTATTTAGGTTGATACACTTATGAAAGTGCCTCCTAGACATGAGATTTCCGAAAGCTTTCAAATAATGCCTTCTCCCTTATCTCAAACCCGTTGCAACAGAAATAACCCTCCCAATGTCTAAGGGGATTCTGTTCGTCCCTGGAATGGCAATATCCAGGGACAAATACTTTGTCTAGTATGGCTGAAGAAGTTGTTACGTATTAAACATGCACCAGGTGACTTAATTTCATAACTTGAGAGATTTCAATACTGGCCTTTTTGCAGCATTTCAAGTTGTGAGGGTCGACTGTATATTAAATGGGAGATTGTTATTTAAAAAGTGAAAAAAAAAATTTAAGAAGTAAAAGAAATGTCTTCATACGATTCCCGGTTCCCTTTCGCGTGTGTTTTTCTCCACATTTCTACAGATATTTTGTATAATGTGATGTTGATATAATAGATTAAAAAGATCAAAAAATGCACAACTTAATTGACTTTTAGATTCTGTTTACTCAACGCAAACGCCAAAATCATAGATAAAATCCACCCAAAGTATTAATGCAATTTTGGAAATGAAAAGCACAACTTCAATTCATGTTTAATTTATTTTCAAGAATTCTATTTAGACATATTCAAACTTTTTGACTACCAGGAGTAGGTCTTTTATACAGAGGGACATAAAACATATGCCCTTACAACATTATTCACTTCTTTTCTCAAATTTCCACTATCATTACAAAGTTTGTTCCAATAGTACAAGAAGGCAATATAATATAACACTGCAAAAATAAAAACTGTATTAGAAAACATAATATAACACTACAAAAAGAAAACTGTAATCTAAAACACAATACTGAGCCAAAGATGAATGAACACATTAATGTCAAATTGAATTTAGTTTATCTAGAGAATTGTAAAATCACCAACAATCTAAGCTTCTGACAGTAGAGTAAAGCCCATATTCCACTTTGCGGCGGGGGGGCACTAGCGGTGCTCTTTTTTGTCCACCGCAAGCAAATTGTGTTTCAGAAACGGACATGTTCGTTTCTTCCACCGCAAGCATTCAAAAGAAAACTCTATAAAATCATTTTAAACTATAAATATAAAATCATAAAAAAAAAATAAAAATCATAATAAGATCATAAAAAAGTTATATAAAATCTTTGTAACGATATAAAACAATATCAAATCATTTGCAGTGGTACTTGCGGTGGCCCACCACAAGTACCACCACAAGTACCACCGCAAGTAATGTCTATATTCCACCATGCGGTCGCCAGATTCACTTGCGGTGGGAACTAACACCGCTTGTAAAACGGCCACCCCGAGCAAAACGCCGCAAGGTGGAATATGGCCTTAAGTGAGTGAGTAATAGATGTTTTATAATGAAATGACTTAAAGTGAGCCAAAAGCAAAAGTGTGTTGAAATATGACAAAACTTTGCAAACCCAAATAACTATGAAAATACATTCTAAAAGTCAAACTTTAGCCATTGGTACATTATAAATCATGATAATTGACTATCACTTTATCTTAATTCCATGATACTCACATCTTTCGTGCCTGAAGACAGCAATGTTTGTAAGCAAACAAATTTTGGTGGGTCACCAAAATTGACCAGGGACAGGTTTAAATGTATTTTAATGTAGTTTATGTCTTTATTGACATTCTATATTCTACCAAAGGCCATGGAATATAATTATTTAAATATTTAATAGAATTTGCAAAATTTTGACCCAAAGTTGCGTTTGGCTCCCTTTCAATAGCCACCTTCAATTTGGGCATCAGAAATTGAGTGAAAATTTCAATTCTATCTTGGCTACTTCACCAGATTGGAGATACATTACTTGTCCTGAACCTGGCTTTTAATTTCCTCATGATGACGAAGATTTGGGTTTGATCAAAACTGTAAAATCATCTACTATTGACAGGCATAGTACCTATGTATTGAAAGACTCCCAAACCTGTTTGAGGTTAACGATACCGCAAACTAGGCCTTACTCTTTTTAATGGTTGTGTATACAACGTCCTCTCAAAGGTAGTAAGATAATTTACAGCTTAATAGTCAAAAAGGCGGATCCAGAAACTTTGGAAAGGGAGGCGCACATATCAACAGTGCCACCTCATTAAAAAATTGAATTTGGACCAAAAGAAGGGGTCCGCAAGCCCCATGCGCCCCCCCCCTCCCTTAATATGTCCCTGTATCAATTTCTGAGTAAATCTTACTATCAATGCGATTACAGGTGTTTCCACTCAGTTTTAGTTTACCACACTCATTCATATTACGGTATAGCGTGCTGCCACCTGGTGCAATTAAGAGCAGTCACGTCCACCATTACTACACACACTATGACTATGAAAAATATCATCTTAGGTTAGAAATGTATCGTCTTCAAGGTTCAAATATGTAATTTGGATAATACAACCTATGAAATAGAACAGATACGATACACACACTCATTTTTGTTGTATAGGAAATATATGTAATCATTATCTTCATTTATGTCATATTGAAGCTATCACAAATAAATTTAATTATGTAACTTTTGCAGCTGGAAAATGAAAATGACAATTTCTGTAACCAGAAGCATTTGAAAAACAATAAAGCTCATCTAATACATCTAATAATATAAATCTTATGAGATCATAGTCAAACTCCAGCATCTCAAATATAGGCACAACAAGAAAAAAGTTCTAGTTTACCACCATTTACACACATTAAGGTGACAAGAACAAAAAGAAAGACCATGCTTTAACTTGTTGAGACAACAGATCTGTGTATACATTTCCTAGAATGCCCCTGATTTAAGTCACAGTTCTGCCAAACTGTGTGTATGGGTGTCTCTAGGTTAGATGAATTAGGTTGTGAAGAGTAGTACGAGTAGAACTCTTAGGGCTACTGACCTCCAAGTGGGGTACTTTGTAGATAGATATACTTATGTAGGTCGACCATACACTCAATTAATTAACTAGGTTTATAGACAGGGAGTGGAGAATAAACTATCATCATAATTATATTGTAAACGCCTTAGATTCCAAAATGGTTGATAACCTTTTGTAGACACGTCTTGTTTCCCTACTTATGTAAATGACAAATCACGAGATAATGGGATAATCATGATTTATTTAATTTCCTAAATGCTTGACTACATTCACATTAAGCTAAAGCAAAATTGCATAATATAAAACATTCAGGTATTATTTACAGGGTGCAGAATAACGTTTGACTAAAGCCCCATACCCACTTGGCGAATTTTACCAATCTGCTCTGGAATTGGCCGATTATTCTCATAGAATTAGAATAAGAGATTGAGCATGAGAGATTTTAGCACAAATTCTGATCACCAGTCAGCATGTTATATTGAAATATATATGTTTGATATGAGTTGGGATTAGAATCGGCCAGCTCTTCTAGCATAGTCGGCCGATTTTTGCACCAGCGAATTGGCCGACTCTTGTCAAATTCGCCTAGTGGGTATGGGGCTTAAGAAACATTGGCAATAACTTAGATATCACATGAACAGGGTAATTGTAACAAAGTACTGAAAAGAAACCTTGCATATGTTCATAGAATGAGAATTTCCCAAAGAAACCCTTTTGGCTTGGCATTCGCATCAAGAATTGATAATGGTAGAGAAAGCTTAGGTATACTGCAAGTGTAGATTTGTTTATGACATGCACCTATCTTTAAGATTTGCCTCTTTTATGTCTTTAAAGTGAAATCCCCGTATTTGTGACGTCACAGGGTGGCTAAATGGAAAACATCAGCTCTAATAAAAGAGGACCTCCCACTTTCCAAAAGGTATAGAAAGAAGTTGAGCTTAAGCACAAAATATTCATATTAGGCCCCATACAATTTGAGATTACCAAGTTATTTTGAAAAAGAAATATTACAGTGTGTAGCAAGTGGATTACTGAAATTTCCGAAGTATAGTGAATTCGCAATTCTTTTTTTAATAATAAGCGTTTAAGATCTTGATACTTCGATATTCCTCATTAGAAACCTTTTAGAATACATAATTGAAGTGAATTACACAAAGATTGACGCATGTAATGTGATTATATGATGATTATTACCGAATTAAATTCTTTCAGCAAGGCATTTGTATAAAAAATTGATATTATCAAAATAATGTACAAAAATAATGTATAGTTCTAAGGTACAAGCTAGGAACCTTTTAGATACAGGTAATAGTGAAAAAGTAAGCAAGTTACACTGACTGTATGTTTGAATGATTAGTTTTTCACCGTACGATCATCCAGGATTGACTATACAGATTAAAAGTATAGCATGACCAGAGTAAATAACCAATACCCAAAGACTGGTTGACCAGTCTCTGGTCAATGAATGAAAACATTATTAAACTATGCAAGAAGGACCTCTAAAATTCACACTCCAAATGAGTTCACAAGTTATGTTTGTCCCTTAATACTCTAAATGGTTGTTGTAAGAGAATAAGCTGCCTGTTAACTAATCTCATTTACCATGCTAGCACCACATACGTTTTCTATAAAGAGAGTCATTTTTGAATATTATTTTTGATGTTCACAGATATGTTAACATTTTTTTTATTTATTTATTGAACCACATTCACAAAAGTGTGATCTTCCATGTAGGTATTAACATCAAGGTGTATATCTTGAGTATCAAGTATGGAGTATTAAACAGTTCGAGATTAAACCGTTCTACCAATCATATCCAGCAAGAGAGTTTGTGATTAAACTCTCATAACTTACAATGAGCATATAGCCAAGGGACTCACATACAATTCAGACATACAAGGCACATAAGCAATCTAATAGTCATAATAGTATATAGTATAGAGATTAAACTATCATCCTAAGGTTATTATAGGATTAGAAAGTATTACATCAACAATACACTGATAAATAATGCGTTACTGATCATGAATTAATAGATTATTGCACTGATGTAAGTGGCATATTGACAAATATAACATAGATTATACAGTATTGGTCACAAGCCACATCTTTGACTGGATTTTAAAAGTTGTTAATTCAGGTATCTCCTTGATATTGTTTGGTAATACATTTCAAAGTGAAGCACCCTTATGATATGGGCTTTTTTTTTTTATAGAGTTCTAGTTTTGGCCCACGTCCCAAATATTGTGAATGTAGAAGCTATTGTGAGTACCCCATTGCACCAGTATTACATCGACTGGACACTGCAGGACTCACATTCATGAGATCAGCTTTTGGCAGTTATGGATTTAGAGCGGAGCAACTGAGGTGCCTGCCCCCCACCCCCTTATTTTTTGCCAAATTTTGATTTTTTTAATATGAAATTCTAGACTTTGGATGGGGCACCTAACTATTTTCACAGAAGGGTGCCCCTCTTTTTAAAATCTTTGGATCTGTCCCTGTTTGGTGTTCTCATCATAAGTGGCTCTCATTGTATGGAGATGAGGATGTGAGGGTGGCAGGCATGGCAGGTGCTGCAGGTGCTGCAGGTGCTGCAGGCAATGTCAAAGTCCCAGGAGTCAATGTTAGAGGTGAGACAGTGTCCTCATAAGGTGGTGGTGGGTCATAATCAGGTGGTTTGGCCTGACTAGTTGTGTTCCGGTGTGTATTCGGTGAGGTTATCGTCATAGTCTCATATGGCAGGTGCATCGATAGATCCACTGCAGTGTATTCAGGCACAGCAACAATACTCTCCTCGTATGATGGCAGAGTCTGAAAGAATGATAGTTGTGTAAAGAATACTTATGCCGCGTCCCCACTTGAGCGACTAACTACGGCAACTAACATTAATCCCCCGGCGACTAGAGAGTTAGTACGTCGTCGGGCGACCAACTAGCTCTGGTGGAAAATAAAAGTTGGTCGCCACGTTGGGACGCTCTTGCCCTGAAACTGCAGGCGACTAGAGGACACATTGGTCCCCCACCTCGTCTACTAACTCCACTAATCGACGGCGACTAGAGAAAAATATTAAACATGTCAAATATTTTGCCTAGAAACCACGGCGATTAGTGGTTTAGTCGCCCGACATTATGGCGCCAGTGTGAAGTTGATCGCCGGGCTACTAACCACCTTAATCGTCCGACGACCAACGAAATTTAATCGCCCAAGTGGGGACCAGGCATAAGGGTCTGAACTTTAGACTACTTGATATATGAAGCAATATATAGTGACCAGGACACATCATGGAATAAGCCAACCCCACAGCGAGGATATTCCAAGGTTGGACAAGGGTTGGACAAAATATCCTTATAAGCCATCGTTGCCTCCGAGAGTTGGGCTTATTGAAATAAGCAATTTTTACATTTTCTATATCCCCAAGTGCCAATAAAACATTGTGATTTCTTAAATTTTATCAATCGACAGATTTGTAGGTGGGCCAGCCAATCGAAATGCTGTATTTCAGGGCAAAAGAGGGTTGGACATTAGGGGTTGGGCTGACAGGCTTTAACATTGGTTCCTATGGGGAAAGGGTAAAGCTGCATTTAACAAGTTTCAGGACCATTAAGTCAACCAAATTGCTTTAATTTTGTATTACGCAACTGTCTCCGGGGAATAAGCATGGAGGCAATTTTGAAAATATTTAATAGTAAACCTTAATGCTGGTATAAACTGAGATGGGCTTATTGTCTCAACTTTGAAATGTTCCCATAATTATGGACAAGTAAAGTGGCAGATTAAGGTTACAAATAAAAGTATTTTTTCTACATATGTATACTCACAGACATTGGGATGAGTTCAGGTTTGGGGTGGGTCAGGGCAACATGGTACACTGGGGGCGGTGTGACTTCAGGTGTTGATGCTCTCCTCTCACATATTTCTAAAGAAAGCAAACATATCTCATTACAAACTATCATCCATTATCCTGTTCTTAGTGACAATTTTCTATTTGCAGTCATAAATCCAATTATTTTTGTCTGAGTTCACTAATGGATGAGGTACAGCAAAAAATTATTGCTAGGTTTTGATCCCCTGCGGTTTGCCTGCCCAGTCACCCTCATCTCATAGATACGATCACCAAAAACTGATCAAGTCAAAATGCGTGTCTGAAAAGTCAGAATTTGTCCCATCATGTTTTTGCCGTGAAAATGACCCCAACTGTCGGTACCACATATAACATCCATCACTCACTCACTCTCACACCAATTATTTTAATTCAAAAGAATATTTTGAGATATCTATGGTAATTAGGATGTCCTTATTTCAAATTTTTATCCTTATTATTCACACACAATTGTTCATGTGATTTTCCACAAAAGAATAGAGGAAATCATGAATGGTAAACTTACTTCTAGCATTCCTGGCTAGTTTGAAGACAGCACAGCCCAGCAAAAAGACTATGCCCATTGGCAAGAACGACAAGATTGAGAAGATAAGCTTGTGTGGTGCTGCTACACTATCGGGTACTGTCAAAGGATGAAGGAACATCATACAAAATGTACAGACCTCATCATCATGTCCATTGTATCATCATCATGTCAATGCTATCACTTAGACACTTTGTACACTAATATCTAAGAAAAAATGTGTTGTAAAATTTGTAAGATGTGGTTCCTTCTTTTTTTTCTTTTTTTTTAGATAAATATGAATTTTAAGATTAAGATTTAAGTATTTGAGATATGTTCCTCAACCAATGTAAAAACTCAATTGCAAAATTAAACAATAAGCTGATGACAGAGGAAAGACATATTACTGGTTTGTAAGCCACATTTTGTGATGTATTGATTAAAGAAGAAACCTAAGATAACAAAAAGGCTCACCTCTGTTGCAGCCAACTACTTGAACCTTTGTCCCATTAACTTGCCTGGTCAGTCCTGTCAATTAAATCAATAACTATGGTTACAGAGTTTATATATTGTTTTAAGCTATATACAATATATAGTTTATATTATATACATTATATACACTATTTGTACTTTTATACACTATATATTATATTAAACATTATACACATTATTTACACCATTTGCACAAGTTACACCATTTATACATTGGTTATATTTTGTACACTATATACACTATGTACATGATATACACGATATACACTATGTACACTATATTTGCTATGTACACTATATTTACTATGTACACTATATACACTATGTACACTATAGGTGCTATGTACACTATATTTACTATGTACACTATATAAACTATGTACACTATATACACTATGTACACTATTTACACTATTTACACTATGTACACTATATACACTATATACACTATTTACACTAGATACACTATATACACTATATAGACTATTTACACTATATACACTATTTACATTGTGTACACTATGTTCACTATATACACTATGTACACTATGTACACTGTGTACACTGTGTACACTGTCACTGTGTACACTGTGTACACTGTGTACACTATGTACACTATGTACATTATATACACTATGTATAGTATTTACACTATTTACACTATATACACTATGTACACTATATACACTATGTACACTATGTACACTATATACACTATGTACATTATATACACTATGTACAGTATTTACACTATATACACTATGTACACTATATACACTATGTACACTATATACACTATATACACTATGTACACTATGTAATATTTTGGGTTCCGAGACCTCAAAATTGTTATTTCCGGGAGCAGGGCGGTGACGTAACCTCTTCCATCACCGTGGTTACGCGGATCCGTTGACATGTGACTATATAAACTCGGAGCGTAACCGTTGAATTTCAGTTGCTCCCACACCACCGACCTGCTCACTTCGTCTAATGTACAGAACCGGCTGGGGAAAGCGGTTACGAGTAGAAAGGCTTCTGCTTACCTGTGAGAGGACGGTTACGAGAATTTGGTACTTAGTTCCGATCAGTTTAGGAGATGGCAGGGTTCAATTTTTGCAGGACTTGCAAATTGCGTCACGCCGCTCCGACGGGTAAAAAATGCAAGGTTGCATTAGCTACGGGTGTGCAATTCAAGGAGCAGCAGGGTACCGCCCATGATGTGTCCTCGATACGTCAAAAGGGAGAAAAGATGTTTGCCGAACAAGGAGCGCGGATTGGCAAGTTGGAGAAGACCGTTACGAGGATGTCGGAGAACATCGAGATCCTCGTCAAGGCTGCGACGGGAAGGGCTGAAGTCAAGACGGCCGGTAAGACGGCTCAACCGTCCACGGATGAAGGATCCTCTTCAGAGTGGGAAGATGTTAAACCAAGACGGCAGAGGAGACGGCGGACGAAGAAGAAAGCAGCGTTACGCAGTTCAAGCTCCTCCGGGTCAGCGGACAGCAGGTCCTCCTCGTCCTCGTCAGATAGCGCTCCCCCTGAAGAAGGTAAAAAACACAAAAAGAAATTTGCCCAGAAAAAGTATTTCGCTAAGGGCGATGAGCCTAAATGTGTAGAAGATATTCTGTTGTTGGGAGTTAAGACGGTAGAGAAATTAATCGTCGAGAAGGCTGACCCATCGCCAGTGGTCAAACATTTAAAAGTCCTAACTGAGAAAGCTACCAAAAAGATGTATACATTTGAAACTTTCAATAAATACGATCGTGCTGTAAGGGAAAGGGCTAACAGGCTGGGGGTATCCCAATTTGCCTCAGTGGATCAAGAGGAGATTTTCTCTCATTTTAGTTTTGAGAATACATTCAAGGCCAGCTCTGGTAAGACATCTTACAGAGAAAACAAAAATCGCCGTAACACCAGTACAGGCGGAGGCGAAAAAATATGTTTCAGATTCAATTCTGAGCAAGGCTGCCAGGGAAAATGTGGAATGTCTCATGTTTGCATTATCTGTGAAAAGGGTGGCCACTCAAAGAAAGAATGTTACCGTAACGGTCCGAAAAAGGACCAGAAATAGGAGGGGGAAACAAAATCTGGCTTGCAAGTCATCGATAGATTGAATCTTCGTAACGGTTTGAACTTATCTAAAATCAATGACGTCACGCCCCGGGGGCCAGCAAGTCAGTCGTGTCGAAGCTGTCCAGACCGTAATGTATCTCCTCCTACGGTGAAAGTACAGCACCGTAATGATTCTACGGTAATCCAGGATGGTCCTGATAGTAATTCCAAGAATGTTAATCGAATGATTTGTGAAGATGCGAATGAAAACGCATCAAAATACGCCTCCGCACACGCCTGCTGTAGTTCGCCTGACCCCGTTTGCGCGGGGAATGCCGGTACGGAAAGCAATGACGTCACGGATATTGAGGCGGAAAGTACACAGGCGGATGCGGAGAATGAGAGTAAAATGCCTTCGTGCAGTAGTCTTTTTCGCGAAAAAAGGTAGGGATTTCGCTAAAATCCATCTTTACAATAGTGATATTCGCGTAGGCGAGATCACCCCGGACAAGCCGGTATGCGATTTATTTGGAAATTCGCTTGAAAAGTATGTTTATGAAGATTATTCAGAAAAAATCTTGTTCACTGTCACTTCTTCCAACGGAAGATTAGTACGAGTTCGTGAAGAATGCGCGCGAGGCATCTGCCGGTGCGAATTCTTTATTGATAATGCATTATCCCAATTAAAACCATGTCGTTTCCAATATGTATTGTCTTTGGGATCCAAAGAATGTAAAGAAAAATATCAATCAATGGTTAACTCTGTATGTGATGGTTTCAAAATTGTAGACGATGGTGCCATAAATTCAAAACTTTTATATGACTGCAATAATTATAAATCCGTGTACGAAGGCTCAAATTTTGACAAAATGGACAAAATAATTCATAATGAATTATCCGAAGGCTACTTAAAAATAGTAGGTAAAAAACCAGACTGCATACACAGTCTGGGAGCAGTCCCAAAACCTGATGGGGGTGTTAGACCAATAACGGATTGTAGTATGCCCAGAAATATATCAGTTAACAATTTTTGTGATGATATAATAGAAGAATTCCAATATAAAAGTGTTGAAAATGTACTTGCAATTTTACAACAGGGAGACTATATGGGCGTAGTGGATATAAAGTCAGCATATCGGGCAGTACCAATTTTCCCAGACCATAGAAAATATATGGGCTTAAGATGGGAGGTAGATGGCCAGGAGGTATATATTGAAGATCAAAGGCTAGCATTTGGATTAAGGCTGGGCCCAATGTATTTTAATCAAATATCAGAGTTTGTTTATGGCATTTTAACAGATATTTATAATTTACAGGTAGTAAATTATTTAGATGATTTTATAGTGGTTGCATCCTCCTATGAGGAAGCAGAAAGTGCCCAAAGAATGGTAATACAGACACTGAGATACTTAGGCTTCTATATATCATGGGGTAAGGTGACTCCTCCTTCTCAAGTATGTAGGTATCTGGGTTTAGATATAGACTCTCTGGAAATGGAGCTGAGACTTCCAGCTGATAAGCTGGAAAAACTAAAATGTTTATTGGATAAATACTCTGAAAAGGCAACAATTGCAAGAAAGGAATTAGAGAGTCTGGGAGGTCTTTTGTCACACTGCGCACATGTAGTTTCTGGGGGAAACGTATATTGCAGGAGAATATTTAACCTTTACAAAGTCCTCTTAAATAATGATTTAAAGGCTATTAAAATAGGACAGGCTGCCAGGGACGACCTAAGGTGGTGGAGAAATTTCTGCGAAAATTTCAATGGTCGGAGAAAAATAGTTTACAATGAGTATCCACTTCCTCTAGTGTCTGATTCTTCTCTCAAAGGCTATGCCATATACAAGGGCCAGGACTGGATTGCAGGTTACTGGAATGAGCCTCTAGATCTAGATAGTGGAGAATGCCAACATATTATGGGCCCCCCTACATGTGATTTCTATGATAATACTAATATAAATTAACTTGAACTATGGCCTATTTTAGTAGGTTTAAAATGTTGGTTGGATGACCTAAAGGGTCACAGGGTAAATGTTTTTACGGACAACACACAGGTTTACTATATGATCAGAAAGGGGGTCAGCTCAAACCTTACCTGTATGGCCTGGCTGAGAGAGATTTTTTGGATCTGTAAATTTTTTAAAATTCATCTTGTTCCACACTACATTAATACCAAAAACAACCTGGTAGCTGATACCCTATCCAGACTCCTGTATGTTAAATCAGAGGGAGAGGCAAGAAAGTGCCTAGAAGGTTCAAATTTGTGTTGTATTAATACAATTTTTGAATTTTGCAGAGAAAGAGGCCTTAAAAATGAAGGCAAAAGTGCTGAGGAGAGCCGCCGTGTCGAGTAACACTTTAAAATTGAGGAGGAAACAGTGGGCTTGCTACAAGAAGGTCTGTAAAAAATTCAATTGGCCTATTTATAAAATTAATTCAAGGCAAGCCTGCCAGTATGTAACTTTTCTTTCATCTAAAATGAAATCCTCTTCAATTATTAACTATTATCAGGCAGTTATCTTCTTTCATAATGTCAAAGGCCTTCCTGTTCCGGATTGGTCTAATAAGCACTTAAAAATGACAATAAAGGGTATAAAAAATACTGAAAATGTAAAATTGGACGTGAAGGACCCAATTACAAGTTCACATTTAGAGTCGATGTACAGGAAGGTAAGATTTAATTCAGAAAAATGGGTGTTAGTCTGGATAGTAATTATCTTCTTGTTTAACACACTTTTGAGAGTGGGCCATGCTGTAAAATCCACTCACATGTTATTGAGAGAACATGTAAAATTTAATAAATGGGGGATGGTTGTCAAGGTGATATCCTCAAAGACTACTAAAGATGTACCTCATACTATTCCAGTAAACAGGAGTAGTAACAAGGCTTTGTGCCCAGTATATTGGTTAGAGTTCTTGTATAAGACCTATCCAGAGAAGGGGAGTTCTCCTCTTTTCTCAACAAAAAATGTGTGTTACCTAACTTATTCAGAGTTCAATATGTTATTTAAAGGACTCTTAATTAAAGCAAAAATTAAGGGTAATTTTTCTACCCATTCTCTAAGGAGGGGTGGCACCACACACTTATATAACTCAGGTGCTCCTATAACTTTTATTAAGGAGCGAGGTAACTGGGCCTCAGATTGTATTTATAAATACATTAAACCTTCAGTAAGTGAGAAGCTTAAGGCTAAACAACAAAAATTATACTCACTACGTTAGGTGTTTAGTTTGGAGGGTTGGGATTAATAAATATTTATCATATTTATATATGTCCAAACTAATCACTTGTTACTTGTTATTCCTATTATTGCTTGTTATATTTAATTACGACCTTTATCCGGTAAATGTAATATTTTGGGTTCCGAGACCTCAAAATTGTTATTTCCGGGAGCAGGGCGGTGACGTAACCTCTTCCATCACCGTGGTTACGCGGATCCGTTGACATGTGACTATATAAACTCGGAGCGTAACCGTTGAATTTCAGTTGCTCCCACACCACCGACCTGCTCACTTCGTCTAATTTTAAATTTTAGCTTATTGTAATAGGAGGATTAATAAATATTTATCATATTTATATATGTCCAAACTAATCACTTGTTACTTGTTATTCCTATTATTGCTTGTTATATTTAATTACGACCTTTATCCGGTAAATATACACTATGTACACTATGTACACTATTTAAACTATGTACACTATATACAATATATACATTATATACACTATGTTCACTATATACAATATGTACACTATGTACACTATATACAATATATACAATATCTACAATATCTACAACATTTACACTATACACAATATATGCAATATATACAGTATGCAATATGTGCATTATATACATCATGTGCACTATATACACCATATACACCATATACACTTTGTTCTAGTATATACACTATGTACACTTCATACATACTTATATACAATTGCATTCTTTTACACCATTAGTGCTATAAATGTACAGTGGTTGATTAGTTATTCCAAAAACTAGGTGCATATTTGATGTAAGTTGTTACTTTTCTATATCCTGTTTCATTAGTTAATTAGTTTTGTTTGCATTCTAATCTTGGCCCAGTTCTTGTTCATGCAAGATTTAGAACTATTTTCAGGATTTTGAAGTACTCTTAACAGACTTCCTGTTTCCCTTTATTATGAACTGGTACTGACTCATACTGCCAAAATGCGGTCAAGAACCTGGAGAAAATAATAGAAATTTGGCTCTTAAAAGATGATATTATACACAGAAACAAAAAATAAAGTGATAGTAAATACGATTTCAAAGATTTTTATGAAACAATGTTATCTAGTATTATTCAGCTCTGCTGATGTTGAATGTTTCCATAGTGATCCTCCTGGAACACTTTTGTAGTTTTAGCATACTTGCTAAAACACGTGTACAGATCCCAGATTTACATTTATGATATTTGTTGCTGGTACAAAATCCCATGATATGATTAGCAAAGTGTTGGTAAATTTTATCCACCATTGCAGCAATATAAATGTACAGGCCTATACTTTGCCAAAATCATATTTCTAATTCCATTCAGTAAGTAGGTAAAAAAAAACAATTAAGACCAATCATCGAATTTGCACAGCAAGATAAACTAAGGCATAACTATTCTATTGAAATATGAGACCAACATTTTGATCCTGATTAAGCACCGATTTAGCACCGATCAGTTGACCTATGCCCAATAGGCAAATTTGACTAAGTCAACCTACTGATTGATGCTAAAGCCCCATACCCACCAGGCAATTTTACATGGTCAGCCGACTAATCGGCAAGAAAATTAGCCGATTTTGAGGTTAGAATCGGCCTATTTCATCGCCGACTCAGATCAAGCATGTACATTTCAATATACTGTACTAACAGCCAATCATTAGAGTTGGCTGATTCTCCAAGTTGCCGGTTGCTGGTCGCCAGTAAAATTGCTTAGTGGGTATGGCCCTTTACATCAGCCGATTCTAGATCTATTAAACCATTCAGCTGATGTTAACACAGATTTATATTAAACAAGTACATTTCAATGTACATACTGGTTAGAGAACTGAATCGATAGACAAAATTATCGATTCCTCTCATAGTGATTGCCCGGTTTGTGCACCAATTTAGCCTAGTCAGTGTGGGGCTTGTATCAATCCCCATTCACCCTGGTAGATGTGGGTTGTCGTAGGTCTGTGAAAGTTGGAAACATTGGATTATCACAGCCCTCTGTGACCTAGTTCCTTGCAAAATTATTCAACATGTTGAATATTTTCATAGAGAACCTGTGCAATTATGGATGAGATTGCTTGCAAAAATGGTTGCAAAGGACCTTCATTCCCAGTGTGAATGTTTTGCATTCAATTTTGCTGGCTTACAATCATTTTGTCATATCTTTTATTATTTACGAATGTGTGATATATATTTTTGCTGGTCTCTATGACAGGACCGTAGACAAGGGCGAATGGGACTTTAACAGACTGCTGAGGATATATAGAGACTGGAAAGCCAGGGGTAAACCTGTGTTGCACTTCAGGCCTGCCACCTAGGTGCTGGTTGGATTGGATTTGGATGACCATTATGTCCATGGTAAAAATAGCCAGTGTGGTGCCACTTGCTATTCTACAATTACATTGGTAATGACCAGACCTTGGTCATAGTTGATCCAACCAGCCACTAGGGGAATGAGCACATAGGCCGAAAGAGAAGCTTTCCAGTCTCTATATATCCTATATATACATACAAGGTCTCTGCTTTAACCGAATGCTGCTTACCCTGCTTACAGTGCTGGCCATGGGCATCCACACCGACAGGGACGAGGATCAGGACCAGTATAAGGACCACCGCGGGCTGCACCGACATGATGGGACTTCACTATAGGACACTGCAAATAAAGCCAAACAATTTGTACTGAAGGGTTACAGAACACATGGAAATGTTAAGGGAAAGTGCCAATAATTTTCATTAGTCATTTTGTGAACCTTTTCATGTTCATATGGGTGAATGAATGTGTGACTTGGGGAGTGAAGCCCCATACCCACTAGGTGAATCTACCAAGTTGGCCAACAGATCAGTGCAAACGTCAGCCAATTATACCAGGATAATCGGCCAACTTTTGCACCAAATCAGAATCACCGATTATTATGCTATATCAAAATGTGCATGTTTGATGTGAATTGGTGCTAAAATTGGCTGATTCTCCGGGTAAAATTGGCTGATTTTAGCTACGATCAGTTGACCGACCATAATCCTAATGCCTAGTGGGTAAGGGGCTTAAGGTAGTGCCTCATATACCACATTCAATAGTTGTAATAACTGTGAAAACCAAGGGAAACTTTAAAAACTTTGGGGGAAAAAAGATGTCATCTTTGTACTTGAATTGATTTACTGATGCTATCGTGCTACTTTCATGAAATTATTGCGACATTTTCTCAACACTTTCGTGGCAAGATTTGTTACTGTAAATATGTGTTGGTAATGCTGTCTACCAATAGCAAATCAAGACACTTTAACCAATATGACTATTTGGCAAATGCTTTTGATGATACCCGTTAAAATATAACAGTGTTTGCAGTAAAATTTCGGTCAGGAATTGGAAATGACACTCTAGGACACGTTCACTTGCACAGGAAAACAATATCTAAAGCCGGATCCCCACTTGGGTGACTTACAACAGTGGTTAGTTGATATTAGTAGCTTTTAGCAGCAACCAAGGATGTAATATTGGTCAATGTGACTAACTATAGTCACCTGGTGACTAAACAATTAATTGCCAGGTTGGGACGCTCTTGCTACAAATCTGCCGACAATTAGAGGTTACATTGGTCCCCCAGACCAACAATAAACTGCACTAATCACTGACAACTTGGGGGAAATATCAAATATGTCAAATATTTTGCCAGTAAACCACAGCGACTAATTGTTTAGTCACCAGACATCATGACAAAACTGTTTAATATTTTTTGCCAGGCGACTCACCATGTTAGTCGCGGCCAATTTTTGTAATCTAGTCACTCAAGTGCGGATCATGATCTAGTCACTCAAGTGGGGACATCGTTGACTGCCCATGATGTCAATGTTCTGACTAGTCGGGTGTTGAGCGGTGACTGACCTGTTAGTAGGAGAGTCTATACAGAGACATACATGCCTGACGGACCACAGGACATGGTGATTGAGTGGGGATGTCCTGACATGGGGGACCACGCTTCACCTGGATCGTTTAAGGATGGAAACTACTTCCTAAGAATTGTTTAAGGATAGAAACTACTTGCTACAAACTGTTTAGGGACGACCCTTGATGCGGCTTAACTATGTTATAAATTGGTAAGCCTTTAACAAAAAGTAATTAACAAAATTGAATTTGTGTAACAATTTCCCTATATTCAATAGCTTGTTCCAATCAATAATTATTACTTTTCTTTTTCATTAAGTGTGTTATACTGTGGTTCAATGTAAGACACGTATTACAATAACATCTTTAGAACTTCTATGTTAGACATCGGCCAGTCCGGGTGCATTCTACCTAAAAACTTACCATTCAACTTTAAGAGGAGTTGAACTGGAATGTCAAAACGGGAGGTCACTGAACCTTCCTCAATGAACTTCCTTGAACCAGATTGTCCCGTTAACGTTTCCCCGTATGGAGGGTCAATAAACGCTAGGAAATCGGTCACCATGGTAACAAGGGGTGTACCTAGTCCTTAACTCTGAGTTCCAGGTAAATCTCAAAGGGACCCATATAATTGACAAAATTGTCAAAACTCAGATAAGTATTATGTTAGATGAGTCTAGTTAAGGTCAGTGGTAAAGTATTAGCTTGAAAACTAGCTCAAACCAAAGTAGAATTCCACTAGAGATCGATTTAGATTTGTTCATTTCTGCAGGTCTACATTAATTGAGTTAAGCAAGTAAAACATGTCTTTGATTATTTCCTATCATATTTCATGGTTTAGATTTTAACATGGGCCGTAAATAGACTGAAGGAATGGATCCCCAAGATCATTTAAGTTTTGTTGAATTCATGGGTTTTGGGTCCCTTTAAGGGGTTCCATGCAAAACCTTTGAAGAATTTTGAGAAATCTGAGGAGTTTTCAGACACCTCTTGTAATGGTTTAGGGTGCCAGGATTGGTGTGTTATGTTCAATGGACGCTAACGGAGACAGATTGCTTCAGAATGAAAAGTGAAAGCCTTTAGTTTTGAAAAATATGTAAACAAAGTTCGGCCGATAGTCAATTAACGATGAAATTAACTGAAATATGTAATGAATAGATTTTGTGAAAGGTTAAAAACCCCACTCCTGACGCAAAGGAAAGACGAAAGATATTCACGTCTTAATTAACCTGGATTTCTGGCTCAGGCTCAGTTTGACGTCACTAAAACAAATTGTGTGTAGTGTTTTAAAGTTCCAAGCATTGACCTAGCAGGAAGAAAAGTAGTTTTTCATCTTTGGCTTATCAACAGTTATTTTATTGGTAAGAAGAGCGATAAAGTCTTTCTATGTATTAATAGAAATGTGTGAATAAGAAGTAACTTGATGCAACTGAAAATAACCTGCCCAATTTCCGTGTAACAGTTATGTTTTATAACAAATAATGTTACAATTATAACATAATAGTTAAGTAAAGTGGAGACCCTACGGTAACAAATGTTATTATAACATTATCATAATGTGAAGAACATTACAGTAATGTCACAATAATGTTACAGTGCAACATTGTAATGTTAGGTTCTAAAGACGTTTTTGGATGCCATCAAAATAATGTAACAAGAGCCAAAGCAGGACTAAACAGAATGTTGCTGTAGCGTTATAATAACATCATAGTCTTGCTCGGGTGCCTATTCATAAGGGTTGAAAAGACCTACTTATATAATTATAATTACACTTTCTCGTGGGTCATTATCTGTGTGTAATTATTAAAGGCACGTGTTTTGGAATGTGCTTTTCTAGATTCAATCATATCTCACATGTCATAGCATGTGCTTCATTCCTTTCAATTGACAAAAAATGTTAAGGCAAAAGTACCATATTTTAACGCGTGACGTATGTTGATGAAAACCTGGTGCTATATTTATCTTCTAATAGTTTTTGGTTCTTTCTTTTCTTTTCTCTTTTGACATCCCGCACAAATGATTGAGATATTTATTAGGCAAATGTTTCCCGTGGCTGTTGGCAGTTTCAAAAGGAAGTACCAATTATGCAATAAAGATTGGATATATTTTGATGGTGCTGACAAAACTCACTGAAATTTTATTAAAAGGACACTTTCAAATCTGGCATTTACGACATGGTCCTTGAAAGGAGACTCAGAACACGCGTTCATACGGTGACCTTGTTGCTTGTTTTTTGTTTTAAAGATAATTACATTTTTAAAGAGCCTTAGATATGTGTTTACCACTCGTTACCTTTTAATTTAGTAAACAGTGCTACGTTCTATTTTTATGGCGAAAGCCTAATAGTCTTTTTAGCATGGAAATTAGGAGCTAATCTTATAAACTAGGAATAGCCAGATGTGGAGTATACCAAATAAGGAAATTCTATTATGTAAATCAACCAATCTTTTCGACACCTAAAACTGTAACTGAGAAGTTTTGTGACATAAACCAAACTTGAGTGTACCGGAGACTGAAAGTATGTTTGAAAAGACAACTCCAATGAAACTGTTTAAAAGAAATTAAAAATCCAATGGTAAAATAACACAGGATACCCCAGCCAACTTGTGACATAGCGGTAACGTTCTGTGACATTGTAATAACTTTCTGTGACGCTACAACAACGTTTTTCAACGTCATAACGTTTGCTTGAACCTTTCATTGATAATCCTATGAAATTGACAGTCAATCAGTTGAGGATATTAAGTCAAGTTAGTCAACTTTAGAATAGTTAGCCTCAAATACTAGTAAGTTAGACAAGATAACTAATGATCACGTGAAAATTCAGAAGTGGCCATACAAAGGAAAGCAGACACCCACAAGTTGGTGCAATTGACCTAAACTTTTTTTTATACATTTCCCCAGGAATTTCCTAATTTTCCAAAGGAAATATATAAGAGAGCTAACACTGTTCAAAAATTTACTATTTTTCTGATTAATGTATAAGATTTTATGTGTTTTGAATTGTACAAAGAGAACGTCAAAAGATGAGTACTATTCAACCCACATTCGTGTACTGCGATTGTACGTGGGAGTAATTGAAAGAATGGCCATGCCGATATTACCGACCTAAATACAAACTTTTTTTTAAAAAAATTGAGTTAAACCCCTCAGGTACATGTTAGACAGGTGTAAAGTAGTTACCTTGGTGATCCAGCTGGAGGAGGTACTGTGACAGTCATGTACACCTGTGTGACGTGAGGCTATATAAGAGGTGGGGAGGACCACTGGTCCGGAGAAAGGGGCTCACCTGTCTATAGAGCGCCGACTGTAAACCACTGAAACAGAGTGACGTCAACTAGTGAATACACACACAAACACACAAATTGCCGTCTCAGGAGGAAGGACCTTACTTTAACAACACACATAAATACATGTATACGCATTCAATTAAGCCCTTTGCCTGCTAAAGGGCCATACCCACTGGGCGATTATCCCTGAGTCAGCTGACAGATCGCGGTTAAAATCGGCATTTTCTGACCTTAGAATCAGCCAATTTTACAGGCGATTCAAATCAAACCAGCACATTCGAATACACTGTACGTATAATCGTTGGGCGATGGCATATGAAGCAAGTTTGATATCTTACTGGTGATTTTATCAGTGACTTTACTGGTGATCCCATTGCCCATCGCTGGTCATTCAAAATCTGCTTGAGTAACTGAGATGACTTCCCCCGATAGAGCCACTCCCCATTAAAACAGGTTGGTTACGCAATGTTAACTGATACACACATGGGGGATGTACTTGTTGGACATCATAACTGTACTTCAAGTGTATGTGAATTGAGCTAGTTATATTCAAAGTCTTTATGCCAATAATAAACCTCTATCTATATCACACCCTCTCATTGTTTTATCTGGGTAAGTGGTAGTCTTGCACAGTTTTACGGGCGGTACTAAGCCCATTGGTGGAAACTCCCCTGGCCTTAGAATGAAATCACATCTAAAGTACACCAGATCTAAGACCATCATAACTATAAACAATATGTGAGTAAATCCAATAGTAAAATGCTATTTAGTTAAGCATCTAACATAAGACGCCGCATACTTTTAGCCTTGCTCCCTTTTCTGGATGGTTGACATTGATGGTCATCGAAACGTAACGGGCACATATTCCAAGTAATAAAGTTAATGGTGTTTACATGTGACTGGACTGTACCTAAACTTATCATCAGTGTCACAAAAGGACGGCTCGATATTGTCCAACCTTATCTCAATATTACTTAAAGGGAGTCAAAAGCAATGTTGTGTCCAAATATGACAAAATCTTCCAAACTCAAATGACTATGAAAATATATTCTAAGAGTCTTTTTTTAGCCACTGCTACAGTATAAATCATGATAACTAATAGTTCAATAGTTAATAGAATTTTGAAAATGTTGTCCCTTCATTGCTTTTGCCTCCCTTTAATGTGTATATCGATTATTAATGAGAACATAGGAATGACTAGTTCTGTAAGTGATGTATTATGTCCAGCTCTGTGCAACCCTCAACCCCATCTTTTCACCTAGAGTTTATTGACACTTGGGGGCAGTGAACCATGAACGCCCCCTGTTTGGGTTATAAATCATGAAGATTCATGTTATTATATCCACACGGGTACCCTCCCTCTCTGCAACGTGCTTCGTGCACTCGGTACAATGTTGGTGTAGTTACATAAACATTATATACAGGGGTGGGTACAGGATTTTGTAAAAGGGGGGGAGGGGTCCACTTATAGGTTGAGAACTAAAACAGTGTGCATTTACACACACACGTGCGCGCAACTTTTTTTGTCTTTGGCAAGTTTCAGTCCCGCCCAAAAGGGCAGGGTCAGGACCCCCAGGACCCCCCTCAGGGATCCACCTCTGATATACATACATATATATGTCAATGTCATGGCTATTAGAGTGTTTTCATAAATCAGAATGATATTGACAGTAATGAGTTAAATACATACATTGTAAGTACCAAGCCCCAGAAGGGAGCGGTTCGTAGGAAACCAGAAGTTCCAACTAACAGTTACTTGTGTAACTTAATTTCTATAATCAAAGTCTTCTGACCTAGATTTCAGAAGTATAATGGGTACTAGAAACCATCAACCCCCACTTGGGTGTGGCGGTGGCCCGGCCAGCTTGTGACATAACAGAAACGGTCTGCAACCATATGCATACTGTTTTAGTCAGTTTGAAAATTACTTAAATGGCACGTAATAATTACGTTATTGATGGTGAGGTTGAAATCTCAACAAATCAAAATGTTTTGGTGAGGTCAGGACAAAACCAAAAAAGATTGTTATAAGAACATTGTGTTGGGGTTGGAGAATGTAACCAGAATATTGTACTAATGTCACAGTGCAATGCCACGGCAGTATGTTGCAGCAACGTAATTGGGAGTCATCAAAAGAATGTACCAAGAACCAAATACAGAACCAACCAGAACGTTGCTTCAACGTTATGATAACTTTGCATCCTTGACTGGGGTATACAGGAGTCTGTTATCACCCTATAATTGGTCCTCCCTGTCCCTCAAGGTGGTTTTACACTACAAGACATGATCTGTGATATGACGATGTTGTAGAGAAATCGCACATATTCGAAATAGAATTCTTTATTTCACCAATGTAACATACTCCAAATTACTATAAGAAATATATATGCTAAAACCATCATATCGCTAAGATATTGCAGCCTAAAGCCCCAGACCCACTAGCTGACTTTGACAAAAGTTGGCTGACTCATCAGCGCAATAATCGTCTGACTCTACTCTAAAGGCCATGACACATATACCAACCCGACCCGACGGTTGAGTCGCGTCGGGCTGAGTTGGTGTATGTGTCATGGGACTACAACTCGATGGTCGGCAATTCTACCGACGGATCCGTCGGGTTGGTAATCATGAGATGTTGAAGATGAACAACTCAACTGTCGGGTCTGTGAGACTAGTTTCTTCTATGATAATTTTCAAATATATATTAAACTAAAAACATGTTTTATATTTAGATAGATCATAAAATAAGCTTTTAGGTGGTATATTTTATGTTACTGCCCGACCACTATTTCTATCAATAGATTGTATATATTTATACAATGGACCCATTTTCTCAAACGATAACATATGCTAATATTCCCAGAAAAAGCTGACATAACATGTATGTCAATGTCCCAACTCAAATATCAGTTATCCTGATTAATGTTGTATAGAAAGATATCATAATACTCAGACCAGCTGGTCATTGTATGTGACACCCCCCTTGAAATACCTTACAACTGGATAGTCTCCAACGATCGGGTTGTAATGACTCCCGACGATCGAGTTGGTATATGTGTCCGGGCCTTAAGAGTCAGCCGATTTTTGCACCAACATATTTCAAACACATGTATACATATTTCAATACATTATATTGACTGGTGATCTGAATCGGCACTAAAATCGGCTGATTCTACCCTTAGAATCAGCCGGTTTTAGTACAGATTAGACGGCTGATTGTGTTAAAGTCGCCTAGTGGGTTTGGGGCTTTAGTCGTGTAGTGTAATGGGGTCTTCACATGATGGTGCCTTCAGTCATGGGCACAAGGTGTGACCTCCTCTGGGGCAGATCGTAGAGAGAAAGGAGTATTTATCATACCCTAGGGTGATATAGCCTCAGTATGTAAGAGTTTAATGTATCACTGATACAGGCAGGGTGATAACCAAGGTGTTATCACCCTGTAGGGTGTGCAGGAAAGTAGTTCTGGCAGAGAAAATAGTTCAGTTTGTTAAGTTAGTCTAATATGCCTCCTTTGCCGCAGTACTATAAGCTTTAGAATTTCACTTCAAACTAATTATGTGTATGATAAATCCATGACCAACCAGTGAGGAGGTACAAGGTGGTTAATAACACACCTCCCACCTCCACCCTGGCTGATTAGACATATATATACCACTGATAATCTCAATGTTAAAATGTAAGTCATGGGGGTCTCACTTTCCTCGTCTTTATAATTAAAGAGCCATACCCACTTGGTGATTATACTTTAGTCGGCCGACAGATTGACACTGAAATCAGCCAATTCTGCCCTGAGAATCAGCTGATATAAGCGCCGATTCAGATCAAACATGCACATTTCAATATACTGTACTGACAGATGATCATAGGGATCGACCGATTTATCCAAGTCGCCTCTCATCTGTCGCCGGTAAAATCGCCTAGTGGGTATGGGGCTTAAGGCAAAATTCACTGTCTAATGTCAAACAGGCTTAGCCATGGTTGGCCATGCATGACTCACCATTCAAGTTTTCTGAGTAAGTTTTGAAGACTAGTCTGTAAAGCTATTCCTCACAACGAAGTCCTCGTGGTTTATTCACAAAAAGATAATTAGGTTGCCTTGACTATGTTTGGTTTTGAGGAATAGCTTTAGAAGCTGAGCATATACTATCTGGCATTTTATAAGCTTATTCGAATATGCAGTTTACAGTCTGGCCTACAGAGTTGAGAGGACTTATAATTACTCTCTCTAGTATTTGTGAATTTGAATGAGATGTGCTGGTTCTGAAAAATATCAGAACACTTTTCTCATCTTAAAAATGTTCATTTTTTTCATAAATTGTATTTTCAAAATGTGCATTGAAAATCTTGGGCAGCCTGCCATATAATATATTTCTTTGATTTAATTAAGTATACCACTCCCAACTTATCGCACTTTGTTTTACTATACGCCTTCAGGCAGATACTCATCTGAAAGAAAAACATAATTCGTTTAAGATTATTTTATTCATAATTGAATATACAAGTAAGTATTGGAAACATTTCGTATCTAACTATTCTTACAATATGCAACTTTACCCATGAACCTTTACAGTTCCCAACCTTGCCTACCTTTTGGGACTTTTGGTAACTGGGTCAATTCACTTCATATGGTTAACTGTAAGAAAAATCCAAAAACATGTTTCAAATTTAATCCACCAGGGTGGTACCACTTTATCAAAAAAGATAACTTTCGCCAAAGTGACCCAGGGGTAAAGGCGGTAGGCATTTATGGTCGCTCCTTTTAGGTACGCAAGGAACTTGTTGTTTTAGTTTGATAACAACAAGTTGGTATCCCCTACCAGAAGCAATCTATGGAAAACCTATATTAAAAAGCAAATATGTATTGTATTACTACAGTTTGTCCTGGGGTTGGCCATTAAGACTAACATTTGGAATGGTTTGAGAAAATTGCAGTGTACATGAGAAGATAAAATTCAAATTCCATAATGGTTATCTACAATTCATCTCTAATACATATTCTGTATTTGCTATGTACTAGAAAGATAGATATATGCACTCAATGTTTAACGCAGGATGGATTATCTCGCCGATTCGTTCAGTGTCTTTTCCCTCTTGTTTGGCCACTTTCCAATGGTCATGTGATCACGTAGACTGTAATTTTCCTTAACTTGGCAGTGCTTGAGACCAACATCTTAGTCCTAGATGTACATTCAGTGTAAGAAGCTAATCTAGAATTGACTGATTGATTTAGTCCCTACTATCCAACTTTCAGTTTCATTTGATAATTATTATAAAGGAGTGGGGTGCGAGGGTTCTAGTTCCCATAAGCCATAATTTGTGGGCTGTTATGTCATTACATTTCAGGCGAGCTTTATATTTTGGCAAGGTGAGGTAAGGTAATTAGTACAATAATTACGGTATGAGTGTTAATGTAGGGTTGGTTTACTCCCAGGTGAAGTGTATTCAGGTAACCATACAAGCAGCTGGTGAGATCTTCCTCAGTATAATAAAGTTTTATGAACAGGACTATAGCCAGAGGGGGTTTGTGGGGTTCGTACGAATCCCCCCTCAGACGAACCCTCCTCTAAAATATGACCCTATGGTCCCTAGAAATAAAAAGAAAATATGTAGTGTAGGCCTCTTGGTCAAAAATAGCCCCCCCCCCCCTTCCTAAAATAAAGCTATTAGTCAAAAAACGCCCCCCACCCCCTCTGAAAAAAGCTGGCTACAGGCCTGATGAAGTTAATGATCTCAGTCGATAAAAAGGATGGAAACACCTGATCACATACTGAATACACACTGATCCCCCCTTTTTGGGTAAAACTTAAACTTTCCAAAGAGAAAAAACGTTGTGTGCATGCACACAAATGCACGACATTTTAGTATTTAACCTATATGTGGACACCCCCCCCCCCCCCACCAAATTTCCCAAATCCTGTATCCACCCCTGCAACCAGATCTGAAACAAGTTGCGCTACCAATGAGCTTGTCCAATGTTCTATTTCTTTCTTGACCCTGGCGCATTTAGGCAAATCTGATCGTCCGAGCCCCAGTGTTAGTAGCACCACGATATATGACAAATTATACCAGTTTTAGAATTATAGACGGATACCTAGACCCCAACACGTATAGCCTGGGACTGTTAGACTCCATACATCCCTGTACAATGGTTCAGGACTATTATGTTAGTAGAGCACAACAGGAATGACAAGGGTTTACAACCTTAACCGGAATAAATGGAAAAAAACTTAGTGTCATTTATGTCGAGTCTGTCAAGTTTTTTTCCGAGAGAGATAATCGTATTAGAAATTATTTGGGTCGGAACGGACCAGAATCCACATGTCTTAGAATGTAGTCCACAGAATTACCATGGTTACCTTCTGGGACGCCAGGTGGTAGCACGTTGTGGATGGTTCAGTTAAAGTCCACCAGGGGGTGGGCTGGTCGGAGAACGGGGATAACAAGATTCTGCAGCTGTAGGTTTGTTAACTGTACTGGTAAGGGATTCAGGTTTCTGAAAAGGTGGGAACACGCTATTAAAAAGGAGGAGGGGGGGGGGAGGGTCACACCCTCTTTTCTCCATAATTTTACATTACAATCTAAATTTAGCAGAAAAAAGAGAGGGCCGCCCCCGCGCTGCCATTCTGCACTTATATAGATCAATCCTGACCCTCAACGGTTGAAACATGCTGATTGATGAATATACTCTCCAATAAAAACAACGTCCAACAAATGACTGGAGTCGGGTTTGGCGTGATAGAACTTTATCTTAAATAGATGAAGCTTAAGCAGAATGCCAAGACCCAGTTGTGTCAGTTGTGAAATATCCTTTCTGTGTGTGTATATAATTATGTTCCTTTTCTCTTTTGCAATTGGCAATTTATGTTTTCAACTGCAAAATCTATGGCGTGATCATAACCTTTTGTTTTTATGATAGGGTTGGAGTCTCCGACACCACATGTACGAAGGGCCTCAGTGGCTAAATCGTGTTTCTAATATGTGTGTACACCGTGGACCATATGCGTTAATATGAATTGCCCTGTGTGAGAAAAATACATTTTAGAGCTATTGTTTTTAATTGCCAAGAATCTATCAATTCTCCCTATACCACGGATAGCTCATTTTCACTATTTTAAGCATCTGCAAGTTAATTTGTTCTAATTCTGTCGAGAACAACATAGGGAAATATTTAGAAAATATACCAATACTTGCTCTAAAACTATTATGTAAAGAGAAAATGTTCAAACCAACTTAAAAATGATAAATATACACGGATACAAAATAAAAAGGTAGTTGATATTGATATCTATCATGATTAACCACAAATAACGCCATGATCATTGAAAATGTCTATACTTAAGCCTTGTGGTTTGTCAACATATTACCCAGGGTGCACCGTGATCTAGGCTAGCCTGCAGCTGCAGGTAAGCATGAAGAAATACGCCATCCGTGGTAGGGAGAATTTGATTCTTATATGCAACAACGTTAATACAAATTCCCCTCAACTGTTCTTTATGCATACCATATCATGACCATCTCTGACTAAAGTAAGGATAAACACCAATGGTTTGGGCGTAAATAAGGTGGCTCAAGATCTGTTTTATTTCAATCACAAGATTTGTCTCTGATGGTAAAACTGAGTAGAAACTACCATTTAATACACGACAAATAGCTATATCTATCAGTACAACTTGTATAGGCCTAGAACTGGTTAGAACAAGGGATGTGTAGGTAGTTTGTGAACATGAAAATCATAATATTCAAATTCAACTTTTGAACGTTGATATCTCAAATAATGATTAGCCTAAGCCTTTAAAGCTTTTGGCAGATCTTCTTGGTGATCAACCTTCACGGGCCCTCCCATCTAAATCGGTCCCTGGTCTAAAACGTCTTTTACTCAAAACCCCCACACCCCTAGTTCCTCACCTGCCCGGTGGCGGCGCTGCGGTGGTGGTGGCGGGTTCAGGTACCAGGTGAAGGCGGTCAGACCGGGCCCGGCGTCCACAGGGGGTAGAGGGAGGTGAGCCTTTACTACACACCTGGACACACCTGAGACGCTATACCCTGGAGGAGGAGACCACCCTAGGATAAACCTGTAGGACACACCTGTAACCCTGAACATAGCGTTCACCTGGCCCACCTGGAGAAGGCCTGGTACAGCAGGTGACTGGAGGGGATCAGACGGAGAGTGTCAGGTGAGGGGAGACGGTCCCAGGAGGCCGGGTCTGACGGGACCCACCCCGACACAGGCCGGGAGACTGGAGACCGACTCGGGCCGGGAACGGGGTGACGGGACGGAGGGCTGCAGGACCCGGGGAAAAAACAGAGAGGACCGGTCGTGGAATAGGATTTTAAGTGTGGATTTTATAGGATTTTAAGTGTGTTTTCTGTCATCACGAACAAGCCTGGATATTAAGTGGCCATTAATTGAGTGAGTTTACATCGATGTCAATACACCAACAGGAGAAGGGAGTGGATTCCCCTCAATTGAATGTCTGTGTTCAATGGTTGCTGATGTTATCACATTCAATTGTTGAAGTGATTCATCCAGTGTGTCCCTGGGAATATTGTGCACGGAGTTATACATCACATTGATAACATCCCGATTGATTGAACGACCTTCATCACCTGCTCCCCGACCCTCCCCGTTATCACAGAGAGGGGGTAGGACTTTACCTGGATCTGTGGTCAGCGAGCCGTGACGGTAATAACACCACGTGTAAGTCACCCGGAGATCAGGGACCACTGTACACCCACCTGAGGGGGACCAAGGACACAACGGTAGGGGTCTGGGAGTAGATGGTATCAGCCACTATGATCATAACTCAAATTGCATAAATTATTGTCTTGGGGTATAATGTTGACTGTATTGACAATGACTCTATAACATATTATGCTATAGAGAGTAATCTTGATCTGGGGGATGTACTTCTTATTGTACTTTGATGAATGGTTGTATAGCAATATTTAGATCAGGGGCGAATCCAGAGATTTTCAAAGGTGGGGGGGGGGGGGGAATCTGCTGGATCCTCAAGGTCCGAGAATTTTTCATTTGGTCCAAAATAGGGCCCCCCTCAAAATCCGCCAATGTGGATAACCATCTTATGTATCTTCATGGGGATGAACTACCTGTAAAACGTCCATAACTCTACAGATAAGTTATTGCATCAATATTCCGTATGTGTGTGCACATTCAATTAAATGAAGTGAAAAACTAGCCAGCTCTAACCGCTGAGGCGTTTTGGCAATTCCAATAATAAGTATTCTAAATCCGTTTGTATAGTGGTTCGGAATACCACTTACCTAGAGATAACAGCTGGGGACCGTCCCCTCACACTCATGATCAGGTCACCCTTTCCCCGCGCACCCCACCTTCACCTGTAAACCCCCCCCCCCTCCACCCGTCTAGCCCCCCCCCCCCCTTTACAGTGAGAAAGCCCAACCCTGATTGGGGTCTATTTTCACATTCAGCGTCCGAAATTAATGTTTTATTCTAACCCACCCTACCCCCAACCCCTTCTTCCCCACTTCCTTCTGTGCTGTGTGTATGTGTGTGAATCTTTGAGCGTGTGTGTGTCTGTGTGTGAGTGTGTCTGTGCGTGTTTCTGTGTGTGAACCCTGTTTATGGTGGGATCTATAATTTCTAAATAAAGGCCTGTGTATATGAAATTATAATAATTATTTTGTTTTGTTGAATTATCTTATTTCAAAAGTGCAATTTACCACAAATGGGTTGTGGTTGCACACCCCGCCCCAGGCCTTAAATTATCGAATGCTCTGGGACTGCAGTACATTCAATTACACATAATATATCCGTTTTATAGCTCCTTGACACAATTAGCTATTACAATCAACAAATACTTAACAACAATTTTATCTCAATGTCACATGCAACTGACACAGAACATTTCAGTTTTCTTCCAATAAGGCTAAAGTTATTAAGATCGAAAATGGTGCTTCAGGCTTAACGTTATGATTCATCACTGTCATCCTAATGGGCATTGTATAATAAGGCAACAGGGTGAAGCTAAACTTAGTCTTGGACCCCTCCTACCCCCTCACCTGAACCTCTACATTTACCCTCCAGCCCCACCCACCTCCCTCCACCTCTTAGGCTTAACAAACACCATCAGGCCTAAGCCTAGGCCCGCCGCGCCGATTACTTGTTACACTTAGGCTGGCATTAAGCCTACTAAATCCTCTAATCCCATGGGAGTTAAACTTGGGAAAGCCGAGGCACCCACCCCGTACGCTCCACTGGTAATGTCCCTTATTGTTTTTTCCCTCTTTACCTTCCAGGCCGCCCCCACTAAGGGAACCCCTTCTCCCGTAGAGTGGAAGTTCACGCCTCAATCTCCCCTTGAAGGAGGTGCATGGACGGATGGACCGGGGCCAGTGGTGTGGAAGATCAACAAAGTCAAAGGATTTATTCTCCACTGCCTCCGAGGATACCCGCTGCATGAAATACTCCTTTGTGAATTTTTGAGACGCAAAGAAAGTCGGGAAGGATTCAAATCATACCCCAAGAACGGAAGAGAGTGGGGAAAGAGCGCGTCTGAAGTAATATCATGTTTGAGGATAATTCAACAGTTAGTGTCATTGTGGAAATGGCTTGTGTTTATGTGCACATGAATTATCCCTTGGCCCTATCATTCAGGACGTGGCAGGCTTTTAATTGAATTATTTCTACAAAGTGGATAATGATTTGTAATGCGTTGGAATGTGGATAATTCTATGTGAAAAACCTACAATTTATCTACAATTTATCCCTGAATAATGTGGATTACGTTTCCTTGATGGTGGATTACGAAATGGGAACCATCTTGACGACTTATTATTAAATTGTGGAGTTATCTGTGTGAATGTAAGTCGGCGCCATGTTGAAGTTCACCTTACAAAACAAGCGGAAGGCGCAGACGGGGAGTACTTCCGGGTCAGAGGCCCCGGGGTCACCCACAGCCGGGTCCTTCACGTCGTCGGCGTCTTCCAGTTCCGGCCACTCCCGGCGTTCCCAGGACTTACGTATTTCCGGTTCCGTCAGGAGGCCGTCGTCACTAGCGCCCTCCGACGACAGCGAAGGTGAGTAGATTTGGCGTGTTTTCATTGCTTTGTATTGTATTTAGTGGTGGTCGATTTCTTTTATTTTTCAAAATCGTATATAAAGTATTTCACTTCAGGGTTGCCCCTGGTTTTCGGTGATATTACAATGAGTATGAATTATAGTACATAAACATATTATGTGTAAACTATAATTATAATGCATCAAGATCAATACAATATATTCCTTTGTTAAGTACCTTTTCTCAATTCCCTCCTTCTTGATATTATGTCAGACAGATTGTACCTAATGAAGTAGATCAATATAGACATAGTATCTGTGTTTGATCAGATTAATAAATTCATTGACACAGGTTGCAAATTGTGCATCATGGCATAGTTCATCCCAAATGATTTAGTGGGGGGGGGGGGGGGGCAAAGGAACGCGCATCCCATCAGTTTTTGGTCACATTTAGATTTTTTAATTCGAAATTCTGGAAACAAGAGGAATGTGCCCCCACTCTATTATCGCCCATCCCTCCATCTTTCTGAAAGCTAGATCCGCTGGTTACAGTCTACCCGATGTTAAGTTAGAGATGTAGAAATGAGAAGACTTCAAAACGGAAGATAACAAACAGACTGATACCGATGCCAAAATTCAGTCAAGCTTGCTCCTGCACCGTGACGTCCACGCTTTGTACGACCTGAAAACAGTTATCATAACTCCTATTTCACTGAACGTGTGTCCTCCCTATTACTTCTGGATCCTGTGTATGCCTATTCACTTCCTCACTCCTCTATTAACAACGTTGTTATACCAATAACATAACACATACAACACTTTTATAAAACCTGGCCTTCACTGATCCAAATGCAATCTCAAGCGCGTTGGGATTTCTGAATTAATCTATGGGCGGAGTCCATTTCGACTTTCGTCCTTTGATTCATTACAATCATCTAAACAACATAATGATTCCGGCGAATTGTAGTGTTCAACTGCCAAGTAAAATAATATAATTGGTTATGTGAACATAACTGTCTAAATTATATTTGACCGCAAAAGTGGCCGTGTTTAAAGTTTCATGATAAATAATGCAATATTATCAACGTCACATGGATCTAACAAAATATGTTCGAAGTTGGATCAACTTAAACCCGTCTCATGAGTACAGGAGATCTAGTTGAATGGTCTTTTCAGTGACACAGTTTTTGACTTGCTAGAGTTCTAGTCGGTCTCCATCAAACAGGACAAATAGAGGTAAGAGGAAGGTTATGGTAGTAGATTGAAAGGTTAAGTGAGAGGGGCGACAACTATAAGCAGAGAGTATACCATAAAACCTAAAGTACTTCAGAGGGGTAACTGAGGGAAAGGGAGGGGAGAACTCAGCATTGAACTGGGAGAGAGGTTATATGTTACAGAGAGTGGTATAGGAAATGAGATGGCCAGATCTAGAGAGAGGGGTCGGCAGTAGGAAAGATCCACAGAGAGAAGTAGGTAGTCAGATAGACACAGAGATAGAAAGACAATCAGATGGACAAAGGGACAGCCAGAGAACGATATAGCTACAGCATTTTGAGTTCAAATAAGAAAAGAAAGTAAAATAACACAAAAAAAACTTTGTTCCTGCTGCGCGTACAGAATCATATATAGGAAACCGACGTGGAGTCCTTCCCTGCACCTGCAAGGGACGCTATAGACACAAGAAACAACTGAAAGAGCTGAACATTTTCTGTTGTCTCCCATTAATTTGTATTTTCCTATGTTCGCGTAAATTCACCAAAATGCAACTCTAATGGCGGGCTAATGTACAACACTTCATATAAAATAACATTTATAATATCCAGCCAGAACTCTTAACTATTGCTACGTCACAATAAAAGGAACACAAAATGAGCTGTTTCTCGTGGCCAGATCTATAGCTAAACCTGTGCCCTCTCTGCCAAATATACCTAAAGAAAAAAGGAAAATTCTCCAGACGTTTCCTCCCCTCTCCCCCCTCCCCCCCCCCCCACTGCCCGTGTCCATAACGCCGCCATTGTCCCCCTAGTGCGGTGTCTCATACTAATATGTCCCTCAGACAACACCACACTTCACCTGGGGGGCAGATAATCCTGACACACCAGCTGGTGACGTCACAGGGGTCAAAGGTTAAGCCGGAGACGGCAAATCGGATTGGGGAGGAAGGAGTTGGGGGGGGGGGGGAGTTAGGGGAAGAGGGAAGGGGGGAAGGGGGAAGGGGAAGGAGGAGGTGGAGAAGGGAAGTTTGTCTGACTCCGGCATCTATTCATATTTTGCTGTTATGAGACAAGGTCGGCTCACAGAGGTCTTATATTCAGACTAGTTCATTCATGAAAAGTAGAACTTGAATCTGAGGAAAGTTAGACAGGTGGCACCTGGACACTGAAAACTCAGGTATTAGGCATCTTTGTGGAGGGAAGGGGGCAGGGGTGAGGAGGGGGAGGGCTGTGTCTTTCATATTTTGTCCATCCAAGAAAACAGGATTTTAATCCTCGCTATGATTAGTCACGAACGCCCAATGGCAGTCAGAGACTCGGTTGGTTAAGACGATCCAACCCAAAGCCACACCCAACTTCTATGAAACGGAATGTTATTCAAAGTATTAATCAAAAAGAGTCCTAAATTAAAAGTCAAGGCTGCCCCATTCAGAGAGGTTTCTTTACTCCAGCCCTTACCATTAAAACGCTTTTCGAGACACACCCAATCATCAAAGTCATTCCCAAAACCTACAATTTAAAAAGGAACCATTGGATTTGCATGTGTTTCGATCCATACTTTGGAATAGCTGAAAATCACCAGTGACTAATTTCGGTCCGTCTTTGATATAGTGTAAGGAGAAAAGGAAAAGGAAACGATTTTGAGAATGTTTCGTACCCTGTAAGAAGGAGCATCCAATAGGATGAACGATTCTTTGTTGTCATAATCGTCTACAAGCGCTAATAACATAAAATACATTCTGTGATTCTAAATATCATCACAAATGCTAGTACCCTATGAATCAATTTTTGGAATAGATAAATGAAAGAAGCTACTTCCCCTGCACAAGTTCTTACTCTTACATTCTGAACTCCCACCACTACCCTAGTGTGTTCTGCTAAAATTTAGTATTGAAGAGTAGTCAACCTTATTCGGGCAAATAGGAGCTCGAGGTTGTAAACTTCTTCCTTTTAGGCCTTGAATCGCATTTCCTCCTGCCATGCATTTGCATGTAATGTCATCACGACAGTCATAGTTGAACGTACACACACACACACACACATACACACACACACACACACATACATACACACACACACCCAGATCTCTCAGATGGATTACAATGGACATCAGCTGAACTTTATCTGTTTGATGTTTACTTTTCCACGAATATAATCATCACAAATTCACATAAATCTCAATACCCTATAGGTCTCACAATGGTTAATCCCTGTTTATGAATCAGAACTCGGCCAATAAGCCTATAATGTAATCAGATTTCTGCGCCGACATAAAGTCATAGGGATTATCCGCCTTATCCCGTCTTACCCCCACTTACCGCTGAGTGCTCCTGGCGTCTTAAGGTACACAGGAACCACGGATAAACAGACCAAAGCCCCAAACCCACTAGGTGTATTTGACTGAGTCGGCTAATCAATCAGCACTAGAATCAGCTGATCATTCTCATTGAATCAGCCAATTCTAGTGCCAATTGAAATTACCATTCAGTATGTTATTTTGAAATATACATGTTTTTTATTTGAGTAGGTGATAAAATCAGCTGACTCTTCTAGTAGAGTTGACCAATTTTAGGGCCAATGAGTCAGCCGACTCTAGTCAAATTTGCCTAGTGGGTTTGGGGCTTCAGGGTTGTCCTAATCCTCTGAGTAGGCCTAAGCCTGTAAAGACTCCAATAGCCTATTCTCCCGAGCATCAGAAATGGTCAGTGAGAATGCAGATCGTACACATGCATGCTTTATATCATTGGAAAATGCATAATCGTGTATTTGGTAGGCCTGAGCCTGCAAATAATTCACCAGCCTATTCTCACAAAACATAAAACAATAGAACAAATTACTATATAATTATGTGTATATATATATATATATATATATATGTAGGTGTGCTACATATCATTGGAAAGGGCATCAAATTATCATTCGAATGTCATTCAACATGCAAGACGTCATGGAGATGATGTCATAGTGGGCATGAGGGGGCTGGCAGCCATGTTGGTGATCATATGAACATTTCATTTCATAAAGGAAATAGATCATATTCAAATAATCAAATGATTAGTTGGTGTTCGTCAAGCATCAGTCAGTTATTGTATTTCAAATTTGGATAAAGATTCAAGATCTATTACTTGTTTTCTCAAGACCACATGGTTATGGATGTCATGTGGAGATCTGGTCATGTGACCCTGTCTGCAGAAGGTCTATATAAACATAATAATGTGTATTGTACATACATAAGTTCCCTATACTCTGCCTCACTGATCATGAGTCAGGGACATAATCTGGGCAGACAGGTTGGGGCTTGTTCATGGGTGACTGACTCCACCCGGGAGGGGGGGGGGGTGTAAGTCTATTTGGGTTCTCACTAATCCCAAGGGAAATATTCATCAATATTTGGTCGATGCCTAGATCCAATTCTCATATTTACAAAGCCTTTTCATATTGACTTTGTTGCTCCCCATAGCGAAGTGTACCTATAAAATCATTGATCAAATCTGACTTATAGGTTTGTGACCGTAGACCTATTATTCTTTATCATTTGCCATAATTCTGTGACCTTGTTTATTTCAATACTATCCGTTGTACATTCACTGTATCTACATGTTTTGATTGATCTTTGATAACAGGGGGCGTCTGAGGGTGGCCGTACGACCCATAGGGGATTGTCATGAAGTACTTTAAGTTTTGGTGTTGTAAGTAATAAGACAGACTCAGGTTCTTGTTGCAGAATAGATGTTGACAGACCCAGCTCCAGCCTCCAAGAGAGAGGCTGGGTGTGTAATTAGCCTTTTGATTATTATCTCTCCTTTGTCCCCATTGGTCAGAACAAAACAGGCTCCACATGGGGTTACAAGATTGTTATTTTACTCAGCCTAGCCTCAAAGCAGGAGTGCTATACGGCTAATATATAATCAATATTTTAGATATGGAGCATAAAAGGCTATTGTTTGATAAAATATATAATAATGGTGAAGTGGTGTATAATTAGAACTTAGATCATTAATAATTATATATAGATTTATGAAATATAATTTAGAAATAAAACGTTTTTCTGAATAATAAAATGCCATACCGTTTTGGGTATGACAGTCACATACCGAGGGCAAAGTCCAAGGTTTGTACAACCCCCATTGGTTGTACAGCCACCTGAGGATGACCCCTGAGATGCTTCTTTGTGTTATAACCCAAACAATATTTAAAACATGTCAAAATAACTGAAAACAAGGAGTCTGCAGTAAGCGGTAAATATAGCCTGGCAATACGACCTGCCCCCAATAAGCACCGCTCGTCGGCCATCCAGGTGATAAATATATAATATATATATATATATATATATATATATATATAGAATGGGAAGCCCCTATCCACCACAGACCTCCGCCAATTGTCAGCACAGGTGTGGCTACCAGACCACACAGAGGTCAGAGGTCAAAGGTCAGAGGTCATGATTCACTCAACCCTGACCCTCTCACGGCTCGCCTTTTTTGGATCCTTTGCTCATTCACCTGCCAACAGAAAAACTTCCTTTCAGACCCGTACTGTTGGTCGTTCTAGTTTCCTTTCTTTATATTTTGGCACGCTAAAGATCTGTTTCATTTATGAGGCATTTCTTCTTTTTCTTTTGATTCATTTTTAACTTTTCTCTTGCTTTGAAAGCTTTAAGTATACATATGTATTTATCAGATGATATGTAATAAGTTGAAGATATAATATGTGATGATTGGTACTTAGCCATATAATCTGACGGGAAAAATAATGACTCAATTATTGTAGTATCTGGTTCAAAGAGAACCGATTAAAACATGAAATGACAGTGGCCAGAGGTAATTAAATCATGTATTGCATCGTAGTTTGTTTTGTTAATAAGCAGGGTAAAGGTGAATGTGGGTATCTTAATTATAGTTTGTTGCGGTTAGTGAATATAAATTACATACACTTTGACATACCAATTATACTTTCAGATGTTGTGGTATATAATATTATAGTGCAAGCCCACGTATTTGTTCCACATCGTCGGTTCTGTGGAAAGGCGTACTTTTCATAGCCTATATTATATATAACTTCTTTTTGTAGTCAATTATTCTCGTTTCTTTTAAATATGTAACCACACGACAAATTAAAATAACAATTCTGTAAAGGCTCATGGAATATCATGGCATATATCATTTAGTTTGTAGTAAAGGAAAATGGTAAAAGTATTGTAAAATATTTGAAACATAAAATGATAAATACATGGCATTATTGTATTGTTCGTGGTGCATGCAGAGATACATATTTACACGTAGGATGTGTGTAATGAGGTTAGGTGGACCAAGATCCTTAGTTATATCTCTGTCCCCCTTCTCTCCTCTTAGTGTAGGGCCCTGTACATGGGACCATGCACATTAAAGAACACCTGTCTCGGTAAATGTGTAGAGGTATGGTCTCCATCTTCTCATAGATTCGTTCATTCCATAGATACAATCATCAAGGACAGAATTGTCAGAATTGTCAAATCTTGTTCTCGACATGATATGACCTTAGATGTTGATACGGCGTTAAACCCCAATAACCAACCAACTTTCTCCCCCCTCCAGGGAAGTCCCCCTCGGAGACGTACAGCACGTCCCAGGACTCAGACCTGGGGCTAAGAAACCTTCTCTTACCTCTCTCCCCCTTCTCTCCCCCCCCCTCCCCCCAGGGAAGTCCCCCTCGGAGACGTACAGCACGTCCCAGGACTCAGACCTGGGGCTAAGAAACCTTCTCTTACCTCTCTCCCCCTTCTCTCCCCCCCCCCCTCCCCCCAGGGAAGTCCCCCTCGGAGACGTACAGCACGTCCCAGGACTCAGACCTGGGGCTAAGAAACCTTCTCTTACCTCTCTCCCCCTTCTCTCCCCCCCCCCCCCCCTCCCCCCAGGGAAGTCCCCCTCGGAGACGTACAGCACGTCCCAGGACTCGGACCTGGGGCTAAGAAACCTTCTCTTACCTCTCTCCCCCTTCTCTCCCCCCCCCCCCTCCCCCCAGGGAAGTCCCCCTCGGAGACGTACAGCACGTCCCAGGACTCAGACCTGGGGCTAAGAAACCTTCTCTTACCTCTCTCCCCCTTCTCTCCCCCCCCCCCTCCCCCCAGGGAAGTCCCCCTCGGAGACGTACAGCACGTCCCAGGACTCAGACCTGGGGCTAAGAAACCTTCTCTTACCTCTCTCCCCCTTCTCTCCCCCCCCCCCCCCTCCCCCCAGGGAAGTCCCCCTCGGAGACGTACAGCACGTCCCAGGACTCGGACCTGGGGCTAAGAAACCTTCTCTTACCTCTCTCCCCCTTCTCTCCCCCCCCCCCCTCCCCCCAGGGAAGTCCCCCTCGGAGACGTACAGCACGTCCCAGGACTCAGACCTGGGGCTAAGAAACCTTCTCTTACCTCTCTCCCCCTTCTCTCCCCCCCCCCCTCCCCCCAGGGAAGTCCCCCTCGGAGACGTACAGCACGTCCCAGGACTCAGACCTGGGGCTAAGAAACCTTCTCTTACCTCTCTCCCCCTTCTCTCCCCCCCCCTCCCCCCAGGGAAGTCCCCCTCGGAGACGTACAGCACGTCCCAGGACTCAGACCTGGGGCTAAGAAACCTTCTCTTACTTCTCTCCCTCTTCTCTCCCCCCCCCCCCTCCCCCCAGGGAAGTCCCCCTCGGAGACGTACAGCACGTCCCAGGACTCAGACCTGGGGCTAAGAAACCTTCTCTTACCTCTCTCCCCCTTCTCTCCCCCCCCCCCTCCCCCCAGGGAAGTCCCCCTCGGAGACGTACAGCACGTCCCAGGACTCAGACCTGGGGCTAAGAAACCTTCTCTTACCTCTCTCCCCCTTCTCTCCCCCCCCCCCCCAGGGAAGTCCCCCTCGGAGACGTACAGCACGTCCCAGGACTCGGACCTGGGGCTAAGACACCTTCTTTTAACTCTCTCCCCCTTCTCTCCCCCTCCAGGGAATTCACCCTCGGAGACGTACAGCACGTCCCAGGACTCGGACCTGGGGCTAAGACACCTTCTCTTACCTCTCTCCCCCTTCTCTCCCCCTCCAGGGAATTCACCCTCGGAGACGTACAGCACGTCGCAGGACTCAGACCTGGGGCTAAGACACCTTCTTTTAACTCTCTCCCCCTTCTCTCCCCCTCCAGGGAATTCACCCTCGGAGACGTACAGCACGTCTCAGGACTCGGACCTGGGGCTAAGACACCTTCTCTTAACTCTCTCCCCCTTCTCTCCCCCTCCAGGGAAGTCCCCCTCGGAGACGTACAGCACGTCTCAGGACTCGGACCTGGGGCTAAGACACCTTCTCTTAACTCTCTCCCCCTTCTCTCCCCCTCCAGGGAAGTCCCCCTCGGAGACGTACAGCACGTCACAGGACTCGGACCTAGGCAGCTTCACCATGGAGATTACCAGTCACCAGGGCAACCGGGGACGGAAGAACGTCAGCTTCGAACCCAAAGGTAAGAACCTTTTAATTAAAATTATCAATTTCAGGTATGTTGCAGGTGTGTACCAACCCAGTCATCTTTTTCAGACCCTTTGTTACAGCTTTAGTTTCAACTTTAACAAGTCACAGAATTTGACGTTGAGGACATAGTCATCGAGAAGTTGCTTACCTTGAGACGATATTCACGAAGTAATTATTGATATGAAGAAGAAAGACATTAATAGTTATTGAGTTTTAACTTAAACTGGACATATTTTCATGGAATATCTATAGACCTTGAGGTGAAGGCAATTGAATATTCAATGTTGTTCGGAAAACAAGTGTTTGGGGGATATGAAGCCAATGGTGAGGGGAATCTTGGTAATAGTACTTTACCAGTATAACCTTGCAAGACATAGCAAAGATAAGCTTGTATTAAGCATATTACTGCAACTTTTCTTTCCACGTAAAGGGGATCTTGTTTTTTTCACAGATTCTTTGTACTGATATATATAGTTATTGGCAGGAGCTTTAATAGTCTCAGACATGACCTGTCCCACCAACTCCTGCCCCCAAACCTGAACTCCTGCCTGGGTTGTGTGCAGAGATGACATGTTCACAGGAGTAAACGGGGACTAAGCGGTGTTGACATGTCTGTAGATTGTTGGATTCTGTTGACCCTGGAGGAGGGAGGCGGCTGGGGTTGGGGAGGTGTGTGCCCTTTGTGCAAGCCACAAACAGGCAATGAACAGGTCCGAGGTAAACCTGAGCAATAGGAAGGGTGGATTAAACTGGACCCACTGACACATCAGAATGCACTCACTAACCACAAAGTGTCACACACACCACATAAAAATACATACCACCAACACAAAGGGACACACATACAAGTCACAAAACTCACATATCACACACCCAAACCACACGAAAACCCATAAACAGACATTTATCATTATTCTGCACGAACCAGTTCACTACATTCACCAAACAACCTACCACACACAGAATTACACACACGCTAACCAAATAACAATATAAACAACATACAAAGACACACACGGCACACAGATGACCCCTTTATTTAGAAGTGTGTCTCACAGATGAGTGCCCTCCTTCAAGTATAAAGGAAAAAGGTCAGACAGCAGGTATACCTAGCTATATCAGTTTTAGTATTAGTTGTGCCATCAGAGTCAGTCACCGACACCTCACACAAACCCTGGGTGGTTGGACAATGTGCTCTCAGCTGTGTGCTTAATACAGGCCTTAAGACTGGTGTCAGGGGAGTCTGGGGGGGAGGGGTAGGGAGGAAGGGGAGGGGGTACTTGGATGAAGGGGGTTCTCCAGTATTCATCTAGTGCTGGTGAATAGAACATGATTCCGACCCACACCACTCCAATCAAGACAAGCTTTCATTGGGCATGGTGATCAAATTTCTCAGGCACCCCCTGGCTCTAGTAGAGTAATGGACATAATATTATACACTTTAGTAAGCCATGGGGAGCAGATTGAAATCAAGGTAAAATGGGCAGTGGCATTGAGCTCTTGACTCCAACTTTGTAGAAGGGCATAAGCCAAAAAACAAGGATGAAGAGTCCTGGAAGTTGTAACCGACGTTTTAGATTTTGAACTGTCACTCACATCAGACCTGCCACTCAGTGAACCCACTCGCCGTCTCAGTTCAGCATGTGAGTGCCCCTCCCCCAACCACACAGACGTCTTCTTGCTGGCAGAGGGAAGGTAGGCAAACAATGCCCGAGTCACGATACCTTAGGTCAGGTCTGCTGCCGGCTCCCCTCTATATATATATAATCAGAGAGGGGAATATGAATGATAGAGGTGAAAAAGGGCAGGTATGGGGGGATAGAATGGGGAGTGTGGTTTACAAATATGTCAGTCTAAATATAGCCATAGTGCTTGTAGAATGCTAGAGTGAACAATTTAGGTGGAACACGGATGAAGTGAGAATCTTAAAATACAGACGGTACAAAAGGAGGAAGTGGGAAACGTTTCATATTTAAATGTGAGATGAGGTTATATGTTACAAAAAAGTGAACCGTCATTCTTAAAGGCCTGCTACCATGTAGAAAGATAAGCTCAATGTGAACAGATATTGTGAACACATTAGGAAACTGAATGAAAATGAAATACTTGTAGCCAAGTTTAATTCTCTCTTCTCCACCCTACAACAACATTAGTTTATAGACAACCAGTCACAGATGTGTCACGTGGTTACCCCAAAGGTCAAAGGTCAGGTGACGTGTGACCCGGATGGACCCTATAACCGACCTTTGTATATGGGGGGACTTCCCCTGTTTAGGTGTGAGACCTCAGGCCTAAAAAAGGCCCCTATAATCCCCTAAACACCCCTCACCACGCTGCCCCGGACACAGGGTGACGACTCCACTCTCCGGCTCTTCCTCTTGGTTCTTAACCCATTCAATATCAAACCAATTCCTTTGTGAACATATCTTCTGAAACAGCGGAGATAATGTAGGTTATTTATAAAGACAATTATTACTACATAAACTTAGGTATTACAATTATCGATTATCACAGAATCAAGGAGAAGCTTAATGTACACAGGGACTTTGGTTCTGAATTCTAATTTTGATGTCTCTCTGTTGCATGCCTTCATGTCTAGAAGAGCCCCTTGTCTCATTTTAAACGTAGGACATCACAAAGTCACACATATACAAATATTGTAATCTTGATGTATGAAATTAATTATAGACTATTGATATCAATTCAGAATCAAGCTGTAATCTGTCTTAAATTTCAACTATAAGTGACGTGTTTGTCACTCATCTGAAATCAGACATTTTTCTTTGAAAATACATTTTGGACTATTTTGATGCAGTCGGAAACAAGAACACTCTCCCTGGTGAATGATAAGGAGTAGAGTAAAGCCTATATTCCACTTGGCTGTAGGGTGCATTTGCAGTCACTATTTATGGGGGACGCAAGCAATTTTAATATCAACATGTTGGTATCCCCAACCATAAGCAAACTGTAGAAAACTTATATAAAACTGATCCTATTGCAAGCACCTACCACACACCTATATTCCACCTTGCGGCACCAAACTGCAAATGAGTTTGCAGCAGTTTGCTAGCGTTTTCTCATGATGCCACAAGCAATTACCACATAGTGGAATATAGCCTTAATGCTCGTGAATAGTCCCGCATAATTAGTTATCTGGCCATCCTTAATTGGTAATTGATACAAACAAACAATAAGATAGTGTATTGAAACAATTTCCCCAGCATTGAATGGAGTCCCATATAATTAGTGCGCTGAATATTCTTGATTGGTTATTGATACGGAACATTAGGAAACACTAAGATAGTGAACAATTTTCCCCAGAATTGAATGTCGTCCCCGGCCTAACTCCCCCTAGGCACGCGCCTACATAATCCACCCATTCCTAATTAGTTAACTGATTGCTCTGACTGATTACCTACCCGGTAATGACGGATAATTAGAGCAGGCCTGGCCCAGGCCCATGTATAAAGGGACCTTAATGGTGATGGGGGGAGCACACACCACCGTTAAACAGGGCTAAGTAATAATCAGGTGCATCTGGACTGGTTGTGGGCTCTCAGGGTGCTCAGGGTGCTATTGTCTGTTCTTATTCAGACAGCTGCAGTTCATAAAGTGCTACTATTCTATTTAAAGTTGTAGGGAAAGATAATAATGGTGTCTATCTTTGTTGGATAATATGGCACCGTTTCTACCGGAGCAGCCTATGTTACTTTACATTACCGTTAGTAACATTCTATAACCATCCTAATTCTTCATGCAATACTTTGATATACTAAATGGGAGAATTCATCAAATTATTCGTTTCACTTTTAAATACCTTATCAAAAACACTGAATTTGAAACAATTATTTTAAAGCATCAAGTTCAGTCTAAGAAAAGGGGACGAGAAAGAGACTGAGGAACAAAAATCAACTCCCTTCCCCCAGCAATTTTAACTGCAGAGTGTATATCATGCCAACATACAGGGAGGTCTATAGATCTGTGACACAAAACAAACTCAAAAACATGAATATTTTCTGTAACCTCCTGTTAGTTCGTCTGTTTCTATGTTCTCGTTAATACACCAAAATGCAAATCCAATGGCACATTCAAAGTGTAATGTGTGTGTCTTGTTAACATACAGCACTTCATATAAAATAACATTTCTAATATATATCCAGAACTCTTAGCTATCACTATGTGACAAACAAAGGAACACAAAATGACTGTTTCTTGCTGACCAGATCTATATTGCATGGGTGAAATGGTCAATTACCCTCGGGGATTGGGTTAGTACTACTATTGAGCAGGTGTTGAGCTGCTCATGAGTCACTGACCTGCTCACCTCATCACTTATTCCCATTGACTCAGTAATTGGTGGTCAGTTCCAGCCATTTCAAGCTACCCCCAACCCCCTACTATACTCTCACCCCCTCCCCCTCCCCAACAACGGTCTGGGGCCCCCGACCCTTGAATCTAACGTGGCCGCAGAGGACATCCAAGATAGGTGTAGGATGCTCAGTAATTTTAGTATGCGCCGTTGATTTAAACCATGTTTCGTGGATTTCGTAAATATGATGGAAATTCACGATTATCAATGCCATGCAGCATATAGAAGACAAAGCGGAGCAGGACAGTGTAGTGGGTGAAGGGGGTATTCCACTACACGATATGAACTCCCTACGATATCAGGACCATATCGCACGATGGCATTAGCTGGCATCGCAGGAGGAGGAGCCAGACTGTCTGACCCTAGGTGTGTGTATCGCAGCAATATTGTAGGCTCATGGCACCATTTAGGGTATTACACACAGAGCGGTACTTCCAGGCTTTGGCCAATGTAAAATAGTATTGCCTATGACATGGCCTACGACTTGGCCTACGACATGACCTGAATTCAAGGCATTTTAACCTTTCCTCCACGACATTATTAAACATGTCAAATAAATGTCGTAGCCTGGGTTAAAGCCTGAGACATTTACCCCACGACTTCACTGCGATAAAAAGTCGTATCGCACGACTTCAAAGTTGTAGGAAGTGTGACTTACCCTATTACACTATGCGACATCATAGGGGCCTACGACATGGCTACGACATGGCTACGGTATGGTCAATATCGCAGCCACATCGTAGCTCATGTCGTGTAGTAGAATACCCCCTTCACCTCCTCGCTTTGCACGTGGACGGACCTGGTTTGAGCCCAGAACCGTGTTGCCTGCCACACTACCCTGCCTTGCCATCATTTTCACCCCCGTAGATTTGAATCATCATATAGAAGACATTTTCTTAAAACTACCATGCAATCTCATGACCTCTCCTCTTTGTGTCCCAGACTGTACAGGTCCATGTACCTTTGTTTCCTCCACCGTCAGATATAGTAGAGGGGACCTTTGATGTGGTGCCAACTGAACAATGTCCCCCAACAGGAGTTAGTCTACATTAGTACATTGGTGTGGGCCGTGACTGAGGTAGGGCCCCACGCCCGACCTGGTTCTACCACTCCCCCATAGCCCTGCTTAACTGATCGACCGTGATCAGACAATTAGTTTTTAGGTCAGTGGTCTGCACTGAGTGTTTTGTTCTTTAAAGTATAAAAATAACGATTCTGAATATTGGCAGAATAGGGTAAAGCTCAGAGATTAGTCTTTACGAGGGTGCTTAGGGCTACTTTCATGTGACTAGCTCAAGAAATAGGTTAGGTGTCTGCATACGATAAACTTGTAATACTTTATTATATCAATATTACTTTATTTCATATGATGATAAATTGATCCATATTAATTTTATAGACATTCTTCATATGACAGTATTCTTAACAATTATGTTTGTCTTAAAATCTGACAGGGAATTAGTATCCCTTATCCATCTTCAAAGCAATAACTTGTTAATTTATCAGGATTCTTTTACGTCGAAATATCCAATACTCTAACCCTTAAGATTACTTTTGGGGACCGTCATACAATGAACGCAGCATACAGACATAAACATGTACTAAATGAACATTTACAATTTAGGTTTTAACATTTAATACTCGTGGTTAACGGTTAGAGCGCCAGCAACAAATTCCTACCTATCCGTTCGGAAGCCCAGAAGTCCATCACTTGTACTTTCACTTTATTACCGTCGTTAACCCCCGTTAAATCCCTACTCCACACACATCGACCCATTCACCGCCTTCCTCCATTGTCACAATCCGCCGCCCGCGAACTAATTGCCTGCAGCGTAACCAACAGTCATTAATAGTGGATTAAAACTGGGAGAATACTCCGTGTTGGTGAATGATTTACAGGGGTTTAGCATGTGGTTAAGTCGGCCCGTGAATTATTAAGGAGCTGGGGGGTGGTAGTTTGTGTAGGGTCAGGGGGTGGGGACGGATTACTCATAGTGACAAATAGGGGACGATCAATCGTCATCTTTATTTCAAAGGTAAGGGTCTCTTTTTATAAACTGCATCAGTGTTTTCTTTGTATTAATTGTCATAAAACGTATCATCATATGTTGTTTTTTGTCCCAAAGCTATCTCATGTAATGAATAATAGGTTGCGAAGTTTTTACTTTGACGCATACTAATAATGACTTGAAGGGTACTAATAATAGGGAGGTTTAGATCTTGGTGCCGTGAACGCCAACCTGTACGTGGACGTGGGGGACAGGGTCACGTTCACGTGGGGCCCAAATATGAGGTTTAGATCCTAGAAGTAACGTGAGTAATGTACTTATTTTTGTATAATTAAATGTTTGCATACCTTTATTGCCAATATCATATCATATTAGTAATGCTTGATAGGATATGTAAAGTGAAACATGCTTTTCAAATATGTTTGTATTCATGTTGTGTTATTAGGTTCTATGAACATGAAACTCAAAAATATTTCCAAACAAATAATTGCAGGCCTGTGTGTTAGAGCCCTTGTATAGGTAGTTATATATAGTTCTATGGTGGGCAGGTGTAGTCTGTGGAGGGACTGGACACAGTTGACTAAGCCTGCCTGCCAAACTGTAACACTGGGGAATGGTCACCTGTATCAATCACCCCTTGTTGTTACCCTTCTTATATTATCTTGAATCTATTTTGAAACTTGAATTCCAATGTAACATATGGCAATTATGTCAATAAATTAGGTGTCCAATTTATGCAAAGTTTCAGATGTATATACTCATGTTATAGATACAGGTACGTGACAACTTGTGGAAGGGTGCCTACAGGTCAAACAGTGTGGTCAAACACCTGTATTGGCCCCTGTGGTGGTGGTCCCCCTCAGTTATTTCAGTTTGGCAATGTGCCAGGGGTCTGTTGAGGCCCTTCAAGTGTTGGGACCTAGACTAGGTTGATAGGCCCTAACCTGAGGCCCCAACGCCCTGAGAGGGGTCTTCCCCCAATCCTGTGCTATTTTTGGGGTTCAATGACATCACACGTACAGGTTGGCGTTCACGGGACCAAGATCTAAACCTCCCTATTGTTAAATCACGCAAGTCTTCAGCTGGCCAATGGTTTCAACTTTGCAAATAGCTTATATACCAAATACACTTCATCTGATTTCTTATTGCGATCTGAGATAGTATTACAATTGTTTTATATCAATCATTCCCGTTTATGAACATATTTCTATATCTAACCATTGGATAACCAATGTACTTTATTACAAAGTAAAAGCGAATGGTCGACCTTCGTTCAGGCCCCGAACCTTAAACATGCTCAGCGAGTAGCATATGAAAAGTGGGGTTTGCCGCTGGTGAATCCCCGCTATATTGGCTCTGGTGAATGCACGAACTTTTCATTAACCTAGTTCGTGCCTTGTTCATGCACTTTGTTAGCTTCCTATCTCTTTATTACAAAGTTCACACCGTCCCGGCGCCTTTTGATAGCCTCCCACCTGTGTCCGGTGACTAGGCCACAGGAGGTGTGGACCATTGTGAATAGGAGATAATTGGCTTGGAATAAGGTAAAATGTTTCAGAAGAATAGAAATATTATATCTTGAGAAAATATCGTTACAGGCGTCATGTATTGACAAGATGGTTAATTTTTATACCATACATCAAACCTTTCAATCATACAGATGATTATATTGAAACGTTTACAGATTTGTTAGAATGGTACAGATGCATGTGGTAAATATTGATGATGCAATTCTGAAACCTATTTGTGACCCGTTTTGGTGAATTGAGTCGGATGTCGCACCAGGTCGATTTTTAGAGACCTATCCCATCAGAAAATTCAGATTCTTAGCTTTAAAATGAGTAGTAACAGCCGACATCCGACTCGTTGCGACTTCCGACCCGATTCGCCAAAGCAGGTCACATTTGACAAAAAGTGTGTTGAAACTAAAGAAAAAATATACGAAGTAACGTGTACAAGATTAGTGTGTACATAATTTTATATTAGTGTATCTTCAATAGCTACCATTCAATCAACTCACCTAGCTTTAATTGGCACACGGTCTCATATATATATATATATTGTATTCAGGAATATTGCCTTCATATAAGATTCATCAGTACATGTATACATGTGCTCTAATTAGGCTTACCCCTATATACATAACCCCTGCCTACCCCCGTCAGCCCTGTACATGTTGACGTGTCCACGCTAACACGTGGGGGTTGTGTAACGTTAGGGGTAGGAGAGGAGAAGTACTCTCACAATGAGCAAACTGGGTTAACAACATGTAGGGTCCATTCACAAACACCCTCCACTCACACCACACTCACACCCCATCCACACTCCCACCCCACTCCCACTTCGCTCACACTCTAAAGCCCCATACCCACTGACCAACTTTTACAGAGTCGGCCAAGGGATCGGCACTAAAATCAGCCGATCCTTATGATAGCCTGTTAGTATAGTACTTTGAAATGTGCATGTTTGATCTGAATCGGTGATAAAATCAGCCGATTGTTGGGATAGAATTGGCTGATTTTAGCGCCAATCAGTCGACCGACTTGGTCAAAATCGCCTAGTGGGTTTGGGGCTTAACCACCCAAATGCCACACGGCCTGGCAGAGGCCCAAGTCAACGTTTGGTCAACTTGAATGGATACAACAGTTCTTTATGCACACACAACCGGACGGAAATCTGAATGAAAACGGTCTGCCTGACTTCATGGCACATGCGCAACTTACACGCAAGCACAATGAGCTTTAGCTGAAAGAGGTGAATGGGAAAACTGGTCTGTGTGTACATGTTATCCCACTTCTCTAAAGCTGAGGCAGGCCATGCTGAGATAACATATTTTAACAAGACTGGGTTTTTTGTATATTTGCCATTAAAGAAACCCAACAACAAATTTCAATAATTATGATGATAATGTATTTGGATATACATAGAGGTAAATATCTAGAAATCCCTTCATCCTCTCCGTACGTGTCAATGTGCTGGTCTCATAGTGCTTAGGTGAGGTGCGATGGTCAGCTGGTGGGTATTTTTGACATGGTCAATGAGCCAAAGTGTGTTGAGTAATTTGTGAAGAAAAGGGTTAGAAAAAGAATATGAATATAAACGGGGGTTTATGAGATACTAAATAACCCTGAAGACATAAGACAGTATGAACCCCCTATACCGCATTTGGGAGTCCGGTGGGTGGTCAAGCAGGACTTTTCAGCCAATCAGGACTCTCTTTTGTTCTATATGGCAGGGCCCACTGGGCCTCTCCCAAATGCGGTAGCGTCTAGATTTCTACACAAAATCATGACAGCGCTGATCCACCGGAAGCAGTTTTTTGACGTGGTGTCCGCCCTGACCCCTGGTGACGGGCGGGGGAACCTCGGGTCAGAGCTGGGATCAGGGGGATCAATGTTTGGCATGAAGGTGGACACACTCATGGGGGGATGGGGGTAGAGGGAGTTGGGGGGATTTTGTTCAAGCACTCCAGAAGCTGTGGCCATATCTTCCTGAAATTCGAAGTGTTACTGATTATCAATAATGAAAAATAGTAAAAGAAGTGATTGGACACATTTTCCACCTATACCCCAGTCTGTACTTTTCCCACTGCATTTCTTAAACCAAAGCCAGGAGAAGATGAATTGACCTTTGGCAGCACCCTTGGTGTTGGCCGCCCACGAGGTCGCCTGGAGAGTGACGCTTGGAGAGTGTAGCCCACCTGTGGGGGGAGAGTGTGTTCACTGAGGCATGACGGGACGTCTTCCGTTGCCAGCTGGAGACGACTTAGTCAGTCCTGACCTTGGCACGTGCCTTGAAGATACCTAAGAAGGTCTAAGGGGGAGAAGGTAAATAGGGATGGCCAGTGGCGAAAACGTTATTTCTTTGTTACAGTATCGTTGTTGCAAAACTTCGTCCTACTTCAGCTGGATCTTTTGTATAATAGTAGGCCTATTATCTATATATGGAAAAATTTCAGCTCAAAAGAAGAACTCTAATGTGATCATTTCTTACTGCTGCAAATTGGCCAAACAGAGATCACTTTGAACACTGATCACGTTTGATATTGACCAACCATTCATAGTTACGTTAGTATTCTTCCACTCATACAGTGTAGAAAGTGATCCAATAGAAACGCCAACATGTCATGGAAAAACAGCAAGGTTTCCTATGATGTCATTGGTACATGACCTGTCTTAAAGTTGGCTCAGAACGGTCGCGGTTAAAACTGTTCTGCATCAGGCAACTGGAAAGATAATTCAGACTAGATATGTAGGGCATGTATTATTTTGCTGAATTAAATTGTGCATGTTCAACAGATCATAAATGGAATTTTCTGGTCGTCAGACATATCAATAAGAAGTTATTAAAAAAAACAAGTTTCCATGGCAATAACAAATGATAGCAAAAATGTCCCACCTTCACCTGTAGAACTGGCGTTTTTTAAATGTCTGCTCCACAAATGTGAACTGGGTTAATTGGACAAAATCTGGTCACATGACAATGGGGTTTGTGAGCTGTCCTCTCAAAAACCAATTGACCATGATACCTGATTATCGTGTGTCTATTTTACAAGACAGGATGTCCGTTACCACTCATTTTGCCAGTAGTGATTAGTAGATGATTGTTTAAATCTAATTCCACAGGCTGTTGCATTGCGTGGAGCCTAATTAATTTAACAATTAAAATGTGATTTCCTTTCTCTCCGACTTTTTTGTTGCATGTGAGTAGATATTTATAGCCAGAGACATAACTAAGATTTCTTTTAATTCTACAATTTTATTTTTGTGTTTATGATATTGAAACCTCCCACCAGATGGCGGTTGGTGATCACGTGTACTCAGCAGCCAATCAGAAGGGGCGGGATACGGCCCGCCCATGGCCTCAGTAGTCACGAGAAGGGGCGGGGTAGAAGCAGGGGTTGTCGGGATTGTCAAGTTTACACTTTTAGTTTTCTGCATGAGTTCATATGATTTACATGTGCTTTACATGCAGAATGAAGATAAAGAAATATTTTAAGTCCCACTCAATTTGAGGTGGAAGTTCAGAATTTGCTGTGCTTAATCTTCCCTCTTGAAATTCATATTACGGCTAGGAGCACATTATGCTTATGATCTGAAGAAAACGAAAAGATGAAAATAAAGTATCATTATTACCACATAATGCCGCGTGAAATATATCCATAATGTGAAATATTACCCCAATGAGCACTATAATTAAAGATGATACAAATCATGATAAAGTGATTTATTTTGACAAGGATAATACTTCATACGGGATAAAAGGTGCTTTACTCCCAACCGTCGAGAATTAAATTGGCAAAGTTGAATTGGTCTGGTGTGCATAAAGCTGTCACTGTATTGTCATATTTCAGGCTTATAAACCCATAGCTCCTACCCACTCAGTTACAGACAATTGGATATCATAGACCCTGTCTCCTTTACCCTCTCTCAGTAGGCAGCTTACTCTCTGTACAGCCATCAGGTGTGAGACGATTACCCCCTTTGTGACTGGCAGCCTTCAAATGTTTGGGCCAAATAGTGGCCCAGGTTGTATGGAAATAAAATACTCATAAAATATGCCGAATACTTATAATTCAATATTCCCAATGTACATTTCAAAAGTGACAGCAGCTTAAGAAGTACACGCAAAGATGATTACTATATATATTGACCAATGTAGACGATATATTTTGAGATTTGCTTACAGTATTCAATATTTATGTTATTTTTCGTTGTCCATGCATTATTTCAAACCAAGTAAGGCAGAGGGAATGTCTCCAAACAGTTGTTTGGTCATTGCTATCCACGACACTACATTCCCTTTGGTCCCCTTAAAATAATGTCTACGGCAGGGATATAACCATTCCCTCATATCGTGATATGGGCATGGGGAGCCCCCTTACTAGACCCCCACAATAGGTATCAAGGTATTACTGTCAGACAATGCTATCTCCCCCACCCCCACTATAGGCCTCACCTGGCCGTTACAGGTAAAGTGGTCTGAGTGGTTTAAGGAGGGGTGGGGTGTGGGGGGGGGGGGGGTAGGGGGGATGACACCTGAGACAGGGGCTCATCTGGGGTGTCAGTCAGATGTCAATTAACACCCGTCTCTCACCTGAGACTAATGGACGGGTTCTCGTCTTAAATCTATAAATGGAGGTTATCCCATTAGGTAGATGATCATCGTGAAGTTATTAATGGAGGTTTTCTTAGACTGAGTGATTTTATTTTCATCTTCCCATTAGATAATCTGAAAGGTTATATTCGCACGTGTGTCAACTCAGGGAAAGTTGAGAAGAGGAACTAGTAGTATGTAAGAGTTCACTTAAAACAGAATATTGGTAGATTATACTTGACAGTTCAGATAGTTATATAACTATATAAACTCTCTGACTTTGTTCGAAAAAAAGTTTATCAATAAATGATGTACATTTTTAGCAGAGAAACAACATTTGCTTTGCCAGTTTGAAACAAAAAGACAATGTCCCCGTAGATTTAGCGATCTAATGCTCATTGCAGTTCTCATACCTTGGTGGCACTACTCACTGAATCATATTGAAGTATATTCAAATACACCAATGATATTTCCCCTGATATTGGCACATCATCAGATCTATGGAATGACTTGCCCTATACGAACCACTCTCACCAAGTCGGCCCGTTAGTGGTTGTTTAATACAGAATGCATGAGGTTGATTATCAAAGTACACTGTGGGCTGTGGGGGGACAGGGCTTACAGATATTAATGTTGTTCACGTCCCCCTCCGACACTTATGTGTAACTGTATAATGCCTTCTACGAACCACTCTCACCAAGTTAGACCCTGATTGGTTGCCTCGTTTAATACAGAATTCATGAAGCTGATTATCACAGTACACCCATGGCTGTGGGGGGACAGGACGTACAAATATTACTGTTGTTCATGTCGGACTCCGTCACTACAGTATGATCAATACCCCATCAAGTAGCTACTGAGGGGGTTGTTGGTCCAATAATAAAAGGCCCAGGTCTGAATGGACTTCTGATTAGGTGAGGTATTGTGGGTCTGGAAACCTAGACCCAGGTCTGGTTCTTCTTGAGCTGAGACCCATCCATCCTTATGGTAGTTCTTTGTGGACACGGAATCTGTGCATCAGTTAAGCCTAAATATTCTTACTCAAATGTATTGATTTTGGCTTTTGGTCCTATGTGTCTCTAGATTTTCATATATTCAATACGTGATATAACAAAATGACAGATGAAAGTGAAAGTCATGCATGCCTGAAGGCAGAAGGTCTTTCCGTAAAAGGGAATATATCCACCAACAAAAGACTTTGACTCAGTTTGATTCAGTTTGCTTTAAAGGTGTCAGGATGAATCAGAAAGATAATTATACCACTGCTCTATCCACAACTCCGTCCCCAAAGGACTTTTTTCAATTTTACCTCCCTCCCCTGAGCCCCTGTCCCCCCAGTCCCCCCTGAAAACACCCCTTTATGTGCCGTAAGGATTGACTCCCTACAGGCGGTGTCGTGGGTCCGGGCGCCCCTCACACCTTTACCTTACCCACCTTTCATCCCACCCCTTTATGGCTGTGTGTGATTCACACAGGGGGTCCATGGGGCACAGGGCAGGGGCACAGAGTTACCTTCTCATGTCATTGGCGATGAAACATGGACAACTCAAAGAAATATTCTTGCTTTATCATAAAAATCGAAGCATATAGTCAACATTGCATAGAAATATAATATTACATGAACCAAAAGTTTGCATCTAGTAAACAGAATGCACCAGTACATGTCAGACCCAAATCCAATAGACCTAAACTACTGAACATAAAGTCCTACGGAAAATCATCAAGGCCAATGAAGACAAAGATCAGAATTTGGCGTATATCCTCCCTCATCCCACCACCCGAGTCCCCTGCCCCTGCTTCCAGTTCCAACTTCTATAACATCAGCCCTTCTACTACCTACCTGTCCTGTCCACCCCCTATCCCCATACCCCTACCTGTCCCGTCGGCCATGGGATGAGTTATAGTTGTCCCTCCATATCTTAGTGTAGGACAGTTGGTGAAACTCCTGTTTCGGTGAATTAATGCCGTAAGGTTGGCTAACCAACGCATTAAAGGTGACGATTGTATAAACACTCATATCAAACACATAATAATAACACATGAACACCGTTTGGCCTGTAAGCCGGCGGCAGAGTCAACCGCCAAACATAGTGTTAGCTCTGATCCTCAAATGGAATTTATATTGATATATATGCGGATATATATTGCCATATATATGTAGTTAGGTCCGTAGGTATCATAACATGACGCATGGAATAATGATATAGTCCTGGGTTCAGTTAGAAAATAACTTGTCATAAAATTGTTCTCATTGACAAATATTTCATTGACTGTCATGTTACTCCAACAGCCTTACCCTCAACCGTCAGTGCTCCCTTTTATACCCCCCCCCCCCCCCACACACACACCAACACCACCATCCCTGAAAGTCTCCTTTAGTTCTAGATGAAAAGCCTGCTTTTATTCAATGAACTCTTTTTTTAACACTTTGAAAAGTTTGCACCCATATGAAACGAGTGCATGTTTTGTCCTGTTGATTTATTCAGGATGTCACCCACCCCTGGGGATGCCTGAGTAATAAGTTGAAGGTCACAAGCTGGGAACGTGTTTTGTGTCAATAACGTTGACCTTTTCACTTAAATAAGTCATAATATAAGTTCCTCATTTCTTTCTAGTTCTTAGTTAAATATGTGTTAAAAGGAAACTTTGGTGTAATAGATTAAGTTATGGCTGGGGGCGAGGGAAGACTGGAGAAATCCAACTCAACACAAGGTAAATAAAATTGCTAAAAAAAGAAATATGGTTGCAATAAATAAATTACCATTGTTGATGCTGAAAGCATTTTACCAAAGACATTTTCTATTCAGATTTTTACCTAACTTTATGTGATCAACAAATCAACTGCTCTTCAAGGTTGTTCTCCGGCGTTGTCTGTTACCTAGATAAGAGGCCAGTTTTCCAAAAGTTGCCCCTTTTTGATCTGAAAATGAATCTGAGATCTTTTTGAAGGGATTGTAACTTATTATGTCTTAACACACCCTCTTCAATACCCGTCTCAAAACCCACGTTTAGGATAATGAAAGCAATCTCAATTAAATGTCCTAGAAAAGGTATGGAGATCTTACATAGATTGTGTTAGATCCCCATACCCACTAGGCGATTTTGACCAAGTCGGCCGACTGATAGGTGCTAAAATCGGCCAATTCTGCCCCTAGAATCAGCCGATTTTAGCACCGATTCAGATCAAGCATGCACATTTCAATGTGCTGTACTAACAGGTGTTCAAAAGAATCGGCTGATTCTCCCAGTTGCATGTCACCAGTCGCCGGTAAAAACATCCAGTGGGTGTGGGGTTTTAGACAAATTCTACAAAATTTTCAGAATTGTTAACTGAATGAGCTTTAAACATTATCAATGATATCACACTTGAATGGCTGTATACAGATTATGACTCTTCACTTTCCTTCTGAAACAAGATACTTTCATCTTATTCGGGATTCCACCATTGATTGCTTTCCGCCCACTTGAAATCACACACTCGAAATGTACAAGTATCAAGATTAGTTCACATCCACTACCCCACACACTCGAACCAAGAGAAAACTATACAGGGGCCACTTTAACACTATTCAAAAGCCTCCCATGGTTTGCCTGCTAAGGATGTAAACTAATACCCCACCCCCACAGAGGTACTGAGGGCTTTAGTAACTGGCCCTATACTTATCACCTACAGACCACTAGTACCGACCTACAGGATGTGTTTTACCCGGGTCTAATTGGTCACCAGTGGGCCTCCATTATCACCCCCACTGAACCCCTGACCACTGGTATATATGGCTCAGGGACTCTGGTATTTAGGGGCTAAGGAAAGGGTTTGTGGAAACTGCTGACCTCATCAATTACTGTTGGTACACATATGTTAGGTGTTGTGCGAGTATTGTCAGTTTGGGGCTTCTGGTCAATGAAGCTTTCAGTGAAAGAAGCTGTAATCGTCAGCTGCAGGGAGGGGAATTTCAAATTTTTGGACTTTCGGATTTTTGACATTCTGTCAGGGGCCATTGAAGCGGCAAAATTACTAAAGAGCCCTTGAGAAAAGGACAAAGATTACCATCTGAAAAATGTCACGATTTTAGTTTTGTACTTGGTGGTATATATTTTGACCTTTGATAATACATACACCACTATGTAAAGAGAGCCTTTGATAATTATATAGCCCTTAGGCTTAGATGTAATGGCCTTTAACCTTTGAATAACATCCAGGATATTTCAAAAGTAAAGCAGTATGCCCTTATATTTATAGCGACCTGCTTACATTTGAATTTCAATGTCCTTTTCAATTAACAAAGAGTTGAATTAGATAAAAGAGTTCAACCGACGTCCTCAGCTCTGGTATCTTGTATAATCATACTGGGTGAAAATATGCACTGCAAAACAATCAGTATTCTGTATTCATCTTTAACTTATAGCAGCAGCTTCTGTTGCACATTTAGGCCTGTATTCCTTATGCTGATTTTGCTGCCGAATTTAAAAATTGGTAGAGGGAATGAAGGCCAAATATAGAAATGTATTACGTCATAAGAAAGCTTTTACAATTCTCTTTCAAATTATATAAATCATGTAAAATCCCATGTCATATTCTCAGAGAAAATCAACAAAATGTAAAATCAGCAGCATCAAAATCGGTATGTGGAATACGGCCCTAAAAACTATTGCTTATATCCATGGGAGTGCCCCCCCCCCCCCTTCAGGTCAGTGACTGATGACCCGTGACCCAGCTGGGGGTGTAGAGAGTGATGACATGTTCAGAAACTGTGTGTGTAGGGGGGGGGGGGTATTCTCCTGGTCAGCTGACCCATCACTGGCCGAGGATGAAAAACTGGACAGGCAGTGTTTACAATTCACCGAAACACATATCATCCCTTCTATAAATAGAACCTTGTGATGGGAAAGTAATAGGTTGGACGTAGGTGAAGGTGCAGGGATCGAAGGGTTCACCTGAACTAGAGTGAACCAAACTGGTCAACTGTATGTTCTATGTTTTCAGTTCACCAAACAAAGTTTTAGAAACACTCCTTATGATATAACAGTACTGATATCGTCAGACCACATGTCTGGGACCATCCCTTCAAAATCTGACATGTGATCTACCAGAAAAAAATAAGAAAACCAAGAAAACATACTTTTCTCTGAATATACAATTTGGCGCACGAATTGATGGGGAAACGATGAGACAGTCATAATAGTTAGGGACATCAGCTAGGGGAATTCCCGTCAACCAACGATACATTGTGAACAGACAGCTGGCAGAAAAGAGATAAAAGCATAGGAAAAAGCTGTAGCCTTTGTAAATCTTAAAGGCTATATTCCACTGTGCGGTAGGGAGCACTTGCAGTCGCTTATTTCAGGTGCAGCAAGTGATTTGCGGTATTTATACCAACATATTGGTATCCCTGACCACCTACTGCAAGCACCTACTGCAAGTACCTATATTCCACCTTGCGGCACCCTACCGCAAGCAAGTTTGTGGCAGTTTGCTAGTGTCTTTTCATGGTGCCACAAGCAAATACTGTATAGTGGAAAAGAGCCTTTACTAAAATTTGGCTAGTGCTTGATTCACATTGTGAAAGAATTGATGACTGGTCAACAGCCAGTCACCAGTCGGGGAGGGGGGAGGTGGACAGTCCCCTGGTCATCTGACCCACCTATTGACCCCTACCGCCCCTTCAGACCGATACAGATTGCTGCCCCCTGCATGGACCACTGACCGGGCTGTAGGCCATTGGTCTTTACTCCAATGGCATTCCAAAATGAACACTTCCATATCGTCAATTCTAATATTTCAACTACATGTATATAATTGAGAGTTAGTGGAAAGGAATTAAGGGTTCAGATATTTAGGTGGACGCAATCTACGTCTGACACACACCTAGGTTCACACTAACACGACCCTGAGTCAGTGACGTCTGAATGGTCATTTAGTCTGTAGGGTGTCATTACAAATTTGATTTAAAAGGCCAAATACCAACGTAACTAGTCAGGGGTTGGGTGTGTCACTTCCCCACCCGCCTGTGGTCAGGGCTGTCTCGGCGGGAGGGGTGGGGACTGACCACAGCCTGGTTGGGGGGGTGGGGTGTCTACCTGCCAGAGGTCACCAGGATCATCCCAAGGTCATTAGTACCCTCCACCTAGAATAGGGGTGTTTGGGGTTAGGAATGTCTTTCAGAGGTCACGTGGTCATTAGGGGGGGGGGGCAGGTGAGGTCCCCGACCACAGGGTCCTGTTAGGTCCTGGTCAGTTGTCATGGTGATCTGAGGTAGTCTGATCACAGTTTGATCACCTTATGTCCTTGTGGTCGTCCTAACTTATGAGGTATTTAAAAGACATGTTGAGTCCTCTCAATGGCAGACTATCAGAAAAAAACAAAAGACATTTCTTAACTACAGATTAATGGTACATACTTGTATGTTCAAGCATAACATTTCATATATAGACGCTGTATGTGTCTTGAATTCAAATTTCACCTTCTTCATGTTCTCAAATATAATGCAATCTTAGTGTTAATGATAAAATATTCTGTAGATATTAGACAATTGTGGAACATAAATACCCTATAAAAATTGACACCAATATCTTACAGGATAAGACCAAATGAGTGATGGGTGTATATTTGAAACTGTCACTTTTTTCAGTTTGAGATCTTTAAATAAATCAAAGTTATGCACAAAGTTCACTGACCGAATAGTCTCTAAAATATTGTTCCTCTCTCATATCACGTTACCTAGGGCCATGTTGTACTATAAATCGCCCACTAACTCAGGTGTGACAGACCATAGTCGACTACCCTGAACGAAGGGGTACATGTTTGTAGAAGGGGCTTTGCCCAAAATAGGTACAGAATCTGAGAATATGAATGTGGAATTGGACATTATGGCTAAAGGAAATTTTTAGATTTAGGGAATAGCAACTTCCATGCAAGATGGGGGTTGTGAATGGTCTGCCCCTAAGAATCTCCAATATGGTAATTAGTTAAATATATTTGCCTGAATCGCTATCATGCTGATGCATTTGTAATCATTTAGGTTAAAAACTGTATCACAATGATAATGACTGTGCATATTTCCAGTGTTAGACCACCATTCTCCTGGATTTTTGATTCATGGTAAAGCCATAATTTGCTGTGTTTAGTCCAGAGGCAGACCATTTGGTAGAAAGGAAAGAATATCAGAACGATATTTAACTTTCCAAACAATTAGTAAAACAAGTTAAGCAAAAGCTTATAAACAATTGAGATAGAGCATTCCAAAGTAGTTATTATACAAAAAAGGCTTAACCCCTCCACCCCACACACACCCTACCTGGTCAACCACAGGTGACATTAATAACCCCCAGGTGAGAGTTACACACCTCCAGGTGAGAACGGACCACAGGTAACCATGGTGACCCCCCATACCTGTGGTCAGGAGCTAGCTGTTCTGTGGTCGGTATAGGGGATGAAATATGGATGGGGAGGGTTCAGTAGAGGTATGAGGGGGTGAGGGTATCGGTGATATATGGATATCTATATCCGGGGTGGGGTACCTATTGTTGTCAGGTAAATCTACATATTTGGTTTTTTTTTATTTATTAAAAAATGTTGAATTCAGAGAGCGCAGTAGATCCATTTCTTTTGAACACATTGCATAATTTAGATTAATGTTATTCATACATCTGAAGTAATGTTATTCTTGTATGTGTCATTAAAATGTAATGTAATGCTTCATGATGCAGGTGTTAGAAACAAAGTATCAATTATTGACATTTAATCAAAATAATCATATATATATATATAGTTATATATATAGTTATATTTCATCCAGAAATTCATTTTAGGTTCACTAGTACTATAATGCATCTATACTGATTAGACAGATTGTTAAACTCTGGTTGGTTGGTTATTGGTATTTAACGCTGTATCAACATCTATGGTCATATCACGGGGAGAACAATGTTTAACAATTCTGTCTGGGTTGATCAAATCTATGGGAAGGTAGAGACCGTACCCCTACACATTTACCGAGGCAGGTGTTTTTTAATGTGCAGGGTCCCATAGGCAGGGCCCCACACAACAGCCGGTGGCCCTCATAGGAGCCTTTGATAACCCAGTTGTTGCCACTGGAAGACATGCAGAGGGTGTTAAACTCTGTTGGCTTAAAAAAGTCAAAGTGACTGAATGAGATCATAGATATGTAACATAAATATGTGATTGATGATTATACATTTCTCATGCACTAATCACCCAGAAGCTATGTGAAACAGGATACTCACCAATACTTCAAACAGTGACAAACACATACCATACCTTTAGACTCCAGCTATCTAGGTCACCAAGGGGGTCATTAAAAAAGGATTGACCTCTGACCTCGTGGGAACATCCCATAATTACATTCAAATCCAAACCCCAGCAGACTCAACAATCAATGGGAACATAGTCAGATATTGCCAATTCTTAATTGTATAATTGTGTGAATGATTAATTCATGTGTTTACCTATCCTGGCACAGTGGTACATTTTCCTACATCGTTTTCCCACCAGTCGATGATGTATTATGTGTACAGATAAAAGACACATACCGGCAGACAGTAAAGGAGATAGACATCATCACACGTGATTTATGTTTAACGGTTGTGTCGTTCCCATGAGTAGACCATCTGAGGGGTGATCGGAATGCCCCTATCAGAGAAATCAGACCGTTTGACACTGTAAAGCCGTGTTGACATCTACATTAGATTATTTGTATGTGACAGGAAGGTGGGGACATATCAAGATGTTGAAATATACTGAATCGAAACTTTTTTCATTATTGGGATGTAGTTCACATTGATTTTATGATATTATTCTTGTGAATTTAACTACACTTTGGAGATCATTTCACTTATCAAATGGCAGGTTCATACATCATCTTGTTGATAAATGAATATATAGGGGTAGGATCGACAGAAAACAAGACAAAATATAGAGAATGTATCACTCGGGATGTTAGCATGCAATGTCGTTAATCAAGTCTCTTTCTTTTCTGACTAAAATTAATTGTCTCTGACAACCTTCATATTTGCACATAAGGCAGCTATCCACATACTGCCATAACCCTGGCAATTCACCCTACCATGGATAGCTGATAAACAGTATTTTAAGCACCTTGAGGCTAATTTGGGCTGATTTTGTCGACAAAACCCCTGGAAAAACTATAGAAAATAAACGAATTATTGTTACATATCCACCAATAATGAGTAAATTTTCAAACAACCTAGAAAATATGAAGTGTTTATGGATACACATTTGTAAAATTAAGTCCACAAAATTTTCATTCTTAAAGGAAAGCTTGCACATAATCCAGGGTTAGATATTTGTCAATGAAATTCTTTGTGCATGTAATATGCATCAAGAACTAATGATGCTAGAAAAATTTTAAGCATATTCCAATTGTGGCCACTGTTGTGGGACTTTGATATTTGGTCTATTTTAATGGGTTTATAAGGGAAATCCCCTAATTTGTGATGTCACAAGGACTGTCTTTGGGATTCCCCAGCTTTTAAAAAAGGGATTCCCCAATTCTCAATAGTATATACAAAAGTATTTTTGCTTCAGTATTAAATATTTATATTAAGCCATGTGCAGGCTATACATACTTGGATCCTTTACTTACCCAAATTCATTCAGTTACCTAAGATTCCAAAGCTATTTTGTAAGGGATTCCCCTTAATTATGACGTAGCAAGGACAGAACTGTACCCCCATAAATGAAGGAATTCCCAAAATATATTTTATTTCCTCTATAATTCACTAATACTTTGACTTTTTCCTATTTTTCTTTTTGAAAAATACTCAAGAGTAGCCAAATAATCAAAAATTAGGCTTGTGAAGAATTATGTGCAAGGTTTCCTTTAACTACAAATAATAATCAGATTTATGCTAAATCCTTGGGTCTTGTCGACATATTACCCAGCATGCAGCCTGATTTAGGCTAACCTGCAGGTACAACCCAAGAAATTTGCTATCCGTGGCTGGGAGAATAAGCTATTTATTTTTATAGCAGGTGTAACTTCTGTCAGTCACCCATTACCAGGTATCTCAGTTTCAATCCATATAAGTTTTATGATGCCCAATAAGATTGAATATGATATGAATATAATGAGATGAGAATAGCGAAATAAGACATAGCCCATATCCAGATCATTACACTATGTCAGCCGGTATTGCAATTTCTTGAATGGATCTTTGACATTTCTTATAAGTTTAGATTTAAAGGGGTCTCTTTCATCAATCAGTGCAAGCTCTAAGGCAAGCTTATTCCATTGTTCACAAGCTTTGTAAGTAGAGGCTTTAGGGAATTATTGCTTTAAAGAACAACCGTTTTGGGAGGGTTATCACCTGTCAGGAGCCAAAAAGCACTAGAACCAGGGTTTAGTCACCACGTAGAAACCCACCTTAAGGGGTGTGTAAGGGGTGGTGAGTGTCTGAGGGACTGTCAATGAGGTGAGCAGAGTTCAGAAGGTGTCCTGTAAGAGGACTTGGTTCGGCCCAATAGTGTTGTATGAGTCACAGACCAGGCCTCCAAAGCCTTTAATAATCACCCTTCATCACAGAGCTTTATACCACCAAGTTCAGAGTAGGTGTGAGGTAAAAGTGGGTTATAGTGTGGTTAGAAGCAAGGCTCAGGTTAGATAAAAAAGAAGTAAAAAGGGAGTGAACCTATTTGATGGGAGCAGGGTAACATGTGTACCTACTATTGAATCTTAATTAAATCTGTAGTTTCCTCTAGGTGGTATTCATGCCTACCCGGCTGTCCCTGTCTCCATGGCCACCCTATGCTGACCAGTGGATGGTTGAGAGCGGACATTGAGCCCTACCCTTAACTACTCAATTTGAGTGTATTTGACCCGTTAAATGAACTACTTTATTAAAAGTTTCCCCAGTCAGCCTTTTCACAGGATGGCTTTATTCATAAAGTTGTTTGATAATTTTTGTTTATACAGCTGAGTTCACTTTATTAAATGTTCTTCCACTGCAGTCCTGAGGACCATTTGGGCACAATTCCGTGTAGGGGTCATCCAAATGTCAAATTTCAATGAAGAAATATATTTCTAAATGTACTCATTCCTTCCAAATGTCTCCCCTACCTGCCACCTCCATGTGTGTGGGATCCAGGGAAGACGGTCCTGTCTTACAACTTTACAACTATCCAAGATTCAAGACCCATTATATTCCACTTATAAAAAACGAAGCTCCAATTCCAGACTCGACCTTGGTGCTTTTATTCCTCCCTTCATCGTTTATTTGGCCACTTACATCAGTAAAAACAAACTCCTTCTCCATATTTAATCTCTTCCCCTTTGGAGTGGGCGGGTGCCACCTTTTGTCCCTGTTTAGGAGTGTAACGTTAGCCCTGACAGTTCACACTCACTATCCTCTGCCATCCCTCATCGCTAAGTACAAAACGGCTCCTCTTTCATTCATTGACAGGTCTCCCCCCCCCCCAAATGTATTTGTCTTGTCTTAAATACATTCATAACAGAACAGCTTCACTTTGATTTGTTCTTTGGTCAATGACGACTGTATTTTCGACCACACATCGGAACAATAGAAGTGACACACCAAAGAAGAGGGGATGCATTAGCATTTAGAAAAAGTGTTTGTAAATGAAAAGTTGTGACTGTACATTTTTGGTTTAAAGTATTTATATAACCGCTGTTCAAGGGAGGATCTGGCAAAAGCTTTGGGGATAACAAATAAGCTTTTGAACGTAAGAAATATAAATTAGGAATGTTAGGTTATTCTCTAACCGATTGAAATAAATTTATTCTCTAACCGATTGAAATAATCAATTTGGTTCAACTGAACCATTTGTATGGAGATATATAGAATATACAATGTTTTATACATACTAAAAATTACTCCATGCTTTTCTTTTTTAGAACAAATGTACAGTTAGTGCTCTGTGCCCACTATAGTTGCTGTTGTGTGCTATATTTTTTATTGTTCCCAGGGTAGCACTCTGTACATAATGTATTTAATCTACCCCCTTGTGATCAGCGAATTGTGACCGTCATCAAAAGGTACAGACCAAACAGATGTTGGCCCAGTTACCTAGACTGAGGAAAAAAACAGTTTTTATCAAATAAAAAGTTGAAAGGGATGATTTATTGACAGAGAGGTGTTTGCGGACATAACTATAGCATTAAGAGGGCCCTGAAGGAAGTGGAAAAAGCCGGGGAGTGGATTGACACCCACGCTGAGTACACATGCACCCTGGATGTGCTGGATCCCCTCACAGAGTGTGGAGGGGGGGGGATCCTTGCCATAGGTAAGCCTATAGGGTATTAATAGGACATTGTAAAAGTCCCAAAAGATATTGTAAAACATTAGGCATAATCAACAACCTTGATTTAAATACATTAGGGACTTCTATATACAAGGTCGGCGACCTTTACAACAGACTTCCTACATACATGCTTATTCTACTGTTTGACGTGAACCTGTCTTCTATTAATTTACATTGAATTTGACCTGCCAATTGCAGGAAAAAGAGGCCATTTCAATATAATGAATGGGTGATCTTTCTAAGAATCCTTAGGATTTTGACAAGTGATTATCAACATTCTAGAAAGGTTCGTAAAATTCTTTAAACTGGCTACCTTATTCCTGGGCTCACCTTAGTGGTTCGCTCCTGAAATTTCGATTACATAAACAAAAAAGTTTTGCATATAATTCAATATTAGACCTAGATAGTTACTGATTGAAGAAGAGTGTAGTGCTATTTATTGTATGCAGAAACAATGTACATGGATTTCATTTAATCAAATCTCTGCTTCTTTGTATGAAGTAAAATATACATGCATAAAAAAAGACAAGAGAAAGAGGCTGCATTTACCATAAACTCCAAAATAAGATATGATTGCCTCCCCCACCCTGCCTCCAAACAAAAAATGGGGACCTGAGAGTAGAATCCCTCCATACATGTCTCACCTGTATTTTACCTGCCAGTCGCCCACCTGTGGGTGCCTGCGGTGCCCCGGGGGGTTGTTACCTGACTTAAGGCCGTATTACACTATGTGACTTGGGCTGCGATATCAGCGAGATATGATGATATTACAGACGATTCCCATAAGATAAAATAATTGTTGAAAATTGACAATTTGGAGTACCTCACATAATATTATGTGTAACAAAGAATATTATCACTTATATGTGCAACTTCTCTGTGATGTTGTCATATCACAGCTCCGTGGCCTGTTTCATAAGAAACCTCCGTACATTTTGTGTTTCATAAGTTACAATGACTTTTTTGGTCCCCGTAGCTACATGAGATTTTTTGCGCTTATGTGAGTTTGGGTGGATTTACGTGTGTATTGGAATTTTTGCTGGTTTTATGAGAGCTATGTTATGAAACAGCTGCGTACGAGAGTTTCAACCTCCATACAGTTTCCCTAAGCTCACATAAAAGCTCGGTAGCTACGGAGCTTTTTATGAAACACCCCACAGGTCGTGTAGTGTAATCCCACCTTTACCTGTCTGCGGGGTCCAGGTGCGACAGGTGACGTAACACGTACAGCTGACAGGTGACTCACCCCGCGTCACTTACAGCAACATTAATGCTGTATTACGCTACACGAAGTGAGGTGTGATATGACAATGTCACAGAGAAGTCACACATATTAGAGAAAACAGTCTTTGTTTCTTCTATGTGAGATACTCCAAATTGCCAATTTTTACCAATTATATCATTTCACGTGAATTGTCTGTAATATAATAATATTGTGCCAATATATCTGCCCAAGTCATGTTGTGTAATAGCATCTTTGGAAGGAACCTTGGGGTGGCGGATGCTAAAAAAAGGCTGTAAGATGCTATAATGGTTTGGAATGAAAAAGACTGTAAGGTGGAAATGGCCCCCAACTGTATGGGTGAGGGTTTTGTTGGTGGGTTTGGGCTAAATAAACTGTGTTGACAATATGGGAGAATATGTTTGATCGAACTTCAATACTTATTCCAAAACATTTCTATTATATTTTGAAGAATTATTCTTATTATTAAAATATACTTTATCAGGATACAGTACCACATGAAATTCAGGCCCCCAGTTCCCGCCTCAGGGTTCAGTACCCCTGTCTACCCTGGTGTATTACATCTGCCATAACTGGGTCAACTATTGTAGATGCCCTGGGGGAGCAGGCATTGCGTCACTGAAAAAGAACACACTTGAGAATTAAGTAATGTCCATTGTTGTTGTTCACCAATTAGACTTTTACAGCTCTGTCCCGATCGGGTCAATCTAGGTAATGGCAGTAACTGATGAAAAAAGAATATCTATGAATTTTCTATTTCATATCAGTATACTTTTACTATTTTTGTATATTGTTTGATAATTTGTTCATTACATGTAGATTTGAAGAAAATATTTCTATATTTTCTATAGGTTTCCCTGTATTTTTGTCAGCAAAATTAACCTGCAGGTACCTAAAATACTGGAAATTAGCTATCCGTGGTAGGGAGAATTGGATGCAATATAATTTGTTTGAACCAATATAGGACATCAATTTCAACCACACTCACCTCGGCCTTAAGTTAAATGCCACACCATATAGAGATACATAAGATTACATGTCTATTGTGATACTAAATATTTCCCCCCTCCCTCAAGGCCATTGGTGCTATACTACAACACCTGCGACATGCACTGATTATCGCCCATATGCCTCTAATATCGTCCACCCCCCCCCCCCCAACACCTCTAATATCGTCCGACCCCCAACTCCTCTAATATCGCCCACCCTCCTTTATTTCACCTATATGACTTAGTGTCTCCAGCCCCCCATTATAAGGCCGTAAAGTGCACCGTTTACCCTCCATTTACTTATTTACTCGGCCCTTCTCAAACACTTATAGCTTGTATAGGCGGCCGTTTGGGTATTACTAGGCCATTGTTACTGGTTGCTAGGCCTCACCGTGCAATAGGCATCAACCTATATATATATATGTATGTATACATATATATATATATATATTCTGAATTTCCAATAGTTTCTTTCTATGAATCGGAATTCTTTAGATCAGATTTCAAAGGATTCTGTACTTCCTTATATATACTTACCGAATAAATACAAAACAATAAAAAACAAAGATAGAAATAAAGGCCTACTTCATACTTCAAATGATTCTGTTGGTTTGTTGGTTATTTCGGTTTAACGCCGTAGCAACATCTAAGGTCATATCACAGCGAGAACAGAGTTTGACAATTCTGTCTGGGATGATCGTATCTATGGATGATCGAATCTATGAGAAGATAGATACCATACCCCTACACATTTACCGAGGCAGGTGTTCTTTAATGTGCCTGGTCCCATAGACAGGTCAAATGATTCTGTACTTCCCCATAATATACATACCAAATGAATTCAAAGCAATGAAAAGAGTAGACAATATACTTGTATTCTGAAAATAGACAACTAAAACTAACGTTCAGAACGGTCTTTAAAGGCATTGCTTTTCGGTAGCTTTTGTTTCTCAAAGGTTTGAATCTCAATAGTCCTATTTCTCATATAAGATCAAAGAATTATGTAATTTAAAAAAAGAATGGCTTCAATGCTATGCTGTATTCCGTGACATTTGAGAAATAAGCAAAAAGGAAGAAAAAACTTGAGCTCTCCAAAGTCTTTATCTTACTTGAACAAAGGCGCACAAAGGACTTAGAGATTTCCTCCGTCTGCACGGAATATAGGGCCAATTATTTCACTGCCTTTCAACAATACTGGCTGCCAGCCAAACGGCCGCTGAGCCGTCAAGGTTCAATGAACATTGAATTCACGGCCTTATAAAACCAGTGCCTGGAAAAAATGAATATGAAATCTTTATTTTTTGTGTCTAATATTTTTAAAGATACTTCATGATTATAAACAGACTTTGGTATGCTTGATTTTGTTTGTATTTACCTATTCAATGTTTTTTTTATAAATATAGTCTACAATTATTGGCACCAATTCAAATGAACATAATTGTGGATAAAATCGTATTGCGTATTCACAAAAAAAAAACAAGCAAAAATATGTTGTTTAACAATAGCACTAACTCAGACTGATAGTGTTATTTCCTCTTGCTGCTGACGAACAGTTAGAACATTGTTTTCTGTTTTCCAGTCGTTATGTGTCATGTGGAAAATGACCATTGGGGAGAGGGGGTTGGGGTAACAGCTAAGGTCGTGCCTATTGTGTGTAGTTTTTACAAATTTTTTAAACAAATTTAACACAAGGCTGGCTGGCGTTATTGTGCTGTAACAATGGACTGCATTATAGGACATAAAAATGAGGATAAGAAAATGAGCGAGAAACAGGATTTGAATTACATGTGAAATCGGGTGTTTACAGACAAAAAATAATGACTAACCAGCTTAAACTTATTGGAATGTCATACAGGATTCATGATTTTTGATTCGTAACAAATTAAAAGGATTCCCGATAGTTCTAAGGGTATTTGAAGTAAATGTGTCTCAACTTGTTCCATCAAGATGCAAATGTCAAAATGCTCGCTATAAGATGTAGCTAGACCCCTTTTTCTATTACTAGCAGAATTGGCCTTAACTATAAATTAAGATGGGTTTCAATGGAAATTGTTGGGATTAAGTCTTCTGAGCTAAGGTTCCTTGTGCAGTTTTGTGACATAAAGGTGTGTTCATGCACCGTTCTCGTTGAGGATTTCTCATTGTTCAAATGGCTGTGAGCACCCAAGTGGAGTGCACCCCCCCCCCCAACACAAATCCATGTTCTAAACTCCTAAAAGGGGATGATAGGGAGTAGGAAGTCCTTCTCCTCCTGCGAAAATGTTTTAGTACTTCGCTTATGTGCAGACCAGCCCCCTTTCTGAAATCCTCAATTTCCCCCTGCCGAATCCCCTTCTACCTGTCCCCCAAGCCTGTGTTCCCACACCAAACATATATAGACATAACCTGACTCTAGCATGTCTGCAATAAACCACGTTTACACTCCCCCCCCTCCCCCTTACCACTGTCCACACGCCGACGTAACAATAGTAATGACGTGAGGTTTGTGTACTGTGTGACAGAATCACTGCTCTACAATCGACACCCACGCCATGCAACGTGCTGTTACACTCCGACTTTTTCACACTACCGCTCTTTTGTCACTCTTTTATTTATTTATTTATTTTTCTATTTGGTTTATTTCCAGTCGGGTCTGTCTACTGTAGGCCGATTGTTGTGTTACATCAAATTGACTCTATTACCCAGAATGCCCTGTCACGGTGGGAAATGGCAGGTTCGTTCCCACAGTAGAAAACCGGGAATTGTTGAATAAAAATACCCAGCCAGTGCATGACAGACTTTTGAATGGTTAGGATTAACAATAACTTCTTTTCTGTCTGCATGTTCTCCAGAAAAAAATAGATGTTATACAAGCGTTGCAAAACAGTCTACTAAGAATAGATAAGGTGATCAAGTGATCATATTGTGGACTATCTGACTATCGTACTATATGTTAGGATTTAAAGAATACTGTAGTAATTTCCGATGTCCATATGTGCAGGCACATGTAAAGCCATTGCATTTAACTAGGTATTGACAAATTAGTATTGTACAATAAGGTCAATTTAACAGGTGGGTGTCTTCATTTAGAGGCTTTTATCTGAGACGAGTCATCCTTTACGTTTCTCGTATGGTTGTGGTCCTCTCAGTTTCTGAGTTAACTACTTTTCCTATGGTAGTCATGTTTTTATGTGTCAGTGGATCACCGCTCGACCACCCTAAACTATATAAATGAACAGCTACTGAAAAAGATGGTCCCCAGATGGTTTTAAACCACCTCAAAATGTCAATATATTTGTTTTGAAACATTATGTCCATACTGTTAGCATCTTCGAAGTGAACCACTCCGTTCTTCCTTCCGCCACCGTAGTAATATTTTATTGATGATCAAAAACAGAAATAATACGCCTTCTGATGCCAGTATGTATTCAGTATGTAGGGGTATAGCAGTGAAGGGGAAAGGTCCTCTCACCTTCCAAGGACTTAACCCTTTATTGCCACACCCATTGTCACATGTCAGCCCTGAGAGGTGTTAACTGGCCGTGTGGGACTCTTCAGGTGTCAACCCTATCCCCCTACCTCCCCCCACACACACACCCTCCACTCCCCCACCCACACACCTGTGCAGATTAACTCCCCTTTCACCCTGGTCATTCTAACAGTCCCTACGCCCCGTGACATGTTTTGTGGCCCTTTCCTCAGTTTTGACTCCCAACAGTCCACTCCACCCCTACCCCCATCTGAGCTCTCCAAAATGAATGACCCCGTCCCCACCCAATGGGAGTCCTGTTAAGTCAGAGTAGCAGCCTTTCCTCGCCCGTCGTGCCAAGCCGCCATGATATGCATTTTAATGCTAATTTTACTGTCTCGTATTTCACATTTCTAAATCAAAACATCTATTGCTTTAAACAAGTACTAGTTTTACAATAAGAGGTGATTGGGTGGGGTAGCACGTGGGCCTACTTTAAAAAGGGCACAGGGCCCCACTGCTACAAATAGGGACCTCAGATCTGGTCACCGCCTATGTGATGTAAAACTATCACAGCGAATTATTGAACCTTTTGACTGTGCCAGCTATACTACATTACCTTGCCGTCGTTCTCACCCCCATAGATTCAATTCCTCCAATTGGTACAGTCAAAAACCGAAGTTGGTCTCAATATAGCTGAAAAATTGATGAGTACCATAAACTCCAACACATCATCATCACATCATGAACCTCGTGGCAGTCTGGAAACAGCTTTGAATGACTGACTGGATGTTTAACCAACTCCAACAACCCCATTTACAGAACAACACTATTTAATTAGAACAACTTTCTTCCTAACGTTTTAACTGCAATTGAGACAGGAAATGAACTTTGTTACACAAGTCAAATTGTACCTTAATTGACATCAATTGACATTAATTAACTTCAGTGTGTTCCTGCCAAGCCGAGTCAAGACGCTGTTTGCTGACACCTTCCTCAGTTTGACCAGGTTGGGTGGGGGGGGGGGGGGGGGAATGGGTGGAGAGAAAAGGCTACATCGGAGTGTTGGTGGGGGTTAAGCCCCGTTCTCCCTTGTGAATGTGGTTTGTCGTAGGTCTCTGCGATCTACGAAAGTTGGGAACATTGGGTTATTGTGGCCCTCTGTGACCTGTTCCTTTATGAAATTATTCAACATGTTGAATATTTTCATAGAGAACCTGTGCGATCCAGGAGGAGATTGCTTGTGATTATTTTGTTGCACCTGAGATTATTTGCAAATCATTTTTCCGCAAGTTTCTATGACAGAACCTTCGACCAAGGCGAATGGGGCTGTGTGTTTAGGGGTGGGGAGAACATGAGTGAATTAGAATTAGTTAGCTGTAGCCATTCACTGCACCAATCTCCCAATTTAAACCACCATGTAATTGTACCTTTTTCTCTTAAAGCAGGGTCCGTTCTGGTCAGTGGTAATGGGTGTAGGTCTTCTCGTTCTGAGGACAAGTCGCCGGGAGGGGTCGGGGATTGGGTCTGGTGTGGGTCACATGTCCCTATTAGTATACCACAACCCCAGTCAGAAACTCACAATATTAACTTTACTGCACTCCATGTTTGGTGAAATTGCTTTTGAGTGTTTCATTCAGTATTTTTCCACGAAAACTGACAATGGAGCTAACTTGCGACATAACAGAAACGTTCTGCAACCATACCTTTTCAGTCAGTTATTTACTAAGATGGTATGTGACAATTACGTTATTGATGGTGAGGATGAAACCTCACCAAATCAGAACATTATTATAGCATTATTTTTTTAAGAGGTTAGGACAAGACAAAAACTATATGTTATAAGAACATTCTGTTTAGGTTAAAGAGCATAATCAGAACATTATAATAACGTCGCAGTGCAACGTCACAGCAGTACATGTACCCTGTGTATTCCATCACCCAGGAGAAAAGTTCACAATGTTAACTTTTCTGTCCTACATGTCTTAGTGTAATTGCTTTTGTGCATTTCGTTCAGCATTTCTTCCAGGAAAACTGACAATGTAAATGATGTGCAACATTAGTTGAAGAGGATTTAGGATATCAAAAAGATAAGAGTAGGACAGGAGGGACTCCTTTCCTGGGTCTGTGCCGTCGATGATTCATGGCTGTTTCAGCCTTTCTTACTCTTTCTGGACTTTGTTTTGCAACCAAATATGAAAAAGAAAGAAGCGTAAGAATGCTATCGTGGTCCCCTAAGACTGGGCTGAGACTGTGAGTGTTATCAAACTACCAAATATACCATAACTTGATTCCAGCTTAAAAAACAACAACAAAAAAGACAAAAAATAGCTCTATACTATAAATATACCCTGACTCGATTTCAGCTCAAAACCTCTAGCGATTAATGTAGGAATCCCTAATTTTGTGTCACATGAAAAACAACTAGCATGGGAATGTATAAATACAAAACAAACTGATATGTCTGAAATTACTTAAAAGGACAATTCTGATCAAAGCATCACGACATCCTGGTTACAAACCTACAAAACATAACAGCCATTCGCATACCGACGTATCAGATCCACAAGGAAACAAAGACCCAGAGTTTGGTGACTGTTCCCTGGGGGTAACATACCTCGCCTGTCATCATTTTCTATATTTATGTAGTTAACTGGTGTTCTTTTGATGTGTGCATGCCACAGGCGGCCATTTAGATGTATGAAATATGATTCAACTACCGTAGATAAATGTGGATACTATTGAGGAAAATACTCGTGCGATTGCCGCAAGGGTTTTTAGGTGCAGGTATGTCTAAGTGGAAAGTCCAGTTTTATGTAAAATTAGCTTTCAAAAGGAAGACCTGACACTCCAGGGTTTACTTGTTTCTGTTTCGTTTTGCATAGGTGCGTGCATATTTAACTTTGTTTTGACGCATTTGGTCTTACTACATAACAATAGAAACCTGAAACCTATCTCCGAAAAACAGATTGGGATTTTCCAACAATAATGTTATGCACTTTATGATAATAGCAGTAGGAGGGAGGGGGGATTTTTAGAGGAAAATACTTCTTTGTATATCTGTTAAATCATTAGAATTGAAAAAAGAGGGTTGAATAAAAACAGATTGAAAAGCGTATTTGTGACTATTACACCTGGAAGGTCACAAACTTTCTCCTTTTAGTGAATTCCCCCCCCCCCCCCCCCCACACCTCTGCTGCCTGCCCTTCGCCTCCCGTGTCCAGCCCCTGTCGGTCCACCATATGTCCACTGCCTCCACAGACAATGGACACCCACCCAGCCGTGACCCACGCCCCACCTAGCGGAGAAAATGGCAATTAGAGTGTTGGGTACAGTGGTAATTGGGGCTATCACGGTCAGAGAGGCGTGACTGGCCATGGGGGGGGGGGGGGCGTAGTGGGGATGAGGGAGAGGTGGGGAAAGAGAGGGGGGGGGGGGGTGGACTGGTCATGGAAATATGGCCACCGGAGAGGTATGTTTCTTGCTGTGAAGGTCACTGTTTATAATGTATTTATTTCATTGTTGAGATATTTAACCAGTCAATGTTCAGCTCATCAGTTGCTCTTCCACAATGCCTTAGGGTCGTACGCTCCCATCTATAGATCTATGATATTACTATGAGGAGAGACCAGTATAATTACCGTGGCTCAGGGACGGATTTAAATTTAGATGTGTTTAATGTAAAACTCTTGCCCCCAGCGGGGGCGCAGGGACTTTTTTAATATAGCCCCCCCCCCCCCTTTCTTAAATTCCTGGATCCGCCCCTGTGGCTGCTCCCTGCTCGCATCAATCAGAATAGACATTTGCAGTTGGGATACTCTAGCACATCCCACATGACATTTGGCAAGTTGTGGACCAGCTTAAGGTTGATTAGGATTAATTCTTCGCGTTGTATTAAGTTTCACAAATGGTATAAAGTTTGATAGGCGAAGTATAGGATGGCTGTTTCTTTGAACAAGTGAAAGAACCTGTTCACCCTATTATCACACATTTAATCCCCTGGTTCCTGTCCTATGCTTGGAGACTGGATGCATGGGTTTTCTTGTGAGTGGAGATTTTAGTTACATTTAGTTACATGTAGATGTGTTCTATGGCCTTTGACAATTCTTACATTAGAATGGATTTTGTGTTGTTATAATTCTTTTAAGAAATACCCTAAAGGTATTTTACATAATTGAATTATAAGTTTACATATATTTTGCTTGTATTCATGTTATTTGGTTAAAATTTATAAGTTCCAGGATAGTTAAAACAATAATAAATAACTTTGAGTTTTGGGCAATTCTAGTAGGAGAGTGTGGAACCCAGGTGGAAGTCAATTGCCTCTCACACTATTAGCTGACCGGCAGACCGGAACAGAGGTTTCAAATCCCCTACATTCTGTTGTTATGGTGTGCCAAATGAGAAAAACACAAGCTCACAATTTTGAATTTGTATGACATTTTTTCTTGTTCCAGCATTTACAGAAGGTCATCAAACATATTTGTCGGCATGACGGCCATGTTTTTATGATACGTTAAGTGCCCAAAAATGACTTCAAATTTTTTTATTTTCAAGAAATTTCTTTTCACTTCCAAGTTTTAGACAAGGTCATTAGACATGTTTGTTAGCATGGCGGCCATGTTTTTACGATGCGCCAAGTGCATAGAAATGACTTCAATAATTTTTATTTTCAAGAAATTTCTTTTCACTTCCAAGTTTTAGACAAGGACATCAGACATGTTTATCAGCATGGCGGCCATGTTTTTATGATGTGCCAAGTGCACAAAAATGACTTCAAAATTTTTTATTTTCAAGAAATTTCTTTTCATTCTAAGTTTTAGACAAGGTCATTAGACATGTTTGTAAGCATGGTGGCCATGTTTTTATGATGTGCCAAGTGCACAGAACAAATATATGATTAACTTACAATTATCTATTTCAAACTTAAGTAGTTTCTTTTTCATTAACAGGCGAAGAATCTCGTTATTTTAATAACGATTTCAGTTTTAAACGAGATTATACAGTTACACTTGTTGATTCAAACCTTAAATGATTTTTAAATAAATAAGAGAATTGTTTCTTCATATGTGAGAAAATGTACATATCTGTAACTTCTAGAATAGTTACTACTACAGGGACACAAAGGACATCAACAAAGGTTTATGGCCATTATCACGGTCAGGTGGACATATTGGTCCAATTGGGTTATGGTCACTGAGCCCTGAACAATAAGCCTATTGGCAATATACATAGTATGGCTCATGTAGTGACGCTTTTATTTTAATCGAGTCTAGGTTTCCAAATAAGACAGGCAAAGATTCTTGCAACCAGACCAACCAGATTTTATTGTTGATACTTTTTTTGGACAGTCAGACTTATTTTTTGGTACTTTTAGGACAATTAAACTTATTTCTTGGACAATCCGATTTATTTGAATCTGATGCTTTTGTGTTATCTTGGTTAAAGGAAGTCACTACATATACTGACGGACATAATTGACATCCCAGTTGGAATATGATATTAGAGCCGTTTAGGAATTGGCCGTACTGATTTTTCGGTCCATAAGGCACATGAGGAGTCTAATGAAAGCACTTGAGAGTATTGTGTACCCCCTGTTTAGAAGTGGACGTGTCAAGCCGTGTCACAAAGTGTAGGTTAGCCTTTTGTACTGAACTATGTGTTGGAGAATAATTGAACATATGGATGGACTACACAAGGTATGTTAACATTATTATTATATTAGATATGCTTTGTACAAACTCCAACTTTACAGTAACTCAATGAAATATATCACCGTTCTAATGTTCCAAATACTAAATTAATGTACGGGAAAGTGTTCTCAATCTGAAGTATATATGTAGCTTTCCCATTTAACCAACACTAATTCTCCGAGTTCTCCGAGACAATTAAAACGTACATATCCCCTGGTACCCAGGAATTTGATTGACGTCTGTTAATGACTTCACCACCCCACCATATCACCATCCATCTCGCGAATTGACCTAAGGGTTTGGCCTTACCGCTGCTGTATACGACCATTACATTCAGCCACCGTTAAAAGGCTGTCAATAAGGCAGGAACTAGCTAAATTAGATACCTAGCTACTGGTACCATAGCCATTCCCGAGGTCATATAACCAGATAACCTGATAACAAAATGTGATATTTTGACACTCTCTTCTAAACTCCCCATACAAACCCTCATACAATAACCAGCCTCAATAGGATATTGATAGACCCTATACTAAACCCAAACGGTCGGCACATGTACACCCTCATAGATCAGTCCTGTCCATCTAAATAGGGGTATATACGGCGTGTCGATGACGTCACAGGTGGTGGTTATCAGGCTCTGATCGTGACATATGTCGGCCATATTGCCCCCTGATGATACGGGCCTGCAAAAGGTATGTAACACCTGCATTAGGGCCAGGTAAGCTACTAGGAGGGGGTGTGGGATACCGGTAATAGGGAACTGTGACTAAGGGTGAGATACTGGGTGCGATTAGACCTAATTAGACCCATCTAAATGCACAACCCACTGGTCAGGGTCTAACACTTGTACTCATTAAGGGTGTGCTATTTAGGGGTCTAAGAGGCTAGTGGGGGCACTTTGTATGAAAAACTTTGTATGAAAAAACTTTAACCAGGAGAAAAACGTTCCCACTAGATAATATCTAGTGGGTCTCAAACTGGGGAACATTAGATAATATACAAATCTGCAGAGGGTTTGTTTGTCAAGAAAAATAATAGACCAGTTTTAAACAAAACTACCTTGCATGCACTTCATATTTCCTTTTGATGTTGACTCCATAGGCTTCTTTAGTTATTATGAGGCTGTATTGAAGGGGGCAGCAATGTACTATCCAAAGAACATTGGTCATAAAGGATCCTGCAATGTCAGTATAGCAGTAGTTACTGCATATTTGAAATACCAAACCCCTTGTACGGACCCGGGGTCGGGGTTCCTTTGGGAAATCCCAGGGAAGAATAGGTTCCTAGCACCCCCTTGCTGATCATAAGAGGTGGCAAATGGGGAATCACACTCAAAATCAATGCATGGATCCATTTACCCTATACTGAATATGTCCAAACGTATTGTTCAGGACTGAAAATGTTAAAACTTTTTAATGACATTATAGACGTTGGTACGGCTTAAAACACCTAATATTCACTCAATGGACAACAAAATGTTAGGTAAAATATCAACAGATTCGTATGCATTTGAAAACTCCCACATAGATTGCAATTGGATTGCCTGGATCCTCCCAAAGGCAAAGTTTTATTCAAAGTACACCCCCTCATCCCCTGACGTCCGACCCCTATACTAGACCCCAGCCTAATGGTCCTGGGGTGTCGAGACGTCACCTCAGTGATAACATACCAGGTACAGGGGCCTGATCCTATCTGACTCTATACTATCTCCATACTATCTGATTCAGACCCTACCAGGTTTCCCTCCCTATACAGCCCCTATTGATAAACTAAATAAAGGAGTAGTTATTTCTGACTGAGTCATTAATTACCTGTTTGGTGAATTCAATTTAAAGAAATAATTCGGTTTTTTGAATTGTAAACAACTAGGATTCTATTTCAGGTTTTTATGTCGGATATTTGACTTTGTAGCTTTCTGAAACACGATTCTATCTTTAGATCCAGGTGCATTATGGGAGATTGAATCAAGCACCAAGAGACTTTTCTATCAATCATTGTATGCTCTCACATAAAGTAGAGACACCTGTGGCTTCGACTAAAAGAAATGGTAGAAGAAATATCTTAACTTCATCATGATGGATAGCAATAGTGTAAGCTTTGCCAAACGACAACTGTGCTTCTCAGTTCAACAGTAAGACATGATTTTACACAGAACCCAAATCTGAAAGTCACTATGAATCAGTACGAATAGTGTTGTGAAGTTATCTAATTATATCTATGTAACAAAATGGATAGAATGGTACCAATACCCATTACCCTATCAAGCCCTCAAACCATATGTTTGGATGACCGAGAACAGAGACTTTTGACACTCACAGTGACAACGTTTTCAAATGCAAGCTTAATTAATCACTAGTACTAAATCAATTTCATTTACTTTTCACTCTACAGGTATAATCTTTCGATCAGAGCAATTCTCATCAAATGATTTCTTACATATTTCATCCTTATATTTCGTCATTTCTTTCCATAAGTACTTATCATAAACATCAACGAAACAAGCAAGGTTTCAGTTTCTTTATTTTTCCAACTTCTGTCACTCTTCACAAAACCCGTGTTATTTTTGTACCTTGACCGATGCTGAATTGCTTTATGCCAATGTTAAACTTAGGATAATAAGTTTTATTCTGACAAAGGCCCAGGTCCCAGGGTCAGCTTAAACCTGTATCCTCTATAATCCCGATATTGTGAAGGTTAATCCCTTCCTTTGTGAGGTGAATAGTGAAAACCGTTAGAATCCAATAAACCGACTTGGTATCTGAGTCTAATTCAATCTGGTCTTTATTCAGAAGGGATATGGGATTTAGAGATGAGTGTTAGTCTAGGGCTACTGCCTAGGCTATTGAAGTGCCCTTAGAGTGAGCCTTTTATAGTGTAGTGCACGAAGCCAGACATTGAAAAGTATATATATATATATATATATATTATATATATATATTATATATATATATATATATATACGTTTGTTGAACAAAATGTGGCTTATATTTCAAGCATTTGATTATACTTTGTTTATCTCATGATGCAATATATATAAATACATTCAAATGTATGAAATCTAAGCCACACTTTTTGTTCAGCAAAGGAATTATCTAGATAATATTATAAAGGAAAAATAAACATCCTTTAAGAGTTATAGTGCATGTTTCTTCATGACAACCACTTGACCAAGGCACGGTTTAGGGGAGGTACTCCAATAGTGGATACGGTGGTTTGACGACCGGTGTGTAGCTACATGAGAAGTGAATTACTACTGTTAGACCTTAAACCACCCTTAAACTGCCCCCAACTAGCCCTGTTAAGGGCCCCAACGACCCCTTCACTGACCACCTGACCCCACACTCAACATGCAATGTGTACATGGGTGGGAACTCAGGCTATGGGAGTGATGGAGAGGGGGAAGGGGGGTGGGAGTTCTACGTGAAAGTGGAACCTTGCATGGGAATATTTCCAGGTGCCAGAATTTTACAGAATATTAACAAGCAAAGTAAATCCAACATGTTTGATCTGTTTCTGCCGCTTGCAGGAACATTTTTGGGGAGATTCACCCTATACACCTACACTCTCCTTCTATAAGAAGAAGAAAAATTAGAGGTCTCTACTTCTTGAAGGAGTCTAATTTCTCACCCAAACCTAACATAAGGCTCAAATACTGAGACCTGCTTCTTCGTTGTGTGAGACCACTTCACACATTTCTCCTCCTGTGAGACCTCCTTTGTCTCTTCTTCTTATAGAAACAGAGTGTACCACAAGTATCATTTCCCTGAGCACCCAAGGATGTGTTTCACAATGTTAAGGCGAGGTTTTCATGTGAAAAAGTTCTCTGTAGTTTGAAACAATTTTCTCAAGCTTAAGGAGAAAAATAAGCAAATATTGCACAGATAACACTGGTTCTACAAACCATATTATATCTAAACCTCAGCTTCATCGTAGCTTGAAGCCACAGACAATGGTGTAGACATCACGTTCACCTTCTCACTATGTCCATCGGATCAACATCGGTACAATAAATGTTCGGTTTACGTTGAAACTCATCCCAGACTCTGTAAGGCTGAACACTAAAACAGCTGTCCATGGAGGTGTTTGGGTTTAAAAGATATCCCTTGGAAAGCTTTCTTACACATTGTCCATTAAAGCCAATGAAACCTGACAAGTCGAAGAGGTGCTGAGAAAAATCTGAAAGGAAAACATGCCTGGGGTGCTGAGGGGGAAGAGTGTTAGGATTTGTACAAGTCTACGTTTAATCATAGTGAAAAAAAGGTTTCGTGTGATATATGGGAGGGTTGGATGCTTTCTATTGGGGTAAAGTTGTTCTGAATTCCTATTGAGGTACATAGTACAAACATGAATAAAGATTTGTGAGTACATCCATCACAGCGACATGGTAGATGACAACGGTGTTGATCTATTAGTGATGAATCTGTTGTGACTATCTCGGGTTGATTGACATGTTTCAACGTTTTCACAGTTTTTCCCAGGGTTCTATAAATATAGAACCATCATGTGAATGTAAATTTATGTTATACCATATTCAAGATACGAAAATATGGTACATTGGTACACTTATTATTTGTGTTCCCAATACAACCAGCTTAAATTGGAAGGAATTGGTACTTTGGGGGGAATATTTATCTAATAATTAAATGTCTGGTACGTTCATTTTCACAAATATGTATAGATTTGCCAGTTTGTCCTTCAAAATATAATAAGAAGTATGGCGGGATGCGTCCCAAGGTGGCCATACTGAATCGTCACATACCGAGGACGAAGCCTGAGGTTTCTATGATTCCCATTGGTCGTATGGCCACCCGAGGATGTCCCCTAAGGCGCTTCTTTATTTTATCACCCAAACAAAAAGAAAAATAATGTTTAAACCCATTACAAATCATTAAAACGACGAGCGGTATGTACGGCTTGTCAATACGCCCTCCCCACAGTACGCACTGCTTACCGGCCATGCAGATGATAAAATTACACCATGGAATGATAGAAGTACGATATTTCAATAAAACTTCTCATCACCTGTACACCTTAAGGTAAATGTGAGTGGAGGTGATGAATAAGAAGTAGGCTTAGACAGGTGTATCACTGTAGTCAGTCCAGGGACGGTGGGTGGTCCCTCACCTACACCCACGCCCTGTAGGCTTACTTCTTTACTTCTTACATACCTGGGAGCACACTTCTCACCTGTGGCTACCCGTTTAAGAAAACTCTACAAAAACCACCTCCTCCACCAACAATAACTGTTCTCATCTCTTATTTAACCCCCGTCAGACCTTTCAGATAACATCTTCTTTTTTACATTGACAACTTTCACAACAGGACATTCTTGTTGAGGTGTCAATGAGTTGACAGGTTGTCATGTGTCTGTCATCCTGATCCTTGATAGGCAGCCTCGTGGGCTAAAACCTCATATCCAATGAATGCACTGAACCACCCAATGAATCGGTTGATTCTACCAAAATAACCGGCCGATACCTATACCGCTTCAAATCAAGTACCTGTATATCTATTATACATGTACATTTCAATGCTGCATACTGATATGCTAAACCAAAAGCTTCATCAGTGATGTCAAAATCGTCATGGTAGCGAGGGCTTAAACTGTCATGTCCGTGTAAGATCAAGACCTCTATCAATGCACATGTCCTTGAGGAAAAGGCAAACAGCTTTCTTTTACCACCTGCAGCCCTGGGGCAATAATGTGGGTACAAAAAACATCAACAAAGGCCAGAACCAAGACGCTGCCTGGAGGTCCTGACACAGAAACACCTGTACCGATTTTCCTCTTGTGGTAATTCTCACTCAGAGATAAGGGGTCAAAGGTCAGTGTCTCAGAAGTGTGTCAGAAGGGCACCATGATAATATATATACCTAAAGGCCGTATTCCACATACCGAAAGTGCGCTGCCGATTTCCTGCAGATACACTATCGGCAGTTCTGATATACTTTCGGCAGCCCTGCCGATAAAATTTACGGACATGTTGGTAATTTATTCCTGCCGACTTTGGACTGGTTGCCGATATTGCACTTTCGGCAGCTGATAACGCAATTTCGGCGGCCGATTTCGCATTTTTGGCTGCCGAAAGTGTGCCGAAAGTCTGGACCACCGGTATAGAATGTTTCCATGGAGATGGTCATTATCGGCGGCGCTCACTTTCGGTATGTGGAATACGGGCTTTAGACATAAAGCATAGAGTGAGTAAGTCTTAGAATGGATGACTGATATCTCAGGAGAAGGGGGGCAGTGTAATGGTCAACCTTTTGCGTCACATGTGGCTGGACCGGGTTTGAGCCTTGAGTGTAGCTATTACTATAGTAAGAAGTACCACAGGGGGCGTCCGAGGGTGGCTGTACGACCCATAGGGGATCGCCACAAACCGAGGGCGAAGCCTGAGGTTTGTACGATCCCCATGGGTCGTACAGCCACCCGAGGACGACCCCAAAGGTACTTCTTACCTTTATCACCCAAGCATTATTCAAAATATGTGGAAATTACTGAATACAATGAGTCCACACTGAGCGGTGCGTACGCCGTGACAATATGCCCTGACCACAATACGCACGCTCGATGGCCGTGTGGGTGATAAACTGCCTTAAGTTGTAGTCATTTGCAACTCCATAGATTCACTCATATAATATACAGTCACAAACGTGAGTGGATCTAATAGAACTAAAAAGAATTGCTGAGCGGACGTTAAACTCCAACAATCATCATCCTCTCTCAGGAGAGGTCCCCCTTTGCCCCTCCCCTCCCCCTGGGGCTACCTGTGGCCACCTGTCCAGGTAAACCCCAGGTACAGGAGGGTGCTCGGGGCAGGTAGGAGATGGTCAGTGTGACACAATACAAACAAACCCACACCCATGGCAAGGGAGAGGGGTGGGGACTGACTTAGGGTGGTAGTCCTTCAACTATAAGTGACCAGTGAAGCCCACTGTCCACTACACTGGTCAGTTAGCTCCTAATACCCCTTCCCCTGAGGGGCTACCACTGACCACCTGTCCTTATAAAAACAAGGGAACAGAGTATAAAGGTAGATGGTTAGTGGTGACACCCTACAGAGAGAAGTATCAGGGGGCAGGGAGGGTGAGTTTTGATAGTAGAATGGGTGAGAAGGAGTAAGAAGTGACGCATCAGGTGGGTTGTATAATGTCAGTGTCTATACTCGTTGGTGTAACGAGACAGAATGCAGCAGACAGAAGTTAGGAAGTATAGCTTCAGGGGACAGAGGACGGAGTTTTATCTAGGGATTGGGGATCTGTGGGGAACTACTTTTGAGAAAAGAGAACGCTGGCTTGTGAGATTGTGTAGAAATCTTGTCACAAAATTTGTGTTTATGTTGTTTTCTGCGTCCCAAAACTCTGGCATTTTATCCCTTTAGATGCATCCTATTTCATTAATTCTTCATGATATCTCAGTGTGGCAGCACTGTAAAGAGAGCACAGGTTCCCACTGCTACAAATAGGCACCTCATTTCATAGATTCGCTCACCTCCCCTGTGGCGTAAAACTACTTGAAAGGCATTAACTTGTGCAATCTGGAAAGAACCCTGAAGGGTTGGCCAGACGTTAAACAAACAAACAAACAAACAAATCATGAATTACTCCATAACCAGGAACAATATACCCAGTTTGTGACGACCCATATATCAACCTGTGAGGTTCAATATGACGTCTTAGATCACCCCGACCCCTCAACTCGTCTTCTGCGATCCCTGGGAACAATCATAAACATGCACCAATTGTACAATTACCAGTAGCGGTAAAGCGCAAACCTGGAAACCAGGGCAATTGTACTTAAACACAATGTACACACAGGGATGACATGCGACCTGTCCCGGTGCGTCTCTACTCTAAGGAGAGTGCACTCCTAGGCTGGGGGTCACTCCTACATTCCTCCCATAACCATCTCCTTTCTTAACCCCCCCCCCCCCCGCCCATGTCCGGGGGGGGGGGGGGCTGCCCCCTGTCATTATGTCCGGGACCCGTTACTCGCCCCCTCACCATGAGGGGGCAGTACCCAGAGGGGGAATGTGACCTTGGGGCGGTGACCTTCGATCCCTCTGACCACAGTCGAGGCGGTGAGTTGGGGTTGGAAGGGTTATTTATTATGTTCTTGTTTCTTTTTGCTTTCTTTTTTTGGGAAAGGGTGGGGGCTGATTGTTGAAATGTGGATATCTGATTTAAGTAACAATGATGGAAGCTCCATGCAGCAACCTATTTACCTCTGAAACAGAAAATGCATATGTAAATGAAATATTGAATCAAACATTAAAGTGGCATAACTAATTCATATACAGTATGTGTTATCGAGTCAGTATGTGTCAATAATAATAATGAAAAAGGTCCCATGCAGAAGCCACTTTTATCAATATGGCATTTCCTTTAATATGTTTAATATGTATTTGCCCATATGGAAGTACGGTTGCATCTTCTCAAGCTTATCCAGTACAAAATACATAGTTTTAGAGTGGGTGGCCCAGCCTTTCCCCCGCCCACCTTTTTATTTTACCCTGACCACTCATTCTGACTGACCCTCGAGCTATCCACCCCTCTACAGAGGTGACCAGTCACATTCCTCCCCTGGTCAATGGTTGGGACTCCCGCCAAAACCTACCTGGGCATGGAGGGGAGGTAGGGGCGGGGTGGTGAGTGCAGGTAGCTATAGGGGTTAGGGTAAGGGTATATGTCATCTGTACCTTTTAACCCCTACGACATTGTGACAGATACAGTATAGAGTATAGCCTCTATATATGGGATCCCATGGGGATTTCATCATCTATATTATGTACTTGGGCCAGCAAAACTGGTTCTATCAGTGCAGTTTTCATGAGTTAAGTATGTGGCTAATCAAGAACACTACGCACATGTGTTCCTTTAAACATGATATTATTGCAATTGATTTAAAAAAAGAATTCTATGTTGTACAATAATTATTGCTATTTTCTTTGCTATTTTTTCCCCATACATTACAGATCGCTACCTTTACTATACATCTACCTCCTGTTATATCATTGTAAACGACCACTATTTTTCTACTGATATTTGGCTTTTCATACTGGTTTACTTCTCTGTCGGTGGAGGCCAGGTGAACTTACTGTGACTAATGTATGTCCTAGCCTGCCCTGAGATGCGCCTCTTTACCTCATTAACCATTCACACCCCTTACACACACCCCTACACCCCCCACACCTCTCACAATGTGTCCATACATTATTAATACCCCCGACCTGACGGTCGCCAGCACTCTCCCCTCACAGCCCTCACTCTCCCCTCGTTGACAGGGTCAGGTGGGGGAAACACGGTGGTAATAATAAGGACATAATAATATATTCTGTGGACAAGTTGATGAATGATGTGTGTTTGGGGTTTGTCACCTTAGAACAACCCGGATATCAGCGGGGTTCTCATCGTAACCTATTATTTTACAGGGATTAGAACTGTTGAACACATTAGACTTTTACATGATGATATATTCTGAAGACAGAGTGATGCATTATCAGAGTGATGCATGATGTGTGTATGGGGTTTGTCACCTCACAACAACCCGGATATCGATATTGGTGGGGTTTGTCAACATAACCAGTCGGTGTGTGAAGTTAAACGAGGGATTAGAAAATGTTTGAGACTTATACACAATGATTATTCTGATGACAGGGTGATATACTATGTGGTATGGGGTTACCTTAAGACATCCATGGTATTATTGTCACTACAACTCATTGGTTTGTGGGATTGGGTTGGGTTGGAAGTTTTTAACCTCCAACACGATGTTGTAACAATCCAGTATGACTACAAGTTAATGTATGAAATGGGTATGGGATTTTGACATCTCCCTACCTAATCAGAAAAAAAACCTGGATTTTGATGTGTGGGGTCGAATGGGGATTAGAACTGTTTAACATTTGAGGCTTTTATATAAATGGTATTCTGACCACAGGGCGATGGACCATGAAGGTATTAGGGGGTTATCACCTTCAACAACCTGGGAACCCATCGGTGAGGGCTTTTTACTGCAACCATTTGTTGTATGGATATCAGAGACTTGGGATCCAACATTCAGCAGTAAACATTGCCAGACCCTTCTAGATACTGCGAATAGATTCAGTGGGAAAGTACACCGACTCTGGCCTACCCAATCAATGGTCATTGAGAGGTATGAATATTCAAAGCGGGTTTCTCACCGTTTGGATTGTCCAAGTGGTTTACAATATGTCGGACATTTGGTTTATTGCGGGTCTCTGTATAAGACAGATTGGGCATTAAGTGTATACTCAGGTGTCCAGTACTTAGCACAGGTGTTCCAGTATAAAGGTGGGCTATCAGGGCCACACGCCCACCTTTAGGGGCCTTGATTTCAGGTGTGACAGAGGGGGCAGGTGTGATCGCTTACCTGGGCCTTAGTGACCAATAGAAACCCCTTACTTACTTGTGAGACTATTCCCAATCCCCTTCATCTATCGGACAACACCCTCTCCTCCCACCCAGATTGTACACCAGGGAGGACTGCCCCCTTCCCACTGTTTAAAGCCCCATTCCCACTAAGCAACTTTGACACAGTTGAGGAACGGATCAGCACTCAAATCAGCTGATTCTTGTGATCGCCTGTTAGTATAGTGTATTGAAATGTACATGTTTGATCTGAATCAGTGCTAAAATTGGGAGATTCTAGGGGTAGAATCGGCCGATGTTAGCACCAATCCGTTACCCAACTGTGTAAAAGTTGCTTATTGGGTATGGTGCCTTAGTGTTAGTAGAAAGCATCAAGAATACTTAGACGGTAGAAAATACTACGCAAAGCCCCATACCCACTAATCGACAGACTGACGTCACTGCCGACAGCCATCCGTCATCGGTGTAAAATTATTAAAGATGTTAAATAAGGATTGGCGTGGTCACCAGTTATGTGTGGGTATGCCTTGTCAAAGCAGACGTTGGCGCCTGATGTCAGTGGCGATTCGTTCCCAAAATCGGTCAGCGCTAAAGACAACTGCTGTTCCTCCCGCCTCCCCCCCGACCCCCCAGCCCCCACCCTATAACATTACACCAACCCGTTCTCCCCGTATTCCCCCCACCCCCGCCCTATAACATTACACTCCCCTGTTGTATATTTGGCCTTGATCAATATTCCCGGTGTACATGTTCTGTCCTGTAGAACCATTACCGCATTAGACGCCCACAATCAGACCACTTACCTTTGACATAGATCCTGTCTTGAGGAGAAAGAAGGGAGTTGGAGGTTACTTATTGAGAATAAAGGGTATCCTAGGGAGTTTCAGATTCTCCAAAGCATGACGGAATGCAAATACAACGTATCTTTTATCTCAGTTTTTGTCTCAACTGTGCATGTTGATTTATTAACAATTACCAAATTTTGCATTTTTAGCTTCAAAGATGATTAGGTAGATAAAGGATGCGTTGACCTATTGAAGGGCCTGGTGAGATCTGTAACTCCGTAATGTGAATAAGAGTACTCGCATTCCCTTATAATACAGGCATGGAGAGCTGTAAATGTAAAGATTCAATTATATATCAAATGATATATAGACTGCCCTTTTTAGGTATTTTCTTTGTAAGATAAAAGAAATAACACATTTTCGGTAGTCAGAATCGCTTTCAAAAAAAGGCTCAGTATAAAATAAGCTGAAAGGCTAGCTAGTTTATGTGCAGGGCATCTCTCAATATAAAATAAATAAGTGTAAGGGCCAGGTAGTTTATGTGTATAGCACCCCTCCCCTTGTGAGGTATGGTCTCTGACCTGACGTTGGTGTGGGCACACATTGTTCAGCTGTAATCGTACCCCAGGTGTAGTATTCAGCGGCCCACCTCCACCCCTGATAGTTTATGTCTACAGCACACAGCTATAAATATACCGTGTGAGTGGGAAGAAATATAAAGGGGCTGAAGCTGCAGTGTCTTTATGTCAAAGTGGTAAATTCGAATGCTAACAAATATAAAAGGTATTGGGATCTTTTTTCCCTTCTTTTTAAAAGTAAGAACATCTATGAAATAATATGTGTGTAATCTATACCTATAAGTGTGTGTGCAATTGATACATTTATATGTTATCGATATTGTGTTTCTTAGACGTAAAAGGTATAGATAGCTAGGGACCATTATAGTGTCCTTTACAGTTTAGTTCTAGTGACAAACATGTGTGTTCATGCATTGACTAAGATCATGTCACATCATCCTGACGTTTCCCTTTTCTCTGTTCTAGGTGAGTGTCGTTATAATACCCGGGCTGACGGGCCGAGTGAGGGGTGAGTAAAATTGGGTTTCATCACATGGATGGATGAGCTTGTAGACATGAGGACGGGCGTTGGAGGTTACGATATGTATCGACCAATTATCAATACATCATAATTATTGGCACGTCTAGATAGGCAATGACGCTTACCCTTCCCCTTTCTCTTGAAAATGTGTTTTTTTATTCAAGGTGATTATAAAAGGCTGATTTATATAAAATCTTAATAAGACGGTTTCGTCTGATCAAAGCTAATTTGACAATCACCGGGAACCAGCATCCCGCTTGTTACCTCCTTGACCGGAGATCTCTCAGGCCGCGTGTTGTAGTCACGTCAACCCTGTCACGTGATCCGGGTATTAAGGCCCGAAGGAGTCGTTTGATGGGCTCCTGAGTGGTCAGTACTGGGTCAGGGGAACTGGTAGGGGGGAAGGGTTAGGAAAGGGGGGAAGGGGGGGAGGGGCACTGCTTCTTTGAAGGTACCCTAAACCCTGGTTTTGGTCGTGACTCATGACTCACTCGTCTCACGGCAGGTCACGGCTGATTTGTGATGGCTGCAGAACTCTGAAATGTTGGGTGGTCAAGTGGGTAGTGTGCTGATTTTGCTTGCGGCCGGCTGGGGTTCAATCCTTGTGCTGCCTAACGTGTTCCCACCTCCAAAGATCTGATCATAGTACTTTATTACAAGCCAAAAATTGTGAGTTGGTCCTGATATAGCTGAAAGATTGCTGAGTGGACAATAAACTCTAACAATCAACACCACCATCTGTGTTGGTGGTGGACGTGGAAATGTGAGGTTCAAACCCTGACCTACATTTGGGTATAATGTGTTAGTACATACAACCCTTCATAAAGATGTATTTAGTTTGTTTATCGATCACACATACAACAATTTTGAAACAAAAAATATTTGATACTAAATATACATATTACACATTACATTTTACATGTAATACATCATAATGAAAACTCGGACTTTAATCCCGCTCTCTCCCCTTCTAGGCATTGTCATCTCTGCACAAACTCCGTGAAAAGGCGCAAACTTGTGTTAATGCCTGTCCCGTCACGTTACCCATAGTAGGCCTAGTAGTACTAGTGTAGTGTTAGTAGTGTAGTAAATGGGGGCTGAGTCCTGGTACACACACCTCCCACACTCACCGGTCAACACATAGATCTTAGTACAGGGCAGGGTGGGCAAACAGTCAACCACTCCATTAGTACTTAGAGTAGGGTTAGAGGGGAAAGCTTTTAATGTAGAGCCACAGGAGTGGAGCTGGTGTTTGGGAAGTGTGACTAGGTAGAATAGGGAACTGGGTCACAGGGAGGACTTCTTAGAGTAGTCTTTGGGTCTGTAAGGGAAATCTTAACTGAGAATTCCTTAATCCGCTAAAACATGTACGGTCAACATGACCACCGTCTTATGTTTGACACGTGACAGCCTTTCCCATTCATATCATACCGGCATACCTTGCTTGCTTTATTCATGCAAGATAAGATTCTTACTTATGGGAATGAATATATATTATCGTCATGTCTAAAAATGATAGCAGTATATCAAAAATGATAGTAGTATATCAAAAATGATAGCAGTATATAAAAAAAGATAAAGCATGCCAAAAATGATAAAGTATATCAACAATGATAAAGTATATCATAAACGATACAGTATATCAAAAACTATGAAGCATATCAAAAATGATAAAGTATATCAAAGATGATGATATATACTTTTTTGGCTTCACTTACAAATGCAGAATTGCATAAATACCTGCGTTGGTACCATACATACATTCTTTAACCTTGTTTACTATTTCCCCAATACCATTCCTCCAAGTCTCATGGCCACATCAGCGGTTCCCTTTCACCCCTTTACCCCATAAGTTGATTGTGCGGTACATACCTCCCATTGTCAGGGGAGTTCTGGCAGAGAGGGCCAGGTCCAATGAGAAGGTAGGGCCCGAGTGTTAGCCGAGGGAGAGTTGGCCACCTCTGAATGCATTCCTCCTGCATTATACCCCCAAAACCGCATACACACACACCCGGGGGGGGGGGGGCACTCAGATATAGTTTTGGTAAGGACTGTGGGCACAACCCTATGAAGCGGTGGCAGTGAGCTCCCCTGAAATCTTAAAAGAAGGGGCGGTCGTACATCCTGTTTAAGACTTTCTGTTAATGAATTAATTCATACATTTAGCAAAGAAATGAGTGGTTTTCTCTAGAGCATCATATTTGAGGGGGAAAAACCAATGGGTGGTGGATGACAATTATCTTGTTTGGGGAGTGGTCAAGTTTCTAAACACCCCAAAACAAGGAGTGGGAAGTCCCACAGTAGTCACCAATGCCCAAAGACTGAGAACCCCCCCCCCCCCGCCACACACACACACACACTTTTCTCCCCAGTCCCCCAAATTCCATGGCTGATGCCCAGCGTTTACCACCTGGTCAGTAGACCGTGACCAGGCGGCACGTTCCCATGGCAACCCTTCCCACCCTGCCATGCACCATGTCGATTAGAGGCCTTAATTTCCCTCCCAAAAGATCACGACCCTTAAGCTTGAAGGAGGTGCTACACTATATGCGACTCAAGCTGCAATACGACAACGTCACAGAGAAGTCGATAATATTAGAGATAATTTCCTTGTTGCATTTATATGAGATGATCCAAATTGCCAACTTTTAACAATTATATCACTACTGTATGTGAATTGTCTGTAATGTCATCATATGGTTTGATATCGCAGCCCAAGTCTTGTAGTGTAATACGGCCTTTAGTCGGTGGTAGTTATGACGGGGTCAGTGGGCAGGCCAGGAGGTCACGTACGGAGCATGGCGGGATCGCTGGGGGTTAAACAATGTTTCCATACCATTGTAATGCCAAACGCCATGGATTGTTTCCCCTGACCTGAAAAAACTACCTTTGACACAAAGTAACCAATATAAAGAAACTTCTGCCTGTAACAGATATTGAAATTAAGGTTACCAGAAGGCAGTTATTTAGTAGTTTAATGAAAATAAGATCAGATGATTAAAAATACTTGGAAAACTTCATCACTATATATGCACACACTAACTTTATATGTATATGTTTTTCTCAAGTACGTATATTATCTGCATGGTATCACCATGGATTCAATAGATTGAATACATGTTTACCTTTAGGGGGAGTAATTGGAAGGCTGGGTATATACGTGTATTACCTATTCATTTTCAAGATTTAAAACCTGACCACTGTGCTTGTGCAGCCTGAACCCTTCTGTGCTAGGACCTGACATATCTAAGGTCACATCTCCACCTCTTTAGGTTTGACCCTTCACCAAAGACCATGGACTCACCGTGTCTCAGACGAGATCCTTCACTCTCTGGCATACTGGCATCTAATGGATAGGCCTCCGAGTTGACATGTCTAATGGATCATACATTGAATTATTTCCGAGTTTAAGATGGATTAGTGATATAGAACTGGTGTTTCTGAATAGTGGGTATTTTCTGAGGGATATCCTCTACATGACAGTCCTTTCTTTACTGAAAGTGAATACTGATGGCTACTGAAATGTCGCAGACCTGAGCTTATTATAGGACCCTTTCACGTTCAAATGATTTAAATGAAATCTCGCAATTTATCTTCAACTTGAAGATCAAATTCAACTCCGGTAAGATGGAGAAGTGTTGTTTTTCTATTGTGGTGAATTTGAAACACAAATCTACATGTTTCGACTGGTTAAATCCTTTATCGGGATTTATATACATGTTATATATAAATCCATTCCCACCTTGCTGTAAAGGAGAGCCCCATGTAATTGTCCTGGGAATTCCGGCATGTTAGGGCAATATCTAAATGGCTGAACACACACCGCCCCAATTACATTTCAGACCTTTATTCCTGTATGGGCGACATAATGACGACTAACTGTAACACCTCCGTCACAGTAACCAACACACCTACATAGCAGTCTTACCGGAGGGAGAACCTTAATCCTTCAGCACCAACAGGGAAGGGGCTCTAAAGGAGCCGGGCCCCTGCTTCCCGGTCAACTTGAAAAATTATTATATTTCAAAGCTGGGTTTAATGTCACATATCTTTCCAAACCGTGAGTTACCTCTTGCTGCCTGAACAGGGGAGGATACAGGATTTTGGAGGGGGAAAAAAAAGGGGGGGGGGGAATTGCATACATGTTAAGTGGTAAAATGGTGTGCATTCACGCACACAAGTGGATTTTTCTATCTCTTTGGCAAGTGTAAGTCCCCACCAAAATGGGGGGAGGGAGGGGGCGGTCAGGACCCCCAGGACCCACCTGGATCCACCCCTGCTGCAATGACAGGTCATGATTTATTGATGTCTTTTATGTTCTGCTGATATTTGCATTTCACTGCCTGTATTTTATCAGTAAGTGTTGTATCCATCAATCAACGTTCACAGATAAATCCTAACGTTGATTCAGAGCCAGTGCTCTAGGGGAGGGGGGTGGACAAACCCTGACCCCCCCTTATAAAAAATGAAAAATAAAAACACCAGATTTACACAGATCTTACTATTTTAAGATACCAAAATGTTGTCCTCTGGGTAGGGGTTGCGGGGGGGGAGGGGTACAATTGCCCCTTACGCCCCCTTGGATGCGCCACTGCGTAATTAAAATTTAGCCAATATTTCACTGTTCTCATAGGTTTACTCAAGGATAGGCTCTGCCTTTGGCACTCTTTTCATTTCACGAAGTCACAAAGTTGCATGAATTTAGGAGTCTGGAGCCCCAAGAAGTTGACAATTCATTAAACAAGTCTCCTTAAGTTGTTTGTGGTCCCCCCGGGCCTCCACTTGACGCAGCCCGGGCTTATTTAACGTTGTTGACACGGGGGATGAGGGGAAGGGGGGGAAGGTCAACACTCGACACTAAAAAAGCACTCACCTCAAATAAACCTTAAAGGACGGAGGAAATGGCCAGCGGTAAGACTATTGAGTGAGGATCGAAGTAGGGGTAAGGGGGGCAGCTAGGTTTTGTTGTGAATATCCTGTGCTAAAACGTATAGCCTCCATGGCTAGGCCCTCATGAAATATTTTGAATACCTTGCAATATCTAAGTTTGGGTCGATTTTATAATCCCTATTGGTCAGTGTGTGCTCCAAACTAAATGGATTTAGAAATGAAAATTCCACTGATGAATTACAGACCGTATAGTCCTACAACCAGCTTCGAATAAACTAAAGTTGTCTCCTTAAAATACGTTTCATTGTTGTAATGCTCCTTTTGGTTTATTTATATGAACATATCTTTATTCTTGTGAGGGAATAAATTATAGGTAAGATGCGTCCAGTTTAATGACAAAAACATCCAAATACAAATGGCCATAGCGAATCGGTCTCATGTTATTCTCCACACTAAGCATCCCCTCCCCGTCCCACAGCCGGCCAGAGGCATGCCTGTTTTGGTAACTGCCCACAACACGAGTACAATCTAACTTCATTAGCACATTAGTTAAACCAATGACTCCACAACCACGTGGAGAGGTAAAACCAATATTTGGGGCAATCGGCGGGGGGGGGGGGGGAGTGGGCAGAGTTTGGTCAGGGGCTCCCGGCTATGAGGGTCAGTCTGAATAGAGGTGTGAGGGGACTGTTAAGGCCCGGTCACATATAGAGACTGAACTCAACTCAACAGTTGAGTTGAGTTGGGTCTCTGATAGTTTTGATATGTGACATAGGGTTAAAACTGGAGTTTTAGGTTTTCTCAAGACTGATCAGTCTGGTCTCTAATCTTGAGATGTTGAAGATTTAAAACTGGATAGTCTTGAGTCTTTAGCAGTCTTAAGCCCCGGCCACACTGGACGACTCAACTCAACTCAACTGTCTAGTTGAGTCCAGTTGGGGTCAGTCGTAGAGTGTGGCATAGGTTAAGACCAGAATCTTAGCAATTTACTAAGACTATCCAGTCGGGTCTTAGATCTTGAGATGTCAAAGATGTAGGACTGGATCGTCGGGTCTTAGGGGGGAGTGCCTATGATAAAACTATATGCATAACTGCTTAGGAGCTACGACCATCGGGTCGTACCTTATGGCATGGTAGGGTCTGTCGACTACGACCAGACAGTCGTAGGCAAAGGCGTCAGTATCAGCTACGACAGTCCAGTTGAGTTGAGTCTTCCAGTGTGGCCGGGGCTTTAAGACCCAGTCTCAATATGTGACCGGCCTTAAGACTGGATAGTCTCCAGTCTCAAGCAGTTTTAAGGCCCAGTCTCTATATGTGACATAGTTTAAGACTCAACTCAACTGTCTTGAGTCCATTATCCAATCATATAAAGGCTAATAGACACACCCCTTTTTCCTACATATCATTGAGTTTATAGGCAGAGGAAAGAAGACACAAGACTATCCAGTCTCTATATGTGACCACTCATCATTTTTTCCTTAAGACTGGTTTGTCTGCAACTGTTCAGTCTCAAGTCCTTAAGACTGTTGAGTTGAGTTGAGTCTCTATATGTGACCGGGCCTTTACTTATTTGTTGGGGTGGGTAGGAGAGGAATGGTATTGCTTTGTAGTAAAACATGTAGGAAGAAGTAGAAGCTAGACCACGAAATGGCAAAATTGCATGAGTTAATTTGATTTGTCTCTAAGAATTTAACTTTTGCAAAAATTTATTCCGTCAGATTGTGTGTTCAATTGACCTCATTAAAATGATTGGGATTTGCATGCCTTGATATCACGTACTGGTGCTATAGGAGACAAGACAAGAAGATAATGGAACTTTTTATATAGATATGACTTTACACTTCCTTTAATTAAGGAAGTTAAGTTGAGTAGAAGTTGACCTTAAAGGTCATTCACAGAAGTCAAGGGAGGTAGTGAGGTTTACTGTAGGTTGGCCTCAAAGGTCATGAATATGTTAGAGCCTTTACCTAATGGCATCAGGTTAAATCATGCTCCAGTTAGTATAAACGACATTCAATTTCACACACTTTTCTTTGGATATTTCTAAAAGGTCCTCTTTTTCTGACTGAGTAACCCCCCACCACCTTCTCCTTCCACTCAGGGGTCATGGGTCACATGTTCTGGGCCAACCTCCCACCACCAAAACCAACACAGGGGGAATCCTCAGACTGTGTGTATAAAGGACGATAGAGGCTCTACCCATAAAAAGGTATACCCATGCTCCAACTGGAATATGAACACGAAAAGTGGCTTACAAACTTGAGTGGAAATGAACTTCAGATCCTTACTACATAGCGCCCTCTTCTATATGCTAGTATAATATACCGATTGTCAAATATATACAGCGTCCCCGTGTAGAAAATAGTAATGATGATGGCCCTTATGAACATTCACCTTGCTCAGTGTATTTGAGAAAACAATGCCCTAGGGGTTGATGTCTAACCCTAGATCTAGTCATATTTAGTAATTCATCCAAAATCCTGAGGTTTTATTGATTTTTGTGTAGCAGTCTTGAATAAAAAATCAAATATGTCTATGGCCACATTGAAGAGCAAGTAGGTGGATTTGGTGAATGAAAAAATGAAAATCCAATATTTCACATACGTTAGCCAATTCAGTCTCAGTGTAAATCTCAATCCTTCTGCCCTCTGAGGGGGATAGGTAAAGGGATTAAGATGAATGACTTATACTGTTAAGCACAGGTCAAACGAATATTGTACTAAAGAACGATAAGGTTTGCAAAACATTGAAAATACCCTCATATAACCCTTTTTTTGGGGGTGCATTCCTTGTTATTTTCCCTTGAAGTTAAATTCTTAGATTTTGCTGGAGCTCAATACCAACACTAGACAGCATACAAACTATACCACCAAGGTTTGAATACCCCCTTCTCTGTCCCTTTAAGGCTACAGCTTTCGATTTCCAAGGTAGAACCCTTTCTCCGATCAAGTGGCCACTGGTTCCCAAACAGGATTAGTCAGTGAATACATTACAGTAAAGTGGTGTCGCTCCGACCTCTGTTAGCTCATTGTGTGTCTGTCGGCGTAGCCCCGGGAGGTTTTTACATCGATATACCCCAGCCCTTAGTCCGGTTTACCCTAGTCTTTAGTCCGATATACCCCAGTCCTTAGTCAGATATACCCCAGCCCTTAGTCCACCGATTTACATTTAGACAGCGAGAGGCTTTCAGTAAACAGGTGTCTTGCCCATATTTGGCTCCAGGGGGTCACCTCCGCCCCTAGGTATAGGGGGTACTTACATTATATGTAACTTAAGGTACTGGTGCAGTATAGGACAGTCGGGAGTTTAGGTCTGTGCATGCGTGGCGCTTTGGCGCCACTAGTTTTCGGGGGTCAAGCGCGACTTTTCAGCCTATCAGGACCATTCCTTTACCAACATGGCGGCGCCCAGTGACAAACTCCCGTCAGCGGTTAGACATGCACATAGATGAAGAGCTATGCAGTATAGGGAGGCAGACTCTCAAATACAGTCGAGGGATTGGGTACCGCCATGCCAATGTTGCTTGTTGTGAATCAAGCTCATAGGCTCTGGAAGCTGCCGATGTTACCTGGTCTAGGATAGAAAAACTAGATCATATCAAAACTGTTGATATTTAATCAGAAATTGTTTAATCTACAATCAAAGCCTGGCAGAGAGGTGTCTTACTGCAGAATATGTTTTTTCAAACGTGTGTATAACTGGTGATCACATCCTTATTGACAGTCTGACCAGCTGACGTAACTATATCAGGCATACTCTCACTTGATTAGATGCAGCTTATCTCGTGGGAACATCAGGCTCTGTAATCCAGCCTTGTAAAGGACCCATTTAACTTATATATAATTAGGTAATATGTGCACTTCTTAATGGGGTGGGTTTGAAATGTTACACTGATAGAAAGGCAATATGTGCACTTCTAAACAGAGTTGGTTTTCGATGTGACGCTGATACAAAGTGATAGGTAGGTAATATGTGTAATTGTAAATGGGGTATGTTTTAGTTGTGACACTGATAGAAGGGTAATATGTGTACATCTAAATGGGGTTGGTTTCAGATGTGACACTGATAGATATGGTCATACAGGTATGATGTAAACACCTGTTTACCCCAGACAGATACCTAATGGGGAATAACAGCGTGATATTAGTCTATTATGGCCGGGTAATATCCGCGTCACGTACGTCCCGCTGTGTCCTCTGTATGGGCTCTGATCACAGTCTAATACTGGTGAATGTTAAAGAGGTTCTGGGTGGAATCAATCATTACACAGTAATATTAATCATCCCTAAACTAGGTGATGTCCTCTAGAGTTAAATTGATATTCACGATACCACTGCACGATTGCATGTAAATTCACCGACAGTACATTAACATACAGGATTTTGAGAATGCAGAGAGATGTTTGCAATGTAAATTTTAGAATCTGAAATATGTTTTATAATAAAATGCCACTATGAGGTGTATGAGGTACATATACCACGCAATTATATGCTAAGTAAAAGTTCATGCGACCCCACTCGAGGTGCTTCGTGATATAAAACCAATCGGTGGTATCCTGGTATAAGAAGTCTATGGTTAAGTACACCTATTGGTCATTTGCTGCCCATGTGACATATAAATGACTAACTGCAGAGAGTAGTGGATGAACTATGTCGAGTTATTTGTCCTCTTTAGGGGAAATTCCCGTCTCAAATAACCAAGATATATGGAGCTTAACCACACTTTGGGCAAAAAGTAAACACGACATAAAAAGGACATTCTGAACCTCAGCAATATCTTACTATCCCCCTCACGACCACCTACTGTAAACGTATTAATTTTGGAGGTGTACGTATTTTCACAAACTACCGAAAATGCTTCGAAATATTCTTTGAGTTAACAAATGAAATAAGCATATATAGAACAAAAATAGAAAATTAATGTGTGCCTAAACTGTTGATGCTGATTAGAGGTAAATGATTTCATTTCAACACGCGCAAAAAGATAGCAGCACAAAAATATGTACATTTTCAGTGAATACTTTGATAAATACGTTCCTTTAACAGCCAGTAAATATTAGCTTACGAAATGTCACCTGAACACTTTTTCATCTCATTCCTGGTCTTCCCTCTCCGAAAAAACTATAAAAAGAAATAGACGAATAAATGAAATAAAATGAAATAAAACCGTCGTCAAATGATACAGCTTGCTGCGGGTGACACGGGATCCCCGTTAAAAAGGCAGTGCTCATTATTTGCTGAAGGCCGGGGATTAGGTGGGGTTTTTGTCCCCTGGTGGCCGTCGTCCCTTCTCTATGTGACGTGTGATATTGTAACCCTACACAGACCTGCATACTTAACCAGGACGAGGGCTGAGAAGAGGGATTTATTTAGGAGGATAGGGCTGGGGGCACTTTGCCCAGAGATACCAAGGCTGCTGATTCAGAAGATCTATCGCAATATCCTGCAGAAGCATACTACTGACCTATTACTAGTACTGAGACGGGAGAACAGTATTTCACCAGCCATAAGTGGGCAGTGGCAGATCCAGTTGGGGCGCAAACGGGGCAGTTGGGGCAACCCCCCCCCCCCTTCGGATCCAGGGAATACAATTTTGGCATCGTAAAATTGGAAGATCTTTGCAAAGCTGGTGTTCTTATTTTTCATTTCTATAAGGGGGGTCAGGGTTTGACCACCCCCCCCCCCCCTCACCGCGAGTACTGGCTCTGGATCCGCCCCTCGTAGGAATCAGGGATCTTAAGGAATGGAATCACACACACACAATTGCATGTCTGTTGTTAAGTGCTCCAAGAGTAGGATGCCTGAAACATATCGGGTCAAAATGCATGTTCCTTGTATGACACCCTGTCCTTTAGATGAACAGAATAGAATTCATGCCTATGAGATGCCTACTCCAAAAACGCCCCGTCCAAAGGTTTTAAACAAATAGTTCTATAAACTAGGGAATGCAGCAGTCATTTTATTAAAGTGTCTCTAGGTTACAGAGTGTTCTTGTTATAACAGATGAAGTAAACCCCCCCCCTCTAGTCTCCCCTTTATTGTCTGTAAAGCCAAAGAGATGTATGAGAGGGGAAATGGCATAGAATTTCACATTTCAGTTAAAATTAATAGTTCAGTCAGATGTATATAATACATTACGCAAACTCACCTCCATCTTCATAGGCTTTTGCAAATGTCACACTGATGACCGTTGATTATGTGGAAAAAGATATCATACCAAACATGTTAAAGTCAGTGTATCATCTGTGAGATGGACATAATGTGCTAAGTTGTAACCCTCTCACTCCCGAAGCATTTTCGTGACGTGACCAGTAACGTCGCCGGATTACGGTCTAACGTCGCAAAACGCGTCGCAGCCTGCGAGGTCGTTAGGCTTAGGGGTGGGGCCTCTAACCTTAGAAACGCACAGACGATACTCCAGCTTTAAATCATGTCATTTCATGCCATCTGCATAAGGTCTATAGCTCTTTTATCAGCCATCTTTGTCTAGCCTGTGGCGATCACATGAATCGGCTGATTTTACTGCCAACTCGTCGGCCGACTGTGTAAAAGTCGTCTAGTGGGCATGGGGCTTAATGTGCCATCACACCCTATATAGGAGACCACACGTGCACAAGGCCTATAGCTGTATGTCCCCTCCTGTCTATTATTGTATGGAGTGAGACTGGGAGCTGACTATAGGTGGAATGTTGACCCAAACCATTGTAAACAGCCCCGTGTTATTGGTACTACAGAAATAAGCCCACCGTGAACTGACACGTCCTTGTGGGTGGTTGGCTCCTTCTGGGCATAGGTGAGGATGGCCTATTGAAAATCAAAGGGTACAATAATTCTTAGACTTAGGAAAAATGACTAAAAACAATCTGTTTGATCTTTAACTAGGTTGTTCGATATTGTAAAAGCCTGTACAAAAAGCATTCACATTATTCAATATTGAAGAAAACTCAGTTCCTAATTTTCTTAAGCTTTCCACCCCCTCTCCATTGACCTTAAAGCCGCCCTCTCGTCTATGAGGACGTTGGTATTTGCTACATTGTAATTCGGGTAACACAGCGACAAATTCATGATGTGACCATTAATGATATGGGATTATGTTCTGACATCACAAGACACATCACCAGCTGTGGGGTTGTTAGACTTCCATCGGTGTATGTAATCTTAGCTTCAGTAAGGACAACACAATGACTTTAAAACAACCAATACTTAATGACAGGAAGACGAAATAATTTTATTCTGTTTGTTAATCACAAATTTTACCAAGATGTACCTGGAATAACTGTTTCAAATGTATCTCATAGATGTAATTGCAATAGTCTGATACAATTTTACATCTCCTTATTTTCCAATTTCCTTTGATCTAAAACTGCTTATTTACAGTAACAAGTGATTCAACTTAAATCTTAATTCAATGATATAGAATATATATATATATATATATACATATATATATATATATATATATATAATAGGGCCTTGGAAATGAGTAGGCTAGTGGAAGAAGCTAAGTCTAAACTCTATCATTAAGTATGCTACAGGTACACACCAGTAACCAGCAGGTCATCCCTAAGGCTGTAACCTAGACCTCCTTTCGCTGGTTACAGCAGGTAAACACGGTTAGTAAACACAGACACCAGATCACCAGCGCCACTCCACTCTCAAACAGTCGGTCCTTTTCTGTCTGATATATAAACCTGGGGGACATATTCCACTATGCAGTGGGGGACCGTTTGCGTTGGCCTGTTAAGCCACAGCAAGTAATTTGCGTTTCAGATACCAACATGTTGGTATCTGCCACCACAAAAAATCTACAGAAAAACTATATATGAATCCATTTGCGGTGGTACTTGCTGTGGGGTGACACAAGTAACAATGCAAGCAAATGCCTATATTCCACCTTGCGTTACTTACTTTTACTCGCGATGGTCATAAAAACTGCTCACCGCAATTAAAATGCCACAAAGTGGAATATGGCCTTAAAAGAGGGAGTGTTGGAGTCTGAGTGTGGGTTTTCTCCTCTGAACCAACACTGTGTTGACTCAGTCCTATCCCTGTAACCCCCAACGACGTGGGGGGCGGTGTGTGGACTGCCTTTCTCTGCCCTTAGGTATAAGGACAGGTATGAGGTGAGGCCTGCGTATTTGGAGTATATATCAATGTATGTATACAAGGCTACAATTATGTCCAGTTAAAAATCATCAATTTAAATCCTACTTGATTCCCCTAGATGATAATTTTGCTGTGAGGAAATATAAGAAGAGAATAAATCGTATAGTTACAAAATAGATTTTAAGTTCAGTACAGCTTCAACAATTTCATTGATACAGGAACGGTACCAATTTGTTTTAAACACAGCTGTAATACCACAAATTGAGCCAGTATGCAATATAAGTACAATAATAATTCAATCTGCATACGACAGACATTTGGTAACAGAAAAATGATTTTCAGACGGAATTTGACATGGTTGCAGCTGTAGCCCTATTCTTGTAGCAGAGGTGCCATGTATAGTTAGCGATAACCTCTGACGGGTTATCAGTGATAAGGCATACCCAGGTCAGCTGCTGACCCGGGAGGGCATAACTGATGAGACCAAACTCACCCAATGAATTGACACCCCAGCTCAGACAGAGCAGCATGTATTGTACAGTAACTGGTGTTAACCCCTGAGTCAGGTCACAAAATTAACACATCAAGTATTCTATTGGGGGTGCGGTGCAGGTGGCAGCTGTATTCAGTCACATTATCGGTGTTGCAATGCTCGGTTTGGGTCTAAACAACCTCTGTCGTACCCCAGTCAGCTGTCATCGTCTAGTTGGTGGCCTTGGGCGTTACTGATAAGTCCAGGCGCATCTGCACCATAATAAAAATCTGCAATTATAAGAATGTAATGAACCCATTACTGATACCTGATGGAGGTGTTAAAAAGGTGTTTCACAGATAAAACCCAAGGTATGCCTTTATACCTCTCGTTATAAAGTAATCCTATGGAAACTAAACCTCCATAAGCATACATTAAAAGGTTCATTTGGGAACCAAACTCCTCTTGCTATTGGATAATCAGATTACGATTGGACAAGGATTGTAAGTATCATTCTGAATTGTGGTCCCTTGTACGATTTGGTATACCTGGATTAGAATCCCAAAAACTATGGCACCCAAACTCGTCAGTCCATATATATATCGACCCCCCCCCCCCCCCTCTGTGCCCTACTCCATGACCAAGTATAGAATTGAGTGTCAATGAACCTGAGTGGTGGTACTCAATATTCCCACCAGGCGGCGCGCACGTCACAATGGGTTAAAGTCTCACTGCGCAGGCGCACAAAAGGCACCAATCGTCACCGTCAAACGTGTTCCGGTCGCCCGCCGTCCTCTGTCCTCGTCCCGTATTGTGTCTCCATCGCCTTCTGTCTACGTCACGTGACCGGAAACGGGGTTCTCCTGGTGCATGCTGGGAGTGTTTTGTTGGTGGACGATAATGGAGGAAATGTAGGTTTAGCTGACTCTGCTTCTGGGGATTTACTGTCTTTATTTGAGTAGCTGAAACCATTAGATGTCCACATATTTGCACTCACCCATTGTTTTGTTGGCTTTATTAACAATTATTGATTTGAGCATGCTGCGGGGTTGAGAGTTCTGTTCTGAGGGTGTCTTGTATGCGCATTTGGGTGGGGTCACAGAGGTAGTTTTCATTAATATTCTTTCCAGATTTAACCCTTTGGAGGGAAACAAAAGAGTTACCAAGGCACCTTCACTATCGCAACAGTAGATACCGGTTAGGAGATTGCAACAAAGGAGTGCCCTTTTGTAAAGATGTTCTGACAAAAAATAGAAGGTACGTGTGCCCTAGAAGAACTCCCTCATATAACTCCGGCCCTGAGAGGCCTAGAATTGGCTGCTAAAAATCCAAATTGCTGAGTCCAAACAATAGCTATAAATCCTTAGACAGCGTGAGGGCGTCAAACGCCCGGACATAAACCGAAATCTCAACAACCCCAATCCCCAAACAACATATACCTTCAGATGGTTATTGGGGTGTCGGGGTGAGGTGGGGTGGGGGTAAAACAACACAAAGGCTCCTGTGTGGGGGCAATTGGATTAAGATCAAAGTGAGGAGATTAACCTGAGGGCCAGGTGTGAATCCAGCGGTCAGCTGGGGGATTAGTGAAGGGGGTAAAGGGATTAGGGCAAAGAACATGTCCACACTGTCCCCAGCAGTACAATAATACCCCCCCCCCCCCCCCCGACGCTCACAATCATTCTGTCAATGCTAGTTCAATGGCCAAAAATGCTAGACTCTTGGTATTTTTAGATGCATTTTAAGTATTTTAGCACAACCCAGGGGCGGATACAGCATTTCTGAAAGTGGGGGGGGGGGGGGGGTCCAGACGCAGATTAAGTCTGAAAATAGCGTGCATTCACATGCCCGCACTCAGCATTTTTTCTCTTTGGCAAGTTTAAGTTCCCATAAAAAGGGGAAGGGGGTCAAGACCCCCTGAACCCCCTTCCCTGGATCGGCCCCTGCAATCCTAGCTCTTTTAGTATGAATGGGTTTCTCTGTGAACGAATGCTATAATGCAAGATATCGACTAAAAATTGTGGGACAAGGATAAATGTGTATATTTGGGTATTGGTAGTAAAAACAAGTCTACATTGAATTAAACCTCTAGAATCATTTACAATAAATGCGGAATCCAATTGAAGAAACGTTGCCGACACTTTTATGGCTGTTTAATTGTGGTAGTATCACAGGTATATTACATAACTCTCTACAATTTTCAACCGAGGCAATCAACAGATTGAATCTAGATTTAATAACCAGGTAAGTCCAGGTAAAGCAGTTTGAGTTAAACCAATTATACCGGCCTGGGGTAACATTATGCAATGGGTATAGGCCCCTGAGGTGGGTTTTCCGGGTCGGGGCCTTCACTTAACCCATAGTAAAGAAACCAGGTAATCACAAGTCATCCAGGTAATAGGTAAACCTGCCCAGGTAACACACACCTGTCCCCCAGGTGGGCAGTTGGGGCCTCAGGCCTCTAATTGGGAGGTGATGGCTACTATAGTGGACGTTATCAGATATACGCAGATACCTACAGACGGCCACAGTCGTTTAATACCATATGATATAGACACAGGATTGTGCTGTTTGAGGGTCGTCACCAACTAACATTTTGTATTCAATGTTATTTTGTATTCAAAATGAATGAGTTGGTCATCTTGGTCAAATGTAAGTGCCCAGTGCTACAGGGGAAACAAATAAATCTTAGAATGAACTTTGAAACGATGGGAAAGGTGGGGGGCTCCACTCTGGTTTTAGTTCTGTTCAAATCATTAATCATTCTGCAACACCATATTGACCTATTTTTTTCTGAAAATATACTGTTTATACATCATAGAATTGGTATTTCTCCTATAAGGCAGGCGGTCCCCTAGTCACCTACATACAGCGCCCCCTACCCGGCCCCCGGAGGCCCGTTGTAACAGGTTTCAGGGTAATGAGTAGTGTCAGACCCCACCACCAGGGGGTCTCGTTGTAAGCCCTCCTCTGATTGGATGACGGAGATTGGCACAGCATGACGGGAAAGGAGGGAGGTGCTGTTTGTACACTGTATACCTGGATATAGACCTGTTGCTGGAAGGAAACATTAGATGATTTAGGAAATGATCTCGAAAATAATTCATATGAGGCTGAGTTTAAGTCCTTTCTCATCCAAACACAAAATGCATGAATGCATGAATAGGCACTTCTGTGCAAATCAATGATGTCTTGTGCTGTAAAATAGATACTAGGCTCTTTGAGCCATGCACTAAATATACGTTCAATGCCATAAAAAGTCTATGCATGCTCCCTTTGAGTAGACTTACCATTATTAAACTTAGCTGAAACCCCACATATATTGAGTTGAAAAATGACCTTTCTGGTGTAAGTATCTACACTATGGTGTAAGTATTATGTTTTATGTGTCTAAGTGGTTGCTATTTCTTTCCCAGTTTTCCCAGTAGTCTGTTGCATGCAAGTGCATACGAATTGATACCATGGTGTATACCTATTCTATAATGAGATACCTGAGGCCAACCATAAAATAAACACAATAGTAAGTTACATTATATGAGAGAGGTGACCTTTAATGGATGATGAGGAACTGGGGCCTTTTTTCTCCATCTCCATCTCCATCTGCCGTGACGGCTATAGATAATCCCTCGGCCCTAAGTCGTCACCCGTGACTGGTCTCAGTGTACCAGGGTAGGGTGTCGGCGGGATTCGGGCATGATATAGAAAGGTAAATAATGGGGAGGGATTCCAGAAATGTACAGGCAGTAGAGGGAGGGGGGGGGGGGGGGACTCCACATGAAATCTGGTACCTCGAAAACTCCGCTGCCGCTATGGCTAAAATTTTACAAAGACCCAAGGAGTGGGCATGCAATTTATTTAATTTTTTATTCAGATAATTTATTAATTCAGACAAAAAATAAGTTTTACAACTTGTTTCCATTTAGTGAAGTGAGTGCTCTTAAAAAAAGGGTGGGGTGGGGTGGGGGGTGGAAAAGAGTATTAACCAGGTGGGGTTGCAAAGGCTAGATTGTATAACCTGGGAGAACACCCTGAGAGGGTTTGGGTTGTTTAGAATACAAATATAGTGACATCGAGAAAAGGGGGTGGGGGTGAACTGAAGGCTGTATTAGAGTGTCGGATTTTACTCGTTTGACTTGAGAAGGCAGAAGTCGCCAGTGGGAACAATGACTGATTATAGAATGTGTTTATGTCATTAAATAGAATTTTGAATTCTCTTACAAAATATATATGTAGCTCGCGTGTGCTTCTGTAATAACCCTAATGAATAATATTGAAATTACTCTATTCTCGGTAGAGAAAATTACAATTACATATTAGAATACATCCTTAGAAGAATGGCCATAGATGAAGCTGTCATGTGCAGGACTCGGGGTGAGGGGTGAGTATTCGAGCTGTCTACCTTCATCGAGTCGGGGCCTCCACCTACCTCAAGCATGTGAAATGGGAGAGCTGGTTGAAAGAGGATGTGCCCTTAGCGATATTTTTTGTCCATGTATAACTGTAAATGATCTGAGTAGCGTGTATCGGATGTGAACTTACGACACGGCAAATATTGTGTTAGGCAGGTTTGTAAAGACGGGAAACGGCGGATTGATTTCAGGGTCGGGTGGTGGGACACACACCACAGTACAGACAGAATACACGGATTCAACGTGCAACTTTTAAAAATCATTTTTGATTAAGTATTCAGTATTAGGGGACCTGTAAATTGTCATCATTTAATTTCTGTCATTATGAAATGAGGAGAAATCAGTAGTAGTATAAAGCTGGGATCATTGATTTGTGATATGGGTTCAGGTTCATTGCAAGGAATTTAGCAGGGACAGTGACTGGCACCGTTAACGTGCATGTGATGTTGTGATACTTCCCCCACCTTATAGTGGCCCCAGAGGTGGATCCAGTGGGGGGAGGGGCTCAAGGAGTCCTGACCCCCCCCCTCTCTTTTTTTTTGTGGACCCCTAAAATACAAAAAGACGGAATTAAATGTTGCGCACATGATTGTATACATGAATGCATGCAGTTTGAGCACTTAACCTTTATGCTGACCCCTCACCCCTACCTTTCGAAAATCCTGTATCCGCCCCTGGACTCCCAGCAGGCCAGCAGGCCCTGGGTAGAAGACCAGCGGATACTGGACTTTGAAATAGACCTGTAGAGGGAAAAAAAAAATAAAAAGATAGGTACACGGCAAAAAAAAACCCATTTTCTCACCAGTGACTTGTCTGTTAGACCGAAATGGGCCCATCAATTATAGGTGAAACGTCCCACATGCAATATACCAATCAACCTACCTTTACATAATGAAAGAAAACCAGAATCGCGCGACTCAGATAGAGCACCCCTCATTCAATATTGAAAATCATTGATGCAAGCGATCTTGATATTTTCATCCATAAACAAAGAGGTAGTCACACGGTTGAGATTTACTGGGCAAGCATCCACATCTGAAAGCCCCCCCCCCCCCCCCTTATTTAAACAATTGATTTTTAAATATCCTCACGATTTGATTTAAAATGTTGATATCTAGAAGGTATTCAACCTTGAAGTACCATTGAATCCCCCCCTCCCCCCAAAAAAGTAAATAAATGAATAAATAAATAAATAAATGAATGAATATAAAATGCCTGTTTCTGTCAAGGTCATACGGACTTAGCAGAGGTTAACTCGATATATAGAAGGATACTGACAAAACTATGCAAAATATGAACACATACTCCTGAATAATATGTCATACTCATTTTTAACATTCAAAGTCATGAAATGTAACCTGAAGAGAGTGTATGCTCAACCAACATTTTCCGTCCCACTTGTCTTAGTTTGTACATTTTCCACGTCCATCTCCCAAATACATCCCGATGTTCTTTTTGTCGGACATACCTAGGCCGAGGCGGGGTCAGACCTGACGTGGGTCTACTGCCCGCAGCACGGGAATACCAATGGTTAAAGATGTAAAACAGTGTGGACCTGGTCAAAATAACCAAATTCTGTATATCAGTGCTACTGCCGTCACAAGCAATGTTTAGTGCTATCACATAATTATGACAATATCACCTATGGCAAATCTGGTTTTGACAAATACATTTTTTGAATAACGTAAAGAGTTCATAACTTTTATTGTGCTTGATTAAAAGTTCAACAACTCATTCGGGGAAAAAAGTCAATTTCTCATATATATATTTTCACGTTTTATCTTAATTATTTTTGGGATAAGTCAAATTCGCATATTTTCATGTTTTATCTTTATTGCTTTTTGCGGGATTTGTTTAATGATGTTGACAAATTAAATTCAATGAGACTCCATTGTTTTTCTCAAAAATTGACACATTCTCAAAAAAAAACATTCTTCGTCACTAGGGGAAGATCCAAGGGTCCTGACCCCTCTTTGGTCTCAAAAATCCTGGATCCCGCACTGCATGATTAATGTTAAGTACAAATCATGATCAGACTAAACAGCGGTGCCAATGATCACTGTAGGATCCCCCCCAACCCTTTACCCCACCCCCTCCCCTGCCCCTGGACCCTAACAGCGATCAGGGCCATCCCAGATACCATCTCTAACCAGAGGCCACCGCCCTCTCTCAGACATCAAAAATTGATCTCATGTCCTGTCATGTTGACTTGACATGCAATAGGATGATTTCGGTGGGGTGGGGGTGTAGTGGGGGGGGGCATGAGTCCGCTTGGACAGTGTGCGGGGTGAACTGTTGGGTGTCACCTTAACATAAAGAAATGATTGACTCCAATATTTCGTTTATTGAAAAACTGCTTTGCTCCTGGTTTAACTAAGTGAAAATCCCAGAAATCCGTATTCACCCCTGCAACTGCTTGACAAATTAAAAGAAGACAAAATTTGTCTTGTTCTTGGTAACTAATTTGTTACAACACAAATCTAATATTGTATGGGCTAGTACGTTACATCATAATTTGTCTTCTTCTGGTAAACTAACATGTTACAACATTTAATGTTGTAACATATGGGTTAGAATGTTACATCATTCAATGTAATATAGTACTAGTAGTACTTTAAGCTAAAGGTTTTTAAATCTAATTGAAAAATAACATTGAAGGAAGAAAGCCAAACTAGCGAAAATAAAGTGCTTTTATAGTTGTGTGGACGTAGTATCATCGGATTTTGATAGGTGTACTTAAGGTCCAAATTAATAACAATGATGAAAATAGTGAAACTCTGATAAAGTACCTTTGTCCTTGTGGACACTCGGCGCCCCATACAAGAGGGCGCTGACCCGTGACACGTGACGTGTAGTACCTGAACCCACCACCAGATGGCCGGCCGTCACGCCACCAGGCCTAAACACCTGTAAACGAGCCTAGTTTAGGCCTGGGTTAGGCTAACTTAGCTTTCGGATGACTTTTTCTGCTTCTCAGGGATGGGTTCTGATCTTTGTGCCAGACTAAAGCTACACATCTATTGGGCAATTCTGAGAAAATCAGCCGCTAAAATCAGCCGATTTTACCTGAAGAATCTGTCAATATTAACACCAATTCATATCAAACATTGTTAGGACGCTATCCTACAAACAGATGCTATCCAACAAATGTTTGTGGTTTAGTGACTTTTTGCAGGATAGCATCACCACAGGATGCTAAGCTACAAACAAATGCTAAACCATAAATATTTGTTGGATAGCATCTTTTCAAAAATAGACACTAAGTCATAAATATTTGTAGTTTAGCATCCTTTTGTGACTTAGCATCACCACAAGATGCTAAGCTACAAACATATCTGCTAAGTCACAAATATTTGTGGGATAGCATCTCTGCACAAAGCTATATCAAAGTATTATACAGTAAAGTTACCTTTTCTGTAGAATTGAAAGGGGGTGTCAGGTCTCTTATGTATTATGCCTTAAAACGTTAAGTTCCTTATCTTTATTTTAATAAAATAGATAGTATATTTTTGTCTAAACATTTTTAGCTTTCTATTCAGGCAAATGTGAGATGAGAAATCATGGAAAATAATGTATTTTTCAGTGAGTCGGGATGATTCAGGGGACAATTTCTAGTTATCGCTATATGAGAGGTGATAGACATTAACCGTTTTCTGAAACTTTGGTCTTTTAAGTACGATCTTCAAAGAATATTGACAGAATTTGTGAAAAAAGGGTTGTGTGCAACAACTAACAACTAGGTATACAAAAATAGGTTTTATGTCCTGCAAATTGGAGAATCAATTAACCCTTTCATTGCCAGAGGCCTCATATGGGGTCCTATAATAAAATCCCTTAGCAACACCATTGAAAGAATGCAAATTATCCTTTCAGAATCTGTAAGAATTTTTCAGATATTCCAATTAGAACCAGAGATACAGGTATTAAATACCTGTACATACCTGAACATAGGACTATCATGCCACCCAAAAATGTTAGAATTGTGATCAATATATCTACATTTGAATTTGCCATACTAATTAAAAAATCATGAAAAATGGGTGAATTTATGTAAATGACATGATTTTCAATTTGCTCTAACTTTTCTTTCATTTATGATAATCACAAACTGTCTTTTGCACAAAGAAGATAATGTTTTCATGTTACTTTTATAAAAAGTGTGATAGTTATTTTATGAATTATTGGTTACCATGGTAACCTGCAAAGTACAATAGTACAAACAATTACTCCTCATCAGAAATTTGCCTTATTGGCAAAGTACCAACATTTGGAATGTTTTTATCAAAATTATTGAAAAAAGCTTTTTATCTGAAGAATCTAAACTAAATTTGAGTTTTAGGGAATTTATGCACTAACTTTTGTATTTTGGGCAATATTTCAGTAAATAACAGTTATATTGTGATATATGTGGCAGTGAAAGGGTTAAGATGAGTGAGTTATCATTCTAAACAAACCAATGTTTGTTTATCTTTATCTATTATCCGTTACTGCTATGAAGTGACAAGGGGCTGAACAACTCAAGTCTTATTTTTGCTTCTTGAATTTATTTTGTTAATAGTTTATCAATATTCAAATTTAGTTTGATACGGAATAGAAATTGCAAAATGAAAGTGTGATTTAATTTTCCTAAATAAATTATATATTTGAAAATTCAAAAAGGTTAGTCCTATGTCCTCTAGGAGTTTGCAGTACACCTCTCTACCAAACCCCAATGAAATAATCTTCAAAACTGGTTTGCTATTTTTCAGCATAAATCTGTAGGATAGCATCCATTGGTAGGATAGCATCTTGTTGGATAGCATCTGATTGTAGCTTAGCAGCATATGGGTGCTACTAACTGACAAAGTGCTTTGTGGTTTAGTGAATTTTTGCATGATAGCGTCCTGACATGGATGTTAAGTGACAATTAGGTTGTATTTGTGGGATAGCATCTGTTTGTAGGATAGCGTCCTAACAAACATGCACATTTTAATATAGCAACTGATTGGTGATTTGATTTGGTGCAAAAGTTGTCCTGGTAGAATCAGCTGACTTTAGCGCCGATTTGTCGGCCGGTTTGGTTAAATTCACCTAGTGAGTATTAGCCTGGGCTTCAAACTCTGAACATTAAGCCTGTTCCAGGCACAGGCAGGATATCCCCTTATCTTTAGGCTTAGCTCATTTATTCATCAATTAGTCTACCTGTCTTCTTTTATTATGCTTTCTATCTCTCATCTGCCTATCAGAGTTTGATAATGTATAAATAACATGCCTATAATGAAGGTATCAATATCAGTGTCCATCTGAATTGGAGATGGAATTGGAATTTAATCATCACCATTCATTAAAGGCAAGGAATTTCAACGTGGACTAGAGCAAAAATGAAATAGTCATACTTCCTAAAAATGAAGGACATTTGTTTTTGACAAAGGCACTCCACCCTGGACCTAGCCTCGGAGCACGGCGTTTTACAAAGGTCGTAAGGTCCTTAAAACCTGCTGAGAGGGAACGTCCTGTTGACGTGATCACGTGACCTCTCTGTGTGACATGTGACCTAATGATGGGTCATGTGACCTTCAGAGCAAAGAGCAGAAAGTACGAATTCCCTGTAGGAACAGGGAACAAGGATATCAAAACTTCCAAAAACGAGACAGATCATTTCTTTCTGACAGAACAAAGACCTATATTGAATAGAGGCCTAGAGTGAACACTTTTCTAGGTAAGTCATAGACATGTTGATAACAAGCTGTCATCCTTACAGTAGATGACTTCACCCTAACCTTCCTCTATTATCGCCTAAACCAATCAAACATTTGGCGACACGCATGCGCCCTGAATGGCCCTTTACATCCGGGCACGTGGCAGACATGCGCAGAAGGGACGTGTTGGTGTCAGCTGAGTGACAGAGGTCATCAGGGGTCACACCTGGTCGTCATGGTTACCAATCACCCCCCCCCCCCCGCCAGGGTTATCCAGGCAACGTCGCGGTAGGGTGGTGACATCGAGGTCTCGTCAATTCTCGTGGCACGTGCCCGGGTCGAGAGTTGGTCACGGGTGGGTGATAATGGGGAATGTTGAGTGGGAGACCACAACTGTGCACGGTCAGCACTAATTGAGCTTTGTTTTGTAATTGTTGTAGTCTAAATAATGATGACATCACGCCGTCTACGTCACCCTTTCTCCGGGCATGAGGGAATCATTTTCTTATTGATCTAATTCATGTTTTTGAAAGCAGTCATTCTTGGTAGAAATTACAATTGCCCTGTTTTTTCAGCCTACAAGTAATATTTTGGAAACCTCGTAGAAGTCCATATAATACACTACGTCTTCCAGTGGACAACTACTCTTGTAAAGATATAATATATAATAATAAATAAACATTGTGTAAATCAGGTGTTAAACTATATAAACACTACCTTAAACAGTGGTGATAGAAAGTCTACGCAGAGAATCAACATCATAACTCTTCGGTGGCAACCTATTTTCATTTGATTCTAGTGTAAGCCTTCCTTTTTTTAATATCAAGCAGGATATACATTAAAGCGGGGAATGATAATGTTTCGTGGACCTATCATACTTATTGAATTAGTTGGAACTACAATACAAGAATCGTGAGACACCCAAAATTGTTCCCGGTTTTAAAAATAGTCTGGTCACAAAGACTATATATAATGGACACTGAAATTAGGAGGCAGAAGGCGTGAAATCGGACCCCAGTCTCCGGGAAGTCATTACCTTTATAGGAGACCCCCCACGGGGGGGGGGGACTGATGGCCAGGTGGGGAGGGGCCGCAGGAGGAAGGGGGGTACGTGGATAGGCAAAGACAGGGGGATAACTGGGGCTAAGATGGTTCAAGCCTACGTTCCTTTAAAACGAACGGTAGAAAAATTAATGAAACGAACGGTAGAAAAATTAATGGGGAAAGGCAGCAGCTGATCAAGGAATTTTCATGGTTGAAAAAAAAAAGATTTGACTAACGTTTGGTAACGTTTGGTAGCGTTTGCACTTTGCGGAAACAATAAGATAACCCAAGGCCAACCATGTATCTACTTGTCTTGGGAACACTAAGCGCATGGTTTGTATAATGCTATTTCGTTGTTACATTACAATGTATAATCAGTGTCGAATCATTTCCCAAGAAGCCAATGATCGTTTGGAATGCAACCACTGCTCAAGCCTTAAGTGTCTGTAAGGTATTCTTACCTTTATGGCTCCTTGCAGAACAAGCTGCATCCCCCTAGACCAAATCTCAAGCCGGGAAAAACAAGGTGCTGGGACCTTTGATAAAACATTTACCAGGTGGTCAGTGGTACTATCGACCATGGGATCTAAGTCTGGTTGTCACCCAGACACAAAGACTGTCTCACTAGACGTATTCAGGGTCCCATTCCTTTTTTTACCTGCATACCAATACCGTTAGGTGGGTCAGGCAGGGGTCATCACTGTTATAATCTTCAAGGGTTGGTATGGGTGTTCCGCAGCATTGCTGCATATTGACATGTGACACAGAGTTTCCCTTTAATCATATATCTACCTATGCCTCTGCACCATCCACATTCATGGGTCTGTCTTATAGTAAGCTGTAATGAAAGGTTAAGCTGATTCTACATATCCGAAATTTTCCAAGACCTAGTGCCACTCCGCAAGTGATAACATAGTTGTGTTTTTTCAAAGGTTTTTATTAGTAATAATCATCAAGGTTCCCCTCGGTTTTCAGAGTTATTACACTTATAAGTGTGAAAATATATACAGGATAGTAATCCTAGCATTATTGTGGCCCAGCCCATCATAAACTCCGTAAGACCAAATCCTCCGCCTGGATAAAACAGTAGCATCTGTCTCAAGGTGCTGGGACCTACGGTAAAAACCGACCAGGTGGTCAGTGTATTATCGACCCTGAGATCTGTCCTGGCTGTCACTCAGACACAAAGACTCCCGTCTGACCAGGACTTGTCACGGGATTCCCGGACCTTTTTTTACCTGCCCTATTAGTGTGGGCTGATGTAGGTGTAGATTAACCTTGAACGGGGCCTCACGTTACTGGCACGCATTGTGGATCACGGGCATGCAGGAACACCGTATCATCTCTCCTTAGAATTCATTTGTCCATCGATATTTTCTATCATGAACAGAATAATGTACAAAAACGTTTCTTACATTGAACTTTTACTTCATTTGGTCTAATCTGAAAAAAGTTTTGATTTTACAAAACAACTTATGTTAAATCCATAATTGGTCCTTAAATTCTTATCACTGACAGAAATAACTGCATAAGCAACAAGCTATTAACTCTTAAACATACTTCATTAAATTGACTGAAATGCATGTGCACCACTGGTATTCGATTCATCCATTACGTTTGTGCAAAGGGGCCTTCAGCAAACAGTGTTCGGATTTCTACAAGAATAACAGCTTGTTCAGGCTTTGTATTTCTGATAAATCCACCCAGAAAAAAAAGGGTGTACTTTGTGGTATACTTTACTTTTAATGTATCTAAAGTCTGCCTAATTTACTACGCCCACTACATACCCCCCCCCCCCCTTCCCGACCGTAAACCCCCCCCCCCCCCCTCCTCCTCCTCCTCCTTGCCGTTAACCCGGTGTTAATCCGTTAATCCCGTATCCCATCAGATAATCCCCGTATTGCATTCCGCGTCAGGATCCCACCGGAACCGGAAGTGGTCGCTGTCATCCGGGTATTACAGTGGATTATACTGGTTCCCGCGTGTAACACGGCAGTGGGGGTATAAGGGGAAGACAGGCTGGAACCGGCCGTGTGATTAATATGGGGCTTCTCGAGGCTCTGAATATTAGTAAAAATCTAACTTAAAGTTACAAAAATATTGTTGGTTATTGTTTCTGCATGGTCTCATTAATTGCCAGGGTCATATCAGAGGCGGCGATGGTGATCGAATCGTTGATATGAGGTGCCTGTTTGTAGGAATTGCAAAAATATTTTCACTCTAGGTCTCTGTTTGTCTGTTCCCTCAAAGTGTGAGCAGATGTTCACTGATTTGATTTACTGTTTGCTATTTTCATTATGCAAATCAAAGTTTGGTAAGCATAATGAAATACTTTATTGATACCTTATTGCTTGGTCACCCTAAGACTAAAAAGAGTGACCAGAGAAACAATCATATCTCTGTAGACTGACACACCAATGATCAACAACGAAATTCAGAATTGAGATGTGATGGCATTAATAATACCCCTACAAAATAATATTCCTTAGTGATATCTCATATAATTATTGTCATCAACTGCCGTAACTTGTTAGAACCATTTTGGTTAGGATTACGTATTGTATGCAAACCACCGTACTTCCAGGGTGGTCTCAATATACTCCTCAGGGGCGGATCCAGGAATTTGAAATAAAAACAAAAGGGGGGAGGGGGGATGCTAAACAAGATATTTGTGCGCGCCCTTCGAATGCAAGAACTTTACATTTAAAAATGTAATTATTCTACCCCCCCCCCCCCCCAATAAATCCGCAGGTACTACTCGCTCTCTCTCTCTCATGTCCGACTCTGCCCCGCCACCTGGTGGGAGAATAAAACACTATCAAGTATTCCATTCCATAAAGAATCCAGGGTCGCCGTCCAGAAAGTTTTCACGAAACATGCACAATGTTTCGTAAGTGTGTAATTAAGCCCACGAAACAAAAGCCTTGTCCAGAAAGTTTTCACGAAATTTCGTGAATGTGAATTTTGGTGTAAAAATCATTCCCAATATATATTAAATAGAGGAGACTATTTTATGTATGTTTTAAGATGTTTGAAACAATTTAGGATAAGAAAAATTGGGGAAAAAACGAAATGAAAACCCACGAAATTTCGTGAAAACTTAAATGCCACGATACAAAGTGAAGTGAACGTGGGTATTTTTGTTTCGTGGATCTACGAAATTTCGTGAAAACTTTCTGGAACACAGCCCTGTAAAACGAGCTATATCAACACAATATTTCTATATATGTGATATCTTTTAATATTTTCCCCATGTATTGTAAAAATAACCTAGTTCAGTTTTTGCAAATATTTTCATGTTAGATACCACGCAATGCACTAGGTTGCATTGAGAGCCCTAGTCAAATAGTGGCGACCCCGTGTGGGAAAAATCTGAACTAGGTTTGATGAATGTTCCTGATGTACTCCAGGTGGCGCCACTTTACCTTTCTGTTCAGACTGTTTAGAGAGACGTGTAGAATTTATCCAAGATGCTGCTGATAATTGAACATATTTTATTTGATAACCGATATTTCATATTCAGTTTGACAGGTTGACCGGATTTCTTTTTATTTTACAAGTAGCTTAAAATCATGACTTAATTGTGCCTTTTTGTCTTTCCAGGTATGTATCTTGGTCGACTCGACTGTTTCACTAGTTATATGGGAACAGGTAAGGGCAGATTATTTAGACAATAAATTTACGTGAAATACCCCACACCAGAGTGCACCCAGAGACTGTTTTATATAGTTTGTTTGAGTCGGTTTCTTAGTTTTGATGCTTGAAGTTAACCATGAGGATTGAGTAAATTGATTGCACCAAAAACTACAAACAAATCTGCTGAAACAAACAAAAGATACAAAAGAAAACCTGGCACGTTGTGGGCATGGGCATGTAACGACATTTATATAATCCTTTCATGCAGTTAGTTTTAGGTAGGTTTTCTTTTTCCAATTTACCATCCTGTATGATCCAGAACCATTATTTATTACATATTTCATGAAATGTTACTGTCATTAGTGACTCCTCTATATATTGAGTCATTCATTCATAATATATAAAATCAAACCAATTTAAAAATACCCAGTGGCGTTTTGATTTTGAGAATTTTATAATACAGTTTATCAAGCATGTGTTTCTATAAGAAATTGGAGCCTTCTCACACCCCTTTCAGACTAGACCTCAGAATGCACATTGCACCTGTAGGTAACATTCGTAGAATGCACATTCTGTGACAAATATGTGACAATTGTGGATACGAAATAAGGACTCCTGCAATGGCTATATGCCAAAACAACAGTTATCAAACAACAAAACAATTACTTCAAGCTACAATAAACTCCAGGGCCTAATTTTAACAAACGAGTTGAAGCCTTGTTTTTACAGTTAATTATCCCACTCCCTATCATCCCCTCTCTAACCAAACATCCCTCCCGTCCCTTATTTATACCTGCACCTCCCCCATGACCCACATAGGCCAATTTACCGTCTGTAGAAGACGACAGAGCTCTGAGAAATCAGAACATACTCCTCCATAAGTCCAGGAATTCATACAGCTCACTCAGAATTCTCCCTGCACGTCCAGCCTCCCAGGATTTACCATAGGGTGTTCAATCAGCTCTGTCGGTGAGTTTAAAGACACTTATTGTACTTTGACACTTAACCTTTGGGAATCTCCCAGGAAGTATTGTTGTGTGTGTATGTCTCCCACCCCCGTGTAGGCACTGACAGGCATTTGGCTGTCAGTACAGTGTATGCTCTCATGTCACTCTCCCCTTTCCTAGCTGAGGAGGGAATGTTTTCCTTTGATCACAGTCATGTGAAGTATTCTGAGGCTTAATTAATTATCCAATGTTACCGTGATTGCTGGAGGTAGCGTTTTGATGTCAGAGTGTGCTATTATAGCTTATTATGTCGTAGCTGGACGCAATTTCATAATTTTCATAAACGTAGTGTAAGGTCTTATAAGAGGGATTTAAAGGATTTAACTATCAGAACAAACCATGACATCAAACAAATTTGTAATTTTAACTTATTTACCCAATACTTTCTCATTTGCATTTGTATATGAACTTCACAATGTGTAATTATTCGAACAACGCATACTTCAAATACATCCAAACCCCCTATACCTTTCTGGGGAATATACATACACCTACAGGTAGCATTAATGGATCACAAACATTATTGGATCATGTAAGGAACCGGTAAAGTATGAAATTAGTTAGTTGTTTCCTGTCAAGACAATCTTGACAAGTGAATTTGAATTGATCTCCACTTTACCACATGGATTGTCGTAATTTGATGATTGTCCTGGGAAGAAAAAAAAAGTATCTTGTCTAGATAACAGCAATTCTATAAAATCAGTTCAAAATGTTGTGTATATGTTGAAGAGAATTCTATCCATCTATCCTGACGGCATCTGTTAGCGCTATCCCTACCTCCACATACCACACACCGTGACAGACAGTGGGGTCTAGATCTGTAGAGACGTCAATCTTACCCTATATATCTGTTTAATTAACGGTGAACGGGGCATCCCCTGCTCTCCCTGTTAGTTAATGTGGCCCAGACAGGGCCTATTTACTGAGTCCTCACGGGAGGCTTATTATGGAGAACAGTAGCAATAGGCAGTGAGGGGTAACCACGTGTACCAGATCGACCAGAAGGCTCTTAAGAGTTTCAAAAAAGATTTGTCTCTAGGATTGGCAACATCCTAAGCATCAGCATCGCATTCTCAAGCTGTTATCACTTATGTTTGGAGATCTTTAGAAGAGTCGATCACTATTAATGAAACTGTTTTCTCTAACAACTGTCTAACTGGAAGGAAAACTAAGTGGCCCATGGGTTCTCAGAGTACTGCTCCTATAAAACGGCCTTTATCACAAAGCTCACGTTTACTATCCATTATCATTTTGTGCATTTTTCAAATATACCTGCAAGTCTAATACGGAGGTTAATGATTGGATTGAGCATGACTTTGTTTATAAATGACTTCATTCTGATTGGTTCTATTTCGGTACCTTTTCAAATTAAGTATAACTCTTCGTCTCCGAGTTGCGGAAGTTACAAAGGGGTTGTGATTATTGCATGACAGCCCTGGTATGACACGGAGAGATGTAAAAGGGGTAAAATACCCCTGACATCCGGTGTGTAGGTGTGACAGGATGACAATAACTCTGACCTGACAGCATCCCAACTATTCCCAACGCAGTGAAGGTTATGTTGACGTTGCGTAGGTTATTGGTGTACTGTTTATGTAGCAATTTCCGTCACGAATATCTAGCTCTTTTATTCCCTTCTTGGGGACAATATGCATCCAATTAGTTTTCATTTTTATTTTTGACGGAGATTTTCTTGGATATAGTAGCGTGTCAGTCCCCCATCCAGTCATCTCCTTCTTGAGACATAGTTAGGAATTCTAAAGTGTAGAGAGTACTGTTCAAGCCTTTTCTGTCGTATGCATTGTTTTATCCGAATGCAATTAAGATTCCATCTACTTTTAGAAATTGTGATATTCTTTTTTGATATCAAATATCTTCAAGAGAGATAGATATTCTACATGACAACTTTATAAGGAAATACATAGCTTTCCATCAAATCTGTTAATACTGTAGGTCCATTTAGCATTTGGTTTCCGTGGTGAGCACACACCTGGCGGCGCTGGGCTGAACCAGCAGTTCGTGTTTCCCACGCCAGGTGGCCCCGGGTGCCATACAATACCCCGGTACCCTACCCACCTAGGTTTCCAGTTTATGGTTTGAAACTCTTTGTTAGAACAAAAACGTGTCATTTAATTTTTTGTAGTTGAAAGGGCATGGAACACAATGCAGTCTGAGTAAAATATTGATTATGTTTTGGCTGGATGGTAAAACCACTGGAAGTGTGGCCGACAAGTCTTACTGGTGAACTATCTATTTACTGCCCCTAGTCTTTTTGAACTCTATATGATGATAATAGTATTTATCTTATTTATTTTTTTAATCTTATTCAAATCACCAATTAGAATGAAATTTAACATACTGTGGTCAATATTTATTACATACATATACAGCAAATGGAAAAGTTATTTTTTTAGTTATGGATCACACTCAAATAAGGTCAAACACATTCAGCGTTTTTCATTATAATAGACCTTTATTCCAAAACGTACTTGTTTTTATTAGCCAGATCTTAAATCGAATGTAAGTGAGGTGGTGAAAGGTTTACGGTCGATATTATCACTTCTCCCGCCTTCAAGTGATTATATCTCAAAGATGTATTAGTTCTTTTGATACTTTTATTTCCCAGCTTAAGCGAAGTTCTGTTCGTTCGATGCATTACATTTTGCTTCCTGGTTACAAATTGTAATTATTTCAACTTTACTTATTTCTTATGTAGGTAGCAATTAAAATTGAATTAAGTGTGAGTTACATTAAGGCAATGATGCTATCTTAAGCACGATCACCGTATATCAAATAGAAATCTACGACTAGGGAGGTTTATGTGTCTCTTACTACAGATAAAATATAATTAAGGACCGATTTAGACACCTATAAACTAGACAGATAAGGTGAACAGTCGGTCTCCCCTGAAGTCTTAGTTCCCCTTTTTGACACCAGGTGGCCGTGCTCGCTGGGCCGTGACGTCACAGTCTGCTGCGTCACGTGATTGGAGTGACTTACACAACGAGAATTTCACACAATAATTTCAAACCTCTCTCACAAAAAAAAATCTAATCATAATTGTTGCATATTCCAGATCTGTCCTATATTCTCTCAAGTGTGTGTCCGACCTATATTTAGTGGATTTCTGTAGAATGAGCTTTAACAAAGAAAGTAAGAGAAAGTGACAATAAACTTACATGTCACCCTCTCAGTTAGCTGTGGGTAGTTACACAGTAACTATAGATATAGATGTTAGGATTTATTAATCCAATATGCATGTGATTATCTAAGAATTAATGAGAAATATGAAAAATATGAACCGTTAACAGATACCAAAAAGGCCTGGGAAACCCACATTCCTCGTCTTATACCTCTCTTCACGTTCACATTTGACATCACACTCAGTCGCATGCATTGTGCATATTGATTGTGCAATATGCACCCAGTTTACACACATCTTCTCAATTGGATTTAGGAATGTAAGAAAACAAATCTAAACTGTCCCTAGTCAAATTGTAAACTATGGGAGTATCATAGGATTATAACATATAGTAACTGATCCCTCGATTTAAGAATGCTCTCTCATTGTGTCGATTTTAAAGATCTAGATACATTGTTTCAGATCCCATTAACAGTCTCGTGTCTGTTTCCTGTGATCCAAGTGAAGAGGGATTTGTTAAAGACTGAATGTATTTGGAGATATTTCATCTGTATGTCTACAATGTAGGCCTTCAGGCTGAATCTTGAGAAGGAATCTTTGAAAAATGGAGCATAAGTTACTATAGATGAACTCTCCTCTGCATTAGCGCCTAGGATAAATTGTTTTCTCTCCAGAAGCTAGACGCAAATTGACAATCATGATAATCGCACATGACGTATCCTGTACGTGAAGATCTTGATCTCCCATGAGTTATGTTCTGCAGATTTCATATCTACCTTTCCTATACTTAAGCTTAGAACGATACCGTGGGAAAACTAAAGCTTGAGAATGTTTAGATTTGGGGAATCCGCACAAGATATATTCAGGTGATCTTCCTGTGAGAATGCAAACTATCTACTTATGCAAAACTTGCATCAACCGGGAAATTAATATAGTTTGTTAGACAATACCCTTTTAGGCTCTCTATATGTTGTAAATCTTTGCGATGAGGTCGATAGGTAGAACTGCTACTCCTGAAATACATAAATATAATAATCACTTCAAGACTGTTGTACGCTATCAACTGATCAAATCTGACATTAACCATTATCATACATGTACACAGTCCCAGAGCACCAATCAATGACACACCGTTGGCAGCAGCTCAGAGTCTTAAGCCAGCTACACGCCAATCTCTTTTTAGAATTATTGCACGTATCAGGGAATTATCTGAGGTCACTCATTCCAACATAGACATGACATCAGCAAATGCTATAAGGTATGACCTTAAACATGTTCAAATTCTTTATTAGACAAATCTGAATTGCCTCAATAACAGATCTATGTACAGTTAACATCTCAGTAATTAACATTATAAAGGTCGTGGCCTCAACCAGGTGAAAAGGTCTTGACCAAGCACATTCGCATAACCCAAAGTCGACGACTTGGTAGCTACAGTCCTGCTAAATGATTGTTCATATGAAACATTTAGACCCCAGTTTCCTATTCAAATTAATAGGAAATTGGCGCAACGGGCAACCCTTCTTTCTGAACTATTTAGATTATTTTTTCTCCCGATGACTATACAGGAAGTTTTGCGCTAGATGACTATAAATTCAACACTGTGTTTTGAGAAGCTGTAAAACTTGAGAGATGTAGTCGCGTATATTACGTGTTCAGTAGAGCATGCAAGAACACTTATATTTTCGTGTAGATTCACGATCTCTTTTTGCAACAATAAGACTACCAGTCAAAGATTGTTGTCGGCGGAAGTTTTTTTTTAGTTTTGCGAATTATCCAAGCAGGAAATGACGAATGCTAAGATTACTTCAATAAAAAGGAGAACATCGTGTGGTGTTTTAACTAGTGAACTATCTGAAAGACCTTAAGGCAAGTTCCAGGTGTTAGAAGTTTTTACATTTATTTTCTTCTTTTGTGAATAGACTCATAAAATTCTCAGATGTTTTCATCGAGGGGCTCCCGTAGACGTTTATGACTATTATTTCTGTCAAGTCCTGAAATATACGAGTGAAGTTAGAGCATTGCGTAACAATCAATCTGACTTGTTTGACTTTTATTTGGGAAAGCTGAAATTAAATCTCAGTCATCTTTTGAAGGTAGAATTGATAAATCACCGATTGGGTTTCTTTTTGTATTGTGATGTCCGGGATTGATTTTAACCCTCTCTCTTCATCCCAATGGGTGTAGTTTATCACTGACTTCATTGAGAGCAAACATCCAAAGCTAGCTTTCATAGACTACTAATGCCTTTTTCTGCATCTTTCATGAGATAGATAAAAAAGTACACTTCCACTAAACCCAGTCATATTAAAAAATAATCTATAATTCATCAACAAAAAATTAATTTGTAAAACCAACATGGTTATAATACCACACCTTTTCATCTGTGGACAATGTGCCATGGTAACCAACTGGTGCAACATGGCTAAATCTTTAGTTAAAAAATCGAAGTGCAATCACAGCCTGTGGGAATTAACTCTGAGTCAGACCCCTGAGGTCTATAATATCGACCAGACAGGGGTTGGGGGGGAAGGTGTTTAAGTGAGCGGACCAATATCGACATTAACGTTGTGCGTGTATTGTGTGTTCATACATCTGTGTGTGGAGAGGGGGCAGCTGTGAAAGGTGTGTGTCTGGTATGATATAGGGGGTATAGGGGCCTTTTTGTATCAGAATTGATTTGCTGGTACATGTGTGTCGATTTTGAAAAGACTCACTTGTGATTATTTTGTAAGCACCCATACATATATGTGCACATGCGTATAATGCACTTGCATAAGCAATAGAGCACAATGTGGGTTTCTCATATTGATTTAGCTTCCTAGTCAAATGGGATATTTTACTTTCTTTTACAATCGCAATGCAGAATAGGTTAAAGTAAAATTTCATACTAATGATTCGCAAAAGTTATCATTAGAGAAATGCAACCAAATAACTTGATCTTATCTTTATAATTACGTAAATTTAAGTGTAAATCATCAACTCTTATCTCCTGAGCATGGGCTGTTAACACAAAAAGTTTGTGAGAATCAAACTCTATGTCTCAATTCTCTTTCTGCTTTACCCTGGCTTTTGGTAGCCTGGAACAAACCTGTTAATGGTACAAAGTGACTAATTAGTGTTTATGTCAATACACAATTAGCCTCCCCCCACCCCTGGTGTGCTGAACACCAATACACAAACATACATACAGCTAACGATCATAATTATAGTATGTTATATTCTGTATAGAACCACCCGCTGGTCGATACGACTCAGCCTCTATGTACACCGATACCCAGCCCGTTCTGTGCACCCCCATATACCCGCATAGCATGTAGGCACATTGTTTACCTGTATAACATGTAAAATATGCAAAACATGTAACACATGATGCCCCCCCCCCCCTGTTCCCACACCTGGACGGCCCGCGCAGGCGTATTGTTCACATTGAGAGGTCACGTGTTCAAAGCCCAGCATCCACTGGGCAACATATGGGCTTTGAACTGCATGTGAAAGCTTTTGGTTTTATTCGGGAACGATTTCCGATTATTTCTGATGATGCTGGTCTGGCCGGGCATACCGCGCATAGCTCGCGGTGGGAGGCTGGATGGGTGCACGTGAAAGTCAACGTGTGAGGGAGGGGGGCACTGATAATACGGTCAAATAGTTTGACATAACAAAATAAGAGTTAGTCCTTGCCCTAAGGCTGATATTTGCTTCACATGTAGCTTTGTTCAAACGTTATGTCGAAATATTGCCCATTGAAATATGTGGCAACCTTTATCTAAATATTTTCATTCCTAATTATCAATTATTAATCGATTAGTTCATAATTTTTATTCCTGCCCCACCCCCTAAAAATAACAAACAGAAACAGTAATTTCTATTAATTATGCAATGGAGGTTACATCGTCTTCTAATGTGTAAATCAGCTGGGATACTGGAAGGATAATAAGGGAAAGCAATTCCAGGAATTATACATTGATTGATATTTGCTTTTCCAATCATTATGGATATGAAATGTGAGATGGTGAAAGTGGGCGTGGTTTGGACGCAGCAGCATTTTGGATGATTGACACAACCCCCCCCCCCCACCCACCCCTCCACTCCCCCCGACACCACTCCCAGACTGGGGTTCCTGTTATTATATGCTCTGTGTACATCTTAGGTGTAACATGATGGGTTATAAGTAGGTAAGGAGGGGGGTTACGTTGTCCCATGTCATAACGAGATCAGGGAATGCTTTGAAGTTGGACTCCTTAAGGGGTTTATCTTTTCTATACAACACCGTTTAGAACATCTGTGCACAGTAATGAGCATGGCCATTGTACAGTGTGGGGTGTGGGATAGTCTAAAGGTCTCATAGGCAACATAGCTTTAGTCAGAGATTAGGTATCACAAATTACCTTAGTACGTAAAGAATAGTTTCATTTCATAACTAGAGATGTATTTTTACAATACATGCTTCCTTTTTTCGCCAGTTAGTTTTCAAAGCAGAACGATCCAAACAAATGTTGCTTTTAAAAAATGTATTTCATGTTTTTACCAATTTCTAGTCTTGGTATAATCATCATGCGAGTCCGTGTTTGACATGCGAGCTATGATACCAAAATACCACATGACTACAAAAACATATATACAATGGCGTTCCCATCTCCTTCTTACCCTATTATTATCCCAGTCTCACGCAAAACAAGATGTGAAAAGCAGAAAACCTAAAACACACCTTACACCTCCTGGTTCGACAAATTGCATCCAGGTGGCGCAACAAGCACGCGATCCCCCTATGGACCAGGCCAAGGAAGTATGTTTGTGTGACATTCTCTACAAAGCGTCCCCTCAATCCCACCGCCCACACCAGCACACAGTGGCAGGTGAGTGAGCCGGGCTCAGTATGTGCTGTGTGTACATGCCCCGCCCCCTCACCTTCAGGCTATTCTCGAAGACAGGGGTAAAAGATGGGCCGCTATCCAGCCAATGTTATGACAGTGAAACGCGGGTACCAGCAGTGTCCCCTTCGTGGTTTGTTTGTCCCCTCCGTGGCCACCTGGTTACAGGTGTGTAGGTAGCATAGGCAGCTGATAAGACAGGGACAAGCGGAATTATGTGACGTCACGCTGTCTTCAAGAATTGTTATGGTAATCCCCACCTCTTAAAGGAGCGGGGGGGGGGGGTGTCCCCCTTCTGTTTAGTCACGTGGTGGGCTTCCTCTTCCCCTATTCCCCTCCCACTCTGATAGTCCACCCTGTGGTTAGACCTATAGCCTCTCAGTCCATCCATACTCAGACAAACCTCTCAGGATGTTCCACCTAACCGACATCCATCCTACCAGCCGCCTTTCGCTTGTCCCCGGCCTCTCTCAGTGAAGTCCTACCTGTGCTGGGAGTGCCCGCCGGCCGCCAGCGGAGGGGAGTTAGGCCCACGGTGTGTACGTAGTAGGCCGAGACGAACCACACTTAGGCCGAGGCCTAACGCCACACACCACCACCTGAGCCTAACCCTTTAACAGGCCTATGGGTGCTACCTTTAAGGCTAACGGTGTGTGCTACTACTATTGGGGAAGGAGCTTTAAACCCCAATATACAGATCTGGAGAGAGGTGTGCTCTAACCCACTGAGGTGTTGTCATTGCATGGAGGCTGCAGTCACCATATGACAGCCTGTGACAGTCTCTGATGTACCTGTGATTAGTAGGTGTAGCGTTAGGTGATGAGTGAACGTAGTGGAGTACACATATAACCTGTCAGGACGTTCTGCTGGCTCTAGGCTCTACTATTCGCACTACTAGTCTACGACTTCTATTGCAAGTTCGTCTAAGTACCGGAGTACACACATGTCACATGTAAGGACGTTACTAACAGTCTAAGTTGCTGGAATGTAAATACATCTTCTCGGGTATGACTGTTGTATTGGCTTCCTTGATGCAATCACTTTCGCCTATTCAGAAGTAATACATCTTCATGGTGACATCTGATATAGGATTGTGCTAAACCCTCCTTTTGCATGTCTGCCATTCACATTGGGTTTACACTTACAACCACCACACCTTTCCCTTCGTGTTACAACCAACAGTAGGACTGCAGCAGGAGTACTTGAGTCTCCTTGGAGCTTAGGAATACTAGCCAAGAGTTGCCAATAGCTGCCAAACCCTGTCCTCCAGAAAGAAAGGGCTGCCAGTACATGCCAAACCCTGGATAATAAGTGGGTACCATCACACAGACGGCCCTGGAGAGGCATTGTGCCCATACTACAGGAATGATAAAATGCTGGAGAGGTGAGCATACCACAAATATATCAACCTCAGCTTCCCAACCAGAAGGAATGACTCTCCTAGCGCTCTATAGGGATTGTGCAAAGAGAGGAGTTTAGGATAGTGAGCATACAACAAGTAGCATACTTGGCATCCTCACGAGGAATAGCAGTGACCCCAGCGCCCCTCGGACCCCCAGGACCCCTAGGACCCTACAAAAAACCTGGGGTTTAGGATAGCAGCGCACAACAAGTAGTATCTTCAGATGCAACCCTGCAGGGAATAAAAGTGATTCCTTGGTCCTGCAAGGTGTGTTTAAAACAGGAATTTAGGATATTGTCCCCAGCATGTCTCAGTACTCTGGTCGGTCCCTTCGGTCGGTCCGCTCGGTCCGGTCAGAGGCCTCCAGCCGTCACACCCAGGGCACCTCGTCCACCTTCACTGACTGGGACGGGGTCATGTCAGACCTCTTTGAACTAGGTAGGTGCTAAGGTTTATTACTTAGGGAAAGACAGGACTGAAAAATGTTCTGAGGCAGGTAGGGAATGACCATGTCGGATATCTTTGAATTAGGTAGGTAATGGTGTATACTAATTAAGGGGAAACAGGGATGAACATTTTCTGAGATGTTGTGTTTTGTATTTTGTATTTAGCTATTGTGGTAATGTGTGACACAAGACAAAAGCGGCCACCGGGCAGTCCAGACTCTTCAGATTGATGATTCTTCATTTATTTACCAACACTCTTCCTATCTGAAATAGGCCTAATCAATTTAATCTTATTTACATTGAGAAAAGGGTCTTATTCTGGGATTATGACACGTGAAATCTTGTAGCTAAAAAAGAATGGCTTTGTAAATGAAGTCCACCCGTTGCATCAGTCCTGATATATGACTAGTTTAGATGATAACATTAGGCAGATCTTCCAGATATTGATCCTATATTGGCCTTACCAACTCTTTGGAGGAGATATACTACCATTTACTGATGTCATATCGTGTTCACTAGATCATTACACCACTTACCTCCATCTGTAAGAGTTGTTCTATAAATACACACGTAGACAGACACCTGGATGGTGTGGGGGAGAGTCAGAGTTTCCTTTTTGGTGTTGTTTTTGTTGTTTTGGTTTGTCAGTGACAGCTGGGGGTTGACCGGAGACTGTCACACGTAACGTCATGGGAGAGTGAATGTAGGTAGGGAGGGGGGTTACTCCATATGGTGGTGCGTACCCACTGCCACATGGACCATGTGCCCAGCCAAACATGTGACATTATTGTTACATCGCAGCAACGTTCTGGTTTGGTTGTTGTTATGCTATTTTGATAAAATTAATTGTTGCTGCAGTGTACTGATGTAACATTGCCCAGCGATGTTATCATAACGTTCTTGTTAACAAGTTTTGCCAGACATCTAAGGGGCATCATGTGAACATTATATTAGTTCTGTCACACACCAACAAGATAAATCTGTTCATTATGTTCATGCCTGGAAAATCCGACTACATCATCTAGTCATTCGGTCTTTCTACAGATATTGTATTTTCCCCCTGAATAATTTGTTTAAGGCTGTTGATGTTGGATGCGCTACCTTCTTCACATCCCCCATGTCTACCAGTACATGTTACCACTACATTTAGACCTGACAGGTAACAGACTCGGGGTAGGGGGGATTGAGTGGTAAACGGTTGGACTAAGATGTATCTGTATGTGATTAGAACTAGGACCTTGTAGTCTAATGTTAACCTGTCACCCTGGGACGTGGGGACGGACAGCATCACACCAGGAACATGGTTCTGGTTTGAGTGATCTGTTGATGTGGGATCTGTAGGATTGAAGTAGGGGTGGTTTTTGATAAGGTAAACATATACCTCTTATACGTATTCCAGGGGGTTATAATCTAAAAACAACATTACAGAAGCTTAATAAGTAATACAAAAGCAATGTGCTGACAGATCTATTTTCATGACTTAGTAAAGGGTAAGCGCAAGATAGATACAGCATGTAGGTAGTGCATATACCAACAAAAGCCTGAAACAGATTTTTCAGGAAGATACAAGTTCTGTAGAAAGACAGAAAGAAATTACGTAGTCAAATTTTCCAGTCTTTGAACATAATGAACAGACTGATTTATCCTATTGGCGTGTGATAGAACTAGTATTATGTTCATATCGTCCCCCTCAGATATCTGGCAAAACTTGTCAATAAAAAGATCCAGCGTCTGTGGGCAAAAAACAAACAAGAAACATGGAGGGTTAAAAAGTCAGAGTAGAACCACCCACACAAAGACATAGAGCAGCAAGTCAGGTTTCTCCGTCTTGTGACATAATGAGTAAAATAATTGGCGTTGATTGCCTGACCTCTCCTGTTGTGAGGTGATGTGATTGGGCAGTCTCCCTCAGACGTCAGAGATGTACATTGAGATAGACCTCTCAGCCCCTCACACCTTTAGTTTAATCTTCCTGAATAGTGGGGACGTTCTAGTCGACCTGTGAGGGCTGTCTTCATCGACACTGATGGGTATAGAGATAGGCACAGGTATTGATGTTCCTGTCTAAATTGCCCTCTGTGACCCCCCTCCCCCACACCATTACTCCCACACAGAGCTCTAGATTGCATTGCATTTTGGCAGTGTCAATTGACGTGTTAAACTTACAAAGGATATACGTTGTTACCTGGATGTCAAGACGTTTAGAAGACGACGTCAATTGTCATCAAGCTATTACTATCGGAAGAGCACAGCTTCCTTTTGCTGTAGCTTATGAATCAATGATTAAAAAATATTGAATAATATTGACCAATTGAAAACTTGGTGGATTATCTTTTTTTAGAATTCTTAATTTGCTATAATAAATTGGTTCCAGTTTGGTCTAGCAGCCAATGTGGAAGTTTATACTCTGTATTAATTCTTTCTTAGTCAATTAGCATTTTAAGATGAGACAAGAAAACAAGTTATTGGCTATTATTTGTGCATATTATGATTGCCAAAATGTAGTCCCTGATTTATCTTTTTTCTAAATCTTGTTAAATACCTGATTTGATAAAGAGGTTCAGTGGTTTCAGGTGGTGGCAGTTTTAGACGTCCCCCCATTGACAGAATCAGTGTAAAGATCGGTGAATGGCGGAGGAGTAGGTACACCTTTAGATAGTCCCCACCCCGGACACCTTCCTGATTCCCCCAGTTCTCAACCTGTCACCCCTCGTGTTGTCTGCCCCTTACACCTGATCTACCTGGACCTCTTTACACACCTGGGGCAGGTGAGCGACGCTGGGGGGACGCCGGGTGGGGGTAAAGGGGACCGGACGGTCTCAGGGAAGACAGGCGAGGATCACTCTACAAGGGTATCAAATGGAACTAGGGACATGTACCTGGGTGCTCAAATACCAATTTTGAGTCGCTAGCACTTGTGGGTAAAATACAAATCAGCAAGGCGAAGTTTGTAACCAAATATTGAAAAGCTTTGATTTTCCTCTTATTTTCCGAGTTTCCGCTGAAGAACAAATAAATAACATGTGTCAAAATGTCTTGGTTAAAAAAATGCTTGGTCATTTACCCAATGGGCATTAAAGGTTATTTCTGGGTTTTGCGTAGAGGGTGGACAGCTAACGGACGGAAACGGTCTGGACTCATCCAGGTGTGAATAGCCTCCTGTGGCCTGCCACCTTCACCTGGTCACCTCTGTACCCTTCACCTCTCTACTCACCTGAGACAGGTGAGAGCGGCTCCCGTCAGGTGAGAATGAGACAAAGGTCGGGTCACCTGGAGACACCCAGACCCTAACGGACCAGGGAGGGGCGAGCTGAGTGGCCAGGTATACTACATAGAGAATAGAGATGGGTGAAGCACTAGTGAGACTGTTAACGGGGTGGGGAATGGGGACTGAGTAACAAGACTTTCTGTGGGACTATGTCTGGCTTAGAAGGGGTAGAAGGAGGATTAGGTACGGCTACAAATCCGCTTTAGGTAGGATTATAGTGTAAGTGGTGTTTTGTCAACATGGCATTAGGAAGTCTCTAGGCTACTGAATTAAGGGTTGAATGACTAGTAGTGACTATAGTGCTCTAGGAGATCAAAGGAGGGAGTCTCCAGACAATTATGAACCAAGCTGCAGCTAGAAAACTCTCATTACGTTTTTATCTAAAGTGCCTGGGTTATTATCTAAACATTTCGATGAGTTCAAGATTTAACTATTACTAATTCGCTGCATTTCCCAGACACAGTAATTGGAGGGGGAATTGAGCATTTACTGACGACGTCAATTATCTAAGTCCTCAGTCCCCTCCCCTGACGTCTTCATTAAAGCTAACGATTGACCTGTGACCTTTAACCTGACCTGTGACCTGACCTTGACCTGACCTTGACCTGACCTGTGACCTTTGAGGTCAGGTAACACCTTTCCCCCGGCGGCTATGACTCTCAGGTATATCTCGACTTCCCCCTCCCGCCGGATGGTGTCGTGGTAACGTCCTCGCCTTGCACTCGGCCGCAGTTGGTCTGGATATCCCTGAAAAACCGCTGGATAGACCTTAAACTCCAACAATCATCCTCATCATTTCCTACCCGGGCCTGCTGTGCCCACAGATTAACCAGGTGTACAAACTGACTGAGATCGGCCTGTTTCGGTGTCCTGCAGACAGGAATGTCGCACCACCACAGGCTGGGTCAGGAGCAGGCAATATCACCCCTTATGTGTTTAAGGTTTTTGTAACTCCTTGTAGGGGAGATAGAGTTGTGGGTTTGTATTTAAAGGTATCGTGGATGACTAGAAATAGTGTATGTGTGACCCAATATTATGCTACCGAAGGTCATTCCTGATGATCTAAGGTCACCTAGATCCATATTAAGTTTTGCTAATCACCAAAACCGAATTGCCTTAACTATTTAGTTGGTAATACATTCTGCATGTGTATTTTGCACTTCATTTATTATTGGAAAAAACAGACCTATATTCATTTGTTACGATATAATGGGATGTGTTATGAGTGTTAAGAATGTGTGTGTCTGCGGGCTGCAATCGTAATGGGACAACATAGAACCCAATGGTTTACACTAGGAAATTAGATTCTAAATTTAACTATTTTGTTTGTACTTTTCCTGTGCAAATAGTTAAATTCTGAAATAGTCCCGATTCAAGAAGTAGGCGGTTATATAACCTTATAATAGTACCCCCCTCCCTCTCTCAACCCCCCACAAACAAAAACCACCACTTCTCTCCCACAAACCACCCCCGCCACTCTAACCACTGGACAGCTCTCAGTGGTGAGGCTGGGGAGGTTTGGGGAGGTGGGCACCCCGAGGTTTGAGTGTGTGAGGTTTGGGATAGGTTGGTAGTTTGGCACCCCTCCGGTCTGTGAGTGAGAGGTGAGTGGCCGCAGGTATGTAGGGGGGAGGTCTAGGTATGTGCAGACAGGTGGGAGGGGTAGGAGAGGCCGGATGTTAAACTCTGTATTAAAGCTGACAAATATATCAGAGGCCGAGAGGTATTATGTCATACAAAAACAAAAGAGTTTATGTTAAAAATAAAGTAAATTGATTGTGCTGCGGGAATCCAAGTCTGGATACCAGCCCTATACATCTGCTACTGCAAAATAAACAATTATAAGGCAAGATAAGCAAAAGGAAAAGGGCAAGAGAAGAGTCGTTCTAGGCTCGGAGAAATCAGGCAAAAAGGGCTCACCACACCATGACCTTTGATACCCAGTAGTGGTTCACTGGGAGAAACGCCCATAACAAAATAGGCGTTGATTCCTGGCACTCGGACCTTTCATATTTTCATTCCAACGATTTACCATTGAGCAATCAGAAGACTACACGACCATAGACATAACGTATCTCTAATACACGCCCAAAGTCTTGTCACCTGTAAACCTGGGGGTGTACACCTGTTTACCCATAATGCACCGCGTCCTACCGTGGGAAGAAAGTGTCGAGAGGGGCCGGGAGGGGGGGGGGGGAGCAGGGAGGGGGGGGGGGGCAGTGGACCGTGTCCGATACCTGGGGGACGTAGGGAAGTCTTAAACGTTCTGTAACTACAGCTTGGGGGAGTTTTTCCTCTTTTTTCTAATTGTTGTTTATTGAAATCGCTCATGTATTGAGTGGAGTCACTTTTACGCAACAATAACACTAGCAGCACCGTCTGTATTAATTCGTCTTGCATAGAAGAGCAAAGAAGGTCATCATCTTACTACAGGACAGAAAATTCAATTGGTGCTATGTTTGAATACGTATTTCTATTTATCAGTCATTATATATATATCGAAACTGTAGCTCTGACAGCCATCCTTGGTTTGATGCTCGATGCTCAGAATGCATATTGCATCCAGAAAAAAACATAGAATGTCTCAGAATTTTTAAAGGATTCAGGCAGATCATGATCAATGGACATTGTCAAAAGGCGTGATCAGAGGACATAGATATATTTACCTACCGTTCAGTGATTTCTTGATCAAGACCCAATATTATCATATCATAGTCTATATTTCACATGGAGCGTTTAATATGCATGAATTTATTCTTAAGCCACAATTGCTGAATATTTTATATATGTATACCAAAACATGTTACACAATAACATATCATGATCTCTCTACCCAAGGTAACCGGACATGGTTACGTGACATTCTCCAGGCGGAACCTTTGATCTGTGGTTAGACAAAACGCCCCATTACATGACCTAACCTCGGCTGGGAGACAGTACCCCGACACGCAGAGGCATTTTAGGGTGGTTTTCCCAGGGACGGTTAGCGATAATCAGGGACGCTCGGACAGAGGGTTGTCAAGGTGATCAGTGTCGGCTCCTTATGTTACCTGCCCATGGCACATATTATGAAGGTTGTGAATAGGTTAAGATCAGAATAAGTGAAAAAAGCATAGTTCCCATGAAAAATATTCTACAGAAAGTAAACATAAATGATATGTTAGATTCATAGTTCATATAGAAGTCGACATGAGAATATACATTAAATATCATAATATAATCCACAGGCATGTCTTTGCTTACCTTACCAATTTTGAAGGAAAAGGATTTATTGTCCGATTATGACCGTTTCATGAGAGATCCTTTCTTAGGTATCACTGCTTCCTAGAGAACAGTGGCCTAAACCTTTATTTCGATGTGGTGAAGTCTCTTTCTGATCACTGCCCTATACTTATATCAGTGGAGAACATAAAGCCCCAATGACAGTGGTACCTTAACCCTTACCTGGGCGTCCCCAGGTAATCACCGAACACCTGAGAAGGGGCAGGTGAGGCAGGGTCCCACCCCCTCCGTCACGGGAGAGGGACCCTGCCTCCAAGGTCAAGACGTCAAGGCATGTTTCTCTTACCAGGGTAAACGCTTACTGCCATTATAATGCCTACTACATAAATACCTAGTGGATTTCCTTTTTATTTAAATCCTTATGATTTCAACTTCAAACGGTGTTTCCTCAAATAATCGCTTGATTATTGTCATAATGCAATTACATAAAATAAAGTTGTATACTTTAGATTAGTTATCCACTGCAATTGATCTTATGAGGAAATGCCCTTATTGCTTCTCTTAGATAAGTAGATCACAGTGCGGTAGTGGGTCATAGTTTCTTTAATGAGATTTCAAGTTATCATATCTCACTTGTCTTACACCTGCTTGTGAACCATTGCACTGTTAGCCTATATTGATGTTTATTGGGAATTAAAAGAAACAAAAAACAGAATCAGGGTCCTGCCCTCTTGACCTTCAAATTGTAGTCCTTCAGGGTTCAACCTTCCGACGTTCAAATGTGCCCAGCACCAATCAGCGATGTTCAACCCTACCCTAACCAGCTCAAACTGCGATATGGAAGACAAGTGCTACCTCCAAAACTGGACAGAACACTTACATCTTTGTCTCGGTTTAACAGAGGTATGACACCCTGCCCTCCCACATGTCAAAACCTGTCATTTCTAGATGGTCCTCGGCTCAAATGGCATGTTTTCATACAATAAGGCATATGTCTCGTGTTGCAGTCTGTCCAAAAGGTGGTAAACGATTTTACACTTTTGTGCAATTTTCTCAGGTAACTCAGGAAATTGTCAACGTGTCAAGAATGAGAGGATTGTTTCCTGTCTGTGAACCGTGCATTAAGAACCACGATGTCTTCGGTTTGACATGAGTGACTTAAGTATGAAGTAGGATAACGTGAGGTCAAGAGGTCAAGGGCAGTTTCCATTGTCATAGTCAGCTTTTACAACAACAAAACTCAGGTAGGAGAGCTGTGAAAAAACGCGTGTTTTCAAATTCCATATTTACTTCTTATTGTTATTGACGAGGATATCTCATATTTACAGTTGTAATGCAGCACATATGTTATATAAACGTGCTCCCTATTATCACCCGCATGGGTGATGAGTGGTACGGATTGGGGGTGGTGCGTATTGCCAGGCCCTATAAACTGCTCATCATTCTCAGTGGTTTTAACGTAATTTAACTTATGCTTGGGTGTTAGGATATAGAAGGACCTTTGGGGTCGTCCTCGGTTCAGCTGTACGGTGACCCTATGGTGGGCAGGGCAGCCCTGGGTGCAAAGATAAATGGTCATATTATATTATGACCTTTCATTTTTGCATAAATTATATACTATAATAATACGCAATATATACTATATTAAGAAGGACCACGGGGGGCGACCAAGGGTGGGCGTATGACCCATAAGGGATACTCTGTGAGGGCAAAGCCCAAGCTTCATATGATCCTCATGGGTCGTACAGCCACACGAGGACGACCCCAAAGGTCTTTCTTTATTTCGTCATCCAAACAATATTCAAAATATGTTAAAATTATGGAAAACACGGAGTCCACAGTGAGCAGAACGTATTGCCGGGCAATACAACCTGCCCCCAATACGCACCGCTCATTTGCCGTGCAGGTGATAAAACACTAATTGTATATTCCCTGGAGGAATACCATACCTCTCTGAGCGCCCCTCTAAGTGCTCCAGGTACAACTACGCGGCAGACCCCCATTGAAACTGTATGCCTTCTGTCTATAAATCAGATATAAGCGCCTATAGATAGGTGACGCCTATAGCCGGCACCTGTAGTATTATCTCCTAAATAAAACATCTACTATATATATCAGCCCTCCGGGGTGGTTTAGCTCCGAGCAGCCCCCAGGTCGTGAGGTACAAGTGTCTGTCTGTCACTCCTGTACCCCACCTCCTACTCATGTACACCCCAGGAGGGGGGGGGGGGGGGGGCTACGCAGTCTTCGGCTATAGGTAACAACTGTGGGACTTGCCGCCCCTCATTTTAGGGTGTCTAAAAAGTTGACCGCTCCAAACAAGATAATTGTCATCAACCGCCCATTGTTTTTCTCCCTCAGTTCTGATGCTCTAGAGAAAACTCCCAGAGAAAACCTAGACAAACTGTTCAATTAGCAACTGTTACTCATTTCATTGCTAAAGGCATTATTTTATGAATAAACAGATAAAAAGCCTTAACATGACATATGACTGCTCCTTCTTTTAAGCTTTCAGGGGGCAATGCTCCCAAATTTTGTTGGTTCACCGTCAAGGCTTCATATAAGGTTGTGCCCACAGTTGATACCAAAACTACAATTATCTGAGTACCCCCCCACTTCACCCCGTACACATTCGGCGCCTGGAGGGTGGCGCCTATACCTGGCGCCTGTGGCACATATCTCTGTATAAAACATAGAGGACAGATAAAGCAGAGACAACAATGAGTCCACTATATACCACCGGGACCACGTATACCGGGACCATAGATATAGAGATATGTGGGCGGCGGGGATTTCTAAGGGACTCATAATAACACAGACACACACCGCCTGGAGGAAAACAAAGGTTTATAAATAGGTTTTCAGTGAAGGGAGCTGGGGCAAATCAGGTTGATATATAATGTAAATATATGCAATTGTATCAATCATTATCCTTTAAACATGGATGAAGGGATATACACATACTTTAGGGTTATACTCGTCTACAACAAAATTCACGAAATACATAAATCAACTCTTTCTATTCGCGCTCAACTATATAGTTTTTGAAATTGTAATATAATTTTATTCATTAATACATTTTTTTGCAAATATTCCTTGCATTTGTAAATTAATCATGTATTAAGACTTTCATGAATAGATCTCATGCCAGCAAATGAAAGGTATGAACATAAATAGGCACAGACTTCAAGAGCTCACCTATATCATGAGCGCCTTTGATTTATTTCCCAACTTCGCTTTTTTGACCCGTTTTACAAATAGATTCTACTACAACAACAATTCACAATAATGGTCAAGAAAGGATTATTGTACTCCATAGAAACACAGCAGAACACTCAGGAATCCCAGCTATGTCTAAAGCACCCCACCCCCGCCCTATCCCTTATAACTAATCCCAACCTCACCCCTGGCCCTGTGCTGGGATCCCCTGTAAAAACATTGAAGTCCTTTGGATCCCCTACAAAGGGGAGCAGCCTGGTCTCTGGCCGTGTTTTGTGGCCCTCTCTGAGGGGTGGTTGTGTCTAAGGGCAGTGATAACATAAATCAGGCTTAAGGAGATGAAAAGTCTAAGGAAATTATTGTCAACAGGAAATATATCATCCCAGATTCTTCCAAAGGATTTGTGACTGGGTCACAAAGGAATACAAAGTCACTTTGATGGGTTTTATATTTCTGGCATTGCTTGCTGCTCAGGAAATATGCTGAAGGTAATTAAAATAAAAATGTTAGTTCAGAATGATAGACAGATTCCCAACGGCCCTGAATGGAAGTTATTTTTAGTGTACCCCTCTTCACCTAGGGCCGCTTTAGACAACACTAAAAGACCTTTGTATTTTTCGGTAGCAATAGGGACATGTTAAATCAAATTCGCTAGTTCCTAGGAATGCTTTTAATGTCACTTAACAGATCATGAATTACCCATGTCCTGATATACAGTGATAAATTATATGGTTCCTTTGGCGTGATGGGCATAGGAAGAAGGCTATCCAACGGAATGAAAATACACTAACAATTAAATATAAAGGGCTTGAAGGGAGAGAGTCTGAAAAACTGGACGGAGCTAACAGGCAATGGCAATGGTAAGAAAGTGAAAGCATTAATATTAGCTAATTATTAATTGTAAAATAATGCTCATTCCTTCACTCCCAAAATCACATATGAGGTCTTTACCAAAATTAATTGAAATTAGTTTAGGAGATTTCAGTATTTCTTTCGAGCCGCATTTTTCACCATCACCCATTACAATATTATGTGTAGCAGAAAACCATGCATACAGTGCAAATGGAACATAGTATAAGATGTCTGTGGTCAGACACCAAAATCACCACGAAAATCTAAAAACATCAACCACAGACCACAAACCATCAAATACATCAGCCATAAGACCAAGCTCCTTCTATACCCAAAACAGGGCTAAGAATCAGTCCCCAGGTCCCACACTGCATCACGCACAATGTGTGGACCGACTCAGCCAAATGAACTGGCACACAATAAAATCATTAGTCAATCTATTATTTTGAGATTTCAGTATTCTCTTGAGTCTCCTTTTCAAGCATAAAACATACTGAGCTATCAGACAAACCAGAACACAGTGAACATACTTAGCATGTTGCCAGAATTTTGGCAAACACAAACACAAGCAATCTGAAAACAGCAACCACAAACCACAAGAGCTCACACTCCCCAGCCATGGGCTCCAGCACCTTCTATACATGAAACAACCCTGAAAATCATTCCACATTTTTAATCATCATCCATAAGAATTCTGGGCATAACAGACAAGTTAAACACATGCTGCTTGTGAACCTAATAAGAGATGTATAAGAGATGTATGTGGCCAAGAACAAACATCACCACAACAGTTTGAAAACAGCAACCACAAACCACAAGCTATCACACACCTCAGCACTGAGCCCCAACACCTTCTATACATAACATAAGGCTTAGAATCATTTCACATTAATTTCACATTAATTAATTTCATAATTATTCCATAAGAATACTGGGCATAGTGGAAAAATTAACACAAAATGCACATGAAACCTAATATGAAATGTATGTGGCTAGGAACAAATACATCCACAACAATCTGAAAACAGCAACCACAGACCACAAGCCCTGAGCCCCAGCACCTCCTACACCTAAAACAGGGCTAAGAATCAGTCCCCGGCCCGCACACAGCATCACGCGCAATGTGTGGACCGACTCAGCCAAAGGATACAGAACCGAGCCCGAGCACACATCGTAATGGTTGAAAGTCAACAGGAGACTTTGTTGAGGTGTTTACTGAGGGGAGGCTGTCAAGGCATTGCTAGACTCAAGTACCTCAGTGTTGGCTCTGCAGTACCTCCCGGAGGTATGGCAGGGGGAGGGGAGTGGGGGGCACTCTCTGGGTGTTTTTAGCAACTGCATAGCTAGGAAACTCACTAACATTCTCATCTGATGTTTAAGTAATACTAACCCAATCTCCTTTGGGGATGTGATGAATATATCTAATGCATTATTACTTCCATATTTCCTGAAAAGAGGTATTGTCTCTTAGAGAATGTGACATGATTCAGTTAGCCCTAGTAATGTCTACCTGATGGTAAAAATCAAAAATTAAACTTTCTTTAATTTGTCTTGTAACATGTTTACTTACTACAGAGGTGTAGCACTTGATTGTTTCATTAGTCTTTTTTGTGCTAATACCTTGGCTCAAGAAAAAAAAAAACTTTATTTGTTGTCAAGTGCCCCCTATTTTCTGTGCTCAAACAATGACTGCACAGAATGCTGCCACAGACAGGTCCCCCTTTATTTCCCATAGATCCAATTCCTACGCGAGGCGATTTGTGCCTTGCGCATTGTGTTTGTGAGGTGTGACAGAATGCGGTGAGTTCTGTGGGCATATTCTGTGGGACCACCCTCATGCATACTCACCATCACTGAGTAGGATATGGTGCATTTGAGAATCTGCATTTGAGAAATTTGTTTAACCTGTAAATGTATTACTATTGAATGATGTTCCTATTCTTTAGTGTATCTATACACGGTGTATATATACATACATAGATACATCATATGAAGAGTTGTACATAATTTTGCAGACATATATGGGATATGCTAACATAGACAATACTCCCTTGTTTGCCATAGATCCAATTCAAATGCGACTCATCCCTAGTGCATTGTGTTTGTAGGATGTGAGAGAATGTGAGAGGTGCATGGGCATTTGTGACTGTCTCATTGATGTATCCAATATTGCCTTTTGAGAGTTTCCTGAACATGTACGTGTTATTTATAGATACACTCTTCAGGCTGAAACACTGTACAGAAAGTAGGATACATATTTCTATAATGTCTTGCTCCTTCACTCTTTGTACCATACATTGACAAGCAATCTTAACACAGTTTCTTTCATTATTGTGGCTTGAGGTGATGTTTTTTAACCATTAGATCACCTCCCAGTCTTTACCCTTCTTGAAGTAGCCTTCCCTGTCCTTTCCTCTACCACCCCTCCCTTTACATGTACCAAGTATGCCTGTAATGTCCCTGGGGCCATGCACGGACCTGGAGCCTCTAATGACTCCCCTTCACAAAAAGGGCCACAATAAAACATGTCATTATCAGACAGCTCCTTCATACTTCTGTGTGTTTACCATGTGTTTCTGGGACTAGGGCTGGAGTAATAAGATGGAAGTGTCTAATTTCTGTCTTCAGTTGGTACATTTCGTCTGTCACTTATTTGGGGCAAAACAACACGGACTCAATGAATTAGATCTACTTTGTATAAACGAGTATGTTTGAACTCCTTTTTATCACAATTTTAATTTGCGTAAATACCGTGTTCCACATACAAGTATTATTAAATTTTGTTTGTGATAGTGATAATGAAAATAATTACTATCACTGTCATGTCCCTTCCACAAAGTTAATTATGTTAAGTACAGATTTTTATGGCAATGTCTTCACATTTTGGATTCTGCAGATATGTTCATTGTTAACATCGTTAGCTGGTGGGTAATCACAAAGGTAATGTTAATAATTATGTCGGTAAGTTTGAATGGCCATACCCGCGATTATGTATTCCTGTTTGCAATATTAGATATACAAGCAGCAAATTGGAAGGACACTTTTGCAAAGGGGAAATAACCTGAATGTTTGACAGGGCCTTCACTATGATATAAATGTTTATATCCTGTGATATTCTAAAGTACTTCAAATCTTACAGCTTGTACCCTTATCAAGGCTTCTTATACCTCATTCCCCAAATATCCCTCACAGTAGAAACCTGATCTCAGTTAGTGAGGTATTTCTGATTGTTTTCCCCTTGATCTAACGGTTGTATGTGGGTTTGTGTGTGTCTGTGTGATCAGGTCCGATATGGCCGCCCGTCCTAATCCCCCCTACCTATACAGAGAAGGTATAAGTAATACTCTCTGTCACAGACTAAGTACTGTGGCCGTCTTAACTAATAGCGGCTTGGTGGGGTTTAAGATGATGTCGATACCGTTATCGTTCTCACTACTGAGGAGAAATAATAGAACCTCAGCTTTCTCATGGTGGGGTTTAACGCGAATTTAACACCCTGATGTAAGGGAGTACATTTTGGTGTTTTATCTAGCCATATTCACAATAAAGTAGAACAGGATACCAATCTGGCAGGGGCGGATCCAAGGCGGAGGTCAGGGGTCAAGAGCCCCCAGTTTTAATGGACACTAAAAGAGGGACAAATATTCAGCGTTATTTTACGTGGACCATTCATATTCCATTGGGATGCTTGATCTGCCATGCAAGTGTTTGTTTTTCTAATATTGAAGAGGCTTTAATTTCTATGGTGTTTCTGACCGTGCTTTACGTTAAGGTGACAGTAAATCTTGTGAGTGTTTGGTGTTTTACACTGTTCTGACAGCCATGGTAATTTTCATGACAAAAACAAGTTGGGACGAATTCTGTCTTTGGTGATCGTTTCTATGAGATGAGGTGACAGGGCAGGCAAACAGCAGGGGATCGAAACCTAGCAATCATTGTTGCTGTACCTCATCCCTTAGTGAACCAAGCAGTAAACCTGGTGTAATCTGACACTCTGACCCTGTAACAGACTGCAGCGACACCTGGCGCCGACTTTACACACTGACCACCTGGAGGACGGCCCTGGAGGAACGACCTTCACACCTCAAGGTCACCTTCACACCTCAAGGTCACCAGCTGGACCTCAGCCATATGAGGGGATTCATGATCAATCAGCTAATCAGAAAGACCGGAACTACGATGGTTTTGACCGGAACTTGCAGGGAAACAAGTCAATACATACCACTAGTTATGATGATTATTAGGAGAACCATGCGTTAGTTCAGTTTAATAATGGTTACAAAATCTTCAAATATCAGAATGATACATGACCATTTAGAAATGCCGTATCCAACAACTAGGTGCCGAAGTCTTCTAGTACTCAACTTGTTGATTGACATTAACAATAATATTACGGTATCCACATTCTTTTTTTACTAATTGATTTTCTTTGAAAAGCAAACGTTGCTTTGGCAACGAAGAGGATCGCAATCCTGAATCTCTTCTGTGTTCAGCTACAAATGAGCACCTCTAATCTGTGTATTATAACAACGACCCGCTCTTCAACTAAACCCGTCCCTCTCCCCTCCTGATTTAGCACTGAGCACAGACAGCTGAACAAGCCTTGCCAACAATAAGATCAGAGTGATGACCACTCGCCGACTGGTCGAAAGGCCATCAGGGGTTGACGGGTGGCTGCAGGTAGGGCTCTACTTAGTCAGGGCTCTGAGGTGTCTCGTGTTAGTAGGGGTATCTATTTTTGTTATTTTGCTTCTGTAAAGGCTGCAAAATGCATAACTGAACTATATTAGACATTCTGTTAATTCAAGGAAAACTAGCTATTCTTGCTAATTGGTATATTCAGACATAGAGATACACAGGATGACAATAAAGTATCAATGATAATTAATGGGGTTCAAAAAAGAGACGATGACAACAAGTGACCTACGAAATACCTATGGTGGTGCAGTGGCAGGGGATAAGATACATGGAGTGGCCATTCCTTCTGATACAAGTTCTTTGAAGGTCACCTTCAATGATACCTCTGAGTGCCTAGAACCTTAGCTCCCCCAGTTCTTTAATCCTCCTCGGGATGGGCGGGTGGGTATATAAGGAGCTCATTAGTGGTCAGTGGTCGCTCTCCACCCGTCTTGACGACAGGAAGGTTAGACCCCAGATTGGATTCTTGTCAGTGGACAGCGTTCCCATTGTGTTTTGGGAACTCACAAGTGCTATCTTAAAAGGGCAGTTAGGAGTTTTATTTTGTGGACTATGAAATTTAATTATTCACATTTCTGTCCAAGAAGTTGTTGCCTATCCAAAATGGCTCTCTCTCACCATCGACCTGAAGTGCCACACATTGTTAATGTTATATAACTATAAAACTCAAAACATGTCTAGAGCCTGATTTACAAATACAATATACACTTGACACAAGTGCCTTATGCATACTTTTTCTCAACACGAAGCACCATTGTAAATACCTCAGCCCCTCCCCTCTCGGCCAACTCACAAAAGACCAACCCCCACCCTCACACTCCACATTGTCACTAGGTGCAGAACCTCCCCCTTCACCCCACACTCAGTATAGGTATACTGGACACAATACTAGGGGTGGACCCCTCCCACTTATAGATACAACTAACCGATAATGGTGGGGTATATAAGTACAATAGGTTTGTACAGCTTCAGTTTAGGGTACAGAACATACCCCAGGTTTGCCCTGTCAGCTGGGGTATGGGGCCTCATAGAAGGGGCGGGCAGAGGAGGGTATAGGAGGGTGGGGGGTCCTTCAGGTGGGCACTGGATAACTATCATCATACCCTCACAGCCATTTGGTTGGACCCAGACTCCAATAATACGTATAAATATATGTGTAAGCAATCACACTCCCTTTTGTAACAAAATATACATAAACTTTAAGGTAGCAGCGGGGGTCGGATAGAAAATAAGATAATAATAATATGAATTCCCAATATAGAAAAAAGAAGAATTATGCAAGAATATTTGAATTGAGTTTGCATTGAGGAGGACAGACTCAGACACATGATTCTGGTCGGTAGGGATTCGTAAATCATGAAGTATGTACCGATACCCACCTCTGTCACTTGGAGCTATTTAGTAAATATGTATACAACCTGTCACCTGACACCTGAAGCAGAGACCTTGTAGTGACCATCGAGACTGGAAAGCTCCTCTATGTTCCTATGTGACCATTCCCCTGGTGGTCAGTTTGAACCAATCCAGTCAACCATGTCAATGGTCTGATCATTGGCAGTGACAGTTGGTGCACCACACAGGCCTTTTTTTACCATAGGCATAATGGTCATTCCAAATTTACTCCAACCACAGCCCAGGTGGCGGCCTGTAGTGTATAATAGGTTTTACTCTGGCTTTCCAGTCTCGATATAAATACAGAAGTATCCTCTTGCCTGTCACACCTCAGAGACCCTCTGTCAAGGCTGAAGGGGTAGACCTTTATTCTCACAGGGTTAAAGGGTTCAGGAGGAAGTCATCATCCCACCTCTTCACACCTGCTCACCTCCAGGGGAGTGGGGGTCATCCAGGGGGGATTAGGGGTTAATCCCCAGGTGTGTCAGAGGTCAGGGGTCAGCAGGTACCCCCCGTGGAGAGGCCTAATCCCTGCTTTACCCCCTACCCTCTACTATAGGAGATAATCCCCAGGTACATGTACTTAGAACAGGGTTCTTGTTGGCCCACACTCTGACAAGGGTCTGACCGTTTGCAATACAGACTTGTAATCTGGTTGGTGGGTTGTAAGGGGGCAGGGTGAATTGGGGTTTTTAGTTCTGAATGATCAACTACAACATTCAGGAATGTGGAGTTCAAAAGCCGTTTCACCCTTTCCACTATATAAACAACCTAAAGAATTGTTATACTAAAGGAAATCACTACTTGGAATTGTGTGGATGTGTTTTTTTTGTTTCCTTGTCTAGTTTCTTCGGGATGAGGGAAGATATTACCTTTGAGCTGGTGGTTTAATTGATTACATCAAGACTGTTTATCATTTCAATTTGAATAGTATCCGTCGTTTTGACGCTATCAACCAATTTATGAAAATGGAAATGGAGTTTTCTTTCTTCAAACGCACTTACTTATTAATGAAACTTATTGATCATAAACTGGTTTTACAAATAACATCCTGCAGTAAGGGAACCAGAACGTGATGTAAATTCACCAGATCACTGATAATGTTTGGCGCCTCATAGTATCACACCGTTTGAGGTATGAAGTCGGACATATATACATTAAGATAGTATCACTATGGAGGAAGCCACCTATCCCTACCTGTACAGGTACAGTGACTAACACCCAGATACCATCTCACTCTAATCTGCCCCCTCTAACCCTGTCCGCGCCCAGGAGAGGGGGTGATCTATGGGGCCAGATTTACCCGGGATGTACTGGGGTCTGACATAGTTTCTCACTGTCCCTCACTGTCCTAATTTAGGCCTAAGGTTCATTGGAATGATAGGTTGCCATCTTAAGCGATAACGTATTTTTTTATCCAGGCTTATAGTATGGTAAAATCAATTTATACTAAGATTGGGTTTCCCTTTGAACATCATTGAAATAAACTAGGTGAGTAGTAATAATAGTATTATTACTAGAAGATATCATCTTTAAGATCAATTATCTTGTTTTACCTTAACTTGCAAAACTCAGGTATTTGCCCAATGATACAATATAGATGAGAAACGTCTCAATGGGGCATATTCCAAGCATTCCTACAATATAAGCAAAATAATGTAAATAGCTTTGTATTTCCCCTTACAACAATAACAACACTGGGCTGAATGGGATCGAGTCCAACAATGCCTCTGGTATGTACCTCATCTGCTGGGGAGCCTTTCTCATCATCCGTAGACCCCTTGAATCCCCTATGTACCCCCTGGATGGAGGCTGGAGCAGGGCCAACCTGTAGCACCTCCCCCTGCTGGGACCCCCTGGGGGGGGGGGTGTGCAGTGGGCCGTGACGGGACAGGTGTGAGGGGGGATGAAGGGGGAGAGGGTAATGAGAAGGGTATTCCCTCACCTGAGTGGATCCATCTACCTGGGGTTGCCAAGGTAACAGCGGGGGGTCTTGGGAGGTGTAGGGGTAGGGGAGATGTAACCACTGCCCCTCTGCAGCTGCACCCTCTTCAATGTATCAATGGGTGGTTTACAACCAAGTGTAATTTATGGATGCAAAGGGTCGAGACCAGTGTGCGACTCTTGGAAAATTAGGATGTGGCCCTACCAAAAAGGAGGTGACTGCAAGAGGAAATAATTGTGAGGTTAAAAGATATATTTACTCCTTAGTTTCTCAATTTCCATTGTCTTTTCTTTTTCATATTGACTTAGAGGTAATGAGTAATAACGTGAAGTTCCTTTACAAAATGACTAAGAGAAAGAACTATATATACATACATATTTTTTTATCAAAATTCCAGGACGTGTCCTGGTCTTCCAAGAGGGCCGATCTGGTTACATTATGTGGCACTTTGTGTTTTACATTAGTACGTGGTGGGGTTTACAAGATCAATATCACTCCATCCATCCATATATATATATATATATATATATATATATATACATAATTATGTTCAAATGAACACTATAGGTGTATACAGCTGTATAATTATGTGTGTGTGTTATTTGCAGAGCGCTCCCTTTCCCTTTCCAATCATGTTCTCCAAATGACTAGAATCCATCCGATGATGTAGTTGAATGATTTGTGGTTATTGGGGAGGCAGAAGGGGCCGTACCCAGGGAGGGGTGGTCATATTATATGGATGAGGGACGATGTAGGAGGGGAAGGAATCAATGGGGACCTATGGGGTATGGGGAGAGGTTCTATGGGGAGTGGAGTTGGCGTAAAGTGGCTACAAGGTTACCAGGAGACGGGGGATACATTTGGGAGCAAACATCAACAGCCATTTATCTAGGATGCGCGGAAGGAAAGAGACATGAGATGCTAAATTCACTGGGCAAACATTAATCTGAAATATTATGCCATTGACAAAATGTCGAGGCTTTTGGTTTCGCATAACTATAATTATGGCCGAGTTTTGCGTCTGGTTCATAGCATAAATGTATTTTGAATTAATATATTTTGATAAAATAGGTAAAGGCTACCTACATGATTAACAAACAGGTCCTGCCCCGCCCTCACCCACGATATAAATAGTCAGGCAATGCCCATCTTCATTGATTGTCCAACAGCTCTACATTCCGTTGTCCAGCTGATATTAAGACCGTTATGTCCCATATTGTGTCCAATGACTGAGGTTAACGAAGACAGTTGCCCCTTACCTTTTAATTAGACAACACACACCCCTGATTAACCACCCCATAGGGGTCCACAGCGGGGAATAAAACACAGGATTAACTAAGTGTCAACCCTCATAGAGCCAGGAACAATACCCCACCCTACCCTCTGTCTCCCCACCCTTACAAAAAGCCCCCCTGAATACCCTCAGACACAAGCATGGTGATGAGGGTTACAGAAATACCAGGCCCTTAGACAGACCCAATAAGTGGGATTGTAACGGCTTTAGTGGAGGGGGTGTAGGAGTAATTAGGACTACTGAGGTGTTAATGACTAATGATGATCTAGCAATTAACTAAATACCAATTGCACCCGTATTAGGTATGCAATGTCTGATATATAGGAAGGAGACAGTTATGAAATTCTAGTATATAAAATAACATCAGTGACCTTTTGAATAAATGTAGCATTAAAGGTCCAGGGTGTGTATTAGATTGTATTTCTCTATGGCCCTCTAGATTCCTGTTTATAGGAATGTATCGAGAGTATCTCAAAAAAGACAATATATATATTATATAATATATAAAACTGTCGATAGAAGAACATACATTTACAGCTAATGGGCATTCATACATTTCCTAGATGACTCGCCTAGACCCATTACCTTGCTCTTAGAATGTGGACACAGTAAACACATAAAGTAAAGTAGTCAATAACTGATATAATGTAAAGGTCAAACACATTGCATGTGGTTGCTATGGTTACTGTATGACACACTAGGTGTCTCTGGGGGGCGGATGTTGTGGTTGGTAAAACACTGTGTCCTATTGGGATAATATGGGAGGTCTCTCCTGCATTATTTGTGTTTGCACTCATATCAATATGATGTTATTTGGACATGGACAAATACAAGATATGGACCTAAGTGCGATAATCAATAACTTTGCACCGAAGCCATGGCAGCAATTAGCAAGAAAACGACTTTTCTGGGCCACTGGGTATCAGCTAGCCATAAGCTATTGGAGTACTTTGCCAGGCACCAGCAGTAAAGAAAGCTCCCGGCACGGCACACTGATGACATAATGCTGTTATCCAGAGAAGTAGATCTCCTCCCCATTGGTCTAAAATGTGATATCTGAAAAGGTTCTATAGGTGAGATATAAGGAAAACTAAGTATTTGTTTCTGGAGCTAACGCAAAGGTTGGGTGAGTTGTGTAAACATTACTGGGAGGGTGGCTGGCACATTGCTGGCACATTGCTGGAGAATGAGGTGCGTTATTGGGAGTGTGCTTTATTTACAAATGACCTATAGTGAGGTAAAGTTGTAAGTGGTTCATGTAGGGAACTGGCACATGGCCCAGGGGTAGGTTGTGTTATGGCGAGGGTGTCTAAGGAACACGGAGGGTCGGCCAGGAGGGGCCTCCATAGGGGGGGGGGGCTCCGGGGGTTCTCACCTGCCTCAGGTGTGCAGCGCCTTATTCAGGTACCTAAACATAACAGCCTGAAGCCACGGATCTACGCAGCTAGAGAACGCCGGGTGATAGTTCTTTCTCGAAGTTAATAATCCTGCATCTTTTAATAAATAACACCAACAGGTCAACAGATTATTAAATTTTCAAAATTTGATAACCAGATTCGTAATTAGTTTATAACCTCATGATTATTAGTTACTTAAAGAATAATAATTTTCCTTGCAGCACATTCTTAAAGTTTTGCTATAATGGCGTTATTTATCACCTTTCATCTTGCCTTATGCAAGAGGAAACTCAATATACTATTAGTTTGTGTTTTTCAGAATGATCATAGACTTTCTTCATCCCTTCATCTTAAAAGTACCACATAACTCAGTCTGTTTTCAACATGCACTGCCATATTATAACATTAAAGTAGTTCCCAGAACCGAACCCAGACCGGCTGGGCCCTCTCAGAGGTAATCAACAACCCTATGAGACCCTCACATCAGGACCTGTTTGAAGTAAATAATAGAACTCAAATGGCCATTATCAAAATGAGTATTTATCATACAGCTTATATACATTAAGCAATTCTGACCAAAATCACTGAGTACTTTTGTGTAATGACTTAACAACACAAGTCTTTAAGCTGGTCTGTTTATTTTAGAGACCTTGGTAATTGAGTAGTTTGAGAGCTGTTACTATCCGTCTTCTAAGGCCTGACTAGGTACCTCCAGGGTATTAGGCCTTACTAGGGCTGGCGGAACCGGCTGTTGTTGGATTAGGTGGAGGGGTTGGTGTAATGGGTGGCTGTGGTCAGGGTGCTGCAGGGCAGTATGTATAGTGGTAACAGTGGGCAGTGTTAGGTTGTACAGTATGTTATAGACGGCCCTGGGGGGTGTTTGGAAGTCTGCATTGTAGGACAGGTGTTTTGAAAATTGTGGCGCCGCGCTTATGTCAACATTTGATCGCAATAATGGTTTTTGATTTGAAATACCTAGGCTGAGTACTTTACCATATAGTATAAGTTCACTATACTTGAAATTCCAAACAGTTGGTTTTGGTGTGCTTAGTTTTGTTGAAACACCCATGAGATTGGATCTAAGTTCCTTCTGTCAGCATCTATTTTAAATACTGGGACCAAGACTTATAGCTATTCATCATTCCTAGTCCCCTACAAATTGTCTCTAGCTTTGGGTATTTGCAATAGAGCATGTTAAGGGGCAGAAGGTCCAACTGACCCTTTGGCTTGTGATGGCGGGATTTCCTGTCCCTTATTTTTTGGGGAATCTAGCAAAGTTGATAGATCTGGAAAGAGCTGGAAACAGACGTACTCTAACTCTACCCATCCACATACAGTTTCCTTTTAATGCTTTTGGCTCTAGAGTCCAAACCTAACCAGGACAAATCTTATGTATCACTTGACTTACACGTTTGGTCTATTAGGCACAACCAATGCAGAAACGAAACCTTAAACAGAAGTATGAATACTCTTGCTTTAGGCTCTCAGAGTGAAAATTGCTCTGCCTCTCAATACACCAACATCGTCTCGTAGGGTTTCGCCAATACCTTATACCCAAACCCAAGACCCAAGTTTTCAGGTGCTCTAGGTGTGTAGTCCACCCCTAATTGGTCCCACCTGCCCTTAGACCTGGGTTCACCTGGCCCACTCCTGGCCCACTCCTTACATCAAAGTGAACCGCCACCTCCCCCCACTCCAGGCCTGTAAAGTCCACAACTCAACCTTAATGACCACGACTTGGCCTCCAACAGGCACCGCTCAGGCCGAGGTGGGACATTACAGGGTTTCCTGTTATTGGTAACTTTAGGACAATGGTCGTCAGGATAAACCTCAAAGCTATTGACTAGAATTAAGCAATATATATATATTTTTTTTTTTTTTTTTTTTTTTTTTTTATGAGGGGCCTGAGGTCCGCATTCCGCATTTGACTAGAATTAAGCAATATGGCCCCGTATGATCCAAAGTTCCAGCGCTTTAGTTATAAAAGGGAAATTAATAAACTAAAAATAAAAAACATTGCCTTCAATAATCCTCAGAGTTCTGATGTTTATGTTGTATATTTAATTATATTGCTTGGGAGCCATTACGTATTTTCTATATTTTCTCTTAGCTCTAATAATAGAAAAATAAAATCTGCTGATCTACAGTTATATTGATTTTATTGATTGATATTATATTATTTACAAAGTTTTACATCTTCTTTCCTTAAGTTCTTTAATTCCTCTAAAGTTACTTTAAGTTTTGTTTTGATGCCCTGACAACCAAACCTTTCAATAACTTTGTGGCTCAAAAAGAAGTGCTCTTGTCTAGTTGATGGGTGTGTACACATGTTTGTCTGTACTCTATGTTTTTAACGCCTCTTCATTGATTCCAGGACTTTTTTAGTCGACCCACCCATCGACTTCTAGTTCTTTCACCAGCCCCCTCCTTAAATTATTAAAGTGACTCCTCTCAGGAGTAAATTCTCACGCCTATCAATAGTCCACCTTTCCTTAACTCGTGGAGCCGAGCCAAGGCTGTGAAACAGAAACTTGTTTACTTTGGCCTGACTTTGGTCTAGACCTCAGCCCCTGAGATACACCTAATTAGGTCGGTACAGGAGACCTGACCGGACCCCCCCCCCCTCTACACACCCCTACAGGCCCCTCATAGAACACTCTTGATCCCTGTAAATTAATTGGTCAGTAGACCATACTGAGTCGGCCAGGTATAATTATTTGGCGCCAACTTAAAGATAGATGGACTACTTTTATTTGGAAGAGTTAGCAATGAAAGGACGATTTGACCTTAAGTTGAGAGCAGAAGTATAATATGGTACTACAGCAAGGTTTTTCCCTCCCTAGTATATAAAATCGCGAAATGTATGTTTACTATATATTTGGCACAGCTGATATTCATGTGAACTTTAAATTGATCTCCTCTGCCGAAAAACACCCTGAATAAGAATCCACTATAATAGTTTGTATAGAAAGTATTAAAATGTTCTGAGGTATACATATTCCAGTTTTATGGTCGAAGAATTAGCAAATCAACCTGATAATTGAAATAATTGATAATTGAAAATAACCCCACAAAAAAAACGCACATCTTCATGTGCATTTAAAACGAAGACCAATACTGTTATTGTACTCTTCTCAAGTGGTATTTAATCGTTACTTTTTAAATAAATCATGCTATATGCCTGAGACAAATGTCCATCTTTTCATATGCAAAATATGATGCCTAACCTTTAACTGTATCCCGGCTAAGGTGAAGGTAGTAGCGCTGTGCACGTCTATCCTTAAAGGCTGTGAAGTGGTAAGGCTTTGTTAGGCTTTGTTTCCTTCGCTTTGACTAAAGTCATTAGTCCACTTCCATGAGCAGCGCCACACAAACACACCACAAACACACCCTCTAAGGTTCCCCTCAGAGTGTAGGAGTTCACTACCCGCATGGTGCTGGAGATGTCCCGGTCAGGGTGGTCGTGTTTGGGGCCAGGTGAGTAGAGTAGACCAATTAGGGGTAGGCTGGTTGGCAACAGGTTTAGGGGGTTTGAACCCTCTTAGGTTTCAATTAAGTAAGAAAATCTTAGTGAGCGAGGAAATAATCTGGAGAGTACGTTCAATCTAAGTTACACACTATAAACATGTTGTATTAGACAGTTCAGTCAGTTTTTGTCTTAATCTAACCACTTTAAGAACCGTATTCTTGTTAATTTGTCATTACATAGGTCCTGTTGAACTGATAGAATCCAGTTTTCGGTGTTTTAATTCAGTTGTTCAAATGCTCAAATGATTCATTCAAGTCTGGACCGATGGAACCATTCCATGTTAAAGTATCTCATGCAGTCTGACTGATGCATGTTCTCCGCTAGCTGACTCGCACCAAGTAAAACGTTTTCACACCAAAAAAAAAGAAGAAAATACTAACAAAATAATATTTTACATTAGCCTATGTCATCCGAAATGGATTTCGACACAGTTCTTATTATATAATGTTCATCAAAACAACTTGTTGGACCTTTTCTTTTTCACTTCAATTGAGGATAAGTGAAATAGTGTTTTGATATATGAAACATGGCCCTTTATGTCTAGTTTGAAGCCGTTAATGCCTCTATTAATGGCCGTAAGTGTCACTCCTCCACATTACCGTTGATTTAGTGTATTAACGCCCCACCAGGGGGCACTGCCCGCCGGCCGCCATAACGGCCGTGTCACATGAAATGTTCGCATACAAAATGGATGTAAACATCTGTCTGGGGTGGGGAATAGTATTGATATGTGCAATGTGGGAATGGAATTCCCAAAACCATCAGAATCTTTTACATCATATAATTAACCACAACAATTTCCCAATAGATTTCATGATTTATACCATAGACTTTATAGACTGTCACTATTTATACTGAAGTCTATCACAAAACTTAAGTAATGTTTCATTGTCTTCTTTAATGCCCAGAACAATAATGAAATGTTCGAATGTGTCTACACTGAAAACGAGGAGTCTAACAGTAGAATTATGTACGTGATGTGATTATGATAAAAAGACAAAATCACATTCTAATTGACGTCTGTCAATTAGATACTCTGGGCAGATAATTGCAGCATGAGTTGATGCTAATCATATTTACAGTGTATACATGGACTACATTGAGAATGTTGTGTTTACTAGAATTGCTTCCCCAATGATGGGAGAATAATTATGAACATAAAACTACAGATTTGGCAGTCACTCTAGTCGGTAGCTCAAGCTACAACGTTGTTGGACACATTGCCAACAAGAAGTGGTTGAACGTTGCCAGGACCATGTCATGTTATGGGGTCGTACTCAGCGTCCGGAGGTTCACTGACCACTGAGGATACTTGTAGGTAATTAACGTTGGAATTGGGTAAATTGTTTTAAAAGCTGATTTTTTAATCAGGAGGTCAAGGTGATGTCTTCAGATTTGAGGAAAAGGTTGTCAATAACATTTATTCTGTGATCATAAAAAATAATAGATGTCAAAATAGATATAGGAGAAGTAGACCAAATGTCATTTTGCATATGGACTTCAGATGTAAATGCCACATACAATTTATGTGATTCATGTGCAATTCACGTGCTCCAAGGGCAGCGATGGACTCTAATGACTGGTCTGTTTGCATGTACACCTGTAGAAAACCACCTTTAGATTAAGGTTAAAGTAAGCACAATGATCTATGCCCCCCTCCTTGGTATTGCATCCCTCAACCCTCAACCTTCTATTCCCAAACGCCCAGCCTCAGACATAACTACACACGAGCCCCACCAAAATTGATCATCCGAAAAGGTATTAAAGTTTTACGGGTCTAGGTCGGGGAATCAGAAGGTCAGAAGTAACACAGGGCGGCCTTTTTGAAGGCTTCTATAGTCAGGTAATGTAAGACCAAGTCATTGTCTCTGAGCTGGTAAAGGGAAATGGTAAACCCTGCATGTTTGGGGTGTTTTTGTGGGAGTTTCTACAGCCTTTGATGAAGTGTAGATTACCACCTCCCTGTGAATTAGTGCTGTGAGACCTCATGGTGTTTACTTTGGGCCTCCTGTGTTGAAGGTTGTGTAAGGCAGGAGGCAAAGTAAAATATTTGGAGAGAGATCAGGAGTGATGGGTTTATTATGCCTACAGTGGGTTGATAGGGTGAACAAATAGGCCTGTTTTGGTAGAGATGGTGAAGAGGTCTACAATTCAAAATTCTGAAATTCCCCACACTGAAAAATATCTAAGGTTTAATGTTTTAGCCAGATTCCACTAATTCTTAGAAGTAACTATGTAATTCTTGTCTCCAATTTAAAATGGCTATTCATCAGACTTATCAATCATATTATCAATAACCCTGTTATTAGCCAGTTATTGTTGTAATAGTTTATAGTTTACCATTTTCTATGAAATGTTACCTGTATGGTAAAGTTTTTTTTATATAGTTTTTATATTACTTAGTATGAATGACTTTTCATTTAAATGTTTTAGACTTGTGTTAGATATTTTAAATCCTACTGCCAAGCATGTGTCTGTGACAGGTAACCATGTATTCATTAGTTCTGACATGCTATCTCTGAGTCATAGCATTCACCTTTACCATGTTCCGTGTGAGTTAGCCCGATCCGACATGCTCTCGGAGTCCGAATTACCATCACTTACCCTGAGATTAGCTCCTACCAGACATGACAGTGACTAGTGAACCACTGGAACTGGCCAGATCGATTCAATGTTTTGCTACAAAGGAAAGGAATAAATGGAAGTATTTGATATGAGTAACAGGATCATGTTTAGAGAATGAAACATAATACACCGCTGACAGGTGCATTGAGAATTGTAAGGAGTTTGCTCTTACAGGTTCAGAACTTCTGTCTAACAAATCTATATTATCCCTAATTAAAGTTGCATATATTAGGAATTATTTTAGAGACAGCCCTAACAAAGAATAACATGTGTAAAATTGAAAAGTTTTTTTTCTCAATAGGTTACACATTTTTCAAATCTCACTATGTAAAACATCATGGGGGAATGGATTCAGGAATCTATGTCTGGTATGTGGCCTATGGATCAAATAGATAATTGGAATAAAGGGACTGGGAATATTTGGGGTCTGCCTTGGATCTGGGTCAAGTTTGTTGTCAGGGGAGTTGTAATTGACAGACTTTTGATGGCAGAGGCATGTGAGACTCGTGTTACAATACCATTAATCAAGACCCAGACTCTCCCCTCAAGTTAGGCTGGAAAGCGCGCACCTTACCTTATGTCAGAATTCTGAATCTAAATATAGATCAATCAATTAATTTTAGGAAGCCTAAGGAAAGGTTGCCCTCAAGTTATCTCCACTATCACTGACCATCACAAGGTGGTGGTAATATATGTTACTGCATTTCATGTAATTTAGCTGTTTTTTGCCTGTTGATGCAAGTTTCCCGGTAACTTCACTGTGGGGCAGGGTGGCAGGCTACTGCATGTTAATGCCGGTTGGAACCTTAACAAATTTTGATGCAGGTTAGTAGGTTACCACATATTGATACAGATTGTTTTGCTACTGCAGGCTACTGCAGGTTGGCTAGTGACTACACTTCAATGCAGGTTGATTGGTCATGGAGAACAAAGCTAGGCCTAATGGACTAATGGAGGGGGTATGGGCATTGATTGGTTGGTTTCTGCTATTGTTATTCCACTCAGTCAATAGCAGTTATTCTGTACTATACTCGCCTAAGTACTTTATATTGACGCTGCCATATTGCAATTTCTCCTATTTATAATGATACATTGAAAATATTGACGCAGTCTTCGTTATGATCATAAATCCCAAGTAAGTAAAGACATCAGAAATTGAGTCGACTCTGAATCAGTAACACGAAATTTCCTTACATTCTGATATTAAACTTGGCTATGAAGAATAATGCAAGTAAAGCCCTGATTACACTATGTGTCAGGTCTAGGGTGGTGTTGGGTGCTGTTGCCCAACGCGAACAATTCACATTCAGGCTATATTACACTATGCAAAATATATAACACTACATATTCTGGCATGTATTGGGATTGTGTTGGGTCAAATTGGCATGTGTTGGGTCGCGTTGGTTTCCGTTTCTTTTTACAAACATATCTGAAATAACACAAATCACTCATGTTGGGCAATACGACCCAAAGTGAACTTGACCCGATGCGTAGTGTAATATGGCCTTAAAGGTTTTCAAACATTCCATGAAACTTTGGGACAATCATTTGCTCATAATACATGGACCCTAAACCCACTTTGTATTCAAACTCAAGCTATAAGTGTCTCACACGGCCCTCTAATGACCATTAGGGCTGATCTATGATTACATTTATACATGCCTCTCAGCAACAGGAGATGCCACTTTTATAGCTCTCCCAAATCATGCTAGGAGTTTGATTTATTTACATTGGATATAACTGCCATCATAGATAGACATTTTGGTGCTAATGATGCATAGAATAACCTTTTTGCTTCATGCCATATTGGACATTGCAGTACCTCTGAATCACCACTTTACCAGTACAACATATGGCTTTCAGGATACTCATGTAGGTTTTTTAAGAAAATTAACAGCTTTTACATTAGATTATTGGCCTGATACCAAGTTTGTGAAACATTGCTCTCACAAAATGACCACTAGACATGATTGTCTGTACGGTCATTCAACCCTTGTTTAACCAAAAGCGCATTGGCTATATAGCGAAGCCGCACCCACCCCCTGTGGGCTCCTTGAAACTGCTGGACAGATGGCCTCCCCCATTAGTCTGCATGGAAAATTAATCTCTATTAATGAACAACAGGTAGAAAACGATAGGGGAACTCCTCAGGTCAGTTCTGAAGAATCCTCAAACCCACTTCCCCATGAAATATTAATCACCTTGTGTCATTCAGAGTACACTTGGGTAGGCTTGGAGTATGGAATACTGTAAACCTACTTATTTTTATGCACAGATATATTTGCAGCTTTAAAGGTGTGTTTATACACAAAGTCAATATTTTTTGTAATTGAAGAAGTTGGCAATCATTGCAGTTTAGATTTAAATTATTTGATGATAAAATAGTTAAAATTTGTCAAATTTGCCTATCGCGAAGAATTGTACATTCGCGATACATACATAGAGTCACGTCTGTATTGGGTTCCCCACCTGAAGGCCATCACTACCTGTCAGCAGGCTTGTCCTGGGCCCAGGGGGTGGCCAAATACCTCCAGCAAGCCCTGCTTATATCTCTATAGCAGTATATACGTCACCGTTTGTTGCCCGAGGCCGCTCAGCCGACTATCGCCAGAGGCAGCACGCTAGTCGGACGGACAAGTTGAAACTGTGTGTGTTTTCTGACAACATGAGAACAAAGGGAGTATTAAAGCACCAATCACATGCTAGCTGCTGGTCAGAGCATTTCATCAGCGGACACTGTCAGGGATGGGACTCGGGGGAACCAGCAGTAAGCCAGTGAGCGGTGAGAGTGATAGAAGCATCTTCTCAATGGCCAAAAGCATCATATAAAATACTCAAACACCACTGAGGACAACTTTAATAACATCAAGAGTAGCGAAAGTGATAGAAGCATCTTCTCAGAGGCTAAATGCATTAGGACATCAGCGATCCAAAATACCCATGTAACAAAGGACAACTAGAATATAACAAGGACTCCTGAGGTTTTTCTTTACTGATGAATACATTGGTGCATTATCTTTATCATACACCATCAGGAGTATTGCTAAGGACGACTATGAAGAACACCAGTATCAGTAAGAGAAATATAATTGAATTATTACATCATCTACATTATATTTACACCAAAAGTGCTGAAGAGTGACATATGGAAATCACAGGATAGCTGTGCTCCCTAAAATTGAAACAATTTCAGCACTGTATACCATCACGGATAACACATACCAACAGTAGCAGCCAAAGGAGGGGTATAGCTATATTGCATATATCTTTCCATTGACTAATGCAACAGTACCTTACCCAAATTGTTTCGCATAAATTGATTCAACCAATGTTTCAAAGCAAAGGAGTTTGCGAAATGCAAATCACATAATTATAGGCAGCAAGTCAGCCTATTTACATGCCAACAGGATATTAACAGTATCATATTTTTACTATCATTAATTGATGCATGACCGTATCATCCACACCCAGAAACAGTGCTTCGCGGTTGGCTACACACCATTGACTATGCCCCTTGAAGTCTGATGATGAGCCCCTTCCTTATAAGTCACCCCACCCAACTGGAGGAGGGGATAGAGGTGGGCTGAGAGAATAGCCAGCATCATATAGGATATATCCACACATTATTGGAGGACGTAGGTGGGGGTCATCAACTGGTCAGCTACCGGACTCCGCTAGTTTCATCACACATAATTATTTGGTTATATTTTGCGATTATCATCTGGTATATTTCAGGCTTCTACTTGAATGACAAAGGATATATCTCCAATGTCTACCCTAGTACCTTGTGTGACTAAACAGCAATTTGCAGACTCTACCTCAGAGGGGAATATGGAAGCACAGATGTCGTACCATTGATATTGGATGCTGCCCATCCTGGATACCACCCTTTGGTAATGTTTGACATCATAACTGCGTGGAACCATGTTTATCAAATTAGACTGAATGGAAAGGTTGATACAACGATATGGACTGTTTTCCAATTGAAATATTTCTAGGAAAAAGAGAAAAACTACAAAACATATTATGTGAATATCATAACCTGTCAAGGATTACAATACACTTGGCACAACCAGTGCTACATAGAACCTGTTTGCCTAAAGGAGTATTCAATGGTACATGTATATCACTGAGATTTTCCAGTGATGATTGCCATGAATGCATTCCACAGTAATTCAACAAGAATAGTACTGTTTATCTGTGTACGAATGCTGTGTATGCCTTGGGATGTATGTGTCGCGGGATGTACTGTCAATGTGGGTGGCTCATAGATTGACGCCCTTGGGCTAACGCCATCGGACATCTTACAGCACAATGAAAACTACAGTATTGGACATCATGACTACTGCCAAACTACCAGACCCCAGTATTTTCACATCCGGATTCGGATATTATTGTAAGTGTGAATAGGTTGTTTTGTATAGAAAGCATTTGTAACAGAGCACACGAGAGACAAAGCTATTGTTTATGTTTGTACACATCTGCTTTGCAATTCATCATTGCTCTAACTGTTAGCCAATTTAGCCAATCAGACATTGACATTGATGAATGAGATAAAATACATTATAGATAAAGGGTTGCTCCGATACAAACCAGTTGGTATTGGTTCTGACACTTATCTCCCAATGAGAGTCTACTGTTATGGACTATTCTGGACATTTTTACCACCTAAGTAGGGGGCTGGGGATGGCCCAGAGCTCCCAGGTAACAGTCAAATAGCAGGTCTTGGGAGTAAGTGGGGGGTTGTTTATAGTCCCCAGAATGCGCCCAGAGGTCCAATGAGCTTAATGATAGGAGTAAAGGTGGGGACGGTAGGGGGACGGTAGGGGTGGTGGTAGGGGGGCTGGGCAGCAGGGCCCACCTCCTGAGGGGAGGTGGGAGGGGAGGTGGGGAGATGGGAGGGGACCAATTGCATGGTTTCAGTAAGGTTTCTTTAGCCCCCAGGGGAGAGGGAAGGAGGCGCACAAAATGAGGATTTGATTGTCAAACGTACTGTGGTGCTTAAGAACTGCAGAGTTTGCACCAACAATCCCAAACTGACTGAGAATATTTACGAGATCAAGCATTTCCTCACAACATCCTGTGGACCTTTACACTACGAGAGTATGTGTAAAATGTAATATAGTAACTAGACAAAATGTCACAATACACAAAATCACACCTGACATTCTTATGAGTTTAGATATTAGGTTGTGTATATTCAGTATTTTCTGCTTGGTGCTTGGTACAGGTCAGTCTTCTAATATAGATGGGTACTAATTATAATTGGCAATGGAGCATCACATACATTTTAGAGATAAATGTTTTACATTTCATGGTGCTTACCTACATTCTAAGAATACCACCTCCCTTTGGACCCACCCCCTCACCCCCTGGGAGGTCCCCAGGGGTAGGCAGATGGGGGAAAATGGAGGAACCTCCGCTGGGTCCTTACATCTGTAGGTATGTGTGTGTACCGACCCTGAGGGTACCAGTGTGATGAGTACCTGAGGCCCTGATAAGGTATACAGGTGAGTCAGGTAAAGGGAGGGGAGGGGCCTCAGAAGGCAGGAATTCCTGTCTCCATCCCCGCGGCCGCTGGTCATGGACAAACTGGCACATTACTAGCCACCAGGTCCATAACCAGCCAAGGGATTCCCCCATTTAATATTAGGTAGCCAATTAGAATATTCCTGCCATAATATGGTAATCAGTAGGAGCCAACAGCACAGCAGGGGTGTATGGATCTATCTTGTGGAACGAGTTTGGTGCAATTGGTGGACTAGGGGATGGAGGGAGGGACCAGTGGAGGGGCCCCCTTCATCACAAGGTATATGTGAAGACCCTCAGGGACCTAGGGTGATGAGTACCCGAGGCCCAGATAAGGTATATAGGTGAGCCATTTAGAGTAGTAAGGGGGGTTGGGTCCTGATAAGGTATACAAGTGAGCACCATGATAGTTCCTGTCAGGGGCGTACCCAGCCCTAAAATCTGAGGGGTGAGGGATTTTGATAAAGTTTTCCTATATTTGTAGTTGAATTGCAAAAACTCTGAGAAATCTGAGGGGGTTCCAGACACCCTCGGAACTCCCCTGGGTATGCCACTGTCCTGGTTAGGTATATAATAATAGGTGAATCCCTGATAAGGCTATGATTAGACGCTCATTACACACCCACCCCTAATGATCACCTGGCCTCACCTGTCTCAGGTGGGCCTTATCTGTGGGAGGTACACCTATAGGGCACTTTCTGTGCCCCTCTGAGGGCCTTCACTGGGTAGTAGTTAGGGTTATGACTGTAATTCACCAAATCGTCATCAGGGTTCAGAAACAGTCTTTATCATAATGACAGGAAGAGGAGAATGCAGTGATTTGCTTTATCTTATACCCTTTACAGATTAACCCCAAATTTGTGCATTCTGCCTGTATTGAAATGTCATTATATATAAGCGCATTTTGAGGCTAGTTTGTAAAAGTATAGTCTTTTGACAAAAGCTTTAACAAGATGCTTGAGAGATCAAATACTATCGATGCACTAGTATTCTGTTTCCCTCCATCGGCACTTACTAGTGTGAGGGAGCTTATCTGTGGGTGATCCGTTTCCAAGGACAATCACAGGAAGTATTTCAGATTGGCGTACTTATAGTGATATTGTAAATGGTAGTGATAAATATATGCACAATATATACGGGACAAGCGAGCTGTGAGTACCGTATAGAAGTAAAGGGGAACACTCTAAGAGAGTAGTAGTAGTAATTAATCAACACGCATTCCCCGTGATAAATAGTTCACCGAAACATGTCACCCAAAGCTAAGGGTGGTCGGCCAAAGGGAGGGGTGGGACGGGGAGTGGGGGGATGCCCTTTTAAACAAACCCTATCATTAGACAAAGACCTTATCTACAAATCTACCCTGTTTTAGCATCAGCCCCTCTGACTCTCTAACAGGCAGTTTTAATTAGTAATGTTAATTACTCCGGTTAACACACGGTGGCGCTTCAGTAGCCAGGAGAGGGGAGGTTGTGTGTGTGTGTGGGGAGGGGGGGATCGCCGGAGGTTATCTGAGAGTCTGACATCTGAAATTAGCTATAAATTTGCAAAATTGCCAAAGAGCGGTTTGCTGTATGGGAATTCCGTATTATAAACACAATTTGGTTAACGATTATTACTCATAAAATACTTATAAATAGCCTCATGTGGCTAAGGCTGTGCGTGCATTGCCGCAGTTTCAGGTGATATAAATGTACCATTAATCAGGGTGCAACTATATATTTTGAGTGCAGAGGTAGATTCTCACAATTAAAAAAAAAGACAGTTTGTCTATGCTAATGGTCAGTAGGGTTGATTATATTGTATATCCATCAGTAGCACGTTCCCATTCCCTATTGCATTTTAACCCCAGTATAGGACAGATTGGTTTCTGAGGATAAACTTGAAAGCATAATACTATCCCTACCCAGTCAAACATGTGACGTTATTATGGTTTGGTTCTTGGCACACTATTTGTATTGCTCACAATAACGTTGCTGCAACATGCTGGTGTGACGTTGCACTGCAACATTATTATAACAGTCTGGTTATGTTCTTCAACCTTAACAGAATGTTCTTATAATGATTTGTTTTTGTTTTGTCCTTACCTCATTCAGAAATAATGTTATTGAAACATTCTGATTTCGTGAGGTTTCGACCTCACCATCAATAACGTAATTGTTATGTGCCATCTTACTAAGTAACAAACTGACTAAAACGTATGGTTGCAGAACGTTTCTGTTACATCGCAAGCTAGCTGGGTAAGAGCATTTCGCTCATCGCTAGCAAGCAGAGATTTATAAAGATGAAACATGACCTACGATAATGGTCAACAAAGGCCTTCAGATCTCCCTTCGTCTGGCCAAGATCCGTCCCCCAGATTGGGGTATAAGGCCTCTGGACATAGCCCAGACTGTGACCTCTACCCTGACCTTCACATTGTCCCACACAGACCCTCAATAGAACCATCTATATCTGACCTTGTCATTAGCAGCCCTCTGATAAAGGCGGTAGGCTATGTCCTATGGCAGAGGAGGCTGTATACTCCTAGTATGATCAGATTATGTGGTACTAAGTGGCAAAAGCATTAGTGCAAATAGCAGTTATCATTCTGCTGATATATCTTAGTAAAGATATATTTTCGGACTAACATCTTAGTTCGCTTCGTCTAGATATTGAAATATCCTTATACGGAGCCACAGTGCAGCCAACTTCTAATATCTGTTGTGTATAAAAACCATCACAGTTAATAAAGAGACTCTAATGAAACTGTCTACAAACCTTAAAAATTTATTCTTTTTAATCAAAATCTATAATCAAAGATCTAGAGCAGAACTGATTGCGATCCAAACGGTACTTCAGTAGTAAACCATCGTTTGACATTTGGCTCTGTTTCTAGTCACTCCCCCCACCACCCCTATACAGACCGGATATGACTGCCCCCAGCCCCTATATAGTCAGTATTCCCCTATTATCGCCCCCCGCCGTCACCTCTTTGTCCACCACCAGGGGGCGTACAGACTGCCCCCAGACTGACCATTATACTGACCACTGACCACCCCGGTGACCACCAGACTGACAAACACACTGACCAACGATCATTTTGACTAGACCTTGTAGGAAGCCACACTAAAAAGGTGATTTTGATCATTCTTAAGAAGAACAATTGTGATGTCAATTTAAACATGTTTTGAGCTCATTAAAGCATTTAACACCGTTACGATATTTAATCATTCAGAAATGACACATGCATATAATGAATAAAGCCAAATCAAAATACAAGATGTTGGCCATGGATTCCGCCTGGCACGGAGAAACCACGCACCACCTATAATAGAAAGTACACGGGTCTGAGGTCGTTATATATTCAGTGCCAAATTTCAATCTCAAATCAGGATGATTTGCCAGCCTTTCTCTCCCGCGAGATTCAACAGGTAGAGTCGAGTAGTAGTTCAATGTGACCTGCACTAACTGATGCAGTTGTTCCATAGAACAGTAGCCCCGATACTATTGATGCCCTGATCTCAGAGGTCACATCCAATGTCAAAGCAGTCCCCACGTTCCCAGCTTGACACCTCCTGCATTCTACGCCTTCCTTAATTTGCCCTTTGTGGAAAACGCCCCAAATCCCACAGATAAAGTCGCCTTTGCCATGGGCCTCTTCAAAGGACTTTTCTGAGGTAAGACAACCTCCATTCAGTCTGTCTGAGCTATAGGTGCTACTGGGCCGTATGAAAGGGGCTTTCATTACCAGGTGTGACTGAGGCTGAGGGGTGGGGCCGCAAAGATCAGGGGGTTTACAGTGAAAGGATATTGAATGCCTTGGTGTTATACCGTAAAGCTATACATGGTACATAATGCAAAGATCCTACAATAAAAACGTCTCATACCAGCACCCTCTGCATACATCAATTTCTCCAAATACTGCTTTAGTCCATATTATTGTGTTTATTCTGCAATTACTGCATCAGTCTATATTATTATGTGTTTTTTTATTCCAGAAAAATCCCAGTCATATTTATTGGTTTTGTGTATACATTTGAGTACAATCATAGGACTCCAGAAAATACGAATTATCCACTCATCGCGAGAATTAATCGGTTTACAGTAATGATAAAGCTTTAGGGTAAACATGACAGGACGGCAGCCCACCTGGGACTAAGGACTTAGACTTACCTGTGAGGGTTACATCACCACCCCAGCCTGTAGCTGCCATTTACCTGAGGCGTGGGGGGGGGGGGGGTGGGGTCAGCAGACCAGCCTGTAGCTGTCATCAAAGGCCCCAGTCGCCGACAGGTGTCAAAGTTTGTACACAGACTCACCTGTGGACACCTGTGGACACCTCTCCGACCTAAGACGCCTTCCTCGGTAGTTAAAGATAGAAGACCGGTGGCTCAGGGTGGTTCGATAGTTAATTATAGGTTTAAGGCTGTAAAGTTGTAAGTGGGGTTAAAAGCTGCAGTGATTGCATGGACAGTATCAGGGTGAAAACTACATTGTGTCATAGACGTATATAATCTTATTTATCTCTATGATTATGTGCATTCTGCTTTAACATTAAGATGTACATTAGGACCAGCAAGTACATGTCATCTAGCCCTAAAGACATTTTCGTACAATTATATAATCATCATGTTTTTCTCAGAGAAAAATCAATAGAACTTGACTGCGTTGATATTGGTTTTCTTTTCAAATCAGGCATGGTAGTTGTACTTACAGGAAAAATGCAATGTTTAAGTTTTATATGAAGCCATAACAAATATAGGCTTTATCTAACTTATTTCACTTAACTTCCCATATAAAACACGATTGTTAACATAGGACTTTTGTATATTAGAAAATGGTCAGAGGCAGCTCTGTATCCTTAAGGCACCTTCCCCAGGTGTTAAGGATAGGCCGAGACATCAAAGACTATAAGACCCCTTGATCTTAGCTCCTATTCTCCTCTCCTCTCCCCTCTGTACACCCCTCAGAACTACCCCAGCCCTATCCCGACATCTCTACCCACACCTAGGCCTCGTCCTAATTGACCTTCTAATAGGAAATGGTGTGAAAAGGCCAACCGACGACTAGGTAGGGTTAGATGGGGATTACAGGGGAAATGGGGGTTTGATGGGAATCTACAGGAAATGACCAATAAATGACGGGGTATTGGATGGATGTTTCAGATTCTTTCACGTCAATGTTTAAGCACGTTTTTGACACATTAAACGTGGCTGGACATGAATTAATGTGTCATTTCTATATCATTTTAAAAGGATATTTTAGAATAATGGAGTATGGGTGGGATAGTTCACACAGACTCCTTATTTAGTCTGAAGTCGTATTGCCTTACCAGAATGTATTTCTATCAGTTGTATAATGCTATACTTATCTATAACAGAGAGTTACTTGACTGAAATAATGTAAAGTTCTCTTTATTTTGTCATACATTCCCCTATTGTTATGAATTGGTACCGGTAAAGGTCATACTGTAGTGAGAGAAACTCCTGTCTGTTTGTATAAAACTAGTAACACACCAATTGCTATAGGAACTGTTTCCAATTCTGCCATCATATGTATGTGGCATGTATATTTAAACCATTCTGTACAAATTTCACTATACAATCATACCTCTTTTTTTTCATGTAATATTCTGAAAACCAGGGGTAACCCTGAAGTTTATTATGTAATAAAAAAAAAAATGTAGAAAGGAGAATACACGAGCTCTAAAAATGGATCTATTTTTATTTTCCAGTGCCCATATCTGTCTGAAAATACATCTAGAATATCAAAAAGAAAATCAGCATTTTGTATTGTAAACCATACCCATAGACAGACAGACAGACAGACAGATAGGCAGATAGGCAGATAGATAGATAGATTGTTATGTGAATTGATCATCAACCATTTGTTATATGAAGTTCATCGATTGAATCCCTATAATATATATATGCATTAAAAAGAATCAATCGATGAACTACGTAGGAAAATTATTGATGGTCAATTTACAGAAACAAACAGACATGAAATCTATTGTATTTGCCCTTACGGGAAACTGATTAAGGTAAACCAGTTCGTCTAAGGGTCGGCCTATACGCCGCTGAGGCCGTCAGGCCTGATCCCCAGTAGTCGTCTATACTAATTACTGCATACAATGCGCACGCCGGAGATACCAAAACGGTTCACTGCGGGTGTTGGCCCACAGCTCAGGAAGTCCCGGCCTCTCCAGGGGCTAAGCCTGAGATATATAAACCCCTCTTTACCGACCTGCCCCTCCCCTCCACCAGGCTAAGCCTATAGACATTGTATACCTACAGGTCATTCTGCCACCGCTCACTCCTCTAACACCCCATCGACGCCAGGGTAAACGGGGCGCTGAGTAGAGAATACCTGTGGGTTCAAACCCCTCTTTAGTAAGTAGTCATTGAGGTGGTGACGTCACGTTACGTCATGTGACGTCACGGTGTGACGTTGCTATGGGCGTTGATTGTCCGTGACCACAATGTACGGCCGGGTATAGGTATAGGTAGGTATAGGTGGGTATAGGTGGGGGTTAAGGTGTGGTGTGGTGGAGGGGTCGGGTCTCCTGTTGTCAAGGTGTCACAGCCCCTTTCACCCCTCCCCCCTCCCCCCCACTCCCACTGCCCACCTGACATTAAGGGTCATTTGTGAGATGGATTCGTACGGCTTCAGTCCCGTGGGATGGGCTCCCGTCATGTATGAAGGTAGGGGTTATAGTAACAGTTTGTTAGTACATGTATAATATACATAGGTAACTTGAGGTGTATATATGCCTCGGAATTTAGATTTACTTTCATCTATTATGAGGTTAGCATTTAGTTTCAGAGTGGTTAATTTCAAGGGGCGTGGCATCCCTGTGAAACGTCAAGTCGTAGTCGTTCTATTTTGTGTCTGTAGTCAGCCACAAAGGTTAATGCCGATTGGGAAGTTTCCATTTGTTTTGTTCTTTGGTTCTCACTCTGCAGTATTCCAGATCTTTTTTTTTTTTTTTTTTTTTTTTGAACATTTTATTTAGACTGCAACAAGTTCAAATCATACATGATCTGGTCTCCCCCTTGAGTACAGTATCTATTAACTTACAGAGATTTTCGCAATTTCGTGAGCTCGAGAAATTGGTGACAAGTTATCTCAATTGGGTGATAGTGATTTAATATGAGTTAATGATGATGAGATGGTGTTAATATTTCTTAATTTTAACAACTTATAACATTATAATATACAAACATTATAAAGTTCTATATCACTCTAAAGCTCTGTTTACACAGTTATAAAGTAGGTGAAATTAGGGTTGTTGATTATCTAGTCTGTGTCGTTCAGTTAGAAGTTGTTTTATAACATTTTTAAAATTCTCGATAGATGGAGATAATCTAGTCTCTGGGCTTAGGTTATTCCATAAGCCAGCAGCAACATAAAAGGGCGATATCTTAAGTGATGAAAAGAGTGTCCATAAATAACCATGGTCTCGCTGAAAAGTACTCAGCGTAATGAGAAGGGTATATAGCAGCGGTCTGTGTGAGATCCCTCACTGTAAGTGTATGGACTCACCTGCTAGATCCCTGTAAACACCGAACATTCACACCTGGCTTCTCACCTGGCTGAGGGGGCTGGTCACCTCACCTGTCCAGGTGTGCTTTACGGCCACAGGTACCACACGTACCATTACTGGTAACTCGTTAACCACCCCCGGGGGAGGCAGGGAGGTCCACGGGGGGAAATCAACAAGAGCTTGTTGGATTCGGGGTACTTTACTCTGTGGCTCATTAGGGGATTTGACTCTATATAGATCCAAGTAGTATACAAAAACAGACCTCTGCTTGTTGTATTGATTAGGTGTTGATGCACATACCCATTAGTATAAGGCGTCTAAGTTCTGCCAATTTGTGGTATGTCTTTCGACTTCATACCTAGGTAATGATGGCTAGGGTGCATGTAGCATGGACAATAAACGCATTATATTTTATTTTGGTATTTTTCTCTATTTCCACCTATACCAGAAGCAGGTGAAAATGACTTTAACATTTAACCCCATGAATGAAATTATGAAGATTTTGTAAGAGTCAAAGCTAGCATCGCCTGTTATAGGAACCACAGAATGTGATGTGTAACAAAAGAAAGCTTATATATATATATAAATGACAAACCTTTTTTTTTTAATTCTCATCTTTAAGTACATACTCCCACTCATCCAACCCCATCCCATAAGGACAACCACCTGCCTTCCCTCTAAACGCCGCTAAGTGGGTACAGTAACATTAGCAGGGATCATGGGTGGGCCATAAACCACTGGAGAGACCTTTCAGTAGGGATCAGGGGACACTTTAAATGTGACCAGGGGAGGGGGGAGGGGCTGACAGGAGAGAAAAATATGGCCATAAACGTCAGGAGCTATTGTGGTCTGAGGATTGGGGGCTCAGAGATCCATCTCTTATGTCTTGTTACTAGAATGGGTGTGGGGAAGTGGGTCAGGCAGCTGGTCGGTCAGAAAGGTGTTAGTGGGATAATTCTCCATATATCAGTATCAATAAGTATAGTATCATCATGGTGAGTTCAAGAAAATTCATCTACAAATAACCTTTTGGTGATGTGTCTATGGGGGGGGGGGGGGAGGGGGCATTTAACCCTCCGCTCCTCTGAACAACACCATGGCAGTACATCATTGAATCCTTGGACAGCTGATTGATACGGGAAGTTCATGGAACATGTATCCACATAGCAGTATTCAAAATTAAGCATATAACATAATGGGATCAAGATAAATCCTCTACAAATATCTAGCGGGGTGGGGTGGTGTAGTGGTGAATGTGCTAGACTTGTGTGCGGGAGACCTGGCTTCAATCCTGGGCTGTGGCTGTTACACCACCTCACCTTCTGTTCCCTGCTCAAATATGCAGTCATAGAACTTGGCAAAGTCAAAACCGTGAGTGGTCCTGACAAAGCTGAAACATTGCTAAGTGGACCTTAGACTCCAACAATCATCTTCATCATCTACAAATATCTTGTTGATGTGTTCACTCTGCTGAACACCATGACGATATTGGAACTGTCTGAACACGCAGGTAGACTTTTACTTCAATGTACCTGCAGGTGGCAAGAAACAGTTTGTAACAGGCAGCCGCCCTTACCTTTTCTATGAGCAGTGATCCCGAGAAGAGAGAGAAACAATCGGTTGTAATATGTATTCCCTCTATTCTACCAGGGTCTTTACGATCAAAAGTGGTAGGCCAAAAAAGGCCTGGTTTAAATCTCAGTTCACGATTTACTGTTCAGTGATAACAACTATTATGACTACAAACAATGTACATCTGTATTTGGTATATATATATATATATATATATATATATATATATATATATACATATATATATATATAATGAAATTATCGTCTTATTCTTCTTATTCTTCTTACGTTTTGAAAGGAAGCAGAACGTCCTTCATTTTCGCTGCAATAACATTGCAGCTGTCTTGGATTGTTTACCACGTGGAGAAACTGCGTCCGCCTTGGCTCTACATCACCTGCTTTTCAATTTAGTCGTATTGACGGATAAAAAGGGACCGATCCGGGACCCCTACCATTCTGAGGGTTGATTTATGTGTTCTTTACATTCACCATTTGTTGTATAGAAACCCTTCAAACGTTTCTCTTTATTTTATGCGCCGCAGGAATTCTATTTCAACCATGTAAGAATGTTACATTGTCCCCTCGTTCCATTCATCATAATTGAAAATAACTACGTCTAGGTAAATTGCATGAGATAGTTAAATAATTTAGCATATCAATGCGTCTTTGTCTTTCAGTCATGCTGCATATATCTAAAGCCGTGTTTGGGATCCCGTGCTTTAAATAACCCTCAACTTCCTGAACAGATTACAGCCTTTAAACCCTGGGGTATGTGCCACCCCCTGCAGTGCCCCCTGGGGAGTAAACCCCGACTTAGTGGGGGGTCGACACCTGACATTACAGATCACCATCTCATAGCAAAACACCCAGGGATATGTAAGTACCTGGGGTATATGTAGTCAATACAAGTTATCAGAGATCTCCCAGCAGATCCTTGGGTTATTAATGTATGTTTAAGGGTACAAAGCCTGTACCGGAGGGTGACTGATCGTGTTGGGGGTTTGAGGTGTGTCGCTGCTAGGGCCCCCTGGGGGTAAACTTTTAAAGTAAACCTAGGTGGCGGTGCTGTGCTGGGTCTAGGGGTGAGGGCTCTCCGTGGTGTCCAACGGGAAGGTATGTAGACAATTGACTGTGGGAATTATTAGGATCTAAAGTGACAGGTTCATACATTGGATAGCATTGATTAACATTTATTAGATAGCATTGATCAGTAGCGTAATAACTTGCCATGCTGACGTCCAATGGGGTCCCGAATACCATAGGAGTGTGCTATACTATGCTCAGCCACACACTGGTTCTAGTTAGTATTTAGTCGATATATTAGGTAAATATGCATGCTTGCGAACATGTTTCTGCACATGAATATGATTAAACATACGGCATGCAATTATCGATGGTGTTATCGACCGTTTTCACCAATGTGCCGACCTTCTAGCGGTACAACCTGAACCAATGAGTACCAATGGGTCTAACTCTAAGGTAAGAGCGTTGAGTCAAAGCATGAAAGAAGTATAGGGCTCTTTAGCCTATACCAATTGTCTCGTAGACCTAAATGTAGCAGTATTAAACTTAAATATTATTTCTATTTGAAACAGCCATCTCTCAAAATGGAGCGAGGGTTAGGAATATTGGACAACATGTATGGTATATACACAAAACTAACTGAGGGGGCACGAAGCCATGATTATTGCCCCACTGTCGAAGCCCATTCATGGGTCGAGGGCTTTGCTCAAAACCCATGAATGGGCTGAGACAAGGGGCAATAATCGCGACTAAGGGCTCCCAAGGTTAGTTCTTGTTTTATTCTATACCAATAACCCTGAAAAATAACCCATTATAAACCCATGAAAAACAAGACAGATTTCCCACGCCAACCAGCATCATTATTTCCCTCCAGGGAAATGATACTGTCTGTTACCAAACATTTCGGGGGAAGGACACTGATGAAGGTATAGGCACTACGAAGTTGGTGTAGATATAAGATAAGATTTAGAGTTCCATGTTAGTCAAAGAAAGCTAAGAGGCTTGTGATGGCCACGCTCCCCGGCCTGTAAGCCTGTCTCACAGACTAACCTATACAAACTGGGCCCAGGGACAGGATCCAGAGGGAGACAGGGCCAGGTGGACCGGAAGGGGTCACGGCTACTGTGGGAGAAGAGGAACACCCATTATACTCAGCCACCTACCCGTTACACCGCGGTCAGAGGTCAGGAGGGGACGGGGGGATTCAGTGCTGGAGAGGGGGAGGGATTCAGTGAAGGGGATGGGTGGGAGTAGGGAGCAGGTGGGAGGAAAGAAACAGAGGTGATGGTATGGGGGGGGGGGGGGGTGATGGGGACGTAGCCAAGGTGTTGTGGCTTGGCCTACTGATCTACAGGCCTTTAGCTGCATCTCAGCGCCAAGTTCAGAGTCACAGCATGGCCTCTATCTTATAAAGGAAATGTACACTTTGTGAAGAGAAGATATAGTCTCAGTACTAATCACGTGACGTATTTGTGTTAACCCATGATCTCCCCGTGACCAGAAGGGCATTTATAACATTTTGAATTCATGAGTTTTGAATTACAATATTAAAATTTTTATTTGGCGAAACTTTTCAATTTGCAAATATGAGTGCTAGACGTTTAGAAAAACACACGTTGAACTGACTATAATGGCGTCAAAACTACTTTTGTGTGATGTCATTTGCACATCTGTAGTGCCAGCATGAGTATCAATTGCTACTGTAAATAAGTATGATTGAGTATAATAAATCGGACACTCTATGTTTTGAGAAAAACTCAAAGAAATTGAGAGCCATATCCCTGCACCCCGACATTTCTGTCACAAAGAGTCTTTTTTAACACACATAAATTCACTAAGACATCTCGTCATTCTCCTCCGGAGGGAATCGATCATGCAGAGTGGTGACAGCCGTCATGTTTTAACAACCCCCACCTGACACTAAGTCCTGTTTTACCACATTGGTCCAGACAATGTTTGATGGCCTAGCACCTAAAACAGGCGTGTCTTTTCACGACTTGAGTGATCAATTTAGACATTTGACAGCATATAGCATCGCCTTATTCGGCTTTGTAACTCCAGAAAATGGGGAGCTACATGGAAAAAGAGCAGTATTTTTCAAAGATTGAGAAATAGGAGGCAGTGTATGTCTAGGATTCAGATACCTTGATAGTATCCATATTCAATGGAAGGACAGGCTATACTCAAAATATCATTTCACTTTTTTGAATTATTCTTGACAGAAACAAGAGAGGCGATGTCACTGTATGGACACTACTTATCTAGACACGAATAGAATGAAATAATCATGATTATGTTTGTACAATTTAACGTGGAAAGAAACATTATCATTATTTTGAACAGCTCAATAACAATATGTATTTCCTGTCAGGAGTTGAGAAGCCACTCCCAATTATTAAAAGAATTTTCCCCGATTTACTTCACAGCCGTCCCTCGATATAATATGATACATATTGTGTTATCTATTATATGTCATAATATATGTAAAGGGGGGCAGGATGGTGCAGTGGGTTGGGTTCTTGCCTCTCACCTGACTGGATAGGGTTTGCGTCTTGGCCTTCCCTGCTACTCCACCTTACCTTGCCATCGTTTCCACCCCCATAGATTGAATTACAGTACTTTGTACAAGCCAAAACCTGTGAGTTGGTCTTGATATAGCTGAACAATTGCTTAGTGGACGTTGAACTCCAACAACCATCGTCATCATCATTATATATGTAGCATAAAGATACTAATATGTATCTCAAATATGTATTTTTGTATTCCATGTCAGTGTCAAGGCCCACCCATAGGTCATAGGGCTTTGGGGTGTGAGAAGATCCCTTGGTGTGTATATACCCGTCAAGTCGTCATATAGACAGGTGTGGTGTGTGAATGTTACTACTTGATGATCACCTGTCGCTACACTCTGACAGACCTCTTGGTCTCAGTGACACCACAGTATAAAAACACACAATACACAGACATACTGAGGGGAAGAATGGAAGGAGGACACTTCATGAATAGAGTGGTTATACAGATATGTGTGGTGTATGAAAGTTGTCACATGTTTTTGCATTCTGATATACCTGATGGTCTCTGTGACACAACAATATGAAATGACATCATACAGTTTGAGGCTGTAGTATGTTAATCCACAAATGTATGTGTATATAGGCATCAACCTATTATGTAGTGGCGTGTGTTGAATGTCTCCTTGAATCCCCCTTCTCTATACTCCGATATATCTGACAGTCTCTGTGACAGCACATTGCAAAACACGTTTCATATCAGAACATTCTGAGAGAATTGTAATCTTAAAGCTGTTATACAGATGTCATAGGGTGTGTGTGAAAGTTACATGGCTATAGCTGCACTCTGAAATACATCGACACTCAAATATGAAACTGCATGATATAGAACATTGAGAGGTTGGTAGTGGGGCGGATAATTCACAAATGTATGTGTATGTATGCAGCAAGTCGTTATACAGATATGGGGTGTGTGTGAAAGTTTCTCTGGGATCGCATGTCGTGACACTTTGACATACCTTAGTGACACCACACTATAAAACCTTATGCCATACAGAAACATTATGAAAAGGGGGAAGGGGGAGGTTACTCCACAAGTGTATGTTCATGAACAAATCAATTTGTAACATAGATGTGTATAGTGTGCTGTGTTAATTAAAGTACATAATAGGATCACTCACTGTTACACTCTGTTGAAGCTTACAGATATGACAACATCACACTAGAAATAAACACACCAAACATGACACAGACATCCAGGGATATTGGGCCCCTCAGCTATAAATTGTTGGGAAGATCTTTTGACAAATGACTCTTCTTTTCAGCTATCAGAAAAGTACACCACCCACTCAATGACCACAACAAAACAACAACAAAACAACAGCTTGGGGCAGAAACCTGCTTTATTGTCCACCATATATGTATAGCACTTTTCAGAACCCTCTGGTAGATTTAATTCTAAATGCAGGAATGTAGTCTTGTTAAAGGGAAAAATGTCTTTTATTTGGTCTATTCAACATTCAGTTTCTTTTAACGATCTCACATATATCTTTTTATCAAAAGACCATAGAAGTTTCAAGGACACAATCTACCTTTGTCAGAGTGTCCTCCCCCAACTTTCCGCTCTTGCAGACAGTATTTCAGACTCGTACCACACGCGATAGACATGCCAAGTCTCCACCTATAAAGGGGGTATGGCACCCTCCTGTACTCATATACTGAATGTTACCTCACCGGGGAGAATACGGACTAGGGCAACGCTTGGAGAGCATTCCTGATATACAACATTGTACTTGGACGTTTTTGATATACATCGTTTTATATATGTGTTTGGACACTCTCAATATCCAACATAATTTACATATTCGGACGGCCCGGATATACAACATTATGTGCATATCAATATTGGGACACTCTTGATATGCAACATTATGTACCTATTTGGATACCCCTGATATACGATTGACATTATGTACATTCCTGGACACCTCTTACATACAGAATTATGTACAATGTCATGTTGGGACACCCCTGATATTCAGTATTTTGTACATGTTAGGACACTTCTAGACGACTGACACCATGTCTGTTAATCTTACAGGGATTACCAAGGTGACAGGACGATCCTCACCAATCTTACCTACCAATGGAAAAGGTGTGATTTCTTCCTTTATAATCCTTTTTAGGCTACACTAAACAACATTAATTATACAGCTCAGATGCATCTGTTTAGACGTAGAATACCTAGATCTTTTAACTCTGTACACTCATGCTGTCCGTTTTAGGCCGAATCTTTAAGCTATGTACACGCTTTAAATAACCGGTCTATTTTGACCTGTTATTAGCCTACATTGATAATTGGAGCTCTATTTCCACTATTTTATTCAGCATTACATTTTCAAGCATGACTCACTCTACTTATTTAGAAATATTTGCTAGTTTTCTGAATGTACACTTGGCTGTTCTTATTCAGCAGTACACATTTCCTAACAACATTGAAGCATTGTTAGAATTAAAGGTTACTCTAAAACTCGCTCAAGGATAAAACCACTTAAGCACCAAGACGCATCCTAACTCAGTGACCATGAATGCAGCATTTCACAATGGTCGGTTTTGAACTGAATACAGCCATCAGACAACACACTCACACACCACCTTATCATTTAACACCCTATAAACAGACTCTTCAATATAATGTTGTCCTTCCTCTCTCGATTCCCCTATGTCCACCCAGGTACCCCCAGGTGACTCCATGACTCCAGCCTCTGTGGGTCCAACTGCTTGGCCTAGGGATAACTTGGGGTTCTAAGAGTTTGGATCTTTTGTGTTTGACCAATGACATCCAAACATTTCAAGTTAAATGTCATCATTTTCATTGTTTGTTTTGCAATGTTACGGAAGCCAATTTTCAGGTTTTCAATTGTCAATTTGTCTTGTCAATTTTTAAACATCGCTTTAAAGATGCACCACTGACCATATAACCCCCTATGTCCACCCAGTTATCCTCACGTGACTCCCAGCCTCTGTTGGTCAACCCATTTGACTTTGGGATTATGATGAGGGGCTTCCTATAGAATACACAAACACTAGTCTGAACACATATGGACTTTTCTGTTTTATTCAAAAACGATATGACAAAATGAAACAGTTTGCATTTCAAAGAGTTAAGTTCTTCTTTTTACGGAAGCAAATTTTTAAGTTTATCTAAACAGTTTTTAATCCCCTCTCTATAAATGCGAATGGATCCAATTTGCAAGGCAAACATCTATTCTAAACCAATCCCTTTTGTATGTCAGTGCTATAGATTACGGGGAACTGTGCGGGATATCTGTGTTACTTTAACACCTTAGCATCCCCTGCCATAATGTCGCTAGTCTGATCGCTCGTCTTTTATAATGTCTGAATTCTAATTGTCTGTGTTCTCTCTTCCAGGTGAGTTTCCCCGACTGTCGACTTCTGTACGATGAGTAGAGATCAGATTTTCTAATTACTTTACGCCTTATCACCTTTAGAGATGTGTTCAGATTACGACGATTACAGGTGATTGTGGCCTGCTCTGTCATTGTACCAGGTAAATACAGGCCGGCCTCCCTCTGTGTCCTCAGACCTGGTAAAGGGGGCGTCTAATGGGGTTAAATTAGGGGAAATTAGAAAAAAAGTTTAATTGTGTCTTTTTCTGTTGTCGCTGCACATCTTAAGACAATAAGGTTTCTTAATTGTCTGTTCACAAGGGGACCGACTGGTTGGTTTAAAATTAGGAGTTGGGAAAATGAGAACAATTTATCTAGCTTTCTTTACGCATATGACAGTTTCAATTGCTGCAACTTTTGTGATCTAATAATTACATCGATGCGCGTTGTAATATGTTTAGTAAATAATTATGTCCGTGACCTCCAAGAGTCTAAGAAGTGAGGAAAGATATCCTTTAGAAAGAAGCGTTGTCTCACGTGTTGTTTGGAGCACTAAAGTATATTGTATGGGAAACGTATTAATTAAGTATGTTACTGAGTGTGTTATTTAAAAATGTGACGGAGTATCTGATACTTACAATGTATTAGAAAATAAGCGGGGGTTTAGTGTCTCAAAGCGGCTAGAGGTGGCGCCACTCTACTCACGGTTTCGCTCACCAGGTGACAGCAGTGTACGCCTTCAGAGGAAGCTAAAGTCGGGGGTTAGAATGAAGTACTTGGTCCTGAGAGAGGAACAAAATCTGCCTCATATAGGTTATGAGTCAAGGATGGAAATGCAATATAGAATGTAAAAGAGATGTCATGACTAATCCTTCATGCACGTTCAAACAGGACTATTTTACATGGAGAACGACCCATGGATATACTTGATACATAGACAAAGAGACTTTCAGGAGTAATTCAGAATGAGGCCAATTAATTGTATATAATTGGAGAAAATAGCTAAAGAATTGGATTTGATGTCCTCGATTATATAACATCTAGAAATCGTGGAGCATTTTCCCTTGTCTCGAGTGCAGAAATCCCCTTGTAATGTGTCACCAAACCTCCAGGTGGCAGCACTGAGCCTGTACCCTTGGCTGTGGCCGAAAGGTGAGGTCAGAGAGATGTTTTAATAATATCTGATGCAGTGCTTGGATTCGACGATCATTAATATTGATTACTTGAAGGGTGATCAACCCTCCTCCACCCCTATACTTCTTATTTTAAAGGTCTAAATTCAGATCACCCCCGGCCCGCCCCCTCTTCCCTTCGATGCTATGCCTCTATCGTTAGTACTCCTATAGACCTGTTTGTCTCTGTACGTGAAGATTCCCTCCCACACCTGTAGTCCCCAGTCAGGCCCAGACCTGTCCCCTACCTGTAATCATGAGGGGTACCAGTTTGTCTGACGTCTGAGTGGACCAGTCTCCAGCCTCCGCTCTTTACTCAGGGATAGTCCTGGTATTGACGTTACCAGGGTTTGGCACCCCCAGACTGTAGTAGGGTATATATATATATATATATATATATATATATATATATATATTATAATATATATAATTATATTTACATGTATGTATGTGTGTGGGTCTGTGTCTGTGTGGATGCACTACTGGGCTTTTTAGATATTAATATCCTGGAACAATTTGAATGTGTTGGTAAATTTCATAGTATATATCATTGGATTGAGTCGCCTATTTGGATATATCTTCCTTCTATTGATCAAGTGTTTGTGGCTAGGAATACCACAGTGACATCCACAAGTGTCACTGGGGTGAGCAAGTACGTTGGCGACAATTCCTTAAGTGTATGCTTCTTTAATTATTGCTAGTTAACCAAGTGACGGAGAGGACAACATCAATATTGATATATGATCCATATTTGAATGTTCCTTGCATAACCTCCCCCTGCCCACCTTTACTCTGCTGTCAACAGCTCCGGGTTGTCTGGAGACCATCGATCCCCCACAGGGGGGGGGGGGGTGCGCTGACAATGGCCAGTCTGAGAGGGCCGCTTACAACATGGGGCTATTGTTACTGCACTGGCAATAGACGCACTTAGAATATGAGATCATGTATAACATGTACTACCTCGGAATTAACCTACCTACGTATACATCTGGCTTCTATTTGATTTAAGTATTGTTGATTATCGTTATGATACACCGTCTTGAGGCATTATCTATGCATTTTAAACCTGGGTTTGGACCGTATAACTATGAGGAATATTTGTTAACAAATTTAATTACAATGGCAATGTGCTTTGAAAACATCAACCGTGATAATTCGGATATTGCACATAATCAAGCAAAACATGTAATGCTTGTATAAACGAGAAAGAGAAATGAAAGTTTATGGTGAAATCAAAAGCAGGAACTAAAATGATTATGGGCTCATTATGAAACGCATCACAGTAATCAAATAATGAATATTCCCAGGGTACACAAACTAATACAAGATAAAAGAAGAGGCCCCTAGATTGCTTATTGATAACAACATTATATTGTTGTAGCTCTCCCTCTGCACCTGAGTCCCCTGTTACCTCTAGCCCCTCCCTCCAGCCCCCCCCCCCCTCCCCCCTCCAGCCCCTGCCTCACCCCCACCCCTCCAGGGCCAGGGAGGATCACATGTACTCTGAGAGGTGGGGGAAGGGATGCAGGCACAAAAAGGGGAGATAATTGTATGTGTAGGGATCAAACCTTCTTCTACAGGTGTGGAAGTATACCTATAGGTCATGTGCAAATAACAAGGGATTACCATGTGGAAAAAAGACTGAGAAAGTTGCCTTATCAATGATAACATGACAGTTTTAGATAACTGAATTGTGAATATTTTGCTATGGGTTATAAACCCTTATGTTTTTTTTATTCACATACAGCACAGTAGCTTTACACTGTCAGTTGACCTTGTATGCAAAAGCTCTATGGTTAAACTGGGAAACAGTTGTCTCCGGAGGTTTGTTCGGACAGACCCAGGGAAGGAGATCTTGACTCGGGATCTGGGCGGGGGGAGTGGAGGGTGTGGTCGCTCTTATTCTTTCTGATGGAAGTTCGTCAAATGCTGTATTTCTGCCAAACCTTTACAGGCAGATCAGATTATTTCACCACCCCATCAAACTTTAAGGTGTTCATGTTCTGGAATAACTTACTAAGGCTGATGTGATTAAGGCAAAACTGTCACAGGTAATTCTATGCCAGGTAGATATCATCTTACAAAACTCAATAATATTTTATATGGCGTAAGTTTCTATCTGTGAAGAATTCACTCAGAAGAACCACAAGTATAATCCATATATAACCAATATGAATAATTAGTATAAAAGATATGACTAACTGAGTGCAGACTTCTCTGTCCCTACCTGGGTTTCTTACCCACCTGCCCCAGGTAAGGCACCTCGATCTCTGCGGGGGGTCCGCCTTCATTAATTAGAGAACACACCTGGTCAGGTAAAGCTGGGGCTGGTAGGGGCTCACACATACACAGTCACGGCTCTGGGGGACGAAAACCTGCACTATGACACCGCTGGAGGTAACAGGAGACGTGTAGAGGATGGGATACTCATGGTTTTTACTGTATGTAACTTGGTAGGAGGGGAGGTATCTATGTCAGTAGGTTACACAACATCTCCATATATATACCTGGTATTGTCCTGTGTTAGACTATACTCCAGCCATGGGATTGTATATCTTGTGAGATACTGATCACAAGGTCAAGTGAAGGCTGAACGTCGGATTGGTCTGTACCAAGAGAAAAAGCTTGGATTTAGCTTATAAATAAAATGTCAAGATGGGTGGCTGTGATAGATTCTACACAGATTGAATTACCTAATTGCCGGTATATATCTAAGTTGATACAGTCAATATGGGCAAGTAAGCTTTAAGCCTTGTGAAAAAGTTAGACTTGTAGGATGTCATTGTCAAGGTTAGTTTGCCCTTGACAACATCTTCACATTTCTACTAACTTGTCTGAGATTAAATTAAAGGACCATTTCAGGGGTGGATACAGGAATTCAAAAAGCGGGAGTTTCCACATATAGGCTAAGTACTGAGATGGCGTGCATTCGCATGCATGCAACATTTTTTCTCTTTGACAAATTTAAGACCCCACCAAAAAAGGGGGGTCAGGACCCGCGGATCCAACTCTGCCATCTGATTGTCCAAATTCCCAGTTACTGGAGGTGGTTAATGTTGGAAATATCATAAAAAGATTGCCATACAAAGCCTGTTGGATCTGATTTCATTTAAAGGGAGCCAAAACCAATCAAATTGACAAAATTTTCAGAATTTTCAAAACTCAGATAAGTATAGAAATATGTTAGATGAGTCCAGTTAAGGTCAGTGGTAAAGTATTAGCTGTGAAAACTATCTCAAACTGAAGTAGAATGCTACAAGAGATGGTAATATTGACATTTGTTTGTAAACAAACCCTATTTTTGGGGATCCACATTAATTGATTTGAGCAAGAAAAACATGTTTTTGATGATTTTCTACCATATTTCATGGTTTAAATTTTAACATGGGCCAGAAATAGGCTCAAGGAATGGATTTCCATGATTATTTGAGTTTGGAAAATTACAATGAATTTATTGGTTTTGGCTCCCTTTAATGAATGTCAAGCAGGACTAGACTTTAGACCAAATTTTTGTGGGATCAAGTATTCTGGGTTCAAAACCACCTCAGGGACTATAATGATTCACGTTTATAAACAGGTGAACTGGAGAGGATGAATATCACATCATGGGATACTTTGTAACTGGATACTTTAAGTGGTTTAGGACATTTCAAGGTCACTAGATTGAACCTTTCATGGTTTGATTTTAAGTCTGTTTCCCTGTATTACCTCCATCTCTATTTATTTGGGGTTTAGTTACTGTATTGAGCTTGTAGTGGCTGTTTTCTATTGAGCCTGTATCAGTCCTTATAAGGTGCATAAGTACAGTTTGGCATGAGGGATTCAGGTGTTGAGTTCTTCTTTAGGAGATTGGGTTTGGCCCTCCATTTACCTGGACCTAGTTATCTAGTTACAAATGGCTAATCCAATAAGGATTGATCAAACCTAATGGGGTTCATTTAATGTTATTTAATCTTATCCTCATGAAACTGCTAGCCGACCGATTCCACATCATCTGTTTAATTCAAAGTTAAAGTCACAATGGCCTTTGAAAACTTACTTTTTCCAGGTAAAGTTAAGCAGATACCAGTAAGATACAAAAGAGAAAAGGGCAAAGGGCAAAGAATACACAGCCATGACGTTCTAATTGAAATCAGAAGTGCTGAAAAAGATCAAAATAATTTCCTTTAGTTTGTTTTTGTATCTCTCCACCCACTTAGATGCACCCACCGATAAACAATTCTTCAGAATGTTTTGGGTTTAATTAAAATCTTCAGATAGCTAAGGTTTGCGATTTATATCTTATTATAAATTTTTCCCTAGAAACACATATTTGCCTACAGGCACAAAATAACTAAGGAAAAATTAATCATTGTTGCTATTTATATCTCCTATACAAATTAAGGTAGATACAATTCAGAATCCCCGTTGAGAAAAGGTGTCATAATCTGCACACAAAGAGGACTTCAACTCCCGGTAACACCTCACTTTGATGGATGTGTAAAGGTACTCATCTCCTGAAGGTAGACTATGTTACAAATAACTTTACACCATAAGTAGAGTTATATTTAATCTGTAACGTTATACTATAGGTAGACACAACAGAATCCAGTAGCCTGTTTCATAACAGACCTCCGTATATTTTGCATTTCATAAACTTATGATCACTTTGTGGCTGCCATAGGTACGTGACTTTTGGTCTTTGCTTACAGAGTTTGGGTAGAATTACGGGAGTTTTGCATTGATTTACACGAGTTTTGTTATGAAATTGCCGCATACAAGAGTTTCAAACTCCCGTACAGTTTCCGTAAGCTCACATAAAAGCAACAATCAATTCAGAAACTAGAGAAAATGAAAATGAGGGAAAGAAACCCCACCATGAATGTATAAGAGAGATATCAGCTCCCATAATTCGTACTCAGGTTGCACCCAAAGCCTTGGCAGCCGTGTTTGAGGACGACACCCGTACAAAAAACATCCTGCCCGAGTTCCTGCCTCCTGCCGGGCCTTGGGTGGTGTCTGTGTTTGTTTCTCAATCTGTCCCAGTAAACAAAGCACTCAGCCCTCCGTCCTCAGAGTCAAACTAACCTGTCGGCAATCATGAAGCACCTCCAGGGGTAGGAGGGGGCCTTATATTCTATATCAGGATTCCACCCCCTATACCTTCACCATTGTCCTGCCCTCACAGAACCCAGTGAATAAAATAGCTGTCATTGCCCAGAGGGCAATAATGCCTCTCTGTGAATGCTAATGCTATTTTTTGTGTTTTCAGTAAAATATTTTAACATTTGCTGTGTAGCAGATAATATTATAGAGTCAATCAAGAGGAGACTGTGGGCACACTCAGCAATTGTTACTGCCTCAGTTCGCACATGCCTTTGTTTCAGGCTAAAGCCCTCGATGGTATGTGCAAACCATGCCAATTGCTTTTTGCCTCTTTGGTCTGTACTATTTATATATATTATATATACATATAGGAAGTAAAATGCAAAGCGTAGAGTGGCTGCTATATCATTGTGTCTGTATGTAGTATAACTCGTTGAACGAGGACATCAACAAAGGTCCAATAGGTCATCACCCATAACCCCCCCCCCCTCCTGGGGCTGCCTGCTGTGACGTCATCATCCCGGCAGACCAATGACAGATGACGTAGTGAATGACGTGGATGTGAGGAGGTGGGTAGGAGAATGTGGAGGAGGCAGTGGCGAGCTGTGGGGTGAATAAAGTATGACAAGGACCCAGGTCAGGAATCTGAAGGAGTCCTTCTCAAGGAGCATCATCGAGGTGTAGGGTCCGGGGGGTGGACACTTGACATCTGTTTGTCGTCATCTTAGTAAGGTGGTTTAATAGCAGGGGGGGGGGGGGGGGGTCCGGGGGGTGTCTTACCCTGAGGGGACATTGCAGGAATTTAAGGCTGGAAACTCCCATTTACCTTTTAAGGATTGGGGTGTATAGGTTAGAACTTCAAGATCACCACTTTTCAAGAAGGTATTCAACCTTTGTCAGAGAGTAGAGCTACCATTATCTGCTATACTCAATTAAAAAGCTTTTCTTGTTGACATTTTATTAAATGTACCTGGGCCTATATTTCTGTTACTCATAAGATGGGTTGGCCACTAAATCATGCTTTGTGATCAGTGATTAGCAATTTGAAAGTCTGTCTGTTCCAAGGAGAATTTCATAGATTTAACAATTCCTCTTTTTTTGTTATATATAAAGACCGTTATCGACTAGCTCAGACGATGATCCATGTCCAAGAAGTACACATACTGAGATTTCTCCAGTCAACGGACGATTATATCCTACCAGTAAATATATAAATATACAATACAATATTATGTTATATATAATTATTTTATGATTATTACATATATGTGCTGCAAACCCATTAGTTTAACTTTTGATGCTTAAAGGAAACCTTGCACACAAGTACAGGATGGATTTTTTTCAATGACATTTGTGCAGTAGGTCAGTCATATCTACCACTATAATTATATATCAGCCAAAAAAACATAATAAATATTCTTAATTTTGACACAATTAGGGGGCATCAAAAACTTGCCTTTTATTTTACATTTGAGGGAAATTCCCAAATTAGTGACGTCACAAGGTGAGTAAATAGGGAATCCCATTCATCCATCAAAGAGAATTCCCCATCTTAAAATGTATAGAGTAAGTAATATGTACTTTAAAACCGAATATGCATATTTGGCCAATTATGGGCTATTATTGACAATAATATTCATTAATCTGCAATCGTTTATAAACATAGGAATCCAAAATTATATTTAAGGGAATTCCCATAATTATGACGTCACACGGTGAGTGTTGAAAGGGCCAAAAATTTGGAAATTCTCTATATCAATTTTCCAAGCTCAATGACTCACTTAAAATTTCAATATTTTCACTTTATTTCTTTTGATATGGGTTAAGAATATCCAAGTCAAGTTATCTAAACATAAAATAAAAATTTGTAAATTTATGTGCAAGGAACCCTTTAATAACACTATGAAGGTTCCAAAGCCTCACCTGAAATATAAACAAAGAAAACCATATTTGAAATGACCGGCATACTTGTGGAAGACCAAAGAACACACAAACAGCCAAAGGCGCCTTAAATAAAATACTAAGCCATATTTAATTATATTGGCCGTCTATTTGTTTTAACAATTTAAATGCTCCTATATTAAATGGGGACACGGTCCAAAACTATTCATAGCCCTACATAATATAGCTTCTGAGAAAATGCTAAGGCATAAATATTACCTCCCAAATACTTGCCACCCACTCACTGTTTGAAGGTACTTGAATTTTCGTTTCTTCTTCGTAGAATTTATTCATTTACCAACATTGCGTAGGTGTCGATAGCTAGGGAAAATAACTTACCTCTACATCCACGTATACCTTCACGTATACCGAGGATATTCCGAAATTTACATCATTTGTCCATAAGAAGAACATTTACATGAACTAACACTTCTTAAATCACAATAAACATGTTTATTGTATATACACAGCCTTTACCAAACGTTCCCTCATTACGTTCCAATTCATGAAATAAATTATGATATTTAAGGCCTAATGTATTAGTTACCAAGACTTACCTATACTTACAGTACAGAACATTGAAAATCTCAGTTTAAACATTACGTTATCTTGTGATTTATCTAAAGGAGCGCCGCCAGAGAGATTGCATTAAATTTTATTAAATTGACTGAATCAGTTCTGGGGTAAGATTAACAGGCCAACCTGGCGCCAGGCCTACAACCCGGCCTACATATTAGGCCTGATTAAGCCTAGCATTGTGGTCTTAGGCCGAGTTCAAGTGGCCTCACTTTCCCAGGCGCCTAGAGTTAAATCAATAAAATCAAAGTGGATTGTAGTGAACCCGCGCTACATGATCTGACACCCCGGCACGGACCTGTCACCCAACCTTTTAAAGCCAACTTTAAATATTTTATTTATTCAGAAAATCAATTTAATCACACCCGTTACGCGCATGTGCCGTAATGCAGGGGTGACCTAATTGTGAAAGTACTTAAAAATTACCCATGAACACCTGTTTTCTTTTTATTCCTTTCGTTTTTATTTCTTTTCTTCTTTTCGGTAAAATCACGCCCAGATCAAACGTTCGGGACGATGATCCATGGTAATTGTAGAGAGGATCTTTTTCTGATGTGGTGGGGTAGTTTTTTCTGAACAATATTTGCCAGGTAGTGAGAGATAGCCCCTATGTTTACAGAGATCCCCACACCCTTCTATAGGAGGGGACTGGGAGAAGGACTGGGTTTTACAATGGTAGAGTTCTAACCCACTGATTTAAATGTCTCCATCTCAATCCCAGCCTTATGGAGTTTCTCATCACATCCCCTTAAAAAGTATCTTTGTAAATTTTATCTTTTTTATTTATTACAAAAATTCTGCTGATTCGTAATAAAAAGTGAAGGTTTGCTTTGAATCGAAAAAAAAGTTTGATAAAACACGGGATCACTATAAAGTGACAGATATACTTGAAAGAAAACGGTTGCAATACGTTCCTTATTCAATATTTGAAAAGATAATATCTTTTCAAAAAGTGAACAAGGAACTTGCATTATGATGACATATGATGCATAAAACATATATTCTATGGTGCCTTTTTATGCAATATTTACCTAGTAACAGATATGTACTTGCCGGGCTCTAGGCCCCCCCCCCCCCCCCCCCACACACACACATAAAACCACAGGTCGTAACAATTCCTTGTGTAACCCAACCTGTGTTTGGCGAGTGTCCCCTGTCTCCAGCTCCCCCCTGACCCTCCCTGTGTCCGTACCTACATACCGGGGGTCGTGGTGACAGGTCTTGGCTCCGAGACAGAGGGGAAGCACAGGAGGACTTGGACAGGGCCAGGGGAGGCTTCCTCCTATTAAAGGTCCCCTCTTTACCTGCTAAGGTACCTGTGTCTTTACCCTGTCCACATCTCCGACCAGACTATGGAGGGTTAAGTGTTATATGTGGCTTTAATTCTATGGTTCGAATACGTCAACGTGTCACTGATAGTTTTTTGTACATTATGCAATTCACCAAAGGTAAAATTTATCTGTCTTCACATAGTTAGATTGAACATTTCCAACAAATATTACATTGGAAAGTGAATATTGCCATAGGAATGCGGTCTATATTTTTACATAGGGCCAAATTTGGCCTTTTCTGTCAGAGTAATTCCAAATTGTAAGATACAGATTGTGGACAAAGTGCCATGAAGCAGGATGGTTCCAACTCAAACTTCCAATGAATTTAATTGAATGAAAAAGAATCTCAGGTATGTGTTACGAAATAGTGTCCAAAACATGTGAGACTGTGTCAGTTCTTTAAGATCCCCCCTTCCCCTTGGCACACCTGCCCCCTCCCCCCTCCTCCTCCTCCAGGGCGCCGGTGGGAACGCTCAGGTAAGGCCTGGCGTGCACCCAGTGAGGGCGGTCAACCGTGACGACCACTGAACCGTGACGGGCTGACATGCACCCTGAGACGGGCAGGAGACAGGGGGGGGGGGGGGGGAGTATCAAAGGGGGGAACAGACCTTACCACACCTTACAAGGATTCCATTTTTCCCCATATCTCCAAAAAGTGTTTTCCTACTGCTTCATTCATGATTTACCCAAGATAAAGATGTTTTAGTTGTCTAGGAAGGTGGACCCCTAATTATATCAAGTATTCTTATTTTCCTTTTTAGCTCATGATTTCTCCAAGATAAAGGACAGTTGTCTTGTAATCGACAATGGGGCAGCTGCGTTTTGTATAATAAGTATATGGTTATGAAAAACGAAATATAATACAAAACAATATTTAAGAAATCACTCTTTTTTCTATCTTAAAGATATGTTGTCATGATGAGTGTCACTTTACAGGGAGGGTATTGTCCCATGGATACCATAAAGCATAAATTCGAAGAGCTATCAATTCATTCTTTAGTTGTTTTCTATGCAAGGCTGGAATAAAGTATAACTACCTACTCAGTTTGCTCTCTAGATTTGCACTAAAGTGAATAATCAAACAACCAACCTAAATTATGATGTTTGACCTATATTCCTAAAACACATTGTGTCTTCTAACTCAAACATTAGCATTATCATAATCATCTGATAAAACTACATGCATGTGAACGCTAAAACCATCCTCTCAGTAAACACCTGGTTGCCCAGAAAGCAGGTCTCCTGACTGTAGTAATAAGGCCAACAGACCCAGATATTAAAGTCTAATCACGAGCAGTAAACTGTAAAATTGTTCACATGGAAAACGATTGGCCCTGATTTCCCGCCCTCTCCACCCCTGTCCCAACATCCCCCCTCTCCCCACCTACTCGCGATCGGGAATGGGTGGGGGTTACTTTACTCCACATAGGTTGTGTACAATTCAATTAGTCCAAACTGTGGACATACAGCCAGGAGAAGCTTGGAAAGGAGGGACTCAGAATGAGGAAGACCAACAACATGAGAGTGCTTTGCCAGCTGCCAAATCATGTAAACTGCAGCAAGATCAGCAGAGGCGTGTATCATACTGTAGGAAAAATGAGGAAAAAAATGTATGTTACAAAACTTGTGAAAATAGCATTTCAATAAGAAAAATCAGTTGTAACTCGGATTTGATGTCCTTGGTGAATCAAACAAATCCTTTGTAAGCCTCTCACATTTCGTGACTGAGACTTCCTTACAGACAGATACTGACCACCCTCCCTCCCCACACCCAGCTCCCCCCCTCCTGCCCCCCCCCCCCCCAGTCTCCCCCCTCGTGCGTGCAGGTCCGTGTTCACGCATGCGCACCCCTCCCCCCAGGGCAGACCCTCTCTGGGTGAAGTACGAGCCACGAGCATTGTCCGAACCCGACGTACCAGAGGGAAAAGGCGATGAAATATTACGTGTATTCGCGAGTTGTAGGTCAGTCGAAGGAAAAGAGGTGTGGGATTGGTCTGAGAGGTTAATACAGCGAAAAGGGGGTGAGAAATACATATAACTAACCGAGAAGGGAGTACAAGGGCGGATATCACCTTGAGCCGGGAGCCCAATATCAGCCTGAGGCCAGTTTCTGAAGGGCCGGCCGAGGGCTGATATCGGGGTCCCGACGAGGGGTGATAACTGTCCGAGTACTCCCTTCGAGGTTGGTTATGGATTTATTATACCTTTACTGTTAGATCTGAGCTCCAAAGGAAGGATGCACAGCAATCAGTGATGGTGGGGCTGTGATGCTGCAGGGCTGTGATGCTGCACATTTTTTTAATGTTTTTTTCATATAACTCTTTTGATATCCATCAAATCCACAAATAGTAGGCAAGTAAAATGTAGCTAGGGATGTTGTGCAGAAAATCCATAGACTAGATTTTTTATTTCTTAAAGATTTCTTTTTTTTAATGAATTTTAGAAAAATGAAAGGTTATCACCCAGGTTTGTATTGCCCTGTAACTCTTAACTACTAAACTTGTATCACCCTAAGGTATAATAAAGGTGTATATTGTACAGAAAATAGACGTGGGAGATGGCTGAGGGGTTGTTGTATTACACAGGGGATGGGAGAAAAGGCATACTGTAGGAAATAGATGTGAAGATGTCTGAGAGTGTATTGCATGACACAAAGCATAAGACAAGGGCATGTTCTACAAGAAATAACGTGTGAGAATCAAGCATTGACTGTATCTAACTCAAATCAATCGAAACGCTCTTCTTCTGATAAGGACACATGGAATAGGTACATTCTCTATGTTCTGAAACATTGTGTAAGAAAAATGACGGAGACAGTGTCACATAATGTAGAGTGAGAGAGAGACCTAGACAGGGATGTAGAGATAAACTCTTCATGGGGGTATTTCATATCTAACTATCAATATGTGCGTGCTGTGACGTTGCGTGTGTTACACTGTCTCCCGTCGGAGACATGCTTTCACTCAGAGTTCTTTGTTAAACAGTTATTAAAAGAGACCGTTATACCCTGGCCTACAATCCGTGAACCTGTACAACTATCCATGGTTTAACGTTCGTGTTACATTCCCAACTGTTTAAAGAGTCAGAAAGTATAGGCAGGTGTAATGTATAATTTATAAGATCTCCCTAGATTGTTAATAATGATGCAACTAGCACTGGCTAAACGTTTCCTTTAGTTCCAATACCAATATCAGCTTCTAAAGTTAATGTTGTATTTTGTGCGCACACTGGGTGCACAGCTTCTAAAATTCTGCACCCCAGACATTCCTGTGTAGATATTTCTATAAATACCTGTTTAAAAAGTTGAAAGATCGTGCACCATCTAAAGTTGGTGCACTCTGCTGCAAAATCATGAATAAGGGGTGCAGGGTGAACCCTTAATTTCGGACACTGCAACAGATTTCAGTGAATTTAATTTGCCTGAGATTTTTCTTATTGGATCACATAGGGTAATACAACTATGAGATGTCTCATATGCACATAGATAACGCAAGAAGTGTCTGTCCATGTCCCGTCGGTCCCTTGAGCCTGATTTATAGATCTCTACCTGACTTTTTAATCTTCCTTTCTCCCAGGTAGAGCCGTAGACAAGGCTGGTCTGTGATAGCTATCTCCTAACAAGGTGTCATGGATATGTTAATGGTGGGATAGACTAGGGCAGGACAGTAGGTCCCCTCCCCATGCAGTCAGACCTGCGTAGGCGACTGTCTATGGCCTTACGGGGTGATAAAAGTTACCGTATGACCTGTGTCCAATATTCCTAAGCCTATAGATGTTCTCTGTGTCACAGAAAATAAAAAGCATATTTGGACCCCATGTTGTCTATTCTCTCTCCAAGGATCCAGAAGTAACAAAACTTGTTTCTTAGTGCCATAAGCTACTGCATTTGTCTCATAAAGGCAACATTCCAAAAACAGAATGTGCAGCCACCAGACAGACTTAATCCTCACTTGATTAATCCAACCAGCAGCCACATTAATACTTCTTGGGTGTCCTCTTAAAGCTGTGGTCTCATCCTCCTGTCATTAGGCTCACGTCCACAGACGTTGTCCTAACGATATGACGGCCGGCCACGTGTTTTCTACTTTTGGAACGTAATCTTTTGACGTCATTGGTCACGTCACAACTTGGACGACAAGGAACGGGAATACCTTGTCATCAAATTATGACCGGCACATGCATGGACGAAAATGTGGCTTAACATACTCAAGGCTTAACATACACAATACTATTGTCAGGGGCAAACTATATTACAAGAACAAATTGAACTCAAGTCTTGATTTGAGTAGTCACAGTTATTGTGTGTGTGTGCATGGGAGCTGTATCTAATTCCATCTCAGACTGAAGTTCTTTGTGGCTGAAGTCGTCCCCCAACCAGCCGGGGCCCTACCCTATACAGTCTGGGCTCCCTTTATGGTCAAACATAATACACATTCTTTAAGGTCTGGAGGGGCACAGAGCCGTACCCTGAGACGGTCTGTTAGTAAAGTCACCGAGTCGGAGGTGTTGAACGTCTGCCATGTTAAACTTTACCTGTGGAATGCTCTGGGTGCGGAGGAGGTTTTCAAAATAAAAATAAACTTTTGTCGGTTTTGGCAACAGACCAGAGCGATAATTGTTTAACCAATGACGTACTGTAATATTCGTCTGTTTAAGCCCTATACCCACTAGGACATTTTGGATCTTTGCCATCGTATTTTCCTCTGATCGCCCGTCAGTATGATGTATTAAAATGTGCATGTTAGATCCAAATCGCTGGGAAAATCACCAGACACAATTCACTCAGCGATTTTATACAACATGTTCATTTCATTGCAACATACCGACGGCCGATCAGAGGAAAATATGATAGCTAGGGTCCGAAATGTTCCATTATTTAGCTGCTGGTGTTCAAATATATATAAAACATATTCAAAACATACATAAAAGCAAACATATTAAGTTATCATAATAACACACTGCAACTGAATAAAACATATGTCATTAATATGAAATAACTGAGCCATGCATGCATCTTGGGTTGAGACGCCATGGGAGCGCACCCATAAAACCCCCGATAAGAAGGCGTCCTCACCTCAAATCATTAACCATTAAACCTGCATGGGTCAACTGAAACATTCAGTGTGAGGCCTTAAAGTTCAGTTCAAACATTAAAGATCCATACCTCAGTTCACGCAGAAATAAAACGGACCGAACTGGGGGACTGCTCAGTGCAGGAATGAACCCCTATCAAGTACAGATATCTGGGCATGTGGAACATTCAGGTGAAATGCATTCAAACAAATAATTATTATGTAATCACACCTTTCACCAATACCCAAGTCCATGCCATAAATGAGTTAAACGCTCTTCTAAAAATAACCAATAACTAAATGAACATAATATATTTAACAAAAACTGTTCGTGCTACTGGAAGAACATGTAACTACATGAAGTTGCCAATAAACTTATCTAAAAAAAGAACTAACATATTGCAGTTGCTCAGATAAATGGAAATTAAAAGATATCCTAAGAAGTCTTGCACCCATCCCTAAGCTAGGACGTAATAGCTTTACTTTAATAGAACCATACCGAAAACTACCATTAATAATTGTTACGAACAGCCAATGGTGTTTTGGAGAGGTCGGAACAGTGTACTCAGTTTTTAGGGATGTTTTAAACCTTCTCTTTGCGCCTTTTCCCCACCAGGGGTCGTGGTCGGGGATGAGGGCTATTTTCCGAGGTGTGAAGCCCTGTTCACTCAGTATAGGCCTGAGGTGGTCGGTCAGGTCTGTAAGGGCGTAAGAACAAGGCCCTCCTACAACTCCCCCTCCACCCAACATACTGTACATACATCACAAAAACCATGTCTTCAGGCTGTAAGATGCACTGATAGATTTCCGACTGAGGGGGCACTTGTTCTCAAAATGTCCATCTCATTCTGCCTCACCGTTGCTTATCATAATTGCTATCATATTGGAACTACTATTGCAGTTTAATATCTTTTACCCCTGACTGCAAGGGAGAATGCTTGTTTTGTTCATATACTTATCTTGCACTTATATCAAATATATTAATTGTTCTCAATTTCATTAAATAATTAACTAGGCCTACAGTGATTGATCGAAAATTAAAACATTGTTTTCATCTTGATTCTGAAGGTGAAACAATACAAATTGAAGCAAAATTCACAGCAGTCAATATCAATATGATTATGTATTAAAATACACTAAAGTAGATACATATGATACCCACCCAAAGATACTATGTGAAGTTATGTGTTTAAACTCCCCCCTCCAAAACTCCCCCATCCCCCTCCCCCCTCCCCCCTGCCAACTCCCGCTGGCTCCCAGCGTGTTTTAAACGGCCGGCCTCACCTCCTGAAATTAACAAAACCAAGACTGGAACAAGCGCCTCAGGGTCAGCTTCAGTCTGTGTGGGTGAACGTTCAAACAGTTTGATTCTCCCACCTTTTGGTACGTTGAGTACAGCAAGAGGTTTTCCATAAAGCACAACATTAAGTTTTTGTATTTACAAACCATCTAAGGTTAACAAATCTCTACCGCCGATGCAACCTACCAACTCTCCACTAAGGTACGGCTGAAAGGATGGTTTTTTTTTCATAGTTTTTTTCCTCATCTCCGCTTTATTGTTGTGGCATTTGAAGTGATTCGAGTCTAAGCGTCTTTTTAGTATCAATCAAAAACGGCCGTTTAGTGTAGTGTAGCTACTTTTTGCCCTCTCCTCATCTCTCGTCTCTACCCGGTTTACACACCGCTGTGGGGACAGTGTCCTTTGAGAGGGGCCCACAGTTTGGTGATGTCCTATGGACCAGGAGGAACACCCCGTGTCACAGTGATTGATGAGGAAAAAACGGACAGAGTCGGGCTTTCTTTACCTGTTGTCGGACCGTAGGTTCAGATTTATTTCCTCCAAATTCCACACTAAGGTGGCTGCCTCTCAAAAAACAAAGGACTAACATGGGAGTGATGTCTTGCCCCTTTCTAACCAAATGAAATGAGTAATGAATGAACTATAATGGAAATATCCTTGGCACCAAATTATCGATCATTAAAAGCAGTGTGACATTTCCTTTTCTGCAGAATCTGGTAGGAAACCTTTCTGATGTGCCTTCTACATAATTTACTACCAGATTCTGCAGAAAAGGAAATGTCACACTGCTTTTAATGATCGATAATTTGGTGCCAAGGATATTTCCATTATAGTTCATTCATTACTCATTTCATTTGGTTAGAAAGGGGCAAGACATCACTCCCATGTTTGCCATAATACATGGGATTCTGATGTTGTTATCCACTACTGAAAGTCTGGAATCCAGCTCAGGACCTTACAAGTCATGGTTCATTGGTCTACAATTGCCCTGTCGCGTGCGTTGGTCATATCTAATTCACCTGATTTTCAACTGAAAACCACAAATAAACCTCCATCATCCCTCCATCAATGCCCCCTTATTCCCTACAATCAATCACCTTTCACGACCATTAATCATCCTTAACCCACTTTTTAAGGGTGGATGGAGAAGGGAAAAAGTGACAAGAAAAGGTCCAGTTCTTGTCGCGGGTTACGACTAAACTGCATCAAATGTCTTTTTGTTATCGCTGTCAGCGGATGTTCAGTTAGGTGTGTCCGGGGTCAGAGGTCAGGCATAGGCTGACAGACCTAGGCCTATGCTGAGCCTATCAATACGACCTACTGATCAGCCTAGGCTCAAATGGGCCTAATAAAACTGGGCTGACACCAGCCTTTGTGTTTGGACCTACAGATATTTCCAACTTTTTTAGGTTTGTTTTTATTTGCTTTTACCACTGCACACAAAGCTGTGCTTATATGTTTGGAATGTTTGGACTCTCCAATAAGTTTAAAGTTAGGCTTATGTGGTGGTTTTCCTCTTTTTAAACTTTTTGTAATTTTCTTCTTCCTCACTGTCCTTTGTTTTTTGAGAGGCAGCCACCTTAGTGTGGAATTTGGAGGAAATAAATCTGAACCTACTTAGACAAGGGGAGGTAAATCAGGGGGGGGGGGGTAAAGTTGTGGATTTAGGCTCGATGGCAGGAGCAGTGACAGGGGAGGGCCTATAATGCCATGTTGTCGGGTTAAGATGAGTGGGCTCCTTCTATCTCTGGTGCCTCGAGGCGAATAGGGTCAGAGATCTTAGATCAGGGAGAATGAACAGTCATTGATTTTTAGGTTACTCTTTATGAATGCTGTACTGGTATGAATCAAATCATGCAAAAAGTTTATTAGACAACAGTTGCCTTCTTCTGATGCTCTTGTAATACCTTCACAATGGTCATGATGTATCTTGGGTTTTTAAAATACTATCACAATGATCACTTCTCCCAAAAAGAGAATTCACGAAATGTTTTTAAGGTCAACAATACAAAAATCTATCCTTATGTTATCCATGAAAACACTATTTGGGATTTTAGATAGGATGATGCTTTTTGCATTGTTTTCTTTTCACGACTCTTTCAAAACTATTGTGAATCTTCATGATTATCTTTAATCTTCTTTGGTCAAATACTCCGTGCTGAGGTACATATCTCCGTAAATCTCTGTAAAGGTATGTTTTCACAGAGCCCTGACTAGGCAGTGATCAGCCCTGATAGAGTTACACCTTCTCTGCTGGAGGCCTGCCTGGTATGTGGAGAACAAGGCTGAGGGTCGGGTTACAGGGTCTGTAGACACTGTACTCTGTAACTACAGGAAGGGAAATCAGAGTTGAGGGGGGGGGGGGGGGGGAGAGACTGAATCACATGGAAGGAACCAAGGATCAAACAGAAAGTAACCGGAACAGAATTATATGTATTTCCGAAAGTACCTCACAAGAGAAGGAGCAGATCTAGAGTGCTCAGATGCTGAGGTAAATGACAAGGAAGGAAATGCTGCTGAGGCAAAGGGTGAGGCATGGGTACAGTGGCATGAGAAACATTACCTATAAATTGGAACATAAGAACGGAGGAATTGAAGAGAGGAATCCGTGTGAATCCATTACATGAAGAACTAAGATATATACGAAATATAAAATATAAAAGAACATACTTGGGGATATTGAGCAACTCTATGAATAAACATGATACCTAAATTGCACCGAGATATATATGATTCTTCTTCAGTTCCATTCCATATGCAAATAGTTAAGATTTTTATTTTGATCGCTAAGGACAGGCGACATATACGAGAAGTACAATCCCCATTATAATACATGATGGAGGTTGGCAGAATACCCTAGGGGCAGAAACGTAAGTATCATATAGCACCTAGCTATAAATGGCAAATCAAAGAGTTCCTACAGGACCCAAAACTATGCTACGAGATGGCAAATCAGTGAGATCAAACAGTCTTCAAAGGTGTGGTTAGAGTCCTTGTGGTACTCTGACATTCTGTCCCTGCCCCCTGTACCCTCCCTTTGTCTGTGGAGGTCCCTCTGTACTGGCCCTATCACGCCACATGCCGTGTGGCCGGGTAAAGGGGGGATTCCACTACATGACATGGGCTGAGATATCAGCGCGATATGATGATAGTATAGACAAGTTTGCATACAAGAGTGATATATTGCTTGAAAAATGCCAATTTTGAGCATTTGACTTATATGTGTAACATATAATTTTATCTGTAATAATTACATTTCCTTGTGACATCGTCATATTGCAGACATAATTGAGTAGTGGAATATGCCCTTTAGGCCCCCCACGCCCTGCCCCTTTAAACAGAAGGGGGGGGGGTGGCAGGGGGTCAAGTGAGGATAAAGGTGGATTCCTCGGTCTCTGTCCCTCTTCAAATAACACCGCATTTTTGCCCCAAATCTCCCCTTTTTACCTTTTTGTTTTTAGATTGCTGTCACGTTTTTGTGGCGTCTGTCTGTCAGCTGGTCAAAATGCCCGGCGGTTCTAGGCCAACTATTCCTATACCTCAGCCTTAGTTTGATTTCCCACTTACAAAACTACTGGACCTCTCTTAGAATCCACTGTGTCGTATCGGGTACCTTGGACCTATCAATTTTGTTATTCATCATTCCATGGCTTAAATTTACATCCACCATTGTGTATCATTTAAGTGAGGAAAGATATTCATGGAATTTCCTGAAAAGGAAATAAGAATGTACCCCTCAAAAATGAAATAAACAAAGGAAGAAGAGAATACTATTTTTCTGATAGGGGCCTTCCACTAAGTACGTATGCAAATTTTCAAAAAAATACTGACCACCCTCACCTATGGGCTAAAGTACGCATTAGATTTTTACAGGAAAGAACGCAAATTTTCAGGAATATCAGACCCCTCCCCCCCTTGATGCGTATATATATATATATATATATATATATATATATATATATATATATATATATATATATACGTGTACTTAATGAAAGACCCCGTAGCATAATATGAGAGCTTCCTCTCTAGTACCAAACTTGACTTTTGTGCATCCTAATCCAGCGTCTGTCAGTAGGATGAAGATAGATTCACATGAAGAACCTTTCAATCTCAATTTGTGTAAACCTATACGTACAGATCACTGATCTGTTTAAGACTCTGTCACGATCCTGTCTGATGTCAGATATCCACTGTCAACCTCTCCTGTCACTTTAATCTGCTGTCAACTATCGCACTGTCAATCTATGTACCTTTCCACTCTGTATACATGTTTAGAATCATAGCTAGATCTCATTAGGTTTTCAGGATATCTCCCTTGGTATAGGGTAAAGATGACCAATTGCATATGTATTGAAACATATTGTCTGAAAGCATAAGTTTACATGATAAATGTTGATAGCTTAATATGTGTTGGTTTCACATTTTGACCAAGATGCATGTGGCAATTCTACATTTCTTGCATGACCATGTGGTCATGGTGTTTGTGCAAGCTTACCAAAAAATAATGTTATATCATAGACATACATAACATATTCTGTATCTCTATGGTTAGAATGATGTTCTAATTTGGTGAGATTTCAACCCCCACCATCAATAATGTAATTGTTACATGCCATCTTAATAAGTAACAAACTGTCCTCCTGCCCCCCCCCCCCCCTCCACACACACACACACACACCTCCCCCTCTCCATCTCCCAGGCACCCACCACCTAACGGGGTTTATAGGTATCAATTATATCCCCAAACCCTTCATTGGGTTCACACCTCCCCCCATCCACCCCCTACTACCTCCACGCCCAGAGAGCATGCTCCCAACTACATGCTATTATAACATATGTTGCCATGGTTACCTCCAGGTGGAACAGGGGGAGCGTGTGGGGGATTTAGTAGGGGGAGGTGGGGGAGAGGGTATTGGGAATAGAGGATTGGTAAAAGCAGAGGGTGTTGGGGAAATGGTGGGAGTGGGGAGGGTAGGTTAGGTGAGAAACAATGCCTGGAATCCAGGAGGCAGCACGCATGCGCACTGGGCGCAGGTGAATGGTGCCAAAACATGCAGTGAGTTAGTCCTTTCATAACCTAGATACTTCTCAGCGGACTTGGACGTAACTACAGTCTAGCAGTGAGTGAGAGGGATGTGAGGGCAGTGTGGTCACGTGGTACAGTGTGTACTATAGTAGAGAACTCATGGAGAAGGAGCGTAACAGAAAGTGGGTACTAATGTGTTTTTTTGTTTTTGTTTTGTTGGGGGGGATTGGTTGGCAGCTCAGGTAGGGTTAAGATGTTAAGATGTATGTTGGCCGGGTATGGAGTGAGTAGATCTTAACACGCATGCGCATTGGCGACAGGCCATCGGAGACAGTCTGAGAGGGACATTCTGCCAATAGTAGTTTAGTAAAGAGAACAGAGGGGGAAGGGATGCCAATAGTAGTATACTGTAATAGACAAACCACGGAAAGCACTGCAATAAAGGGGAAAAAAAGCTTAATTATTTGAATAAATGTTTCTACCGCATGCAGTCGAGTACCTGAGCTGTATATTATGACAGTATACCTGTGGCATATCAGCGTTACATATAAACATCAGAATTATAACCAAAGGGTCTGCAATGTGATGTTACATTCATATAACCCCCCCCCTCTTCCCCACTGCCAATTTAACCTTCTCAAGCCAAGCCCAGCGCTGTAGAAATTACCCATATCGATGTGATTGCCTCAGTAAAGCGTTGTACCAATACTCCTATTGTAATAAATGCCCATATCAATATCAGTGATCCCTGTACCTATAGGTGTGTACCACCTGATGGGTCCAGACCTACACCTGGTCAGGGGGATTAGGGGGGATTAAGGGGTCTGACCCCCTCCACGTGCGGGGGATTAAAGACGTAATCTGAGGATTAATCTACCTACCCCCCCTGGAGGGGCCAGACACAGCGACTGCTGCTACCGGAGTTAACCCTTTACTACTGTATTTCTTAGATCTGATTAACCCTTCGTGGCCACTTATATGTGTAAAGGGTATGTGATTGGTTTGTCTGATTTCTTCATGAAAAAACTAAGCCTGTTTTATCGAGTTTTTTTCCAGACATTCACACTTAACGTTGGTTCTTATAACGTAGTGGAATGTCTAGCCATGTGCGGATCCGGGGGGGGGGGGGGGGGGTCTTACAATCTCACATTACGAGAGCGGAGATATTGATATAAAAACGCAGCATCGCAATAAAACGTCTCAGGTCTGTCATCGCTCTAGTTTTTGCAAGGCGTCACAAGTCATCGCGATATTGTGGTACGTCCTTCGTCTGGAAAACACTAGTAAGGAAAGGTTTTCTTCATATTAATATAATAAATTAAACCACTATAAAACAGGGAAGGATTATAAATCCAATATTTCCTCGGTCTGCGGTTAATCTATTGGATTATATATTTAATCCATTATGTCGCCTCTTGCCAAAAAACGAGACTCAGAGAGTTCCGGAAGTGTCCTTCCGCTGGTGCCGTGATCTGAGGCTGGTAACTGGTGTGATCATGGCGGAGTGGTTTGACGTGACAAGAAAAAAAGATAATTACAAAATAATAATAAAAAAGTTTGGCTGAGCTTTGAGGCCGTGAACTTCTCTGTGGTAGGAATGTGGGACTCATAAAAAGGGTGAGAAGAGGGGAGGACGGGGACGGGCAGGGGGGGGGGGGGGGGTCTCAGAACCTGAACTTGTAGGCGCAGAAACTTCACATTCTGGAAATAGAAATAAGAAATCTCATATATGTTAAAAATAGATTAGCAGTGGAAAAAGTAAATAAAGGGCCCATAACATGTCATTTCATCATATCAATATTTGATATCCTTTGACCATTTTGAATGCGGGCAAGAAACTACAAGATATATAGGCAAGGGGAAATACATCACCTTTAGATATTAGATTTAACCCCGTGAATAGATGGTGGTATGGAATAAAGTTCAAATGTCGGTAAAAATCATACTATGAAATAACCAAAGGACACAAGTAAAAACACGAATATCCACGTGAATCTATGAAAACGAATTAAATACCGGAATCAATATAATACAAGAATGAAAGTAAAAATAATTCAGTGTGCTTTGTCAGAGACCCCCTGGTTCAGAGCCCCCGTCGTGTCTTTGTGTGCACGCCACCACCACCACCTACCACCACCTACCACCACCCCACCACCCCTCCCCTGGCGGATGACGAGTCCTTACACCACCTCCCCCAGACCCCCGTCAGACGGTGGGTCGGCGCCCAGCGAGACGGAGCTCCCTCACACAGCCACCACCACCTCCACCTACCTACCTGAGATTTACCTGACACACCTGAACACAGGTAGATACCACTAGACCCTGGAGGAGGCAGGTAGGGGAGGACATGGAGGTACCTGACGTGGACTGACGGTGGGAGTTATACCTGTGACAGAGGCAGGAGCAGGGAGAGTTACCTGTACTGTCATCGACCCGACCACTCTGCCGCATCGACACCCCGGTAGGATCTAACATCTCACGGGGGTCCTTTCTGGGTGCGCTGAGGGTGACTCACCGCAGAGTGTCATCGACCCGGCTGGGCGACCACTGCCACCACACACCACTCTGCCGCACGCACACTCTCCGCGTTTAAAGGGCCTTTTGGGGGGAGAAGAACAGACAGTGGGTGGACTAACAAGGACCTGAGGCCTTATAGCGAGTTACATACTTGGGATTATCCTTTTTACCTGCCGCTAGCCATTACCTGTGTGTGTATTGTAAAAGGTGAGATTATCATAACTGCACTCATTGCACTCATCCAGCTCTACCCTCTAGCCCTAGAATCTGAGCACCAGAGGCCAACAGGAGTCAGACACAGTCAGGTAGGAGTCAGGTCTAGCCTCAATCGGATCCACTCAGATCCAACTTAGGATTATTCACTATTGGCTGTCCTACTTTGGAATAACTACCATCTACGTGTAGACCTATTGCTAGGGAAACAACAACCTGAAACCACAGCATCTATCTAACAGCATTAGACAAGCATAAAGAGGGGAAGCCAATTGCGATGTTAAAGACAGAGGATCCAACCTAAGAAGGTCTAACAGGATTATATATGTGTGTTAAACAAACTGTGGTCAAGCTTAAAGCAAGACTTAGAATTTGCTCCATATTTAATTCCTAGGATCCTATTTCACCACACACTGTGGCCTACTGCACCATATTCCTGCTGCAACCACCAGCCCCAATCATCTATATACATACAGAAAACAAACAGGGGCAACCAATTGGAAAAAGGCAATGGATCTACCCTAAAGCCATACCTAGACATTGCTTCTACAACCAATGATAAGGATATCAACTCATGAGCCATCGCACATAGTGGACTACATAGGCCCATATAGCACTCTTGATGCTGCAAATACCACTGGAATATCCTTCTGCATCAATTTAAAAAAGGGGCAAAGTGGGACCACCAATTGCAATTAGGCAATGGAGTTAGCCTAAAGCAATCCCTAGACATTGCTGCCACTGTCAACTCCAAGGATAACATCTCTTGTAATCTTATTCACTGTGTTGACCAAAGATATTCAGTGAAAACGTATTCAATGGAGACCATGGATTACCATTACCATTTCTACCACTGACCCCCTCCACCCCTACACCTACAGAACCCAGGAGGAACCCAACCCAGGAGCACCTATCCGACATGCCGTGGCGCCACTCCCGGTCCCGGACCCCTATATGCGGGGTATCTGCCCGCGCCCAGACCCTGGGACCCCCGGACCAGGGGGGTCCAGGGGGGTCCGGGGGGTCCGGGGGGTCCCTGGGGGGGTCGGCCGGAGGGGGGGTCGGGGAGGAGGAGTACAGACCCTACTCCCAGTCGGCCAGCGACACCTCAAAGACGTCCGACCTCTACGAGTCCATTGGAGGTAAATCGGCATTCTTAGATAATAATTAATATATATTTTTTATTTCAGTGTAGAAATGCAGGTAAATGACACAAACATAGGAAAGAACATATGAATGTGCAATACATGACTCCATCTATTTGTACTAACAATACTACTATTTGCACTGACAATATTTTCATAATTTTGGTGTATTCAAAGCCATAAACAGTAGCAATGAGAATCTACATCTTGACTACTAGTCTAGTATTGACTTTAAAGAGGAGAGGTTGGTTACTGGGTAAGAGGGTTTTCAAAAACATAATATACCCTTAGAATATATCTTAGATAAGAATACTTTAGTTTGATGAGTGTTTCACTTATTGGTCTAATTAGACTAGAAATACCAAAGGACTTTCCATTAAGTGCCTACACATCAAGGGTGGGGAGACCTGAAACGTTTGAGAATGTTAGTACGTTCATGTGCAAATCCAATGCACACTTGATCTGATATTTTCAAACATGTGCATACTACTTAATGGAAGGTCCTTTAGGAGAACTTATAGATCCACAAACAGCGTTCAGACCCACAAACCGTGTGAGAACGGGGTGAGAACCCCCTCCCCCCTCTCCCCTCATAGACCTCATAATGTCTTATTATGATCCTGATGCATTACGTCTCTAATCGAGGTTAACCAATCAGAGTCAAGTAATTGACCGATAATTAGCCAATTAGAGGCAAATTTCTCCAATTACAAAACTTGATTCAATCCCCAAAGGCCACGCTGAAAGCCTAAGACCAATTAAGTTGGCAGTGATGAAGTCAGGTTTGGTCATTATGACAGGTAGAAAGGAAGTAACAATTATCTGGTTTCATAAACTGGGCCTAGACATGACTTATTATTAGTTTATCACACAGGTACATTTGGCAAAGATACAAAAACATGTTTTTGAATCGTGTAATGGAGATATAATTTTAAGAATACTATGCCATTGCTGAATAATTAATTATGATCTAAGAACCAAATAAATTATTATCAAGTACATATTACCGCAGTCCCTAGGTACTGACTACTTATAGATGACACAGCCAAGAAAAGGACTAATTAAACTGTTATTGAAACATCAGCAACTACCCGTAACTTCACACTTGAAACATGAAACCCTACACCTCACCTTTACAAGCACACGTACAGTAAACAACTCACACCTGTATAAGCCCCTATAAACAACCCCCACCCTCTGTTCATAAAACACCTGGACCCCCCCCCCCTACCCCTTTCCCCCTTCCCCCTACCTCCACACCTCCAAGCCCCCACGGGGGAGGACGAAACAATCCCACAATTGGGGAAACATCTGTCACTTAATGGTCGTGGTATAAATGCGGGTTTCTAATGGTATTAGTGAACTCCTGGCCGGCCCCCTCTCCATATAGATTCACCTGGGTACACCTGAGACTGGGTCTGGGGTGTGTGTATGTGTGGGGATAGAGTCAGGAAGGGGGGCACACCTCCCAGATTCGGGTACACATTGCAAAACAGGCCCCTGGAGCTGTGGCTGTAACTATCATCTAGGCTGAAAAAAGTGAGCCTCTAACTGACTCAGGAAGTCCCTAAAGGTGGTCTGTCAGGGACACCATATACTGTATGAGCTGTTATGGCTGGGTAACATAATCAGGGAACAAGCATCAAGGTTTAGCCACCAGACTGTTTGTGTAATAATTTTGAGGTAAGAACTCATTTCTGACCTTTGGCTGTAAGCAAATGGCTGCAGTAAAAAGAAATGGGCTGTGTATTTACATAAAAGAAAACAGGGGGCTGTTAAATCAAAACAGAAAGCTGTCTTACCAGGAAACCGAGGGTTGTAGTTTTGTTTTGGGTATCTACCCTCACAGAGTCAGCCCCCCCACCCGCCCCACCCCACAGGGGATACAGACTCGTGACCGATTTAGAGACGATTTAGGTCTGGATTCTCACATCAAGTTTTGACATGTTTGGCTTATTTTGAGGTCATGTTTTGATGGGTGTTTCTAAGCGCCTAATGCATTATGAGTCTGCATTCTATATCCTAACTTTATTCTTATGCGTGTGGTAGTCTATCACACTAAGATCACTGGCGTGGGTTTCCGCTTAATGTTTGATCTGGGGCAAGAAAGAAAAGGTTATTAGCAGAAGAGCACCCTGGAAATTGAAGACTCCCATAGTCGCATTATTGTATAATTTACGTAAATAGTTATATAGATTACCCTTTACTGGAGAGAAATACTAAATGTTACGGTGTGTCCACAGTGATCTGAGCATTCAGAAATGGCCTTAATGGTTTGGACGGATGTACATCAGTTATCATTTGATTGGCAATTAACGTATACGGTTTATATCAAAGAACAGTCAGTTGTAATCTTGTAGCTGTATGAGAGTGTGTGGAAAGAGAGCAAAAGTGAGGCAATGTATTACCTGAGTATTTATGGTAAGATACATCTGAGTATATCACGTTCATGGTTAGATACCCCCAAACATATCACATTCACGGTGATATACCTCTGAACAGTCCCCCCACACTGATCGTGATTTACTGAGTCACAGACACCACTCAACCATTCACAGTGGTTCATACCTGTCCATCCACTCCACTCTAAACGTGTAAACTCTGATTTACATCCTTAACAGTGAATCTTAACAGTCAAGGTGCTTGACATAGAATCACTTAGATTTATGCTTCTAGAAATGTCCCTTAAATTGACCCACTAGTTTCCCAATTTCCTGACTGTAATCGTGTAAGCACTTGACATGGAATCCAAGGCTTTACATATTTTACCAATTCTCTCCCTTGAATTGGCCGACAATAGGTATGTCAATGTCCTAGCTATAAGAAAGTTGTGAATACGGAAATGCCTCTAAATTCCTTGTACCCTCCTTTAGATGTGTTAAAGTGACCTTGCCCATGGTTTTGAATGCAGTACCCATAATAACAAGGACACTGAATATAAAAGAGTTTTCCAGTTTCCTTCGTTGAATTATCCCTTTATACATGTCTTCATTGTGCTGTATAAAATACACCTTTATATTATCCCACACAGGACCATCTCTCAAATTGCCCCACCATAGATGTCTTTATTCTGCAGCTCAGAATACCCCCACACCCCTCTTACCCCCCTTAAACTGCCCTCTATAGAGGCTCCTTTATTCCACTCTCAGTTTATAGAGGTGTGCAAGTGGTACAATCAAAGTACATGCAATTTTCCCCCTCTCTGGACCTATACAGGGCTGAGGTGTTGCGGTGGGGTGTGTAGGGGGGCGGGGGGTGGGGCTGCCTATAGGTGTTTTTACACCTATGCGATGATGCTTGCGACAATACAACAGTATCGCAGCTTGCGATTTGAAGATATCGCACCCTGCGATGTTTTTTTAAATTCCCCCCCCCATGTCAAGTCGCAGCTATATCGCAGCATATCGCAGGCATTCAGGCTTTTACACACATGAGATGAAAACAAAGATATATAGTAGATATAAGGACCCCTTCCCTGGCTGCGATACCGCTGAGATATCGCAGCATATCGCACGCTGTCATTTATAACCATCTGCTGCGACATTATTAAACATGCTAAATAATTATCGCAGCTTGTGATAGGGGCTGCGATAACGCGGCTGCGATAGTAACAGATTGTCGCACCATCTCCAAGTCGCAGCTCCCTGCGATAACTCATTTACACTGATGCGACATCACGAGTATCGCAGTGGTTTGCGATATGCCTGCGATATGCTGATATCGCAGGCATATCGCAGCGCAAGTCGCAATAGTGTAAAAGGGCCTATACTCTCCTGAAGCTATTAGGTGCATGCTGGACAGAGTGGTTGCTCTAGAATGTGCACCTTGGCTGGGAAATGCCTGAGGGGGACATTGTGGGGGGACAGGGAGGGGGGACAGGGAGGGGGGGGGGGGGCTTGCCAGGGGTGGGGTATATATGCTGAAACACAACTGAACTCAGTCTCAAGATCCTTAACACACTTAAATGTTATATCCTTCTCTGTTTTCTTCACAGAATTTGGTATGTGTATACCGACCATGTGGTTTCAACCATCGTGTATTACTTTTATACCTACTTGTGTCACGGTTTTGTGAGAGTAAGAAGGGTTACTCTCACATCTTATCTATTTCTGGAGCATGAAAATATCTATTCGGCTATTTTCAATTACATTTCCTTTCCTTGAAATACCTGTCAAAGTTATAGTATTTTAGAGTGTTACTTCTGGCCATAAACAACGCATTTCCGGTAACTCTGATTGGCTGACTTGGAACTCTCATAGGCCGTATAATGAAGTGTATGTAAGAAAACCTGGTGATGCATTGTACCAGATTCATAGACTAAATCCCTCGGCCTTAGACGTAAGAATAGTAAATATCACTTCATACTGCCTGATAGACGGTTCTAATCATAATGTTATGATGATATCACTGTTATAAACATTGTTGGAAACCTTGTTCACACTTAACCTGAATGTGTCAGATACAATTAGCCTCCTTCTGTCAATTAAATGACAGTTCTGGGGTTGACTGTTTATCTTGATACCAACTGGGCTGAACTTAAACATAAGTCAGGTGATTATTAGTAGATTTGTCTTCTAAAAGTTAGTTTGACAATCTTTTCTAGGAATTCAAAGTAGAGGGAAATTTGAGTTGGCTTTGTTCATTGTGGTCTTGACCCAGGGAACCCCCAAGCCTCGTCCACACACACTGTCTTCTAAAAGTTAGTTGAACTTTGTGGCAGTTCAGATCCAACATGTACATTTCAATACCCCATTCTTACAGGTGATCACTCTGATCATTGGTCCACGGATGGACCTCCTGAGTGTAAGGCTTTAGCTGCTTCTGCGTGTGGTAGAACAAAAGGCATCAGTTGAACAGTGGCCATGGCAACAGAAGGATCTCTGTAACGTGAGACTGCCCTCTCCTATTGGTTACCTATGTTCAAAGGGTAGCTGCCCTCCCCCAGCCCCCACTCCACTCCACATGCCTGGGTTACCAAAGCCCCGTACCCACCAGGCGATTTGACCAGTTTGGTGAACTAACCAGCTAAAATTGGCTGATTCTACCAGAAAATCTGTGGATCTGAGCACCAATTCATATAAAACATGTACATTCTAATATTTCATACTGATTGGTGATCTGAATCGGTGCAAAAATCAACCAATTATTGTGTTAGAAATCAGCCAATTCGTGCACTGATTCAGCCAAGTGAGAATGGCGCTTTAAGTGTCTTGAAGAGGTGGACATTTCCTGAAGAGGTGGACCTTTTCAAGAGACATAGCCTGAGGCCAGCAGTCAGGGTAGAGAGGGTTAAGTAGAGGGGACAGACACCTTTAGGGTTCTGGGTGCTTGACTCAGTAAGGGACATGCGGAGGTGGGTATCTGGGGGTTAGAGAGGGGGCAGAGTAGGTAGGAAAAGGTAGACTGTTTGTAAGGGGAGGGGTAAGGAGAGTAGGAAATGGCATGGAGTGGTTTGGAGGTTGAGAAGTAGGACTTACGTAAGTTCAATGACTTTTAAGTAGTTAATAGACTATTTGGGTATTCATTGTAGCATATTTTTGACATTCTAGAAAATGCAAATTTGATAAGACATCCCAATGATGTCTATGCATTAAGACCTTCTAGATTTGGCTTCTGAAAAAAACGAGGTCAATGTGTGCTTTAAAAGAGAGAGGAGTCTAGGAGCCTTATTGCAAAAGTGTTTAGTTTTCTTTATTTTTTCCAACACAGCGACCCACAAAACTTGGCCCATCCCATAGCAAACCACCCCCGTCTACTCTTAATCCCACTTCAGGAGAAATGAGGAAATGTAAATTGGGGGTAAGTAGGGACAGGGCGATATTAGGGGTTATTGGGGGGCAGGAAGGTGTGGGGGTGGAGGCCTAAGGTATAAGGTAATACACAGGTGTGGTAAGAACGTCCAGACCGCCCCTGGGTACAAGTATATAGACGGCGGTAAGAGACAAAGGAGGGTCAGGGAGGGCCTATACACTATGAGCACCTGAAGTCTAACGTTCTCTTTGAAGTGTTAGATGTAAAGTTAACATAGATCTCATGCAAAAAGCCAACGCTTTCCGGGATTTTGTGCCAAGGAATGATTATCATATACAAAGAGAAATTGTAAAATTTCAGTAAGCGGTAAGAGATAGAGGCCTAGACTGTTATATCATTTTCATAGACAGATTCAATGTCATATTATTTCTCAATTTATGTGGCGTACCTTGGGAACCTTCAGAAACCCAGCCAAGGAGACTCCCCCCTGAGGGCCCAACAGACACAAGCCTTGGCCGTAATGGCGTCCTTTGTCCACTAAAGGCCCTATTACACTACACAACACGAGCTGCGATAAGATGGTGTCAGAGAGAAAATGTACATACTAGAGACAAGATTCTTTGTTGCGCATGTGTAAAATACTCCAACTTGACAAACTTGACAATCATATCACTCTTCCTTACAAATTTTCTGTAATATCATCATAACACACCGATATCGCAGTTCTACGTCGTGTAGTGTAATAGGGCCATCAGACTACCCCAGGCATGTTTGGTCATCGCGGGGCCTTTTATTAGAGACCAAAGCTCGTCACGACCACAGGGCATTGTCCTCCTAAAGCTGGCCACTCGAGACTGTTTAAATCACTTAGTTCCATCTCATAAACCGCACACCTTAAAGGGCCAGGGCCATTGTGTGCTGAACATTGTGCTTGGACTTGGTCAGTCTAGCATAAAGATGATGGGATCGAACTTTGATGTTCAGAGCACCACGGTTATGTGTTTCTAGTCCCCATAATTTAAAAAGCTGTGAAATAGGATACCCAGAATCAGACATAATATACCTATTAAAACACACTGAATATAGATAGTTTACATCTTAAGTGGCAAGAAGAATACAAGTAAGTTATCAGGTAAAAATCACAATATTTTACAGGTTCTCTCACCCTTAAATTGTTCATAAATTGCTGTCTAGTTACTTTGGCAAAATATTTAGGTACCCCAGAAACTTTCTCCTAAATCCGGAGCTAAGTGTGTAAGAAGTATGCAGTACCATATTAAAAAGTGAAAATATAATTCACAAGTACTTTAAAAAAAGGTCCTTTTCATCTCTTTACTTCTTGCGTAGAGCCGTGTTAGAATCAAGTGGAGCTGTCATTTTTGTTTGAAGACATCCATTAGCGTCCATTTAGATAATCTCCACTATCTAACACTTTTTCCATCTCAAACCAGTCTAAGGATCTACGCCCCTGAGATACCATTCAAACCAGTGGAGCCCTCTCAGTCTGTTTACTACTTTATTCAGCTACCACTTAAGGCAGTATTACACCACGCGACTTGGGCTGCGATATCAACGCAATAATTATGATGATATTAAAGACAAATTCGCATATAGAAGTCAAATAATAACTATTGTTAAAAATTGTCAAATTGGAGCATGTCACATTTGTGAAACAAAGACTTTTATGCCTAATATGTGCTATTTCTTTGCGACATCGTCATATCGCAGCTGAAGTTTAGTGTCGTGTAACAGGGCCTTTAAACCACCTGCTTTCTCCGACGTGGGAGTATTCCCCAAAGACAACTCTCATCGCATGCCGACCCGGTCTTAGATCTTCAGACCCGCCCTCTTATGTCTCGGCGACATGCGGACCTCTCCTCAACTGTCATGACACCGTCCCTTTCCTCTCTGGATTAATTTCAACTTAACCATTTACCTTCCATAAACCTGCAGTTGAAAAGGTTACAATAATGTTACAATATAATAATACAAGGCCAAAAATCTCTAGTTTCATGCTGGTCTTACCAAAGAATACCAAAGTGTATGCCTGAAGTTATGTCAGAAATTAAATTTGAGTCAAAAAAGAAAAAGAAAGAAAACAAACACATATTTTCAAATCGAGTTGGGTCGAACTATCCCAAACTAACACGAAGAGTTGAGTTGGTGACAAGCTTGTTAAAATTCTAATTGAACCGACATGTTTCGACTTTTGACGATCTTCTTCAGGGATCTTAGATTTTCAAGGTAACATATATAGTGGCATGAGAAGGAGAATCAATGCCTTATAACTCATTATAAATGAAGATACTGAAACAAAGTTAATGGCTTTCCTACACTTTCAAAACCAAACCATTGTATTTGTCCGTTAGACATTATATAAAGTTAAAATCGATAGGTTCTGTCTATACAGACTTCTTTAGCAATATTTGTACAGGAGGTCAACTCGCAGTTTTTCTCTCCATCTCCTAAGAATACTTATTAGCAGTATCCCATTGTCTATTTCTTCTCTCACATATTCATTCAGCTAAGAGTTTCAGCGTAACATTGCCCTAATTTACCATTCCCCGCACTACGCTAGGTCGTGAATAGTAACACTGGAGAAAAGTCCGTTACATGTTTAATGAGGTTAGGTGGCTATGTTCGCAGTATCCATGGAGCTAAACATATTGATTTCAGACTCTCATGGCGACAATTAGGGTCTTGGAATGCATGATCCTGACAGCCTTTACCTATACCTAGACAGAATGAGTTATCGACTGTTTTTTGGTGTGTGGTAGACTATTGGTGTGGCATTCTTTCCTGGAGAAAAACTTTCATCCTTAACTGATCGCGCATTCCTGAGGTTCTATTAGTAGGAAAGAGGTGGCCTAAAATGGATCTGGAGGTATGTCCTGTCTCACCACCTATACTGGGTGCAGAATGTGGGATGTATTTTTTTGTAAACGGTTGGTCTGATGAGATTCTTAGCACATTCAGGTTTTTTTAAAGTCTGGGTATAAGATTTCATAATAACATTATTCTTTTCATGTTGGCATTCTACTCGTGTCACGCTGTGTTAGAATATGGCACATCAAACGTATTCATCCGCTACAAACAGATTTATGGTATTATATAGAAGCCAGTTCATTAAAGTCTAAAATTCAGGTCTATTTACTGAGAAAACAGATACAAACCATGAAAAGAAGAAAAGATGTAGGTTTTGGGATCGTCAAAGTATTTTTCTTTAAAGTGTGATTGGAGGAAAAAAGCATTATCACGATTGTTTTCACCCAAACAAGCCACTAGTCGAGGTAGATTTAATTTCTAAATTGCCTCAATTCTTTTTTCAACGTTGGTTTAATTCAGCGGGCTTATCTGTATGGGTCTTACCCAGTAAGGTAAATCTACTCTTTGTTATCGCTGAAATAGACAATATCCACCAATTATTAGTAATAGAACTCCATTAAAGGTAGGGGGCAACAGGCAGATGATGACTAACATAAACTATAATTGTGTAAAAGGACCAATTATATCGAGGTCTTATAAAGCCAGTGATTTTAATGGCGCAGTTGATCTTTTGATTTTTGTTCATTTATTTTTATTTTTCAGTGTGTGACACATCGCTTTGACATTAACATATTAGATGATTCACCGTCACTCTCTAAAGGTTATGACACCATGTCATCATTTTCATGTATTACTTATTCATTGGAGTATTGTATGCATTAAATACCATTAGGATAAGATAATATAGGCCAAATGGAGAAGTTCATATTCATAAATGAGACAAGTCATTTTGGTTAAATAATATACAGAGGACTTATTATTTGCTGACCAGCATAACTGAGTATAGAGCACACGCCGGTAACTTTCGCTGTTGCTGGTGCCCGCATGTACAGTGGTAATCTACAGTCTGTACTCGGCAACCAGCATGTCCCTCCCCGAACTTCACCTTACAATCACCCCTGACCTCTGAAACAATACACACCTATAATTACATTAGTTGACTATGGAACAGGTATTGTACTATACAAATTATCAGACGTCGGCTCTTCAGAACTCAGATATTTTTAGCAACCCATGATTATCATACAAAATAGATAATTCATCCCTGTGTATCTATATTTTGTATGACTACAATGCGTCCCTCATTTAAAACAATGACCATGCTACCACAGTGAAAATTGCCCTATAAACATGTCATCATTCAGCCACATGCATTAATTTTGACCATGGCCATGGCTAGTACATCACCACAAAGCTTTGTTATGAGTCTGATTTGAAGGACTGATGGTGGGTTAGCACATAATGAGGTGTAATGGTGGAAGGACTGACAAGAATATCATTATCATGGTCAGCACCACGGGGTGATAAGTACAGGTATGAAGACAGGTCGGGGAAACCACCTCATGGGAGCGGGGGGGGGGGGGGGGAGGGGGGAGTGGTCACTGGGGGATAGGGGTGGGTACAGTGACTGCTCTTTAACCTTTTGACACTGAAGTAGCCATGGATGCTCACAGAACATGATTTAGGTTAATAATTATAAACAATTAGTTGAACTTTTTATTGCAGAAGGTTGCCAATGTTAAAAGTCAGAAGCGCTGGTCATTTACAATGTTGTTGTGATTTATCAACATGTTCTGCTTATAAACCCATATGATGTAACAGTTCAGTGGTAGCTATGTCATAATACTGTTCCTTAGAACTCGCTGAGACCGAAGAATATCTAATCTAAAGGATGATCACACATTAAGACTATAGAACTGCTAAAGACTCCAGCCTTAAATCTTCAACATCTCAATATAAGAAATCAGACTGATCAGTCTTGAGAATAGTTGTAGCTCTATGTCACATATCAAGACTATCAAAAACCCAACTCAACTGTTGAGTCCAGTCTCTATAATTATGTGGCTGGGCGGGCCTTCAGACTCTTTCTGCACTAATACCAGGACCAGGTCTGGACATGTTTCTATCACACCTGGAGACTAACTCAGCCTCCAGGCACTCTGCACCGAGCTCTGCTTCTCACACCCCTTCAAACGAGGTCTGATATGCTGCGAAACAACTCGCTATCAGTGGGTAACCAGCTGATAACTGATCTGCGTTAAAAGCTTATGAATAGTCCTACTGGAAACCAGCCAATTCGTTTATTGTAGCCTTAGCCCCGCTAATGGTAACCAGCAAAATTACCCATCAACCCCTTGGTGCAGAGACCATTCTCCGGTGGAGGGGATGTGAGCTGCAGAGTGGTGGTCCTGGGTCTAACATTCTACCTGAGAGGTGGTAATCACGTATTATTATATGTCGGTGCATGTGTCCTAAGCGATCATCCCCTGTTACCGCTGATTTGGGATCAGATAGTGTACTGCACGCCCTGAATGAATACTAACCGTCGTTATGTTGTCACGTCGGCGTCATGTTGTCACGTCGGCGCTGCCTAGCAACGCCGACGTGACAAGTTTCAAGGTGAAGGTCGCACAGTGCATGGCAAACATCGGAGGTTGTTTACCTGCTATCTTTGACACTATCAAACAGATTTTCTTGATTATTTTTTTGATTTAAAACAAAAAAGTTATTCCAATGCGTCTAGTGCACATTAGAGTTATGAAAATGCGCATGAAATGCGCATAAATGCACTATTTACATGCCTGCAGCAGTACAGTCAGCCCGGTGAGTATTCAGTGATACCAGTTGACTATGAAATGTTGTCTTAGGAGAGCCAGGATTTGTTATTTTGGCTATTTTTGCTACAAATTCGACATATAATAAAAGCAAAACTGCATTCGGATGATGGGATAAGGCAGGATACTCACTGGGGATAAAAATTTATCCTGCACTCACCCTTCGGGCTCGTGCAGGATAAACTTTTATCCCCAGCTCGTATCCTGCCTTATCCCACATCCTCATGCAGTTTTCCTATATTGTTAACGTTGCCAGTCTCCATGTGCACGTGGTCGACTACCTATCACGTGGGCATAGTTTAAAAATGCCATGGTTTTCCTGGCAAGCCTTTCCAGGAAAGTAGCGATGTAACAAGTACGTTCAGTTCTATGACCTTACTCTTTTGGTTAGTCTGCAAGCTGCCCAATTTTGATGTAACAGTTACATTATCTTAGCTAAGTTGAGACTTACTAAAAAAGAATGATATAATAACATTATATTTTAGTGAAGGTGAGACCTTACTTTTTAAAAACATTATAATAATGTTATCATAATGTGAAACAACGTTACAAGAATGTCACAATAAGATCACAGTACAACATTGCAATGTTATGTTCTAAAGAACATTATAATAATAACGTCATTTTCTTGCTAGGAATATCAACAGTCATATTCCATTAAGAATTCTTTTCCATATATGTGCATTGACAATAACCCGAATTCCGCATTCTTGGTTCCATTTTACTTCATTCAACTTTTTATAGAGAATGACAAAATAGGCCCAGGGACCGTGCTGCATTTAACAGCCGTTAGGTTTGATTAATTTCTCATCAATCAAAGAGTCTAATTAAGTTTATAATTGGGTTTAAGTCATTTCTCCACATCTGCCTCCTGACCTATTGTGGAGGTTGAGGGTTTCAAAACGAGCTGTTAATAGCAATGTCACTGAAACTGTTACCCAATAGACCACAAAGAATTAAACAGGGATAGACTAGATTCAGTACACTGGAGTCTGTTTAAAACTGATATCATCTTAAAAGCAGCTGATGACTTGTTTGATAAGTGTTGTACATGTGAAATGTAACAGTCTGTAACTACTTTTATACCTTTACTATAACAAGTCATGCAAAGTGTGCATGCGTCTGAGTGGTCCAAACCATGCAGGTCATGCACCTTGTATAGCCGGGTATACCTGGTTATAATCCTGCACCTGACCATAATCAACATGTTAACCATGCCCCCCCCCTCACCCCCCTCACCCCGCGTCCCCCTCACCCCTGTACTATACGGCCATCATGCACCACTCTGGTGGGAAAGTTGCATTTCCTTTATCTATGTTTATTGGTACGCGTGCATGAGTTATAGGCCCTTTCCAGATAGGGCCACACGGTCACATTTGTAACTGACATTTCTTTCACATATGTTATTAACTAGAAAAGAATCAATTCGAGTCTCACACACAATGCTATTTGGCTTCTTATCTACATTATTGTGGTTTTAAGAAAGCAACTTCATGTAAAGCTCAGTTGATCAGGAAAATGACTGATAGGGCAGAAATATTGTTGTATGACCCTACCTACAAAAGGCCTATACCAGACTAACCACCCTCGTGCGTGAGGTGCATGGGGAGCACTCAGGGAGCATTTAATAACCAGAAACCAACGACTAGACAAACTCGAATGAAGGGTGTGCATGGACAGGTACCTAAATGTGTCCCTTTCTATACATTCACTGGCATTGAGGGCACATTTAGGACTTTAATTTCTACCTGTGCACGCGTGCATGCATGCATGCCATCATTCATTCAGTGGGTGCATGCGTTCAGTGAGGTGTCACCCTGGTAACCAGGCCCCTGGGAATGTGACATGCTTAACATGTGACATGCATTGAAGTAGAGTAGACTAGAAGTAGTATGGAGGTAACATGGAGGTAACATGGAGGTAGCATGGAGGTAACATGGAGGTAGCATGGAGGTAACATGGAGGTAGCATGGAGGTAGCATGGAGGCAACATGGAGGTAGCATGGAGGTAGCATGGAGGTAGCATGGAGGTAGCATGGAAGGAGCATGGAGGTAGCATGGAGGTAACATGGAGGTAGCGTGGAGGTAGCATGGAGGTAGCATGGAGGTAGCATGGAGGTAGCATGGAGGTAGCATGGAGGTAGCATGGAGGTAGCATCGTCATATCGCAGCTCCAGGCGTGTAGTGTAATCGGGCCTTTAGCTAACATTCCCACCACCCACCGACACCTTCCCGGACTTAACCACCTGTACTCGCGGCCCACCTTTAGTTGACAGGGTCACCCTATTTGGTTGGTCCTGTGTCATTTGGGTTGTTAGTAATTGGCTCATCAGGGGCCTTCTGCACCACCTGGGCCCTGCACTCGGTTTACCTCTAGTCCTACCTCCCCCCTCCCCACCTCCAACCCCTACCTCCACCTCCCAGCCCCATACCCCTTCCCCAACCCTCACCTCCCATCTTCTATTTCTCCCTTCATTCCCACCTCCAACTTGCACTGATAAACTTACCCCAATCCCAACCCCCCTCAACTCCAAGCCCCTACACCAACCAGCGCCCTTTTCCCCCTCTACCTTGCTACTCTACCCCCGACTCTCCAAAATCACCCCCACACCTACACCCACCCTCTTCCTTCCCCCCTACCCTAATTCTCCCCCCCCCTCCTACCCCCCAGATCTACCCATCTCTGAACACCTGCAACCCCAACCTGGTGCACCACAAATAGTCCACACCCCTCACCCCTACCCCCACCACGCCCCAAAAGCACACCCCCCTTACACAAACCATCTGCACCCCGTCACCCCTACCTGCACTAGGCCGTGACCCAGGAGAGGGGAGCCTAGGGTCACCCTGCCTTACTTCATACTTCTGCTGCACAAAGTACAATTTAAAGATTCTTGCCCTGTTCCAGATGCACTTTCCCTACCTCATATATAGGCATAAAGGGGATGAAGGTTTTTGTATGGCCATGTAGGGACACATTGGAGAAATGCCATTATGCAATCAACCGAGTGCCACCCCCCCACCCCCTCCACACTACCCACTGATGTTCCATTCATAGATTAGGACAGTATTTGAAATAATAAAGATATGCTCATTTAGTAAGTATGATATTTTAAGTGGAGACAAAAAATCAAGAAATTGTTCTCATTTGGCTTGCCATATTACAATCCACCAACCTCCTATACTACTAACTTCATCCCCCATCTTCTCCACCCTCCTTCGATCATCAGCCCTACTCCCAGCTTCACCCTCACCCACAATACAATCCTCCCCCCTCCCCCCACCCCTCCTCCAGGACGTGAGTCAATGTGCGCTAACCCTCTGCTCCCTGTGATCACTCAGCCAGAACGCCGCCATTGTCCTCCGGGAACCAGGGCCTGGGATGACCTTGACCCGTCCTCCAGGGACCTGACCTCTCCTCCAGTGGGGCGGACGCCACATCCCCCCCCCCACCCACACCCTCATTGTCTGACCCCTTAGGTCAGGGGGAAAGCTCAGACTATAGACAGTAATCCTGTCCTAAGATATGAGTGCATAATAATCAACATTACCTGCCAGTTCCCCCCCTGCCCCCTCCGCCCAAATCCAGGCTTTCACATACCCATGATGGGATAAAGATCCAAAGATAATCATTATGTTCAAAAATCCACCCCTCTAAGTGTTGGGAGGGAGGGAGTGACTCTGACAGCAGGGGGGGCAGTGAGCAGGTGAGGTTAACTCATATTGACTCATCAACCCTCCCCCCTCCCCACCAAACACATCCAGCCCCAACCCCCCCCCCCCCCCCCCTCCATGGGGGTACCTCGTCTGGAGAGTTGGACCCCTCTCCCTGTTCAGTCTCCTCCCACCCGTGTCCCAGTGGAGTGTGGCCCGTATGAAGGTAGGTGGGTAGGTACAGCTACCTAATCTGTTTGGAGGTCATCTTAAGGTTATTGGAGGTCATTTACAGGTCATTTGGAGGTCATCTGAAGGTCATTTGGAGGTCATGTAGAGGACTTATCAAGGTCATTTGGAGTCAGTTTTTTTGAGGTTGTTTGGTGGTCATTGGGAGGTTTTTTGGAGGTCATATGGAGATGGGGCGGGTACCTTCATATACATGTGCTCTGTGGCACTTTTGTTGCTGTGACAACATTACAAAAGACCTAAACAGATCTCCCTTGTACACCCTCATTTTATCATTCATCGTAGTTCGTTAAAGACTTGCTTATGCCATTCTTTAATATTCACAATATTTCTAGCGGGCCCTTTTAAAAGCTGTACAGATAGCTAGGGGGGGGGGGAGAGTTGAGACAGACAACGAGTATATCGACATAGGTTTTATTCACAACACATTGATTTCATAAGCCACCAACGGTCCTTAAACGAGCTGTGAAGTTATGACTTAATCAATACAAAATACATAAATGTCAAACCTTCCGAGATGTTATGAGGTGTTTGTAGTAATAACACACCCACTGACAGACTGATATTTGGTAAGTTACGACCACATCCCTGCATACAATGGCCATTATTGATAGTCAAAAGGCCATTAATAGTCAACGCAGGGAGTCGAGGGTATTGACAGCTACACTTCATGTGACCACAATGACATTTTGTGAACATTTAGATTTCTGACAGTTTTATAGCCTTTCAGAGAGTTTTTTCTGGTCGCCCCCCCCCCCCCCCCTGCGTCCCTGTAGGTCACGTGAGGTTAGTGGGAGTTGTGTAATAGAGGCTTTTCCAGACAGCGCCACCGTGTGGGATAATTGTGAAAAGCAACTGATAACTGCGTGTTCAATCGTCGTATTATGTTATTTTTTAAGTAAATCGTGGAATATAATTGGAACATTATTTCTCCGCTGTAATAATCAATCGTATTTATATACATGTAGTTGATATCGCATATGAACGTTGGTAAATTAGCAATTGTAGATGTTATCAACATGGCATAAGTAGACTTAGACATCTGATAACGGTATATTACTGTATAGCCTTTCTTTGTCGGTATTCACTGGACCATGAGCTGAACAGAAAAATGACGGACTTAATTAAAGATACATTGCAATACCACAAACGTGGATGAAAAGTATTCTCCAAGCCTAGACTCGGATGCTTAATACATAAATCTCCACACCAAACCCAGCCGCCCGGAGAGTGGTAATTCGGGTCGATTATCGCCTCACGGGAGACAAAATTACCCATAATTCCGCGCCCCTTTCCCACCTACGCCCCCCCCCCCTTCCCCACCCTGCCCTGCCCTCATCATTACCTGTTATTACCCCAGTCACACACCCTTCCCCCTCCCCCCTCAACCTCTCACCCCCCTCCCGCCCCCTAACGGTGTATCTTGTCATTAGCCCATTGTCCTTTTCTCTCCTCTATTTTCGTCCAGGCTGGTCTAACTGTACTTGGCGGGCAGAAAAGGTGCTGAAATGGTGAACGATTAGAAGGTGAACTGATCTGTAACCATGGTGAATGCTTGTAGAAATTAAATATTCTATGTACCGGGGCGGATCCAAATATTTTCAACAACAAAAAAGGGGAGGGGGGAGGTGCTGTTTCAAAATTTTCAGCCAGACCCACCAGGTCAGAGAAATTTACATTAGAACTCACCCTCAACAGAATACATTTCTTTCTGGTAGTTAGACCTGTCCACTTTGGGATGTATTGCTGGCATGATACAGAGGTCAGACATAATTGCAATTTTTTGCAAAGTCAGAGACTGACACAAATCTAAGCGAATGGGTTAGTACTTGTGTTTTCTAAGTCAATAAGGTGTTGATAAATGAAGATGAATTTATTATTTTCTCTCAATTAGGTGAACCAAAATGAAGTGTGTTTTTGTGATTTTAGGGTAGGACATGGTGAACAAAGCTGAAGGGCTTTAACACTGTTCCCTATGGAAAAATGCCATTTTTGCTTTTCAGTCCTACAGCTACATATCAAACATCATACTGAAAGTAAAAGGCTTACAAAGTTTAGTTTTGGGTAATAGGCCTAGTACTAGGAAAATTAATGTGCATCACGTTTGATGAACATTTTTCTAAAAATGTTGATATCATAGAAATAAGGGGTGGGTTACTGGCAAAGCAGACAGGTCTATTGCAAATGCTCTATAGAATGACATCTAAACCACAATAACTCCCCCCAGGCCACAGAGCTCCATACAAAGGTTAATTATACATTCTGATGCCCCTCACCACCGCTAGGGTCACATTCTTAAGGCTCGAGGCCCTGTTATGAGGATTGTTTTACTGACGATCGTCCAGGTCTGAGTTTACCTCTAGGGGAAGGTGACTGTTGGCCCAAAGTGCGGCCAGATGCGAGATTATCATGCCTCGGAGCAGTTCTGGAGATTCTTTTGTATTAATCTCAGAATGGTGGACATCTTATTTACATTGTTATTGCCTGGGAAAAGGTATATTACGTCCACGGATAGAATTTACCACCATTGTTATCATATTGAAATTTTGTTTATGCGATTCATACAGCGTAAAACTAGCTGCAAAGCTTTACCTTGTGCAGTCTGGTAAAAGAACCCTTAAGGGTTGGCCAGACGTTAAACTAGCCCAACAAACAAACAATGAAATTCAGATCAAATAACAGGTTGCATATAACTTCATTAGCTTTTGTGTTGTTTAAAAGTTATGCTTTATTCTCTTACACTGAAAATCTTAAACTATTCAAGGTTGATTGTACCTGCGCAGACTAGTTATTTCCCAACAAACGTGATCAAATGGCATTCAACTTATAACTAATACCAGAAACAGAACCCTTTCATATACCCCAAACACAGCAAATTGATTGGCTGAGCCCTAAGTATAGGCGACTTACCCACCTGTGTATGCACTAAGGTATGGGGGATTAGCCTTCTGAGGGGGGTCGATTCGATTGTGTCACACTGAGTTCGATTATTCGGCGAGGCAATTGGCGCCGGTGTGTGTAAACTCACATGTGTTTGTGAGACTTGTAGAACAAAAGGGAGCTTTAGTCATTGGTTATGAGCGTAATGGGGGATTATGAGGGATTCCCAGCCTCACTGTCGCCAATGTATACTGTTTGTATAAGCCTATGTATATTGTTTGTATAAGAGAATGAATCATAATCTGGTTTTGCTAACTCAGCAAATTGTACTTTAATCCCTCGAAAGGTGACTTGAACTTTAGTCTTGAGACTCTGATAACAATTACCTCAAAGGGACCTAAGAATTCTCTATAGCCTGGACAATATTCCTAACATATAATGTAGCTATATTGGGTGTTAAATCATTTTGTAACAAATATCGCAGTCACGCTCACATCTTTCCCATAATTGCTGTAACAGTCCTTCTTGTTTTGTGGAAGCTTGATTGGATCACTGCTTGCACTATATACAGAATATATTAGTGGTTGTTACTTTTTCCCAAGTACCTTTTTGGGATCGTACCTAAAGTGGAGGGGGGGGGGTGATTTATTCAAAATATGCACCAGTCACAAGGTTTTTAACAACCTTTCATAGATCGACTGATCAGATGAAAGGAAACAGTCGATGTTCTCAAGCCTTACCTTTAATTATCTCTAACTTACCTGACAATTCACTGAAAGCTACACTTAGCTAGGATAGATTAAAATATGCCATTGAAGGAAATATGAAAAAGAAACAACTCCGAAGTGTACTACCGGGAAGAACTCGTCAAGTAAGGACACTAAAAACATGACATCTAAAAACTTATCACGTAAAGGACATTTTAACTTTATAACTGTGAATACTTTCCGTCGCACCTCTCCTGAGGCTGGGGTGGAGACTTAACTCATCATAGATCGACCAATCAGATGAAAGGAACGAGTCGATGTTCAGAAGTGATACCTTTAATTATCTCTACCTTAACTGACAATTTACTCAAAGCTGCATTTAGCCAGGATAGGTTAGAATGTGCCACTGAGTGCGTTAAAAACAAATCTAAAGTCTCATCATTTAAAAGACATTTGACTTTATAAACGTGAATTCCTTTCGTTGCACCTTTCCTGAGGCTGGGATTGAGATTTAACTCATCTCCCGGATCTGAAGGATGGATTCTGGGAGCCTGGAGAAAATACTTCAGAGAATCCCGACCTTTAATCCTGTTTATCCCGCAGAGAATAGGAGTCATCCATATTCTGATCGTGAGTCGTGAGGGGAATACGAACCTGTGGACTGAGATGGCTGCCCGGACCTATACGCAGAGAGCTCACTCCACAGAGAGGGGACACTCAGGGATCTCATACTCCCTGGTCGCTTCTGGGGGGGTGCCCAAAAAAAATCTACGAAAAATCGCGTCCACGAAAAGTTATAAAAGCCACGATAGGAGGGTTGATCTATCGTGGGATTTTAGAGGATAAAAATTTCGTGGACTTTTTTTTCAGTTTTTTTTCAAAATTATACAATCTCAAAGTATCCCAATGTATTTCAAACACACATTAAAACGCATTTTAGGTGAAAATATACATTGGGATTGACTTTAATATGATTTTTCACTGAATCTTAATGTCCACGAAATTTTCGTACATTTTTTCTGGGGGCGAATTTCTATCGTGGCCACGAAAAAAGGGTAAAAACCCCTCTACGAAATTTCGTAACTTTTTCTTGGGCACCCCCCTGATATCAAAGTAATCATATGATTCCTGATCGCAGTTTAACTTGCAGCAGTCCAATTTTATTCTTGGGCCGTGGGGTTGGGGGAGGGTTAGCTCTATGGTGGGGACGAAAAGAGTCCCCTTAGTTATAAGATCTCTACCTCTGCTATATGGGTGATCACGATGATGGTCTATATGTATTCAGGGTCTTTTAGAGTGTCCTGGTATGGGGACAGGGTAAGGCCGAATCCCGGATTTAAACCTGAGGTCATCCTCTGTAGACCTCCTCTCAAGCTTTATGATTGTTTCTTTCTGCGCATTTTCCGTGCCAATACTGAGATATGCACAAAGAATTTGTTGTAGGGAGAAATGCAAGCTTTCTTTTCAAGTAAAGACTTAGAAATATGTTGATTTATTCTATAAAATTGTCTTATTCTGAGATTTCTTTGACTTGATCACCGAGGATTTTTTGTCTGCGTTTGGCTTTTCCCTCACACTCCACCCCCCCCCCCCCCCACCCCCCACCCGCTTCCCAATCCCAATGTTTCACCAAACGTGCTGCATAGTACAGTACCTTCGCCACCAGCTTAAAATTGTAAAAAATGGTTATTTTCCTTCTCATGAAATCAATTTAGATGTATCACATGTGATCAGTTTCCAGGAACAGAAACTTTGGAAATCAAATTCCCATAGAGATTCCTTTTACATTTCTGTTAAACTTGTCAACAGCATCTTTCAGAATCCAGGCGATCATTCCTGTAGACGTTAGCAGCTGTCCCCTTTAGTTGGGCTCACAGAGCAGGGCTAAGATCAATACACCATTAGCCTGTGATCCAACATCGTAAATCACCATACAGTGTGACTCTCACTCTCCACCACTCACTCTCCAAACACAGTGTGACTCTCACCCTCACTCTCCACCACTCATTCTCCAAACACAGTGTGACTCTCAACCTCACTCTCCACCACTTACTCTTTAAATACAGTGTGATTCTCACTCTCCTCCACTCACTCTCCAAACACAGTGTGACTCTCACCGTCACTCTCCACCACTCACTCTCCAAACACGGTGTGACTCTCATCGTCACTCTCCACCACTCACTCTCCAAACACAGTGTGACTCTCATCGTCACTCTCCACCACTCACTCTCCAAACACGGTGTGACTCTCATCGTCACTCTCCACCACTCACTCTCCAAACACGGTGTGACTCTCATCGTCACTCTCCACCACTCACTCTCCAAACACAGTGTGACTCTCATCGTCACTCTCCACCACTCACTCTCCAAACACGGTGTGACTCTCATCGTCACTCTCCACCACTCACTCTCCAAACATGGGCCTTAAACCCAGACTCCGCCACCTTGACAGTCCCGAACCCACAACCTTTGGCTGATCTGATTGGTCGGTGGCAGAAATCAGGAGTAATGTACAGTAATACAGTCACAGATAGGCCCTAAAAGGCTCAGACCATGGGGTTAAGGAGGTTTATGAGAGCAGGTAGAAAGGCAGGGCGAGGGGCCAGGGCCAGGAGGGGTGAGGGGAGGGGAGTAGGGATTTTTATGGCCGTCACATTTTGACAGAATGATAGTTGAAAACGACTCTTAGCTTTCTATGGTGGCTTCCGTTGTACCCTTATATATGGTCTGCTTTCACTCACATTATACAGTAAGTGAGCCATTACTAAACATGTAAATCAGGGATTGAGACTTACTGGGTGAAAGACTGGGACATTACTGTAAATTTATTTCAAGGATTTAAACTGTGGGTGAGATATTACTGGATGAATGAGACATTGCTTAAATGTATAGAGTAAGTAAGTAAGTAAGTAAGTAAGACATTACTGAACAATCTTTGCCTAATGGAACTTAACTAAACAAGCAATAAACTTTTCTAAATGTGTGTAAGATTGAAACTTTCTGAATTCCTCTTTATTACCAGTAAGTATTTGACAGTATAGAAATGAACCATGATCTTTTGATAAAAGCTTAAGTTATGGTTTTTAATTTATGATGGATGTAAGTTTCGTACTGCAATTCCTATTTCCCAACATTATTTCAATTTACAAGAATAACCACAATGGCTGCTTTACAAGTCTGGAGTTCTGCACCAAGGATTACGGGGCGTTATTTCCAAACTTGTGAATCCTCCAACAAACATACAGGGGTATCATGGTGGCTTACGGCGGGGTGGAGTTCACAGCTTAGGGCTTTATACCGTCAGGGGGAGGTAATGTTGTCACGTACTCCCTGTACTGAGTTCAACCCTCTCCTACCGACGGCCACTGGTAAACCACTCTGAAGTATAACAGTTGATTACAAAGTGATTTAAATTAAAGAGAACATGCACTCCGTCTAAGTCTTAATACTTACAGTTGTTTTCTTAAAAACAGACCTATGATTAATTTCTATTTAATGGTGATAAGTATCTCCTGATTCTAGCTTCAGTCTACTTTAAAGTGTGACGTACATTGGAACAATCCAAATTAAACTTTGGTAAATGTTTAGTTCCTACCCCCCCCCCCCCCACCCCCAACCCCGCCCTCTGGAGACAGTCTCAAGCTGCAGTATGTGGGTGATAATTGGGGAGATGAGGATTACGGCCTGTTTGAGGTGGTTACAACGCCCAGAGACGGCCCTGACAGTGGACCTTTAAGATACACAAGTCTGACTGGGTCTCTGTGGGGTGGGGTGGGGCATTTCTGAGAAAAAAAAACAGCCTTTGGAAACCACAGTCAAAATGTGAAATAGAATACAGCATATGTATCTTACATAAGACATGAATATATATGTATGATGTTAAAATGGTCCTGAATGGCTATGTTATTCAGATGGTGTAATGGATACAAGAAGTAAACCATTTGGCAAACATGTATACATGTCGTGGGAGAAGTCAGGGTGTTAAAATATCAGTAAAGTACAAACTATTTACCACTATTTAAAACGCAAAGGCACCAGAGTTGCGTGAGTTCTCTTCCTATTTTAGAAAAAAACAAAAACAGCTGAGGGTGTTGGCTCCAATGACAGGTTTTATAAACATTACATCATGCTAATCGGTATTTTATTATTTGTGTCTCACGACTAACAAATCTCCGAAAAAAAAAGGACTTACATGTTACCTCCTGTCTTTGAGACAGAGTAGCTTCTTTTAGTGACAGATCATCCAGGGGCTTAGCTAATCATAGGACATCAATTATAACATACTGATAATGATTTACGAGCTTAATCAGTCAGAACAATCGGTTACATCGATGTTCATCAAAGACTGCCACAACGTTTGTAAAGTATTCCACGTATTAGTTGTCTTGTATTACCAAATATTATAATATTCCCATTTGCAAATTAATGATGGTACTTATGGCAACATTATGATTGAAAGGTAATACACAGTTAATCTAACTGAAAAATGACAGCAGATTAAGTGATCCCTTTCCAATGCCATTAGCTGTTACAGTTGAATCTTGATGTCTCCCCTAAGTACAGTATAGAAGCATTGTCTTTGTTTGGATCTGGGGAACTAAACATTTCACACTGAATAGTAACTCATTGACTGTCAGTTACAAATGTCAGTCAGAGTGATCAGTTACAAAATGTGCACCCTAAAATATAAACCTTGTAATCTACTATATTTGACTAACTTTAAGCAACTTAACTTAGTGAGTGCCCCCTTTTGCCAAGATTATAATGTCCCTGTACAGAGGTGATGGTGTGTTGGAGGGGTGTAGAGGGTGTGTGTGTGTTGGGAGGTGTAGTGTAGGTGAATACACAGGAAGCGGTTGACGTGAGATCTCTGACGCTCTATTATCTCAGCGGACCAACCAAGGCCGCCTTTAACCCCAAACTACAACCGTATATTCCCTGTTACAGACTCTACACCTTCATGCTGTTTGTTAGTTTTTTTTTTCGAAATATTACAATCACAAAATATTTTGGCATAACCAAATTTAGAATCTCTTTTGAAAATAACTTGAAAGGTTAAAAAAGCTGTTTTACCACTTCAGTTAGCAACAAGTGTCAACATTCTTTAGCATTTTACTCAGAATTGAAATCTATATCGCTTTGGCACATAGAATAAACATGGTAAAAACTGCCTATACAACAAAAAATCCTCAACATATATATTCTTTTCCGATTCATGGCCCAAACTGACAGCTTCTTCCATCTTGAGCTAGCATACACTATTCGTTATACATACATGACATTCATTGAATCATCTAAAGTATGTAGAATAGTAATTTGAAATACGTCAAAGTCTGACCCTAAAACAGTCTTCTGTCCCTCCCCCGAGGGCCCCTCTTATGTTAACTGAGTGGTCCGTGTAACAGATTGGACAACTCGTCGACAAATGAACGGGCTTTGATTAGCATTTCAAGTGTTATGATTTATTAGTGGTAAGATGGGTAGGCCTCGGGACATACAGGGAAATGGGTCTGTACAGACTGTATTAACCTCTGGGCAAATATAAACCAATTTGGTTACACTGCATCATTTGTGGGCACAGTTAGGGTGAAGTTTTAATTATTTAACTCTTAAAAAGCATTCCATTCCAAAAAAGAATCACATTGAAATACTCTCAACTAGCAAATGGATTATTTTAAGTAATACATGCACATATGAATTGGATAGAAATAGGTGTGTGTAATTCAAATGGTATTTCATGTTTTTCGCCTATGGCAATCTATTTTTCCCTTTGCCATTTAATAAGCATTTTAGGGTCTTTTTGAATCACCAATAAAATGGAATTTATTTGACGGATCGAGTTCTCTACTATTCACCATATCTTAATCTTAATCTCCATCGCAATACAACTAATGGTTTTCTAAATTATTCTAGCCCGTTCAAAAAAAAGCTTAGATTAGACAGTATTTCAACATTCCTTATCCTTTTAAAATCATTCCCTCACATCTTGGATATTTTCTCAGTCGCGGCTTATTGGTTGAAGTTTCTTATGAAGCTGATTTACCTACAGTTTGTGCGTTAAGTGGCACATTGTCGGGGGACTGACTGAACTAGGCCAGTCGACCTATCTCCAGTCGTGGGAGCCGTCCCTCCCGTCCTTTATCGACCTGTCCACCTCACCTCAGCGGGGGGCAGGATGCGCAATGGTCCACTGCGCAGGTCATGTGATCTATCTGATGGTGAAAACGGAAGCTGTTTGTAAGCGCGGCGATGAATGGTTGGAATGAAAGGGCTTTGTTGATTGGATGTTGACTGATTAGTTACTGGGTGGGGAGTTTTTCTATGTGAAATTATATGAAACCACACAGACTAAGTGTATGCTTTGGGATCTGAAATCTCCCACAATGGCTACCCTCTACTGTAGTATATCCGATCATGTGACCGACTCAAGTTAGCAAGTCCATATATAGGCCTTATTTTATCCGGACATCTTCGATTTGAATCTGGGGTTTGAGAGAAGGTAGCTCAATGGCTGCTTATGGTACACAAACTTTGATAGGGGATTGCAAACTTAGAGGTCGTGGGTGAAAATATATCTGTGTGACTCCTGACTCTGTGTGTGAATGCCACTTTAAGAGGAGGGAATTCGAAGTCTGAGGGTTCAAAACCTCGCCATATGAAGCATGGAAGGGGACAATACAAAGGTGTCCACACATATACAGCTGCTGGGTGGGAGGGTTACATGGTCTTCAGTATTATTTGTTACATCACAAATAGATTGATGATTATTTGGGTTATAAATATCGCCCCATGATACTCTGTGTGTAACAAAACTCTTTGATGAAAAAAGGCGACTTGTGATCTGAGGAGTGAACTTTATCTCTCAAATATACCTTGCAGCACTCCTATGTACTACCTATTGTTTGAATTTAGACAGATGTTTGAATGATTCGACCACACAAATTATTGTGTTCAAATGCATTCGTTCCTCAATATGTGATGTATTTACCTATCCTATCTATTCTAGATTTTCCATTAAGATATGTTTCTAACATTCTGCTTTCCATTCGTGTCTCCTGTTGAGTTATATTATACACGATTTTTATCAGAACCCACTCCCAAAATACAACGTTTTAATGTTAATAACACCCAACTTACCTATCATATTCTGTGTGCTTTCAGACACGGTGTACATGATCGAGTCGGCCCATGACTCGAGTTCGGGCATCGCGTCGGACGACCACACGAGCTCCCCTACCGGGAACACCACGTCCACGTCGGACCCCACCTACGGCTTCCCCAAGTCACGGCCGGAAGGTCCGTCTGTCCCGACGACCCGCCTGCCCCCCCAGGACGGGCCCCCTGGGGGCGGGTACCCGAACCACCCCGCCTTCCGGGACATGCCGCAGCAGGCCGCCATCGACGGCTACTTCCGGCGGGACGACGACAAGGAGCATGCGCTGTCGCCGCGCGCGCGACTTCCTGTTGGGGAGTCGCGTAATGGAGGCGGGGGAAGTGGGGGGTCGCGGGAGCGGTGTCTGTCACCGACAGGACGCTACCACCGGGCGTTCTCCCCGCTGACGACAGAGGAGGCCATACTCAACCAGAAAAACGTGTTTCAGTATGTGAACACTCGGACCTCAAATCTACGGGGTCTCTCTTTGCAAGACACGGGCCAACTTATATCGTTTGGCCGCCAACAAAACCAACAACATCAGCAGCAACAACTACAACAACAACAGCATTTAACTCAACAAGCACCACATAAACTAACGCAACAACATCTTCACCAACATCAGCAACACCTTAAACAACAACAAAATCAACAAAGACACCAACAACAACATCCACTATTAACACAACAACAACAACAACAACAACAACAACAACAACAACATAGACTAAACCCCCCACCCCCCTCTGACCCGGCCCCCACCCTGTTTGACCTCCTCCCGGATGACGTCATCCTGCGGGTCTTCTCCCACCTGACCAGCACCCACCTAGTGCGCTGTGCGCGCGTCTGTCGGCGCTGGTACCACCTCACCTGGGAACCCGCCCTGTGGACGTCCATCCGGCTTGCGGGGGCTGACCTGGACGCCGACCGAGCGCTCAAAGTGCTCACACGACGTCTGTCGTACGACACGCCGTCGGTGTGCGTCATGGTGGAGCGGATTAACCTGAGTGGGTGCGACAAGCTGACCGACAAGGGGCTGCACACCATCGCCCGGCGATGCCCCGAGCTGAGGCGGCTGGAGCTACAGGGCTGTGTCAATGTGACCAACATCGCCCTCTTTGAGGTCGTCTCCAAGTGCGTCAACATGGAGCACCTCAATGTCTCCGGTGAGCTTTTTACTCGTGGATAATTACATAGTTTTGTGTGTGTTATCTGGAAAGAAAGTTGAAACTATTTGTGTGTGTGTCTTTGTGTGTGTGGTATTTGTCAATAAAGTTTAAATTTGGTGAGCATTTATTCATAGATGACTATATCTTTACGCATCACCTTCTTAAAGAAATCATTATAATTATGTAAGTATTCATTGATGAAAAATTATTTGCTGTATGTGTACCATTCAAATCAAATTACAAAACTATAGTTGGTCAACTTTCCAGGTGGATAATGGTATAGTAAATGGTAGTTTCAGTTGATTGTTAGATAAATCAATTCAAAATCTGTTTTAGTAATACATGTGCTGAATTAGTCAATACACTACTTGTGTCTAACAGTGACGAAAGTGATTTATTTTTCAAAATATTTATTACCTTTTCTATAAGTAATTACGTCTATAATCATAGTCCTCAATGTCTGACAGCTTGATTTGGAATGATTATTTTCATAATCGTATTCCAGATAACATAAAATTTTAAATCTGTAGTTCCTCTCCTCCAAGGTGTCTTTACGCCTTAAATTCTAATCTGACCTAACACTGTAATTATGTTTTGGTTAATTATTACTCTTCAGTAAGTTTGTAATGATTTGGACGATTTATAACACTTGAATATTCTGTAGGTGACAACACAGCTTATAAGGACTCTCTTGATTTCCTGTTTACACATAATAAGTAGTTTTTCAGAGCCATTGAAACGGCCCCCAACCATTTATGGTAATTCTTGGTCAATTTATAATAATTCAGTCTTCGAGAGGAGACGGCCGTTTAGCATACACTGGTGAAGAAAGGAGAAGATTATGTCTTCACCATCATTATCATCTTGGTGCTTTAACGTCTAAATTATTTAAGGATCTCATTTTTCAACTTCTGAATGAGAAGGTGCCAACAAGGTCATCTGTTTAAGATGCACAGATAACTTAAACCTAATTAAAAGTAATTTTGGTCAGGTCTTTCTTGCATGTGTTATATGATAAATATGGCATCTCTCCAATCCTATGAATAAAAATTAATGTCTCTAATACAATTTTTGGTATTCGGTAACTCTCTACTGTATGTAGTGTTCTCATGGCAGTTTGGTGTATGACTAATTCTGTATTATTATGTCCAATGATAGGTTTAAGACACTGAGTTACCATACAGAATTTAGCTTTCTAATCTCATAGGGTAGCAACACTGCTTAAACTAATTCATGTAAAATTATATTAGGAAAAAAAAGTTATTCTTGAAGATTTCAAGAAATTGTATATAATGCCTAGAGAGTATGTGTGAGGAGGGAGGTATATGCAACTATATCGCTACCATATAAGGATGTATAAGAAATTCAGAAATACAATATGGGACTTTTTCTGGGAGTTTTCTAATCTCATCGGCTAGTAATACTGTTTGATCTAATTCATAAAAACCTATATTGGAAAAGAAAGAGTACTTGTGAGAACTTTAAGAAACCGTCAGAAAATTAACTGACTTGTGTTTGTGTGTTTGTGTGTCTCTGCAAATGTTATATGTATTGTGTAAAATATTCCTATAAGGAGGTATGAATATCAGAACAAACATTTGTATGTTGTAAGGAAACATGTATTTAACATTGTCTCTCTTTTCTTCCTCCAGGGTGCCCGGAGGTGACGTGCATCTGCCTGACACCAGAGGCCACTGTGCAGGCACCCGCATACGGGCGTCAGATCTACCTGCGGCACCTGGACATGACCGACTGCTCCGGGTTAGAGGACTCGGGCCTGCAGATCATCGCCTCGTACTGCCCGCAGCTTGTCTTCCTCTACCTCCGCCGGTGTCTGCGGATCTCTGACCTCGGCATACAATACGTGGCCAACTACTGTTCCAGCATACGAGAGCTGAGTATCAGCGACTGCCGGAAAGTCACCGACTTTGGCATGCGGGAACTGGCAAAATTGGGACAGAGCTTACGGTACCTCAGTGTGGCCAAGTGTGATAAGATATCTGACGTTGGCGTGAAGTATATCGCACAGTGCTGCTTGAAGCTGCGGTATCTGAATGTGAGAGGCTGTGAAGCCGTATCAGACGATTCTATCGAACTAACGGCAAAGTTTTGTAAGCGGCTTCGATCACTTGACGTGGGGAAGTGTGACATCACTGACGAAGGGTTGCAGATTGTAGCCGAGAACTGTCCGCAGCTGAGGAGGCTCAGTCTTAAGTCTTGTGACGCCATCACAGACCGAGGTGTGACGGTGCTGGCGTACTACTGCCGTCAATTACAACAGATCAACATACAGGACTGTCAGGTGTCTGTAGAGTCATATCGGGCCGTCAAGAAGTACTGTAAGAGGTGTATTATAGAACACACAAACCCAGGCTTCTACTAGGTGGTGACATAATTATATTCACTTAATTCCCAGTCTTAAACACAGGGCTGAAGAAGTCAGTCCTTTATATGCCAGTCTTCTATTTCATCTTCCAGTCCCAGGCTTTCCTGAGTGAATGTTCCGAATTGTCCAATGTCCAAACTGCCATAAAAGTGCAAAAACAAAGTATTTCGGGGTTTTGGTTGAAGAGAAAATTGAATATCACACCACTTCAAATTATGCCTACCTGTTTAGCAGTGCTTTTAATTGTAGACAGATTTGTGCGACTACAATTATCATTTGTTGTAACTTTCCAGAGCACTTTTTGGGACACTATTGGAAAACACTGAAAAATGCTGGTTGAAGTCAACAATTAGTTTGAATAAGATCCACCAGGTGGCACTGGTATGTTGACATGCCTGGTAGTCTCATACTGGCCCATACAGGTTCAACCATAACAAATGTAGCAGGGATGCTCGCGAGAGAATGACAAGATTCCTGGCAAGTTTTCAATCTAGGTTTAGAATCTGTACAGTTGAAATCGTCTGTGATCCTTCTTTTCAAAATTGTCATAGTCATTGCGACACAAAATAATTATGAGTAAGGTAAAATTTGGATGGAAATGAGATTACTGCCAATTCTACATAGATATTTTACAGACAGAAAAGAAGTATACCTGGTTTATCCAACTAGGACACCTGTATGTAATAATGTCAGCGAAGAAAAAGTCCAATTAAATCTACATTTCGTTCACTTAATACATTGCATACCATTTAATAACTGGGTTTAATATTATGAGAAAAGATTTTTAATATCAAACTTGATGATATAACAAATGAACATGAACTTGGGACTTTATCTTATTAAACCATATATATTGTTATCAAAAGCACGCACCCAATGCTTATCCTGTTGTTCACTAGTACTCCCAAGTTCAAGACATTTCTTTACAAAGGGCTGATCAATCTTGACTGCCCTTATAGTCAAGCAGATGGCATATTTTTCTGGCAGTCTATTCTCTGTTGTATCAAAACCCATGGTCAAATCATAGAAAAGGGAAATTTTATTCACCTTTATGAATATATCCCCCCACCACCTCACCCATTATTTCCTGACTAATATGACTACCTCTGTGTTACAGGGTTCATCATGTACAGTTGCAATATAATGTTGTACATATATGTAAAGATTATGAATATAATGATATTTATAACATGAATCGTTATCTAAACAATTTAACAAATACACTGAAATAAAAGATCAATTGAGTCACTATTTCCAATGAATGTTGTGTCTTCTTTTAATGACTGCAAGTTTGTGATAATTTTTTATGTAGAAAAATGATGACTTACTGAAACATAGTAATAGCCAGTTTTATCTGTGAGAATGCAACGTTAGGAACACAGAATAGTACTTAATTCCTGGAGAACGCTAGTACTAAAGGAGATGACACATGACTCTTACTATAACCATTCCATATAATCTAAGATCATAATCTTCCTTGTAAAATTATTTATTCATATTCTTGAAAGACGTTTGATCGTGGAATATAGAAACACAAAATTAAAGAATCAAGCTATGATAAATGAAATACACTTTTAGAGCAAAGAAATCATTGACGAACCAAGTAAGTTTTAATAAATAAAACCAAATAATTGTGAATCTCACGAAAGTAACGTTATCTATTTTGGAGCTAGGGATGGAATGATAATTATGGATTCTAAAATAAGAGATAGTGCTACTTTGATCTAAATTAAATCAATCCTGCTGAATAAGTACTTGCAGAATATCATATACCATTATCTCTAGATCTGTCACTGACTGTGTGTCTCTGTGTGTCTGTGTGTATGTATGTGTGAATGTGTAGATGTGTGTGTGGTGTGTGTTTGTATGTGGTGTGTGTTTGTGTTGTGTGTGTGCATGTGTGTGTGGTGTGTGTGCATGTATGTGTGGTGTGGGTGGTGTGGATGCATGTGTGTATGGTGTGTGGTGTGTGTGTGGTGTGTGTGGTGTGTGTGGCATGTGTGTGGTGTGTGTGCATGTATGTGTGGTGTGGGTGGTGTGGATGCATGTGTGTGTGGTGTGTGTGTGGTGTGTGTGGTGTGTGTGTGTGTGGTGTGGGTGCATGTGTGTGTGGTGTGGGTGTGGTTTGGGTGCATGTGTGTGGTGTGTGTGTGTGGTGTGTGTGGTGTGAGTGTGTGGTGTGTGTGGTGTGTGTGTGGTGTGTGAGTGTGTGTGTGTGTGTGTGGTGTGTGAGTGTGTGTGTGTGTGGTGTGGGTGCATGTGTGTGGTGTGTTTATGTATGAGTGTGTGTGTTGCTGCTCTCAAGGTGTGTTTATCAGTTTGATTCTTTGATTTAATGTTCCTATTTTCCATAATCAAACGTCTTTCAATAATAAATAATGCACTGAATTGTGCCCAAATGGTCCACAGGTCTGTAGTGGAAGAACTTTTAATAACATTTGATAATGTGGGCTCAGCCTGTATAAAAATCCTTGAAAAAGAAAACAAAAATGCGATAAAAAACCCCCACATGTACCTTTACTGGCCACTGGTGACGACGGGAACAACAGGAGCGTGGCGCCACCTGGAGGAAAATGCAGTAACTACAAATATTGGTATTTTATTAAATTAAGCGACACCCTCCTTACCGCCACTACTATCATCACAAATTTTAAAAATAACACCTGCAGTATCAATCTCTGTAAACGACAAGGAAAGGAAAAAGAAAATATCAACATTATCATGATGCAACCATGGACAGCAAATCTGGTGACTGAAACAAGGAATTATTTTGACAGTGAAAGATATTACCAATACATTTCCTTTGATTTCAATGTTTTGATAATTAGAACTGTAAAGATCGCTGCATCGTTTTATTAAGAAGGGAAAAGTTTCAACAGAATTATTCTTAACCAAAAAGAACTGACGCAATCAAATGTAAATCGGGATAGCAAATGTAGGTGTGGAAATTACCACGGCTTTCATCTTAATATGATTTATTATGTTTTCTAGTAAATCTACTTTGGAATTAGATACAAATTTGTAAGTTTTGGACCGTACACAGACTGGAACACTGAGGTGGGTCCTTGAAAATCTGACTAAGTTCCAAATGAATCTGAGAGGGGTTCTAGCTGACAAATGTACTGTCCTGTAAGGGTAGATCCGTGGTGGGAGTCCAGGGGGTCCTGACTTCCCCAACCCCGTCTTTGGTAGGCACTTAAACTTGTCAAAGAGAAAAGTTGCAGATATGCGCCATTTTAGTACTTAGACTATATGTGGACCACTCCTTTTTTTGAAATCCTGTATCTGCCCCAGTGGCCCATTGTAAATGACATTTCATAACAAGGCAACTTTAAAACAGGTTGCATAACAGCACAAAGTTGCATTGTTATGAATCTGGATCAAATTAAATTCTGTAAATTGGTTATCCAGTAGAAACAGAGATATAAGGGTTTCATAACAAAGCAACTTTTTGCTGTTATGCAAATGCGCTTAAAGTTATCCTTAAGTTGCATTGTTACAAAATGTCATTGTGCACGCGCCACAGTGGCCCATTGCACAATGATTTCATTTACAACGAAAATGATTTAAACAACGTAACTTTTCGTTGTTACTTTTTTCGTAACAACAATCGTTTTGCAACAATTTTCTTCTATATTTATAATACCCTCAAAGAGCTGTAACTTTTACTGATTTTTCTCAATTTTTTACCCTTCATATATCAATTTTCAGAATTCAATTTTATTCATTAGAACCAGAGATTCTACTATTTTCGTAACAACGAAAACTTTCGTAACAACGAAACTGTTTGTTATGCTATCTTAACTTCCTCACAAGGAAATTCTATTGTGCAACAGGCCACTGGTCATGGACACAATGCAAATTTTGACAATAAAATAAACTTGTTTAGAATGATAGTAATGACATGTAATCTTTATAGGATTTTTTCTGCTCTTTACATCAATTTTTACAAATTTGATCTAGTAGAAACAGAGATAGAAGGGTTTCGTAATAAAGGAACTTTGTGCTATTATGCAACTGCTCTTAAGTTATCCTTAAGTTGCGTTGTTACAAAATGACATTGTGCAATGGGCCACAGGTGTCTGGAGCCCCTTTGTATCATCATGTTTCAGAACATTCTGGCAACTTCATTACCAAAAGAAATGTTTGTCCTAAGGATATATAGACAAGTGGTTAGCCAATTCACAGCTTTTCATGCGCTAGAAATAACTGGAAAACTTACCTTGTATAAAATAATAAAATGGTGAAGCTTAGGAGTACATCCAACTCAATGACGGCTTGTTGTAGACTTACTATTTATTAAGACATAGATTTGTTGGCGAATTTACATGTTTCAGACTTTCACATCCTTCATCAGAATTCCCTTGTATAAGCACTAGCCTAGAACCATGAAATTGCACGTAGATAGTATAATATGAAGGTGATACACTGTTAAAACAAGTGTTTAGAACATAAACACTTTCCTAAACACTTCGGCGCATCCAGTTTTGGAACACTTCATTTCCCTAAACATGTTTAAATTATTGGTGTTTAGGGTTAAATGTTTAGAAATGTGTGCTGTTTAGGTGTTTACCTTGAAGTGTTTAGGTCTTCAATGTGTTTGTAGTCTAAGCGCTTAGGATTTATTTGATGTTTAGCAAATAATTTTAGCTCAAAGTATTTAGACTACATGGCTTGTAAGTCAATAAAATCAATTTCTTTGGTAATTTTCACTGATATTATTCTGGAATGTTATGTACCTATAATTCAGAGAGGAAAACATGTTTCTTGATCTCAATTGATCAACAAAGAGGTAAAATTTAAGCCTAGAGTTAAACCTATTTCAATATTATGCAAGGGAAATGCAGAATTGAATGCATGAGTCAGGGGTTGGCTAGCTCTAGTGGGTCCCAGAACCTTTAGACCCAGACCCTAGTCCCTATGTCTGTCTGCATATGGAAAAGGTGTCTTAAAAAAGTACATCTTCAAAACCTTGAACAAGATAATTTTCCTTAAACTCAAAATGCTTCTAATGTATTACATATATATTTCTCAAACACTCTACAGTACCTAGAAAATTCTCCTTTTTTTATAATGAATCTATATCAACATTTAGAAGAAATCTCTTAAGAACTATAGAGCATTGGCATACAGTGTCATCTGGTGGAGTACAGTTTAACTACACACATGGTAAATCCAATACATGTTTAGAAGTAGAAAGTGTTTAGGCTTTAAAGATCAGGGTATGAAGTGTCAGTTCCTTTTCACTGTAACACTGTAACACTGTTTGCCATTCTTTATCACTACTTTCACTCATCTTTCCTCTTAAATGTTATATATAATGCATAATCCATTTCATAATTAACATTTAAACCATTCCAAATACTTCTTAACTCCTTATTTCCTACCTCTTCCAAAATAGCAAAACAGTGTAACAGTGAAAAGCAAAACAGGCTGTATAAATACAAATCATTTCATGCAAATCTCCCACTGGCCTCCCACTGGTGCAGGCATGGGGGATTATATAACCTTTCATAACAGGGGGTGGATTTTCATCTCTTTGGTTGGGTTTATGAGGGGAAACATATGAAATTGCATAACACTAGTTGTCTCTTGCCACTGAAGTGATAAGATATGTAAATGAGATCACAGGGAGATTTGCATGAAATGATTTGTATTTACACAGCCTGTTTGCCTTTTCACTGTAACACTGTTTGCCTTTTAGGGAACCAGAGGCAAATAGGGGGTTAAGAAGTATTTGGAATGGTTTAAAGGTTATTCTTGAACAGAATTATGCATTATATATAATAGTCTAGTCGGATTTCTATGAAAAATAAGTTTAGGCGGCATTTTTGAGTAAAAGTTGGGAACAAGGCTATTTTAGACAATTTGGACCTGCTGAATCTGAATATGCTTGTTCCCAAGCTGGATTTTGCATTTTTCACCCTGTTTCCATGGTTACCGTGGAATTTTTACGAATTATAAGGGTAAATCACTTAATTGTTAATAACTTGAAAAGTTTTCATCGTATCAGTACCAAATTTTTATCGAACATGCACATGTGTGGTGGCCTTATTTTAATTTTGAAATTTTGACCTTGACCCAAGGTCAAGGTCACTGTTTGTAAGGTCAAATATGGAAATTTGACTAAAATGAGTCAGAGTACCACAATTAAGCCTTAGTTACAGATACATATTCTAAGTTCATATATTATTTCAAGATGTAAAAAACTTCTGTAGGCCTATAGGTTACATTTCAAAATGGATGCAATAATTTTAATGACATTGTTACCATGGTAACCAGGACAAAAACCTGAAATAGTGAGGTTTTCAGCAGGACCGTGGAATTTAAAAAAATTATAAGGTTGAATCACTTAATTGTTAATAACTTGAAAAGTTTTCATTGTATCAGTACCAAATTTTTATCAAACATGCACATGAGTGGTAGATTTATTTTGATTTCAAAATTTTGACCTTGACCTTAGGTCAAGGTCACTGTTTGGAAGGTCAATTATGGAAATTTGACTAAAATGAGTCAGAGTACCCCAATAAAGCCCTAGTTACAGGTATATGTTCTTAATTAATCTATTATTCCTAGATGGTAAAAACTTGTGTAGGCCTATAGCTTACATTTCAAAATGGTTTCAATAACTTTAATGACATTGTTACCATGGTAACCAGGACAAAAACCTGAAATAGTGAGGTTTTCAGCAGGACCATGGGATTTATACAAATTATAAGGGTAAATCACTTAATTGTTGATAACTTGAAAAGTTTTCATCACATCAGTACCAAATTTTGATCAAACAAGCACACGGGTGGTGGACATATTTTGATTGAGATTTTGACCTTGTGTCAAGGTCAAGGTCACTGAGGTCACTCAGGACAGCAACCTGTAATAGAGAGGTATTCAGGAGGAGGTCTGTCCAATAAATATGTATGTTTGTTGGCTTGGGGGTCTTCCATTTAGTACCTATGCACATTCAGACCCCCCACCCGCCAGGGCCAAAATACGCATTGTACAGGATTTGTACAGGAACGTACACATATTTTTTCAAATCCCAGAACCCCCTCCTCCCTTGGTGCTTACATACTTAATGGGAGGCCCCTTGCCCATAGTTGTAAGTATTTCCTGAATATAAGTTGGAAAGAAATACTGTTCTTTAAGGTTGGACCAGCGGATTATCTTTGTATTAGTTGCATTCTAAAATGTCGAAAACTTGTGCAGGCCTATAGCATACATTTCATAATGGTTGTAAGAATCTAGCTGATGCTGTTACCATGGTTATCAGGACAGAAACCTGAAATGGGAGGGATTTAGCCAGATGTCTGTTCTGCCCCATGAATCTGTATATCTATTGGTTTGCACGTAGGTGTTTCTTTAATGTGAGCTCTTTATTTTGGGAAAACTTGCCAGGCTACATGGTCTTTGAGACAAAATAATGATCACACCCTTAGGCCAAGGTCAAGGTTGTCTGAAAGAAGGTCAAACATCTGAAAATGGGCAATGGAGCTCTCTTCAACATACTCCCTGTACCAGATTTTGCCTTTAAAGAAAGTGGTTTCTAGTTCAACAGAATAAATTTGATACCTCACATTCGTGCCTAACATCTGGTAACTATGAAAAACTAAGGAAAGTCATTTTCTCTGTTTTCATTTCCACGCTGGTTACCCTGATAGGAAAAGGAAATTGAATCTCTTAAATCTAACTAAATTTAAGGTATCTTTGCATACACATTGACTTCAAATGTTGCCCCAAATTCAAAAATATGAATGTTGCCAATGATTTTAGTCAGCTATGTAGTCTTATTTTGGCAAATGTTATTGTTTAACTTCTAAATTTGTGACCTTAATATCATCTCAAGCTCAAACAGTCATAGACTATTATAAACTATCATGAGGCAACATATGTGAGAAAGAAATTGAGGGATACAAACAAGTTAGAAGTGATAGATGGTATCAAGAATGTATTTTGCAATGACAGTTGTCCATTTCAACATTAATAATTGGCTGACTTTTGTAATGATTCAGACTAAATAATAAATTATATACTTTTCAATGCAGCATACTGATAGATGATCAAAAGAATTGGACAATTCTAGCAATAAGCAAGTTCTAGCTAGTGAGTATGGGGCTTACCTGTAGTTACAGTCTCTGGTCTGGCAGTGCAGTTTGTTCTTTTTGAAAAAAAGTCAGAGACCTCCGACTGAAACAGGGGCATATTTTGTCAAGATGCTCTTGTAAAAGACATGACCTCAGTTATGATCTTTCAATCATACTTTAGGGTGGGCTGATTATTTTCAACAGAGTGGCAATCAGTCAGCTCTCAGCTGTGTGGAGCCTCAGTGCTCCTTCTGACACACAGGGGAGGCTTGCTGCATGCAACAGAGCCCAGACAACTGACCAATGAAATCAACTCTAACAGCTGACCAGTGCCCAGTACACAAATTTGAACAATGGGTAGCAGGGTACCAAAACAGGTGGGGGAAAAAAAATCACTGTGAAATAATCTTTCAACCAGCTGGTTCATATGTGGTCTTGTAAACACTTGAGTCACACATATCCCACCAACCTTCTGGAGTATTTGATTACCAGAATGTATGCCAGAAAGTGTGAATATGTTTCTTAACCTCTATATATTGAGAGGGTAGTCTTGTAAATTATAGCAATGAAGAAGGTACCAATTGCAAAGTACCGACCACTGCACAGGATATTGTTTATAGAGTAAGCCATGACAAGAAATAGATAGGAAAAAGAGGAGTTGATTTTAACAGGGTTCCCATGCAAGTCTGAAAAGGTCTTTAAAGCTCTTAAATTCATTTTCTCAAATTCAAGGGCTTGAAAAGGTCACACTTTTCTTGAAAGAGGTCTTACAAAGGTCTCAAATTTGATTTATTTAGGAAATGAAAATCAAATGATATATTGAGCAAAATGTCATGTTTTGCTTAGGTTAATTACATCACATCTTATGTAAAGAAAAGTTCTTTATGTATGGGGTTTGTCTTAAACTTGTAAATGTAGGTCTGGCAAGCTCTGTGGTTTATTCTGTTGCCTAGTCTGCTTACCTTTGTAGCAGAAACTGAGAAGAATCTACATGATGAGATTCTATCATTATCTACAACCAACAAGTATAGACAGAAGAGATCGAGGTGTGGCTAGAGGGGCCCTTTTTGGGACACTAGGCCTGAGCTTACATTCACAATCAACATTAGCACCTATCTGAGATCTAGGGGGGCCCTGGGGGGTATTCAAAGGATAGATGGCCCTTAGAGTCGGACATGGGGTCAAATTACTTTCTACCAACCTGATGAGGGGATAGGTGACCTCCATTCCCTTCATATTGAACTCTGGGGATTACTTATTGATGAATCGTAAGAGGCATAGTTTATGCATTATGATCCGTGTAATTAAAGTAAGTCTTAGCTAGCTTCAACAGCTGTCTTTCTCTGTAAAAACTGCAATGCCATCAAATAACGTAGTTCCACATTATTGATGAAGTAACACTCAAATGAAAGAATGTATTAACAGTCGCAAAGACTCCTGTTGACAATATTCAGTCCTGAGGCTTTAATCAACTCAACCCATTCAGCCAATGCTCATAGCCTGCCTACCAGTCTTGCGTGAATTTGAATGAATTAATGTAGGCAGTAGGAATGCAATTTTATGTAATACCAAAGCATATGACAGACTCTATTCATCCTAATTGGATATGATATTATATTCAGAGAGACACTTGATAATATCAAGTGCACTGGCCATTTTTGTCAATCATACAGGTCAGGGGTCTGATGAGGATATGGAAATTTTGTTAATCCAGCGAACATAAGTTTGGACTTATAAGGGACCCAACCCTCCAGGGTCACTGGTGGGGCCCTGGGCCATGGTCAAGGCTGAAACAGATAAATAGCTCCTGATAAGGCTGGGAAGCTCTCAGATGATGACTGGCCTGCAAGCTGCACATCTCTTCTGTCTATACTCGTTGCTACAACAGAGTTGAGCAATATTGCAAAGCTAGTATCACTGCTCAAGGGATCAGTTTCAGCTATTTATGGCTGCGTTGTGACACAAAGGTGTGAACCATAATTATGTAGTTTTCTCTCTCTCTCTGGTGGCAATATATGGAAACAATCTCTACCCTTTTGATGTTCACCAGAGCTCAGCGTGAAGGTTCATGGGAGCTTCATCTTGGATCTTTTAAGGCCATGCTTGCATACTTTATGACATATGATAACTTTGCCAGATGGGTTGTAATCTTCCTAGCTCAAATGAATCAACTATCCGCTCATAGAAGAATTTCCAAAGAGAAACTTAATTTTGAAATTGACATTGTATAAATTCAATAAGGTAGATCCAGATCATGCCAAGAATGGATGAATAGGGCAGGAAAAAGAGGAGGTGGTATTGTCAGGCCTGATGATCGAGATGGATATTGTCCTATACTCTGAGATCTCACATGGGAAATGAAACTCATGAATTGTACCACATAGACACTGGAAATACTCACAAAATACTCCAGGAAGGCAAAAGTGGGAGAACGAGGTATGAAGCCCTCAAATCCAATCTTTTCAGGTCAGACGAACATTGCAAGAAAGGATGTAGCAAGTGAGAATATTCAAACGTCATTACTACAGGAATAGGTTTATGGACACGAATAGTTTGATGTCTTTATTCATGAGAGATTGGGTGATGATGAAGATCATGGGAAACTGACCATATCCATCTATATATGGTGGATCCAAAAGAACAAGGCTCCAATATTTAAGACCCTATATGAAGTTGACAAAGGCAGCAAGGACAAAGATAAAAAGACAGTAATGGAAACTAATAAGAACACAATCCAGCACCTCATAATTGCTTATGAAGAAGGAGATGCTACTGACTTATCCTCAATACTCAAGCATGAACTTATGCTAGTAACATTATCACTAGCACAGATAGTGGGAACCCTTTTAACAATTGCCAGTGAATGTCTAAGAAAGACTGATCATAATGAAAACCCATCTTGTCTCATTATTGAAGGACAGGCATTGGTTGTTTGAATTGGCAAGCCTGAAGGTGATAGCACGCTAAATGATCTAGTAGATGTGTTTGTCCAGTTGGTCCTAAATCTCGGATCTGAATTGATGTTCTTTTTGACAGATATCCCAAAGAATTCATGCAACAACCCGTATAATTATGTAGAGTATCAGACACACGGTTGAAGGCTGGAATATGTTCATTTGCCAAAAAATTGGTCAAATTTATTACCATGCTGTGACAACAAAACTGATCTTTCTAACTTTCTCATGGTTGATTGGTAAATGCTCCCGAAAATGAAGAAGTTGTACTTATAGGGGGATTTCCAAATGAACTTTAAGTTTAGTTATTCAAACAAACAACAGCTGTATCACATTTAAGGGGCCAACCATAAAGATGGGGACAACAGGCTGGCACTGCATACTGAGAAAGGTGATTACAGGACAGTTGTGGTATATACAAAGGATACAGACGCTCTCTTGTTGTTAGTTTCCTATTTTCCTAAACTATGGATGACATCAAACTGCAGGAGATATAATCCAAAGGACATTTCATGTGATTCCACAGGACTGTGTCACATCATTGCTACCCTGAAATGCACTGAATAAATATGTGTGACACCACCTCATAGTTATCCAATCACAAAAAGCATTCAGCATGGAAAAGTCTTCAGAGACGAACACAATCTATATGATGGATTAGGGACAGGACAACTGTCAGAACATACGATAAGGTGTGTGGAAGCTTTCTTGTATCTACTTTAAAATTTTAGATCGACAGATTGTTGATACTGCATACCTCATCTATTTTCTTGTTCTCAAGATCACGCCATACCTTGCATTTCCACATAATGCAGACACATTATCAGACTCTTATCTGGAAAAGTGCTACTTGTCCTACACCAAGCCTTTCAAAACCTGAAGAATCAGGACTAGAGCTTCTCCTGATGTCACTTGACCCCATTCCAAGTGGCTCATTCAAATGAAAATGTGAGAACCTTAGATGCAAATATCAAAAATCTAGATGAAGATGTACAGCCCTTAGTGTTCGGCTCATGCAGGTCAGAGCCAGATGATTAATCAATGTTATATTCATAACGATTTTATGGAGTAAATTAGTATAGTAACAAAGTGGAAATTAAACTAGGAAAATACAATGTTCGATTGGAAGATCAAGTGAGCAACATAAGAGCCATTAATCTACTTTCTCTGATCATTTCACCTTAACATATTTGCAATTTTAGGCCAGAAATTGTCAGAATTTGACTATTTGTCAGTACATTCCAAACTTTACTATAAAGTTGACCTCTATTGAATGACCTTGACCTTTAGCTGAAAGTCTTTGAACTAGCTCAGGGTTTTGTTCTAGAAGGGATCTTTGATGTTACACAATTTCAAAAGTCTGTGAGGAGTACTTCCAAAGTTATCCCTTTGGACCCCAATCTGGCCATGGCCGCCCGAGGGTGTATTCCCCGATCCGGCTCTAACCGCCCGGAAAAACAGATATTTTTCCTTAATTTTCCAAAAGAGAAAACTCCAAATAGTTATTAACATACAGAAATGGCAAATATATCGTTTTAAAGCTGATTCAATTCTCTACTTAATACTTCAAACTAGATGAATATAATTCTAATATTTAAGGATGCTTAAACCTTTGAAAGTTCTCATTTTAAACAAATTTAAGGGATTTTTGGGGAAAATCCTGGGAGAACCTGGGGAAATCCAGCAATTCACTCTCGTAATCAGTGGGGTCTAAAGGGTCCAGTCTATCATTTATACTGAAAAATATGACAAGAGTTTCTGTTGCCATAGCAACAGGCTTAAAATTCCAAAATGAGCAAATGTGACAAATACAAATATGATATGCTGGTCCAACCTAAAAAAACAGTATTTCTTTTGGACTTATACTCAGGAAATGTTTACAATTATGGGCTATCCAACAAATACACAGATCCATTGGTCAGAACAGATATCATGTTAAATATTATTCTAGGTTTCTGTCCTGGTTACCATGGTAACAATGTCATTAAAATTCTTGCAAACATTTTGAAATGCAAGCTATATGCTTACACAAGTTCTTTACATCTTAGAATGTTATATGAATTAAGAAAATGCATCTTTAACTTAGGCTTTATTGAGGTGCTCTATCTCATTTTAGCTAATTTTCTGTATTTGACCTTCCAAACAGTGACCTTGACCTTGGGTCAAGGTCAAAATCGCATAATCAAAATATGTCCACCACTCATGCGCATGGTTGATCAAAATTTGGTACTGATGTGATGAAAACTTTTCAAGTTATCAACAATTAAGTGATTTACCCATATAATTTGTATAAATCCCATGGTCCTGCTGAAAACCTCATTATTTCAGATTTTTGTCCTGGTTACCATGGTAACAATGTCATTAAAGTTATTGAAACCATTTTGAAATGTAAGCTATAGGCCTACACAAGTTTTTACCATCTAGGAATAATAGATTAATTAAGAATATATACCTGTAACTAGGGCTTTATTGGAGTACTCTGACTCATTTTAGTCAAATTTCCATAATTGACCTTCCAAACAGTGACCTTGACCTAAGGTCAAGGTCAAAATTTTGAAATCAAAATAAATCTACCACTCATGTGCATGTTTGATAAAAATTTGGTACTGATACAATGAAAACTTTTCAAGTTATTAACAATTAAGTGATTCAACCTTATAATTTTTTTAAATTCCACGGTCCTGCTGAAAACCTCACTATTTCAGGTTTTTGTCCTGGTTACCATGGTAACAATGTCATTAAAATTATTGCATCCATTTTGAAATGTAACCTATAGGCCTACAGAAGTTTTTTACATCTTGAAATAATATATGAACTTAGAATATTATATCTGTAACTAAGGCTTAATTGTGGTACTCTGACTCATTTTAGTCAAATTTCCATATTTGACCTTCCAAACAGTGACCTTGACCATGGGTCAAGGTCAAAATTTCAAAATTAAAATAAGGCCACCACACATGTGCATGTTCGATAAAAATTTGGTACTGATACGATGAAAACTTTTCAAGTTATTAACAATTAAGTGATTTACCCTTATAATTCGTAAAAATTCCACGGTAACCATGGAAACAGGGTGAAAAATGCAAAATCCAGCTTGGGAACAAGCATATTCAGATTCAGCAGGTCCAAATTGTCTAAAATAGCCCTGTTCCCAACTTTTACTCAAAAATGCCGCCTGAATTGTTTTAGAGGCCTCTTTTCAAGAAATCCGACTAGACTATAACGTTTAAGAGGAAAAAATAGGCAAAAGAGGGGTAAAAAAGGCAAACAGTGTTACAGTGTTACAGTGAAAAGGAACTGACACTTTGTACCCTGATCTTTAAACACCTGCAATTTCATGTGTTCAGATTCTAAGCATATCTAATCCAATACATGTTTAGAAGTAAAAAGTGTTTAGGTTTTAAACACCTGCAATTTCACGTGTTTTGGTTATAAACATATCTAATTCATACATGTTTAGGAATTACAAGTTTTTAGCTTTTAAATACATGAGACTGCTTGTGTTTAGATTCTAAACATGTTTAGCTCCTTAACATGTTTAAAGTCTAAACATCATTTTTACAGTGTATGATATTACAAGAGTATAATATTATAAGAAGATGATATTTAAGGGAGCCAAATGCAATGTAGGGTCAAAATTTTGCAAATTTGGTTAACTATTGAAAAATATTCTATGGCCATAGTATAGACCTGTGGTAAAGCATAAACTGTGAATACAGACTTAAACTACATTAGAAAACATTAAAACTCATCCCAGCTCAATTTTGGTGACCCACCAAAATTGGTTTGTTTACAAATATTGCTGTTTTCAGGCATACATGACATGAGTATTATGGAAGTTAAGTGAAGTTATAGGTAGTTATCATGATTTATGCTGTACCAATGGCTAAAGATAGACTCTTAGAATGTATTTTCATAGTAATTTAATTTTGCAAAATTTTGTCATATTTTGACAAAACATTGCTTTTGGCTCCCTTTAAAATACATAAGGAAGGGTGCAGAACATATCAAAATATATAAGGAAGTGTGCGGAATAGAGTATGAATTGCAGGCTAAATCAACTGAGGAAGGCGTTTGTTTGGTTGGCTTGAACTACCAGACTAAAGGCCATATTCCACCCTGCTTCGTGTTGCTTGCGCTGGCCGTTTTACGAACGGTGTTTGCCCCCACCGCAATCAGATCTGGCCACCACAAAATGGAATATAGACATTACTTACGGTGGTACTTCCGCAAGTAATTTATATAGATTTTCTATTGAATGCTTGCGTTGGCAGAAATGAACATGTTCGTTTCTGAAATGAAACTTACTTGCAGTGGCATAAATTCCCACCGCAAGTGGAACCCCGACGCATTGTCGAAAATGGGCTTAAAGGACATATTCCACTATGTGGTGGAGGGCAGTTTTGCAGTAGGCTCATCTGCCACTGCAAGCACTTTGTGTTTCAGAAACAAACATGTTTATTTCTCCCACCACACACAATCCATAGAAAACCTATATAAAATCATTTGTGGTAGCACTTGCATTGGGTCAACACAAGTGCCAATGCAAGTAAATTCCTATATTCCATCTTGCAGTGTTCCAAACACTGCAAATGTGAGGTGAAACACCGTAAATACAAGCAAAACACCTAATAGTTGAATATGGCCTTTACTCAGTGGTTATTTCACCCTTACTCCTGGATGATCCAATCCATGAGGAGGTAAAGACCATACCCCTACACCCTTAATGAGGTAAGTATGTTTTATGTCCCATAGGCAGGGCACCACATACATCAGCTGATGGCACTAGGCCTTTAAATAACCGATTGACCACAGTCTAAGACCACAGTACCGGACAGAAACTTGACCTTCGGATGATGAAGTCAGTGCCTAAGAACCAGCATAAGGAGGGCATAGTTAATGAAAGAGGCACCAGATGGTGTAGCAGTCAACTACAACAGCCTCTTCAGGTATGATGGAACCAATTCTTCCTAACAAGGATAGCTGATTTACAGTATTTAAGGTATCTGCAGATTAAACTTACCAGATTTGAAGATAAAAAACAGGATTATCTATACAAAAAATAAACAACTATTTTCCATATTTATATCTGTAATGGATATCTTTTGAAACTAACCTTAAAGCATAATACACTTTCCTAGTCTTTGATTGTTTAAACTACAAAGAATGATAAAAAAATGATAAATGAAAAAGTATATGCTGAAGGCCTGTGACATGTCTACGTACTACATTTCCCAGCATGCATCTTGATATCTGCTCACCTGCAGGCACAATGCAGTGGATGAACTCTCTTTGGTGGGGAGGATTAGGTAGTGATTGTCCCCCTCATTATCACTATAAGAGTGACACTAAGGTAGCCTAAATCTTTTACTAAGGATACTATTTCAAACAAATTGGATTTATTATAATTAGTAATTCCTCCCTAGATATACACATACCATTCAATGTTTATGAATTTTAGACTGTACTATCAACTGTTGACCTTATACAGTTAAGTAATTTAAAATGGCCAGGTCACTTGTGCCATTGCTCCAGTACAGACCTCCAAAAGCCCACCCACCAGCACCTCTCTTTTTATTATCATTCTTACTATCATTCTTTTTGTCATTTCTTTTATACATTATATAATACCATCCTTTATTATATAATTCTCATACCTTTTAATACTATTATTAACTTAATCAATTAAAAATATTATCTGCCAACCTGCCTTCTCATTTACTTCCTTTAACCAGGTGTTATGCTAATGACTATATATAATACATGTATATTATATAGATAAATATAATATTATATAGATAAATATATAGTGAAGTCTGTTAACAATATTTTTGTTACAGAGTAGATAAAAGCACCAAGTTTTGCATGAGGCACCTATGATGCATAAATATTAAATCTAGAAGGGGAGCCACTTGGTCTCTTGTGTACATTCCAAAGGTAAATAATTGAATTCCCTGACCTCTTATCTCCCTATTTTGACACTAACAATGTGTTTATAGGCAATTCAGAAGCTGAGATATCATGTTATTTTACTGAAAGTCTGCCATTTTGGATTTTCGGCCACCATCAAGATATTTCAAGGTGGCTCCCCTTTTAAATTCAATGAAGGGGTCCTAGGGGATCATCATATCAAATTTTGAACTTTGTACTATTGTATTGGATGAATATTATATCGATTGAGGTCTCTAGGTTATAAACAACTGATATTGGAACCATTTTCACTTGTCTAGATACTTTAGCATCTGAAAATCATGTTATTTCTCAATATTGGTCAGCCATCTTGGATTTTGGATTTCCGCATTGACTTCAAATGTAAATAATTGAGTTCACTGACCCATAATCTCCCAATTTTGATACCAACCATGTCTCTTTGGTCATTTTAGAAGCTGAGATATAAGATTGTTTATAGCAAAAGTCGGCCATATTGGATTTTTTGCCCCCATACATATACTATTGATATTTCAAGATGGCCCTTCCAGATTTGATAGTTATGCCTCAGAGGTGTCTAGAAAATGACCTTAACAGACCCCACTGATATTACTTTGACCGCCTTTTAGGCTATATATGTATTTTAAGCACCTGCAGGTTAATTTCAACCAATTCTGTCAATAAATCCCGTCAACAATTATTATAGAAAATCAGTGAATAATTGTGATATTTCCACCTATGATGAATACATTTTCACACAACTCGGAAAAAATGTTACGTATATAGATACAATATAAAATGATCCCTAGTTTTTCTTCATGTAAAACTAGAAAATTGTTACATTATTATTGAAAATTACTATGTAAAAGCATTGTGATTTGTAGATATTTTACCCAGCATCCATTACCTGATAAAGGTTAACCTGCAGGTAAAAGTTAAGACATTAGCTATCCGTGGTAGGGTGAATTGTGAAACTAATACTCCTCTTGGTGTATATATTGTTTGACCTCATTTACTAAGTTGATCTAGATTCTCTAGTCACAGTTGGATACAGACTGTGATTACGGGTCACTTCTGTGTGTCAGACCCAGGCCTGGTATGGTGCCTTTCACAACTGTCCCATTGAAAAGAGAAAATGGCTTTGACACGTTCATATTCTGACTTTCCATCAAATGTCTATTTGCTGTTTACCATGTACACTATTACTAGTGAGACCTGGAAATACATTTTACATAGTAGGGGAATATTTCTCTATGAAGGGGTGCATCCAGCATAGGGCTCCAGTAGGTGGAAACCCTGTTTTCATGAACAAGAGGAGAAAATTCCAGAAACTGGAGGGCAAAGACTGACATTCGAATTCTTAACATATATATGTAATCTTACTTTACTGAAATGCTTAATCAACCCTTGTGCTTTCTGTAGCAGACTAGGGCGTCAATTTTGGGACAATTTACGAAATGCTTTGGATTTCAGATATGAAATAAATATCTCATGTTGGTCCTGCCAGGACAGCCCAAATTCGTAAAAATACAGCAGATAATGTTTTGTAAATGTACGATCCATAACTTGAGAATTTGAATCATTCAAAACAATTAATTTAAACATTGTAATCTTTCATGGACATTTGCAAAATGAGCACAACTATATGCTTCTACAATTTGGAAGAGTTTTTATGTCTGATTCAGAATATAAAACATGTGCGAACCCGAATTTCATATCCATATATTTTAGCATTTACAATGCATTTTGTGGGATTAGTAAAATAAAATGAAAGCTGAAGAATTTGCTATGCATTTGATGATTTTGAAATACAAATCTTTCGTAAAATGTCCTTAAATAGGCTCCCAGGTTGGGGTGAGAAACAGCATTTATTAAAATCACAAGAAACATGTATTGACCCACAGTCTGCCTCTGCTGAGGGCTGGCATCGGAACTTTGTTGTGCTGCACGACTTCACTTGGGACCATTAGAGGACACAACTTGTCAGGGATATTTTTCACTGTTTTCCTGGATAAACATCTGCTGTTAAGTGACCTGTCATGGCTTTGTATAAGGTTAGATAACCAGGTTAGTTCTAAAAGTGATTCTTCCCTTACCTCTGTATTTTACAATGTGAGCACTGGTAACAAGGGCCTTTTTTGTGTTACCAAGGTATGTGCATTCTGATTGTATAGCTAACTATGGTAGGCACATTCTGGAGAAGTTGTTGGTAAATATATTCTTGTATGCAGCAGGATGAACCATAAAATGATTGTCCGTAATCAGGGTGTCATATGGTCAAAACTTTATAATATAAAACATTGTATCTAGAGAAAAACAGTTCTTTTATTATGATATCATGTATTGCCACCCTATGATATCATCTTTATTCCTTATAATTACAGTACACAGAAGGATGAATATGTACCATGATAATTTTCTACCTATATCATATTAATACAAAGATTCCACATTATATAAAGAATACACCAAGCTGACATGCATTTCCAAAAAACAGCACAGTTTGCAATTCTATCTACATAAAGGCATGGTTTGGAAAATAAGTTATTGATTTATTGTTTTTTAATATTCATGTTCGATTTCTCTCAATTTTCAGAAATATTGACAGAAATAAAGTACTGAGAATGTTCGCCAAACAGAGCTTATTTGCATTAGTTCTGCTGGCATTGGGTGGATTTCTGCTCTTGATATCAACTGGATTCCTGCAACAGTTATGCAAGTTATCTTTTCTAAGCTTCATCCCAGCCATTGGACTGAAAGAGCCTGAGACTGTGCTTACTCTTTTTACCACTTTTTCTAATGAACCAACAAAAGAGCATATATTCACAAACACAATCCGAAACTGGGCAGTCTTGGACAGGAAAGTCAAAAGAATTCTTTTCATGGATTTAACTAGTAAACACCTTACTCAGCTGGCAAGAAAAAATGACTTTTTAGTTGAGCCTGTTCCACGTGTAAATGTCTTTGGTGTCCCTTTCTTAAAGGACATGTACAGAGTAGCAGGTGCTCTAAGTAAGAGTCACTTTCATGCCTATTGTAATGGAGACATACTTTTTGATGAAGGACTGCTACAGACATTAGAGGCTATCTGGGAGCAAATGAATAAAACAAGGCCACTTCTTGCCACTGGACCAAGGACAAATGCTGATATGAATAATGCAAATAAGAATCCACTCTTTACAGAAAAAGATGTACAGGGATTTGCCAAAACATTTGGAAAACTTTTTCAGAAAGATTCAGCAGACTGTTTCTTCATCATGAACATGGAGCTTTTTCCTTGGCACATAATCAAAGATGTAGTTATTGGGAGGCCACGTTATGACAGTCACATCATGGAGATGTGTAACAAAGGGCCTGTGGATGTGGTGGACGTGACAAAAACTCTCCTAATGATGCACCAGTCTGGGCATGCTAATGAAACTGACAAGGAGAAAGTCAAGGGTGGTATGTTTAATTCTAAAATCATAGGAAGAATGGATTCAAGGTATGTCTGGATAACTGCCTCAAACTACTATACAATTAGGAACATGAAAGGAGTTCAAGTAATGAGAAGATACCCTGCTAGACATAAGCATATAAATACAGTTAGAAAAATGGAAGGAGTTCAAGTAATGAGAAGAAACCCTGCTGAATATAAACATATCGATACAATTAGGAGCATGGAAGGAGTTAGAGTAATGAGAAGATACCCTGCAGCTGCTGAACATAAACATATCAATACAGTTAGAAACATGGAAGGAGTTAAAATAATAAGAAGATACCCTGCTAAACATAAGCATATCAATAAGCAGATGAAAATGAAACTCACTAGGTTTGTTTGGAGAAGGGCAGAACCATTACAGAAATTTTTTTCATGAATTATAAAGCAAAATGTTTATTGATTTTTAAAATAATGTGGACAATCTATACACAAGATCATCATCAGTAATGAATATGGTTCAATTAACAAAATGGATTGACAAATCTAAAGGGGCATGTGTCTCTGCTATCTCTCTTTTAGCATTGGAGATTACTCTGTTTGACCAATATTAATGATTATATTGAAACAGTCTGGTCATATGGACAGTTTCTGTAATTTTGTGCATTTTTATGCATTATTCAAGAAAAATGCATATATTCTTTGGTATATACATCTTTTGACATGAAGCTGCTATTAAGGCGTTCATTATTATTTTGAAAATATGGCCCAACATTATATGACCACATTCATGATTTAATGTTACATCAAGATAAATCAACAAAATTATTGCCATGGCAACCAAAACATCAAATTTTTAGTTCCCTAAATGTTCAGGTCATGAGCTGAAGAATGACGTACCATAACATACCAATTAGTGAAAAAGTATAAGGAGTATTAGTTAAAAAATATATCCATTTTGTCTGAAATTATTTATCTTATCATCTGTGTTGCACTGATGTCATTTTTCCATTCTTCAAACTCTTTGATTCGAGTGGGTCCATATTTGGACACCATATTGCAGTGTACTTCATTGACTAATGTGAACACACATATGATAATCTAATTATATGCTTGATTAATAATCAATAACAAAAATTCCCGTTAAGATTACAGCTCATTCCAATCATTGTAAGTAGGTTTATTTTTAGTGTTAAAACATGTCTCGTTACAATCAAAATAACAACAAACTGTTAAGCTATTCTATTATGTTTGTTGTTAGGAAAGTCATTATGCAACGGGGCACTGGTGTGTTAATGCATCACAGCACTAAGAGTGCAAGATGTATATTATTAACACATTCCCATAATTGAAGACTCCAAGTGTGTTACTGATACAACCATTAGATCTTCCAAATTATAGATAGAAACCTGAATCTTTCACAAACTTGATAGATTTCTTTTCTATGAAATTATATTAGCTTTAGCTTAAGGCATTTGACTTGTCTAATACAAGAGTATAATATTATAAGAAGATGATATTAAAATACATAAGGAAGGGTGCAGAACATATTAAAATATATAAGGAAGTGTGGGGAATAGAGTATGAGTTGCAGGCTAAATCAACTGAGGAAGATTTTTGTTTCGTTTCTTTGAACTACTAAAGGACATATTCCAGTATGTGGCGGAGGGCCGTTTGCAGTAGGCTAATCTGCCACTGCTAATCAACAATTTGTGTTTCAGAAATGAACTTGTTCATTTCTCCAACTGACCGCAATCCATAGAAAACCTAAAATCATTCGTGGTAGCACTTGCATTGGGCCAACGCAAGTGTCAATGCAAGTAAATTTCTATGTTCCATCTTGCGGTGTTCCCAACACCGCAAATGTGAGGTTAAACACCGCAAATACAAGCAAAACACCCAATAGTGGAATATGGCCTTTACTCAGTGGTTCTGGAGAACCGGGTTATTTCACCCTTGCTCCTGGATGATCCAATCCATGAGAAGGTAAAGACCATACCCCTACACCTATACTGAGGTAAGTATGCTTTTATGTCCCATAGGCAGGGAACCACATACAACAGCTGATGGCACTAGGCCTTTGATACCCATTGACCACAGGGAGAATGTATAATACCACAGCAACCGAACAGAGACTTGAACTTCTGATGATGAAGCCATTGCCTAAGAACCAGCATAAGGAGGGCATAGTTAATGAAAGAGGCACCAGATGGGGTAGCAGTCAACTACAACAGCCTCTTCAGGTATGATGGAGCCAATTCTTCCTAACATGGATAGCTGATTTACAGTATTTAAGGTATCTGCAGATAAAACTTACCAGATTTGTCTATCTATACAAAAAATACACAACTATTTTCCATATTTATATCTGTAATGGATATCTTTTGAAACTAACCTTAAAGCATAAAGAATATATGGATACGAATTGGAGAAATACACTTTCCTAGTTTTTGATTGTCTAAACTACAAAGAATGATACAAAAATGATAAATGAAAAAGTATATGCTGAAGGCCTGTGCCATGTCTACGTACATATTTCCCAGCATGCATCTTGATATCTGCTCACCTGCAGGCACAATGCAGTGGATGAACTCTCTTTGGTGGGGAGGATTAGGTAGTGATTGTCCCCCTCATGATCACTATAAGAGTGATACTAAGATAGCCTAAATCTTTCACTAAAGATATTATTTCAAACAAATTGGATTTATTATAATGAGTAATTCCTCTCTAGATATGAACATGCCATTTTAATGTTTATGTATCTTAGACTGTACTATCAACTGTTGACCTTATACAGTTAAGTAATTTAAAATGGCCAGGTCACTTGTGCCATTGCTCTGATACAGACCTCCAAAAGCCCACCCACCCATACCTCTCTTTTTATTATCATTCTTATTGTCATTTCTTTTATACATTATATAATACCATTCTTTCTTATGTAATTATCATACCTTTTAATACTTTTATTAACTTAATCAAATAAAAATAGTGTCTGCAAACCCACCTTCTCATTTACTTCCTTTAACCAGTTGTTATGCTAATGACTATATATAATATAGTATATGATATAGATAAATATATAGTGAAGTCTGTTAACAACATTTTTGTTACAGAGCAGGTAAAAGCACCAAATTTTGTATGAGGCACCTATGAGGCAGAAATATCAAATCTAGAGGGGGAGCCACTTTGAAATACCAAAATGAAATTTTAATAAATTGTTTATGTTTTTTTCATTTTAAACTTAAGGTATTTAACCAAATGTATTGACGATCTTGGGTTAGGTCTCTTGTATAGATTCCAAAGGTAAATAATTGAATCCCCTGAAGTCCTATCTCCCTATTTTGACACTTACAATGTGTTTCTAGGCAATTCAGAAGCTGAGGTATCATGTTATTTCACTGAAAGTCTGCCATTTAGGATTTTCGACCCCCATCAGGGTTGTATAGATATTTCAAAGTGGCTCCTCTTTTTAATTCAATGAAGGGGTCCTAGGGATCATCATGTCAAATGAAAGAAACCTTGTGGTGAAAGAGTAAAGTCTATATCCTTCCTTTTAAATTATTTTGGAACCCACTGGTCATTGTCAAAGGTATCATGCTAAAAAATTCAGCCATTTTGAACTTTGTAGTATTGTATTGGATGAATATTATATCGATTGAGGCCACTAGGTTATAAACAACTGATATTGGAACCATTTTCACTTGTCTAGATACTTTAGCAGCTGAAAATCATGTTATTTTTCAATATTGGTCAGCCATCTTGTATTTTTTGATTTCCGCATTGACTTCAAATATAGATAATTGAGTTCACTGGCCCATAATCTCCCTATTTTGATACCAACCATGTCTCTTTGGTCATTTTAGAAGCTGAGATATAAGATTGTTTATAGCAAAAGTCGGCCATATTGGTTTTTTGGCCCCCATATCTATCTTACTGATATTTCAAGTTGGATCCCCTTCCAGATTTATACCAAATTTGATACTTTTATCTGCCGCGTAACAATTTCACTCAAAAACGACCTTAACAGACCCCAATGATATTACAATGACCGCCTTTCAGGCTATATATACATTATTCTCAGCTAAGGCTCAAATAAATACTTTACATCTGTTGTATAGTATCTTAATATTTTAGCCATGTAGCCTTCCGTTTTAAAAGTATATACACAGACCATCCATACTTTCTAATCCCCCATCCCCAGGCCCCTATCAGCCTGATGGACCACAAAAACCATACATACTTTAACAATTCACCCTACCACGGATGGCACATTTATAGTATTTTAAGCACCTGCAGGTTAATTCTAACCAATTCTGTCAATAAATCCCATTAAAAAAAGCTATAGAAAATCAGTGAATAATTGTGATATTTCCACCTATAATGAATACATTTCCACACAACTCAGAAAATATGTGGATATAAATTAAAATGACCCCTAGTTTTTCTTCATGTAAAACTAGAAAATTGTTACATTATTATTGAGAATTACTATGTAAAAGCATTGTGATTTGTCAACATTTTACCCAACATGCACCCTGATAAAGGTTAACCTGCAGATAAAAGTTAAGTCATGAGCTATCCGTGGTAGGGTGAATGTGACCCTGACTCCTCTTGGTGTATATATTGTTTGACCTCATTCACCAAGTTGATCTAGTTTCTCTAGACACAGTTGGATACAGATTATGATTACGGGTCACCTCAATGTGTCAGACCCAGGCCTGGTAAGGTGCCTTTCGTAACGGTCCCATTCAAAAGATAAAATGGCTTTGACATATTCATATTTCTGACTTTCCATCAAATGTTTATTTGCTATTTCCTATATGCACCATTACTAGTGAGACCTGGAAATACATTTTACATAGTAGGGGAATATTTCTCTACGAAGGGGTGCATCCAGCATAGGGCTCCAGTAGGTGGAAGCTCTGTTTTGATGAACAAGAGTGGAAATTTCCAGAATCTGCGGGGGAAAGACCGATATTTTAATTCTCAACATATAATTATATGTGTAACCTTCCTTTTTTGAAATCCTTAATCCACCCTTGTGCTTTCTGTAACAGACCAGGGCGGCAATTTAGGGACAATTTACTAAATGCTTTGTATTTCAGATCTCATGTTGGTCCCACTAGGACAGCCCAAATTCGTAAAAATACAGAGGAAAATGTTTTGTCAATGTACGAACCATAATTTGAGAATTTGAAAACTTCAAAACAATCAATTTAAACATGTTTCATGGACATATTTTTCATAAAATGTCCTTAAATAGGCCCCCAGGTTCGGGTGAAATACAGCATTTATTAAAATCACAAGAAACATGTACTGACCCACAGTCTGCCTCTGCTGAGTGCGGGCATCGAAACTTCGCTGTGTGTTAATGACTATACTCATGATCCGAACCAAAAGAGCAGAAACTGATTTAGTTATTAGTGAACATAAAGATGTTGCCTCTTGCACGACTTCTCTTTGAACCATTAGAGGACACAACTTGTCAGGGATAGTTTTCACTGTTTTCCTGGATAAAGATCTGCTGTCCATTCCCTTACCTCTGCATTTTACTGTGTGAGCACTGTTAACAAGGGCCTTTTTTGTAACCAAGGTATGTGCATTCTGATTTTACCGCTAACTATGGTAGGCACATTCTGGATAAGTTGTTGGTAAATATATTCTTGTATGCAGCAGGATGAACCATAAAATGATTGTCCGTAATCAGGGAGTCATATGGTCAAAACTTTATAATATAGAACATTGTATCTAGAGAAAAACAGTTCTTTTATTATGATATCATGTATTGCCACCCTATATTATCTTTATTCTTTATGATTACACTACACATAAGGATGAATATGTACCATAATAATTTTCTACCTATATCATATTCGATACAAAGATTCCACATCATATAAAGAATAAGCCGAGCTGACATGCATTTCCTAATAACGGCACAGTTTGCAATGCTATCTACATAAAGCCATGGTTTCGAAAATAAGTTATTGATTTATTGTTTTTGAATATTCATGTTCGATTTCTCTCAATTTTTGAAATATTGACAGAAATAAAGGACTAAGGATGTTCACCAAACAGAGCTTATTTACATTAGTTCTACTGGCAGTGGGTGGATTCATGCTATTGATATCAACTGGATTCCTGCAACAGTTTTGCAAGTTATCTTTTCTAAGTACCATCCCAGCCATTGGACTGAAAGAGCCTGAGACTGTGCTTACTCTCTTTACCACCTTTTCTAATGAACAAACAAAAGAGCATATATTCGCAAACACATTACGAAACTGGGCAGTCTTGGGCAGGAAAGTTAAAAGAGTACTTTTCATGGATTTAACTAGAAAGCACCTTACTCAGCTGGCAAAACAAAATGACTTTTTAGTTGAGCCTATTCCACGTGCTAATGTCTTTGGTGTGCCTTTCTTAAAGGATATGTACAGAGTAGCAGGGACTCTGAGTAAGAGTCGCTTTCATGCCTATTGCAACGGAGACATGCTTTTTGATGAAGGACTGCTACAGACGTTAGAGGCTATCTGGGAGCAGATGGATAAAACAAGACCACTTCTTGCCACTGGACCAAGGACAAATGCTGATATAAATCATGCAAAGAATCCGCTCTTTACAAAAAAAGATGTTAAAAAATTTGCTAAAACCTTTGGAAAACTTTTTCAGAAAGATTCAGCAGACTGTTTCTTCATCATGAACATGGAGCTTTTTCCTTGGCACATAATCAAAGATGTTGTTATTGGGAGGCCACGTTATGACAGTCACATCATGGAGACGTGTAACAAAGGGCCTGTGGATGTGGTGGATGTGACAAATACTCTCCTAATGATGCACCAGTCTGGGCATGCTAATGAAACTGACAAGGAGAAAGTCAAGGGTGGTATGTTTAATTCTAAAATCATAGGAAGAATGGATTCAAGGTATGTCTGGATAACTGCCTCAAACTACTATACAATTAGGAACATGAAAGGAGTTAAATTAATGAGAAGACAACCTGCTGGACATAAGCATGTCAATATAATTAGGAACATGAAAGGGGTTAAAGTAATAAGAAGATACTCTGCTGAACATAAGCATATCAATACACAGATGAAAAAGAAACTAACAAGGTTTGTTTGGAGAAGGGCAGATAAGGGATTTAAACAGTTTTCATGAATTATAAAGCAGCTATATATAAGTTTCTGTTTACAATTATAACTTTATTAAAAGTATATTGATTTAAAAAAATAATGTGCACAATCTATACACAAGATCATCATCAGTGATGAGTATGGTTCAATTAACAACAAAAATGAATTGGCAAATCTATAGAGACAGATGTCTCTGCTATCCCTCTTTTAGCATGGGATATTGTTTGTGTCTTTTTAACCACTTAAATGCTGCTCCCGAGTTAACTTGGGAGCAGACTGCTTTTTAAAAACTTTTTCATTCACTCAAAAATAGACCAATTTTCATGATGATTTTGAAACAGTCTGGTCATATGGCCATTTCCCTTATTTTGTGCATTTTTATGCATTATTCGAGTAAAATACATACATCCTTGGATATATTATCTTTTGCCATAAAGTTGCTATTAAAGCAGTTAATGTATCAAAATTTAGAGAATTGTATTAAGCTTTTACATTTAGTATTCATGATGCTTTCATTGCAATTTTGAAAATATGGCCAAACATTATTATGATCACATTCATAATTTAATGTTATATCAAGACAAATCAACAAAATGGTTGCAATGGCAATCAAAAAGTCAAATTTTTAGTTTTCCTAAATGTTCAGGTCATAAGCTGAAGAATGATGTACCATAACATACTAATCAGTGAAAATGTATAAGGAATATTTGTCAAAAATACATCCATCTTGCCTGAAATTATCATCTGTGTTGCACTGATGTTGTATCATTTTTTCATTCTTCAAACTTTTTGATTTTAGTGGGTCCATATTTGGACACCGTATTGCAGTGTATTTCATTGACTAATGTGAACAAGTATACAATAATTTAATTATATGCTTGATTAATAATCGATATCAAAAATTCCTGTAAAGATTACAGCTCATTCCAATCATTCTAAGTAGGTTTTTTAGTGTCAAAACGTGTGTTGTTACAATCAAAGTAACAACGAACTGTTGCGCTATTTTATTATGTTTGTTGTTAGAAAACTTATTGTGCAATGGAGGACTGGTGTGTTAATGTATCACCACACTAAGGGTGCCAGATGTATTAACACATTCCCATAATTAAAGACTCCAAGAGTGTCACTGCTACAACCATTAGATCTTCCAAAATTTAGCTAGAAACATGAATCTTTCACAAAATTGATAGAGTTATTTTCTATGAAATTATATGAGCATTAGCAAGCTTTAGCCTTTATTTGAAATTCTGATGCATTTGCTCATCTAGAACAGGTTTTAAAGCCACACGGTATGTAAATATCTACAAACAAATACTATTTTTATATAGATCGTGAACTGTATCAAACTCAAATTCCAAGTTGTGTGGACATTGGTTTTGCTTATTTAATGATTTAAAAGTGTGTAGTAATCAACATGTTTCGGTTTTTCAACCTTCATCAGAATTAATTATGACACAATAAAGCCTAGGTATATCAGTTTTTAAAGCTGTGAGAAATTTTAATGCAGTTAAAAAGTGGACAAGTAGAACTTAGAGTTTGAGTTTGATACAGTTCACGGTCTATATAAAGAGTCCTTTTTATATTGAAAAAATATACTTAAACCTGTTTCAACTTGCTTGAAAATGCAAATTAAGTGTCAAAAGTTTAACAGTCTTGTTTTCTCTTCATATCTGAAAATATATGAGTCCGTATTTCCTTCAACGTGCAGATGTACAACAACAACTTCGATACAAATTTTTTTCAAGTAATACAATTACAAAATAGATATTGTCTATATTTTTATATTGGTAATTTTTAACTATATATATAAAAAGAGTCTTATACTCAGAATCACTAATCATAACGCCCCCTTTATTACAAAACATGATTGTTAGCTAGAATTAATATTGTGATGTTTTAGTTTGAGCTGATTCAAAATTAATTTTTGTGGGCTTTCAGTCCAGTTGTCTAAAAGATGTATGGTCATTGCTACTTTCCATTTGAAAGAGACAAGGCATATATGTACATTATTTACTGACTATTTGTATTGAAAAACAAATAAAAACGTTGTCTAAATAATAATTGTATCTGAAAAGAATCGGTTTGAATGGCCGGCGGCGGGAGATTACTTTTCTCCCCGTTCAGGGCTCACTACGTCACATATTATCACGTGACCCTCTCACTTCCCGCCAAACCTCTACACTGCCCACTTCTCCTCTAACATTCAGACCTTCCACACGTTTTCTTGCCACCCTCCCACCCTATATTATCATCATCTTTTATACATCATTCAATTAATTTTATCATCAATCAATCTTCTCTTATCAAATTTACAATATACAATTTTATCAATTACAATCTCTTAAGCCCCATACCCACTAGGCGATTTTGACGGCGACCGACGACTGGAAACGGGCAGAATCGGCCGACTCTTATGATCACCTGCTAGTACAGCACATTGAAATGTGCATGTTTGATCTGGATCGGTGCTAAAATCGGCCGACTCTTAGTGGAGAGTCGGCCGATTTTAGCACCAATAATCGGCCGACTCTGAACAAAATCGCCTAGTGGGTACGGGGCTTTAGTCTATCTATAATTTTTTTACTCATTGGAAAAATAAAATTTGTTCATTCCAAGGTCCAGTCTCTTATTTCCTAAAGCCCGCCATTTTATGTCATTCACTCGTTAATGCTGTCATAGTTACAGGACATGGGTCCTATTTCTGATTTATTGACAAAATTATAGTTTGCCTACTTTTCTATTTCTTAGAGAATGGAAACTAGAATATTGATCAAAGTCTTGTCTATAATTTGAATATTCCTTTAAACCTCTTTGAGTATCAGTTCTTGATGCGAACTAGACACCCACAGAATTTGGTTGGAAAATCTTTACATTCAATTCTACTTGTATTATATTACAGATAATATGTGTTTTGTTATATCTACAAGGAAGAACATTATGTCAATGATTATGGTTAATAAAGGAAAATAAATGAAAATGATTTTATTCTTACAACTAATGTAAAAAATCATGAGTCCATCCAATAAAGTAGAGCTCAAATGGTCATGGGTTATAAGTTACCTGATGACCAATAACCAATTAATGAAGTTATCCAAAATTAATTGAGCTGAATATCAGATGTTGTACATTGGCCAATAGCTTTAAGATTAATATTTGCAATTTGTTGCAAATGCTAATTCATGCATTAGAACCAATATGCAAGTAGCAATTGATCTCTAGGTTATTTAAGGAGGGAATTCCAATTCGTGTGATGTTACAACTGGGGTAAGGAAATTAACATTTTTTGTCCTTAATGATTTACTTAGATTTGAGGTTGCTCTTTCTTCTTGCTTTTGCAAATATCTCTGTATTTAAGTGAGGCTAAAGACAAACAATTTAGCATTTGTAATTTGCATTTTCAGGAAAAGAAAAAAGTAGAGAGTTGCAACTTCTTGAAGTATACCGCTAGTCACAATGAGCTAGACTGGTTTAGTTCTTCTTTACTTATTATATGTCGGTTTTGTGGTATAATATCTTAGTCTCACTTGCATCTTATTAGGAATATGTTCGTTGTTTCGTCAGACTGCATGATGTTAACAGCAGGTCTTAACTCGCTTGCTTATTGATGATAACTAAATATAGATAGTTGTAATAATGATTGGGGAGGTTCTTTGTCATTATTTGTTATGTTAGTTAGCTCTTCGTCGTTAATCAGAATAGATCTTTCTTCAACTGTTCATTTCGTCTTTTAGTGGTAAAGACTCTAAGTAAGAGGGCTCATTCCCATAAAAAGAACCCACACTTGGCAAGAGGTAATCTTATTTTATCCATTGAGACATCCTGAAGATACAAGTAAATAGTCATTCCATTCATACAATTCATGCCATCCATCTCATAAGCAAACAACATCAGTAGCGTTCTAACCAGGTATAGCTATGGGAGCGTCACCTCCCGTCTACCTTCAGCTGAGACCATCAGTATGATCTCTGTTGCATCCAGTACTCCATCCGTAAGGCTAAGCCTAAGCTATCCCGATTCTTACTATCACCTGCTGTAGTTATAGCTACCATCTCAGCACTACCCGTATGATCCGACTTGTTAGATTATTGCTCCTGTGGGTTCTTCATGAAGTCTATGATGGTCTGCTCATCTATCCTAAGTCTCTTTGCTACAACATTAGCTCATCATTTCACAACGTACTCCTCCCAAACTTAGAGAGGTTACAATTTCTATTATTACTATACTAAAGAATATAATAATTCTTTTTGTACTGTGCTTCAGTACAACAACTTAACTCTGAGAAATGTTTTGAATTCTTGAACAAGAGAGCTTCATTTACAATAGCCTTTAACTAAATGATACAGGGATATTTTTCTAATAGCTCTGTTTATCTGAAGGACACATTACATTATTAGAAATCCTTCAAAAATCAGCTTTGAGAATAGCTTTAAAATTTCAAATGTATACATTGCATGAACAAGTCTAAACTTCCTCCAATAGCTGAAAATAAATGTTAAATAGTCCATATCTATGTTTGTGTGATCTTAGCATAAGGTTAAACTGAGTATACTTCCGGTGCACCTTATCCACACATTCTCTTCTTCTCTAACAAGAAATCTCTGAGTGTTTTCTTCTTGAAGAACAATGCCAGAGAATTCTCCTGTTCTCTGGTAGTTTAGAGAATGAGAATTCCTTACTCTTAAAGAGGCTCAAATTCTCTATTTTCATTGAGAAAGAGTTCTCATTCTCTATTTTCATTGAGAAAGAGTTCTCATTCTCTATTCTCAGGGAAGAAAGAATTCTCGGTCTATCTTTACAGAGAATGAGAATTTCTTGATGCTTACGCAATATATCAAATGTAGACACAGGCAAGGTCTATATATGACATTTACCATGGGCCTCATGATTGTTGCTTGTCTGGATGCTTAGGTCAAAAGAATCAGAATCAAAAGAGTTCAGGTAACCAAACCTTCCCTAAATTCTTTTGAATGACACAAAGGTAAAGTTCAATTAAGGTTATTCAAAGAATTGGAAATTGCATGTTTTTGAGACAAAGATGTGATTGTGAGAGTTGTCTGAGTCTATTTGTACTGATAAAAATGACAGAATTAAAATGGCCTACCTACACAAAATTGTTGTCCCACAATACCTGAACACAACAATTAATCTTTTTAGCCTTATAAACAGGTACCTTTAAGCCCAGGCCTTTATAAGGGCGCTCTGACCACACAGAAATACTCAGTTTGCATTTTGCAGTCGCCCTATGAGGATAAGCCACACTTTTTTTAAGGTATAGAGACTTTTAGATCAGTTCTTCTAATATCCTTATTCTAATATCCTTATATTATTACATTTAAATATACTTTAGTGTAGAACCTAATTTGCAAATCTTTGATAATATTTTCTAATAGTTTTAGCACAATATTCTAATACCATAATAATGAAAACAAAATAATTTATCTCAGTTGTTCTGAATAGTTAGTTCAAAATTAACTATTAAATATCTACACAAGATAGACAAAAGATCATTTTTGTTTTCTTTTTCTTTGTGACTACCCTGCTGGGTAGCACCCTCCTTGACCCCCTCCCCACAGTCCTGTACAAGATGTAAGGGACAGTACCTCTGACCTCACATTCACCCTTTGATGTTATCATAACGTTCTGTTTGGTTCTGTACTGGTTCTTGTTACATTATTTTGATGGCCCCCGATAATGTTGCTGCAATGTACTGCTGGGACGTTGCCCTACGACTATATTATAACATTCTGGTTATGTTATTCAACGTAAACAGAATGTTCCTATAACGTTCTGTTTTGGTTTCATCCTAATCTCACCAAATAATAATGTTTTAATAACATTCTGATTTGGTGAGGTTTCCACCTCACCATCAATAACGTAAATGTTACGTGCTATCTTAGTAAGTAACAAACTGATCATGACTAAAAAAGTATGGTTGCAGAACTTGCTTGTTACGTTGCTGCTTGCCTGGGTTGGGCGCACTGAAGCGGAACGGTATAATATCATGGAACTCAATGGAACTCAATGGTTGCATTAGAGTTTTCAGACTGATTTATTGTTATGCTTTTGCATACAATATGGGAGTGAAATATGCCTCTGAACCTTTGGACCTTGTTAAGAGAGTTTCAAAATTTGGATATTACTTTTTTTTAATGATTTTCTCCCTATAGACTCCCATGTTAACACTTCCCCCAAAATTATGGACTGAATATTGTACAACCTGTCACATATATTGTTTCATTTCTGCTTTTACTCGGCTCATAATGAGATGTAGATGACCTTACTAAGCAAAGTTATTTAAAATAATCAGGAAATAATAATAACTTTCTGAAAGTAGCTTAAAGTGATCCTCTCAGTATTATCAAAAAAGACTGTTTGCACTGACAAAGAAGAATAGTGACATGACATCCAATTCTGTACCTTGAAAATGTTACAGAAATTATCTATTCCTTGAATTTGAAAAAAAACACATGTTATATTTATATTTATCATTGCAAGATTTATAATATTATGATTATGCAAGTTTTTTTGGGGAAATATGAGGAGATTGAAAGGTTTTGGGTTATTATCTTAAAATGATAAAAATAGATATACAAAACCTAGATTCCCATGTTAGTGTAAAGAGGTCTGGACTGAATCATATGCTTGTACTCAATTTACAAAAGATAGACACAATTATTGACAAAAGTGAATTTGCCACTTATGTGAATTGACCATATGCACATACATAATAATATATATTACATATTACATATACGTATATCATATTTTGCTCCACACTGGTGGGACCCTAGATGGGGCATCCGAATGTCGCATGTCAAAGAAATCATTACTGTCACCTAACTTTGCATGTCCCATAACACCTTAAGAACTTCGCATGTCTCATATTGAATTTAAGAAATGGTCCCTGTTGTGTAGTTTATTTTTTTCTTCATGTCACAAAGCCCTATGTCAGATGTCGATTTTAATAAATGGCTATATCACGGTGTTGAATTTAAGGGTCTAGGGCCTCAGTGGTATGCAGGTATGTTGTTCTAGTAATTGATTGTGACCTTGTTTAACTTTACTTACACTTTAATTGCAATGTCCTACATCAAAACTAACCAGTCACACTCTGATAATGAGCCAGGTCCCAATTTTCCCTACCACAGATACCGGATTTACTGTATATTTTAGCCCTGCAGGTTAATTATGGCTGATATTGTTGACAAAGATTTGACCCAGCAGCTCTTCTTGGTGTATAATATACCCCCACTTTCACCATTACAAATTGGCACCATTTCCAATAGACATCATAGAACAAGTTTCTCAAGTTTCTGTATACGCACTTGGATACAGACCGTGATTCTATATAACATGTTTAGTATTGTGCATTTAAGATCTGCCCCATTCTAAAGACAAAATACATGAGCAAGGGAATGACTGACATTTAAATTTCACAATATATTTTTGGAACTTTTCGAACCCTTGATCCACCCTAGTGGTTTCTGGTGGACCAAGTTAAGAGCAGATAAAGCATTTCAAAACAGGTCGTAAGTATTATATTGGCACACAGTCTGCCTCTGCTGGTACTAGGCATACAGACTAAAACTGACTGGAACCTAGCTCTGAACAGCCAAGTGGAGCAGAAAATCATAATATGTAGACACAACTGATCTCTCAAGGCCTTCTCAAGATAATTTTCCCAGGGGTTATAGGTAACCTAGGAATTTTCTGAATGAAAAATGAGATGATCGCCATATAGGAATAGTTTTCACTGTGTTCCGAGATACGCATCTGTTGGTTGGTGACCCAACATGGCTGTGTATATCAAACCAAGGTATGTTCATTCTGATTTTACATATAATCAAGGTACATGCTTTCTGGATGAGGTGTTAGTGAAGTATTTACAGCAACATGCAATATCTCATCAACTCGGACTATATAAAAACCTTCCAATGCTTCAACCCAACATTGTTCTTAGAGTTAAACTATTGTTATATCGTATCACGTAGTGCTATGTCATTCTATTCATTCATTTTCCTATGCAATAAAAGTACCATGTATCATAAACATTTCTGGCTATATAATGCTCAATTCACAAAGAATTCCATTTGTTACAGTAGAAAAAAAGATATAGGCGTTTTGCAACAAGGATCATCTCAACAAAGTTGTCTTTGTTAGGAAACATGTCCTTTTTGTAATTTTAAATTTATTGCTGTTACAATCGGTATTTTGAAATGGGCGACAAGTGACTTGTTGAAGCATTTTAATAATGGTACCACTCGTCCACAGAACCTAAACTCTGCTATCAGATTGTTTCCCCGATAAAGACAGTTCAGTTGGCCATTCACTATCACATGACATAAATGATGGTTGCTGTAGTTTAAGGTGTATCCAGCAATCTGTCTGCTATATCAACACCTACTCACATTTTTGTATACCAGTTGCATGACTGAATCTATAGGGTTGAGAAGGATGGCAAGGCAAGATGGTGTAATTGGCCCAGTCCAGACCTGAATGCAGTCCAGCCATGTGCAAGACTAGAACCTAGCCCACTTCACCATCCCACCCCCCTACACGTTGAAGATGTGTTCCTTATTCTTGTTATTCTAACATCATCATTAAAGTAGCTTATTTTTCCTTGCTTTTCAGAATGTAATCGTTAAAAACATTATGCTTTGACTGGTTCTCTGACATTCTACAGCTATTACAATCATTTATGGAAAGCCCTCCTTATGCTTAAGACATGGACATGTGACAGTGCTGTTCTAGCTTAGGAACAATTTAAGGTTTTAGCATTCTGAGATGTTCTGCAATGTTCTTATAACAATCTCTGACAATCTGCAACATTATGATATGATCTGAAATATAACATTTTTGGCTAGGTTGAGCAGACGTATGTGTAAAGCATTTGAATGATCAAATTTGATTTGTGCTTTTAGATAGAACTTCATATTAAGATAGTCCTCCTATTCTTGAAGTTCAAGTAAAAAGAGTTAATAGTCCATTCATTATTCTGCTGGTGGCTGGTCCCAATCTCTGAATTAGAAAAAAAAGCACAACATAACCTTATAGCTGCCTTTTTCAGAGTTTTTCACTCTGATCAAAGACAAGTCAAACTGTAGAAAAAATAGTCCAGTCATCCACTGTCACAATGGACCTGCCACTGATCTGCATTTATGTAATGCGGCTAAGAAATCCTGTTGTTCATTGTTGGATTTAGAAAATAATTCGTCCATACTAATAATTCAAAAAAGATATAGAATACTTACTGTTAAACATATTGATGAAACAGACCTCACCAGTTGCCTGCTGCATATTAATTTCGGTAAGGGAGTTTGAAACTGCTGTTGCATAATGAAATTCTTGTAAATCCAACTTTAACTCTCTTAAATCCAGCTCAGACTCTTGTAAATCCAGCCTGAACTCCCATCAATTATCCCAAAACTCACCCATGCAAATTCAAACTCAGGTTACTACTATGAGGCAAAAAATTTATCATAGGCTAAGTTCTGTGTCTTTTTGCCTATTATTCTATGGAACGCCCCCCCCCCCCCCCAGAATGAATATCAAAAGGAATTATTACATAGTATCTAATGAATATAATGTATAAGGTCACAGCTTTAGACAACAAAAAAAGATATCAACCATATCATTAATAGAAAAACCCCAAACTGCGCTTCCAAATATGGGTACAGTTTGCAAAGTTATCAAAATAAAGGCATGGTTTGGAAGGTATCTTACTCAATCATCTTTTTTGAATATTCATGCTTGAGTTTCAGAATGATTGAAAGAAATAAAAGACGGAGAATACATATGTTCACCATTCAGAAGTTATTTGCATTAGTTCTACTGACATTTGGTGGGTTACAACTATCAATAGCAACTGGATTATTGCAACTATCTTCCAAGGTACCGGTGTCTGTTTTAAACAGCTATGATGACATCCCGGCCATTAATTTGAAAAAGACTGAGATCGTGCTGACCCTTTTTACCACTTTTTCTTATGAACCATTTAGGGAGCATGTATATGCAAACACTATTTACAACTGGGCACTCTTTGACAGAAGAGTCACAAAAATACTTTTTACAAATTTTACTCGAAACAGGCTTGCCGAACTAGCACGACAAGAGGGCTTTTTAGTTGAGCCTGTTCCACATGCTAATGTCTTTGGTGTTCCATTATTAAAGGACATGTACAGAGTAGCAGGCACACTAAGTAAGAGCCGCTTTCATGCCTTTTGTAACGGAGACATACTTTTTGATGAAGGACTGCTTCAGACGTTAGATGCCATTTGGGAGCAAATGAATAAAACAAGGCCACTTCTTGCCACTGGACAAAGGACAAATGTTGATATAAAGCATGTAAATGAGAATCCACTCTTTACAGGAAAAGATGTTCATAGAGTTGCTCAAACATTTGGAAAACTCGCTAGGAAAGATTCAGCAGATTGTTTCTTTATAATGAATATGGAGCTTTTTCCTTGGCACATAATCAAAGATGTAGTTATTGGGAGGCCACGTTATGACAGTCACATCATGGAGACGTGTAACAAAGGGCCTGTGGATGTCGTGGATGTCACAGAAACTCTCCTAATGATGCACAATCCTGGATACAAGACTAGGAACCAGACTTGGCAACCGACTATTAATGTTAAATTCAAGAAGGTAAAAAATACAAAGGAAAATGTTATGTTTAATTCTAGAATTATAGGGAGAATGCAGTCAAAATACATCCCGATAACTGCTTCGAAATACTATACAATGAAGAACATGGAAGGAGTTCAAGTGATGAGAAGATAACCTGCTGAACAAAAGCATATCAAAATGCAGATGAAAAAGAAACTTACAATTTTCATGAATTATAATGCAACTACATAAGTTTCTGTTCACACTTGGAACTTCCTTAAAAGTGTATTGATTTTAAAAATAATGTGCACAATCTTTACACAAGACCATCATCAGTGATGAGTATGGTTCAATTAACAAAATAAATGAATTTATAAATCTATAGAGATACGTGTCTCTGCTATCCCTCTTTTAGCATTGGAGATTAGTCTGTTTGTGTCCTTTTAAGCCATGACATATCTTATAATCTGTCTTGCACTGATGTTGTCTCATTTTCTCATCTTTAAACTATTTGATTTGAGTGGGTCTGTATTTTGACACCATATTGCATTGTGCTTCATTGACTAATGTGAACACAATAATTTGATTACATGCTTGATTAATAATCTCTTACTTAGCATTTTCTTATTGCCTGATGTATTAATGCATAACACATTCCCATAATTAAAGGCTCCAAATGTGTTACTGCTACAACCATTAGATTCTCCAAAATATAGCTAGTAACCTGAATCTGTCAAAAAATTGATAGATTTCTTGTCTATAAAATTATATGAGCCTTTTTTGAAATTCTGATGTATTGGCTGATTTAGAAGTTTTATAGGTGACACGCTGTGTAAATATTTACTAACAAATACTATTTTGCCATATGAGGTAAATTTTAACCATATATAACTAGAATCTTATACTCAGAATTACTTATCATGACACCCCTTTTAATACAAAATACAATGGTTATAATAATCTTGATGTTTTGGTTGATTAAAAGTTGATTCAAAAGTAGTTTGAGTGGGCTCAACTTGACTCAGCTGATTCAAATAGAATCAAATGAAAAGGTTCATAATTGTTCTAGAATAACAATTTGATCCAGACCTAGGACTTCTGGTTTAAATCTGAACTTAGAATTTGGAGCCCCTTTGCTAATTTCTGTTTTGAGAGAGACAATGCATACATAATTCACAGTCTATTTGTATCAAAACACATCCAAGAGAATCCTGTCATAGTTTCAGGATATGGGTCCTTTTTCTGATTTGATGACAAAAGATATTCTTGCCTACTTTTCTAAATTTATTTTCTGTCTTAGAGAATAAAAACTTTAATCTTGATCAAAGAATTGTCTTTACTTTGAATATTCTTATAAACCTTATTAAAGTTCTTAATGCACACACCACTCCCATATAATTTGATCGGAAAATCTTCAGCATGATATTATGTGCAATGTCTTCTTTATGGATTTGTATGATACATAAATCTATTCTGAAAGATTACAAGCCGTGTTGGAGATGTTAAATCCCTAACCAATAACTATGACCATGTCTTAATTCAATTCTACCAATAACTATGGAATTATATCATGAATTATATATATCTTGTTATACCTACAAGGAAGAATATTATGTCAGTGTTATGGTTAATAAAGAAATAAAGTAATAATAACAATATCATGCTTACAACTAATATACAAAGATCATGATTTGCATCTAATAAAGTAGAACTCATACGTATGACCAATAACCAATGGATCAAGTTATCCTTATTATCAACAAGCAGAATGTTGTGCATTGGCCAATAGATTTGTACTCGCAATTTGTTGCAAATACTAATTCATTGCTGCAAATACTAATTCATTGCATTAGAACTAATATGCAAGAGAGCATAAAAAATACACAGAACAGACTGAGGGAGCATGAGGCTATGATTATTGCCCCAAATCTTGGTGCATTGATGCATCGAGGGCTGTAGCCTGAGACACATCAGTGTGCCAAGATGAGGACTGTTCTGGTTTTATTCTATACCAATTACCCTGTGACAGTTGACAGATATGATAAAACAAGACGTATTCTCTTTATTTACCTCTGATCATGGGCAACGCCATGTTGACTTCGCCTCCTGCACCAGAGAATTCCTAACATTATTGTCACCAGCACGGCGATCCAATTTATGATTGACAAAGTTTTAATGGATTTTGATCAATTCATGCATTATTTTTCATGTTTTGATGATACTATGCACTGAAATGAATAAAGATAAATAGAATTGCTAATTTAGAAAAAAAAAATTGGATGAGGCTACCGCTGCTGGCGCCGTCTGGCATTTCCTACAAATGATAGCATAGGTCGGAGAAGTCAACATGGTGGTGAAAACAACATTTCTGAGTGTGTGAGGGTAAATTGATGGTTTTTCTCTTGCCTTTTTTAATAAAATATAACAATTCCAGCATGGTTTAATGGGTGTTTACATAGTTTCCATGCCGGCCAGCACCGTTATTGCCCCATGGGTCAATAATTTGTCACTATTGCCCTCCGGGGCAATAACGCTGACTGTTTTCCATCAGTTTCTAATGAGGGAAGACAATGATGAAGATATAGGTGCTACGTAGTTGGTATAGAATAAAGTATGTACCGTCCCGGACCAATATTGTTGAACAGATGAGCAGGCAAGGAAGGTCCTAACAGAGAACCAAGGAAATTGCACTGTTGTGTCTATGTTTCATGTAAGCCCAACATAGTAGAATCAAAGTATTTATTATCAAACTATCATTTTATGTGGTCAATGTGATGTGCTGGCACATAACTAGCTTTCATCATTATTGTGTGATTGTACGTTTTTTGTTTTTTTCTCTTTGTGAATTATACCATCCATGTTTTGACATGGTTAGATAAAGTTAATGAAAATTATGAAATAAAATATCATAAGAGCATTTCTGTTAGCAGATCAACAGTATGAATTAGTTGTGATAGAAAACCACTTTATATTGACCATTTTACTATGGAAACACCCTTTCTTCAAGCCCACACCTTCGTCAGAAACAGATGCCTTCATCTATCTATCTTGGTTTTTATTTTGGCTACTAGTCAATAGGATCATATCATTTTGTGTACTTGTATCAAAATGCACCTATAAATGTGTGTAATAATGCAAGGTTAATCAGTCCCATTCAGGAACTCTATGTTTACTTCTTGGCCTCAAGGGACTTAAAACAGCCCAAAACCAACCCAACTACATGAATTGTCACAAATTCATTAAAATGTATAAACACTTCTAACACACTCCTTGATGATCCATGTATCATTCCCTGTAAATTCATTCATAAGCCATAAGAAACATTGTGCTAAACAGAAAATGCTTTCAAAGTTTTGGGTTCGTTTTGGTTTGCTCAGTGACTAAAACTTCTGGGAAATATCCCATGTGACCAAGTTATACCCAAGAAATGATTATGTCATTTGACAAATTACCTGCAGAAACTACTCATTTTAATAGAAGGGGGTAGTGAGTGGATTTTTTAAATATGGTCTACATAACTTCTATAGTTTGGAAGACTTTTTCTATCCCACAAATATAACATATTCCAGAACAAAAACTATTAAAGTGAATAAAGCATTTTAATGATACATTACTAAAGAAACAGGGCCATTCTAGTGGATTGATACATGAGTGCTCCCCTGCAATCAATGGACTGGTCCTGAGTTAATTGGAATGTGCACTGAGCCAGAACTGGGTCAAGTGAAATGTACATGGTTGACCACAGTACCATGTACATTTGACTGGTGGGGCCTGGCTGTATGGCCACAATAACATTAGTTGAATTCCTGGATTACATTACAAATACATTTCATGCTAATACTGCTTTACAATTGAAACTTATTCCTATAACATTTATAGAAATAAACATAATAATTATAGTAACCCAATCATATTGATTTACTGGAAACCATGGGGAAGCTCATCATGGAAAAAATCTGAAATGTACATAGTATGAATTGGGTATATTTAGTTGGTGGGGGAATCCTATGAGAGCGATGTCATCAGATCTTGTTGTAAACAAGTTAGAGGTTGTGTGGACCCACATTAATAGGGTTAACACAAGAACAAAAGCTATTTTAACAATGTTCAAGCTATAATTTCAAAACCTATATTTTACCATAAGCTTTGATTAGACTCAGATAATGCATTTCAACAGTTATTAGAACTTTTACCAACTTTACTTTTTTGACACTATATCTACCAACATTGGTTTTGGGTTGCTTTAAGGCCTAGTTCTAGCTTCCTAAGCACAAGACACAAGGCACAAAGCCAGAACTGAGACCGAAGTTATGGTAAAATGGGCAGCTGGACTTGAAATAATTGGGGGACCTGGACACGAGGACACGATCTGGAACAACATTAGGGCTAGGCACAAGGCACGAAGGCTAGGGCATGGCATGAAGGCACGACGGGTCAAGGAAGAGCTGACGCGGGTGTACAAGCAGACGAAATGGAAGACATTAGGCCTGAGCTTTGGGTCGGCAGCCACCACACTACCTCTTTATCATTCAGGATGCCGACTCGACGTTATGGCACAGAAGGCCATATCCATCCCAGTGTTAGCCTGGCTACTTCGAGCAACGGACCTTTCCTGAGACAAGGACATGCACATATATGCTTCCCCCACACCAGTATGTACACACCCGACTGTCCCACACGACACACATCACCACCCCTTCCCCTTATCTATTTCTCTACTCCACCTTGCCCAGTCCACTTTCGTGCACACGAGGCAAGTCTCCACATGCACGTGAAAAGAGCGAACCACCAAAAGCTGTGAAATTGATTATGATAATGCCCTTATTTAGAATATCAATGGAATATCTTTTTCTCAGATTTTACCTTAATAAGGTAGTTATTTGGTTGCCATGGAAACGAATAATATTTGGTATTTATGTACAAGTTTGTGACATTTTGATATTATTGGGAAGTTTAACATGAAAAAAATTCAAGTTCAAACAGTTATAGAATATCATTTCTAGGTCAAAAGCTATGGTCATATTTGTAGTTTAGAATTATCAATATTGTTGACTTATAATTGGGCATAGGGGGGAGGGGGTATACCCAGCAAACACACAACGTTCAAAAAAGGTTGTGCAACATTAACTTTACACAACATTTAACGAGAAACGTGGTAGCAATGTTTACACAAAGTGATTCACGTTTTAGTGAAACATTCTTGCAACATTTGACAAAATGACATTGTAACCACTTAATTTTCACATCATTGTGACAACATCACTTTCATAACAAAATGATGACATCACCAGGGAACAGAAATATATCAGACCAAATGTATTACACAATCTAAATAATGTTCATGAATATTCAATAAACTATTTATATTAAAAGGTTGTAGAAAGATTACAGTACAACATTGGGTACAACTTGGTCACAACCTTTCTGGGAGTCCCCAAATTTATATTGTAACAACATAAATTTGCAACATTGTTGCAACCAAACTGTAATGTTGTAGCAACGTTGTAGCAATGTTAAGATCGTTAGCTTGGTACCAGCATAATGAGGGCATACATAATGAAAGATGCACCAGAGGGGTAGCAGTGCATCGGACGGTGATTTTTCTAATGATACCAAGAAACCCTAAAGCTTCTACCTAGGATATCATGCCATATCCTGATTTACTGAGACACTGTGTCACAAAAGGACGACAATAGTGAAATAATATTATTAACCTTGTAGGATCAAAGTGACTATTGATGCAAAAATACATTGGTTGTTGAATTGGAAAGGGTTATGTCTACCAGCAAATATGGCTTGCCATTCTGTGGAAACCTGCAGAACATGCTTCCAGAAAAAAGCATGGACTGAATACTATTCTGCCTGTCATATAAATATTGTTTCATTTCTGTTCTTACACTGCTCATAAAATATGTAGATGACCTTACAAAGCAAAGTTATTTAAAATAATCAGGAAATAATAATAACTTACTGAAGGTAGCTTAAAGTGTTCCTCTCAGTACCAAAAAAAAGAAAATGTTACAGAAATTATGTATTCCTTGAATTTTAAAAAAAATCAGATGGTTATATTTCATTCAAATTTTATTAATGCATGATTTACAACATATGACTGTGCAACTCTTTTTGTAGAAATATGAGCAGGTTGAAAGGTTTTGGGTTATAATTTAGAAATGATAAAGATATATATATACAAAACTTAGATTCTAATGTTACTTGTTAGTGTAAAGAGGTCTGGACATTTTAGATCCCATGAGCATTTTCATTTATTTGATTTGCAAATGATAGACCAAAATTACTTAAAAAAGTGAATTGGCCACATATTTTACTGCACAGTGGTATGCATGTATGTTGTTCTATTAATTGATTGTGACCTTGTTTAACTTCACCTGTACTTTAATTGCAATGTCCTACATCAAAACTAACCAGTCACACTCTGATAATGAGCCAGTTCCCAGTTGGTCTGATGTACTATATACCTTCTCATGATGGTGACCCAGCAGCCCCTCTTGATGTATACTAAACCCACCCTTTCACCATAACAAACTGGCACCATTTCAAATAGACATCATTCACCAAGTACACAAGCAAGGGAATGACTGACATTTAATTTCGCAAGATATTAATGTAACCTACTCCTTTTTGAAACCCTTAATCCACCCTAGTAGTTTCTGGTGGACCAAGTTAGGAGCCGATAAAGCATTTCAAAACAGATCGTAAGTATCATATTGGCACACAGTCTGCCTCTGATGGTACTAAGCATACAGACTAAAACTGACTGGAACCTAGCTCTGAACAGCCAAGTGGAGCAGAAAATCATACTATATGTGGACACAACTGATCTCTTAAGGTCTTCTCAAGATCATTTCGCAAGAGTTGCAGGTTACCTAGGAATTGTGTAAATGAAAAATGCATCATCGCCATACAGGAATAATTTCCTCTGTGATCGGAGATAAGCATCTGTTGGTTGGTGAGCTGACATGGCTGTGTTTGTGAAACCAAGGTATGTTCATTCTGATTTTACTGGTAACCAATTGCGAGGTATGTGCATTCTGATTTTACATGGGACCAAGCTACATGCATCTGTATAAGACGTTGGTGAATGAAGTCATGTATGCTGCAAGATGCATCATCTAGTCAACTCTGACTTTATAAAAAGTTTCCAACACTTCAACCCAACATGACAAAAAATAACCATGTATCATAATCATTTCTAGCTATATGATAATGCTAATACCCAAATTGTTCAATAGGAGAAAAGTGACCTTACTGTGGTCATCCATGTTTACCTTTGGACAATAGGAAGTTTTTAACTCTCATCAAAGACTAGTCAAACTGCAGATGAAATAGTCCACTCACCCACTGTCACGACGGACCTGGTACTGATAAGCATAAATTTATGTAATGATGCTAAGAAATCCTGTTGTTCATTGGTGGGTTTAGAGAATCATTCATCCATTTGAATAATTCAAAATAGATATAAAAAACTTACTGTTAAACATAATGATGAAACAGACCTCACCTGTGGCCTGTTGCATGATAATCTCTGTAGCTACTTAGGTTCTATTTGTGATTACAGGAACTGTATGGGAGTTTGAAAATGCTGTTGCATAATGAAGCTCTCATGAATCCAGCCCAAACTCCCCAAACATCATAAGTTCTGAAATCTCCTGTGTCTTTTTACGTATGATTCTATGGAACGCCCCCCAGAATGAATATCAAAATGAATTATTACATAGTATCTAATGAATATAATGTATAAGGTCACAGTTTCGGACAACCAACTGACCTAATAACCACAACATAAATAGAAAAACCAAAACTGCAATTGCAAATATGGGCACAATTTGCAAAGTTATACAAATGAAGGCATGGTTTGGAAAGCATCTTATTCAATCACCATTTTTGAATATTCATGCTTGATTTCTCTTGACTTTCAGAAAGATTGAAAGAAATAAAAGACGGAGAACGTTCACCTTTCAGAAGTTAATTGCATTAGTTCTACTGACGTTTGGTGGGTTACAACTATCAATAGCAACTGGATTACTACAATTATCTTCTGAGGTACCGGTGTCTGTTTTTAAAAGCTATGATGACATCCCGGCCATTAATCTGAAAAAGACTGAGACCGTGCTGACCCTTTTTACCACTTTTTCTTATGAACCAGAAAGGGAGCATGCATATGCAAACACTATTTACAACTGGGCACTCTTGGACGGAAGAGTCACAAAAATACTTTTTACAAATTTTACTCGAAACAGGCTTGCTGAGCTTGCACGACAAGAGGGCTTTTTAGTTGAGCCTGTTCCACGTGCTAATGTCTTTGGTGTTCCATTCTTAAAGGACATGTACAGAGTAGCAGGCACTCTAAGTGCAAGCCGCTTTCATGCCTATTGTAACGGAGACATACTTTTTGATGAAGGACTGCTACAGACGTTAGAGGCTATCTGGGAGCAGATGAATAAAACAAGGCCACTTCTTGCCACTGGACAAAGGACAAATGTTAATAAAAAACATATAAATGAGAATCCACTCTTTACAGGAAAAGATGTTCATAGAGTTGCTCAAACATTTGGAAAACTCGCTAGGAAAGATTCAGCAGACTGTTTCTTCATCATGAACATGGAGCTTTTTCCTTGGCACATAATCAAAGATGTAGTTATTGGGAGGCCACGTTATGACAGTCACATCATGGAGACGTGTAACAAAGGGCCTGTGGATGTGGTGGACGTCACAAATACTCTCCTAATGATGCACAATCCTGGATACAAGACTAGGAACCAGACTTGGCATCCGACTACAGATGGTAAATTCAAGAAGGTAAAAAATACAAAAGATAATGTTATGTTTAATTCTAGAATTATAGGGAGAATGCAGGCAAAGTATATGTCAATAACTGCTTCAAAATACTATACAATGAGGAATATGGAAGGAGTTAAAGTAATAAGAAGATAACCTGCTGAACTTAAGCATATCACTAACTGTAGGATAAGAAACAAACACGGTTTCTGTTTAGAATTGAAATTTCACCAGAGGTCTATTGACTTAAGACTTCATACCATATCTTATTGTCTGTGTTAAACTCATGTGGTATCATTTTCCCATTCTTTAGACCCTTTTGATCCAGTGGGGCCATATTTGAACAACATATGTCCGTGCCCTTGATTGCCATTTGTAAACACAGTAATTTAATCCTGATTGATTATTAGTCTCCTATTGTATCATATACTTTATTGATGCCTGATGCATTATTGCATATTGCATCACCCCACTTTGGGTGCCTGATGCATTAATGCATTGCCATAATAAAGACTCTAGGTGCATTGATACCACAGCTATTAATAATTATTCTGCTAAATGTAGCTAGGAACATACATCTTTCACAACCTTTACAGATTACATATTATAATTGTTTACATATTATATGATCATAATCATGCATTGGCCTGGTTTTTGAAATTTTGATGTATCTCATAAAGAAATTTGTTTAGAGGCGACACAATACCTAGCACTAATATTTACTCTAAAGTACTTAGAATGCAACAGGATTGATCTAGACAGTTTGCTAAAGAGATTTGTCAGCACATTTATTTAGAACTCAATTAAGAATATGGTTGTTGCTAATTTTCATTTTCTGAGAGATGGTGTATACATACTTCAGGTACTATCAATGACATATGAACATATTGTCTAAATGTCTTATTTGAGAGAATGTTATCATTTTCTTTTATATAGGTCCTAACTTAAATTAATGACAAACAATAGTTTTGTTTTTCATCTGTATTTCTATGTCTTATAGAATGAAAACTAGAACCTAAATCAAAGTATTTTTCCGTCTTAATTTAATTATAGTAATCCAGCAATCAATCTTGAAATAATTTACAAATATCAAAGCAAACTAAAGGTTTTGTTGGTTATGTGTTTCACAGATATCATGTTATGAGTTCAAAGTGTTAAAGTAAAGAATTAAATTTTGTGTAATACATAGTTTTATTCTGATTACAAGGAGTGTTGGAAATATAATATTATGTCTAACTAATATGCAGACTAATAATATAATGATCCAATAGAGCTCATAAGGTGATGAGTTGATAAGAGTAATATATTTATTTGATTGGTGGGCTGAATTCATTATCCAATATATGAGATTATCTTTAATTTATTTGTTAGGGAACTGAAGTAATCTTTTACAGTAGTAGGTAATAAACTGTTGTGGGAGCTAACATGAAAATCTGTCCCTAATATTGTTATCCTACTGCACCTTAGCATACTATAATAAGAAGGACCTCGGGGGCGTCCAAGGGTGGCCATATGACCCATAGGGGATCATTACATACCGAGGCCGAAAGCCCAAGGTTTGTATGATCCCCATGAGCTGAATGGTCATCTGAAGATGCCCCCTTAGATCATTCTTTATTTTATTACCCAAGTTATATTCAAAATCTGTTGAAATTACTAATAACAAAGAGTGTTCAGTGAGCGGAGCGTATGGCATAGCAATTCGTACTGCTCACAATATGTACCACTCATTGGTAGAGCGGGCGATAATTCCAAGAACATCAGCTGCTGCTGACCAAGTGTCTAGGAAGGCACTTTTGTAGTACAAAGGACCTTACATTGTTGTGTCATATAAGACCAGCATTGTTTTATCATCACACTATCATTAGATTTTACCAATTTGGTGGGCAGCTGCAGGGACATAGGTAGCTGTCATCAATGTTGTGTGAGATCATACCAATATGTCATTTGTGTTTTGACATAACATGTTAGGTGTAAATTTCATTGTGCTTGTGGACATAAATAACTCAAATCATTTGTATTAATTAACTAAGAAAAAGTTTATGTGAATTATGAAATAAAATAAACATTTGTATTAATTATCTAGTAGAAAGTTAATGTGAATTATGAAATAAGATAAACATTTGTATTAATTAACTAAGAGAAATAAGTTCTGGTAGAGATCCACTGAATGGCCACCTCACTAAGAAGACACCATTTCCTCAAGGTCACTTCTTAGTCAGGAAGGAGTATTTGAATACAAATATACCATGGTAGACGGGGAGAACAAGGGATCTAGGATGTGAATATATCATGTATTGGTTGATGCAGTGAAGCGGAACGCTATAATCGCAAGGCAGAGAAACCTGTGCGGCCTTTTTTGTTTTTGTTTTGCCCATAGTCTTGTTTAATACTCATTGAAAACATAGTCTGCAGGGGGTCGAAACCCAGAACATTGAGGATTTAATCCATAATTATAACAAATCTTTGATTTCTTTACAATTTGATTTTTTTTATGATTTGATGAAAAATAAAAGTAATAGCTTCCCATAGTGTTATAATGTTTAATATTGGTCAAAACCCCAAATAATAAACGAGTGAAATGAAGCTTAGAGTATTGTGGAGATAATCCATATGTTAAATATTTGATTTCTTGACTTTTTTTTCTATGGTTTATTGAAAAATAAATGTAAGGAATTCACTTTTATTTTTCATTAAATCATAAAAAAAATGAATATTCAAGATACCAAATATTTGACGTGTGAATAGACTCCATAAGGTTCTGAGGTACATTTTACTCACATAATGTTTAGCAATCTTATTGGTATTGAAAGAGTTATGAACAAAAAGGGCCTAATTTACTAAATCAATAGAATATTTAATCACATCTGATGCTAGAATTCTTCCTACCACAGATAGCCGATTTACAGTATTTTAACGACCTGCAGGCCAATTTGGGCTTATTTAGTCGACAACCCCCCCTGGAAAAAGTAAAGAAAATAGAGAAATAATTGTTATTTACCCATCTATAATGAATGAATTTTCAAACACTCAGGAAATAATCATATATTTGGATATTAATTTAAAAATAAAAATGGCTAGTTTTATTCATTGTTAATCTTCAAATAATGGTAAAATAGATGCAAATTTCTATCCTAAATCCTTGAGTTTTGTCGACATATTACCCAGCATGCGCCCTGTTGTAGGCTAACCTGCAGTTGAAACCTGGCTATCTGTGGTAGGGAGAATTGTTGGCGTAAGCATAACATTTAATTGCAAATCAAATTTCCTAAAAAGTACAAAGCCTATGTTTTACAATGCATTCTTTTCCTTGTGATTTGCTACCAGTTTACTGTCACACGTCGTGGTACATCATCACTGCCATCGCTGTTCAATTTTCTGACCTGTTGGTAAACATTTCCTGATGTGTAATATCTTTGTGAAAGGAACAGGTCAATGATGGTTATTCTTTCTAGTGTTTAAAAATGGACACAATCAGTATCAAGAACAAGCTCCAAACCCACAGGGCAATTCTTACCAAGTCAGTCGACTAATTAGCACTAAAGTCAGCATATTCTACTGATATAATGAGCCAAATCTTACACTGATTTAGACACCAATTTAGATTAAACTGATGCATTTCAACACTTAACTGCATACAGATAGGTGACCTGAATTTGCGCTAAAATCAACTGATTCATTCGGGAGTAATCACTTTACTTTTGCACTTATCAGAGATGGATACGGAATTTTGTAAATCAGGTCAAAATATAGGCTAGGTACTAAAATGTCGCGCATCTGCGTATACATAAGCAGTGTTTTTTTCTCTACCAAGTTTAAGTGTCCGCCAAAAGGGGGGAAGGGGGGATCAAGACCCCCTGGACTCCCCCTTCTAATTGCCCCTGCTGATTTAGCCCAGTGGGTAAGGGGCTTAAAGATGATCACCAAAACGGTGAACTTTGATAATTAAACAGACAGATTTCGGAATTAAAACCAGAGCACCCAGCAACCTTCCCCCTCTAACCTGCCAATGTGACCCATCTAAGAAATCAAAAACTGATCAGTAAAAAGGCCCTTTCCCTGATTAATTGTGAAACTGAAAGCGGTTCTTGGCGTCCTTCATTTTCTATCAGCGGACGTGAAACTCAAAGCCCAGTCTTTTGGCATGGCCCTCTAGCACAGAATGTTCTTCTTCCAGGCCCTATTTCAGACATGAATAAGGTTTATGTGTTAACAGTATATCAAATTACTGATTATAATAATAAATAGGGATCTGTTTCTGAGGCCAACACTCAGAGGGGTTTACTAGAAAGTGTCAGTGCAATAGAGCAAGTCAGGGGCGGATCCAGAGGGGGTCTCTGGGGCATGGGCCCCTCCTTTTTTTGTCGTTGAAAACCTTGCATTTTTTAAATGCAAAATTGGGTCCAAAAGTAAGTAAGGCAAATTTGTTCCAATAGCGCACCTCCCTTTTTCAAAATCCTGGTTCCACCAGTGTAAGTTGTTGCATGGTGATGCACAGTTTTTAGTATTACTTATATCCTCTATTATCAACGAGCCTTTTCTACATGGTTTATGTTCCAGGGTTGGACGAGGGATAGACAACAACCACCAGATAAGACACCAAAGACCCGGCCATCTCCACAAGCTGGGTCACTGAAATAAACAAGAATAATGTTTTTAATATATCCCGAAAGATAAATTAAAAGAAAATGATTTCTTGGTCGATTGACAGGTTTAATTGTTTTCCAACCAATCAATTTTTGCACAAGACACTTAATTCACCTAATGGGACTTTCCATGTAAGGTAGCAGCTTGAAGGTGTTTTACAGATTCATCATGTACGTTCTCAGTTAAGGCTATATTACATCCGTGTACGTTCTCAGTTTAGGCTATATTCCACGTTTAGTGACACTTGAGTCCCTGTGATTACAGAAACGCAGGTTTGCTTGCGTTCAGATATGAAGATGTTGTCTGTATGCAACAAACCAGAGGTGTCCTGAACCTAATACTGAACTGACTGTGGGGGTGACTCTGTTTTACTGGTGTCATGTTTGACTCCCCACATCAACAGGGAAACGTCATCATACATATTAAACGCCTAAAGACCATGCTATTCCCAGTCACATAATTATTGACTCTGTTTGTCCTGTTCTTCATCAATAACAAAAGATAAAATATACAAACACCTATATAAAAATATATATCTATATATCTATAGATATTTAAATATTATGCATTTATAAAACATGGCTCATTAAGTGTTTTACACTCTCAGTTCGTAGGTTCTCAGTTACATTTGCTGGTGAAGTTCAAATGTGACTCTTTTTTTTTTTTTTCTTTTTTTTTTATTTATTAAACCATACTCAATTACATGAATTGATCTTCCGTATAGGTAGTTTTTAGGTAACAATTTTATTGCATTCAATCGCTAAGAAAATCCTGTATAATTATATGAAACGAAATCTGAAGGTGACACGAACCTAATACTGAAATGATCCTAGAAGTGACCCTGTTTTATACTAATGGTCACAATATCATATCAGAGTAATCTGAAATAAATGTAGAATGTTATGGCGCTATGGAACAAACTGAAAAAAAGCATGGCTTAGAATCAAGAGAAGTATTATTGTCAGATTTAAGCAATTTATTTTCATTCTCAAAGACTAAACCCTTCTTGATCTAATTCAAAGTTGAAGGTCTTAATCGGTGGTCTCCCAACCAAATCTAGGTGAGTGTTGACAGGCTGTGATAATATAGGTTACTCGACTAATGCGTATTCCAACTTATGGAGGAGTCCAAACTTGTATATTGATATGCTCTGAATATTTGGAAAATTGCAGGCGAAATCTAATGAGTTTGTAAGTGCATACTTTAATACTAAACTCAGTCGTCGGAAATAATAATTAGATAAAAAATAAAAGGTTTACATCACTATGATGTTTCAATTCTGAATCAACGGAATAAAAGTAGATATTTTCAATTGAATATCAAATATTAATTAAGTGTTAGTGTTAATGTAGCAGCCTAACCGGAATATCAGGGGCCCATCCGTATATGAAGAATTTAAGAATATTTCAACATTCCTAAACTATTTTGAATTACTTTTGAAGTATATTTACATAGCATGCTGTCCGATGGCAGTTATCATATAAAATGCCTTACTTATTAATACAGTTAGTAATGAAACAATGAGGCAAATTGGGCTATATGCTGGCGGTAGGTTAATTGCCCAACAATTACAAGATTTTATTAAACAAGGAGAAACAGGAAGTAAGCACCAGAAAACGTCCCACCACCACAGGAATTTTGAAATGAATGAGGTGGTGGCTTGTCCTAGTGACACCCGGTGACCAGTAGTAGCTGGGGCCCTCTAGTGACAGCGAATGTCAAACAATCCACAGGTCTCACGGAACTAAATGTTTTCATGTATAGTTTAATATAGCGCATATTGAAAAAAAAAATATCCCAAACACTGCAACACCTTAATGGGACTCAGTAACCTATTGGGACCTCTTTGGGACACAAAATATCAAAATTTGAGGGTAGGTTGACCATGAAAATTTTTCGCAAGAGTCCCAGATGTTGACCTACCCTCATTTTAGCAGTTTTGCAGCGACCAAATTCATGGAGCACAGAGCCCATTTTAAAACCCCACTGACATTTACCAAACACCCCATATCATGGATCTTTTTTTATTAAATAACTCAGGAATAGTAGGGGGTATCATGTGAATTCTAATTCTGCATTATCATTTTATCTTATCCCATTATCAGCCACTCAGAGACTGGCATCCCCTTCACCTCGGGACAGAAAGGTATATGACACTACAGATGGCGCCACATTTAGTTCCGTGAGACCTGCAGCAGTAATGTGTGGTAGGTGGCGACCCCCTGTGTCCAAGCACTGGTGTCGTGTATACGGAAACGGCGGAATCAAAAGGCGTGGATCAACCAGAGAGTAAACGGAAAGGGCTTAACACGGATGCAATCCGCACGCAATTCGCGCTGCATTGTGACGTTTTGCACACATTTTTGATGTAAATCCTTTCTAAAGGTGTTTCTGAATACTTTGTATGGTGCATTTATCTTTTGTAAGGTGTAGAAACTTAATGTAAAATATCCCCTATGGTAAAAATCTGGTTTGGTTATCTTTATTGAGTGTAAATGCGGAGATGTGTTTAGCCTAAATACCTTTTTGGTCCACTGGGCTGGTTAGTAAGGTTGGCAAGGGATTAGACCCGAAGTCAGATCTCTCCAATGCCAGATAGGTAAGGTATTACAACAAAGGATCTAAATAATCTCAAACCATTACACTGGTAGTGATACTGTTGAACCTGCTTTCTTTTATATCACATATATGCCTGTTAATTCTTCCCTTAAGAACTTGACTGCCACATATTTAACAATGCGATTGTCAAGATATTCCTACGCCATACATCAACACATGCAACCCATTTGAATGTCAAGCTAATATTAATCCCTGTTGTTTTAGGTGCCGGTTGCCAGCTCCCAGTACTTATTGGGCCCATGAGGGGTGGGTCCTGCTGGGCCCCACTTACAGTTTTTAATAATGGGGAGTAAAATAAATATGCATCCTATTCCTAGGGGAGTAAACTAGATATATATCCCTCTCTTGTGATAGTTCTTTAGGATTCATACCTAAAAGGCTAACTCGTCACTATTTTCCACAGTTTTTAATAGCAGGGAGTAAACTAGATATATATCCCTCTCTTCACACACACACACACACACACACACACACACACACACACACACACACACACACACACACACAAATATATATATATATTCTTAATTCAACATGAGACTATTTCACCTCACCCTAGAGAGCCCCCTTCCAGGGGAGGGCTGCCAGTCGGCATACCTAAAGTAAACATGAGGGGCTAATGGACGTCTATTCGAAGACACCCCAGGCAAGCATGTGACGTTATTATAACGTTGCGGCAACATTCTGTATAGTTCTGTACTGGTTCTTGTCATGTTATTTTGATGGCTTCCAATAACGTTTCTGCAACATACTGTTGTGACCTGGCACTGCTACGTTATTATAACATTCTGGTTACGTTCTTCAACCTAATCAGGACGTTCTTATAACGTTCTGTTGTGGTTTCGTCCTAACCTCACCAAAAAATAATGTAATAACCTTCTGATTTGATGAGGTTTCAACCTCACCATCAATAACGTAATTGTTACGTGCCATCTTAGTAAGTAACAGACTGACTAAAAAAGTATGGTTGCAGAACATTTCTGTTACGTCGCAGCTTGGCTGGGACCCCATCAAAACATCATTGGACCAAGTTCTTCAAGGTTGGGGGGGTATGTGTCCTAGGGTGGTAAGTGTCCTAGGGTGGTAAGTGTCCTAGGGGGTAAGTGTCGGGGTAAGTGTCCTAGGGGGTAAGTGTCCTAGGGGGTAAGTGTCCTAGGGGGTAAGTGTCCAATGGGTGAGTGTCCAAGGGGGTGAGTGTCCAGGGGCTAGGTGCCTGGGGGGTAAGTGTCCAAGGGGGTAAGTGTCCTAGGAGGTAAGTTGTGATGATGATGATGTGTTGGGGTTTAAGGTGTACTCAGCAATTTTGCAGCTATATCGACACCAACTCCGTTTTTTGACTTCACACAAGTGAATGATCGTATCTATGGGGATGACAACGACGGCAAGGTAAGGTGATCTAACAGCCTAGGAGGTAAGTGTCTGGGGGTAAGTGTCCTAGGTGGTAAGTGTCTTAGGGGGTAAGTGTCCTAGAGGGTAAGTGTCCTAGGGGGTAAGTGTCCAATGGGTGAGTGTCCAAGGGGGTGAGTGTCCAGGGGCTAGGTGCCTGGGGGGTAAGTGTCCAAGGGGGTAAGTGTCCTAGGAGGTAAGTGTCTGGGGGTAAGTGTCCTAGGTGGTAAGTGTCTTAGGGGATAAGTGTCTTAAGGGGTAAGTGTTCAGGGGTAGGTGTCCAGGGGGTAAGTGTCCAGGGGGTAAGTGTCCTGTCACCGAGCAACCCATGAGCCCCCAACACACATATCCTACTATCAAGCCACTATCCATATCAAGCAAGTTTGATATTTTAACATGCATTTGAGAGTCAGCCAACTTGATAGACGCTGTCTCGTCACAGTGATGGTCAGCTTATTTTGTTGATTCAGTGTTATTTTTATGGTATTGTATGTCACTATATCCGACCCATGCCCATTGTCACCATCTATCTAAGATCTTGTTTGTCAAGAGTATGTCAAGGAGTTCAGGCAAAGCTCGACCGCTAACCTATTTACTGTATCCTGTAACCTACATTCGTGTTTTTAATAGAGTAACACTTATACACACAGACACCAGACATTCGGTCAACGACCAATTCTAGCCCTTCAGCCAACACCAGGTACCGATTCTTCTCAATAAATTGCTTCCAAATTCAGTATTTTATTGCATTATCTAGTTCTCATGACTCACATGATCAAGTTGCACAGTCTTAAAGAGAACTCTAACAGCTGTATATCCTAACCTCACACCTGTATCTTATAACCTACATAGAGACCGTACAAAATCAAACAAGTGCAAGACAGGCTATGGCATGATAAAGAGTACACAGGGTCACATAGTTAGGAACCTTTTAGTGACAAAGAATAATACGTGGTTACCGCACATATTATAAGAGCTCCAAACAACAAACATTTTGCATTTTACTCCTGGTTATACATAGCCTGAACTCCAATGAATGAAATCTTTGTTTTTAATCGTGGGTGATCAATGATCTAAAACTACTATAGTACTACTTTTCAAAAAGCGGGTTTCATCAGAAAAACACCTTGTTATATCAAAGTTTAGTATATATTATATTGTTTATCCGTCATACGTGTAACATGTTCCATGATCTTTACAGGTATGAGAATTATGAAATATGTCACAATTTAATAGCCCATAGAGAAATACCAAAACGAGAGAATTCATTACACATTGCTGTCCATGGATTCCAAAGTACATAACCCATGAAAACATTTTGGTTGCTCCATGATCAAACTGCTGACATTTGGGATGAAACATTTTTCACAACGTTTCAGAACTACCAACAGAAAGGGCTGGTAAAGCTAAGGATGTGTGATATGTGGGCTAGATATAATAGTTTTTGCTGCAGTACCAGAGAATGAGAGGACTTTTTCATTTAAGTTACAATGACCACTTTTGGCTGATTTTACCTTTTTCAGACATTATGGCCTCTTCAAAAAAGGAGGAAGAATCATTCACATTAACAAGAGATAATGGAGCAAGAAGTCAGAAACGGAAAAGAGAGGACCCGACTGAAGATTCAGATGAACAAACAGCAGGCCGCCCACAACCAAGACAGCCTGAACCTACTCAACATCTTACTCCGCAAATGTCATACTTCCAAACATTTCAGACATCAGCTCAGTATGGTTTGTTCCAGTCTACCCCCCAACAGTCTTTGGGTTATCAGCTACCTTCTCTGCTTCCTCAGCAACATAATTACGTTAATTTTCCACATAGTCAACAACAGCAGATGCCTTACATAAGACTAGTTGACGTTGCTCAGAGACACCCAGTAACTCATCCACTGATTTCTACACTGCCTACAGTACAGCTGTCCTCACACACAAGGAGTGACATAAGCCAGTCTGGCACCATTGTCAGCAGAGACGGACAAGTCCATTCAACTGAAATCACACAAAGTATGTTGTTTAAAAAATTATTCCTTTTTTTCAATTTTCATATTGGTTTAAGTAGTCCATATCATAATAATAAGAAACTGCAAAAAATCATTGTATAATTACTATTGAAGGTTTCTTGAGATAGTTAAATTGCAAAAATACTCAAAATCATGTAGATACTAAAAAAAAGTAACTCGAAATCATGAAATGAATGAAAATGTTTGGGATAACACGAAATTTTGGGTTTATGGGGTTAAAACAAGATTTATGGGCATATATCACATGATATGTTTTAGCCAATCAACATTCACCTGTTACCTATAAAAGGTGGAGTTTAATCTGAAAATGAACTATTATGTTTCTGGACAACAGCTACTAATGATATCTTTCCAAGGCAATTAAAAGCAATAAAATTCATTGTTTCCAGAGATTCCTTACTCTTGTCATTCAAAAAAGACATCCAGAATGTCCCAGAATCATTCAGAAAACAATATTTCAGTCACTCAGTGGAAACAAGGATTCGTTCATTTAGAAAAGTTTATTACACCTGAGCATTTGCCTAGATCACAATTTTTAACAGTCGTTTGCAGACGTCAATGTCTCTAAACCAAAATCATTGGATGGAAACCCAGCTTTATACGTAATATAGGCCCAAACACTCTTCTAAATTTCATTACTCATTCACATGTGTTTGATCATCATTTTAATTTTGAAATCAACACTACTGAAATCATGCCAACATCAGTTCTCCTTGCACAATCATCCATAGACAAAGCATATTGAATTCCTTAAAACTGATCGTTGATGACCCAGCACTACTTCTCCACACGGACATGATAGATGTACAAGAAAAAGAATACCCAATATTACATTCCCCTCTCCCCCCACCCAAAATAAAAATCATCATATGCTGCAAAATCACAAGTGTGTACTTACGAGTGACTTGTGGACATTTTAACATCATCATTCTTCTTGTAATCTCCAGCATGGCCTAAAGTAAGCACATCAATTTACGTTGGTGTGTCGGAGTTGAGTATTTCCATGGTTTCACTGCAAAGCTTCCTGTAATAATTCTTTTCTTTGACATAGATCATGGAGAAACCAGAGAACATTTTCATCTCTGGGACAAAAGGAACCCAAAAGAATGGACACCTATGTCTAAACAAAAGGACTTTCTCCGAAGGATAAAGCAGAACTTCACTTACCTTACCAGTGCCTTAGACCCATCTTTACTATGGCCTATACTCCATGAAACAAGAGCAGTAGATGAAGAAATACAAGAAAGAATTGAGGTAGGTACCCAAACTCTTAATATACAGTTCCATCAAAATTGCCACGTACCATAACTTAATTTAAATTGCAAGGTAATGAAATCTATACCCAAGCAAGAATATGATGTATTTATAATGTTGCAGCAACGTTTTGTCTAGTGCTGCTTTGGTTCTTGTAACATTATTTTTGTGCACCCAAAAATGTCTTTAGAACATAACATTTCATTGTTGCACTGTAATGTTATTGTGACATTCTTTTGACATTCTTGTAATATTCTTGACGAAAATGCTACTTGACAAAAATGTCAGAAATTATGAGAATCCTACTAGTTAACTCTTTTATTTCAGCTCAACTCCACAAGGAAGGTGCAAGTACAAAAACTAATGGAGTACATTGGACGGGGACCAACGGCCCAATTTCATGCTTTTCTCCGAGCCTGTGCACTTACAAATCAGGAACATATCATCCGTGAGCTGGGTCTAGAGCCTGATGACTACGGAGAAGCAGCTGCACCTTCTGGTATCCAGAGATGGAGGAGACAAGCTCCATTTACTGTTACCAGAGGTAAGAAAATTCGTTAGCTAGAGGCCATCTCCATAAATGTTTTTATTCTGTGATATCATGGTACTTTTGTCAAATGAACAGATTTTCCTGTCACTATCATACATATACAATATTTGCTACCTTGCCAAAACTGTTGCTATAAAACATGGAGTTAATTAAAAAGAATATCAGTATTATGTAGACAAAACTACTTGCAATCAGATCTGATTTCAAATTGTAAACCTCAAAAAATAGATTGAAATTAGTTTTCATATTTAATTCAATTTTAGGAATGAACCAATAACTTTCAATGTCTTAACTCCTACTATTTTTGCTTGTTGTGTCTGTTTCATAGGCTACCAAGGACAACTACCATTTCCACAAAGTGCCGCAATACTTCCCCCCTATGAACAGTCTATGGGTCATCAGGTTCTACCTCTGTCCAATCAGCCAACAGGTCATTTTATGTTGCCTGTGACTTCAAACCAAGCCTCTAATCAACCAGCAATACTGCCATTTCAACAGCACACAGGTCACTGTATGTTGCCTATGACAGGAAACCAAGCCACTAACCAATCTGTTATGCTGCCCTTCCAACAGCCACCTGCAGGTTTCCATATCCAGCCTCCACCTGAACAGCCTTCTGAAGGCCTTCAACTCAATGATCAGGCTGAAAAGCCACAATCACAGCAAAGAGATGTAGCTGAAGGGGAAGTTGAACACCCGATATTTCAAGCCGCTGGTCACAAAGGAGTGCAATCACAAGGATTCCCACAATATGACAGTGACAATTCTACTCCAAATCTCTTTAGAATTTATGTGGCTTCATCAGGTCAAAAACATGCTCGGCCTGTTTCTGCTACCGAATCGACACAGTCTCAGAAGCCTAGACTTTACAGTAAATCAGGCCAGAAAAGTCAAAGCCTGATTTCAGTTACTCCACAGAAATCTCCTGCTCAAGTGGAAACACAATCTAATCGTATGGACACACCAATAGAAAAAAGGCTAAAGAAGGGTCAGGAAAAACCAGCATCTACTACATACCAACAAAAAGCAAATTTGACATCAGCAATGAAGTACAAACTCTCCAAGAGACTTGAGAAAGGTATGTTATTTCATCTTATTTATAAATTGATAAGCAATACATTTGTAAAATGTTTTATGGTGTCCTTTTCATAGGACAGCTCCCATACTACTGGGTGAAATCACAACTAAAACTCAACTTAGGACAAAGTAAAACATATTTGTTTAGTCTGAGGCACAAAGTTTGTGACCAGATCTTCTGCTCTTGCATGAAAGCTGACAAGCCATCAGGTTATTCCACCATCACTTGGAAACACTAAACCCCAGCAAACAAGTACTGAATCATCTATTTTGGACTTTTTTTACAGCCATCATACGGCACTCAGAAGGATGTAGACGGAACCTGATGATGCGAAAGGTCTTTGATTTTAAAGAAGATGACAGAGGAGATGTCATAAATACTGCAAAGTGTTACATTCAACTTCAAGTAAACATGAAAGATCACATGTAGGTGCAAAAATTTGCCTTCTTTTAGTTTTTAAATCTCACTGCATAAAAGCACAAGTCAAAAAGTGAAATTGCTGATCAATCATCCACAAAGGAATACTTGTCTGTAAGCAAGATTGAAACAAATTGGGGTTTAGTCCGTAATCTCTATTTAAGTGACAAAATATCCCAAGAATTATCTAGACAAAATCGCAGTAATGAAAATATAGTCAGAACCGACTTTCATATCAGCCAATGCATTTCCTTTACTTAGGATTACTTTGGAGTTACCTGAAGAAGATATCTTTGAAAAGATCCAGATGCAAGATCCGCATGGGGAAACCACATATCAGCAAGATGCTCCTCAGGGCGTCAGACTGTACGGACCTCCAGGCGCTGGTAAAACAACCTTCCTAAGGCATATTGTTCATGCTTGGAGCATTGATTTCCTGGAGAAAGGACCTGAAAAGTGGACAACCATGGTATACATACCTGCAAGGGACATCAGGAACACAATAAAAGATGCAATCAAAGACCACTTGTGGTGTAGTAAAAAAGATGAAGGTATCTTAATGAAACATGTTGAAGGAGGTGAAGGAGTTGCTATTGCAATTGATGCTGTTGATGAAATACGAGATAATGTTGTTTTACATAATCTCCAAGAGTATGTTCACATGAGACAAACCAGAGGGGGACCAAAGATTCTCATCTCAGCAAGAAATGACTTGTGCAGAATTGACCCACAAGATTTCAGCAGGTTCTTGATACTCGAGGGTTTTTCCAGTGAACAGGGGTTGCTCTATATGAAGCAATACTTTGCAATGGGAAAACCGCTCCCCATACATCAAAGAGCCTTAGACTATGCCAACAGACATAAAGACAAGATGGAGGCAGTTCTGCAAAATCCACTCAAGTTGCACATCTTTTGTGCACTAACAGAAAAGGGAATTCTAGAGCTGGGAGAAGAGTTTAAGTTTGAGATACTCAACCTTTTCGAACCATTGGAAAAGTACCTTACCACACGAGAAGGAGGGTCTGTCACTGAGGAACAGTCAAAAAACTTCTACAAGCTTTGCTTGTTTGCTCTGCTCAGTGGAATGAGGGATTTCACCAAAAGCATATTGACTCAGTTCAAAATAGTTAAGAACTATTATGCTTTCTTGGTCAAAGAAGATACAAGAGACAAAGATGCCAAACTGACAGCACGTTATTCTTTCACTCATGAGATGATCTTTGAATATTTCGCAAGCCGATACATAGAGAACATGGAGTTAGAAGGGCTTCGCTCACTACTGTTGTCAGTTTGTTGCAAGAAAACCCTGCGTAATGTCCAAAAGATTATGTTTGAGATAATTCACCATAAGGAACTACACAAGGAAGAGCTTCTAACATTGACAATACGATGCATAATAATTCTACAGCCCTTAGCCACCAAAAGAAAGCAAAACAAAACCATTGAGAAGCTGATGAACCTCCCAAAGCTGATAAAAACTTCAATTTCAATCCGACAATTGGTGCTTTCTCGTCAGGACAGAAAGCAAATTAAGGATGCTAAAACTGTGATACGGGAGATAAACAGAGCCTTTGACAACCATGTTCAGGCATTGAGAGACTTTAGCTGGTTCCATGGGTTGGAAATGCAGCGAACAATCAACCACCTGGTAGACTGTCTTCAAGTCTGCAACCCTCAACAAAGAGAGAAAATCACTGAAACTTGTCTCCACTGCCTACTCCCATGTGAATATAACGATGATGACAGGTGAGTAACAATTTACAATCTTTGTGTAAAATTAACAAAGAAATATTAGGGCAAATATAATAATTAGTATATTAAATGTCTTGTTTATTCAATATTTGTAACTTTCACCAAGATCTTCACTTGCCATGGCTCCCCCCTTTATATTCAAACAGTATCTGAATACTTCACATTATTAACTGTATCTTTTATCCATCTGAAGGAGATTTCTTTTGGAATTTTTAACCAGTTGCATGGAATGAATATTTTATTTCAGGAATGCGACAACCATATATCCTGTTAATCATGCAAGATGGGGGGAAGTGGTAGAAAGTGATGAAGGTATGATTGAACTATGTGCATGGTGCATAGCAGATGTTCAGGATCTGTTGAAAGCAGACAAAGAAGCCAATCCTCAGCTACTAGTTCTTGGAAGCAACATACTCATCAACAAGTACAGTAACCTGTGGGGAGTGCCTGGGGACTCTCACTGGACACAGGAGGCCTGGACCAATCTGTTGCAGGATGTTGTTGACTTCTTGGTTATTGCTGTAATGATACCATTCACAAGCCCACTGACTGGCCTTTTTCAATGTGTGGCTGAAGGCACCTTCGAGTTTGAAGTGTTCACAATAGGCGGTGGTACTGCATCATTGGCAGAGGTGGAAGCATGTGCTCAGGGGATTCAAAAGCATGGAAAGAATATCAACTTGAGAAATACCCACATTATTATGCCTAGTGACCAGGAGGAGGGAGCTCTCAGGGCCAGTAAGGACAAATTGGATGAAATAGTAGATGAAAAGGGTGAAAGGATAGTGCGGAAACCAGAATGGAGAGCAGAGGATGGTACCAAGTTTCTCTGGTCAGACTGCTGACATGTAAGGTCTATTACTATTAACACTGTAGTGATCCAAATTCAATGCTGGCACTTATTAGTTCTTTTCATCATGGCTATGATTTCCATGCATATAATGTCCACAGCATCTTAGTTCTTATGGTTCTACTGAGATATTCAAAAAGTGTGCAAAAGTATTTGCCCAAGCTTAGTTTCACTATTGCCCAATTGGCAAGATCAAAATGCCCAAAGTGGGTATGGGGCTTAAGTGTTAAATTTCCCATATTATCATGAATTTGAACTGGGTTCCGGAGACCAAACGCCCTTGTAACTGCTAAACACATGTGCAACAAATGAAATACTGAAGGGAAAAGTTGCTGTGTCATAATACCTGGAGAGGTTTTGAAAGAGTTACGGATTTGGAAAAGAAAAACAATCTGGATGTATAAATTAGCCAGGTGGCAACAGTGAAGCATAGTAAGTAATGACTAGTGGCACCCCAGCAGGTATTACAGAAGTATGTGTACATCAGGTTGGATAATGAAATCGCAGGTGAAAGACGAACGGTGAGTCATCTTGCCAACAATGGTAGACATTAGAATGCTATGTAAAATCTATGAATCTATGTCTCATAATATAAAGGGCTAGTACTATAAGTAAGAAATGTGTTATAAAACTGTCAGTGGATCTAAAGCTTTGTCTTAAGCTTAGCTACAAAATCTTAATATAGGACACAGGTAATAGGAGTAGTGGTCACTATATAAAGAGCAAGACCCAGCTGATCTGTGAGCAGTTAAGAACATCTTTTGTGGAATACATATGGGAGCTTGATAGTGAGATAGACCAGCAAGGGTAGGATATAATAGGTGGACAATTACAGAACTTTAGACAGAATGCAATCTAGTTTAGGAATGTGATGAGATTGGAGTTAACTGAATACGGGAGAACCTGGGTAACCAATATGGGTAATATTCTTTCATCGGTCTTAGATCCATCATGCACAACTAACGGAGTGGTAATCTCTACTAGGACTGAGCATGAACTTCATCCTCTATTATTAGCATTTCCTATGTTAAATCGTCTGATTACAAACTGTTGGAAGACCGTGTGTAGGGAACAATGCAATGCACGAGTGTTCGTTGAGCCCAATAGATTGATGTGTAATATATACTTACTTTACCTCTGTCAACGAGTGTTATTTGTGTGGGTCTGAGCCCCCACATAGAGATTCCTCTACTGCTACGCAAATAACATAAATGAATCATCTTAATGAAGAAACTTTAGCCAACTGTATTCCAAATGATATAGATGAAGAAAGGAAATAAACAGCATAATAAATGAGCTAGCAGCAACTCCCCATCTTTATTATATGAATCAACATATATGAACAATACGCAAACATCATATACATAACAACAAAAGTTCACCAACTTGATGCACTTTCTTTAGGCTAGGAATTCTGATAGAAAATGGGCAAAATAAATTGCCTTTGTAATCCTTAAAATCAGTCAAATACAGCCAAATGGAGACTTATCACACAAACACCGATCGTTAGGAAATGAATAGACTTCTGACATACCGTACTACATGGAAAATAATATCATGTTTGAAAGACCTTAAGCCCCATACCCACTAGGCAAATTTGACTGGATCGGCCAACTAGAGTCGGCCAATTATTCTCATAAAATCAGCTGATTTTAGTACTGATTTAGATTACCAGTCAGTATGTCATATTAAAATCCATTATGTCTGATATTAGTCGGCACTAAAATTGGCCAACTCTTCTAGTAGATTCGGCCGACTTTAGCACCAGTGAATCATCGAATCTGGTCAAAATTCCCAATCTGGGTTTATGGTTTTAGGCCATGTAAATCAACCCAATTTGCAATCCTTGATCTAGGTAATTTATTGCACTGTAAATTTTATTAGAGCCTAAAGGCCTATCGAGAAATGTATTGAAATGGTGCTCATTTGGATAGAACTTCACAAAAACGTGAAATTTGGAATAACCCAAAGTAGTTGTCTTTAGGTCCAACGTTGTTCATGCTGTATGATGTAAAATCAAGTTTACAACACTGTAAAATGAATATATGTTTGGAAATGTTTGTGTTCATTATTCTTTAAGTAAAATTTAGTATCATGTACATGTTATTTTTCGGGCAATGTGTTCTGAAATGTGTTAATTGGTGTGAATCAAACTGCCTCAAAATCAAATAGATATCGATAAAACAAAGGTCATGGCAATACCTCGGTTAGCAGGGCTAAACATACCACTGACATTTAATGCGTGTAATAGACTTCTGAACTTTACAAGCTATTTTATACTCAGGGGTAAACTTGGATATTGAAATAGCTACATCAACTCAGGAATGTACTAAAATTGTAAATGACAATATCTTGACATTACACAAAATACAGAAATGTGTGGCAATCTAGGCACATATGAATAAACTAAACTGCCCTTATTTGAAAATGCAGATATTTTATTGATCTCATGCACCATACAAGTTTGGAAGAAATAATGTATAATGTTTACTCCTTTGGAAATGAGCTTGTAAATGAACAACATAATATAATACAAATAGATTTAATGGTATTGTATAATATACATTTAGTTTATATCATTATTTGTATACTGATAAATAATTATGATTGGAATTGTTTTATCACTAATTTGTTCAAGGCTAAGTGCCAAGTCAACCCCCACCTGAAAGCACACATGGTTTGGGGGAACTAGTGCCCATTGACCTATCAGAAGTTCACTAATGGCTGACTAATCAGAGCCTACCTTTCAGGGCAAGGTGGCTATATAATGCCGTCACCTGCCCCTGTCTCACTCTTGGTCACAGAGATGAACAGGTTTGTGTTCCCTATGATAGGGGGACTGTTAGTTTTGTATTGTTGTTAAATCGTATCATGATTTGGGATTTTTGCTGGAGAATGTACGTTATGATAATAATGTGGTACCTGTAAATAAAATATTGTATTTTTTTAAATATCATTCTACTAGGGAGCATATTATGAATATTTTATTGCCAGGAAGACAAGGGAATGTCCCTGAAGATGATTATTTGTGTTCAATAAAAAAATAAAATTATAATCAAAAATGGTAGAATATCGTCTGTGGTCATGTACCCATATACTCAGCGATAGAAATGGGGTTCTCCGTTTGGTAATGTGTGGTAAAATTGTTTTTTTCTTTGGCAATGATAGTTGTTTTATACACTTCAAAGCAGCTAGGTTCCAGGTGGTGCAGGTGTAGTCAGTCCGAGATCCCTGATTGTTAGTCCACCTTGACATTGGTGTGTTCTGGACACTTTCTCTGTGCTGAATGTACAAGTAAGGACGGCAATGACGATAAAAATGGCAAACTTATCAATTATATACAATATTTGACACATATATATATATTGAATATTGAAAGCAATTCAGTTATTGAAAGTAATCGAAATGTAAGGAGAGTAAATTGAATGAACAGTCGTATATACTAGCTAGGTCAATTGAGAACATTTCTCCTCAGCACCTTTAAGAGCCCTCATGATCGGTACCTTTGAGAATGCTCAGTACCATTAAAAGCACTCAGTAAAATAATAATCGGGCTTTCTAATGGATGGTTGGAGCTTAAAGCCGTAGCCACATGTATGGTCATATCTCGGCGAGAACAAGGTTCTTTGACAATATATTCTGTGATGATCGAATCTATGAGAGATCCAATATTATATGAGAAGGTAGAGAACATACCCCTACACTTTTAAAGAGGCAGGTGTTCTTTAATGTGCAGAGTCCTATAGGCAGGGCCCTACACACAATAACCCAGTCATTGTCATAGGCAGGGCCCTATACACAATAACCCAGTCATTGTCACAGGCAGGGCCCTACACACAATAACCCAGTCATTGTCACAGGGGGAGCAGAAAGTCCAGAAGGAATTACAACATACATATAATATATTCTATGACATTATAGAACTGGATTTGATGTTCCTATATAGGAATAGAAAAATTACCTTATCATTGTGTGAATTAATTATTTATTACTAAGGCAGAAAGTATCCTTGGATTTAAGTTCACAAGACAAGAGATCTCTCAATTAAAACTCAAGTTAAGATGATGAAATAAACATAGAATGTCACAGCTGGTTTCAGTAAATATGATATATTCTAGTACAGAAAATCTATGTGTCCACGTGTCCGCGACGACCAGAAAATTGGTGTGGACAAGAAAATAAATTTAGATTATCGTCCTGACGACCAGAGGCCATATCTTCATAACAGATTAGGGTAATCACATACATTTTGATTAGGGTCTCATATCTTGAGATTCCATACTTCACAAAATGAAGCAATATCATTGCAAAATAACGGGGCATAATCAAATGTAAATACTTTTTCGTCTTAGACATAATCACTTATGATAAAACACTAATCAAAATTCAACTGATGACCCTAATTAGTTACGAAAATATGGTTCCAGATATTTTGAAGCAATTACTTAAATTCACCACCTAGATATCGAAGTTTTGTCTATTATGTGGACAACCAAATTTCTGAATTTACCAATCCTGTAGCCGAGATGTGAAACATTGTTGCTGTGGCCGTATTGAGCCAATTTCTATTTTATCAGAATAGTCTGAAACTGTTATTGATGCTGGAAATAAGATAAAGACAAAATTACCCCTAGTTACCCTATATTTCCGGACACCTGAAACCTCTTTGGTCGGGTCTAGCCATTCATGCTAGTCCCTAAAGTTCGTTGTTTGATATCAACTTCTCCAGTGAGAAATGGGACCAAAATTTTGGGACCAAAAGCCAATTCCAATATCAAGCCTAAGGGAAATGGCTGCAATGTTTGCCTACCCTAACCAAAATAACCATGGACGTCCCAAATTGGGGTGCCTAGATGGAATGGTAGGGTGAACCCTCTGTCTGTCCATTCTCCTAAATGACTGGGGCTTATTCTATAACTTTTGACATTTATAGTATACCTTATAAGTTGCCCTAACGTCGGAATTGAAACACTAATGGGAATTCTACATATATGCACCCCTAGGAAGATCCGCCTATGTGAAGCATAGACAACACACCTCACCGGCGAATTCACTGGCGGATGTACGAACATTAACAGGAGTACAACACCATAGCTTTACCTGTATAAGTCATAGCAAATTAATGGAGACATTGTATAGACTGGGTATGAGTAAAACGGTATTGAAATGGTTCTAGACCATATTTAGAGGATAGAACCCAGCAGACATATTTTAATGAAAATCTGTCTACCATGCAACTTGATAAATGACGTACCATAAGGTAGCACCCTAGGGTCACTACTCTACATGACATATGTAAGGGATTGTTTTAATAGATTGAGAGATGATATGGGAATTGTACCAATAATGTATGATGATACAGTGTTATCAACTAGCGGGCATCATGTAAACCAAACTACTGACACACCGATAGGTCTCATGATCAAGGAACTAAATGTGGTTCCATCTGCCAGTGTCTTACAACATTCTGTCCCGAGGTGAAGGGGATGCCAGTCTCTGAGTGGCTGATAATGGGATAAAATAAAATGATAATGCAGAGTTAAAATTCACATGATACCCCCTACTAATTCTGAGTTATGTCAAACAAAAGAATCTATGATACAGGGTGTTTGGAAAATGTCAGTAGGCTTTAAAAAAGGCTCTGTGCTCCATGAATTTGGATGCTACAAAACTGCTAAAATGAGAGTAGGTCAACATCTGGGACTCTTGTGAAACAGTTTCATGGTCAACCTGTCCCCAAATTCTGGTATTTTAGCATCCAAGAGAGATCACAATAGGTCACTGAGTCACTTTAAAGTGTTGGAATGTTTGGTTTTTTTTTTTTAAAGATGTGTTATATTCATTTGACAGGAAACATTTAGTTCAGTGAGACCTACAGGAAGGCCTAGACCAATATGATAATTGGGGTAATACCAATGACTTAGAGATGAATACTAAATCTATGTTATTCACTCCAGTTGATAAATTATTGCATGAATTATGAATCTATTAAAAAATCTCATGTGCTGTATATATTTAGTAGGATCGCTATAATCTTTGACACTTAATCAATAATCATCTGGACACTTTGATGGATAACGGAAATAAGACTTGGCTGATATGTCCAAAGATTACAATACATAGGATTGGAAATTAGATAGGAGGACGAACAAGCTATGCAAATATAATGTAATACAGAATTTCTTATGATGTGACACATGCACAGACTATTGTTGGCACTACATGAATTTGCAGGTTTCCAAAATGAAGGGAGGAAACACAGTGACTAGGGCAATATAATATATATGGAGGAACCAAATTCAGAATTATATAAAACAAGGTTTGAAATATTGTTGTTATAGATTCTGGGAAAAAATTACCTTGTATGCCTATGCGTTAAGATAAATTTCGTGCCTAAATTATTGAATCTAGAGGTGATTTTCTTAAACATGTGACATATAAACTGTTACGTAAAATTTGGGAAAAAAAACATGCTATAGAGGTAATTTCATTGTGTTGGACGCAGCAATGTATGATTATTTTAAGAAATAGTGTTACTTGTAAATTGTGAATGTACTGACATCATGAAAAACATGAATGTACTGATAACGCGTGAGGTCAATACATAAAACAAAAAGAGTTTATGGTTATTCAAAGGAAAACACTAAGCTTGATTTTCTTTCTTTTTGCGATCGATAACGGTGGTGAATAGCATGCCAATGAAAGTCGCCTAGTGGAAATCAGGATACCCACTTTTGACTTTCTTAGACTTCACTGACACGTCAGCATAAACTTATCAGATAATTATGAATATTGTCAGCCCACACAAGATTTCAGAGGCTATCTTTGTGTGGATATGCGTTACTCATTGAGGAAATTACATTGTGTGGTGCTGTATAAACAGTCCCTAATTGTTGGTTTTACAGAAAATTCTTATTCGAATTTGGCTCAGATGAAGTCCTGAGGGCATGGGGTTCCTGTTTTATGATCACTTCTTTACTTCGTTTCAAAACTATATCCCTATAAAACTCCTTCTTATTTGAAAGGTCATATGAACACGCGTACGTGACTTAGTTATTCTAAATGGTCAATTTAAAGTTTGCCATTTCCGCCATCCTTTTTCTCCTTGGTTGTACCTGAACACAAGGGAGCCCTCACTGAGGGTTGTTCTCAGGGCGGCCTACTAAAATATGATAGGATTTATCCAATACGCCTTACCAGTACCACGGATAGCTGATTCATACTATTTTAAGCTCCTGCAGACTAATTTTTTACCAACTTTGTCGACAAACTTGTTGGAAATACTACATAAGATTAATAGATTATTGCGATATCCATCTAAGATAAATGCATTTTCAAATGACTAGGACAATATTTAATGTTTAAGGATACGAATTGAAAAATAATGGTTTCTAGTTTTTCTTCATTTCAAACTAGAAAGAGCGATAGAACTAATGAAAATTACTATGCAAAAGTCTTGTTCTTTGTCGACATAATTATTACCCAGCATGCACCCTGATAAAGGCTAACCTGCAGATGCAAATCAAGAGAATGGTTATCTGTGGTTAGCTTTCAATTATTCCGGAGATCTTGAAGCTCCGTGTTACTTGTACGGCACATAGTCAAGATGCATTACCACAATGTTGTTCCACAACTTGTTAACTATTCATGCATAATTCACAACGAATAGCACCCTAATTAATACCAAAAGAGAATTATTATTCTTGTTACATGTGACTGATTGCTGAATACACGTTAGGTTTCTACCATTTATTACGTGAAATTGTCCTGGATTTGTTTCATATTTATATCAGAGAGAATCAATATCTGGATCTCCCAGTCTGTGCTTACTACACCACCTCGCCTTGCCGTCGTTCTCACCCCCGTAGATACGGTCATAGTACTTGGTAAAAGTCAAAAACCAGAGTTGGTCTCGATATAACTGAAAACTTGTTGAGCAGACCTTAAACTCCAACCATCATCATTTTCTGGAATTCCTTGATAATCAGGTACTATAAATGTGATTGAATAAATGTGCAGGTGAGATCATGTCCCTCAAAAGAGGAATATATGCCATACTTCTACTAATAAACTATTTGGTGAATTAGAATTTGCGGATGCAAAAATTTTATATTCTTGCATTAAATCAATTTGTATTTTTTTATGTATTAATGCTATGAGAATTTTATGAGCATGCACTTCTACGTATTATCAAGTTCATGATCCCCACAGTAGATTCAAATGTACTTTGGAAACTAGAAATACACTTAAAGTCTATGAAATAGAAGGTGTGGACATTCAATGCATGAGGGAGGCATTGTAGTTCATTGCCTCCCCCTGGGGGATGATTCAGACACTAGAGCAGCCCCTCGCTGGTCTACCCCATGTGCCCTATATCTGCCCGGAGGAAATCAGTAATGCTGTACCAAATTCGATGTAAAGACAATACAAAATGATGTGTAGTGAAGGATAGACATAAGTGGAGTGCGGCCTTTTCAGACTATCTTTTTCAAACTATCGATGAATTTGTTACTAGGGCTTTTATCCTTATTGCACTTTTATTTTATTAACATCAATATCTTCTTAAATATTTACCTGGCATAAATAGGACTTTAGACAAATCTTTATAGAACAATTTTCTAGGGAAGTGTTCTCAAATTGAAAAACGATGGCAACGTAGGTCTTGGTTTTTACTTTTCTTGCAAAAAAATGTAAAAAAAGAAAAACGGGAAACTTTTTCACATTTTCCTGAAACATATACTTTTTATCATCTTCTACATTTAACCAAAAATAATAACCAAGGCCTACATCAAGTTTTTGAAACGTTCTTCCCCTTGAATGCATCGAAAGAAAATGTACCTAAGATTTGAATACAATTTGCTAAATATCAAATGGGTTATTGATGTAAATAGCAAAATTAAGATTTTTCAATTTCTGACACACAAAATAAACCATTAATTCTTGATATAAATTTGTGACTCACATCAATATAAATGCTTTTAAACTGGTGATCTAATGACATAAACTGTACACAAATGCCTTACAGAACAAATATGCTGGCCTTCATTAAAGAGAATCTCACCATTCACCCCCTCACCACTGGTGTCTATTCTTGATTGTGTCCCAATCTTAATAAGGTGAATATTAATCTTTAATATTGTTTGTATTATAAGGCAATGGGAAATACACAAGGTATGATGATACTATATACATTTATAGTTATTATGAGATGTGCCTGAAGGTGCTAACAGTATTTTCAGTTGAAGTGTCCCGAATGAATATCTGAATACAATTAGACATATATATAGAGTTTTCATTTCAACCCTATATATAACAGTTCTAGAAACTCGCTCATGTATGAAGACAAGAGAACCAGCATTTAATTTTAATATTTTATTCATTGCACAAGTACCACTCAGAAACTAAAGATAATATAATATCCACACAAACTATATTACATGGCCACTGGATGACTGCTGCTAATTCAATCACAAGGAGGTTTCGGTAGAATAGGCCTTTTCAACATCAAGGATACTGACGTCTTCTGAAAGGCCAACTATTTACCTGATCATTGTAAAACTGATATGTCTGACTCTAGATTCTGACTCTCATTGAGTCAATCTTGAAGAGAATACATTGATTAAAACCCTCTGAATATGATGTTTAACAGGATCATTTACTTGTACTATGTGAATGTCAGAGTGGATTTAGCTGGTAAATGTCCTTGTACCTGATGACCACAGTCTATCATTTAACTCTGTCAGAAATCAGCATAAGGATACTGAATGTGTTCTTTTTGTATTAGATGCAAATCAAAAAATAGTTACACATATAACAGGGAATCAACATCGTAATGCACTTTGACACAGCAAGGACCTGGAAGATCAGTGTTTTATAACTACAATGATGCTCTTCACCTGCTGTATAAAATTACTTGAATTAAAAAGAAAGAAACCATTGCCCAGGAAGGGGGAGGGCAGGTAGTTAGACTTGATAAATTGGGTTGCAGTTCCATCCATTAACAGATAATTCTATAATATTGAATCCCATATTAATGAATTTCTATTGAAATCAGCCATCAAATCATAATTTATGTCAAATTATCAAAAGGAAATTGAAGGTTTAAGTATAATACATTATTTCAAGTTGAAATAGACAAAGCATTACAGCTTATATAAGCATCAGTGTTGGAACAATGCTGGGGCAAGAGCACCTTAAGCTTTCAACTCATGATCTGCCTGGCATTACATTTTGGCCTCTACTATATTTTGTAAGACAGAAAGCCCCTGCCAGTTAACCACTTGCTGTTATCTTTGCTTTCCAAACTGGGTTAACTAAAATCCTTTCACCCCTTCCATTTACCATTTGACACAGTTTGTCCCTCCTGACAGTGAGAGCTTCCTCCTCTTGGTCACTAGGCATAACAATGTGAGTATACTTCAAGTTGATATTCTTTCCATGCTTTTCAATCCACTGAACACATGCTTCCACCTCTGCCAATGATGCAGTGCCATAGACAATCAAGAAGCTCTCAAACCTCATTGTGCTTTCCATTACACAATAAAAAAGGCCAGTCAATGGACACTTAATGGATAAATAAACATCAAACATTGAAAAGTCTGCAACATCCAACAGGAATTTGTTCCAGGCCTCCTTTGTCCAGTAGGACTCCCCAGGCTTACCCCACAGCTCAATGTAGTTGGTGAGGTGCAAGCTGCATCTAGAGAATGGCTGCTGAGGGTTAGTTGCCTTGTGTGCCCTCAACAGGTCCTGAGAATCTTCTATGCACCAAGCATACACTTGCAAGTGAAGTTGATCATACCCATTGCTGGTGATTTGCCCCCATCTTTGATGATCAAGAGCATAAATGGTTATCTCTTCCCTGAAATAAAATATTAAGTCCATGGGATGGAGTCATCATAAGTACAGATAATGGTGACAATAGCAAATATTGAAATGAAATTTTGATGTATGAGTTGCTACGATATTTGTACTAATATTTCTTCCTAAATCTTGCACAATCACTTCAAATTGTTACTTACCAGTGTATGTCCATAGATCTACATGGGAGGAGGAGGTTGAGACTTGCTGCAGTGATTTCCTCTCTTTCATGAGGGTCGCAGATCTGAAGACACTCTCCTATGTGCCTGAGTATTCCTGAATGCTGCAAGCCTCTAAACCACCCACTTTCTTTTAGGTCTTGAGCATGATCATCAAAGGCCTGGTTTATCTCCCGGATAACACTTTCGGCTTTGCTAATTTGTTTTCCCTCTTGACAAGAAAACACCAATTGTTGGATTGAAATTGAAGTTTGGATCTCATTTGGAAGGGATATCAGCTTCTGAATGGTTTCATTTTGTTTCCCCCTTAAGGTTATGGGCTGGAGAATTATTATGCATCTAATCATCAATGTTAGAAGTTCTTCCTTGAGTCGTTCTTTTCGGTGAATTATCTCAAACATAATTCGGTGGACATTACGCAGGGATTTCTTGCAACAAACTGACAACATCAGAGACCACAAACCTTCTAGCTCCATGTTCTCTATATAGCGACTTGCAAAATATTCAAAGATCATCTCATGGGTGAAAGAGTAACATGTTGTCAGTTTGGCAGTGCTGTCCCTAGTGTCTTTTTTGACCAAGAATGCATAGTAGTTCTTGACTATTTTGAACTGAGACAAGATGTTTTTAGAAAACTCTCTCATTCCACTGAGCATAGCAAACAAGCACAGCTTGTAGAAGTGTTTTGACTGTTCCTTGGTGACAGACCCTCCTTCTCGTGTGGTAAGGTACATTTCCAATGGTTCAAACAGGTTGAGTATCTCAAATTTAAACTCTTCTCCCAGTTCTAGGATTCCTTTTTCTGTTAGTGCACAAAAGATGTGCAACTTGAGTGGATTTTGCAAAATTGCCTCCATCTTGTTTTTATGTTTGTTGACATAGTCTAAAGCTCTTTGATGTATGGGGAGTGGTTTTCCCATGGCAAAGTATTGCTTGATATAAAGCAACCCCTGTTCACTGGTAAAACCCTCAAGTACCAGGAATCTGCTGAAATCTTGTGGGTTAATACTGCACAGGTCATTTCTTGCTGAGATGAGAACCTTTGGTCCCCCTCTGGTTTGCCTCATGTGGACGTACTCTTGGAGATTGTGCAAAACAAATGCATCACGTATTTCATCAACAGCATCAATTGCAATTGCAACACCCTCACCTCCCTCCACATGCTTCATGAGGATATCAATGTCTTCTTTTCTACACCACAAGTGGTCTTTGATTGCATCTTCTATGGTGCTCCTGATGTCCCTTGCAGGTATGTACACCATGGTTGTCCACTTCTCAGGTCCCTTCTCCAGGAAATCAATGCTCCAGGCATGAACAATATGCCTTAGGAAGGTTGTTTTACCCGCGCCTGGAGGTCCGTACAGTCTGACGCCCTGAGGAGCATCTTGCTGATATGTGGTTTCCCCATTTAGATCTTGCATCTGGATCTTTTCAAAGATATCTTTCTCAGGTAACTCCAAAGTAATCCTAAGTGAAGGAAATTCATTATGTGATTATAGGGGAATCAATGATATTTTGTCTAGAGAAGATTTTGTGTATCTAAACTAAGGATCAAAGAAAGATATTCTGATTTGTGGCCATTTAACTTCTAGACAATTATTCTTTTCATGAATGATTCAATAATCAGTGATTATGATATTTTGAAATGTATTCCAATGCAGTAAATAGCTTTTATCAAAACTGATAGATTTAAAGGCAATCATTTGCACTTACATGTGATCCTTCATATTTACTTGAAGTTGAATGTAACTCTTTGCAGTATTTATGATTTCTCCTCTGTCATCTTCTTTGATGTCAAAGACCTTTCGCATCATGAGATTCCGTCTACATCCCTCTGAGTGCCTTGTGATGGCTACAAGAAAAGAAAGTGCAAAATAGATGGTTAAGTCCTTCTTTGTATAGTTTTAGCTTTATGGTGTTATATCAGTATAATCATACGAGTTATCACTTATTTTATGCAAGAGTAGATTTAGTAACAAATCGTGTGCTCCAGATTAAGCAAATTTGTACTACTGTGTCCTAAGTTGAATCTCATCAGGGATTCATCCAAGGGTGTGGTAGCCATCCTACAAAAAGGGCCACCATCTCTCCTTCAGTAAAACCTCTCATCAATTTAAATTTGAACTGAAATAACCTACCTTTCTTTAGTCTCTTGGAGAGTTTGCATGTCATTGCTGAAGTTTTTTCTTGTTGTTCTTCATTCCTTGCCGATGGGGGTTTGACCTGGCCCATTCTCTGCCTATTTTGTAATTGAGTGTCCGTGAGATTTGACTGCATTTCTTGTTGAGCAGAGGATTTCTGTGGAGTAACCCAAGACAGGCTTTCACTTTCCTGCTTAGAGTGACAATGAAGTCCATGTTCCTGAGACTGTGATGATTTTGGGGGACATACAGGGGTAGACTGTTTTTGACCCGATGGAGACATCTCAATGCTGTAGAGAGTTGGAGTTGCAATTCCACTATCATTTTGTGATAAATCTTGTGACTGCACTCCTTTTTGGCCAGCAGCTTGATATATGGGATGTTTAAGATCCCCTTTTCCTATGTTTTCCTGGTACTGTGGCCCCTTAGCCTGATCGTCAAGTAGATGACCTTCAGGTGGCAGCTCAGATGGAAACTGCATAGGGAAACCTGAAGCTGGTAGTTGGCACGGCTGCAATGCACGTTGAATAGTAGTTGGATTTCTAGTCATAGGCAACGTACAGTGACCTGTGGGCCGTTGGAATGGTAGCATTGCTGGTTGGATAGTGTTTGGGTTTGTGGTCATAGGAAACAAAAAATGACCCATCGGCTGTTTGGACATTGGCAGAAGCTGATGACCCATAGATTGTTCATAGGGAGGGTAGATACAGGAACTATGTGGGAATGGTAATTGTCCATGGTAGCCTGTGGAACAGAAATGACAAGTAAAAATACAGGGAATAAAGACACTGAGAGTTACTGGTTCATTCCTAAAATGTAAAATGAAATTGTAACAAATATGGCTATGAAAATTAGATTCAATCTGTTTTGTGAAGTTTACAAATTGAAATCAGATGTTAATGTGAACTGATTTGTCTACATAACACAAATGTTTGTTTTGTGAATGTCATGATCTGTTTCTTAGAGATATTTTATAGCAATGTTATTGGCCAGGTCCAAAATCAGAGTGTAGTATTACCCTATGTAAAGTCACAATACTGATGAGATAGTCAGTAGACAATGCTGTGTAAGTAAAAACACAAAGTTACTTTTTATTAGATCTGGTCATTTGACAAGAATATCATTTCATAGTATAAAACTCATTCATGGAGTTGGCAGAAAGCTACCTCTTACCTCTGTTCATAGTATATGGTGTTTGGCAACTCAGTCTCTGCATACCAGAAGGTGCAGCTGCTTCTCCGTAGTCATCAGGCTCTAGACCAAGTATCTGGATGATATGTCCCTGATTTGTAAGTGCGCAGGCTCGGAGAAATGCATGAAATCGATACGTTGGTCCCATTTTGATATGCATCATTAATCGTTGTACTTGATTCTTCCTTGTGGCATTGTGCTGAAATTTTAAAAATGAATAAGTTGACCATTGGGATTTTCATATTTTCTGATGTTCTTCTGATGATTAACTCAAATTACACAGTTTCTAGAGAAGCAATCTAGAAATATGCACAATTTTTCAAGTGAAAGCTCACCACAATGATCAAAACTTGCAAATAAAAGACCTCCATTGAAATGTTGGTAATCACCAAAGTGTTGATGGAAATTACTAGGGAATTGATATTAAAGGCCTGTGCAAGGGTTTCTAACAGGTTTTTGTTATAAATATCAAATATGCTTTATATTATTTATCAAAAGGAGCAGGAATATTGAAACTGAGATTAGTTCATTTAAGGGAAACATACATTAACAATGACATTTACAGAGTAGGTGCATACCTCAATTCCTTCTTGTGCATCTTCATCTACTGCTCCTGTTTCATGGAGTATAGGCCATAGTACAGATGGGTTTAGGTTGGTGGTAAGTAAAGTGAAGTTCTGCTTTATCCGTTGGAGGAAGATCTTTTGTTCAGACATGAGTGTTGATTCTTTTGGGTTCCTTCTGTCCCAGAGATGGAAATGATCCCTGATTTCCCCAGCATCTATACCAAGGAAAAGAAAACTATTACAGGAATATTTTTTTTATTGAAACCAGGGCCCTGTTTTATAACAAACCTCTGTGTGTTTTGTGTATCATAAAGTTAATATCAACTTGTTGGTCCTCCTATGTACACTAGTTTTGTTCTTGCCTGTGAGTTTGGATGGATTTACCAGAGTTTGAGATTGATTTATGGAAGCTTTGGGCTTGATTTATGGAGTTTGGGCTTGATTTTTTGTTATTTTATTGTTATCAAATGGCGGCTTACGGGAGTTTCAAACTTGCATACAGTTTCTGTGAGCATTGATAAAATTATCTCTCCTTTCTTCTTCTAATTTCGTTTTATATAATCATTTGATCAATGGAATTATAGTGTAGTATATGTTACGTGGTGTATTTTATGATACTACCTTTTTCTAATTCAAAATGATTTTTGCATGTTTTTTATTTAAATTTAGTCATATGCAGGAACTTGATATCATATCACTAATTTTCATAATCCTTGATTATCAATTCTACTGACTGAATAATGTTTGTATAATGGTGCATTTCTAATGTCAACATAATGTCTACTTAATGTATTCTGGAGCTATGAATTACACTTGAAAGCTATCTTAAATATTAAAAACATCATAATTATTGAGAAATCAATTAGGATTTTTATAACACAATATCTGATGTTTTAACATTCTAGATTGCCATGAAATGATTAGAATCATGGTGTATGTATGGTGACATTTATGGTGACATTTATTACACTAAGATTATCTTCATCATAACATACGGAAATCATAAAATCGTTACACAATTTTAGTTTCTTCATGAGGCAATATGTTTCTCTCTATATCTGAGTTGACTTTATCATAATAAAATAATTGGCATTTTATTCTGAGATGGAACATTGATTTCTGTTAGTAGTCAAACATTGCCATTTGCAAGCCATAACTTCTATGACATTAACCAAACCACATAAAACTTAGGTTCTTATTGAAACACTCATCACAACTGGTCAGTATGATATAAAGATTATACCAAGATATTTAACATTTATAATATTTCCTTTGTTTTCAATAATTTGGCCTTTTGGCACTGAAAGAACTAACCATATGTATAAGTCATTTTCAAATGAAATGAAATCTAACAGACAGATATATACAAATTTCTTTTCAAAATCACCATTTATTAATATTAATATCTTATTTTGTTCATGCCTTCAGTCTACAAGGATTTTGCTATTTCCATCAGCAATTAATAAAAATAACTCAGTAACTGTTTCTTACAATAATAATATTTAGTGGCCACTTAAATAGATATCAAAATTGAAAAGATAGAACGTTTTAAACAACATACTTTGTTGGATTTCATTTGGATGTACTTGTCCGTCTCTGCTGACAATGGATCCATACTGGCTTATTTCACTTGTTGTGTGTGAGGATGGCTGTGATATGTGCGGTGCAGGTATTGGTGGACGATTTTCTGGGTGCCTTGCAGCTCTGTCAGCTAATCCTATGTGTGGTGGGGACTGCCATTGTTGATTATGTGGAAAATTAAGGTAATTTTGCTGCTGAGGAAGCAGTGATGTATTTCCACCTTGATGTAGATGTGAAATAAGTAATGGATAACCCAAAAGCTGTTGAGGAGAAGACTGGAAAAAACTGCATTGAGATGATGTCTGAAATGTTTGGAAGTATGACATTTGTGGAGTAAGATGTTGAGTAGGTTCAGGCTGTCTTGGTTGTGGGCGGCCTGCTGTTTGTTCATCTGACTCTTCAGCTGGGTCCTCTCTTTTCCGTTTGTGACATGACGCTACATTGTCTGTTGTTAGTGTAAGTGATTCTTCCTCCCTTTTGGAAGAGGCCATGATGTCTGAAAAAAAGTTAATTACCTAAAATTTATGTCTTAAAAGACAAGCTTGTCCAGAAATATGAATATGGTTTGATGTATTTTCCTCAAGATTAGCGTAGGCTAGTGCACCAGTGAGACTAAACCTCATTATAAGTTGATCAACAATTCCATCATCATTCTGCTTCAGTGATAGAAAATAGTGTCTTAGTGTTTCTGCTGTTAAAATATTATTGTTTAATGAATCATCATATTTTCACTTTATTGAGGCTTATAATCTACACTCTCTAAAAATATGTGCTGTACATAAGAAAAGGACACTTTTTCGTAGATATTATTCTTCCTAACAAATACTTTATGGGGACAAACAATATACATCAATTTTGTATAATATTTGATATGTCATTTTCTTCCCATATCACTTTGGTCCTTGAAATGTGAATATGTATTGCCTTTAGGTATGTGCAATATACATTAATTGTAACTCAAAAAAGAAATAGACTGGTCCTCTCATTTTCTGACTCGAGGAAGAACTAGTCGAACTGCCCATGTTCACATAAATATCTATATTGTAACATTCCTGAGATGTTATAGGACCTCACTATACCCATTTAATATTTTGTTATGCACATGACTGTGGGAGGTGCCACATATGAATAACAAGAAGGAGACGATGTTGACTATCCAAGATTATAGAGTTGAAAGACAAAGATGCATGATTTGACAGAGTGACACAAGTAAAGTCTCAAGGATTTATAATGAACATAGCAAAATATATAGCAGGATACAGTTAATAGATCAGCGGTCGAAGTGGTGCATGACATTGTTTTGAAAAAAATTCCTTTGAAAAAGATTTCAGAGAAAATTGTCAGGTTAGGTCCAGTATTATACATTTCCTGTATATTTCAATTTATATGTCTATGTTACTTAATACTGTTCGAGACATTGGTTTATCTCAAATTGGTACTTAACTTAGTACCATTCCCAATTCCAATGGCGATGCTTGTTTATAATTATTGTTTCTATTTACACACTTACATAGAAGATCCTTTTTTTACAAATGAATGTGGTTAATAAATATAAAAAAATGACTATGAATTCTAGCATTTGGCCCAGTCATTGGCTTGCATCTACAGAACCCACTTTTCAGTTACGTCAGAATGATCTGGGGACCTGTGTACACAAATATTGCCACTTTTAGTTTCTCATATGTTTCAGAATGTTCTGGTTGTCTTAAGGATATAGATATAATAATTATTTACTTTTAATGATGCTATCATGTCCCATAAACAAAAATAGCTGCAAACTTTAGGGAGAAAATCACTGAAACATTTCTGCATAGTCCAATATAGCCTTAAACAATGCACTTGCTACGAAATGGACAGGCCCCTCTGAACCTACCCGCTGTTGTTAACATGAACTCTACGCAATAATTGTTTCATAACCTGGTATGTACTTCCTCCATGGCCACTGTTTGGTGGATTAAAATAGAACAACTGATATGGTATGTGATTCAGGGCATCCAAGGCTTTTTTGTTGGTAAAATCAGAACAAACCGCACATGGTTGAATTTTCAGTTCTTATGCCATAGCAAGTGTTTGAATTTGTACAACAAAGAAATCTTACTGTTTTACAAATAAAATCAGCTTTTACTGGTAAGATAATTCTTCTAAGTATACTGTAGAAAACATAGAGGAAAGAAAGCAACTGTTTTCTGGGAGACTATGACAACTACAGGCTTGGCCTGTTTGGAGACTATGAGATACAATTGTAACATTAGGTTATATATAGCTGTTGATGGCTGTGTTTGGCACATATAGAGTTATGAGTACAAGATAATGGAGTAAAACACTGGAATCTGAAGTAATTTCTCAGAGAAATCGTTACCTCATAATATGAGTTGATGCGTGGTCCCCGGCAGAATGTCTGGTGTCTGTGCGTATAAGTCTTCTACTGGTAAAAACTCATATGTAGGTTACAGGATACAGTAAATGAATTAGCGGTCAAGGTCGTGCATGACATTGTTTTGAAAAAATTTAAGAGAAAACTATTTCAGAGAAAGTTGTCAGGTTAGGTCCAGTATTAAATGCAGACTTTTAAAATTTCAAGTTGTAATCAAAGATTTTCTCATGGTCAGGCAGGTTCCTAGTCCAAAAGCAATCTGTTTATGCTATTTCTAAGATGGGAAGAGGAGTTCTATTGGCATGAAATTGTGGTGGAAAGTACGGATGAGAGATATGGAGGTCAATTGTCATGCTTCGTGGCTTTTGGGATTTATTCCTTTTTACATGTACCTGGCTCCAAGAAATGGGAACACAACTAGACAGGGAGGTGCTGTGGAGAGACTTGCCTTATGTACATGTGGGTGGACTGGTCGTGGTGTGTAGGGGACAGACAGGTGTATCAGCCTGCCAGGACTCGGGGTTGTCTCTGTAAGGAGGAAGAAAGGACGGAGGATGGTGGGTGGAGGTGCGTGTGTGTACGAGGGTTTGTGTCGTAGGGGAGAAGGATGCCTGACCTTTGTGTCCTCCTATTCACAAACCTGGGGATGGGGAGTTGTATACTGCTTGTGTTCTAACTTAACTTACACTGGGTTATGCCTAGCTTTCCATGACCTAGTGTTGAGTCAGTGCCGATAAAGATAAAGTGGTAGCATGGCGGCCGCCGGCCTGACATCTCGTGTCTTCGCCATTGTCCGTGTCCGTTCGTCCTTCTATCATCATGCTTTGTGTCATGCCCCAATTCAGTTGTGCCTCGTGTCATGCCTCGATGCCATAGTGCCTTGTGTTTTGCCTCAATAAGTCCAACCGCCCGTTTTTACTATAACCTCAGGTTAAATCCTAGCTTTGTGTCTCATGTTTTATACTTAAGAAGCTAGAACTAGACCTTAAATCGGCATAAGCCCAACAAGAAGAAGAAGTTAGGGTTAGAAGTTAAGGCAGTGAGTTCCAGATTGGGACTGTTTAATCTTGGTCTAAAACATGTTTTTATAGTCACGTTCTTTTTGATCAGTGGCTAATCAAGTCACATGGTCATAATTAGTTTCCGGTGACATCACTTCTTGCATTCACATAATTTTGTGTATTAACCTAAATAGTTCGGATCTTGCTTTATGAGGTGGCCTATTATTTGATTCCCCTTGTTTTCAAAATCCTAGTGTTTTCAGCCATGCATCCCAATTTTAAGTGCTTTCAGAAAGTACACCTCCATACATTACCTGAAATAGCAATTTGATAATGTTGGCACTAATTTTGCTGACTCAACCTTACCCTTCAAATTCAATTGGGTATAAAAATAATCATTCAGTGCTATCATCCTCACTGCTCCTCTCGGTATGCTGAGGAGATTAAAATTCCTGTTACAGAGTTACAAGTTCAAGGTTGGCCTTGAATGTTGACTAATCTCTCTTAATGTCAGAAGTCCTACCACAATATCTGATCCTTCAAGTGCAAAAAGTGACAGTTGTCGAGAGATTGGTAATATAGTTGACAATCTACAAATCTTTCGTGCAGTACTTTTTGACTGATTATGTTATGCTATCTGAGTGTTATATTATGTTATCTGAATGTGGTTCAATGTGTCAATAATTCATTTTAAAATGTTTCCCAAATTACATAATTATTGAAGTGGTCATAATATGCCATTGGGTATTAAGTATGATAAACATTATTAATGCATCGTCTGTTGATTTTGGAGGTTATTCTAAAGGGAATGCTGTGTGACCTTTTACTAAATCTATAATGGATAAACTGCATTTACTCATCAAATATAGCTGAATGTCCAATAAATATCAACTACATCCAACTGTCTATTGAATAACACTGGTAACTATATATCCAGATAATAACAATAACTGACAGTCCTGCAAATCCAAAATGTCTCACTGGTCACTATATCCAACTGTCCATTATATCACCTATCCACCATACCAATATATCTGCTCTATCCAACTGCTAACTTCATCAAACTATTTCCTTAATCTAACTGTATATGACTGTATATATTAATTGGACAAAAATATAGGGGAAATAATAGAAAAAATGCAAATGTCAATTTATCAAAAGTGCAAGGGTTAATAAAAAATACATGTGTGGGCTTTCTTCACATTTCTGAGCATGTCTCTTGATCTAGGCCAGTCTGCAAATGAAATATTATGTGAAATAATTTATCCATGGTAGTACTACATTCAGTTGTCCACTATATCCACCTGTCCACTATATCCACCTCTCCACTATATCCAACTGTCTACTATATCCAACTGTCCACTATATCCAACTGTCCACTATATCCAACTGTCCACTATATCCAACTGTCTACTATATCCAACTGTCCACTATATCCAACTGTCTACTATGTCCAACTGTCCACTATATCCAACTGTCAACTATATCCACCTGTCCACTATGTCCACCTGTCCACTATGTCCACCTGTCCACTATATCCAACTGTCCACTATATCCAGCTGTCCACTATATCCAACTGTCCACTATATCCACCTGCCCACTATATCCACATGTCCACTACATCCACCTGTCCACTACATCCACCTGTCCACTATATCCACCTATCCACTATGTCCACCTGTCCACTATATCCACCTGTCCACTATATCCAACTGTCCACTATATCCAACTGTCCACTATATCCAACTGTCCACTATATCCAACTGTCCACTATATCCACCTGCCCACTATATCCACATGTCCACTATATCCACCTGTCCACTATATCCATCTGTCTACTACATCCAACTGTCCACTATATCCACCTGTCCACTATATCCACCTGTCCACTATATCCACCTGTCCACTATGTCCAACTGTCCATTATACCCAACTGTCCACTATATCCAACTGTCTACTATGTCCAACTGTCCACTATGTCCACCTGTCTACTATGTCCAACTGTCCACTATGTCCAACTGTCCACTATGTCCACCTGTCCACTATATCCAACTATTGAATCCAACATCTGACAATTGACACTTGGTGCACCAAACATACGGCAGCTCTGATTGCACATGCCATGTAAGGTGGATTGGACAGGTTCTGGATGGTGGTCTGAGATAATAATCTGAGTTTATGGGTGACGTTTTTCACAAGATATTGCATTTAATGTCATGCAGCAATTACAACAACTTAACTCATCTATAATTGCATTAAGAGTTATTTTGTATAACCATTATACAGAAACAGACTTTTTTTTATTATAATTAGTCATTCAGAAAGATATTCTACTCATTTCTTATTACCTTCAACTCTATTAACAACAGAAATAAAACTAGGATCCGACACTTTTCCTACTGAGTTGAGAGTGTGCTGCATGAAATGTATGAAATTGCAACTATGTCTATTAAATACAGAATTTCTTTGTCTGTTCTGTAATTCCTTGGAGTATATTCATTACATAGATATAAGTATCATAGTATTTAGTAAGGTGGAAGTGTCATATTCATATTAAAAATGTCCTTGCAAATGAATCAGTTAATTTGGAAGAGTCTATATGATTTGGGAACCTCGTGTCACTCTATGTATGCTTTTTTTAATCTACAACTTGTACTTGGTATGAAGTACTGACTGTTTCAAAAAATATCCTTATTATGAAAAATGCAAAATTTACATTCAAATTGTAAACTTTTTACTGATGCTATTTGAATTAGGTGAACTGATAATAATAACATCTATAATATTTAGTAGTGTAGCACTAACTAGCTATGTCCAAGATGGTCATTTTTGCTTTTAGACGTTTCCACTTAAAAAAAGTTTGAACAAGTACGCCTATACTATCTTGTAATTCAAAGTCTCCTTGTTGGAAAAAGTTATGCGACTGGTTAGACCACTGAAAAAAGTGAAGGTGCATGCCTGATACACTACAAGTTTACGTCTAGAGCTATCCGATTTTAATGGGTCCATCGCAGCCCGGAGCAGCTGGGCCTGAGGCTTACCAAGAAATACTCACAGAAAAACTCCCGCTTTCCATTTCATTAATGCATGTGTTTTTATACAGAAAATACAGCAACCATGGCAATTAGCAGGAAATATGAAGAACCTGGCCACAAGAGGTTCTGCTGTGGGAAGTAAGGATAATGTGGGGCGTGTGCACAGCTGGGGGAGGGTGGACGGAGCGCTAAAGCCCCATACCCAGCGGGCGATTTTACCATCGCTGGGCAATGGGGGCGGGGAGAATGGCCGTTGTCATCGTGGAGTGATTGTTATATCAATCAGTTTTTATTTTTTCTCCGCCAGTTTTCCCGTCACCTGTCGGCCATCGCGCATCACACAGAATCTGCACCATACGCAAAGGGAGTCACCCAGTGGTCCTGAGTTGCCTGAGGGCTTTACTCGTGGCTTTCCCAGTCACCTGTCACCACTAAAGTCAATTCGTGAGTATGGCCCTTAACTCGTACTGTACTTTTGTTGGTTGAAGGTTAAACACTATGTTTAAGACATTTGAGGATAGACACTTTGAGGACTTAGGCTGGTTGGCCATAAAGGGCCATACCCACTAGGCGACTTTACTGACGACGGGCGACGGGCGACTGGGAGGATCGCCTTCGTCGTCGCCATCACCGGGCGACTACAATATCTAGCAAGTTTGATATTTTATGGGCGATTTTATGGGCGATCCAGTCTCTTGCGTCCAGAATCCACCCGGTACCCACAGGGTGTCGCCCGGCGATCTAAATTTACATTTATCTTAACAAAATTATTGAACAATTTTTTATTGTCGTATTTCTACTGGAATGATATTTTTATGGCCAGCAATGGAACCTATGTTAATTACAACATATATTAAACATGGTCATGTACATGTTATTTAAGTCTCACAGATTATATTAGACATCCCAAGACCTGTCCACCCTCAGGGCTGGCCCAGTTCTCTGGTGGTTGTCAGACCTGTGTTCTGCCAGCAGGGTCCTTTTTCCTGGTGTTTCTCCTGCTTTGATCAGGTCCGTGAAGCGGTCCAGCCATCCGGCACGAGGGGCGGGCAAAGGGAGGGGGACAGGAGGGGGGGGGGGGTTACTCACTCTGGAACCGTTTTCTGGGTAGTGGCGGTGTGTACCTCTTTCCATAACAGCTATAGACCTTTGGCACCCCCTAGTGAAGTAAATGGAACCAATGGTTTAGGTCATTTTCCATAGGTAACCTAAATGAAGTTAAGCATATAGGTTAACTATAGGAAAAGACCTAAACCATTATTTCGATTTACTTCACCAGGGGGCGTAACACTCTTAATGAAAAAGGTCAATATGACGCTGAAAACAGTGGTACGCTTTCTCCCTTCTACGGGTATCTTCTTTGTAGTATTCTAATCACCTGCAGGTTGAATTTGATGAACTTGGTAGAAAAAATGCATGGGAATCCATGGAAAATATTCAAATACTTGCCATATTTCTATCTGTAGTGGTAACATTTTCAAACAATATATATTAAGAATATAAAGATACGAATTAAGGAATAATCAATAATTCAACCCTCAGAAATGTCATTTGCACTGAAATATTATAATGCTGGAGGCCTGGGACTGTGATGTTTGGTGGACCACCTTCACACTGTATAACATGAAAAAATATTACAAGAATGTCACAATGACGTTACAGTGCGACCTAACACTGTGAGGTTCTAAAGACATTTATGGGTGCGCTCAAAATAATGTAGCAAGAACCAAAGCAGAACTAAACAGAACATTGCTGCAGCGTTATAATATTGTCATATTCTTGCTTGGGTTGCTCAAGGGTTAGGGAAAGAAGTTTGATTGGGAGGGGTGAGGTCATTTATACATGGAAAAAACATTGACTTATTATAATGTTGGTGAAAAAGTATGGTTGAAGAACGTTTCTCTTATGTCGTAGGTTGGCTGGGCCGACTTTCCTCCCGTTCTCTGGGCTTAGTTCCGAGTCTCCCCACGTGGGGGCGTGGCGGTGCTGTTCCCCAGCAGGTGGGACAGGAGATAACCACTGCCAGGAGTAACCAGCGGCAGGTCGGGAGGAGACCACCTGGAGGAGAGACGCTGGAGGGACGCTGGAGGGACGCGGGGGGCTCACTCCTACCACTCCTACCACGGCCACCACAGAGGACGCTACTCCAGGGTGGTAAGCCCGGAGGACGGATTTACAAAGTGACAGGGTGCGTTTTTGAAGTACCATGGAGTACACAGAGACTGAGGGGAGGTTTAATTTGTATAAATAGAGAGAGCATTAACAGACAAGTCATCCCACTTCTCAGTGGTCGACTTAGTTGTTTTGCTATGTTTACATGCTGTTGGATCCCTAAAGCACAAGGTATACGATACGGAATCGAACAGGAATTCATAAAAAGAAAAAAAGAAGACATATCGGAAGTTCCTGAAGTGCCACGGAACCCACAGTGGATCATTAGAATACGAAGTTTGAACGTGTATGGGACCATCCGGGTACGCCTTCAATGGGCGTTAGGGTATTGGATCCAGCTTTCTTACATGTGAGGAGAATACAATGAGGGTTTCAGTACCTTTGCGGGTCGCCGGCCGCAGACTTTACTGACGAGAGGAAAGAGGCCCAATTGATCCGTTGTATGGAAAGTCCCGTTGAACTTTCTTTAGATGGTTTCTTACAACTCACAGGATATTAGCTGTGGATTGAATAGCCCGTTTGAATAGCGGTGAAGACGCTTAAAAACCATCAGGCGCATAATGCTAGACTGTAAAACCACAGACAGACTATAAAACCATAGATGACAGCGGGAAAAACTTCATGATAACTGTGACTTTACAGTCCTCTAATCCTGAGAAGTTCATGACAAGTACGGAAACTGTCAGGCCATGTCCAGCAAGATAGCAAAAAGACGTGACTGGTCACAGCCAGGTGTGTCGCTTCTGGACGAAAGATTTAAGTGGAAATAGGTTCCATGTATACGCAACCCCAGTACTTCTATTGTAATGTATACACCGACCATTTCTTAGGAGTGTACACTATTGTGCACTATATATAGTTTCCTGGGAGCAACGTGTATACAAGCCCCAAACAGAACGAAGCCTGTATTTTCACAGATCGGGGAAAGTAAAGTAACCCAGGGAGGTAAGGACACAATCTAGATTTATGAGCAGGGATTGGACACGACCAACAGGAAGTACATGGTATCTACTCCTAACCACTGGCGCGCGATTACAATTTAACTCACTTACTCGAGACCTGCCTCCCCTAAGTGGTATATATGTCTACATGAACACGTGATCATAATTGTACTCTAGGAACAGCGGGGCAGACCAGGCGTTTACCGGGGCTGAGAGGTAGTCCACTCTCTGCCCTGAGCGCGCGATCACGACTTGGAGAAGATCCCCCTAAGCGGTATCCTCCCACACGGGCCCTATACCCCGGAGTGGGACTCACTTAGAGCATTGGTCGTCAGGCTCCCGTGAGGCCTGTGTCTATAGACTCGGCCAGGGTTCTGTACAGAGGAGTGGTTTAGATGTATGTCTACACGGACTGAGAGGGGGCCGACATGGGGCTGGGCACAGGGAGGGGCGGCCTGGAGGGTCAGCGCTCACCACTCACAGTGACATGACTATTACCGGTAACATTGAGAGGAGTGGCTCTAGCCTATCAAAATGATGGGATTGACACTGACCACCAAAGGAGGCATGGTTGACACTGACAACTAAAGGTGATAAGAATGACAGGATCAAGACAGACCTCTTCAAGTGACAGGATCGGCACTGACTACTGAAAATGAGATCAGCTATGGCGACTCACAGGACTTACCTCTCCAAGTGACGGGTGGCGTACAGTCCAGTATAAGTGACAGGATCAGACAACTCAAAGCGAAATTTACAGGGTGTACATATATATCTGCATATCACAGGTCCGGACATTACGGTCAGACTGTCGGAGTGTAGTCAGACTATACCCGACACCACCAGGAGGTTAGGGGTGTTCGATTAATGAACCAGGCACGCGTGGGGTACGTGTTTGATTGAGGGTTGTAACAGTCGGGATCGTCCGTCTTCTGTGGGGGAACGTCCCGAGCCCCCAGCGGACGGACTTCACCGGAGTATACGGAGACACACGGCCCTCAGGTAAGTTTACATTGATACACATCTGCAGATGACTCAACGCAGCATCGACACCCCCCCCCCGCCCCAGTAGCCATAGGCCTAGGGTATCATGTGTAATTCCCTGGGACTTCAATGAATAAAGAAAGACACGCACACAGATGCCCCCGCCTCTATAAGATACCAAGGTTAAAGGGAAAATACCATTTTCCTGATTTACCCCAATTTTTATTATGTAAAACGGTTGCCATGGCCCGTAGGGCAATTCCCCAGACTGCCATCAAACATAATTATATTCATGTACCCTATACATAGGGTCCTCCCTAAGATATCAGGGTGGGTGTCTTGCTAATTGTTCAATCAAGTCCCAGGGATTAAGATGTTTGACATCATGATGCCTGAGTACGCCCCTCCCCCTTCATTCTCCTTTTTTCCTGTCGAAAGTTTGAGTCATGTCCCCTATAGACTAATCAACAAGGGTGCCTGTACCCTCACATATTCACATTGCATCTAGCCTCCATTCTTGTTTAGCACTAGTACTGACTTTTTAGGGGCAGATACAGGAGTTCGAAAAGGAGGGGCATGTATAGACTAACGGCATGCATGTGTGCACACATTCACAATGTGTTTTTTTCTCTTTGGCAAGTTTAATATGATCCCACTAAAAGATGGGCCCAGGACCCACCAGACCCCCCCCCCCCCCCCCCCCCCCCCACTGCCCGCCCTGGATCCGCACCTGCTCTTCTCGTCTCTGACCCAGAGCCGCTTATTGTTGGTCCTAATTCAATAGAGAAACCCACACTGCTTGAATATGGGGCGTCATAACGGTGGATCACTGGGGATGATGACGGGGGTGGGGGGTGGGGGGTGCGTGAATTATCTTTTCCGAATTCCCACCATTTCCCGCATTCTTATACATGGGATTCACAGGATGACCAGGAGCCCCCCCCCCTCCCCAGTCCCCCCCTCTGTCACCATGGACACACGTTAGACAGCTTTGACTGCTACATTACTATTAACCTTTTGGTGAGGTAACCAACAGCTTTAATTTGACCTAAGTAAAATGTAGGTTTCGCGGCTGAATTTGAATAAAACAGTTTGGCTCCATTGGTACTTTTATCTTTCTAAATTTTGATATAGCAATCCCGGGATAGCAATAGAGCTTCTTTATTTTTCTCAATTGCAATTTTGCCTTTCGATAGAGTCTGCTTGTTTAACTTGTTGCTTTCTCTATATCTGTGATGGTTCTATGCAACAGTGGCTTAGCTGTACAAGGGGTAAAAAAAAACACTGACATCACTTGTTGGTGTTCCTCCTGTTAATGCACCAATATATCACCTGATTGTTTTAAACGTTCTATAACAGAGAGGAAATTCCTCATGTTAACATTTCGATATCCATCTTGTTGTTGCTTTAAGCCCCATACCCACTAGGCGATTTTACCAGCGACTGGCGACGGGCAACAGCAGAATCACTGGTCATATCATTATCCAAATGTTAGTATGTAACATTTCAATGTTAGATACTAACATTTGACCTGAATAATTTTTTTTTTTTATTGGTGACGATTTTACCAGTGATTCTGCTGTTGTCCGTTGCCAGTTGCCGGTAAAATCGCCTAGTGGGTATGGGGCTTTAGGAACTTTGCAAAAGGATATGCCGATAGTTTTTTCTATGATAAAAGACACTTTTACCATGAATGGAATGTCCAGGACAGTTATTGCACGTATTCAGTACATTATGAATGGTTCAAGAGAACCTGCCAATGCTAATTTCCATATTGCGGTTCAATATACATTAATAACCTGCTAACACTAACCACTAATCAGGCTGATATAGTTTCACACAAACACACAATGATACACGTCACGCCCCCTTCTCTGTCCGACCGTGAACTGTAATAGACCCTTTTCAGCGTGGTGCGCATGTCCTGTAGGGGTTACATCATGTAGAACAAAGGCCGGGATGGTTCACCAGGCCTGGATCAGGGGGGGGGGGGGGGGGGGGTCATGTAGGGCAGGGACAGTGGGGGAGACCAAAGGCCGGGATGGGTTCACCAGGCCTGGATCATTGAGGGGATCATATACCCTTTAGACCCAGGTGGCGCCCCCTGGGAGCCGTATTGTCACGTGACCAACATGTACTGACTGAACCCACCTGTGGCCATGGACACGCTTCAATTGACAACAAACGTGAGGTGATGATGATTGGTGGAATGTAAGCTGTACTCGGCAATGTTTCAGCTACATCAGGACCACTCACACTTTTTACCGTAGACAGTAGTTCAATGACCGAATCTATGAGGGTGGAAATGACGGCAAGGCAAGGTGGTGTAACAGGCTCGAACCCAGTCCAGCCAAGTGCGAGGCGACTCTACCCACTACACCGTCCCCGCCTTACCTCTGTATGATGGTTGAGAATGCTTGTGTTGACAGATACCATCATGTTGGTAACTGAAACGTAAACTCTGTGTATTGTATATTGATAACGAATTAAGGAGGACATTCAAATGCTGCCCATTGCACGGTTGAACGTCTCAGTACTCTTTGATACTCGTAAAAATATGTCAGAACTCTGGTTACCAGAGAGGGTTACGACTTTGAACATGGAATGTGATAAAACACATTCTGTATATTTCCCTGTTTGCCTTTGAAAACATAATTACAACTGGGATAATCGGCCGCATGGTTTGTGAACATCTAAAGGTGCTTTATTTATCAGAATAACCTAAACATATTAGGTAGCATTATAATTGAACTCTTACTCTGAACTCTCTGAATCATATTCTCCGAATATTGACACTATTGTCTCCCTGGATTCCGACAATTTGAGCCAGGAATATAGAAGGCCAGAAAATAGTTTTCCCGATAATTTCACGTGTCCACGGAGCACTGTGGCCCATAACCAAACTCTCGTAAAAGTGAGAGCACAGCAAGGACAGAAAGGATGCAGGTCTCACAACACCAATAACTTTAAGGTTTTCAAAGTGTCAACCCTTGCAACAGCGATGGTTTTGTGCACATTTTGAACATATTTAATTGCCTGATAGATAAATTTCTGCCACTTATCTCCTGTATATCTTATAAGCTCAGGGACACAGCTATCACTCTGCAAAGATGGATTCCCTCGCTGTTCAACAGGGACGGGTCTCGCTGTTAGTGCCAACCCTCGCAACAGCAAGATCCGTTATGCGATGCATGGGCAACACCATTTCTTTGATGGACACTTATACTACATATAGGGCAAAAAAACATAACACATTGGCATGAAAATACATGGCGTTTTAGTACTTAGCCAATAGGGGTGAGCCCCACCCTTCTGAAATCCCAATATCCGCCCCTTCCTGAATACTGACGCCGCCTGCTATGATGATTGGTGGTAGATATCGACCTTCTGTCGGCACACTGGTCATAGGCCTACCTAGTTAATGTTCTCTGTCGGCACGCTGGTCATAGGCCTACCTAGTTAATGTTCTCTGTCGGCACACTGGTCATAGGCCTACCTAGTTAATGTTCTCTGTCGGCAAGCTGGTCATAGGCCTACCTAGTTAATGTTCTCTGTCGGCACACTTGTCATAGGCCTACCTAGTTAATGTTCTCTGTCGGCACGCTGGTCATAGGCCTACCTAGTTAATGTTCTCTGTCGGCACACTGGTCATAGGCCTACCTAGTTAATGTTCTCTGTCGGCACACTGGTCATAGGCCTACCTAGTTAATGTTCTCTGTCGGCACGCTGGTCATAGGCCTACCTAGATAATGTTCTCTGTCGGCACACTGGTCATAGGCCCACCTAGTTAATGTTCTCTGTCGGCACACTGGTCATAGGCCTACCTAGTTAATGTCCTCTGTCGGTACACTGGTCATAGGCCTACCTAGTTAATGTTCTCTGTCGGCACACTGGTCATAGGCCTACCTAGTTAATGTTCTCTGTCGGCACGCTGGTCATAGGCCTACCTAGTTAATGTTCTCTGTTGGCACACAGGTCATAGGCCTACCTAGTTAATGTTCTCTGTTGGCACGCTGGTCATAGGCCTACCTAGTTAATGTTCTCTGTCGGCACACTGGTCATAGGCCTACCTAGTTAATGTTCTCTGTCGGCACGCTGGTCATAGGCCTACCTAGTTAATGTTCTCTGTCGGCACACTGGTCATAGGCCTACCTAGTTAATGTTCTCTGTCGGCACGCTGGTCATAGGCCTACCTAGTTAATGTTCTCTGTTGGCACACAGGTCATAGGCCTACCTAGTTAATGTTCTCTGTTGGCACGCTGGTCATAGGCCTACCTAGTTAATGTTCTCTGTCGGCACACTGGTCATAGGCCTACCTAGTTAATGTTCTCTGTCGGCACACTGGTCATAGGCCTACCTAGTTAATGTTCTCTGTCGGCACACTGGTCATAGGCCTACCTAGTTAATGTTCTCTGTTGGCACGCTGGTCATAGGCCTACCTAGTTAATGTTCTCTGTCGGCACACTGGTCATAGGCCTAGTGTGCCGACACGCTGGTCATAGGCCTACCTAGTTAATGTTCTCTGTCGGCACCGGTCATAGTCATAGGCTGTGTGCCAGTTTCCCTTGATGCAGAACTACTCTTGACATCCGCCCTATGCTACAGTATTGGAGGTGGCAGAAAATATTTATTTTCTTAGCTATTTCTCATAACTTGATTCCGATTTTCTAGTATGTCATAGATGAGGGCCACAGCTATACAAAACTAGCAGAGATACAGGGAGATTAGAATTAATTCTTAAGCATTGAGTGTATGGATAAGAAGTTCATTTTATGAGAGGTGTCTCACTCCATAGTTTACCGCACGATGCGAACTGGCAACTGGTCTATATTCCCCTCTAGTTAATGTTGTCATCGATCAGGGATATAACTCCTGTAAGGGGAGCCTGATCCACCTCTGGGTCGATGTAACTCGACCCCGCTTAAAAAGTGAACATCGACCCATCCCCGATAGGCTGAATTAGGACGGACTTACCACACCAGGGAGGTGTTATTTTAATTAGGTGTTTAATGTAGGGCTAATGGCCATGTTCAGAAAGCGATTCAGGCTAAGGTGGGTCGATAGATTAGACTTATTAATGAAGGTAATGAAAGATTAAATGCAAATCAGCAAACCTTTAAGCAATTCTCACCGAGTATGCTGACTGATTGACGCTAAAATCATACTTAACGAGAGCCAAAAGCAACGTACGGTTGAAATTCTACAAATTATGTTAACCATTGAAATACATTATGTGACCCTAACTGAGACCCGTAATAAGATATGGGCTGTGAAAACAGGCTGAGACTTCATTGGTTTGTTTCCAAACATTGTAGACTACAGGCAGAAAAAGCAAGAGTCTTATGGAGTTTATGTTAAAAAAAGTTAGTTTTTCATGGTTTAAGCTGTACAACTAGCTAAGGTTAGACATGTAGAATTTATGTTTCACGTATCTATCTCTGCAAAACGTTGCCACATTTTTATCAAAAACATTGTCTTTGGGTCCCTTTAATGTACCTATATGGTATTCCTGATTGGTAGAGGAACCAGTGGATTAGCAGTGTTAAACCAGTTTGATATCTTAAGGCAGATTCTTGCCGAGTTGGCAGATGATATACAAATCAGCGGAACAAAGCAGAAATAGCCCTTGGTTCAGTTACTGGACTCTGAAAAGTGAGAGAATGAAAGTATTGTTGCTTTTACATAGTATGTATATTTTCAAAACTAATGGTTTAAAAATATAAAGGTGATAGTTTCACAAAATTCGTTCCTGGACATACTCTGATAGAATAGCTGAACTTCAGAGGTTTAACCCGATCTTATCTGGGGACAATCTATATAGGAGGCTTTTAGACCCCAACGGGCAGGTTCATATGTGTAAAGATATAACGGTATAGAGATCCCCTCTTTCCATCTGTTTGTAGTCCTTACCAATAGACCATTTTCATTAGTGAGGCGCCCCTCTGGCGGATTTGTTAGAACCAAAGAGTTGGGAGAGTCAACTGTGAAAAAGGCATATATACTGGAATCTCAGAACCATGTTGTTTTCTCTCTATGGACCACAATTTATTGTAAGTCCACTAAGGACTAAGGTCCCGAGTTGTATAACATGACGATGCTGAAATGAAATTATTTGTCTTTTGAAGTGAGTGAACTATATTTGTAATGTCTTCTTGAGAGGGAGGGGAATTAAAATCGTCAATGACGATCCCCTTAAGCCTAAATAAGAATTAACCCCCCAAAAAAAAGAAAAAATAAAGAAACTATGCCCCACATTTAATGAGGAAAAGGATATTGTTCCAGGAATGATCGCGTTCTGTTTCCAAATATTGCTACCTTTATGGCTAACTAATTTTATGCATAGGATCAATTGAGTTATAACCTCATAACCAAGTCACCCTAGCGTACGTAGTGTGAGTGCCCCCTCCCCTTGGTCCAACCTCCCTGTAGTAGAGCAGAGGGAAGGCAGAAAAGTGCTTATTTCCAGAGTTGAGGTTGCCGAAAAAGTAACAGGCAGAGACATATATCAAAAAATTCCTAACATTCTGAACTTTTCAAAAACCTTCGTAGCCGGATTCAACTCTTATGGGGTTTTTCAAAATGGCCGCTCAAACATGAAGATATGTTCCTAAAAGCTAGGCCTTCTAATATCATACCAATAGCTGTACCTTCACCACTGTCTATCTTATCATGTTGAAATTGATGGTAGGGTAAAAGTAATATGTGGTGCAAAAAATTGTTTCTATTCAGATGACCCTAGTCAAGGTCAAGGTCACATAAATAGAGGTCAAAGTTGAAAAAACTGATAATTTTCAAAATTAACTTTTTTCTAAATGCTCTAGTATATTATAAGATTTTAACAACACAAGCACAAACATATGTTTAAACAATCCCTACATTCTAAGCTTTTGAAAAACCCTCGTAGCCGGATTCAAATCTTTTGGTTTTTTTCAAAATGGCCACCCGAAGCTGAAAACATGTTACAAAATACTAGGCCTCCAAATATCATACCAATAATTGTAACTTCACAACCATCTATCTTATCATGCTGAAATTGATGGTGGGGTAAGAGGATTATGTGGTGCAAAAAATGGTTTCTATTCAGATGACCCTAGTCAAGGTCAAGGTCACATGAATACAGGCCAAAGTTGAAAAAAGCTGAACATTTTCAAAGTTAACTTTTGTTTCATCCTCTAGTGCATGAGATTTTAACAGCACAAACACACACACATGTTAAAACAATCCCTACATTATGGGCTTTTGAAAAACCCATGTAGCCGGATTCAAGTCTTTTGGGTTTTTCAAAATGGACACTCAAAACTGAAAATATGTTCCTAAAATATAGGCTGCAAATATCACACCGATAACTGTAGCTTCACAACTATCTATCTTATCATATTGAAATTGATGATAGGGTAGGAGGATTATGTGGTGAAGAATTAGTTTTTATTAACGTGACCCTGATCAAGGTCAAGGTCACATAAGTACAGGCCAAAGTTGAAAAAACTGACAATTTTTAATGTTATTAATTTTCTAAATGCCCTAGTATATGAGATTTTAAGAGCACAAGCATATACATATGTCAAAATGATCCCTATATTCCAAGTTTTAGAAAAACCCATGTAGCCAAGTCCAAGTCTGTTTGGGTTTTTTCAAAATGGCCACCCAAAACTGAAAACATGTTCCTAAAATCTAGGTCTTCAAATATTCCACCAACTACTGTAGCTTAACAACCGATTCTCTTATCATGTTGGTGTTGGTAAAAGTATTTATATTATGGTATACAAGCTGGTTCCTATTAAGGTGATCTCAGTCAAGGTCAAGGTCAAATAAATACAGGCCAAATTTGCTGAACAGATAATTTCTAAAGTTTCCTTTTTCCTGATTCCTTGGATATAGTAGCCTTTAATTGTTCCTTTAATGTTTTGTCTCCAGATGATGTGCAGGACACATATATTAATTTGCTATATCATATTGAGTCAAAATTGATGTTATGGTCATGCAATTATGCAGTTATGCAAAGGTCATGGTCTTCAGCTGTTGAAAATGTTTCTGTTCAATGTATATGATGATTCCACACTTATTCTGATATATTTTGGAATCCATTTATTCAATTTGATATTGGTGATGAAATCAATATATTATTACTTGAATGGATTGCCATAATTTTTGTTATCATGAAGAGAGGCATTTGGATTACAATAATTTCTCCTGAAGTAGGGCACTCACAAGTGAGGCAAACTTTGTTTTCTTATAGCAATAGATAATAATACCTTTAACAAAATAGCATTTGATATATGACAACATTGTTAAAAATAGGTGAGAACTGTACATAAGACTTATATTCAGGAAATTGAGTGATTTATTTATGACATGTAAATTTAGATAACAGTTTACTTGAACACAGACAGAGATCATTGGCTTTGGTTGTCACAGCATATGCCATGGATTTATGAGTATGTCAAGCCTTTTTTGTAAAAATGAAAAATAAATCTTTTAAACAATTTAATGCAAAGACCTGTTTTTATTTAACTTTTGGTCGAGACTATATGTCTTAATAATGTATTAGTTTGCCAGGGTCACAATTCTATTTCTCTAATTTTACAGTATAGTTATATCATAGTCCATATTACAGTCTGAAGTCCAGCATAGAATTTATCTATTCAGAACTCTTTTCACTTTATACAGGGATCTTCACTGAAAAATATTTTGAGTATCAAACGCCTTCTCTGGCAATATTCCAAGAGTCATTTTCTTGAAATTAGTTGGCATTTTGTACATTAACTGATATATTAAAAATACATTAATGTGTTAAAGGCCCCTCTTGATTTAGCCTAATGCAGGAATTAAATTCCTTAGGTGGGAATGGCCCATCCTGCATGCCCTGGAATATCACTGTTATAGCATAGACTTATCTTTGATAAAGGAATGTTACACAACTGGCTGAGATATTTTTTTTGACAAAATAGGCTTGTCATAATTACAAAACTCGCCATGATAAGAATATGATCCTGATGACCATCAACTCTAGTGAACTGTTATATAATAATACTGTTATTCTTCATTATCAAAAGTCACTCTGATAACTTTACTCTACTAAGAAATTCATCAATTTTGGCCTGTATTTATGTGACCTTGACCTTGACTAGGATCACCTTTATAAAAACTAATTTTTGTACCAGATAATCCTATTACCCTACCATCAATTTCAACATGATAAGATAGATAGTTTTGAAGTTTTTTTTTTGGAGCATGTTTTCATCATTGAGCAGCCATTTTGGATAAAAACCCTTAAGAGCTGAATCTGGCTACATGAGTTTACAAAAACCTCAGAATGTAGGGAGTGATTTGATATATGTCTTTGTCTGTTGTTGTTGTTGTTGTTGTTTAAATCTCATACATTTGGGCATAAGTTAACTTTAAAAATCATCTGTTTTTGCAACTTTGGGTTGCATTCATGTGACCTTGACCTTGACTGAGGTCACCTTAATAGAAATCATTTTTTCCACTGTAACATAATTTTCTTACCTTTTTACCTATTTCAACATGATAACATAGACAGTTGCTAAGTTTCTGTTATCGGTATTTGCAGCCTAGATTTTAGGAACATGTTTTCAGTTTCGAGTGTCCATTTTGAAAAAAACCAAAAGACTTGAATCTGGCTAAATGGGCTTTTCAAAAGCTCATAATGTAGGGATTGTTTTAACATGTGTGTGTGTTTGTGTTGTTAAAATCTCATGCACTAGAGGATGGAGAAAAAAGTTAACTTTGAAAATTTTCAGCTTTTTTCAACTTTGGCCTGTATTCATGTGACCTTGACTTTGACTAGGGTCATATGAATAGAAACCATTTTTTGCACCACATAATCCTCTTACCCCACCATCAATTTCAGCATGATAAGATAGATAGTTGTGAGTTACAGTTATTGGTATGATATTTGAAGGCCTAATATTTAGTAACATGTTTTCAGCTTCGAGTGGCCATTTTGAAAAAACCCAAAAGATTTGAATATGGCTACGAGGGTTTTTCAAAAGCTTAGAATGTAGGGATTGTTTAAACATATGTATGTGCTTGTGCTGTTAAAATCTCATACACTAGAGCATTAAGAAAAAAGTTAATTTTGAAAATTATCAGTTTTTTCAACTTTGACCTGAATTTATGTGACCTTAACCTTGAATAGGGTCATCATAATAGAAACCATTTTTCGCATCATATAATCCTTATACCCTTCCATCAATTTCAACATGATAAGATGGATGGTTGTGAAGTTGCAGTTATTTGTATGATATTTGAAGGCCTAGTATTTTGTAACATGTTTTAAGCTTCGAGTGGCCATTTTGAAAAAACCCAAAAGATTTGTATTCGGCCACAAGGGTTTTTGAAAAGTTCATAATGTAGGGATTGTTTAAACATATGTTTGTGCTTGTGCTGTTAAAATCTCATACACTAGAGCATTTAGAAAAAAGTTAATTTTGAAAATTATCAGTTTTTTCAACTTTGACCTCTATTAATGTGACCTTGACCTTGACTAGGGTCATCTGAATAGAAGCAATTTTTTGCTCCACATAATCCTCTTATCCTACCATCAATTTCAACATGATAAGTTCGATAGTTGTGAAGGTACAGCTTTTGGTATGATATTTGAAGTCCTAGTTTTTAGGAACATGTCTTCATGTTTCGGCGGCCATTTTGAAAAACCCCATAAGAGTTGAATCCGGCTACGAAGGTTTTTGAAAGGTTCAGAATCTTAGGAATTTTTTGATATATGTCTCTGCCTGTTACTTTTTCGGCAACCTGAATCTGAGATCTTTGGCCCACATCTGCTCTACTACTGGTACAGAGTCACCATTCACCCCACCAAACTGTGAACGGTCCCACTGATTACCTCAACCTGCTCCTTACTAAATGCTTCACGGGCTGGTTGTCTGTGACATTCAAACCATCTAAATATAACCTAATAGTTTCAACAAGTGCTACATAGGGCAGAAACCTTCAAGAGGGCTTGTCTACGGAAGATAGTACCGATGTACGAATCATGCTGGGGTAAGTGTGGTTTTAAAATTCAAATGTGTTTTTAGTATTCAACATAATATAAAGGCGCTGTCACATCTGGAAAGTCGCTGATTTGAGAAGTCGCTGATATGGAAGTAAGGTACTGTGCATGGGCATGGGAGTAATTTGTAGCCTCAAGGCATGTTTTGTCAATTATTCCACAAAGTTGAAATGGTTAGCAAACTAAATATATATCCCTCACATCTTTTACCTATTTGAAATTCATACCTAAAAGGCTAACTTGTCCCCATTCCATAGTTTGTGGAAAAAGCACCTGTCAAGCTTATATACTTTGAACACTGGGACTTTTTGTACACAAGTGTATGCCCATCAGCGACTTCTCAAATGTGGCGACTTTCCAAATACGACAGCACCTTTATATATATGTTTTGTCGCTACGTATAAAAGTTGGTTCTTCATAGGTGTGTTGCAGATGCGTTTTTTCCATAATTACAGGGTATATTGAGGCATACCATCCACACACTATCCATTATGGAAAACCCAGCTGTGCTAGGCGCTTATGGGAAAGCACCTAAATTCATTGGGTTACCTTGAATGGCATCAAGAGGTTTGCCCTGGTTGTAAAGTGATATGTTCAATGCTAGGGTGCCCTGCTGGTGGTATAGGCTTTTGCAGATACTGCAGCATGTTTAGCGAGGTGACATCATGGTTATCGTTGGTTTTCCCTTCTGTTCTTTGTCAACATTCATTGCAATTAACGAATCTAAGGCACCGCCAGATCAGCATATACACTAGGTGGTTTTAATCTCACTGGGCAACGGGCGAAAGAGAGAATGGCCGTCGTTGTTACTGGGCGACGGTCATATCAAGCAATTTTGATATTTTCCCGCTGTTGCAGGAATATTAGAATTGTATCTATATTTCTCAAAACTTGTTACAGAAATCAAATTGGCTGAGTGGAACCGGCCCAATTCAACATAACATACCTCTCGTAACAGCGACGTCGGTGTTGTGAGAGCATAAAGACAATGCTCACTGCGCGAAAATAGGCTTTTACAAGATATTAATTCTCTTGGAAAGATACATAAATGGCTACATTTCCATTGGATATAAGGGCATTTCCAAACCATGAGGGATGAGCTTGAACAAACAGTAAAAGTTGTAATTTCCATGATATTTACATTTTGTAATGGCTCTTTTTCCAAGGGTCCTTTTTGGCCCGGTCAGATGACCTTTATTTTCTTTTGTGAACATTGTAAATTTCATCTAAGATCACACATCATAAAAAATTAAATGTCACAAGAATGGTCTTTAGTAAACCTTAACAAAATATGGAAAGATGACCATTCTCCTCATCCTTACTGAATGTAATGGCTCTTTTTACAAAACACATGAATTGCTATAATTGACACCTTGTCCAAATTCAATTATCCTTGTAAACTGCAGTAAAGGTTGTTCCTGATGGAATTTGGAAAAATTACTAAAGCCCATATTTACTGACAAGGTAAAGATTGTTGATATGACATTTCAAATTCTTTAATAGTATCTGGAAATACCTTAAATATAATCTTTATAAAGATTAAAACAAATTAAAGGTTTGGAAAGATAAGGCCTCTGTGATAGTGCAGGGGCACTGAGAGGCCATATCTGATGAGTTTGGAGGTAACTCAATGGTCATCTTTCCAATACCTCTGAGATGTTTGTCTCAATAATGAGTTAGAGTACACAATAATGAGCCTCTTTTCATTATATCTGAGGTTTATACCTGAGTGATGAGTTTGGAGATTACCAAAATGGTCATCTTTCCAATCACTGTGAGATCTATCTCTCAGTTTGTCTCATTTCAAGTTTGATATAGAGAAAGAGGAAGAGTGCCTAGTCACTCCAGTAGCTTTGAGCAGAAAAGGTGTCTATCAAAAGGATCATTACTTAGAGGCATTATAAAATCTATTACAAATATTTTGGTTTCCAATCTCTAACCCCACATGTAATGTAAGTAGTTCATGGTATATTGATCCAATATCCAAGGATTAAACATAAGGCAAAGATCGTTTTTAGATATGACATTACAATGAAACTGATGATGATTTACTCATGTCCCCTCTAGTGGTTAGTTTAGAACTAAATACTTAAAGATAACCTTTACAAGCAAAGTAAATTTGATGGAAATGTCACATTTACAAGGTATTTACATCCTGTAAAGGTCATATTTGCTAATTATGCTATCTTTATGCACCAGGTGGCAGCAGCATTGTTCTCATCAAAATGTATATATTTACTCATGTTTCTTGAGTTTTTGGGTCTATAGGCCATCTGGTCACAATTCTATCCCATACCATTTATCAACTATCACATCTAGGCTAATTGTACGCAACAATTAAAGTATGAATAGGTCTCCTACGCTGTAAAAAAGCCTGAACCCATCCATCATTCTTTTTCACCAATGCTCAACCACATGGACCGATGATGATATACACCTCAGTGATAGGAGTAGAACATATGAACTTATGCCTTATTGTGATCTGACTCTTAAAATAGATATATACATATATATTTTGTCATTTGGTATACAACATATTCTTAGTATTCTCTTGATATCTTTTAAGTCAATTCTAATGGAAAATAAAAAGGCTTCAGCCCTTACACAATGACTGGGAGATCTATTCATACGTTAATTATTGTGTATATTTTGCATTGATGTGACAGTTGATAGTTGGTATGCAATGGAATTGTGTTCTGATGGCCTATAGACTCAAAAACACAAGAAACATGAGTAAATATATACATTTTGATGAGAACAATGCTGCTGCCACCTGGTGCATAAAGATAGCATAATAAGCAAATATGACCTTTACAGGATGTAAATACCTTGTAAATGTGACATTTCCATCAAATTTACTTTGCTTGTAAAGGTTATCTTTAAGCATTTAGTTCTAAACTAACCACTAGAGGGGACATGAGTAAATCATCATCAGTTTCATTGTAATGTCATATCTAAAAACGATCTTTGCCTTATGTTTAATCCTTGGAAATTGGATCAATATACCATGAACTACTTACATTACATGTGGGGTTAGAGATTGGAAACCAAAATATTTGTAATAGATTTTATAATGCCTCTAAGTAATGATCCTTTTGATAGACACCTTTTCTGCTCAAAGCCACTGGAGTGACTATGCACTCTTCCTCTTTCTCTATATCAAACTTGAAATGAGACAAACTGAGAGATAGATCTCACAGTGATTGGAAAGATGACCATTTTGGTAATCTCCAAACTCATCACTCAGGTATAAACCTCAGATATAATGAAAAGAGGCTCATTATTGTGTACTCTAATTCATTATTGAGACAAATATCTCAAGGGTATTGGAAAGATGATCATTGAGTCATCTCCAAGCTCATTAAATGTGGCCTCTCAGTACCTTTACAATATAACATAAGCCTGGCCTTTCCAAACACATCTACACTTTTCACTGATAATGAGACAGGCTGCTCAGGGGTATTGGAAAGTAGTCCCTCAACAAACTTTCTTAGACTTCAAACATTGTTGGCAATATGTTGGTGTTCAATGACCTCACCAAGGTATCTAATAGTAATTTCAATATAAAGTCTGAAACTATGGATACGTCAATCTGACCAACAAGCTTTACAGGACATGTGGTAGAATGTAAAGATAACCACTTAGATAATTGAAAATTGATGTAAATACCATAGTGAACAATTAGATTTAAAGGTTACTTACAAATTGTAAAAATCACTTTTCTAAAAAATGTGCTAGCCATTGACCTTGACCCATGGGCTTTAAGTTCATTTCATGACCATAGAAGTGGACCATTCCAAAATAAAACTAAGCATGATGCAAATACCATCTTTGCTGTATACCCCCCCCCAAGATCTTCACTGATATCAAAGGTGTTCTTTCTAAGACGAATGGAAAGCTGGTGGAAATGTCATCTTAATACATGACCTTGAATACATATTTGTTGTCACTAAAGTCCATCCCGATCTTTAATGAACCATTACTAAGGATTTACAAATTGTAAATACATGTACTACCTTTAGGGAATGGAAAGATTATTAAAAACAAAGTGAAAGTTCATAATTAGCTGGATCCATCTTTACAAAACCTTTACTATCCATGGAAACCTTTGGAAAGCTCTTTTTTCGCGCAGTGGCGCTGTTGGTGCAGACCCTCGCAATAGCGAGACCCATTATGCGACGAACCACAGGAGACACTGTGATTCCAAGATAAGGTCTCACAACCTAGAATCTGGGCTGGAGATTTGAGAGGTGCCAGGTGTGTTCAGGTAGAGACATGTTGTGTATACGGAAACAACGGAATCGGAAAAGGCGGATTGCGCTGAGAGTAAACGGAAAGGGTTTAACGCGGAATGCAGTCAGCACGCGGTCCGCAGTGCATTGTGACGTTTTGCACACGTTTTTTATGTAAATCAGTTCTAATGGTGTTTCTGAATACTTTTTATGGTGCATTTATCCTTAGTAAGGTGTAGAAACTTGATGTAAAATATCCCCTATGGTGAAAATCTAATTTGGTTACCTTTATTGAGCGTAAAGGTGGAGATGTTGTGTTTAGCCTAAACACCTTTTTGGTACACTGGACTGGTTAGTGAGGTGGGACAGGTGTTAAGATGCTATCCTACAAACAGACACTATCCTACAAATACTGGTGACTTTGTGAGTTAGCATCCCCACAAGATGTTATCCCACAAACAGCTGCTAAGTCACAAATATTTGGGGGATAGTATCTGCAGTCTAACTGATGCTAAGTCACAAATATTTGTAGCTAAGCAGCTGATTGTTGGATAGCATCAGTACAAGACACTAAGATACAAACAAATGCTAAGTCACAAATATTTGAGGGATAGCATCTGCAATCAGACTGTGGTACAAATATTTTTCAATCACCAAAAGTGACATAAAACAAAATGAAATCATTAGATATTACATCATCACACATTATGTTCCTTAAAATGATGTAACCAAAAATCAACTGTCACCTCACATTAGATGCTGTGACCACAAATCAGACGTTGCCTAAATTTTAGGCAATGTTATTTTTTACAATGTAATTGTTTACATCAGATGGGATGACGTCAGGTAGGGGGTTTTCATTTTGGAGTAGAAGTTTTGGTGATGTAATTCATGGTAATATCATTTTGGCAAACTTCCTCTTTTGCAATACATTTTTTGACAACATCAATTTCATTCATACTTAACCATGTTGGGAGGCCCTCCATCAGTATGTATATGTAAGGGGGCCTGGGTGGCCGAAAATGTTAGAAAACGTGTATGTACTAAATGGGAGTTCCCTGACTGATTTTGATCAATTTTCAGTGCTGATCACCTATTCGAACCAATATTGACCAATATGGCTGATTCTTAATGAACCTTGATCTCTAAACCAGCCATTCAAGGGATATGGTCCATTTGTGGGATAGCAGCTGTTTGTGGGATAGTGTCTTCATGGAGCTGCTATCCCACAAATCAGTTTGAAGGATAGCAACTGTTTGTGGGATAGTGTCTTGAAGTAGGTGCTATCCCACAAATGCTGAATATTTGTGGGATAGCATATGTTTGTGGGATAGCATCCTAACACAAGGGGTTAGACCCCAAATCAGATCTCTCCAGATCTCAGACTGGATCTCACTGCCAGATAGATAAAGTATTGCAACAAAAGATCTCTGTTAGCCTCTTTTATGGAGGTCTGAGCCCAAGGATTTTTTGAGAACCCACTTTGTGGAATATTAGCCTTTATTGCAAAGAGACTATTTTGTATTTGAGACTATTTTTCTGTAACATTGACTTTATTGAGACAAAACTGAAGCCCCAAATTGGGAGGATATTTTTTGTGAACTGTTTTCACTGTAAAAAAATTGGATCTCAGACAATTTGCTGGGTTTGTCTTTCCCTTATAGAGTCACCGCTTATCCACAATAATCCCGAACCATTACAGACAGGCTGCTGGGGTCATCCGGGAGTCAGACTCAGGTGGGTGTAAGAGGTACTCCAGTCTGAGGGCTTTGTCAACAGTCCCCTCTTAGTCCTGTGAGCTTTTAGCATCTCCTGGAGGGTTCCCTATCACACCACTATCTCTGTACCAGACTGTGTGGGTCACAGAGGCTGATACTTCACTCAGACATCACTGTACTTTGTTACAGATACTCTCTGTAGAGTCTACATTAGACATCCACGATCTACTCAGAGTTAACATACAGTGACCGGTCGCATAATGAAGTGATCGCAACAGTGAGGTTAAAACCATGTTAGATCACAGTCTTTCAACGGTGCAACCTATCATTGATTGTAATCACATCTAGCATTAGTTTCCACCCACTTATAATAATTTCCTAAGGTTGAGATTTTCAGATATCTTAGATGAAAGTCTATGTTTTTGGAACTTTTTTTCAAAGTGAACATTGGCCCACTAGAACAGCTTCAACAGTGAAACCCGTCATAACAGCAACGTCCTTGTTGTTTTTTTCAGCAATGACTCTACCTGTTTGACAAAGTTATCGACAGGGATAGCCATGATGCAACTAGCCACAGAGTCAAATGATTCTGTAAATTGATAAATGAAGGGGCACTGTTACTTGTCCAAGTTACTTCCCTGCAATAATTGCGGCCAAACTACAACATTCTAAACAGTTGTTGTTTGTCATAGAAAATGGAGTAACAGTGATAAAAGTGGATAACAAATGCATTCGTTGATTGCCTGCATTTCTTCTAGCTCTAAGTATACATAGACCAAACACCCTCTGAACCGTTTCGGAAACGCGTATAAGGAAATTTACCTCAGTAGTGGAGCACTGGTAATGCAGTCAAAAGGTTGCAGGTTCAAATCCCAGCTCAGTTTCCTACTTAGGTTAACATAAAGACCAGGCAAGTTTCATGCATTTCAATCCTGGAGTGGTCCACAACTTACCACAGGCCGGGGATTCGTCTGCTATGCACAAAAAAACATCTCACAATCCTTTACAGATGTATAAGGGCAACCCGAGTAATCCTTGTCTTTATTGGTTAACAAAAATGGTGTTTTTCTGCCCCGGCATAATGTGTGAGACCAGCTCAACAATTTGAACATTCTCAGGCAAGCAGCGATGTAACGAGCATGTTCTGTGACCATACTTTTTTGCTTAGTCCATAACCTCTCCAATTTTCATTTAACAATAATGTTATTTTAGGTAAAGGTAGGGAGACCTACTAAAAAGCATTGTTGTAATAACATATTTTAGTGAAGTTGAGACCTCACTAATAAAGAACATTATGATAACATTATTATAATGTGAAAGAATGTTACAAGAATGTCACTATAGCGTCGCAGTGTGATGTCACAATGTTACGTACTAAAGACACTTTTTGGCTGTCATCAAAATAACTTAACAAGAACCAAAGAAGAACTAAATAGAATGTTATTATAATGTTATAATAACGTCATATTCTTTCTTGGGTTAACTTGTGGGTGGGACATGTGATTTCAAAATGATTTTTCAAAATACCTCTAGGATCAGTTTAAAGAAGTCCTGAATAGCGGAGAACCGCTTGGAAGACCCTGGAGCAGCAGTGTTTGTACCATATTTGTAGAATATAAAAACTAAAAAAAACTTTAGTTTTCCATGTTAACTGGCTGTACCAGAGGAATGACTAAGTGTATTTAGCGGTGATGCAGAACTGCACAAGAAATGTATTGCCAGCACAGTCGCCTGGTGACCACAGTTGGTGGACAACTTAGGGGGTGCCTTCTGGGTGACGGGCGACATGGAGTAGGATCACCGGGAAAATATCAAACTAGCTAATGTTAGAGTTGCCCAATGACGATAAGGCGATTCGCCTAGTCATCCTGCCATGGCCAAATCACCTACTGGGTATAGGGTTTAATGGGATCAGTCCAGTGAAGTTCTGAATAGCTCGTTGCAGCTCGTTGCAGATTGTAGCCACTCGGAGCCACTCGGAGCAGCTCGTATCAGTAATTACAGGTGGCAGTAGGCTGACCCCCTCCTCCATACCACCCACATCAGGTACCCCCCCCCCCCCCCCCCCACAACCCACATCAGGTATTCCCCCCACAGACCTCACTAATGTGGGCCTGAATCATGGATACAGCCCCTGACCGGGGCAGTAACCCAGTCAGGGGGCAACTAAAGAGTGGGGCCAATGCTTCTATGTTTTATTTGTCTGATTATGGGGGTATGGATGGGGAGGCCCGTGTTGCGTGTCGATGCTAAAAAACAGCCGGGTCACCTGTCCTTATACCTCACTTAAAACCCATGTCGCAAATCAAATTTAAGAAATGGCTCATATCACTATCCTTTTAAGGCTCTTTTTGCATGGCAAATGTAAGAAAAGGGCAATGTCATTTGTCCCTTAGGTGCCATGTTCCATGTGTCGAATTTAAGAAACGGCTGTGTCGCCTTGTCGAATTCAGGGGTCCAGACCTTTGTTTATCACCTCAATGTTGGGAAACGTTTAGTCTGAGTTTAATGTTGAGTAACATGATCTGTTGCTTTTTACACCAAAGATCACCTAAAGACGAATTGTTCGCCATGCATTGTGTGAATGTGTCTGCCCAAGGCCTATGCAGGCAGTGGAAGGCTGTTGGTTCCTAGTATACAATATGAGCCATGGAGCTGAGGGAAAGGTAAGATGGCCACTTTCAGCTTTATATCATGTATATTACATTATTTAGCAGCTTCTCCGAAAATATGGGAGCTTGGAACCAGTCATAGTCTTTGAAAATGGGATTCTATAGATGAACTGTGGTAATGGCTATCACAGAAAATCAAATACATTTCTTTGGATGTTTAACATGTTCAAAAGATGTATAATATTTTATTTTTCCTTTCAACGTTTTTTGGACAATGAGATAATAATAATATTATACAAATACAGGTCTAGCCTGTAGGTAAGCATTTTACAGGACAGTGGGGAACCGCCCTGATCAGGACAGGTGATAAGTCTATAAACAAACAGATCTATTCTAAGCTTATAAGCCTTTTCAAACAAGGTCCTTACCCTGGACTACCTTCATAGAGGTCTCCATAACACTAGACCCGACCACTTGTTAGCTGTGAGGCTGTAAGGCAACGGCTACCAGATCTCTGGCTCATTTAGATTACAGTGGCCGGTAGGGGACGTGTTTCCGGGGAGTTATCGCATGTCAGTCTCAACTATTGGCATGTTAATGTTGTTGTTTTAATCAACATTCCATTTCAACTCCCCAAGGACTATGCATGGAACCCTAGTACCAGTTATCCGAATTCTATGCATAATAGTTCCCCCATATCCCTATGCCCTTAAGCCCCGGCTCCACCGCCCGACAGTCTAGTTGAGTTGAGTTGGACTCAGTCCTTCATTTGAGCCGGGGTTGCGGTTGGGGTAATAGCTTTTTGATACTGGTTCATTGGGTCATATACATGTCGAGTTTTCGAGGATGTAGGACGCGATCGTCGGGTCTTAGCAGGGTGTGCAGTACCTTTCTGTATTTTTCTACTAAACCCAATATATAAGACTTCTGGATCCTAGTCTGTGATATAGTAGGGAATTCTCCTAAGACCAGGCAGTCATAGTTCTGGCGTCGCTTGGAGCTACGATATTCGAGTTGAGTTGAGTTAGCCACTGGGCCCTAACACTCACTGAGCGTTCATGCAGGCCCTGTCACACTACACGAGAAGAGCTGCGAGGTGACGATGTCGTAGAAAAAGGGCAGACATTGGAGAAAAGATTCTCTCTTATACATTGGTAGGTAACTCCAGGTTGTCAGTTTTAAACAATTCTATCCATCCAAATACATGATGTGTTTATGATATCATCATACTGCAGCCCTTATCGTTTGTGTAAACCTGGTTTATCTTACCTGAAGGGCATCTCAATGTTATCTTAAGACCATCGTATCTTACATTTTCATTTTGAAATTATCCTGAGCAATTTTGGTTCCAATGTCATCCTAGCTTTATACTGAGCTAAGAAACACATTCACTGTCATAAGAAGTCCATAGAATCCATGTTTTGCTCCTAAGTTTGCCCTCCTATTCTGTTGTCAACTTAAGATGATATATACAACAAAAGGATCACTTCCTTAGAGCCAACATGTCTGAGGACCTCAGAGTGAATCCTATAGTATCCCGTCAGAAGGCCCCGGGTGTCTGTTGTTATAGAGACCAGGGCCGGAGTGGTCCCGCCCTTACAGGGTTAGACAGGATTAGCACCCCTCTAAAAGTGAATCCTTTAACAGTCCCGACCACCCCTGACGCCGTGAGGGGAATGAGGACGGCCACTGTACAGGTGGGAACACAGGGGTCACAGGTAGAGCTCGGGGTGGGGCGTTAAGGTCTGCACCTGTCGGCCTGAAAACATCCAGATTAAGTGTGTTTTAGACCTTATAAAACAATATGTGAGTAAGTGGTTCACAGTTGTTGGAGGACCGCCCAAGCTCAACTCCACTTTTGATTTGGAGAATGACTTGCTTGAAGAAGGTAAAGTTATTTTCTAAATAACTGGACATTTTGATTCAGGGTTACTGCGGGTTTTCGCAGGACGATAAACGTGAAAACATTGTATTAACCCTTTCCATACACAGCGACTATTGGCGCATTCAAGCATTAGTCAAAGAGGATGGAAAGGGTCTACAGCGACTGGCTGCCCAAAAAACCATGGTTTGTCGTTCTGTGGAAACCCGCTTTTAGTCTTGTTCATCCTCAGCGACCATTAACAGTTAGGGCCACTAACCACTGTGGTTGGAAAGGGTTTATACTTTATTGTCACGTTTGTTGTTCTGTGGAAACCTTTCTCAAGGCTTTATACAACACCTGAGGGTAAGGACAAACTCAGCAAGCAGGCGGTACAGAAGTCGTCCTGTTTCTGGGGGCAAACAGGACGTTTGGCCCGTCCCTTGGTGTCCGCTCTAATGTAGACTTTTCCCACTAAATTACTCCAATGGGCGACCAACACGAGGGTCCTCATAAGATTTAAATGTTGTAAAACGTTGTTAACTATTCACATTAAACGTTCATGCCAATAGCCAGTGCTATTAAGAGAGGCTCGAGTATCGCTCAATCTGTGTGCTTTTTCCACTGTATTAGGGGCGGAGTAATTGAATTGCCGTTCAATGAAAGGGACCTAATAATACTTATGGATTTTTGGTGGCTGGCGGGGAATCAATGATTCATCGCTGTAATGCCTGATGTGCCTGATAGCACCAGGGTCTGGGGACCCGAATACAAATTGGATTTCTTAGTTAAAGCCCGGTTTACACAGCGCAGTAATGTTTGCTTCGGCAATATATTACCGGTGAATTACGACATGATGTCAACAACGTCTGTTCTTATCTAAGAGACTGTCAGCAAACTTATTTGAAAATATTTAATATTTCATCCAATACTCCCGGCAAACATTTATCAGACTTTGTAAATACACTTTAAGGCATTGGGAAAGTGCCCTACTGTGAATGGCGCCGGTACAATGGGTATTTTCTGTGCCTCTCTACCTCATTGAACAGCTGTTGAAAGTTATGATGTTCACTAAACTCTTGCCTTTGGCAGAGCCATGAAATGAAATTAAGTAAATGAAAACGTTAAGGATATTTACTTCCCACCCATTAAGAAAGATGAAAAAGGGACATGTCATTTGGCACATCATAAGTTAAAGATTGCTTCAGGGCATTTTGGAAGCTTTGCATGCAATGCTCCTTTCATTTGATTGGTTTTACGTGGCGGTTTTAGACAAATGAAAAGAAGGTGTTACTTCCCAGGCAAGACAAGTACATTCATCAACCATACCTTTTTGGTTAGTCTGTTACCTGGCTAATTTTCATGTAACAGTTACATTCTTTAATATAAAGTTGAGACTTACTAGTAAGAATGTTATTAAAACATTATATTTTAGTGAAATTAAGACCTTACTTGAAAAGAAATATTTCTATATTGAGACAACCTCTCATACAACTTTATTTATATTATGTCTATTTTGAGTAAACACCGGCAAATCTGCAAATTGTTAACTAAAAAATATATAAAATCCTATTGTTCTAACTGTGAAGCCAGTCGAACACTTTGTTTGCAAATCTGCGTGAGACAAGCCTAGATAGGCTCCCATGACATCATGTGAGCTACTGATTAACTAACATTAACAGTGAACAGAACAACGTTGACCATATCTCAAAAAAGGAAACTTTTGCAACACAAAGTTACATATGTATGGAACCCCCTTGAAATTTTACTTAGTAAGTTATGAATTTTTGTAAGCATGACTGGCAGCATGACTGGCAGCCAAGCTTTACTTAGGCCTATTGGCTCCCGTGACGTCGTAGGCTATTGTTCACATGATGTGGAGTGGAGTGGACAGCTCACCAACGGAATGGTCTAGGACTCCACCTAGACTGTAGTTACGCCCAAGTCCGCTAGATGCTCAAACTAGGAGTGTTAACCAGCAGCCATTTAAGGTGGCAATTCCTACCCAAATCCCAGCATGCTTTGCAGCCGCTGTTTAATGGCAGGTAGGATCATAAACCAGTCAGCAGACTAATAACCATCAAAGGGATTCTCCAAGCCATTTTGAGAGGGCTAATAAAATACTCCTTAAAGTTTTAAGTAACAACTTCAAGCCATGGACTCTTGTGGATGTAAGGAACTATTATGCAAGAGCTTATGTAGGTCATGAAAGGACTAGGACCCCCCATGGTAATGGACTATTTCCAGCCCTGGCCCGTCACACTAGCTGGGAATGGTGGTGTCGAGCTCAGCCCTCCCCGTCACGGAGGATCTTAGCACCTTTATTACCTGATCAGGGAATAGGTCAAGGCCCATCTGCCTGAGCTTTAAGCCGCGTCCACACTTGGGCGACCAACGACAGTGACTAACATTAGTCGTCCAACAATTAAAAAATTTGTATGTTGTCGGGCGACTAGCTAGTCGCTGGGATACTAAAAAACTAATCACCACATTTGGGATGCTCTTGTAGATAATCGCTGGCCAACTAGAGGACACCTTAGTACATTGCCCGGTGATTAACTAGTCACCGGTGGGTATAGAAAAATATCAACCATATAGAGTATTTCACCCACAAACCACAATGACTAGTTGTCTAGTCGCCAGAAATCACGTCTCTAGTTGGTCGCCGGGCAATAAACAATGTTAGTTGTCACCGATTTTTGTCGCCCAAGTTGGAACCAAGCTTTATAATATGTTTCAGCAGCAAAGGGGCATTTCTTTCGAATAGAAATGTGGTGTTTCTTTTAATGGAGTAGAATATGTCATATCTTTTCAGAAGGTAGGCATGTTATATATTTTTCATGAATCCCCTATTGAGGTCTTCATTTCTCCTCTCCAGTAATTAGTATAGAGTATAGAGAGGCCCTTCTAAATAAAAGTCGTCCTCCACATTTCAGAGTAATTTGCCAAGTAACATCTCATTTTGGACTAGCCAACTTCTGTTCATACTATTCTCATACTTAATTATGTCTCATAGATTGGCAGATAGTTAAATAGCTATGTCAGGGAAAATAATCAGAAAATTTTACAATATTGAAAATCTGCAAGGTGATGGAAACTAGAAAATCACCTACAGATGGTAATACCAGAAAAAGACCCGAAGCTTGTAAAAGAGGTGTCAGTCCCAGCCCGTGACCTCCTCAACCCCTGCTCACCGCCTGCCACCCCTGCTCACCGCCTGCCACCCCTGCTCACCCCCTGCTCACCCCCTGCTCACCCCCTGCTCATCCCCTGCTCATCCCCTGCTCACCTCCTGCTCAACCCCTGCTCACCCCCTGCTCCCCTCCTGCTCACCCCCTGCTCACCCCCTGCTCACCCCCTGCTCACCCCCTGCTCACCCCCTGCTCACCCCCTGCTCATCCCCTGCTCATCCCCTGCTCATCACCAGCTCACCCCCTGCTCAACCCCTGCTCAACCCCTGCTCACCCCCTGCTCACCCCCTGCTCAACCCCTGCTCAACCCCTGCTCAACCCCTGCTCAACCCCTGCTCAACCCCTGCTCAACCCCTGCTCAACCCCTGCTCAACCCCTGCCAGGGCCCTCATCTTAAGTCCCATACCCACTAGGACACTTTGGGCTTCGGTGATTGTATTTTCCACTGATCGCCAATCAGTATGCTATGTTGAAATGAACATGTTTGATAAAACATAGTGTCCTATTAGGTATGTGGCTTAACAAATTCATAACAATTCAATTCAGAAATTAGTATAATTATTGTCAGTATGGGAGTCACTCCAGCATTATCCACTTAGTGAAATGAAACATGTCTCCTTTGGCTGTTGAGGAGTTTCTTCTGTGAGAAAACTTCAAATAATCGGACAAGTGTCAGGTCCGCGTCAAAATCACCACGTTAATATTGCGGCTGTCGTCAGCAGTAACAAAGACAAGGGCAGGTGTTGTAAAACATGATGCCGTCCAGACGGTTGGAGTAGCCTGGGAATCCCATGGAATACGATTCCTTACTGCCCTCACACTGCACTCCGGTTAATTGGAAAGGTGTTTTATTTATCATTGAGAGGATTTTATCGCATGCATCTTTGCCAATTTAAACGAGACTGAATTCACATTAATTTTATACGTCAAAGTGTAGTGTACACTTCAAAATATATGCATAAATAGTTTCAGTGTTCAATGAATGAATTTATGTTTTTTTGCTTACCAAGCTCATCAACAATACTGTTAATGAGCTTGGTAAGCGAAAAAAAAAATATCAATATGGCTCATAATACAGAGAACACACGCGCATGGGAGTAACAGATTGTGGGTCTGCTCAGGCCAGCACTTCCACACCAAGGGTCAGTTACACCTACAAGTTACCAACAGTAACCTGCTTGACAACCCCAAGTTGTGTAGCAACCAGTGGTGTGACATCATCAGAATTCGATGCGACTCATGATCAGGTAATCATGTGTTCAAAAGGATATTGATAAATGATTTGTCCTAGGTAACTCACATTAGTGGAGTTAGCATCTCTGATGAGATTCATTGTTGGTGTGTGGTGGTTTTGCCCCAAACGGTCGATCCGGTGTGAGTTTGATGGAAATTACGTTCTTAAAAATTATATTGATAATTTCTAAATGGTGATTTTGTTCAAATTAAGTGAAAAATATATTTTATAATTTTAATATATAGCAGGCCTTCTCAAATTTTAGAAAACAGAATAGAATTCCATAGATACGAATATTGCAATTTACATAAGAAATATATTAAAATTACATTAGGCCATTCATTAAAATTACATTTTGTTCGATTACCGTTTTGGATAATTCCCAATTGCCCTTATTCTTTCTGGTTAATTACGTATTTGGTTGCTACAGAATGACATTACACACTCCCTTACCCCAGAGTCCCTCTCTTACCCACTTCTTGCATTTTGTACCGAGAGCTCTGTTTAATTATGAGTGATAATGAGTTAACCCCCCCCCCCCCCAACGTCTTCTAATCATGGCGTGCTGAGGGTCCTAGTGAATTCCTCTCATTCTCCAAGCACAGTGTCCTTCCCCACATACGGGCACTTGACATGACACAGGTTCTGATTGGGTAATTTCTTCCGGAAATGGGTCTACTACTTCCGGGCGATAATGGAGGAAGCGTCCCAGGGTCCACTGCGCCGGAAGTGGAGACGGCCACTCCACCTAGCGGCCAGGACGGGGACCGGAAGGGGGCCGGGGTGTGCGTCCGGTAAGGGGTATTCTGGGAAACACAGAGGGTGTCATGTCGTCTTCTGATTGGTCGAGACTTCTGGTTTGACTTACCCAGAGATCCGGGTGTTTGGATACTGCATATATGGTGGCTTTTACGTCGATAGAGACAAAGTGTCTAAAAATGAAGGATATGTTCTGGACATCACTGGTTTTGTCACCAGCACAGCCAAGGAGCGGTAGGTACAGGGAGCGGTGTGTATTGACAGGTTGTATGCACCGTTCATCATGTACAGTATTTTAAACAACTCTACAGAAATATTTGGTTGATAAAACATAGAAGACCCTTAGGTGTCGTCCTTGGGTCTTTTGACAATACAAACCACTGGGAAGTGTACTGCCTATGGGCTTCGCCCTCGGGCAGTACACTGCCTGGCAGTTCGTCCTTGACCCTCAGAGGCCCCCCTTGGGTCTTCTTATATTAGTACACTAAAGTCCCTGGCTGCATACTGGCAAGTAGGTTCAGATCTCCTATCTCTTAAATCTAGACGTAAGTGTGAGATAAACAAAATCATATTTCAAAGGTATCGCCTATAGAAGGAACGATTATAGTCGAAAAGTCTATACTAATGAAGCACAAGATATAACACAGATCTGTATTATATGCATATAATGGATAAATGAAAAAAGAATATTGGAGATATCCAAAATAGGGGTGAGCCTAAAAGTTTAATGGGGGAACTAATGTGAGGGATATTAAGATTGTTGTGAATTGGAATGTAATTGTTACTGCAATGCCATCTGTAATCACATTTAACCACCACAATTATTTGCGAAAGGAAAATGAGATGAAGATCATTAACAAAATATTTTCTATTAAATTCATAACAGTTTTATTTCCATTGAGCATGCTTTGTTTCTGTGAAAATGCACCTTTTAAAAAATGTCGGTTGTTTCCAGGTCCAAAAATCATTACTCGTGAAATGAGCCGTTCCTGGGATAATTAGCAACATTTCATGAGGGCGATTAGTTCAAATGGGGCGATTTCTTGCATGGCATTAATAAAGAGATCAGGCCATAATCCGGGGCATGGATTATTTGATTTAATCAGTCTGATGACAGCATGCATGCCACAGGCCCTGGTTACTGGTAACCCTATTGATGACTGGTCAGGGAGATGAGTGGGGAGGGGGGGGGGGGGTGGGGAGAGGGGGGTGGGGAGAGAGGGGTGGGGAGAGGGGGGTGGGGAGAGAGGGGTAACTCTGTTCCAGCACACGGCTTGCATCCTCTAGAACAGCGCTGCCTCCTATATTCATCCAACAAATAACAGTTATATTTTGGTTATTGCAATATAAATGAGGAGAACAACTTTTCTGGGTGGCTGGGCATCAGTTATAGGTTATCAGTGTGCATGCTGGGAACCTTTTCTGTCTCTGGTTCCTGGCGAGATACACTACTAAACTAAATCGGGTATTCCACTAGGCAACAGACAAAGCTGCCTAAGATCGGGAGGTTTTGGGGTTAATCAAGATGAGTGTGTTGATTTCAGGTAGGAAAGATTGTGAGTTGCTCCCAATAGTTATGAACATGTTGGTAATTTTCTGTAGGAAAGCTCACAATCTATGGCTCACAACTTTTAGGGGGTCAAAGATCAGGAGTTTTCTCAGCTATATTATCACAAGGTTGGGCATCAGCCAAGAAATCGGGAGTCCTCCCAATGTTTGGCTTTAATGCCACACATTAGCAGAATTTTCACAAATATTCTGCCAAACACCTTGTAGTGGAATACAGCCATCAACATACAATCATAGCACTTTGAACAAGTTACAAGTGTGAACTGGCCCTGTGTTACCAATTCAAGTTCTTTTGTTAGTATAAAGAGTGACAACAAGCAGACAAACAATGATAATGGTCTAGATATTTTAATTATTGAAATGTATATTGTAATTTATAGTCTATAATCTGGTCTGGTCTGGTCCCTCTGGTCTGAATAACTGGACAGGACAGGAGGACATCTATCAGCAAAGTAGAGCTGTAAGATAAAAGGGGTATAGGTCAGTGAAATGGTTAAAACAAACTTTTACTCCATCATAGAAAAATCATTAAATGTATCTCAGTAATATACCAAAGGAAGTCTCTCTAAGTAGTCTCTCTACACTCTCTCAGGATAGTAGTCTCGCTACACTCTCTCAGCAGAGTCATCATAGTAACTGTTACACAGCACACACAAATACCTTCATATCTTTAGTACAGTGAAGGCAAAATATATTAGACAGACCACCATTAATCTATTTTATATATCACTGAGAGTTAAAATGCACTAGTATGTGCTACACAATTACAATAAGTTTCTGAAAAAGCCAATTTCTCAGACCTTAATGACCAAGTTTATTATAATGAATAACTTTTATATGAAAACCGTTTTTGGGGTTTGTAATATCCTGGTATAACTGAAGTTCTGCTGAGCCATCCTTAAACTCAAATAATCATCATTATTTCAAGGACATTAACATTACCAACGGGCCTGGTTTCTGTATATGACCTGAGTGACCCCCCTCCTTAACCACCAGTATGTTGATAATTATGTCCTACATGAGGTGAGTGTTCAGTGATGAGTGGTTGTGGGGCCAGTAATAGGTGGTAATAAAGCAGGGATTGAGGGATCTGAGCGCCTCGTGACGTCACTAACAGCATGTATCAGACCAATTAACCTTCTCCATGGCAATCCCTGCACACAGGGGGCAGGTTACCTTAGTGACAGGGTGGTGGAACCTTAGTAGGGATTTCAAGTAACGCTAACGCATCTCGTCAACGTATCTCAAAACGTCTTAGTTCTGCATAAGATCACTGGAACCAAATATCTAAAAATTGAACACAAATCAATCACTTACATTCATATTACTCATAAAAATATATGTGTGCAGCAAGTGCAGCTGCCTGAGATAAGTACATTAGTTATGTTTACGTTAACTTAGGCTTAACCTCCCTATTATAGCATTTACTTAACCACCATGCTGAGCCCAACTTGGCACCTTCAAGTAGGCAATCTATAGGGGGATAATTGGCCAAGTCTGAACAGATTATGGAAGTTGACTTGTTGTAAAATGTATTTTCAAAATGCCTTTGATGTAGTAGGGTGGTGGTTTTAACTGAGATATAATGGTTTTACCACTCGGCCTTGTCAATTGTTCAAGAGACAAATACATATAACTTAGTCTAGAAACTAGAAACTTTGTTCATCTAATTACCATGGTAACATTTATCATTATCAACATCATCATAATTGGTATAATTACTTTACTTATTATTATACCACAAACATCTAAAAGATCATGTGTCTCTGTGAAGACATTGATTACGACTTTTTGAAAATGTGTATATACATTGTATTGAGATAAGGTGCAATAATAACCTTTTCTATCAGTTAAAGGGAGCCAAAACCAATAAATTCAATGAAATTTTCCAAACTCAAATAATCATGGATATCCATTCCTTGAGCCTATTCTGGGCCTGTGTTAAAATCTAAACCATGAAATATGGTAAAATATTATGAAAAACATGTTTTTCTTGCTCAAATCAATTAATGTGGATCCGCAAAAATAGGGTTTGTTTACAAACAAATGCAAATATTACCACCTCTTGTGGCATTCTACATCAGTTTGAGCTAGTTTTCACATCTAATACTTTACCACTGACCTTAACCGGACTCATCTAACATATTTCTATACTTATCTCAGTTTTGAAAATTTTGTCAATTATATTGGTTTTGGCTCCCTTTAAGACACCTTTGTAATTATTTGATAGGCCTGTGGCGTCAAATTCTTGCCTATCAGGATGGGTCCTGGACCTTACACTTAGACCCATAAATTATACAAAAATATGTATGAATTTTTGTATATCACAATTTTCCTTGCGAAATCTTGGAAATATTATTCAAAAAAGTATCAATATACTTTAATAAATAAGTATAGGGTGGAAATCGTAAACAAAGCCTCCCCTGACCCTCTGTGGCCTGAGGTCTAGCAGGAGCCAATTGGTTGTGGCAGGGTGGGTGGGCAGAAGCCCCACACCTTAATGCCTACTAATATAAGAAGACCCACAGGGGGCGTCTGAGGGTTGTCGAGCGACCCGCTGGGCAGCGTACTGCCCAAAGATGAAGCCTGCGGGCAGTACACTGCCCAGAGGTTTGTTGAACAACCCAAGGACGACCCAGAAGGGTCTTCTATATTTTATCACCAAATGAAATTGTTTAAAATAATGTAAATGAGGAGCGGTACATACAGCCTGTCACTACAAACCACTCCTTGTACGTACCGCTCCTCGGCGGGTGGTAAAGCCTGGAACTTATAGGGGCAGACGGGACGGGTATCCAAGCAAGAATATGACAATATTCTAACCTTATTCTAACATTCTGTTTAGTTCTGCTTTGGTTCTTGTTACATTATTCTGATGGCACCCAAAAATGTCTTTAGAACCTTGCGACATCTCACTGTGATGTTATTGTGACATTCTTGTCATGCTCTTTCATGTTATAATAATGTTATTATAACAGTCTTCAATAGTAAGGTCTGTTTTAGTAAGTCTCAACTTTACCTAAAATAACGTAACTGTTATGTGAAAATTGGGCAGGTTACAGACTAACCAAAACGGTGAACTATAGAGAGTTAATTATCTGTTTATATTAGGTGTGCTTAATTAGTCAAATTAATTATGGATAATTGCTAGCTCCTACCGCAGTCTCCTCCTCGTTCGACTGCTGCTGTAGAATACATAATCATAATTCCACATCATGTAAGACATAACACTCACATGAAAGGATGTTCTTTATTTATAAATCCCCTGTGTATTGTCGCTCCATGACAAGATCTCAATTGACAATGATCAGCTCCAAGGATGGAATCCCCTCAAACACACTCAGTCAACGCTCTTGCCTTTCTACTCAGTCTTTCTGCTTCTATTCCAAATCCAGGACTCAGCTTCTAAGACTCAACCTTTCCAGGATGGTTACTCATAACAATGTTCAGCTAACTCTGACTGAGCTCTAGCAGCGTGCACCCCTTTAGTATGATACATCACACATAGACTCCTCCTCTAACCCCCTAACTTTGACAGAGAGTTATGGCTCAAGCATGCGCTGTTCTAAACCTAATGCTGCTAAGCCTACGCAAACATGGACTGGCCATCCACGTCAGTACAACATTATGGTTGCAGAATGTGCTTGTTACGTCACTGCTTGCCTGGGATAGGAAAACCTAACATCCCCAATAATGCATATATAAACAGGAACAGGAATCTTTAAAAAACAGGGTGTAAACTATAGGTGGCCTCTAGGGCCCCATAGGATACTTGTAGAAATAAATGAAGACAGGAGACTGATGTGAACTCAGTGAGAGCTGGGAGAAGGCTGAGGAGCTGAGAAAACAGCCCTTAATGTTATACTTAATTTGAACATAGACCAACAGCCACCATCATTATGGGCATGAAGGGGCCTTTACAATCTAGAGTTTCAATGCACAATACAATGTCACATGTGTCCCTCATCCAGCGTGTGGAGGAGTATTAAGGACCCCCATACAGCTGGCAAAGACAGTTACAAAATAGATCTGTCGGCTGCCTCAACTTATACAATAGTTTTATATTTCTATAACCTTCTAAATAATATAATCTTTACCATACCCACAGTACATTAAATGTACTTATGTAAACCTAAATTTTAGGTTTACATAAGCCTACTAAAGAAATACCTACACTTTAATCATACTCACACAATTATTATTTTAATGTACAATGATACCAGAATACATCTAGGACCATATATACCAATGGCAAATCATCAACCTATAAACAAAAAGTAGACATAAAATAGATCCCAGACTTCTACAAGGGTTTAGAATTAAGACCAGGGGAAAACACCCTAACTAGAGATGGAGATTGTCGAAAATAAAACTGCCACGTAAAAGAAATTTTAAATCTGGTATGGCGCTAAAAAAATCACTAACCTTATATCCACAATTCCAACATTTCATGAAAAAACACCAAATGTTTGATTCGTGAAGATCTTTTTTGGTTAAAAAGTCTTTAATTATATTGCTACATGTTTCTAAAAGATATAATAAAGTATCTTATATGAATATCTATACTTTATACATATTATTATATGGAAGTTTTTATTCATGTATCTGTCACACATCTTTTTTACACATTCACGCATCATTTTTAGATGAGTGAATGTTTCTGGACAAGTACATGGGTGTGCGGACAAAAAAAAGTTTGCTTTGACCTCACATCTCTTTGGACATCCTATTGAAATAGATGTGTACTTTTATCTGAAAGGCTCCAGCAAAAGCTGTTCATAATTATAACTAGACACAATATGCAGCACTAATGTGGACTAACTATTTTTTCAGGTATAGATGCTAACTATGTTGATACTGTCATCAGTCTCAGCTGACAATGGGTGCCTCCTTTTTGACCAAATTGTGAATTTCTGATACAACATGTGAGCCCCTGCAGGACGGGACACCACCTTTTAGACATCTCTGAATCCATACCTGTAGACAGTTTGTTAAGGCCGTTTGACCACTCCCCTGTTTGTCCGTCTACTGCTGAAGGGTGGTCAGCTAACGATGTCAATCACGGCCCCTAACGAAGAGGGGAACTGGGCTAACCACCAATTGTGCCCTATCAGGCGCCATGGGACCGACAGTTCACACTTTGCACACTCTCCTCAATGAAGTTCATATTTCACTCCTCTCTGCATGTTGATTATAAGCTTTCACATGAGCGGAGGGAGAGGGGGGGCATTATAGATTATTCCTGAATTAGTATATATCCTGTATATTAATTCAAGTTTAAGTTAGATTTTTAGTAAAATTTTCTCATGCTTTAGCTATATATATATATAGCTTGAACAATTTGAAATTAATGTTAAATATATATGATCGTATATATATATATACATATATATATATATATAATAAATATATATATATTGCACGAGTAGTTACTTGCTGTATGCGGGTGAATGTAAAGAGAAGACAAGAGGGTATAGGCAAAACGAGAGGATACCCCGTTGCCCTATCCACACTTCTCACTAGAAGCTGGTGCCGTCGTCACGACCATGTTGATGAACCACCCAGCCCGTGGTCAGACCCTTTTAGCAGGTGTTAATTGGCCGTAAGTGACACTCACTTCATTTAGTAGGTAGTCATATGAGGGAATTCTTACATTGTACAGGCAACAAAATCCACAACTAATTGAGTTTGAAGATATTCAGTTCATAGCGCTTATAGTCATTTTTCCATACGACACCACTTTATATATATCAACAGCCTAAACCAAATTTATTTTTGCAAAGAAAAGAAAACGAGTTTTAATTCCCAACCTATTTCCTCTATTCCCCACTGTGTATTCCCCACCTGCATTTTGGCCACCCTTGCTCATACTCATGAAAAGGACATATAGTAAACCCGCGGCCCTCGCTGATGGAGTCAGGTACGGGCAAATCCTGGGTAGATCCTTGGGTGGCAGAACTTATTCGATGCTCAAGAAGACAAACACAAGGTAGTGATAGGACATGTACACTATCTGTAGCTCTTAGGGTGTTGATTTAAACTTCAACGCCAGTGGAAGTTTCTCAGATGTTATTTTCTTTCCCTTCTATTATAGGGTAGCTGAAAATGAAATCGAAGTGCATTCTCCTTAAGACGACGACGAAGTCTTTTGCCATCAAAGGCTTTACGCATATATGATTAATTTAGTCTTTGTATGTTACTGTATTTTACACCATTAAAGATATCACAATGGTTTGTTCTTTTTCAATCTAAGTGTATATATTCACATCCAATACAACACTCTCTATTGCTTCTACTAATGTTTTCCTTTCCAATATATCAACCTATATAGTTACAAAATACATAGAATTAGGGAATGGCGTCTGACACTTAAAGCTGTCGAGTGTTAAGTTCAATCCAACTGATCAGTTCTGAGGGAACAAGCTTAAACAAAGAGGTGGGGGAGACATTGGGGTACGTCACAGTGAATACAGAAGCTTTACACGGGAATTTGACACTGAGGGCTTTACAAGCATATTCATTATCATTAAGTGTCATAACATTTGAAGCCACACTCCGGTATGCTTTGTCATTTTGTATCAAAGGTCATGGGTCAGGATACTGTACATGAAATCATATTATGAAGATATTGTTGTATTACGTGGAGTAACCAATAAACCGGCATACATAGAATCATTGAGAAGCACAAGACATCGCTGCTTCGATATCTGGCTGGGTTAAACAGATATATCACATGCTGATATAAATCAATACAAATGTTTATGGAGGCATTAGGGCCTTGTGTGCGGCCCTGTCTATAGGACCATGCACATTAAAGAGCACCTGCCTCGGTAAAGGTGTATGTTGTTGTCACTGTGATATGACCTTAGGAAAAAGCACCGAAGTTTTTACGTGGCCAGTTATCCTCAATCAGATTGTAAAACTAAAACATTTGCAAATGTGATAACTAGTAGCAGAGGGATAAATATGTGTATGGATATCAAAGCAATTTCACTTTCACTTCAAACATAAAGATCAACATGATAGGGACTAGGACTCTAGAAATCCTGTATCCGCCCACAATAGGCAAGGAAGAGATGATGGTGTGAAAAATCAACCATCTAGCCACAAAACGAAGTTTCTTTTTTGCCGGAAAGGGACGAGACTTCGGCTGGTCCACGCTCCAATAAAAGTGGCAACACTTTGGATATTAACAGTAAAAGTTACAGTTGCACAAAGTCATTAAGTTTTAAAACAACGTTTTCCGTCAATAAAACAGGAACGTCCGTCCTCCAAAGTTACTTCTTTCACCACTTTGGCTCAGGACGGCAATAAGACTAACGTTGAAGTGGCACTACAAGATGCTAGTATCGGATTCCCCCCAACGGTGTTCTGTTATATTCCGTATCTGCAACCTAATACTGAAACAAGTCTGCAGGAAGGAACATAGAGGCAACTCACATATATGGATTGATGTATTCAGACCATAATAACATATTCACGTATTGCCAAGTTACTCTTTTTCCGGGGGAGTGGGGGGAATCCATGCTAGGTGCTATGCTCAAGGGTATTAGGAATGACCTTATCGTTTTTTCTCATACTGGGTTGATTCTTGTTACGTCACACTGTTAGGTTACAGCGACATTCTTTTGATGGCTCCCAATTACGTTGCTGCAACCAACTGCTGCGACGTGACATTGTGACGTTCCAATAATGTTCTTGTAACGCTATTTATGAGACTGAGACTTAATAATAATGCCACAATAACATTCTGTTTAGGTGTGGGTGAGACTTCACTGAATGAGGATGTCACAATAACGTTCTCAGAACATAATCAGAACATCACAAGAATGTTCTGTTTAGGTAAGGTATGGATCTCCCCTGGTCAGGAGGTCACAACAACATTGTGTTCAAGTCAGGTCTAGACCTTACTTAATCAGAATGTCACAATTACATTCTATTTTAATTTGATCTTGACCTAACCTCACCAGAACGTTATGATAACATTCTGTTTTTGTTAGGTCTCAACCTCACAGAAAAATAATGTAACAGTTACGTGATTTTTTAGTAAGTAACAGACAAACCAAAAAAGTATGGTTACATAATGTGACCGTTATGTCAAACCTTGGCTGGGTAGCTTCTAACTCCAGACTCATCTGGTCATACCTGTTTTTGATATCCACAAGATGATGTTATATTATGTGGATCTAAATCCTTCCATTCCGCAGCGGGACATGACCGTTCCTTGTATTAACCCATTGAGCAATGCAACTGGAATTTTAGTTGAATCTCATCATTGAAGCGATCAGTAATGGTAAAAAATGACCAGCGTTGGTCGTTAACGACCAAGAGATGGGCTACCCATTGAGCTTTTCAACCCGAAAACCTTTTGAAAAGTGGCGAATCAATTGGAAAATTTCTGACAGCATTAGATATGGGTCACTTTTTATCCCTTATTGCACGAGAATCTTAGTTGCATCGCTCAGTGGGTTCCCACCTTTAAGCGAGAACTACAGACACCATTTGGACTAGGATGAAACATGCCCGAAGTTCAGATGTTAAGGCCAAAAAAAAGAAGAAGATATGACCAAACAGATAAGTTATTGCCATGCGACATCTCCATGATTGCGTGCTTCTGGGAGTTTTCAGGTAATGTAAAAGTCTACGTGTAATATACAGGCTTGTAATTGCCCATTTGACAAACTGTTTTTTCAACCACTCTCGGCAGACAATAAGGTCTCAGGTGATATTACATATGTACATTACAGTTTTTATTAATTATAATCCAGTTATTATGAGTATGTCTATACCATAGTAACTACGTGGATGTGCACGCTGTCTTTCTCTCTTTGTCAAGTTCAAGTCTCCACCCATGCAAAATGCCCATCATTGTAGTGCAAGTAACCATTTTAAAACAGCATGAAGAACAGCATTGTCCTTAAGTGAACAGCAGAACAGTGGTCAAACTGTTAGTTTTTATTTGAGTCACAGCCACAATCAAAGATTTGCATTCATATTGTGTTTCATTTGCATCAAAACTCATAAAATCATCCTGAATGACATGAGAAACGACTTCCCTATTGTTACCCCAGCTGGACTGACCCAAAGACTTGTTCCCTGTCAGGAAATGGAGAATCGGCCCAGGGTAAAGATTCAGAATGAAAAAAGAACAAACGATGTAAAGTAAAAGGAGTCCATCAGTGTTTGCCAGGCATTTTGTGGCTGTTCCAACCTCTTTAATGGTTAGAGGTAGTCCAGACCTGGGGTTGGAGCTGGGCCAGGCCGCAGACATTGTCTGGGGAGTGTGTTGGGCTGGAGCGGTCAGAGTGGTGTCTCTTCATCCCATCCCTCTCTCCCCAGCCACACGCCTCCCTTAAACCTCATTACACCCCTTAGTTCCCCCTACCAGCGGGGAAGGACTGATTGGATCCCTTAAACTAAGTTAAAGCTAGGCCTCTCAATGCCGTGGTGCATAATTGTGAATGGTCGCTCAAAAGACGTGCTGCTCCTTGAGATAGTTTGGGGTGAAATATCAAACACATCTGTCACTATGAGGGATGGAATCTTTAAGTTAATACTTGTCAGATTAACAACCAGTCTCTACCAACATAGGAACTAGAATGGTCTGGGCTTTTATATTTGTTATATAATTTCCTTTTGTGCATGGTGACATCTAGTTGGTGGAGATATGTTAGTTTGAAGGTACTGTAATGAAGATCCACGGATTTGTCACACTCGTTAGTCATTTGGTTTGATTTTGATGATCTTTCCTGTATCCCAACCCATCAAGACATACATATTTTCCCTTAACTAGATTATGGAAAGGTTGGTACTGAGTTTGGGCAAAATGACGTGCAAGTATTTAAACCTCACCCCTTATGTCAGTGCGTCGTGGCCCCGAAGCCTGTAATTCCATGTAATCCTTCATCAACAACTGTTGACTATTACAAAACAATCATATCACCAAATGACGGGCACATTTTACTGCTTTATTTGGTTACTTTGTAATTCATAAAGCATTAAAACAGCTGGTGGCATGAAAATGTGATAGAATGGTACATCAGGAGCTAAGACTAGCAATACGAGTTAAACTGATTATTGAAGCCAGATCTTACAGCCTCATAACTACTGTGCCAATGTACTACCTATATGGCTGAGTTTACACTAGCAGACTAACCCACATGCATAGACTACAGGCATCATACATACAATGATCCTTGTATAAGTGGACATCGAATTAGATAATTATATTTTATAGCATCAACTGATAAAGAAACTGTATTTAACTTTGGGGCTATATATGCCCCCAAACCCCCTTTTCTTTTTTCTTCAAACAGAGGAGAACCTATATTGCATCTATTGATTTAAAAAATGGCCGCGTATACATAAACATTTACTCTATTAGTGACGGTCGTGCCGTGAGGTCCGTGTGTGTAACCAGTCTCCCCGCCTGTGTCTCGACCACAGACTTTAATGGTGGGAGGTGGCCCAGATTGTATATATATAACCAGCCAAGGCCATTTCCCTCCACATAGGCTTAGATCCCAACATACCTCCCCTCTCCTACTGTCTCCTACCATGTCCCTCGTCCAAACAAAGTACACTTTTTAGTTGACTTGGGTCGTTTGAAGTTCCACCTAAGCAGTTTAGGCTTGTGTAGGTGATGGGACCAAGCCTGACTTCTTTGTGTTTTTTTTACCTTACCTTTAATTTCCATGTGGTCAATAAACTTTAAATACACATTTCAAGAAACTAAAATCTAAAAGTACTGATTTACAGAAAACACAACGTTTGATTTTGTGCTTTTAACATTCACCGTTTACAAATTAAAGCTAAAGTGTGGATAGTTTGAATTAGGTTTTAAGTATACCATATATGTTGTGCACAGCAATTGACTTACACTTTACTTCGTAGACTTGGGGGTGCCCTTTTATTGGCAGAGGTTATTCCCTTTAAATTACTTGCATCCTAGGCCTCTCATGATTCATATTTCTCAAATATATCTATAACACCTGTTGATGTTGAATATGTATAAACCCGTTATATGGTGTCATAATAAACTACTTTTATTAGTTAGAATAAATACATTTCAGTTTACTAGAGTTTACTATGACCAACATGGCTACGGAGATCACAAAAAGTGGTCACATGGTAGCGTCTGTACAAGGTTTATATATGCCAACTCTAGGCCTGGAGTGATTGTCCTTAAGTCACCCTTGAGTTCACATATGCTCAGACCCAATCCCACTCAGTTTACCGGATGGCCCCCAGGGATGTGCAGATATGGGACAGATATTCAGGAAATGGACTAATCGGCCTTACTCCGTGTGGTCATGTCTACAGAACAGTCAAATCCATCACATGGTGTCACAAATAAAACGTACCTCACATAAACAATATTGTCTTTGATGAAGCAATGGGAGACCACTTTGTAAATTTGAGTTTCTCAGTTTAAAAAAAAAGTTATTTCAAAGATGAAAAAAAGGAAAAATAACCAAAATCTAAAACATCAAGGGTAGGTACAGAATAAGTCAGATGAAGATGCGTCCATGCCATTATTTCTGATATATGTCAGTTGAATTATTTCATCACTATTTTTAGCTAATACATGATTCACATTAATCATAGCTAATAAGTCAACAATATGAGCCAACATATAGATTCTACCAAGTTAGCTTCTTGAGAGAGAAGGATCAATCTTTGTCAGAAATGCCAAAATAATGACATTTTTGCAATAGGCCCCAATCATAAACAGTAAGTTTTGAACATGCTCGTACCTTTAAAACTGATGAGGTGACATAATTATAACTTCTAAGGTTCCTTTATGTTCCCCTAGCACCCCTCTAACCACTATGTGCGTTTTCAAAAACCCACACCGAACACCTGTATACACCTTCAGGTGTGGCCGTGTACATCACTCCACCTCCACGCGTCTCACTCAGGTTACACAATGGCCCCTGGCCCGATTGGCTCCATGACTTCGGCCACAGTTACAAACCAGTCAAAGCCCTTCAGGTACTGTAGGGTCAAGGGGTGTGTAGGATCAACAACAACGTGCTTGTGTGACACATATCTTTTCAACAATCAAAGCTTTTTTTCGATTTCTTATATGACCTTATATATGCCTGGTTTCTGGGGTCCAGCAACCTCTTCTTATTAGTCACATATAGCAATAGTTCCCATAGTGGCATGGGTGCATTTCACACTAGCAGAATCATAAATACCTTTCTTAATTGTCAAATTTTAAGGTAATATGGTTTCACTGTAAGTAATCTTAACTTTGAATATTACATGAATAACAACAGGAATGTGAGGTCACAATGTCCTGAAAATACGATCTTAGAGTTACGACCATTGTAACCCCCCCCCCCCCTTCGCCTGTCTACAATGAAGTATGCTTCTGCACTTACAACCCATAGGGAATGCCGCATCTACTGGTTGAAAGACTTACGCATCACAGGATTTTAAGAGTTACATTTATAAACATTACTATCGGAAGCAGTGCATTCATTCAGGGACAAGAAAGTTAATGGCATTATTCCCCCTTTGTCTCAGCATTACAGGATTCTGAGGAATGCGGGTCAGAAAGAAACACACTGCCAGGAGGTAATCCCTTTAAGGTTATCCTCCAGAAATAGGCTAACTGGGAATGTTGAGGTATTAAATCATTATAATTCAATGTATCCTACTTTGTAATTATATCTTATTGTTGCATTTTATTCCATCCCTATCTAAAAACACCTAACTTTAAATATGTAATGAAGTATCTAGCTGTTTTAGACTATGCGCAGATCCCAGTAAGCGTTGGTAGTGCCCAAAGTGAACGATTCCTGTTCAGGCCATATTACACTTAACATCGGACTCAATGCAAAATATATTACACTACTCATCCTGGCATGCTTTGGGGGTCACGTTGGGTTAGTCCTCTAAAGGGTTCCCTAAGCTATATTGTACTCCGAATAGGTTCCCCAAAGGTCCTGACAGCCTTATTCTTGTCGGTATAATATAACTGACAATATTATTTGTTTTGATTGATTGAACCATACTCAATTACAAGAATTAAGTAGACAATTATCTAGACAATGTATCATGTTCTAACGAATAGTTGACATTATATTTTCGAAACTTTGTCTTAATTTTGTTCTGATAATATAGTAGAGGGCAATTTACGTACTGTGGACTGTGTACATTCTCAAGGGAGTGGATTTGTGTGCACAGGTGTACATGATTTCAACTCTATTGTCACCCACAATGCATTAATTCTACCTTTTTGATACCTCATACACTTCGGTGTATAGCCTCCAGTCGATTCAAATACAGTGAACATCGGCTTCCTCATGTTTGCTTCATTTTTAAGGTCAAACATAATTTCAAATAATAAATAAAATACTGAAAGTGAACTCAACATTCTTCGTGATTTCAACAAGATACCGACATTAGACAAACAGTCAGATGGGATTATCTGGGTTTGGGTTTTTGTTTGTTTTTGCTTGGACATGAATAAATTGCAAATCCATTTAATGCGAAATATGATTGGTTAGATCAGCTGTACTGGTCATTCACCTGAACTAGCTGACACACCTGCACACCTTACCCGCTACTGTCAGCAGCCAACCACGTTATTATTTGTTCTGTACCAACGAACATTGATTAGCACGGACAGGTATCCCTGCACCTCCCTGACCTCAATGGGCACACATCTAACACACAAAAATCACCCCCTTCTAGGCTTCTAAGCTTGGAATTTAGAAAACATAAACATATTGACCTAATTCTTTCTGAAGCCTTTTACATAACTTATGGTGGCCAGCAACTTCGAAGTTTGCTATGTTATGAATATATCAGAAGCATACCAAATGTATGTCTATGTCCCGGCCGTTCACGTCACCTTGTGACGGTCTGAAATGGCCAAACACATTGCCAGTAATGTCGTCTTTACGATAACATCAGCATATCTCACCCCGGATACCGACTGAGAACGAAGCCATCATTGCTCTCCTGAACCAATCAGATAAGCTGACACAAATACATACAGCCCACCATCCAATCAGGTGCAGCAAGTTTTGTCCTTCGGTTTGGGAAAATATGGAGGATCTCTTGTAATGTCCCAGCTAAGAATTTAACGTCATATTCACGTCATAATTACGTCACATGTTACGTGGAAGTTACATCACATTGAGACGTCTTTATGACGTGAAAATGGAGGACTCCATTTCACGTCATAAAGACGTCACTTGCGACGTCATATACTGACTAACTATGACGTATCTTTCACGTCTTTCTGAGACGTCCCAAAATGACATCATTATCACGTCACATTGTGACGTCATATTGACGTGATAAGTGAGGACTCCAATTGACGTCATAATGACATTACAGAATGACGTCACAATGTGACTAGAAATGACGTGTTTTTCATGTTATTTTGTGACGTCACAATGACGTCTAAAGGAGGTTTTCACTAAAACATTTCACCTACATGAATTAATGTCCTTAATAAATCCCAACAAAATATTGGGGTAAGGTTTAATTCCAACCACACACCAAAGTATATTGTATGTGGGATGTATTTAAGCTAAGTTTATTAGCAAATACATGCTTAGGAGATGTTACAATGAAGCACTACCAATCCAACACGTACCTATGAAGCCCATTTGTAACCTAAAAGGTGTCTAGATCAGACAATAACCTTTATATCTAGAAATTATTAAGACAAGGCATGGATATCAATCATCTTATGTTCTAGATAAGTATATGTATCTTTATAGTGTGATATAATTTTAATAAACCGTTAAGAAATTATCTTTAGATATAGTTTTGAGGTAAAGCTGCCAATGTTTTATACATTATGGAAATTTGCCCCACCTGGTGTAGACTAAAGTACACGTCGCAGTGACGTCCCAATTTGGTGAGGTCAGGACTTTACCTAAATGGTATGTCGCAGTGACATCCCAGTTTGGTGATGTCAGGACTACACCAAAATAGCATGTCACATTTACATCCCAATTGAGTGAGGTCAGGACTACACCGAAATGCCATGTTGCAGTGACATTCCAACTGGGTGAGATCAGGGCTGCACCTAAAGTACATGTTGCAGTGACATCTCAATTTGGTGAGGTCATGACTACACCTGAATGGTACGTCACATTGACATCTCAATTTGGTGAGGTAAGGACTACACCTTCACAGCACTTTGCAGTGACATCCCAATTTGGTGAGATTGGGACTTCACCTAAATGGTATGTCGCAGTGACATCCCAATTTAGTGAGGTCAGAACTACACCTACATAACACGTAGCAGTAACATCCAATTAGAGTGAGGTCAGGACTACACCTAAAATAGATGTGATTATAACGTCACATCTAGGTGAATCACAAACCATGCATGAAAATGACGTGAATATGACGTGATTTTGATGGGAGTTTTTGACTGACCAAAAAGTAACCACCCTGGCACGTCACAGTTACGTCGCTTCTTTGCTGGGGTGTCAGGTGGCACACAGTCCCTTTTAAGTTCTATGATACATTATAATATCAGGAAATCAGGGATGCCGACAAAAGAACATCCACATAATATTATTCTTATGGCCGGGATTTTAGGCCCACAAGAAGAATATCCTGCCCCAAAAAAATCACGAGATTTCGTGGACATGAAGGTTTCTTTCAAAATCATACTAAAATAATTCCCAAAATATACTTACTCACATACACTATTTTCTGAAGTGTGTCAGAAGGACATTGGAACAGAAAATTGGTGGATAAAAATGGAAGAAAAGGTCCATGAAATTTCATGGGCACTTAAATACCCAAGAGAGCAAATTATGCAATTGTGGACATTTTAACTTCTGGTGGGACAGAAATCACGTGGATGCTTTTTGATCGGCACCCTAGGTAGCTATTTCATGTATCTTGTAACAGGTATGTGGGAATACTTTAGTTCTTGTTCCGTCCCTTGAGTTTCTTTGCAGAAAGCAATATCAAACACGTTTAGTAAAAGCTATTATAGCTCCTACGTATAAAGCCCTAATTATACCATGCATCGGATCCGTGTTCATGTTTGGTGGTTTTGCCCAACACGAATGCTTTGCGCTCAGGCAATATCACACTATTTGTTGGACCAAACACAAAGTATATTATACTACGCACTTTGGGTCGCGTTTTGGGTGGCATTTTGGGTCGCGTTTTGGGTTGCGCTGGGTCGTGCGACACAATTGGCTTGCCTCTTAATATAACACATCGCGTTGGCCGTCCTGATTGATCTTTGCTATTTGCGTCGGCAAAAATGCGAATTAAAATGCCCCAATGCAAATAAAAAAACGCGTAGTGTTATATGGCCTTAACTGTTTACTTTTCAGATATGAAATTCATTTCAAACATGTAATTCTAAAAAACACTCATGTATATGCACACTGTTAGAAATTCATCTCGCGGCTCAACATTCCCAATAATTAGCCTTTTTCTACAATTATAGAATAGAGTTATTACAGCTTATAAATAGAACGGTTTATTTTGTAGATTTGTAAATCTTATTTCAAGCATAGAAAACTAAAAAAAAAAACACCATTATAAATGCGGGCAGTGAGAAAGTGATGTTATAGCTCAACCTTCTCAATTAGCCTATTTCTGGAAGGTTCCATTAACTGGATTAGATTTTTGCTTCGTTATTCCCATCCACGTCCATGATAATCTTATAACAATGGGACAAAGGGGGAATAATTCCATTAAATCTGTAATTCCTGATGAAAAGGACAAAAACAACACTATAATGTACAATGCAGCGTAGTGAAAAAGGGACAGCGTGGATCACAGGTAGTAACAATATGGTCATCGTCTTTGTTCATGAGCATTTAGCCATTTCTATATATTTTTATTTCTAATTTTTCTGTATTTTGTCAGTTTCATTGTATTCAGGGATGAATGTATTCATACACAACTTCGGCTGTCAGCACCATCCAGTAAATGATAAAATGTCCAGCCACAAATTTAGGTATATCAAAAGAAAGAACTGCCGTGCATCCCCTGAGGTTGATGTACAAAGGTTCAAAGTAAATTGACGCAGTTACAGATCCAACCCTGCTGAAAGTACAACTTGTGAACACTGAGTTCTATCAGAGAAGTGTTATTTACAGAGGAGGTTCACTGTTGAATGGATCACCATCGGGAGACACACCACAAGTCACGCTTAACCAGAATTTGAAGCAACAGTTACATTAGTAACATCATTTTTTTGAACTTCCATATCTCAATAATGCGTACCCTGCTTTGTAATTTAGCAGGCACATCAGAAACGCTCGTATTCCACATTACAGGGTTTTACTAATGTTGGGTAGTTTACTTGTAGAATTTGACACCAACACAAGTAAAGGCTCTGCTAGGTGGAATGTAGGGAATTGCTTGTAACGGTACTTGGTGTTTGATATCAGATTCTGTCCTCCCTTTTAAATTTGTATGAAAACACTTTTTTAATCATCCTTTTTTGATCTATAAGAAATGGAATAAGACATAATTATACCGTCACTTGAGAGAAGTTCTAAATAGGTATTTGAAGTTTGAAAGATAATAATTTGTACCTTTGATTATAAAACAGATACGGACATTCAAAAAATAAAACGGTTTCTACTATGTATGAGATATTTAGGATAAACCATCGTTTGTAGAGAGGCGCTTTCTTTAAAATTGCACAAACATTTATTTTGCGCGCTTGATATTCCATAGAAAACAGATTACCAGTTGTCAGCTTTATTCCCCTGCCAGATTTTCAAATACAATACAATAATGCAATGTTTGTATAATTCAGATGAAACAGTATGATTCAATAAAGCGTTATTCGCGCAGCCCCTCTACAATGTTTGCAATTGACAACGATGTATTATACTCTAACACAACCTGTGCTTACACTACTTTGGGTGGTAGTTAGGTGTGTGTGGTGCATGAATTATGGAGGGGAGGGAACACCTGCAGTCCTACTGTCCCACCTGTGACCCAGGACGCTTACACAAGTCTGTATTTTACAACGTGATAACTCATCCTTATACACGGGCACCAGCTTATAACGCTCTTTAATAGGATATTATGAAACAGCATAATTCAAAACGATAAGCGCCTGGACAATGCTTTCAGGACATATAGAAAGTATATCTACCATAGTGTCACATATTTATTCACCTGCATGTTGTGCTCAGCGTTGCGTAGATATATTGGAGGTGGTAAGTAAATTTTGGCCATACATGCCGCTCGTCGTTTTCACGATTTTCAGCATATTTCTGGATGATGCTTTGTTAATTGAATGGAGATGCACCTTAAGGTATATTCGTGGCAGCCGTACAGCCTGTGGGGATCATACACACCTCGGGCTTTACCCTCGGTCCCTGACAATAGAAACCGGGACATACGACTGCCCACGGAATGCCCTTGTAGTTCCTATATTGATAGAAGTAAACAACAAAACAAACCGAGTAGTCTTATCCTGCAAACCACGAATACGTCTCCCTCACAGTGAGTTATATGCTCCTTTTTGAATAAGGCTTAATGCCCATATTGACTTGTTGTTCTAAATTAGGAGTCATTGCCAATATCGGATGAGGTGGAGTAGCCCTTGGCCTGAACACTGGATGCCACCCAATAGGTTAATATTCAGTATCACATTTTCTTTGGAACTAGAGCGGCGGAAAGCATGCCAGCATTCCTACTTTTAGAACGTCTTTACCCATGAATGAACACCTGATTCAAACTCTAATTTCCATATACTACTAACAGAGCATGCACATTTCCATATACTACTCTAACTTTAGAATGGGCTCTTCCATTTATTGGCATAGAGAAAAAGTGCCTAAAGGCTTTGTTTGACCGTAATATATTGATAACATATGCCAGGTTAAAGCCATTGAAAGATACTTTGTTTCAATATTTGTTTAAAATAATGAAATAATTGTGAAAAGGGATTTGTCGACAATGGTTTATTTCACGTAAGGCAATGTGTTGTAAGTCGCTAAAAACATAGGCCTAGTAGGCTCACAGCCCCGCATGTGTAGCACATACTGAATGTTAGCTGTGACCTTCAGGATCTTTGTTGGTTTCCATTATGACTGCTGTTTTTTGTTGTAGAAGTAATTGTCAGAGAATGCACAGTGCTGTTTGCAGGCCCCTATATATACATTCTGGTCGCCCCCAAATCATACAAAGGGAAAAGTAACATAGAGAACACACTTGCACCTGCTCCCAAAGTAATAGGAAGGCTCTGCAGGAGAATGGCATTCAGCTGCTGGTTGTCAGCAGGAGATGTATTGACATAAAGCGGTTGCTGGCTACCATCCAGGTTCCGCTTCAGAAATCATGGCGACTGTCACGGCTTTGTTTTTATTGCGGGTGCAGAGAGAATGTCTCTTATATATCGCCCGCGGGCCAAACGGTTTGAAGACGAACAGTTATCAGACTGAGGCACTTTGAAGTTGCTGTCAGCAACAAAAGAGGGTTGCCACCTTTGACATTCAAAATGTCTATGTACATGTTCCGCGGAAAAGTGGCACATTTTGTATCATTCAGGCGGAACACCAGTGGAAAACTAAGAAGGTAAAGCTATGTGCTGTATAGATATATCCCAGATGAAAAAAGTAAGGTAGAGGAAAGACAAAGGTAACACTGCAACTTTCTGAGATAATATTGCTGCATTTTACATCTGTTTATATCATATAAACAGATGTAAAATGCAGCAATATTATCTCAGAAAGTTGCAGTGTTACCTTTGTCTTTATTATATTATTCTTTCAAGACTGTAGTAACCCTCCAACAATATTTTGCACGTTACAATGACGGCTGATTTGTCCATTGTCACTTGGAATGCATAAGGCTTGATTTTAGTTTGAACAGCTAGATAATGTAGTGATGATGTTCTTCACAAAGGAATGCCTGAATTCTCACTAATAGACTATGGCCACAAAAACCTTATCAAATCTACTATGAGTACATAACACAATTTGACCAACCAGTGAACTACCCCTATTGGACTTGCCCATAGTGTAAGCCTCACATCTGATTCACTCTGAGCTGAGGGTGATGATGATTGTTGGAGTTTAAGATTTACTGATGACCATTTGGGGATGAGAACGAGGGCAAGGTGAGGTGGTCTAACAGGTAGCTACCGGGAACTGAACCCAGGCTGGCCACAGGCAATGCCGGCACGCTAACCACTAGACCACCCCACCCCCTCTCTGAGATAAAATCCAAAAGGTTTAAAAACATACAGCGAGGGACTCCGAGAGGCAGTTGAGCACTGGGTGTCAATCTGTAAACATTGTTGACCTGGTAATACCAATACAGTTGTTGCTCAGTGCTGGGGCCCATTCCCCTACTCCTGTACCACAGCTGGTGGTATTGTACGATCACAAGTCAGAACTTGGCTGGGTCCCGCAGCACCCCTCGTGGTCTGCTCTGCCCCTCTAGACGATGGAGGGAGCCACAGGTACAAGCTGAGTTTTCCATTCATCTGATTGGTCAATAGAATCGAGAGACCTGGGAACCAGCGTAATGCTGGACCAGAGTGAATCCATACAGGCTCTACACATCTAACGTATCCAAAACTCTTCAAATATGGAAATACCTGTTACTACATAGTTTAAAAGCAAAGTTGATTAATACCTTTCATGTTTTAATGAACATGCCTTTCCCTTCTGATTCAGCTGAGACTTGTTATTCCCCAGGATTATTAAAGGATTAGCTATGAAAGAATCGATTCGTTTGGGACCAGTACAACTGCAACAACATGCAGTAGATCAATATCAATTGATTCAAAACCTTGTATGCATTTTCACCAATGAAGAATGATTAACATATCAATTAGGTCTTCACGGATCCGTACATCTAAAACAGAATACACGAAAAAGGATATCATCCTTACATCATTATCTTACACTTACAATGTACACTTAAATTCATTAATAATTCTTTGCATTTTGATTGGATTTGTCTTACCTGTTTCGCTGTTCAAAAGACTGACCAGGTCTGAGAAATGGGTTCTGTGAAACCCATCTGGACAGGGAGTGAAATGAGCCAGAAAGAAAATATGGAACAAGATGCTTCAAAAGAAGCCACTCAGAACTTAGTGTTTTTTATTGCAAGTTAAGTTCCTCCCTAAAGGAGGTTGTTCTTTTTTTACATTGTGTGAGGCCGAGCCATTACGCCCTGTTTAAGGTCCGAGGGGACGGAGGGAGCATGTTTAAGGAGGTTCACCGCTTTAAGTGGGTAGAACTCATCGGTTTAGGGCTGTCATCGACTACCTTAACCTGCACTTGTGGTTTTGTAAATTAACAGAAACATTTTTTGCCAACAAGCAGAGAGGTTCTTCATTACTCCATGAAGTTCATTTAAGGATGTGTTGACAGCATGTGTATTCATGTTCTCAACTTTGTTTATATAAAGTTAAAACTCAACATGTTTTTCAACCTTGGTAAAAGGATTTTCTTTCAAATGATATATGTAGGGTGTGGAGGCACTGTTTGTGTTTTCAATAATTGATTGCCTGTTTCCACACTCAGAATTACCTAGTGGAGCACAGGCTTAAACTCCCTCAAGCAGTTCTGTCTGTGGGGAGTGGACGAATAAAGTTTTACGACCGTACAGTTAAGTGGAGTGCGATAAAAACTTACTTAATTAGCCAGCACGTGTGAGAGCAATGGGACACGCCAGGAAATAGGAGGAGATTACTTCATACTTAATTGAATTCTGTTTATGTCCCTAATATCCTGTTTTACACTTTGTTTTTCAGGAGTTTACCTCTTCTTCGGGGAATTTAATGGACTGGCCGGAGAACCTGCACAGTGAGTAGATGAGCGGATCTTTTCGAATTATTTTTCCTTTTAGACTAATACGCAGTGTACATGTCCAACTCTATCTCCATTCTCAAATTAATGTTGATATATCACCTGTACTGAATAGGGGAGCCTTTCTATGGGTGCCACCATTGTGTCCGCCCGCTGAGCTCTGATCATTGGGTGGTCAATCATCACCCAGCCCAAACTGAAAACCTACCTAACATCAACCACCTCTTTAAGCGATCACACATTAAAGCAATTAGCAAATATGGTAATTCATCACAAGATTATTTTTTGTGAATCACAAACTGCAAGGTGATTTTTAAAGTCATGAATAATGTTAATGGCTAGCAATGGCCAGGTTAAGATGAGTGATTTCTTTTCACATCTCCTTACCTCAGCTGCTCCGAGAGTTGTGCACAGGACCTGATCTGTAATCAAACGCTGATATTGCTTCAAGGGGTAAACTATTTAGAGTAAAGTCCTTTATTTATGACACAGACCTGTTGAGACTACTCTAACCACCTCCCTCAATGCCCTGAGACTGTTTACATACCTACATCGACAGAGGCTAGTGGGTTACCTATTAAATATTACCAAACATATCTATAGCACTAGTACTTACCCCCTTTCTACAGGGACACCCTCATGGATACAGGCTGGCAGTTCCCACTGGGACTGTCATTTGGGGCTCCCTTGAAAGGCTAGGTCTTCACCATCCCCTGCTGATCATAAAAGGTCACGATAGAGGCTGTAATAGACAGGTTATCTATGACATCACACATTTATCCCTATGTCCTGTGCCTCAGCTGTCAAGTCTTGTATGGTATCTTCTTCATGGCAGGAAAACTGCTACTCTTAATTCACTTTTAAGGGTCGTAGACGGGTGGTAACAGTGGATTTGAGGTTCTTTCAATTCATTTTAAATTCTCACTCTGAATATTACCATAGTAGCCATAATGGCAGAAACAACCATTATTCACTTACTCACTCTTAGACAGGGAACACTTTATATCAAACAGAAGTTTTTAACAGCCTCTTTATCTCTGGGTTACAAATTACAGAGTATTTGGGGCAAAGTATGATATGATATCACCATTACTGTGAGTGGATATAGAATTCTTACTTACTGGCAGTTACAGAGAAACATTGATAATGATCATCAAGTTGCCCCTCAGACCCTGCTGTGAACCGGCGTTGTCGGCGTATGGCTGTCAAACCCTGCTGTGAACCAACATTGTGGGAGTACGGCTGTCAAACCCTGCTGTGAACTAACATTGTAGGAGTGCAGCTGTCAAACACAGCCACCTTCGGTGATAATTACACGCAGTATCCCAGCATGCAGCTCAGGTCTCTGGTTCTTGGCAAGCTGGTTTAAATCTAAATATCTTCTAGGTAACAAGTGAAGTGACTCTGCAGCTAAGAGCTGCAGGGCAGTAGTAAAACTCCTTAATGCACTTGGCTGTAGCTATTTGGAGGCCATTAGAGACTTTCCATTAGGGGGCTGCATGACAGGTGAGGCATTGGCCTCCAAATGAGCTATAACCCAGACCATAAGATTATGACCATGTATACATAATCTTAATTAGTGCAAACATTAAAGATACTCTTACTGTGATATAATCATTCTCTACATAATTTATATCAAATTATTGTTTGGCACTTACATCAAAACCCCTTACATAATATATATTTACAGACAGATATGCAGATATTAGTTTGAGCAAAAAAAAAAAAGAATTAAACTTCATAATGAACCTTGATTCAGACATTTTGGAAAAAAAGGTTAGTTCTTTTATACCTATCTGCAAATTTGGTTATTAGGTGAACCTTGCTTACCTTAAACCAGGCTGGTCTGTAGACTAGTTCCCAGAAAAGTTAATGGTTTTCTCCCTGCCCAGGTGGCCCTATCGCCCCCTATTGCGGCGTGGAATGTAACCCTAACCGGGCGGTCCTCGGGCCCGTGACAGGCCATTCGTCACATACATCTATCACAGACCTGGACTGAGGAAGGCAAAGGGTCAACTGGTCAATTTGGTCTGCAGGGGAAAATAACTCTCATATTCCTTTAGATCAGCTGGTTAGGAAAGGTCCAATTTTATTCTTGTGTCCTTTTGTCATACAGAATAGAAATTATTTGATAACAACATCATTACTACTTGAATGTGCCATAAGGCAGGATGTTACTAGGAAAATAAGTTTTGAAATTCACAGACATAGATTTAAAGAAACATTTATGGCACTACAATTCTCCCTACCACAGATAGCTGATTTATGTTATTTTGAACACCTGCAGGTTAATTTTGTCTAATGTTGTTGATAAAAATGCATAGAAATGTATAGAAATTACACAAATATTTGCAATATTTCAATGTGAAATGAATGAATTTTCAAGCCAGCTCAGAAAACGATAATTATGTACAAATATCAAATGAAAAAATAGGTGTTTCTGATGTCCACAAATTCAAACCACAAATAACCACTAACTTGCAGGTAGGACAAAAGAAATTGGCTATCCGTGGTTGGGAGAATAAGCACTTTTTTATTTTTGTGCCAACAGTCCTGCAGCATATAACATATTGATATATGTAGTAATTTCTTCTTTATCAGAATGCTACCTAACATAGACCCAGTAAACAAAATTGACCAAAGAGCAATCTGATTTGTCAAAGGCAAGCAGTATGTAGCCCATTTTCTAGAAAGTTATGTGAATATCATAATTAAGAAATTTCTAAATGTAAAAAACTGATGTGTAAATGCAAATAATAGCCTCAAGCTTTCATACGATATACTAAGGGGGTACATGTCACTAATATTTAATGAAGGTAGCTTATGAATGTTTATTGGACACTTAAATATATGGTATATGGTTCATAAGGAAATTGCAGTGTTAAGATTGAGCATAACCTGAAATGTTATCATAAGCAGGAGGGAAGACATGTCTCCCTAATTCAGCTGAAAATGAAGACATGTATAATTTTGTACATCTGAAATTTCCAAAGATCTTGGATCCTTATACCATAGGAACATTTGAACATTGGAAATTTGTAGGAAGAGGACACTTGGTACCCTACATTATACACAGGATGTTAGACAAAGCTAGCCCTTGACACCTTCAGCTTGGTGTTCCTACACTGCAGTATTTCACAGCAGTCAGTGTCACTTTGTATGGTGGTCATCCCTGACAACCGCGGTGTCCAGCGCAACCAGCCGAAAAAAGGATGTTTCCACCTGGCTACCAATAACCAAGGTGGCAAACAGAAACTGAATAGACATTGACTGATGGTTCTCTTGTGATACTTCAGACATTTCTGTTTTTAACCAGCTCTCCTTGATTGGGCTACACTTTTACTGATATTCACACACAATCCTCTTGCATACACTTTGTAATGTCTGTGTATCTGCGAAGGATGGAACCCCTAAGTCTAGCGACATCGTGGCTGGCAATGTAATAAAGTAATCTGGTGACGTTGTTGGTCACATTACAAATTTGGCTGTCTTGGCTGAGAGTTACAACCTATCGAATCATCTCAGTCACATGGATGGCAGTGTGGCTTTAAGTGAATAATCATTATACTGATAGCACTCTACTGTATGCCAGGAGAATACCCAGAACCCAACAATATGATTAGCTTCTGGGTTGCAGCTTGGTTCATATACATCATAATCTAATTAATCTGAGACCAACCTATACCTCTGGGCATATTTCTGCCCTAATCCACCTACTGAAAGCCCAACAGCAAAGTGCAAACCAGGCTGCGATCCCATTTATATTTGTGCCCTTAGCTTTCCTGTAACCGAATGGTCTCGGTTGGCTCTTTCCAACCTGTTTAATCTGCATTCCATTAGAGCAAATTAGCCCCTCAGGCTCTTAGACTACACTCTCCTCCCAGGACCAGACACTGGGGTGGAGTTTAACAAGTTCTCTTGCTTCTTTAGATCTTGGAAGTGTCTGCCAACTTATAGAGGTATCTCCCAACTGGTAATACAATTTCAGATTCGTGGAAAAAAAAGAAGAAAGAACTTTGGCAACCTTTCAAGACTTAAAGCAAATGCAGAACATATCGGATAATGATCAGCTCAGAGAGTAAACTGTGTTTTTAGTGAATATTTTGAGGTTTCTCCACCCCAGGAATATTAAAATAAGTGTCTCAAACAACCCTCAAATGCATCCATCACTGCACAATAGCAACATTGAAATCCTTTTAAGTACAAGGTCAACAATCATATTATTACTATGATATTGATTTTCTGAGACCTCATTTAAATCTTTTCTACAGGATCAATTTGAATTCTGTAAATTGATATGTTAAGGGACATTCTACGTCTTTATATATACTGTACTGATTACAGCTCATTTACAGTATTTTAAACAGCTATTTTTGTGTGTGAAAAATGGCCCATCAACTAAATCAAAGTTGATAGGAAACACATTTGTTGTTTACCTATATTTCACTGTTACAATCATTGCAGCATTTCCATAATCAAGTGATCACAACAGTGAGAGTTCACAACAGGGACGTCACTATTGTGACAGGTCCTGCTCTTCAATTGTAGCTCTTCTGTAAATGATCCTGAAAAATAGACATTTAGATCTAAATATCCTGAAATATTCAGCCAGGAAAGATCATTCGAAGTGAATGAAAATCGATGCTGGATTTTTGCACAACCGTAGGTGGTTTGACCAAACCATTGTTCACCATTGCAACACCTATTATGTAACAGATCAGAGAACAGCCCAGTGCTCCGTCGCATAACCAAACCCTCGCAACAGCAAGACCACAGCAAGGGTTTAGATTTGGGTCTTGCGACAGTGATATCCTTAAGGTTTGCACTGTTACAATCCTCACAACAGCGATGGTTTTGTACACTTTTTGGACTCATTTATTTGACTGATAAATACATTACCGCCATTTGCCTTCTATACATTTTATAAGCCAATATACACACACATAACATACAGTGAAAGCAGAATGTAAGAATTCTAAACCTAACATGCCCCTCTGATACATTGAAAATTTGGGTGTGCCAACCCTTGCAACAGCGAGGAAAGTTGGATACACTCGCTGTTGAACAGGGACGGGTCTTGCTGTGGTGGACAACCCTCGCAACAGCGAGGGGGGTTATATGACGGACCACAGAGTGGTCTGTTGCAAGACAACTGACCACAATAGTGATAACTTTAAGATCAATTTAAGCATGTGTATGTCTCATTAATGACCTAACAGTCACAATTCCTTTTTATATATATTTTACTTCAATGCCTAGTGCAGGCACCAAGTGCCCCTAGACTCCCTTGTGGATTGGCCCCTGCATAGCAAGTATTCTATACATGACACCAACTGAGAAGGTGGTACACTGATAATCATATGACTTCAGAAGTTAGTCAGGAGTGACTAACTTATGATAGTCATTGCTAAGTTAGCCCTTTTGACTAACTTTATTGATGATGTTTTAGTCATTAGGATTATATTGTTAGTTACTTATGACTAACAGGTCACATGACCAAATAACTGATCACATGACCACCAGGAAAAAGGCATACAAAAGGAAACCGTCTCCAAAGCTTGGTAAGTTTATCCATTCTCATCCTTAGTTCAGCCTGTGCATCTAACTTTCAAACACTTTCTATTTGAAAGAATAGATATAAAGGACCATTTTTAAACTCATCTAGATCAATTAAATGGTCCATTTAGTTGTAAATTTGTTAACTTGAGTGAGGGTAGAGGAGGCGTATCTCAGGATTAGTCATGATGACAAACCTTAGTCGAGATGACTAAGGCATTAGTCATCATATGCTATATCATTAGTCAAAAGGACTAAGACATTAGTCAATATTTTCCAGGAAATCACAAAATATGTTAGTCTTAAGGATTAACCCTTAGACATATATGTCTAACCTTTAGTCAATACTACTATCCTAAAATAGTCAAAATGACTAATGTCCTAGTAGCAATGACTGATACCTTAGTCATAACATTCCACATTTGGCACCTCATTCCTAGAAATATTTGACTGAGGTGGTTAGTCAGCGATGACTACATGACTAACGCTAAGTTAGTCATATACATAGCCATTGAAATGACTAAGAAATTTAGTCCCTTATTTTCTAACACTGAGATTATCAGTGTACGAGGGGGATTAGCACCCCAAGGCTGGAACTGCCTAAGGGAAGGGCCTGCAGGGCCACCTGCAGGCTGATACTGGGGTTCAGACGGTTGCTAACCCTCTACAGGATCCCCTTTGAGGTTGGTTATGGATTTATTATACTTTAGCCCCAGATATCCTCAATAATCTCCGTCTTGTGGTTGTCTGTTTCGTTGATGTCCGTTTCATGGCTGTCCATTTCGCAACTCCCGTATCATCACCCACAATTGGAAACTTAAGTATCATTGTGCATTTTTACCATGTTTTCATGCGTTTTTCATGCATGTCAAGCATAAATCTACACGTTCAAATAGAAAATATTGCATATTTTTAGGTAAAACATGAGTAAAATAACATATTATCATGGATTATGTTTTTGCAGCCATTTCCTGTGTGAACTACTTTCCGTATCACCCTACAGGGTGATATGGGGGTGGTTAGCTAAGGCCTGTATCACCCTAATGTATAGTGAAATAGAAGGCATCATTTCTCCAAAAAGGTTGGGTATACTTGGACCCTCATACCCAGGATAGGACCCCCAGTACTCAGGTGCCTGTGGGGTGTCCTAACCACATTTTTATCCCCGCCTCCCGCCTGGCAGCGGCTAAATGGTCTTGGGTCGGTCCTTACATCCTGTTCAGTCTGCGTGTAATTAGAACAGATTCCCCTTTAAGGCCCGCGGATGATTACGGTTAGACCGGATTGACTGGACCAGGCGGGGGGTAGACCTTCCGCTTTGAGTGTTTTCCTACATCCTAAGGGTGAAAACCAGTTGAGTGGTGCAGCTGGCATTCTAGTTGAGTTAGAGACTGACAGTGACCAGTATCAAACAAGGTTAGATATTTTCCAAGCAATTGACCATTTTTGGATAGTTTTTCAAGTTAAATTGATCAATGGGAACACCATATTTCTGGTTGCTTTTGACTAATACTGATCAATTTTTGAATGGTTTCAGTTACTTCAATGACAAGAATTTTAGTTGAATATCTGAGTGGGCTACCCCTTTTAATTCCTATCTACACAATTGTCATCTTTATCTAATCTTATCACATTACAAATTTGCACTATACACAATTCAAGGAACATACAGTTTCAATTTGTCAACCCTTTATGGTGAGGATATGTTAGAATATTTAAATGATGTATACAATTTCTTTTATCTTGTTTGTTGAATTCTGCCTCATACTTATCTTAATACTCTATGACAGTATTTGTCAGTTCTTTGGGATAATCCTATATAGTTTATATCATCCTCACTCAGCCTGAGCATCTCCTGCTTTTATCCTGTTTACAATCCAATTATGTCTAGGTAGTTTTCTTCATTCCCTGAGGCCAAGGACAGGGTTATGAAGGCCTAAGAGCCAACAACTGTTGTTCGTGGTACCCTGCCCATGGGACACTAAATAGAAAGAAACACCTGTCTCAGTAAAAGGAGAGGGGTTGGGTATCTACCTTCTCATGGATTATCCAGGAGCAAGGTGAACATCCAATACTCCAGAGTTACTGAGTGTGGCAGCTCAAACCAACGACCAACAAAATATTTTTAAAGTCTTTGGAAGGCATTTTAACTGATTTTTCTCTGATTTTAGATAATAAAAAAATGGTACTGCCTCCTGACCAACCCTGATACCAACTCATCAGTTCTCCACCTCACCACCTCAACTATGAATAGATACTCTCTATAAAAAGACAAATTCTCACACCACAAATCACTCTCCATCCTTGATCAATCAGTATTCAAGACTGAAGGGTGCTTCATACATGTGTAACTTATGCGGTGTGACAATATTGCTGAATTGCACACAAGAACAATATACTTTTTAATTGTACATGTCCACAACCATCCCCTTATGATAAAATAAGTAGTAACATAAACAGTGTCTGAGCTTATGTCGATAAAGCCATATTGCTTTTGTGTAAACCGGGCTTTACTGTAAAAGACTTGAACCCCTGGTGTGAGATTTGTCTGCTTCGTGTTGTACCTACATTTTTACCCCAGCCCCTTAATGGCTTGGTTTCCCTTTACTGTCTGTTTAGTGCTCAGAGTGAATCTGCCTTCAGGGGTCTAAGGCTATTAAGGCCAGCCCAGACTTCAGGGTGCATCCAATTAAACTGTCCTGCTTCTTAAGGCACAGACACAGAGTTCTTACTAATTAAAACCCTATTTTTAGAACATCGCAGTTGTTTCAGAGAAGGGTTTGTGCCTCTAGAACAGCATGATTTTGATATGCCTCTGTTAAATCGTTCTCATTTATTTCTGATATAGTATATGGTAATACATAATGTAAGATGATTTTTATGGTCTTTATTAAATTTCCTTTGTGTTATCAATTTGCAATTCTATAAAGATCATTAATATAACATTTATACAGATGATGGTGGTTCTCATTGTAGCTGAATACTTAGGGTGTTTTTGTGTTGTTTGTCACTTATCACCTCTACCTTTTAGATGGAAATATACCCTCTATTCTAGCCCAGCCAAGCATGTGACATTATATAAATCTTGTAGCAATGTTCTGTTTGATTCTGTATTGCATCTCGTTACGTAATTTTGATGGCTCCCAATAACTTTACTGCAATGTACTGCTGTGACATTGCACTGCAATGTTATTATAACATGCTGGTTATGTTCTTCAACCCAAACAGAAGTGCTTATAACTTTCTGTTTTGGTTTCATCATAGCCTTACCAAGAAATAATGTTTAGTAACATTCTACATTACCAAGAAATAATGTTTAGTAACATTCTATCAACCTCACCATTAATAATCTAATTGTTACGTGCCATCTTAGTAAGTAACAAACTGACTAAATAAGTATGGTTTCAGAATGTTTTTGTTACGTCGCAACTTGGCTGGGAAGGGACAACCCTCATGGCTGGAAGTCAGTCCTGTCTGTTCCCTAAATACATTAGGTCTGTATTCATGGGTGGATATATAAGCATGCATAGTTTGTCAAGCATTTTACCCTGCGTAGTTTTATCAAATTAACATTCCTTTTTACAGCTGGTTAATAATCAAGTACCTCGAGGCTATATGAATTGGCATTGTATGTCAAAATAGATTACAAAACCTACTTAGCTCTTAAGGGTGTTGTATATAATATACTTAGTGTTTTCCCAGGGGACCTATAACACCAGCTTTAAATGGACCATCTTTCAGTGCCTTTTCCAAGAGGGCACTTTCTAAATGGGTGGTTTGATTGTTTATTCATAGTCATGCCTCAGGCCGAGTGAATGCCCAACTCAAACAAGCATGTAGGGTAGGGCACTGTGTGAGGGGTGTGGTATACTGGTCCTAACTCTAAGATAAGACTTTTCAAATAAGATATTTTGTTTTCAATCTTGTGATGCTTTTTCATCTTTATATTATGGGAAGTTAAGGGTCGTTACAATAAAAATCACCTTATCTCAAAATGCACGATGTCAGAAACACATCTATAGTACTGTATCGTGTGAGAATATGAACAGTTGGAACTTTTATATTATTGCTGTTTCTTTGTCTCTATGTTCTGCTCCTTAATTGAGCTTGTTGAAATGAGATTCCCTCTCATCTGCCAGGCTTAATGATACATCTTTGTCAGTAATAACATGTTCAATTAAGAACTGCAAACTGAAGCAGACCTCTCCATAAAGGCTATATTCCACTATGCCTTCACCATGGGACTTACCTTTCCTCTAGTTAGGAAATGGAAGTAACTTGCGTTTCAGATACCAACATGTTGGTATCTGAAGGCAAGTACAACATAGAACATAACATATAGATCTATTTGTGTTCTTGATTGCAATACCAAAACACAAGTGAGGAACGCAAACAAATTCCATATTCCTCAGGTTTCACCTGGGTGTCAATAAATGCACATGAAATGCTTAACGAAAGTGGATGAACACATAGAAGAACATAACCTTAACCTCCTCCCCACTATTACCCCTGTTTGATATATGAGGGCATGATATGCACCTCTTAGAGCTATGGTGCCTCATTTCGAACCGCTTTGGTGTTAATATCACTAAAGGGAACTCTAAATGGCACGTTGTAAAAAATGTAGCTCTCAAAAGTAAATATAATGCTTAATACAGCAACTAAGAAAGTATATTCTGAAAGTCTTCATTGACTGAGTGATACATGGTCAAGCACCAAAGCCAGCTTAAAGGAGGCCTTTTCTTTTATAGAAAAAAAATTAGTTAGAAATTATTTTAATACACAATGCTCTATGTGATTGCTTAAATCTACTTAAGGCTTGATTAGACTATTTGAATGTATTGTGTTAGTCATTTGACATTAGATATTGAAGTCACGTTTCGGTACTTTATCATTGCTGGTTCTCTCTTAAAAATGCTACTAATAACACAGCCAGACTCTATAATTCCCATCCTTTAGGCTTTTTACAGCAATATCATACCCTCACTTTACCTTGGCTGACTATTTTTCCACCCAACAATATCACTTTAAACTGGGTCATCAATTCTCACATGTCACAAAGAATGGATAAAAATCTAACAGCCCAGCAGCTGTTATGGAATAAACCTCCTAGTCATGAAAGGCTTAAATCTTTAACAGACGTCGAGGCAGATTTTACAGTATCGAAGCATGAGCTTCCTGACTGGTTCTACTGGATTATCTGGGGATCCCAGGTGTTTTTGTCATTCTAGTTGCTGCCTTTCCTGTCCATAAACCCATGTCCTGTCAGGGCTCTTACACCCACCGTTAGGCAGATCGCTTCCCTCAGGTAAAAAGTACCATAATTTTAGTCAGGAGATTTAAGGATAGAGAGGAGGGTCTTATCCCTTAATCACTATCTAAGTTTTCACAGTTATACCTCTTTCCTTTTTCACACTTGTGAAGATGGGGCATATTAGAGCATATTAGTGCAGTTCACATATTGTGTCTTAAGGGAAGCCCATTTTAGAATGCCATCATTAGAATGCGCAGTAATAGTAGTTGTGAACCTAACCCAAACAGAATGTTATTGTGAATCCTCTGTAAGTGAGGTCTCAGTCACACCTAAACAGGATGTAGAAGTCTGGGATCTATTTTATGTCTACTTTGTGTTTATAGTTTGATGATTTGCCATTGGTATAATTGGTCCTAGATGTATTCTGGTATCATTGTACATTAAAATAATAATTGTGTGAGTATGATTAAAGTGTAGGTATTTCATTAACAGCTGTATGTAAACCTAAACGTACTGTGGGTATGGTAAAGATTATATCATTTAGAAGATTATAGAAATATTAAAATTTTGTATATGTTGAGGCAGCCCACAGATATATTTTGTCACTGTCTTCGCCAGCTGTGTGGGGGTCCTTGATACTCCTCCACACACTGAATGAGGGACACATGTGACATTGTATTGTGCATTCAAACTCAGATTGTAAAGGCCCCTACATGCCCAGAATGATGGTGGCTGTGGGCTTATGTTCAGCTTCAGTATAAAATTAAGGGCTGTTCTCTCAGCTCCTCAGCCTTCACTCAGCTCTCACAGAGTTCACATCAGTCTCATGTCTTCATTTATTTCTACAAGTATTCTATGGGGCCCTATAGGCCACCTACAGTTTACAAGGATATCATTGTGACATTCTTATCAAGAAAGGCCACAATACTAGCCTCATAAACAACATTACAAGGATGTTACCAGAATTTCATAATGTAACATTACAATAATTGGTTGCAGCACTTTTATTGGGAGTCATCAAAAGAACGTAGCTGTAACCTAACAGTGTAACCTAACAATAATCAATCCAGAAGGTTCCTGTAACTTTATTAGAATGTTGTATCCTTGGCTGGGTACCTGAGAAGCACTGTCCTCCACCCTTCACACATCTGTCATCTATGGCCGCAGGTTGTAGCGTGTTGTGTTGGAGTGTGTGTGTGAGGGTGGAGGGTGGAGATGGGGGTGGATCAGGGTTATTTATAACACAAGGTTCTGAGATCATCGGACTGTGACTCCATCAGTCAGCCTCCCCACTTCTGTTTATGGCTGTTTTGGCAGCCAGCCACAACCTATAAATGGGGTTACACCCTTGTGATACAATATATATTAATCAAAGAATATAACCAGATAACCCTAAGGAATCAATGGAAAACAGAAAAATGTTACATGTACCCTCCTCTATCCTTACTGCATCTGTCTCTTATGACCACAGACAGCAGTGTGTTGTGACGGAGTGTGTGTGTGAGGGTGAGAAGACGGAGGGTGGAGATGGGGGTGGATCAGGGTTATTTATAGACTGAGGCGGTGAGATTAGTGGACTGTGACCTGATCAATCAGAATCCTGCTTCTATTGAATACAAGTGAAATCGGCCCCTTAGTGAAATCGCGCCACAGTTAAGTCGGCCCCATGGTGAAGTCGGCCCCACGGTGAAGTGGGCCCCATAGTGAAGTCGGCCCCATGGTGAAGTCGGCCCCATGGTGAAGTCGGCCCCAGGTTAAGGACAATCCGTCATTTTTTTGTTTGTTTCATTTTTGATAATATTTTATTTGTTATCTTCAAACATAGTCTGATCCTCCAGACGTTCCAAAATTTGATATACAATTATAAATTGTCTCAAATAATATTATCATTTTGTCTCAATTAATATAATCATTTTATCATTATCAGCTTATGCAAATGCATATCGCACAGCCTGGTCGTTTTGTGGACAGATGCTTAACTATAGAAGCATATAATTATAGAAGCTATGGGCATAGACTCCTAAATTCGACAGGGCGACATGGCCTTTTCTTAAAATCGACAGGGCGACATCGGCATTTCTTAAAATCGACATGGGACATGGGCTTGGTAGTGACATACGACATGTGTATTTCTTAAAATCGACAGGACGACTTGGCTGTTTTTTAAATTCAACATGTGACATAGACCTTAGCGACAGCTATACAAAGCTCCCAAACTGCAAAAGGGTGGACATGAAAGGAACGAGGTGTAAATAGGCCCTTAGCATTGGAAAGCCCCATTCGCCGTGGTCAAAGATTCTGTCGTAGAGATCTGCGAAAAAATGATCTTAAAGGTTCGCAAATAATCTCAGCTGCGACAAAATGATCGCAAGGTAAAGAAATTGATCGTATAGCATTCACACTGAGTATTCAGGTACCTAACGATCATTTTCGCAAGAAATTTCGTCTTGGATCGCACAGGATCTTTACGAAAATATTAAACATGTTGAATAACTTCGCAAAGAACCACGTCGCAGAGGACTATGATAGTCCAACGTTTCCAACATTCACAGATCGCAGAGGCTTATGACAAACTGGGTTCACCAGGGCGAATGGGGCAGAAGGGAAGGTGCGACAAGTCCTGCAACATGGGGCCGACTTAACCATGGCACGACTTAACTGTGGCGCGACTTAACTGTGGCGCGACTTGACCATGGGGCCGACTTAACCGTGGCGCGACTTTACCGTGGCGCGTCTTTACCGTGGCGCGAGTTGACTATGGGGCCGTTTTCACCTGTTACCCTTCTATTTAGGGCTGTTTCATCATGAAGCTGCCCAGACCCTGTTCTGTAGGCTGTTCAGACTATGGCTGGGTTAATACAGGGGGGGCCTTTGGGCAATGTTTTTTGTTTTTTTTTAAACATTTTACTTATACTGAAAGCTTCTTCAGAGTTTGTGACTTTGGTCTTCCTTCTGCCACCGTTACAGTCAGAAAAGCAGTTAATAGTGTCAAATGACCCATAGCACGTCGCCAAGAATCGGAACCATGCCTACATTGATTCGTCTGGTGATCCTGAGTTGTCCGGCCATTCTCCCAGTCACCCGTCACTCCGGGATGGTAAAATCACTTAGTGGGTATGGCCCTTTAGTCCATCAAATGAGGCTCAGTCAGACAACCCTAGAACAGAATAAGGTATGTACTCTATATTTGTATAGTAAAACAGAAACCAATAGGAAATCGCCTCCACCGTTATCCTTAAACACCTCTGTGGTGCAGTATGTGTTAAGTGTGTGGGGGGGTGTGGAGAAGGTTGCATGTCTATTTATAGCGTGTGAGGTGAGGTTATTGGTGGGTGTTGTGATGGGGAATGTGCGTGACAGGGGAGAGAAAAGTGGGTTGTGTCTATTTGTAGTTTGAGGGTAAGATAGAGAGCAGTTGGCCACACCTATTTATAGTGTGATAGAGGGAGTATGGACGTCGTGGACATGACGTCATAGCTCCCCAATTGGTATGGACGCCATATTGGTGTTTAGATCTACTCTTTATTTCCCGTCAAAAGCACCTATGATGTACATTTTTGTCTCTTTTATCGAGGTTGTATCATGTTGTGATGGAGCATTGTGTTGGGGAGTGAGGTAGTCTAATCATTGCATGATGGGGCAGATCATTGGACTGTGAGAATCTTCTCATATACATTCTGAAAGGATGTCTTTAGAATTTGATAATTGTAGAATAGTTCATAGTCACGGTGTTACATGTATCATGTGGTGATCACCAAAGATTGGTGATGTGGCCGTGTCTGCCCAAGGTCTATTCTATAGTGTGGACAGGAGCTGGGCTTGTCTCAGAAATGCCCGGAGCATCAGCTATAAGCCGGATCAGCCTATGGTTAATGACAGGAGCCAATCTAGCACTGACACCATGGGGGCTCTAGATGGGGGGTCCCCATGTCACATGTCAAATTAAATACAGTCAATGTCGACTGTCTCTGTCGCTTAATTTTCCAAGCGTTGCATGTTGAATTTAAGAAATGCCGATGTTTGCCCTCTCTGTCATATCATAAAACCCTGGTTTTGCGTATGAAATTTAAGAAATGCCGATGTCGCTGTGTTGATTTTAGTGGTCCGCCCCCCTATCAGGAGTGCCCCCATGACCTGTGTACCCTGTCTAGGCCCGTCTCAGCACCCACTGCACCAGCACCCCTGTCACCAGTGGGCACCTCAGTGGACCAGAAGGTGCTCATCCGCGATGTCAATACGCCCTGAATTTGGAACTGATTGAATTAATAAAAAGCCTCATTTCTATAAAGCAACCTATAAATCCATTGTCGCTCAAAGGGTATTTTTGCCTGGAGATCTGGATATTTTTAAGCACATGGTAAACAAGCAGTTGGTGTTCTGGAATACCAGACTGCTTCAACAAATACATTCAAACGATCTCTGACCATATTGAGCGAGTTTTTAAGAAAAACATTATTACGTATTCTTCTCACATACCGCTCTTTTAGAAACTCCAAAATTGTACTTACTCTTGTCTTTGTAGTGTTTAACATTACAAGGGACAGATCCACAAATTTGAGAATTTGGGTTGTTCTTCAAATGGGCTAAGAAGTAAATTGATGCTCTTCCTAGCTCACATAAGGACTTTGTGTAACATTAGTCTGAACCAAAAGAGGGTGGTCAGAACACCTTTGACCCACCTGGGCTTCTGATGTCTAACCAAAAGACACATCCACTGCTGCTGCCTCAAACAACGCCTTAGGTGACAATGGTCCTGTCTTTTCTGTCTTGACCCCTGACCCCCACTGCTGGCTCCTGCCTCTCTCACCCGGTCCTTTACCTCTCTCCCTTTCCCTCCCTCTCTATCCCCCTCTCCCCCTCTTTCTTTCCTTCTCTCCATCTTTCCCTTTCTCTCTTCCTATCCTTCCCTCTCCCCCTCTCCCCTCCACACTCCCTCCCCATACCACCCACTCTCCCTCCTTCTCTCCCTCCCTCTCCCTCTTTCTCCATAGGCCTGTCGCCTCTCCGCTCCTTTCCTTCCTTCCTCTCCATCTTTATATCTCTCTCCTTATCCTTACCTCTCCCCCCACTCTTTCCCCTTCTCACTCCCTCTTTCCACCTCCCACTGCCTCATTCTCCCTCTCTCCCCCTCCCTCTATCCTACCCTCCACCCTCTGCTCCCTCCCTCTCCTTCCCACTTTTCCCCTTCTCATTCACTCCCTTTTCTCACTTTCTTCTTTTCCTTCCCTCTCCTTAAGCTTCCTTCCATCTCTCCCTCTCCCATTCCCTCATTTCTTTCCTATATCATGGTCACCTATTCTGTCATAGATGCCAAGAAGAAGTTAAATGCTCAGCCAATCAAAATCACCAGAGTTCAGAGGAATGCCAGGATGAGACAATAGCAAAGGCAACCCACACCTCCCAGCCTCCAGTTAGTATTTTAGCTGTAGATTTGGGTTATGTGCCTATTACTTAGTAAACTCTCCCCACCTTCTTCCCTCTTCCCATGGGTTAAAGCAGGCCCTAGAGTCAGACCACTGTGTTAATCTCACCTGACTCAAGGCCTCACCTGGTCTCCAACCCTTGGCCCTGCTTCTACTACTAATTACTAGGGACAGACTTGACAGGTCTCCCCTATCTAAAGAACCTCTCCCCAGGCCCCCCACAGCCCTAAGCAGTACCAGGCCACTGATACAGGTCATCATAAGGCTTCATCTCAGGTGTAAACAGGTTACAGGTACAGTGCAAAACAGAAACCAACCCATAGAGGAGTGCAGATTTATAAACACATTTGTTAGGAGGACAGATAATAATTAATTATCTCCTGTTTGGTCTGCATACAATCAGGATTTAAGAGTGTTTTGTTGATAATAATTACATAAAGTCTTACCCTGAACTAGGGCTGCAGAAAGCAGGTGTCAGAGGGCATTTTCACGATCATCATATTTAAAAAATGAGTTAGAGTCGGCAATTATGTTGTCCTCTTTTAATATTATATATATGATTTTAAGCCATACGAATTGATGATGAACAAATTTGCAAATTTCCACATCAGATTACTAAAAGTATTAACCGCAGGATACCGAGAGAGATTTCTTGGCTGACACCTTAAAGTCCTAATTACACTATGCTTAGGGTCCCTAATTGTATTGAGTAGTGTTGCTCAACATAAACAATTCACATTGGGGCCATATCACACTACGTGTTGGGTGGCGTTGGCTTTGGATCCCAACGCGACCCAACAAAAAGCTAAGTATATATTATACTATTGTACTGAGCCATCTTTGTATTTACACTAAAGAAGCAGTAAAAGTAATTACTCTTTGCCAAAGGTAAAGATTAAGGGGAGGAGTCTAGTGACCACTGTTATTCCATCCATATATAAGTGCCATGCAGGAAGCACTCAGGCCAGAGCACTGACAGTTGTTGTGAGTAAAATATCCTCAAAAGGTTGGTTCTAGAAGCTTGGTCCTGGAGTTGGAATTGAAGCTGATAGCCTGTTTAGTTTGGCCAGAGCATTGGCTGAGTGTGGTTGAGTGGATCTTACCCTTAGGAACTGTTCATTGTCATTGAAATCTTGTCAAGAGTAAGCACATGCTGGATACAATAAAAGAACATCCTTTCACATTAGTGTTACGTCTTACATAATACAGAACTATTATTACGTATTGGACGACAGCAGTAAGAAGAGGGAGACTGCGATAGGAGCTAGGTAATATCCGAGGCACCTAAATGAATTAGAATAAGACCTTAACTTTAATGGATGTTTAACCTACTATAGTTCACTGTGCGTTTTCCGCCGTGTTGGGTCATGTTGGTGGTTGTGTTGGGTCATGTTGGCTCATGTCAGCTGATGGTGGGGATCCAGTTTGTCTTAGGAATTTACAAACATATCTATAAAATTGTGTGTGTCAGATGCATTGTGCACCAGGACAGACGCGAACATAGACCCGACACATAGAGTAATATGGCCTTAAATGATAGCCTTATATAAAGCTTAAATTTTTATCAGCACAATAAGTCCCCAAAAGACAGACTTTACTTGTTCAGCCTTTCCCTCCTACCCTACCAGCCTTATGACGATTTATTTTTATCTCGATGTAACTCAGGTAAAAATGGGAGACAAGTTTGTAAAACTTAATTTTTGCCTGAATAAAGAATTGAATCAAAAAAAAAAAAAAAGAGAGGTATCATCTGGATAGGTCTTTTAGTGGCTTCAGTTCAGGGATGAGCCAGTGCCCGGACAAGATGCTCTACAGCCGAGACGTCCTGAGACTTTAGGTAATGGCTCGGTGGGGAGGGGGTAAGTGGTGCATATATATCAGGACACCATGATGAATCATCTATCATTGTTATAGCTGTCATTATTAAGAATGTATTTACTAAAGCCGTGTGACTTGTCAAAATGTTTGCCAGTTTTTTGATTATGCCTAGTATGAATGTAAAATACATTTAAGCTGTCCTTGTTTACAAGACTTGAGGTTACTCAAATAAGCAATAATTGTATGGCAGATTAACATGTTTGCCAGACAATCAAATTGCTGTACTTTGAGGCAAAACAATGTTGGACATTATAGGTTGGACTGACGGGCTTTACCATTACATATTTGTACGGGGAAATATGAAAATATAAGCATTTTTGAGGTTTTAGGAGCAATCTGTTATCCAAATTGCTTTGGTTACTTTTGTTTTATGCAACTGTCTTCAGGGAATAGACACAGACACAATTCTGAGAATATATCGAGGGAAACTTTATTGTTGGAGTAAACTGGGATGGGCTTATTCTAGATCCAAGTCTCGATACCAGTGTTCCTTATCCATAGGATGTATGAGGCGAGTGTCTTACTTCTCCTGAATCCTGCTCTCACTGTCAGGTTGTAGACACGTCTCCGTTCTAACCTGGTCCTCTGGTCGTGTCCCTCCATACCGGTATGTGCCAGGTCAGCAGAATAGGGCAGTGTGGGCTGAGACAATGTGGTGAGACAGGCCCAGCACAATAACACTACCAGGAAGAGGGGGGGGGGGGGGCAAGCTAGGATAATGCTTACTCCTTTTGGAGATTTAAAAAAAGGAAATATATTCAAGAGCACTGTTAATACCAAATACGGGAGGCCTACCAGGGCGAGTCTATTGGTGTCTATGTCTTCACATAGTACCTCAAACTGGGGAGGACAAGAGGGACTCTGAACCCATCTCAAAGTACCAACACCATACTGATATCTGTCCTGTACTGCTTCAACACTTAATTCAATTACAAACTACCTTAACAGTCTTAATGCCTGAATCATACAATGCTGATATTACGTAAATAGAATTATTTAAGATCAATAGTCAAAGAATATATAGAGAGTTTCCCAAAACCTCTCCCCTTATTTAAACTCAAAAGCAGCATGCCCATGTGACAGCTTTCATCAAGTCGGCTAACTGATTGCCACAAAATTAGCCAATTCTACCAACTTAATCGCTTGCTTTTTGCACCATTTCAGATCAAACATGTACATTTCTATACATCATAGTGAAGGGTGATCATTGGGGGGTGGCAAACTGCTCCTGTTATAGGCCCCCGTACCTCTGATCAGCTGTGAGGGTTGTCTGAGGTGCCTACTCAAGTGTGAAATTGTCTGTTGGTGAAGGTTCCTAGAACACAGAGAAGGGAAAGCACCCACAACCACCCTATAACACCCATTCAGCCCAATGTTTGAGAGAGGCTCTGGTAGATGGGGGCCTAACCCAGGAATAGTGGTTGATGTATAATGGTGAAGCATCATAATCACTGAAAGGATATCACTAAAGCCTATATTCCACACACCGATTCATTTGATTTTAAAAAACCTGCAATAAGAATGATGGTTGTATATAGACCTGTTATATATCTCTAGAAAGGTTTTCAAATTCCCTTTGTATATAGTATGTATGGTTTCCTGTCATACCCTCAGAGAAAATCAAACAAGTACTAAAAGCCAGCACGAAAATCAGTACGTGGAATACATGCATAAGTCAAGTACGTTATTGACAAGTTGCATTAAGACTTATTGGCATCTAAACTAGACAAACCAATCGACAATTGGTTGTTGGTTTGACCTGCCAGACGCGGACCAGCCAAACTTATGATGTTATCATAATGTTACAGCAACTTTCTGTACTGGTTCTTGTTTTGATGGCCTGGTTATTTTGATGGCTTCCAATAACATTGTTGCAGCATTCTGATGTGATGTTGCACTGTGACATTGTCAAAATGTTCTGGTTACATTCTTGAACCTAAACAGAATTTTCTTATCACATTCTGTTTTGGTTTTGTTCTAACCTCACCAAAGATTATGTTATGACCTTATCGTCAAAAACGTAATTGTTATGTATAACAATAGTAAGTAACAAACTAAGTAAAAAGTATGGTTACAGAACGTTTCTGTTATGTGACAAGTTGGCTGGGAGTAGCTTTGGAGTGCTGGATGTTTCAGCCTTGCTCCTGGATGATGAAATCTATGAGAAGGTAGAGACCATATCCCAATGCCTTTACTGAGGCAGGTGTTCTTTTATATGCTGTGTCCCATAGGCAGGGCACCTCATAAAATGACCATTAACATTCAGCCTTTGATATCCTTGCCATTAAGCACAGCTAGAACATCTAGTACCACAGCAGCAGGACAGAAACCTGAACCATCAACCTTTGGTAATGAAGCCAACATACTACCACTGCACCTCCAGATGGCCCTAGAATCTTCGATCAGAGATGTTGTATGTGTAGGGACTGTTCCCTCTGTCTGAGAGACTGTGTGTTCACCTTCCTGGTTACTGTCCAGGCAAACAGTGACTTAACAAGCACATTCTGTGAGTATATCTTTTTGGTTAGTCTGTAACCTACCCAATTTTCAAATAATGGTTATGTTATTTTAGGTAGAGGTGAGACATACTGAAAAGAAAATGTTATAATAATGTTATTTTAACATACAATAATGTAACAAGTATGTCACAATAACATTACAGCACATTGTCAGAATGTTAGGTTCAAAAGACAGTTTTGGGTGCCATCAAAATAACGTAACAAGAACCAAAGCAGAACTAAATAGAACGCTGCTGCAATATCATAATAATGTCCTATTCTTGCTTGGGTGATGTTATGAAAGACAGGAGTGATCATTATGCTGGTCAACATTTGTGTAGTTATGATCGGGACACTAAAGGTGAAGGTGTATCTACAGAATGAGACAATCTGAGCAATCACTTCCTAACATGGATGATTAAATGCAAAGAACTAAATTAGCTGTTTCTAATTTCAGATATCTGGCCTGATAGAAACAGGTATGACCTGGTATCTGTCCTGGATATCAATGTTTAATAGGTAGCCAATAAATGACAATAGATGCTAGACCTGACCATACCAGCATCCAGGTGGTAGCCTACAGTAACTGATAATAAAAGGAGAGATCCTGAGTGACCATTCTTCAGGATATAGGTTCTCTGCTAGAACTTTCCATGAATAAGGCTTGGAAGTTCTGAAGACAGAGTTCTCAAAGTCAAGCACATATTGAAACTGACACCAATCCCCTCTACTACCTATAGTTGCTTTTCTACCTTAAGAGGAGCTCAAACCTCTTCCCCTCCCCTCCCCCCCACTTTGACCCCTCAGATCTCTTGTATATCAATGCACCTCAGGAGTAGACTTCTAAACAGGAGACCCCCATTCAAACAGACACCAACCCTTCTCTCCACCTTAGAGGAAAAAAACTCCAATTCCTTCTCCCCCATTGGAGAAACCCAACCTCTGCCAGGGGTAAAAACCTCCCTACTTTGAGAGGCCGTGACTGAAATTCTGCGTGACTTTGAGCAGAGTGGACTTTGAGTCCTTTGGGATGTGACGTAGCAGTTGGGGGGGGGGCAGGGGGGGGGGAGGGGGCATTGACGTCCTCCACAGGAACAACAAACAAAAAGGGGGCAGACTAGAATGTTTATTAATATAAATGAAATATTATAGAAACAAGACACATTTATATGATAAATGTAATATTAATCTGTTCACAGTACTTTCTTGGTTAGGTTGACAACACTCTCCTTAAAATCATTTTTGATCTTGTCGTGCAATATTAACGAAATACGTCCTTGACTGTGCACATCCAAGCTTCTACCTATGCACCTGATTCCGACCCCCAGACCTACTCTGTGTATGTCTACCTCCCTCCATAAGGCCACCCTATAGGGACTGTATGAATACACTCTGAGGTCGTCCAGCCTTCCCTACATTACCGATATGAGACGGGCCCAACACCCAGTAGGTAACTCTACCCGAGGTGTACATAGGGCCCTATGAAGGAGAAGGTTTCTGGGAACTTCTAAAAGGTCATTTCTTAAGGCATCTAGTGTCTATGCTCTAGATATTTCGGTTTTACTCCTCTGACGAATTCTTTAGTGATAGTTTAATTAGTTTTGGGCCTTCCCTTTGTTTTTATTTCCAATAAGTAAGTTTTCTTCTTTTTTTTCCCCAACTATCAACTGGAGGACCACATATACTTTGTGATGTTGAAATAAACAACTTTAAAAATAAATGTGCACTTTAAAGGAGGTTGTCTGGAATTTGAAAATTTGGACATTTCTATACATGTTCAAATAAAGCATTCTTAAGAGAGGTTGGGCTACCCAATATTTTTTAAATGGATGCGCGTACTAACTGAAAGACACCTATATGAAATTACTGATGTTACATAGCCCACTTCTCCTAATATATAACAATTATATAAAGAGAATGACTCACTTCCATGTGTTGGTGTTATTGAAAAAAAACACCCTGTCAAATACTAGATGCCGGTTATGCCAGCAGAGGTGGGTGGAGGGTAACAGTGGATCTAGTGTCAGAAGAAACACTCGTACGCGGCTGGCTCTCTGTGTGAACCAATAACACTGCTACAAAATCGGTATTGGCTTTTCCCAGGAGACACGTCCATTTCCTGCCAGCGAAGGTTTTAGTGAGTGTAGAAATATGACACCTATCTAAACAACTTCCAGTGGCCCAGTGAATATATTGCACACTCGTTAGTAGTTCCGAAAAGTTTCTACCAATTCCGTCAAAAAGTTTATAACAGAATTTCCTATTAGAGGAGAAATACTTTCTAACATTGAAGATTGGAACATAATAATACTTCTTGTGAATCAGGAATTTCAGGAGTTGTCGGTACCTGACAAACCTTTCTGGGCCATTCAGACACCACGAACGAAGCAAGAGGTACATGCACGATCCCCATGGGTTGAACAGACACCCGAGGACGACCCCAAAGGGCCTTCTATATGAGCAATACTCAAAATATGTTTAAATACTTAAAATGAGGAGCAGTACGTACAGTCTGTCACTACCAACCACTGCTTGTATGTACCACTTCTATGTTTAAATATATGAAATGAGGAGCAGTACGTACAGTCTGTCACTACCAACCCCTGCTTGTATGTACCACTTCTATGTTTAAATATATGAAATGAGGAGCAGTACGTACAGTCTGTCAGTACCAACCCCTGCTTGTATGTACCACTTCTATGTTTAAATATATGAAATGAGGAGCAGTACGTACAGTCTGTCACTACCAACCCCTGCTTGTATGTACCACTTCTATGTTTAAATATATGAAATGAGGAGCAGTACGTACAGTCTGTCACTACCAACCCCTGCTTGTATGTACCACTTCTATGTTTAAATATATGAAATGAGGAGCAGTACGTACAGTCTGTCACTACCAACCCCTGCTTGTATGTACCACTTCTATGTTTAAATATATGAAATGAGGAGCAGTACGTACAGTCTGTCAGTACCAACCACTGCTTGTATGTACCACTTCTATGTTTAAATATATGAAATGAGGAGCAGTACGTACAGTCTGTCAGTACCAACCACTGCTTGTATGTACCACTTCTATGTTTAAATATATGAAATGAGGAGCAGTACGTACAGTCTGTCAGTACCAACCACTGCTTGTATGTACCACTTCTATGTTTAAATATATGAAATGAGGAGCAGTACGTACAGTCTGTCACTACCAACCCCTGCTTGTATGTACCACTTCTATGTTTAAATATATGAAATGAGGAGCAGTACGTACAGTCTGTCAGTACCAACCACTGCTTGTATGTACCACTTCTATGTTTAAATATATGAAATGAGGAGCAGTACGTACAGTCTGTCAGTACCAACCCCTGCTTGTATGTACCACTTCTATGTTTAAATATATGAAATGAGGAGCAGTACGTACAGTCTGTCAGTTCCAACCACTGCTTGTATGTACCACTTCTATGTTTAAATATATGAAATGAGGAGCAGTACGTACAGTCTGTCACTACCAACCCCTGCTTGTATGTACCACTTCTATGTTTAAATATATGAAATGAGGAGCAGTACGTACAGTCTGTCACTACCAACCCCTGCTTGTATGTACCACTTCTATGTTTAAATATATGAAATGAGGAGCAGTACGTACAGTCTGTCACTACCAACCCCTGCTTGTATGTACCACTTCTATGTTTAAATATATGAAATGAGGAGCAGTACGTACAGTCTGTCAGTACCAACCCCTGCTTGTATGTACCACTTCTATGTTTAAATATATGAAATGAGGAGCAGTACGTACAGTCTGTCAGTACCAACCCCTGCTTGTATGTACCACTTCTATGTTTAAATATATGAAATGAGGAGCAGTACGTACAGTCTGTCACTACCAACCCCTGCTTGCATGTACCGCTCCTTGGCCATGCCACATAACAAATTTTACTGATGTCTTAAATGGACCTCGTATTATAATGTATGTGGTTAGTAAATCTGGGACTGATATTGCAATAAATGAGTAGATAGATAGTTTTAGAATATATACTTTGAAAACAAAGATGATGCAAAATAGATTGAAGTGATGCCAATCATTCTATACGTCCTGCTGTCATTATTTACAGGGACCTAGAAGAGCAGATACATACAATGAAACATAAATGTAGTATATAATGTTTTTGTTCAATTTACATCCCTAAAGCTAAATGTAATCAATTGCGAATTAATTAACTAGTACCAAGGACCACATCATTTGCCAATTCAATGGAGGCATAATGGCACCATCATTCTACCAGGTGTAATGTAATACAAACAATAATGAAAAATTCCCAGACAAGCAGCAACGTAACAAGCGTCCTCTGCGACCATACCTTTTTGGTTAGAGTTTAACCTGCCCAATTTTCACATAACAGTTACATTCTTCTAGGGTAAGTTGAGATAAAAAAGAATGCCATGCATGATAATGTTATATGTTACAAATAAAGAATGTTATAATAATGCTATATTAACATAAAAGGGTGTTACAAGCATAATATCACAAACATGTCACAATGCAATGTCCCAAGGTTAGGTTCTAAAGACATTTGTGGATGCCATCAAAATAACGTAACAAGAACCAAATCAGAACTAAGCAAAATGTTATGATAATGTTATAATGACGTCATATTTTTGCTCGGGTTACCGTACACATAGCAACAGTGGCGGATTTGGAAAACATTGGAGGGTTTTAGGTTTGAATACGAGCTTAGTTCTGATCATAGCTTTGTCCCCTCTTCTTCTAGCTTAAATCCTCACCAAAGGACACAGAGAAAGGAGTGTAAGCTTCCCTGGATCCGCCCCTGGGTGTGACACAAGATCTAGATCACATACACCAAAGTGAGCTCAACCAGAACCTCACAGTTGAGATTCAGTTCATCAAATTAGGCCTAAAAGACTCTCAGGAGCTGGTTCAGCCACCAAAGCAGCCTTTCCATGATATGAGCTCATTATGTCAGACCCCCTCAGGCTGTGGCTCACACCAGGCCTGATTTAATCGCCGCTTTTCTTTTCAATGTTTCCAAGCTAAGGGGGCCGTTTCCATAAATACAAGGGCGGCTGTTATTGGCCAGCGGGATTGAGGACCGACCAATCAGAAAGGGCCTTTCATCGCGGGCTTTCATCGAGGGATCTTCCAACCATCGTCGTGCTCTCATAAACAACATTCGCTTCACACCCTCTTTTCGAACATTCCCAGTTGCCATTTATGGACCCTTTTCAGGCCAATGCAACCTTGAGAAGAATCTATACCAGATACTTTAACATAGCAGACTGGGGAGGAAGTTTTCTCAGGCAGACAGACAGCAGGCAGAGGGGGGAGAGTATCTTTCCAAATCATTGCACACATCTCAATGCGCACCATGCATACAGTTTGTCAATGATAAATACCACATTATAACATCACAATGAAGGCCTTTCACTGACTAGTAACCATGATAGCTCTTAAAGTGTCAACTGTAATTATTGATTTATAAAGGTTATGCCACATGCTGGAAATAGTTTGTTGGATTGTATCCCTCATGCACACATACCGGTTGCCCATTCAACCAAATATTCCCACCGGTGTATCTTGAGTTTACTTGTATCATTCATCACAATACATGATTATAAACTACTCTAGAGCTGTCTACAAAGAAGCTGAGTTGAAATTAAGGTATTTGGTGAAAATGAAAAATATAAAAAAGCAATTGGATTAGGAGTTTATGGGTAGGATAAACCTGATTGGCCCTGCGCATTGATTTCTGCTGCAGCAAAAGAATGTAGGAAATATTGGTAGCTCTTGTCGAACAGGTGTCACAAGCTTTTCAATACGGTAGATCTGTTTCTCTCATTTCCATGATTTCAGGAGGTGATACCTTGCAAAAATACTGTTTCTAATCGCATGGAACCTGTCACATAATGTGAATACCGGTGACAGGACACTTACCCCCCGGACACTTACCCCCTAGGACACTTACCCCCCGGACACATACCCTCCGGACACATACCCCCTGGACACTTACCCCCTAGGACACTTACCCCCTAAGACACTTACCCCCTAGGACACTTACCCCCTGGACACTTACCCCCTAGGACACTTACCCCCTAGGACACTTACCCCCCAACCTAAAAACTGTGCAAAATAGTGACTAGGAATAGGGACGAGTTAGCCTTTTAGGTATGAATCCTAAAGAACTATCAGAAGAGAGGGATATATATTTAGTTAACTCCCCATTATTAAAAACTGTAGAAAATAGTGACTAGGAATAGGGACGAGTTAGCCTTTTAGGTATGAATCCTTAAGAACTATCAGATGAGAGGGATATATATTTAGTTTACTCCCCATTATTTAAAACTGTGGAAAATAGTGACTAGGAATAGGGACGAGTTAGCCTTTTAGGTCTGAATCCTAAAGAACTATCAGAAGAGAAGTTGAGTAAGGGGTGGGTTAGCCTTTTAGGTATGAATCCTAGACATCTATTAGAAGAGGGGGATATTTATTTAGTTTGCTTTCCATTAGAAAGACTAAGTTCTTACCACATAATTCCCTCTACATTATAAGCCAAGGTTGGGGGGTAAGTGTCCTAGGGGGTAAGTGTCCTAGGGGGTAAGTGTCCAGGGGGTAAGTGTCCAGGGGGTAAGAGTCCTAGGGGGTAAGTGTCCTAGGGGGTATGTGTCCTAGGGGGTAAGTGTCCTAGGGGGTATGTGTCCGGGGGGTAAGTGTCCGGGGGGTAAGTGTCCGGGGGGTAAGTGTCCAGGGGGTAAGTGTCTGGGGGGTATATGTCCTAGAACCGTGAATACCATTCACACAGCTGGAACTCAGCCCCAACAATCTGCAGATCATGAAGTGAGGGCTCTCCCCCACTGCCCCCTTCTAGCATTATGCAAAATGACATGGTTAGTTTATTTTCATTACAAAAGAAACAATGTTTATTTCCTACAAAGGTCCGCAGAGGAATTTGTACAATAGAAAAATATTGAAAAGCTTAATTGTCTGTGAAAGGAAAATCTGGTAATGTTGTTGAAACTTTATGTCGAGACATTGATATTTCTAAAGGTGAAAAACCTATAAAACTGATACAAAAGTCCTTTGGATTTATTCACAAAGGATGCCCCTGTATCACCTTCATACAGCAAAAAGACCAACTTATTACAAGATTCACATGTCAAGTATCAACTCATATTTCATCTAACCAATTGCAGAGAGTGTGCTCGTTTTAGGACAGTTTTCCTAAAACCTGGGGGAGAATCGGCAATAAAGTCACTGGGCAACTCAGGACCACTGGGCGACATGGTGCAGATTTTCTGGGCAACGGACAACAGCCAACAGAATCCCTGGTAAAGTCCCCGGTAAAATATCAAACTTGCTTGATATTACAGTCATCAAGAAATGACAACAGCCATTCTCCCAGCCACCCGTCGCCTGTTGCCAGTAAAATCACCCAGTGGGTATGGGGCTTCAGTGAATCTGGCTCTTCCTAATGAGTGACATCAGCAGAATCTTACCTCTGAGATTCAATTTCAGTGAGTCTGATATTAGGTGAGGACTATGATATATGTCACCGATCAGTTAACCTCGATACCTTTACAGGTAAGGTGGGTGCAGGCAGACCAATCAAACCTAACACTCAGCTGACTGATCCTGTAACATGAGAACTGGGTCCTCTCTGTCCAGATCATTATACCATATTGGAGTACTGGGTCCTCTCTGTCCAGATCAGTATATCATATTGGAGTACTGGGTCCTCTCTGTCCAGATCATTACATCATATTGGAGTACTGGGTCCTCTCTGTCCAGATCATGACATCATATTGGAGTACTGGGTCCTCTCTGTCCAGATCATTACATCATATTGGAGTACTGGGTCCTCTCTGTCCAGATCATTACATCATATTGGAGTAGGAGATACACAGCAATCGCCACTCTTGCTGATTCAGCAAATTAATTGTCGGCGTTTTGTTAATACTCATACTCAATGGAGGCTGGAAAACATGTGAAAACCCGCCAAAATTAACATGTGACTAACATGTGACCCAATGGAAATTGATGAGCTGCAGGTGTCCTCAGAAATATAATATTAGTATACAATTATATATGTCATAAAGGACATCAATAAAGAAAGGTAATGTGAAGATGAAAAGGAAAAGTTACTAAGTCACCATTAGTTCTGAGTATGGCCAGTTTCATTGTGTTTTGATAAAGACAGACATGTCATTTTAAAAGGCTTCCAGAATATTGACATGAACCATGATCTGAACGAATGCTCAAATGCAGGATGTAAAATATGTTTCAGAATTGGTTGTCATCATTTAATATGGGTAGGGTCAGTTTGTTTTAAGGGTCACACTTATAAAGGTTTAAAGATGAGTACATAATCAGCACGCATGCCCTTAACGGAGATTCACATTCACCTTATTTTCATTCAGGTCCTTTGACAAGACATCAGAGTTGACCATTGAGAACTAATCACGCCCACAAAGTGACTTCATTGAGCTGTTTTATTGATTACTATGAGACAAGGCCATTTGCAGTGTGTGTTCACGCCTTCACAGTATTCAGGTTTTTACCAAATTGGTTGGTTGCCTCGATTGGTTTCCTTGATTTTAAGTCAAACGGAAAGTGTTCTCAATATTTTGCTAGAATTTCCCATTGGCTAGGACAACTTGAAATAACTCTTTTTGATCTGGACTGACAGTGGAGAAGAATTACAATTAGCCAACCTTTCCTCTCTGCTTGAGACACATGTACGTATTGTCTTAGTACTTAGCCTGAATGTGCCCCATATTTTTTAGATACATGATTTCGAAAACACATAGGCTTTGTATTAAAACATTGTAACATTTCTTCTCCATGTAAAGTCCTGACCATAAGGCCATTAAGGGGAGTGGGTAAGTATGCCATGGAACCCCCTCCAGTGGCGGTTCCAGGAGGGCTGGGGGCGGATGGGCCCAGCCCCCTCTCCCTGTATAAACATGTGGGCCCCCTCCCCCCATACATTCATGTTTATGGGCCCCCCTCTTTCCATTCCTAGATCCGCCCCTGCCCTCCCCCTATAGGATCAACCGGGTTCCTTGACCAACCTGTCATATACTAACTGAGTCTTTAATCATTGCATCCATGTATGTTATGTTTGTCCACCAAGGGTGTTCCTGCCTCACCCCCCACATCAGCCTTCTGTGGTCCGTCGCATAACCAAACTCTCGCAACAGCGAGAGCACAGCGAGGGTTTAGATTTAAGTCTCGCAACAGCGATATCCTTAAGGTTTTCAATGTGCCAACCCTCGCAACAGCGATGGTTTTGTACAAACTTTGAACACAGTTAATTTATTGAGAAATACATTTCCGCCACTTGCCTCCTGCACATTTTAAGAGCTGAGGGATACATCTAACAGGTAGTGAAAACAGAATGTTAAAATGACAAACCCAAAATGTCCCCCCGATATGTTGAAAATTTGAGTGTGCCAACCCTCTCTGTTATAGCCAAAGTTGGATCCACTCGCTGTTGAACAGGGACGGGTCTCGCTGTGGTGGACAACCCTCTCAACAGCGAGGGGGCTTATGCGACGGACCACTGGTCAGGGAGACAGATAATGAAGGCTCTAATGGTGTGTCTATCGCCAACAGTGTGTCTATCGCCAACAGTGTGTCTATCGCCAACAGTGTGTCTATCGCCAACAGTGTGTCTATCGCCAACAGTGTGTCTATCGCCAACAGTGTGTCTATCGCCAACAGTGTGTCTATCGCCAACAGTGTGTCTATCGCCAACAGTGTGTCTATCGCCAACAGTGTGTCTATCGCCAACAGTGTGTCTATCGCCAACAGTGTGTCTATCGCCAACAGTGTGTCTATCGCCAACAGTGTGTCTATCGCCAACAGTGTGTCTATCGCCAACAGTGTGTCTATCGCCAACAGTGTGTCTATCGCCAACAGTGTGTCTATCGCCAACAGTGTGTCTATCGCCAACAGTGTGTCTATCGCCAACAGTGTGTCTATCGCCAACAGTGTGTCTATCGCCAACAGTGTGTCTATCGCTAACAGTGTGTCTATCGCTTCCTCTCGATTAACCCTCAGCATCGCGCAGACCCCAGACGGCCACCTGGCCCTCTCCGAATGAGCACAAAGGGAGGTATGTTAGGGCGCTGAGTGTTCAATAGTAGATTCATTGTTCAAAGAAAATGTGTCATGTCCCAGGTAAGAAGCAATATAACAAGCACTTCTGTGACCATACATTTTTGGTTAGTCTGTTACCTGCCCAATTTTAACATTACAATTTAAGTTAGGTTGAGACTCTCTAAGACAGAATGTTATAATAACATTATATTCTGATAAAGTTGAGATCTTATCAATTAAGAATATTATTTTTACATTAAATAATGTAACCAGAATATTACGATAACGTCACTGTGAAACATCACAATGTAAGGTTCTAAAGACATTTTTAGGTGCCATCAAAATAACATTTGAAGAACCAAATAGAATGTTATTGTAATGTTATAATAATGTTACATTCTTATCTGGGTATCCCAGCTGAGTGGTCTGCAACTTTTGAAAAGGACGCTGGTGCATTGGAATCCGTCTCATATGCACAAAAATATCCCAGAATCATGTTCATCTCACAGATTTAGGGGGCAACCCCAGGAATATCTTATCTCCTCAAGAGATGACATTATGCTGCACAAGACAATGTAGTAAAGCTATTTAGTGTCAGATAAAACACCTGGTAAATGACTATAAAATAAAAGTTTCAGCCACTTTTATTAATAGGGCCATGGAAATTGACCAGACATTGTTCACACATCTCACTCCAGGTGTGGTACATCAGCCAGTTACCAAAGACCACAGAGCAAGAATATGATGTTATCAAAACATTGCAGCAATGTTCTGTTTAGTTCTGCTATTGTTCTTGTTACATTATTTCGATGGCACCCACAAATGTCTTTAGAATCTAACATTGCATGCACACTGCAACGTTATTGTGATATTCTTGTAACTTGTTATAATAACATTATCATAACATTCTCTATCAGTAAGGTCTCATAATATTGTTATAACATTTCTTTTTAGTAAGTCTTATCTTTACCTAAAATAACATAACAGTTACTTAGAAATTGGGCAGGATGCAGACTAACCCAAATAGAACGGCCACAGAACGCGCTTGTTATGTCGCTGCTTGCCTGTGTATGGCTTGGTTGCATGCTACCCCTCATGCACAACAGATGGGAGAGGTGTGTATGAGTCCACCTGGCTGGTCATAGTGTAGAAGGCCCCCATCTGGCCCTAACAGAGGGAGCCCAGTGTAAGGTCCTGGTTAACAGACCTGGGGGCTGGGGTCAGTGGTGAGCAGCTCTTTGTGGTCCAGGCTATAAATAGAACATGAGCAGCTCAGGCTGGTCCATCTAGGGGCAGGCCTGATGTCACTTAATGAGGGCTCAGCTGGGATTTACACAGGCTGGGGCTACCTTTAAGGTGCAGAAGGGTCCTGAGATTGGGACGCGATGGCGAGAATGAGTGCCGGGCATCCTGGTATTATGGTGTGTCCCGTTAGATTTACTTATTTTTTTAAGAACTACAAAGAGGAAAAGGGTTGATAAGAATTGTCAAATTAATTAACTAAACTTGAAAGTGCCTTCTACTGCTATTGTGTTTTGTTAAAGTACATTTTGTTTCTAAAACTAAACTAAAATTAATGATCAACACATTTTTCAATGGGTTCTCGTGAAACATAAGGATACTCACAAAATCCATAGCAACACATTCTGAATTGCTCTGTATATTTGAATACATTAAGCCTACACAAAAACATTACCTCGTTGTTTAATTTTAACAAAGAAGATTCACTCCTACGTCAGACCTGTCATCTTTTGGTCAGATCAAGCTACTCATGACATCAGAGTTGGTAGTAAGGTCGCCTGGGACCTGAGTAACATCGGGGGTCTCTACCCTAAGCTCTGCTGATGATTACATACACAACCCTTACCATCACTTACTTTATAACATCCACTCACTGTCTGCGGGTATTAGCAGTTGAGAGCCCCAGATCCTGTATTTGGGTTCTATAAAACCAAACGGTTGGTCCAGCCTTAGGTAATACACTGGGGAATGAATTGGTTTGACATAGGACTGGATTAGCATGACACAAACCTGTGTCAGAACATTACAAAAAACTAGTAGGTGCAATATTAAGGTGATCAATTCATCTAGTACTGTGGCATTGACTAGAATCCAACTAGCTTGCCACAACTCATAATTCCAGCTCCAGGCAAAATAAGATATGCCTTATTCCATCAGCTGATGAACATATTCCTAACATTCCTAACTTTTCATGGGTTAATGATGATTAAGTTTCCACTGAAATATTCAAGACCATAAGATCGATAGCACATCCATAGGCCCTGCCCCTCTGAGGCCTAAAGTAACCCGATCCGGGGCCTACCCGTGGCAGTGACCGAGGGCTTCGGGGCCATGGATATGGACCAAGGGTCCAGCTTATCGTCTCAAACCTCTTTCAATTTCAGATTGGGCTGAGCTGGAAGCTCTGCATAGCTGTCTGTATATCATTGTCAAGGATAGGAGGCATTCAGGGTGTCTCCGGGGACAGAAATCTGACCCCAGTCTCACAGGGTGCTCTATCTTTTTAACAAACATCGACTGACCACAAGCTGAAATGAATTTATGTTTGAATGGTCAACTTAGTGGAGGCCATTACTGGAGCGTTTAGATATTAAGGCATTAAATTCATATTCATATATGTACAAATATGTATACACACATTTATATATATACACATACTTAAGCCTCCCGATGATGTACTAATTTATTAATGGACGGGCGACTAACATTATTTGCCGCCATTAGTCACCAAAGTGGGGCCACAGCATAAGGATCAATTTATTATTGTCAACATTTGATATATATCTGTGTGAAGCAATGAGACGTCTAGGTTCATTTCATCTCATTTTCTCACCTATAATTTCATGTGACAAATAAGTAGAAAACAAATGAATTTGCATGTATTTTGGTCTTTATCTCAATGAACTATGTCTTATCGAAATGATATTGACCATTGCTTGACCTTACATATAAGGCATATTTTCACAAACTATAAACATTGAAATATGGTACAATAGATAGGACAGTATGTAATTAGATTTTCACCATAATCTAGTAATAATATTATCAAACTATCTTCACAAATGAGACCTCAGATTCCTGAAGAAGAATGAGGAGAATTCATCCAACTTTGATACTCACTAAGGCACAGCAGAGAGAATGTAGCATTTCTCTTGTATTTTCAAATCTTTCTGTGGGAATGACCAGAACCGCTACAGTCGGTGGCATGACTTATATATGTAGTACAGAAGTCTGTCAGACAGAGGCCTGGATCATGTCAGCCCTTAGGTCAGAGGGAACCAGTGCTCCTGCCCCCAAAGGGGATACCCCTGGCCAGTAGAGGCAGGCCCCTGGCCAGTAGAGGCAGGCCCCTGGCCCCTAAGGCAGCCCCCCCCCCTGCCCCACCCTGACCCTTCTATCATCTGTTCACATGTCTGATGTCATTCCTATGCCTGAACAGCTGCCCCCAGTTTGTAGCTCTGTTAGAATGGCTTTACAGGAGTTTCCCATGATGGATGGAAGGAGTGAAGTGTAAAAAGTAATGCGAGGTGGTCATAATGCAGATTTGCCATTAGTCATCGAGCGCTGTATAAGAGACCACGTGCTTTTATACTTCTGTATAAGTTGGAGTATTCAGAAGTTGTGCCGGATGTGAAAAGAACTTTGTAAAGGTTACGAGAGATATTAGTCCTCCGTCTAACTAAATTGAGCCGGATTATTGTGTATTTATCTTCCAGTCAGATGCAGGAAGCCATGCATAAGACATGCTACAATAAATCGAGATGAGTTCTGGCAATACTCGAGCTATTAATCTACCTAAAGAAAAATTGTTTATCGCCAGTGACCTTTCAATATCTCTCTTATCCATGCACTACATCTAATGCAAAGCGGAAATTAACTCCAAAGTATGTTTGCATAGACATGATAGAATGGCAGGAATAGACTTTGGGGTCGGCCCCTGCCCCCAGATCAGCCCCTGGGAGGAAGGGGGAATTATGCTGTAGGCTAGGTACCTAAACTACAACTGTTTGCCCTCAGATCTGTATATGTAGTTTACCTCCCTTTACCGCTCCCCCTTTCCCACCCTCAAATTAAAAAAGTCAAAGACTCCTTCTCCTCCCCCCTCTGGAGCTGCCCCGAGTAGGACATACCTCCTGGTCATCTTGTCTTAACATTCAATAACTGCACTGACTTTCACCTTATTTGTCTCTGGCATGTGTTTGATATATGTTACTAAAAAGAAATACAAGCAATAAGAAATAGGCAGCTATGTAAATATACACTGTTAAAACAAGTGTTTAGAACCTAAACATTTTCCTAAACACTTCGGTGCATCCAGTTTTGGAACACATTATTTCCCTAAACATGTTTAGAGTTATCGGTGTTTAGGGTTAAGTGTTTAGAAATGTGTGATGTTTAGCTGTTTAACCATGAAGTGTTCAGGTCCTCAAAGTGTTTAGAATCAAAACGCTTATGCTTTTTTTAGGTTTAGCTGCTAAGTGTTTAGAACACTATGATGTTTAGGTGTTTATCTATGAAGCATTTAGGTCTTCAAGGTGTTTAGGGTTAGGTGTTAAGTTAAACAGTAATATACCATAATATGTACAGTGTACTTTCATTCTTAAAGGAAACCTTGCACATAATTTTTCACAAGCCTATTTCTTGATTATTTAGCTACTCTTGAGTATTCTAAAACTATTTCAAAGGGAAAAAATGGAAAAAGTCAAAGTATTAGTGAATTTTTAGAAGAAATCAAATAAAATTTGGGAATTCCCTAATTTCTGGGGTTGCAATTCTGTCCTTGCTACGTCATAATGAAGGGGAATCCCTTTCAAAATAGCTTTGGAATCTTAGGCACCTCTATGAATTTAGGTGAGTAAAGGATATAAGTATGTATAGCCTGCACATGGCTTAATATAAAAATTTGATACCACAGCAAAAATTCCTTTGTATACCTTATTGAGAATTGGGGATTCCCTTTTTTAAAAGCTGGGGAATCCCAAATTTAGTCCTTGTGACATCACAAATTAGGGGATTTCCCCTAAAAAAAACATTAAAATAGACCAAATATCAAAGTCCCACAACAGTGGTTACAATTGGAATATGCTTAAAATATTTCTAGCATCATTAGTTTTGGATGCATATTCCATGCACCAAGAATTTAATTGACAAATATCTAACCCTCGATTATGTGCTAGCTTTCCTTTAAGGATGAAAACCATTTTAAATTTAACAATAATATACCCTAATGTGTAAAAAAAACATTGATCTTACATGTAAAACACTGCTATGGTACTATGCCATTCAGTTTACACCAGATGTAATGTTAACAGCATTGAAAGTTTTATTTTTCCTGTAATCACACTACAGGATCATTGAGCCAATAACCACATATGTCCTTCCTTCTTGGTTTAGCCTTGCATGGATTGTTTGATTGTTGGAGGTAAAACCTTTAGGGGTATAGCTGATAAAGTTCTTGTACTAAAAAGGTGTCTACATGTTAATCCTACTAAAAAGGTGTTTTAAAACATTTTGTAAATGTTTTAGGAGTATTCTGGTTGGTTGACCGTACCTAGAATAGCAAGCCAATGAAGTGATTATCTTAATGACGCTACAAAAACTTAAAAATCTAACATTTTTAATCACAAAGTTCCTAATTCCTAAGTGTATGAGAAACTATTTTACTAATCATGGCCAAAAATATGGAGGGCATTTGGCAAACCACTAATAGTACAACTACTTCAAAGTAGTATTTTGGTAACTTCAGTAGCCGAGATTTGAACCCGGGTCCCCTCACATGTGAAGCCTATGCTCTACCACTGAGCTATGGAGGCCTGTAGGTAGACACAGCCCAGCTTTGCTACTTAACTGAATAAGTAGGGGTATGAGAGTACTGAACTATTGTCTGTCACACCAACATGATGTTGAATACCTGTATAGTAGTACTGATCCTACTCATTGGTGCTGACTATGCCAGTGTGCACTGCATGCAGTCCAAGTTAGCTCAGTTGGTAAGGCTTCTACCTTGAATGTTAAGAATGTGGGTTCTAATCCCAAAGTGTCCATTTTTCTTTTCCATAGTATACAATTTATATTATGTGTTTAGATTCTAAACATATCCCATTCAAAACATGGTTAGAGGTTACAAGTGTTTAGCTTTTAAACACAACTAATGTTATGCGTTTAGATTATTATTATTATTTTTTTTTTAATTTGTTTATTTATTCAGGTTACAAATCAAACTTGACGTCTGTTCTCCCTTTGCCACCTGACTACAGTGTATAATGCAAGGCTTTTGCAAACAGACTTGTCCATGCTTATTGTACAGTAAAGATGATTGATGAAATGATATGAGTCTAATGATCATCTTCATATAATAACATGCAAATCACGTAGGCTAAATAACACATATTCAAATCAACATGGGTTATAAATAGTTAATAATATTTCTTTTAAATGCTTCAATTGTATCAAGAGACTGAACAGAATTTGGCAAATTATTCCACAGTGACACACCTGTATAAAATACTGATTTCTTAAATAATTCAGTTTTTGGGATAGGCAAACTGATTCTACAGGTATCTGACATTCTAGTATTGCATATAGGGATTGAAAGTTGTAAATACCCGTTCCTCACATTCCTCCATATACATAATATTATATGTTGTATACGTCTTTTATCAATGAACTTAATATTCGCGATTTCATGTAATGCCTCCACATGGTGATTCATAGGATCAGATTCTTTTTGGCACCAATGTTGATATTATTGATTTCTAAATGTAGTTCTCCTTCCAGACTTGACAGTTATAATAAGAGGTGCCTCATACCGAATTGTGTGCTTTTATCCACTCTGTAACAACTTCCCAAACAAATGGTTAAATAAACCCCACTGCTATTTCCAAAACGCATATATCATTTTGAACATTCAGTTCAGACCCTATTGCCTTGTTATCTAGAATTGATCTATCTAGGTATACATAATTTTATACAATTTTATCAAAGGTTTTCATAATTCACCTTCTTTTATACCTGATGCACTGCAGAGATATCTCTGTGTAAGTTAGTTTTTTGAAAAATACTTTGTCCATTTAAACAAACACAAAAATATGCTAGTTCATGCCTGCCACATGGCAGCTTATAATGGGACTCAGCAGCCATTTGGGTTCTACTACCAACCCACCAGTTAACTCAATAACAACATGGGCATCAGTTTTATATAAGGGAACAGTTCCTCCTAACTACAACCCTCACTTTGGAGATTAAAGGCAGTCTTAGCAGCCCTTAATGCCCCCTTATCCTGTAAAGCTGTATGGGATTAGGTTAGCTCATCAGCTGTTGGGGGACTAGGGTATTCATCTTAGTGTCTCTACATTGATTCTGGGATCTGCACAGATTAAGACCATAATTCATCAATGAACTTAATATTCGCGATTTCATGTAATGCCTCCACATGGTGATTCATAGGATCAGATATATTAAAACAACATCTTATAGCATGATTCTGTAATATCTGCAAGTCATTCAGATCACTCATAGGGACAGATGACAAAAATATATTACCATAGTCTACAACACTACAAAACATTGTTTTTACAATATCCAAAGCTGCTTTCGTAGTAAGCATCGGTCTTAAACGGCGTATTATTGATAATCTATAATTGGCACTTTTATATGTATTTGAAAAATGTTTATCAAAAGTTAATTTATTATCAATTTCCACTCCTAGATAGACATATGAAGGCACTACACCCAACCTTTTATTCCCCATCCATACATCAGTATATTGCTTGTCATTAGCAACCATTGGGAAATAGACAATTTTCGTCTTTTTAGTGTTGATACTCAGCCGATTCTGCACACACCAAGAGAGCAGATTATTCACATCATGTTGGAATAAAGCAAAATCCTCTTCCCTCCTATCCGGGTTTATTTGCCTATAGATAACAGTGTCATCTGCATATAACAACATTTTCGTATTTTTACATATATTTACAATATCATTTATATAACATATAAAAAATAGCGGGCATAGTTACTACTAAGCATAGTTAACCCACACATGTTTAGAAGTTACAAGTGTTTAGGTTTTAAACAGATATGGTTTAATGTATTTAGATTATAAACATGTTTATGCCCTTAACACATTTAAATTCTAAACACCATTTTAACAGTGTACATATCTAACATTCTTCAAATCTGTTCTATTCACACTATTGATGAAAACCAACAATGGGAACCTTTGCTGACACACCAGATTCTGTTATACATTTTAATGCGCAAATTGAGGCAATATCATTATGAAATACGAAAGAGGAATAAATAATTTACCACTATAATGCATCAAACTTCAGTTTGCCATTTCGATCGGCCTCAAATAATACTTTAATAACTCTCAGCAAACTAAATCACCCCCTCCACAGGACCATATCCATAAGATTATTGATCCACTGCAACGGGGATATGAATGACTTAATAATTGGGGCTATAGGAAATGAGAATTGGAAAAAAACACAATTAATTGCATCAATCAATTAGAACACAATCTGGAAGCCTGATAACCTGTAATGGATTGGCCCTTGCCAGCTTCTATCCCAAGAATTCAATCTTTAGTTTACCATTTATCTTGACATTTGTCAATGATATAATTGCAGTTTCTGTATTAATTAATCCTTCACAGAAGCTTATCTTATCTTTAGACCAATGAACAATGTAGACTATCCTTATTCTAAGTGTGCTGCTACATGTCGTCTCATAGTAGATAACCTCCAATTGCCTAACCAATCTCTATTGAATTTGTAGTTTACCATTTATCTTGACATTTACCAGTGTGTATAATTGCCATTTATTATACCTTAGGGTGATACAAGTTTAGTAGTTAAGATTGTAACACAGGATGATACAGAAACTTTTTATTTTTCTAAAATTCATGAAAAAATGAAATCATTAAGAAATAAAAAAAATCTAAAATATGCATTATATGCACAACGTTCCTAGCTACATTTCGCTGCATACTGTTTGTGGATTTGATGGATACCAAAAGAGTTATATGAAGAAAAAAAGAAAAAAAGTGCAGCATCACAGTCCCACCATCACTGATTGCTGTGCATCCTTCCTTGGGAGCTCAGATCTAAAAACAGGTATTATAGGAAAACTGCATGAGGATGTGGGATAAGGCAGGATATGAGCTGGGGATAAAAATTTATCCTGCACGAGCCCGAAGGGTGAGCGCAGGATAAATTTTTATCCCCAGTGAGTATCCTGCCTTATCCCATCATCTGAATGCAGTTTTGCTTTTATTATATGTCGAATTTATTTGTAAAACATCGAAAATAGCATAAATTAGACAGAATTTCAAAGTTTGTTGGTATCAAAGAATACTCAACGGCCTGCTTGCACTGCTGCAAAGCTCCATGCAGGATGAAGAATACTCACTGGGCTTTCCCTCAGTAAAATATGTAAAATAGTGCATCCATGGTCATTTTGATTAATCTATGGTGCATCAAACGTGCAGGAAAAACATATCTTGGATGAATTGAAAAAAAAAAAATCATGCAAATCCGTAGGATAATGCCAAAGTTATCAGATAATCTATCTCCAATGTTCGCCGTTCACTGTGCGACCTTCACCTTGCTCCCTTAGTGACAGGAGTTGCTAGGCATTCTGTCCCTGCTCACCGGCTGGGCCGCGCAAAATGGGAGGCCTCAGGGAGAATGCTCTGCAGCGCCGTGCGGTACACTCTCACATCCCAAATTACGCGTAACACGGGATGATCGCTTAGGACGCATGCACCGACGTATAATAAAATAAATCCATAACCAACCTCGAAGGAAGTACTTGGGCAGTTATCACTCCTCGCTGAGACCCCAATATCAGACCTTGGCCGGCCCTTTGGGCCCTGGCCTCGGGCTGATATCGGGGTCCTGGCTCAGGGTGATAACTGCCCGAGTACTCCCTTCTCGGTTGGTTATATGTATTTCTCTACTTAGTAATCCTTCAGGGGATTTCCTATCCTTTATTAATCGATGTACAACCCTCATTGTGTAAAGCAAACTGCTGCAAGTGTTCGGATATAACTTAAGTCAAGTTAACTTTAATGTCAGCATTGAATTTTACATTAAAAGAATGCGGAAGTCGCATTGCGTATTACTTTCTTTACAGTCCCTTTTGTTCTGATATAACGCCACACGGACCATTATTCTCAGGAGTTTGGGAACAGTAATGTCATAATAATAACCTAGCAAAACACCGTGTATCCTACATAATTATTTGAATCATAATTGAAAAACTTGGAACTAGGACCAGCCTGATACCCCCCTAAAACTAGCTAGTACAATACACAAGCTTTAGAAACAGAAGCTAATTGCGTTGTTAGTTCTAGTTTGTCTCCCTGTGTGTTCGCTGAATAGTCCCACGTAAACCCGGAGTGAAGCCTCCATCCCAATGCATTCATTTGAATGTCTGAACAGTCATGGATACCAATGAAACACAGTTTTTTAATCCAGGATTATTCAAACCTGTGGCATTAAGCCACAGAGTCCCTGCTTTCAGCAGCTTTCAGTGGCTTTCTCACTGTCTTCCCCATGGGACCCAACAATATTTTTGAAAACCTTCAACAAATTCCCAAGCACTAAGACGTAAAATTTGATGTAAAGTCTAATGCACTTTCAGGAATAGGCCACTTCACTTAGCAGCACTAACACACTGAAAAAGGGTACCCATTGGGCAATTCATCTAAAATTGTGCTTTTTATAAGAGACCATATATGATCAAAAAGGAACAGAAATAGTTGAAAACGATTGGAAAATGTGTATCAATTTAATTAAAGAAATGTATTAAAACCATGTTAACTCTTACAAAATATCTTACCATATTATATAGTGGTCGCTAGCAAACAATAATACTTCCGCTATTCCAGTTATATAAGCCAGTGTGTTTAGCACTCATCAATTGTGAAACACATCAATTAGTGTGAGTCTAAACCCAATAATTCAGAGTTGGCGCGTTCAAACCCCTGCTAGCCATCACCTTTCTTCCATTCAGGTGATGGTTAGTTATTAACTGTATTGTCAAAATTGTTAATCCGAACAGTTTTTCTTCCATTGTGTGTTTTGTGTACAACTATTTATTTCAACAGATAATCCTTGGGATCAAAAAGGCTAATGTACCCAGGCCTGGTTTTTATTATACATCTTATCTTTTTTCATGTTCTTAACAGTATTTATCCACAGCCTCTGCTTCAGATTTACAGTAAATGTGATACAACAAAGTCAATCTCATTTAACCTTCACTTTGTCTTAATCATAGAACACGGTACCAAAGGTCATATTTATGTGAGCCTTTGAATTGTATTGCCCTTTAATGTATAACTGTATCTCCTATCACAGTTGCAAATGCCTTGTTCCCTGCATTAAAGGATGGCTGTAGACCAAAGTAAGGTGCATTCTGACTAGATATTCGCAAGTCAGTTAGCCCAAGAGACCCACTAGCACATTCAATTTCATTAGTTATGATATGCATTTTTAACCAACAGAAAGGTAGCTTTGGTGCTACCTTTTACTTTCAACTCTATACAATGCATAGTTTTGAAATTAGTTTGTGTATAATTTCATGGGACATAATCATAGAGTCAATTGATGAGCAATTCATATACTGATTTCCCATTGTTCTATCTATAAAATAGATACACACAGAAACCCTACCCGGCTTAATTATCTTAATGGTGACTGCAATAAGTAATCAATAACCATAACATATAACAGTAATATATGATTTTGAAGTCAGGAATTTCTACAGCCCATATACCCACTATGTCAAATGAAACCCCCCTGACTCGAATGTAGAATTCATAAATAAGATACCATGGACTTTTTTCCCCAACCAGGATCAGTGCTAGCTGTGCCCTGACTGCCCTACCACTATTTCCCTATAGACCCAACCATAGGCCCGCTGCCAACGGCTGGGCCTGATCCAACCAGCGATTGCCGGTGTTGGCATCGCCTGCTCCGGCAATTACGGGCTGACTGATGGAGGCGGGTTTAACAGCATTAGCCGCTTTACGGGTGCTCTTTTATGGACAGCCACGTTTAAACCATGGAATATGTGTGGGTTTCCTTGTTGGTTATATCTGTAATATTTACTTATTAGTTATATGCAGTATTTTAGGCATTTTATAAGATGCAATATGATTCCTTTAAACCAAAATTCAGACATATTAATCAGCTTTTTGGCACCAATGTTGATATTATTGATTTCTAAATGTAGTTCTCCTTCCAGACTTGACAGTTATAATAAGAGGTGCCTCATACCGAATTGTGTGCTTTTATCCACTCTGTAACAACTTCCCAAACAAATGGTTAAATAAACCCCACTGCTATTACCAAAACGCATATATCATTTTGAACATTCAGTTCAGACCCTATTGCCTTGTTATCTAGAATTGATCTATCTAGGTATACATAATTTTATACAATTTTATCAAAGGTTTTCATAATTCACCTTCTTTTATACCTGATGCACTGCAGAGATATCTCTGTGTAAGTTAGTTTTTTGAAAAATACTTTGTCCATTTAAACAAACACAAAAATATGCTAGTTCATGCCTGCCACATGGCAGCTTATAATGGGACTCAGCAGCCATTTGGGTTCTACTACCAACCCACCAGTTAACTCAATAACAACATGGGCATCAGTTTTATATAAGGGAACAGTTCCTCCTAACTACAACCCTCACTTTGGAGATTAAAGGCAGTCTTAGCAGCCCTTAATGCCCCCTTATCCTGTAAAGCTGTATGGGATTAGGTTAGCTCATCAGCTGTTGGGGGACTAGGGTATTCATCTTAGTGTCTCTACATTGATTCTGGGATCTGCACAGATTAAGAGCATAATTCTGTTTTATAGTGCACTTCATTTTGGTCTGAACTGATGATCAGGTAACGGTTTATTTTATTCAAATACCCTAAAGCAGCAGGCAATACTCACATGACAATAAGCTGGTAGAATAATCCGTGCTAAAATCAATGTTATCTCAACACTGATCAGAATTCAATATTTAACTGAATACTGAGCATTCTACATGGTGACAACATTTGAAAATTGAATGACAGGAGATTGCAACAAAACTAAACTGTTCAGCAAATATTGGCCAATTAATATTTGTTTTCTGGGTATATGCTGATGAATGAAAGTGTCACCAGCCTTTCACGTGGCTGCTACTTAACCCATTGCGCAATAACTGAGCATAAAACATCTTTAAAAGACTTTGAGCACAAGTGCTTAACCGCCAAATTGTTATTATACCAATGCTCCTAAAACTTTACTTCTGGATCAAACTGAATTTTGTCAATTGACATATATGATGAGATCATTTATTTCCATGTACTTTAAAATGACAGTTCCTGAATGGTATTCAAAAGTGTTCCTCAGGGAATGCACAACACGCAAGTTCATTTTTGACCAACTGATGATTGACCCACTATGGGTCACAATTTCATAATGGTTGACTGTTCTGAAGAACACATTACAATATGGTAAATCAAGGCGTCTGTTGCTTACCACATACATCTTTACCATCCTCAACCATTCACATTGGTTCGCGAAGCCCTATTTAGCGACAACATGATTATAGCGTAACCACGCTGGGTTTGACGTCACTTATGTCAGACGTCCATGAATTAACCAAGACAAGGAGGAGGTTTTGGTCCTATTAAAGGCCCGATCCCTCTTCAGCCTGTCAGCCCAGACCAAAGAGCTGAGGGGGCATTCTCCTTCTATGTATAGCCCATACAGCGGTATGTGATTGTTACGCGCAGCGATTAACCTAAAATACTGTGACATGTCTCACATGAAACAAATGCATGATACAAATGCGCTGCCTTTATTTATGATAACGTGATTAAAATTGATCAGGGTATGAAGTGTCAGTTGCTTTTCACTGTTTCCCTGTAACACTGTTTGCCTTTTCCCCCCCTCTTCTTTCCCCCCTTTTACCCATTTATCATAACCAAAATTAACTGTAATAACCATTTTACCCTGCATTCTACTTGATTTTGCACTCCTCTCCTTACAAACATAAACATATTTACTTTAAATGAATATTCCATAAAATGCAAAAAGAGAAACAGTGAATGGAAACATATAATTCAACTTGTGATCTCATTTACATATCCCATCACTTCAGTGGCAAAAGTCACCTAATGTTATGCAATTCCATATGTTTCCTTTCATCAACCCAACCAGAGAGGTGAAAATCCACCCCCTGTTATGAAAGGTTATATAATACCCCAAGCCTGCTCCAGGGGGAGGCAAAAGGAGCAAAATAAACAGTTAAAGGGATTTGGGACTGACCACACCCACGCCACCTGGTGTGAAAATCTTAGGAGCTTGAAATTCTTTTTGTGTATAAAATATCTTTTATTTCCAAAGAAATTGAAACTTTTCCACAAAGATTTTAACTTAAAATAGGATAATAAGAGATTAAAATTTTTCAGGAGATGGAGAACTAGTGTTTTCCCATAGAAACCCATAGTAAAACCTAATTTTTGCACACCCATTTATCTTGAAAATGAATAAGGTGACATGTTTTTTTATCATGGTTATCTATTCCCATAGTATTGGTCTACACTCACAAATCATCTCAAGGCTATGTGCTGGTTCATTTGGAAATCAGCTAGTCAGTCCTTAATCCCTTTAAGAAGTATTTGGTATGGTTTATTATGTTGAATACAAAAAGGATTATACATTATGTATAACATTTAATAGGAAAAATGAGTGAAAGTACTGATAAAAAAGGTAAACAGTGTTACAGTGTTACAGTTAAAAGGAACTGACACTTCATGCCCTGATCGATATGGTTATGTTTATATTGCCTCACAATGATGAAAAAGGTTCTATTTTTGCAACGTTTTATAACATTGTTTATAAGGCAATGACATGCATTGGAATCAATGCCTTGAAATACCATACAAGGTGAAAGTAGAATAATTGAATATAGGATTAAGCTATTTGCTAGCATTATTATGTCACTGTGACAACAATGCAATTTGTCCACTGGATATTGCAATGAGATAGACATACCCATGATGTGACACACTGCCTTTACCAAGGGAAGGGTCGCGGTGTATGTTCCTGGACCATTATGTGGTTGCATAGCACTAACAGCATTGTTCCATCATTTAATATGAACCTGGCTTAAAGCCCTGCTACATCGTTAGGTCTGAACCTTCCTAAGGTAGTGCTTGAGAGTTTGTTAGGGACCGTGTTTTAAACAGGGCTACATCATCAGGTGTAGGCTTAAAGCTCACCACCAATGACATGACTTTTTGATATGTTGTAACTCCTGTACTATGGCATCAAAGTTGTGACGTGACCCCTACCGTTGTAGATTATGTTCCAAAAGTGGAAAGCACATTGCCAGCCATCACATTGTTTAATGTTGGCGGATGTAAGCCTAACAACAGAAGGACGAGAACACAGCTTTAAAGCACTACTGTCATAGCGGATGGATTTGACTTGAACCAAGGCTCAGCCATTAGGTTCATACCTGGACTAAAGCACTGCTGTCGTTTATTGTGAACTGGGCTGAAGGTTTGGTCCACCTTCCAGTGAGAATTTGGCCTAAAGCATTGCTACATGTTCTTTTGGTGTGAACTATGCATAAGGCAGTGTTGCATCATTCAATGTAAACTGGGCTTAAAGTACTGCTTTGTCAGGTGTGAATCAGCCTTAAGGCAGTGCACCATCATTCAGTGTAAACTGGGCTTAAAGTACTGCTTTGTCAGGTGTGAACCAGCCTTAAGGCAGTGCTCCATCATTCAGTGTAAACTGGGCTTAAAGTACTGCTTTGTCAGGTGTGAATCAGCCTTAAGGCAGTGCTCCATCATTCAGTGTAAACTGGGCTTAAAGTACTGCTTTGTCAGGTGTGAACCAGCCTTAAGACAGTGCTCCATCATTCAGTGTAAACTGGGCTTAAAGTACTGCTTTGTCAGGTGTGAACCAGCCTTAAGGCAGTGCTCCATCATTCAATGTAAACTGGGCTTAAAGTACTGCTTTGTCAGGTGTGAATCAGCCTTAAGGCAGTGCACCATCATTCAGTGTGAACCAAGCTTAAAGCAGCATTCTCGTCCTGCGACGGGACCTAAATTGACATGTTGAAACCATTGCAGGATGGTGTCAAATTCCTGACATGACCAATAACATTGCTTGATTACATTCCAACTGTGCAAAACATGTTGTCGGCCGTCACGTTGATGGCGTGCGTAAGCCTAACAACGTCCCTTTAAAGCTATGGTCTCGTCCTCCAGTTGTCACGCTTTCATCCACCAACGTTAATCCATAATATGGCGACAGTTAGCAACATGCTTTCCATTTTTTAGCATAATTTGGCAACGTCATTAGTCACGTCATGAATTTGGCTGGCAGTTGGGACGGTCATAATGTCGCCAGTGGTGACGTCGTCAGCTATGAGAACGGGACTTTATAACAGCGCTCCACCATTAGGTGTTGAGATGCCTTCACTGCTCCCCCTGCTCCACCAATGGTCATCTGTCAGCTGCAACTGATGAGGTATTGTTCCCTTTTTGTCCCAAGTACATTGCTTTTTAATGCCCTAACATAATTTAGCTTTTGGCGCATTGTCGTCATGGAAAGTTTAATAACACCTTTCCCTTTTGTCCATTATAATGTTACACTTCTTGCTTTAGTTGAATTCATACAATGCTGTTTTGATGTTTGCCTATAATGGTGTTTGGGATTGTTATGACTGGACATGTGATTGAGTGATTTTATCATACATCTTGAGAAAATGTCTCTAAATTTGCCAGTTGCAGGTTGCACAATGAATTTCATAACAACGAACATGTTCATTACAATGAACACATTCGTAGTCAACTTTAATCATTGGTGGGCCATTTTTCACCCTCAAAATAAACATATTTAAAATGCTGTTAATGACCTGTAATCTTTACATGATATAGTCCTACAGTGTCCCTTTACATATCAGTTTACATAATTCATTTTGATTTGGTAGAAAAAAAGATATAAGGTCATTTTACACTACACATCGGGTCACGTTCGCATTGGGTTGCGTTGCACAACGCATCTGATTTGCGTATATATACAGACATGTTTGCAAAATAATCGTCACCCAATGCAACCCAACGTGTGTCAACGCGTGCCAACGTGACCCAACACTTGCCAACGCATGTAAAAACGAGTAGTATAATATACCATGTGTTGGGTTGCGTTGGCACCTAACGCAACCCAGCGTGTAGTGTAATATAGCCTTAATATGCTCTTAATATGGTTCTGACGCGAATCCGTTGCGTTGCCCAACGTTACTTAACACGAAAGGGTATACAACACATAGTATAATTAGGGCTATAGGCATTTCGTAACAAACATATCTTAACAAAATATCATTGTGGAAATGAATGGGTCCTTTCCCCCTTGAATGATGTTGTTGTAATGATAATGATCTGAAAGTGATCTTCATGTTACGATCATTCATTATGCAACAGGCCACAAGATATATAGTTCCACAATCATCTTAATTTTGTTCAAATAAGGTAGATATTCTTTTAAATACGTCTCTTTAGAGTTTGGTTGTTCAACAATATAAAAAGCTTTGACCCCTTCAGGAACTGCCCCTGACTTCCTGTTCATTTTGCGCTAAAGAAATGTTCTAATAAGAACTAATTTTGAAGATTTTATTTAGCGCTAACCTAATTTGATAAAGCCTGAGGTCATGCTTCCCCCAATTTGTATAATCGAGGAAAAGAAGGGGGAGGGGGGGGGGGGTTTATGTGGTGAAAAGCAAAGTTTAGTCAGCTGGAAGAGCGCTTTGGCTTATATAACAGCATGTAGCAGTGAACAATGGTGTTTGTAAAATCATGCACTGTTGTGCGAAGTTCCAGCATCAAATTTCATCCATTTAAGTTTATCATAATGTGATGAAAATCTCGGTATTCTTGGATTTAAAAGTCTCTTTTTTCAGAACTATTTAGAACAGCCACAGCAGGGGGACAAATCACAACAGTGACATCCTTGTTGTGAGATATTGATTTGTTTTACCATTTCATTATTGCCGCATCGCATAACAGGTCTCGCTGTTGCGAGGATTGGCACATTTCGAAAGACCTCTCCATGTTCAAAATAGAGTGACTTTGATGTACCGGGGGGACATTTTGGGGTATGAATTTTAATATTATTTCTTCAGCAAATGATAGCTGTGTACTTCAGCTTATGAAATATATAGGAGGTGAGTGACGGAAATTTGTTTATATGTCAATTAAATGTATTCAAAATGAGTGCACAACAGCGAGAGAAAAACTAAACCATCCTTAATCCCTCGCTGTTGCGAGCATTTGGTTATGCGACGCGGCATATGCAATGGGCCAGTACCACTGATACAAACCTTTTGAATTTGAACCCTTCCCTGGTTTTCTATCAAGGTCATGGATCCAATGTTTGCAGACACGATACATTCAACCTCCCACTCCTGGGGGATTCTAGAACACTTTCCCCAGGCACAAAACAACCCTGGCTCCTTAATCAGATTAATAAGGGCAAGGAGGGAGAACCTTGGGAATACTGGTCTCTTATCTTGGCTACAGATGGGGGTATACTGGTCTCCCTGCTCGGCTGTAGGTCGGAGTATACGGCCCAGCAGTTAAGTGGAGGACCAGTTAAAGAAGGTGAATATTGATTGCCTTATAAGCAAAGATAATTAGATAAATGTCATTTTCTTAAAGTAATGTAATAGCAACAATTAGGAGGAGAACTACTATGGACATATACCTTTGGACATAAACCCCCCCAACACTTACTCCCCGGACACTTACCCCCTAGGATACTTACCCCTAGGATACTTACCCCCCCCCCCCCCCCCCAGTTTATAGTGTAGAGGAAGTTACAGAGAAATTATAAGGACAGGGCTACCACAGGAAAACAACTCATCCTGTAATAAAGGTACAGCCTGATAGTGTGTCAGTCATCTGACCCTCAGCCTAATTTCAATCATGTTGTTTCTGTAGTTTTGACCACAGGTTGTCCTAAAGTAAACAACTCCTCTCTTCTGATAGATCTTTAGGATTCATACCTAAAAGGCTAGCTCGTCCCTATTCCACAGTTTGTAATGGGTAGGAAACTAAATATATATCCCTCTCTTCTGATAGACATGCGATTTGTCCGAAGTGTATAAAGTAGAAATTAGTAGTAGTTGCGCCAGAAGGGTGTACATGGGGAAATCTCCGATTGTTAAAAACAAATATCTATGGAATATGAATATGGCAAGACTTTTTTTAAAATCAAGGCATAGCGGAATTAAGGGTTGAATTCATCATTAGTACTCTGAAAAGAGGTCAAATACTGATGTTTAATTAAATACACCTGCTTAAATTACATATCTAGGGATTAATTTTACCTTTCAGCCCCTTCTCATTGACATTTCACGTTATTATATATATATTACTCTGCAATCGACCTATCGTGTCACTGCATTCATATTATCAAATCACACTATATGTAACTACCAAGCACTATAATAAGATTCTGCTTGAAAGGGTAGATTCATGTATTATACAAACAAAGCAAGTTTCATCAATTAAGTTTACATATTTTACCTTTGTTCATGAATTATCTGTACTATCACTAAAACGTTACTTTTACTTTTAACTTAAATCAGGTCCTGTGAGTGAATTTTCAGCGAATTTTGCCTTCAACAACATACATCATTTGATAACAATGTAATGATTCTGTAATTACAACTGGCTCGGTATAAGAAGTACAAGAAGTGAGGCCTTAAATGGCATATAACCTAAACGTATTAAATCGTAATTCATACTTCTATTTCAGATGGGTTTGGGACTGGGGCTTGCCTGCTACACTGCCTTGCCTTGCTGTCGTTTCCACCCCCATAGATTTGATCATAATACTTTGTAAAATCCAAAAACCATACGTTGGTGTCGATATAGCTGGAAAATTGCTGAGCACACCTTAAACTCTAACAATCTCCATCTATTTCTAATGCAAAGATCATAAAAGAAGAAAATTGTCTCTAGTGTAGGCAGAATAAGCAATCGTTTCACCATTTCATTTCTATCACCTTTTCGTTTCTTAGTTTGGAAGATATAGCCAGACAACTCCCATACTATTGTTATTCTGTTTAGAATAGGGGTCATTTAAATTTCTTCTCAGATTATAACAGATGAAAACAAAAGTTTGTATAGTTCAGTGCAACACTCTGTAGAAAACCTGTTGAGAGGTCCAGACATGGTTTACATAGCTGCAGGATAGTTATTTTTCAATGGATTCAATTTGCGCTATCAATGTAAGCAAAATCAAAGGACAATTCCTAGTTTACACACAATTATGGGACGCTACAAAACTTGTATTTTATGTATTTCTTTTAAGGGAAATCCCCTAGTTTATGACATAGCAAGGAGATGTCCATTTGCCCGAGAAGGGAATCTCCATTCCTGTAGAATTTGAAATAAGGGTTATGCTCTCTAACCCAAATTATATATTTGGCCCAATGCAACTCATAATAGATTAAAATATAATTATGTCCATCTAAAATTATTCATTAATCAGAAAATCCAAAAGTAACTTTAGAAGAAATTCCCATAGCTACGACGTAGCGAGGGGAGTACTGAGCAGCCCAGCATTTCGGGAGTTCCCAAAATTAAATTCCTTTCCTGAATGGTTCCCTAAGACCTCAACATTTTCACATTTTTACTTATGAAATATTGTCCGAGTGCTTAAGTCAAAGAAATTACACGAAAAATGTCTGTTCATGTAGTGCAAAGTTTCCTTTAAGACCGTTGCTATCCATAACATGGTAGAGTCAACGTGCACCTTACATAGGACTAAAAAAGATGCATTTAATGTGTCTGAATTTGACACCCACTCAGCCTTTACATCCACAATAATTCCCCGTGTTGGGACAGCTACCTGATCATTGAATCTTTGGGAAACTTTCCATTGGATCCTTAATTTGTTTTGTTGTGTGTATAAGACATTCTTTGTGACTGCCCCTAATAAAATATGTTTGTCCGAAGGGAAGCAAATTGTGCAATGAGCGATTATAGCAATGACCACTTTAAGATTAAGATCACTTTGAACACTTTTTGCCAGATGAAATAAAGTATTAAAAAATACTGTTGTTACAAACCCATTTTGTAAAATGGCTGTAAAATCTTTTCTCCTAGATCAAATTGAGTTTTATGAATTAATATATGAAGTGACACTTTAGGTTGATATACTGTACAAATTAGAGCTCATTTACAAAATTTTAAATAACATTTTCTTATATGACGAAAATGACATAACAATGATCAAAATGGACAAAGCTTTCATTGATTTTTACAATCGCATTCATTGTTACAATCAGTATCGTGCAATGGGCACTGTATGAAGTGCAATTCATTTACAGTTTTCTGAATATGTATATCGTTTCGTATGTATAAATACCTGTGCATGCCTAGCAATGATCAAAGTCGACAATTTATATTTTCTTTGTCGAACTACCGTTCTTTGTTATGATCAGTATTAAGCAAAGGGCGACTGGCCTATTAAAATCTGTATCATCGGGCTGACCCATAGAAAGGAATGGGAGCCCCTGTCAGTAAACATGTGAACCTTATTAATTCACCACCACACGAGGGGGCAGTTATCGCCATTCCCACTCCCAACGAGGGATCTGACAAATCTGACAACCTGTCACACCGCGACCCCATCAGTCAACTACCACCACATATAGGGGGTGAGGTGACTGCAGGGCAGTGTGTCTATATTGGGTAAGTCCTGGTGTATTTTTAGAGTAACTATCACAATAAACACATGTGTTTATTCATCGTATTGATATTTATCACCCGCACGGCTGAGGAGCGGGATGTACAAGGGGCGGTGTGTATTGAGAGGCTGTACATACCGCTTGTCATTTTCTCTTTTTGAAACATATTTAGATTATTGTTTGGGTGATGAAATATAGAAGACCCTCTGGGGTCGTCCTTGGGTGTCTGTATGACAAATGGGATACGTACAAACCCTCTGTATGTGACGATCCCCTATGGGTCGTACAGCCACCCTCAGACGACCCCCACAGGTCTTCTTATATTAATGTCACTTAGGCGTCCAACGAGTGGTAGGTAATGGCATCAGTGCATATTGTCAGGTTATATTTACTGCTAATCATTCTCATTTATTTTAACAAATTTTGAATGAAGCTTGGGTGATAAAATAAAGAAGGAAATTTGGGGTTGTCCTTTGGTGGCCTTATGACCCATGAGGATCCAAGGGCAAAGCCCGCGGGCCGTCCAGTGGGCCGTCCCGCACCTCGGAGGTTTGTCTGGCATCCTGAGGACGGCCTATAAGGGTTTTCTAAATTATTTTCATTACCCAATCAAAAAGCTAATAATCTCACAATAATGTAAAAGAAATTGGACTCATAGTGCAAGGTCATATTCAAACGCGCCTTAAGAAAAAATTATGATATTTTTTTTATTGTTCCATTATTTTTTATAATGTCTAAGGTCTTCTCAGTTTGAATTTCAGAATTGTCCACAAAGAAATAAAGATTTGCCATTGAATTAAACTTTTTTGGATGGTGCCTGAACTATTTTTACCCAAACGAGTAACAGTATGTACAGGATGGCCGTACGTTAAATCCTTCTACCTACTGTTCATCGTAGGAGAGGGTAATAAAGTCAACTTTGGATACCCCCAGCAGTCCTTTTTATTACAGGCTGTATGTCTACGGAGAGCTTGCATGAACTAAATGTGAACCCGAGGTTCATACAATCCGATTCCTTTCAAAATCAAAAACTGACAGAAAATAGGGAAACGAGGAGCAGTAAGTATGGTACAACTATAATCATCACTTCTTCCCGCATACACTGCTCGGTCACTGTTGTCCCTGTTTTTTACATTTGGTAAACGGGGGAGTCAGTAACCATCCTGTTAGACCAGGATACATCGCCCTGTTGTTTACGTCCAGTATATGGGGGAGATAGTTACCATCCTGTTAGACCAGGATACATTGCTCTGTTGTTTACATCCAGTAAACGGGGGAGTTAGTTACCATCCCGATAGACCAGGATACATCGCCCTGTTGTTTACATCCAGTAAACGGGGGAGTTAGTTACCATCCCGATAGACCAGGATACATCCCCCTGTTGTTTACATCCAGTAAACGGGGGAGTTGGTTACCATCCTAATAGACCAGGATACATCGCCCTGATGTTTATATCCAGTAAACGGGGGAGTTCGTTACCATCCCGATAGACCAGGATACATCACCCTGTTGTTTACAACCAGTAAACGGGGGAGTTAGTTACCATCCCGATAGACCAGGATACATCCCCCTGTTGTTTACATCCAGTAAACGGGGGAGTTGGTTACCATCCTGATAGACCAGGATACATCGCCCTGTTGTTTACATCCAGTAAATGGGAGAGTTAGTTACCATCCCGATAGACCAGGATACATCGCCCTGTTGTTTACATCCAGTAAACGGGGGAGTTGGTTACCATCCTAATAGACCAGGATACATCGCCCTGATGTTTATATCCAGTAAACGGGGGAGTTCGTTACCATCCTGATAGACCAGGATACATCACCCTGTTGTTTACATCCAGTAAACGGGGGAGTTAGTTACCATCCTGTTAGACCAGGATACATCCCCCTGTTGTTTACATCCAGTAAACGGGGGAGTTAGTTACCATCCTGTTAGACCAGGATACATCGCTCTGTTGTTTACGTCCAGTAAACGGGGGAGTTAGTTACCATCCTGTTAGACCAGGATACATCGCTCTGTTGTTTACATCCAGTAAACGGGGGAGTTAGTTACCATCTTGTTAGACCAGGATACATCACCCTGTTGTTTACATCTGGTAAGCGGGTGAGTTAGTTACCATCCTGATAGACCAAGGTATATCGCCCTGTAGTTTAGGTTCAGTAAATAGGGGAGTTAGTTACCATCCTGATAGTCCAGGATACATCACCCTGTTGTTTACATCCAGTAAACGGGGGAGTTAGTTACCATCCTGATAGTCCAGGGTACATCCCCCTGTTGTTTACGTCCAGTAAACGGGGGAGTTAGTTACCATCCTGATAGTCCAGGATACATCACCCTGTTGTTTACATCCAGTAAACGGGGGAGTCAGTTACCATCCCGATAGTCCAGGATACATCCCCCTTTTGTTTACATCCAGTAAATGGGGGAGTTGGTAACCATCCCGATAGTCCAGGATACGTCGCCCTGTTGTTTACATCCAGTAAACGGGGGAGTTGGTTACCATCCTGTTAGACCAGGATACATCGCCCTGTTGTTTACATCCAGTAAAAGGGGGAGTTAGTTACCATCCTGTTAGACCAGGATACATCGCCCTGTTGTTTACATCCAGTAAAAGGGGGAGTTAGTTACCATCCTGTTAGACCAGGATACATCGCCCTGTTGTTTACATCCAGTAAAAGGGGGAGTTAGTTACCATCCTGTAAGACCAGGATACATCGCCCTGTTGTTTACATCCAGTAAACGGGGGAGTTAGTTACCATCCTGTTAGACCAGGATACATCGCTCTGTTGTTTACATCCAGTAAACGGGGGAGTTAGTTACCATCCTGATAGACCAGGATACATCCCCCTGTTGTTTACATCCAGTAAACGGGGGAGTTGGTTACCATCCTGTTTGACCAGGATACATCGCCCTATTGTTTACATCCAGTAAAAGGGGGAGTTAGTTACCATCCTGATAGACCAGGATACATCGCCCTGTTGTTTACATCCAGTAAACGGGGGAGTTGGTTACCATCCTGTTAGACCAGGATACATCGCTCTGTTGTTTACATCCAGTAAACGGGGGAGTTAGTTACCATCCTAGTAGACCAGGATACATCGACCTGTTGTTTACATCCAGTAAACGGGGGAGTTAGTTACCATCCCGATAGACCAGGGTATATCGCCCTGTTGTTTACATCCAGTAATCGGGGGAGTTAGTTACCATCCTGTTAGACCAGGATACATCCCCCTGTTGTTTACATCCAGTAAACGGGGGAGTTAGTTACCATCCTGTTAGACCAGGATACATCGCCCTGTTGTTTACGTCCAGTAAACGGGGGAGTTAGTTACCATCCTGTTAGACCAGGATACATCGCTCTGTTGTTTACATCCAGTAAACGGGGGAGTTAGTTACCATCTTGTTAGACCAGGATACATCACCCTGTTGTTTACATCTGGTAAGCGGGTGAGTTAGTTACCATCCTGATAGACCAAGGTATATCGCCCTGTAGTTTAGGTTCAGTAAATAGGGGAGTTAGTTACCATCCTGATAGTCCAGGATACATCACCCTGTTGTTTACATCCAGTAAACGGGGGAGTCAGTTACCATCCCGATAGTCCAGGATACATCCCCCTTTTGTTTACATCCAGTAAATGGGGGAGTTGGTAACCATCCCGATAGTCCAGGATACGTCGCCCTGTTGTTTACATCCAGTAAACGGGGGAGTTGGTTACCATCCCGATAGTCCAGGATACATCGCCCTGTTGTTTACATCCAGTAAACGGGGGAGTTAGTTACCATCCTAATAGACCAGGATACATCGACCTGTTGTTTACATCCAGTAAACGGGGGAGTTAGTTACCATCCTGATAGACCAGGATACATCGCCCTGTTGTTTACATCCAGTAAAAGGGGGAGTTAGTTACCATCCTGTTAGACCAGGATACATCGCCCTGTTGTTTACGTCTGGTAAATGGGGGAGTTAGTAACCATCCTGATAGACCAGGATACATCGCCCTGTTGTTTACGTCCAGTAAAAGGGGGAGTTAGTTACCATCCTGTTAGACCAGGATACATCGCCCTGTTGTTTACATCCAGTAAAAGGGGGAGTTAGTTACCATCCTGTTAGACCAGGATACATCGCCCTGTTGTTTACATCCAGTAAAAGGGTGAGTTAGTTACCATCCTGTAAGACCAGGATACATCGCCCTGTTGTTTACATCCAGTAAAAGGGGGAGTTAGTTACCATCCTGTAAGACCAGGATACATCGCCCTGTTGTTTACATCCAGTAAACGGGGGAGTTAGTTACCATCCTGTTAGACCAGGATACATCGCTCTGTTGTTTACATCCAGTAAAAGGGGGAGTTAGTTACCATCCTGATAGACCAGGATACATCGACCTGTTGTTTACATCCAGTAAACGGGGGAGTTAGTTACCATCCCGATAGACCAGGGTATATCGCCCTGTTGTTTACATCCAGTAATCGGGGGAGTTAGTTACCATCCTGTTAGACCAGGATACATCGCCCTGTTGTTTACATCCAGTAAATGGGGGAGTTAGTTACCATCCTGTTTGACCAGGATACATCGCCCTGTTGTTTACATCCAGTAAAAGGGGGAGTTAGTTACCATCCTGTTAGACCAGGATACATCGCCCTGTTGTTTACATCCAGTAAAGGGGGAGTTAGTTACCATCCTGATAGACCAGGATACATCGCCCTGTTGTTTACATCCAGTAAACGGGGGAGTCAGTAACCATCCTGTTAGACCAGGATACATCGCCCTGTTGTTTACGTCCAGTAAACGGGGGAGTTAGTTACCATCCTGATAGTCCAGGATACATCGCCCTGTTGTTTACGTCCAGTAAACGGGGGAGTTAGTTACCATCCTGATAGTCCAGGATACATCGCCCTGTTGTTTACATCCAGTAAATGGGGGAATTAGTTACCATCCTGTTAGACCAGGATACATCCCCCTGTTGTTTACATCCAGTAAACGGCGGAGTTGGTTACCATCCTGATAGACCAGGATACATCACCCTGTTGTTTACATCCAGTAAAAGGGGGAGTTAGTTACCATCCTGATAGTCCAGGATACATCACCCTGTTGTTTACATCCAGTAAACGGGGAAGTTAGTTACCATCCTGATAGACCAGGATACATCACCCTGTTGTTTACATCCAGTAAACGGGGAAGTTAGTTACCATCCTGATAGACCAGGGTATATCGCCCTGTTGTTTACGTCTGGTAAATGGGTGAGTTAGTTATCATCCTGATAGTCCAGGATACATCACCCTGTTGTTTACATCCAGTAAACGGCGGAGTTGGTTACCATCCTGATAGACCAGGATACATCGCCCTGTTGTTTACATCCAGTAAACGGGGGAGTTAGTTACCATCCTGATAGACCAGGATACATCGCCCTGTTGTTTACATCCAGTAAACGGCGGAGTTGGTTACCATCCTGATAGACCAGGATACATCGCCCTGTTGTTTACATCCAGTAAAAGGGGGAGTTAGTTACCATCCTGATAGACCAGGATACATCGCCCTGTTGTTTACGTCTGGTAAATGGGGGAGTTAGTTACCATCCTGTTAGACCAGGATACATCGCCCTATTGTTTACATCCAGTAAAAGGGGGAGTTAGTTACCATCCTGATAGACCAGGATACATCGCTCTGTTGTTTACATCCAGTAAACGGGGGAGTTAGTTACCATCCTGATAGACCAGGATACATCGCCCTGTCGTTTACATCCAGTAAAAGGTGGAGTTAGCTACCATCCTGATAGACCAGGGTAAATCACCCTGTTGTTTACATCTGGTAAACAGGGTTAGTGGTTACAATCCTCATAGGCCTGGATTATTGATTTGTCCTCTCTGGTAGTAAAACACATTTATCTATGACCACATGGGAATAGAGAAGGGGGGGGGGCAATATTCCCAGAAGGGAAGCTCCTGGGCCCAAAACATCAATGCAGCTCGCCTGCGCTCCTTCAGCCGAGAACCAATATATATACATGTAATACCTACTATCATAACTACCAATAGTCATCACAAAAAGAATGGATAGCATAGATACCCGCGATACGTGGTTCAGACTTACGGCCATGGCATAATGACCAAGGCTGTTAGGCTGAGGGCTATATAGCAGGCAAGGTTAGTTACAAACTACCAAACACAACATAAAAGGCACTTCTCAAGTATATGTTGTTCATTCCACTCTGGAAGACATGACATTAAAACCAAAAAACCATTGACCTCTGCTTTTACGTTCAATTCTGTGGGGGGTAGCCTACATATTATAAGAAGAAATTATCAAAGAAATAAAAACCAATGTTAAAAACCATGCAAACGATGAGTGGTCCATACGACCTGTCAACTTGATACACACCACCCTCTGTGTGTATTGCTCATTGGCAGTGCGGGTGATAAAGTCATACAAATCAATGTGATGTTGTTGGTGACAACAAATCGCCCTAAAACATAATCAGTAAGGTATATTGGAACGCCCAGTGGATATTTGGATTTAGGTTTGACACGACTTCAGGGGCTTAGTGACTGACAAGGGGATGAACATTCAGTGACAGGGGATGAAGGCACTTTGAGCAATACAGTAGGTAGAAGACTACTTTGGGTCAGAGGCCTCAAAATGTCATGTCTCACAATCCAGGGTACATTACCACTTGTATATTAGTCGTAGGAAATTGTGAACCCCTTATTTAAGGGAAATTCAGGTTGCCTTTACCCCATGATTACTACTTTGACAACAGTAAATTGGACGATTGAAGTCTGACAGTATTGTGTTTTCAGTGGTCTCTGTCAGTAGATGATATGTGACCCGTTTTGGCGAAATGAGTCGGATGTCGCAGAAAGTCGAACTGAGATATGGGGCTCTGAAGTCGCATTTCGCATTTTTTATCGAAAATGGGTTTTTTCTTTTATTCATATCTCCTATATCAGAAGTCTTCCCAAAAAAAATTTGAGGTCCCAAAGCCATCTCTAAGTCCCTCTAAATAGGCCCCAAAGACGCGCAACGCCTCACTGATCTGAAACAAAAGACCCTCGATTCACGCCATTTTTCCCTAACTTCACGGCTTGCCTGTCGGTCTGGATCCCATCCCAGCCCAATGTTCCGGGTACCTGCTGAAAGGGCGCGAAGTGAACTGGCCAATGACAGCCTCGGATTTTGAATTCGCGCCGGCAAGGACCAATCAGAACGTGTTTTCCCGATCGTCGTCCCGTAAACAATCGTCGTCAAGGAGGTCACGTGTGCGGAATGCGGCGCGCTGATTGGCTGAGAGTTCTCGCGTGCCTTCCGGTTTCAGTTGTTGTGGAAATTTAAAGGGACGCATGGCAAGCAGGACGGACGTGCGACATCACTTCTCCGACGGATTTAGCTGTTTTAATCCTGGATTACTGCTGGATTTTGATGTGGATTACATCCCAACATCGTCGGGAAGGACATGGATCGCGAGGAGGCTGTCGCGGATGCCCTGAATACGATAAATCGGGCGAATTTACGTGGTATAGCCGAGCCACAGCAATGGCGGACTTTGGTCGACGAGTACTTTCTCTTCGCCGATGGGGAGGAGGGGCAAGACGATGCCCCCGAGGAAGAAGAAGATGTTCAGGAGGATCTAGGGGAACCGGAGGATGCTGAGGACGATGAAGATGAGCCACTAGTCATCCCTGACCCCACGGACGACCTTCTACAGGCGGAGTGGGACGACTGCGAACGCTTCATGTGAGTTTTGAAAAACTTTATAACGGCCGACATGCGGTCGGTTGCCGTATCTCTGAAACAAGTACGCAAAGTGCCTAAATCCCTTTCAATGTTGATGAAACTGCCTACGATTGTGCCCTAGTATGTATTCTAACTGCCTAATTAGTTTTTATCAAGTTTCAAAGTTGATTTCATGCCATAAACAGGGATGATCCATCGGGGTTGTCCGGTGACCTACTTAATGGCGTCAGCTGATCCGGCCGGCCTGTAACGGTTATCAATCATGTCTCATGCCATTGTGGCCCTCAGGAAGGTGAACTAAGTCTAATATCATGTATGTTGTTGTCTTTAGATGTTCCTGCAAGCACTACAAAGACAAGGAGTGCAGTAAACAGTTCACGATGTCGGAGCTGGTCGTGCGTCGGCAGGAGGTCTTTCAGCTGTCCTCAGGTAAGTTTTTCATGAGATACATGTTATGCAAACCTGTCGCCACGACCATGTAGCTATGTCGTTCTCGCTCAAAACTATCCCATAATCCATGACAACGTCTTGAAGTATAACAGACAACTATTAACACTCAACCAGACCGTTTTTAAGTTAATATTTAGGGTGTGTTAACCTAGTTCATGGGTCAATCCAGAAACCTCATTCCTTGAGTCACATGCATATCATGTACAGATTGTTATTATCCTAATCTACTTTGTTTTCTAGGTGAGAAGGACATGTTGCTACTGGGCATCGCCAGTACCTGCACAGACAATAGCAGCAGGCTGTCCACCTGGAAGAAGGGGATTAAGGGGAGAGGGGAGAGGCAGCACCAAAGAAGCCACTACCTCGTCGGTTCTCGGCCAGTCTGCAGGGACACTTTCAAGTTCATGTACGCGTGAGTAGCTTTGATATTCAACTTCTTTGCTCAACTAAGGTCTACCTAGATATCCCTACTATTATTGTACTACTTGAGGTAAATTACAAGATGAACTGTAATGAATCATAACAGAATCTGATCATGGCACTTACCATCACAAATCGTCCATATTAATATTACAATACTTACCTGTACTTGTTGCCTGTGTCCAATAATTAATTGGCCTAATGTAACTCTTACCTTGTGACCTTTCCAGCATCAGCCAGAACAAGCTGACGTCCATCATCAAGTGGTACAAGTGCTACGGGGTGGTGACCAGGCAAAAGAAGTCTGGCGGGCGACAGGTGACTGCAATCATCCTCCAGCTGGAGGACATCAGGCGGGTCGTGGACTTCATCAACTCCTATGCCGAGACCAACGCCCTCGTCCTGCCTGGTCGTGTGTCTTCCCACAAACGGGATGACATCCTCCTCCTCCCCTCCTCTTCCACAAAGGCCGACATCTACAGGTTGTACAGCAACGCCATGGAGGAGGTTAACTTCAGGTGTGTGGCTGACTCAACCTTTAGAAACCTGTGGCTCCAACTCCTCCCTCGCATAGTGTGTTCCCGCCCTATGACTGACCTCTGCTGGGAATGCCAGCGCAACAACAGGGATATCTCTGCCTCTAGTAACCTACCTGACATTGTGAAACAGGCCAAGCTGAAAAAGCAACAAGTTCACCTGGAGGTGGTGGCTCGGGAGAGGGGCTTTTATCAGGACATGGTCAAGTCTCCCAAGGCTGCCTACAAGGAAGCAGAGTCCCCTCCCCTTGGCCCCCACCCCCCTTGTTCTTCTGACACGAAGGTCCACATCAGTTTTGATTATGCCCAGCAGGTCCACCTTCCCTCCTTTCCTATGCAGCCTGGCCCATTGTATTTCCTTGTCCCCCGCAAGGTCGGCATTTTCGGTGTCTGTGCCGAGGCCATCCCCCAACAGGTGAACTATTTGATCGACGAAAGCCATTGCGGTAGTAAGGGGTCAAATGCAGTTATTTCATACCTGCACCACTATTTTGAACCGTATTCCCTGGGGGAGAAGGCGGTGGACATGCACTGTGATAACTGTAGTGGTCAGAACAAGAACAAGTTTGTGCTAGCGTATCTTCTCTGGCGGGTCCTGACTGGTCGGCACCAGTCCATTTTCTTTAAACTTTTTGATCACAGGGCACACCAAGTTTGCCCTGGACTGGTGCTTTGGTTTGCTTAAACAAAGGTTTCGTCGTGAGCCTGTCTCGAGCCTCTCGGAGATGGAGGAGACTGTGGTGAAGAGTACCCAAGAACGTGTCAACCTTGCCCAACTTGTGGGGGCCGAGAATGGGAAGGTGTTTGTCGAGTTGTATGACTGGCAATCTTTTTTGACCCCTTTCATCAAGCCAGTCAAGGGCATAAAACAGTATCACCACTTTGTATTCTCTGACCAGAACAAGGGCCATGTCACCCCCCGGCAGTATGCCGACTCGGCCCCCGAGACCTTCAAGATGCTGACTGTCGCCCTTGAAGCTGTCCCCCAGGAAGGCCCTCAGCCCACCGAATCCCCTGGCCTCCCGGCCAAAAGACAGTGGTATCTCTTCAAGAACATTCGGGATTTTTGTACTGAGGACACGAAGGACATCATGTGCCCTAAGCCCTCTGTACCAGAACCAGCACCCGGCCCAGGCCCCCGTGCCGTACCTCCGCCAGAACCAGATGCGGAATCAGAGCCAGAGGCTGGCGAGGGGAATGGGCCAGGCAGGGGAAGGGGCAGAGGCAGAGGCAGGGGCAGGGGCAGAGGCAGAGGTAGAGGCAGAGGCAGGGGCAGGGGCAGAGGCAGAGGCAGAGGACAGACTCCAGACACATCATCAGGATCGGAGGGGGAGGAGGAGGAGTTGGTCAGACAGCTGGAGAGGGAATCAAATTCTTCATCTGACTCAGAGGAGGAAGGCCCCCCACCCCCACCTAGGCCCAGGACCACCTGAGAACTATTAAGAATCCGTTTTGAACATTGTTAACTTATTTTTAGTTGTTAAGACTTTTTCTGATTTTAAGATTTTTACCTCGGTGGCTTTTCACTATTTTAACGACCAAAGACAATCATGAACATTCCAAGAACTTTTATAGACACATTATGGATACCCAGGGTACTTAGGGTCATCACAGAGTCGTTTTTAAGGAGCCAAGATGAGGTATTGTGATCCTTTATGCTTGCCGTTCTAGGTTAAGTTGTTGTTTCAGATCTGGATTTTTGTCACTTTTTGCAGCGCCGGCATGAATAAAAGTTTTGTATATAAACACATGAATTACTGGTATTTGTTAGCTAGAATAGTGTAGAATGACTATGTAAAGTTTCAGGACCAAGGATTGATTACAAGTGTACGTTGGTAGGGCTTTATCGGAGGACCGCGGTAGCGCGCGGTACGAAAAACTTTCAACTCATTTATCTCAGTTTCTTATACCCGCATAGGCGCGGTTCTTTTTATTTTCGTCGCAACTTATCTCAGGCCCTAGATATCGGACCTAGACATGCTATACCTCGTTTTAAAGCTAATAATTAGTATTTTCTGATGGTATACCTAACTAAAAATCTTCCCCGTGCGACATCCGACTCACTTCGCCAAAACGGGTCACATATAGAAGTTGAGACCAGAGATGGTTGGTTACCAGTGGCGTACCCAGCTTGTTTTCGGAAGGTGGGGGCGTACTAATAAAGAAAGGGAAACGCATCCTCTTTTGTCTGAAAATTGTAAATTAGGAATACCTAAATTTTGCGCCACCCTCCACTAACCCGCCACTGACTTCCAACACCAACAGGTTTGTGTGAAGGTGTGTTTTGTGCCAAATGTCATATTATATGGTCTTCCCTCTCAAAACAGCCTGATAAATAAAAGAACACATCACCTCAGATGTTACAGTGGCCACTTGTGTCCACTCTCCATATACTACTCATACTCCGTTAGGCCTATTGGTCTCTCACATACTATCTATACTCCGTTAGGCCTATTGGTCTCTCATATAATACTCATACCCTGTTAGGCCTATTGGTCTCTCATATAATACTCATACCCAGTTAGGCCTATTGGTCTCTCATATAATACTCATACCCAGTTAGGCCTATTTGTCTCTCATATACTACTCATACTCCGTTAGGCCTATTGGTCTCTCACATACTATTTATACTCCGTTAGGCCTATTAGTCTCTCATATAATACTCATACACTGTTAGGCCTATTGGTCTCTCATATAATACTCATACCCAGTTAGGCCTATTTGTCTCTCATATACTACTCATACTCCGTTAGGCCTATTGGTCTCTCACATACTATTTATACTCCGTTAGGCCTATTGGTCTCTCATATACTACTCATACCCTGTTAGGCCTATTGGTCTCTCATATAATACTCATACCCAGTTAGGCCTATTGGTCTCTCATAAAATACTCATACCCAGTTAGGCCTATTTGTCTCTCATATACTACTCATACTCCGTTAGGCCTATTGGTCTCTCACATACTATTTATACTCCGTTAGGCCTATTGGTCTCTCATATGATACTCATACCCTGTTAGGCCTATTGGTCTCTCATATACTACTCATACCCCATCAGGCCTATTGGTCGTCAAACTGTTTACGTAGAGGTTGTCCGTTTCCTGATTCCGCCGATAGAGGGCAGTGCACCCCCCTCCCCAGCCTCTATCTGAGACCAGCAGGGTGGGGGGGGGAGGAGGAAGGGAGGGGGGTAACGTTGGGGAATAGGGGGCCGCCCCCGGGCCCCAGGCGAGGCGTGGGGCCAGCACGCCCATCACTCTGCCCGCCCCGGGCGAACGGCTTTGATACGGGCAGAGACGGATTGTCACGGGAGGGGAGGTGGGGTGGGAGGGTGGGTGGGTCTAGGGTGGGAGTGGGAGGAGGGTTTGGGGTGGAGTGGGGTTTGGGGTTGTGCGAGGAGGTGGGTGTGTATGGGTCTAGGGTGGGGGTGTTGGGGGACATTAAATGGTTTTGACTTTAGACTGTTGGGTTCTCTATATGGCAGACTCGGATGGACACTTGCCATTGTAGAACTGTGTTATTTTGTTTTTTTCCCTTGAAAGCTATCTTAAAGGTTTTACCTCATGTCTAAAAAAAATAATCACAGTGGTTGGGCTGGTTCTGAGAAGAGAGAGGGGCTGGGGTAGGGGTGGGTGTGGGTGGCTGAGGGGGTACTATAGGACTAGAGGAGGGGGTGGGGGGGGCAGGGAGAGAAGTGGAGAGGGGGCAGGGGGTCTAGGGAAGGGTCTGATAGAGTAGAGGCTCCGGCTTTACGGGATGATAAGAAGGTGTGGGGGAGTATAGGGGTTTGGGGACTGGGTATAGGGGGAGAGGGGAGTTGGGATAGAGTGTGGGGTTATTGGTAAAGAGGCAGGGCAAAGAGGGTGGGGCAAGGGCCAGGGAAGCTATACCCCAACTAGATAGTCCGGCCGGGGGCATATTACTATGGCTGGGGGCATATTACTATGGCATATTACTGTAACCAGGGGCATATAACTCCAGCCATACGAACTTCTACATGGTGCCAGCAGTCTTTATAACATGGCCTCTTTGGATCATTAAGTGTTAGTCAAAATTTTCATGTGTTTTTCTTGAATGGGATTTTGCTCATTACCCACGTGTTGAATTTCATCTGTAATCACCCAAGATATAATGGGTTTAACTATTTTTGTATCGATACTGGACAAAGCATCCTTGAAATGGAGAAGGGTGAAATTATATATATATATATATATATATAAATAAAGAAATGTAAGCTTCAGTCGTTCCCTTGCAGCAAGATGATAAAGCTCAAAGCCCGACATTGTACACTATAAGATAAGTAAGGATTCAAGGTTGATAACAAACAATATACCATGTATTCACTGCAACACAAGCAATGTAACCGGCACAAATTTTATTGTCGATCTGTTTCCTGCTTATTTCAGCAGAAAAGTTACATTGTTCTATTAGACCTTGAGACCCAACATTATCGTGTTTTATAGCAACAACATATTTTGGTCAGAATGAGACCATACGGTGTGTCATGATGATGTTATCTTTGAAAGAATGTAACCAGAATGTTACACTAACGTCACAGTATAACATAGCAATGATAGGTTTCAGAGACAGGACTGAAAACATAATGCCACTGCAACATTATAATAACATTTCCTCCTCCCTAGATATCTGTAGATGTATGCCTTTAAAGCCAATTCATCCACTCTCACAAGCGGTGCCCAAGTACAGGATTCACTCTGACGACTCAAACTTATCCACACTAGGAAACGTCCCCAATCACAGGCTGTGTGTATATTCTGACCGCTCTCCTGACGTGTTATGTATTCTGTTCCAGGTCTTGACTTTCAGCGGCGACAGTCAGTGAAATGTGATGAGTTCACGTGAGACGAAGGTTAATTGAGAGACATTTACAAACTGACAGGCGCTAATAATAACAGTATTTATGGGGGTGGATTTATCACCTGCACTGCAGAGGAGAGGTAGTTACACGGGCTGGTGAGGACAGACAGGCCATACATACAGCCGAGGAGAGGTAGTTGCAGAGGCTGGTGGGTACAGACAGGCCGTACATACAGCCGAGGAGAGGTAGTTACAAGGGCTGGTGGGTACAGACAGGCCATACATACAGCGAGGGAGAGGTAGTTACATGGGCTGGTGGGTACAGACAGGCCGTACTTACAGCCGGGGAGAGGTAGTTACAGGGGCTGGTGGGTACAGACAGGCCGTACTTACAGCCGGGGAGAGGTAGTTACAGGGGCTGGTGGGTACAGACAGGCTGTACGTACAGCCGGGGAGAGGTAGTTACAGGGGCTGGTGGGTACAGACAGGCCATACGTACAGCCAAGGAGAGGTAGTTACAGGGGCTGGTGGGTACAGACAGGCCATGCGTACAGCCGAGGAGAGGTAGGTACAGGGGCTGGTGGGTACAGACAGGCTGTACGTACAGCCGAGGAGAGGTAGTTACAGGGGCTGGTGGGTACAGACAGGCTGTACGTATAGCCGGGGAGAGGTAGTTACAGGGGCTGGTGGGTACAGACAGGCTGTACGTACAGCCGAGGAGAGGTAGTTACAGGGGCTGGTAGGTACAGACAGGCTGTACAAACAGCCAAGGAGAGGTAGTTACAGGGGCTGGTGGGTACAGACAGGCTGTACGTATAGCCGGGGAGAGGTAGTTACAGGGGCTGGTGGGTACAGACAGGCTGTACGTACAGCCGGGGAGAGGTAGTTACAGGGGCTGGTGGGTACAGACAGGCTGTACGTACAGCCGGGGAGAGGTAGTTACACGGGCTGGTGGGTACAGACAGGCCGTACGTACAGCCGGGGATAGGTAGTTACAGGGGCTGGTGGGTACAGACAGGCTGTACGTACAGCCGGGGAGAGGTAGTTACAGGGGCTGGTGGGTACAGACAGGCCGTACCTACAGCCGGGGAGAGGTAGTTATACGGGCTGGTGGGTACAGACAGGCTGTACGTACAGCCGGGGAGAGGTAGTTACAGGGGCTGGTGGGTACAGACAGGCCGTACCTACAGCCGAGGAGAGGTAGTTATACGGGCTGGTGGGTACAGACAGGCTGTACGTACAGCCGGGGAGAGGTAGTTACAGGGGCTGGTGGGTACAGACAGGCCGTACCTACAGCCGAGGAGAGGTAGTTATACGGGCTGGTGGGTACAGACAGGCTGTACGTACAGCCAAGGAGAGGTAGTTACAGGGGCTGGTGGGTACAGACAGGCTGTACGTATAGCCGGGGAGAGATAGTTACAGGGGCTGGTGGGTACAGACAGGCTGTATGTACAGCCGGGGAGAGGTAGTTACAGGGGCTGGTGGGTACAGACAGGCTGTACGTACAGCCGGGGAGAGGTAGTTACAGGGGCTGGTGGGTACAGACAGGCTGTACGTACAGCCGGGGAGAGGTAGTTACAGGGGCTGGTGGGTACAGACAGGCTGTACGTACAGCCGGGGAGAGGTAGTTACAGGGGCTGGTGGGTACAGACAGGCTGTACGTACAGCCGGGGAGAGGTAGTTACAGGGGCTGGTGGGTACAGACAGGCCGTACCTACAGCCGGGGAGAGGTAGTTACACGGGCTGGTGGGTACAGACAGGCTGTACGTACAGCCAAGGAGAGGTAGTTACAGGGGCTGGTGGGTACAGACAGGCTGTACGTACAGCCGGGGAGAGGTAGTTACAGAGGCTGGTGGGTACAGGCAGGCTGGACCTACAGTTGAGGAGAGGTAGTTATACGGGCTGGTGGGTACAGACAGACTGGACGTACTGCTCCTCATTCTCATGGCTTCAACATCCTTTCAAATCTCTATGGGGTCTTCCCCGGGCCCTGACGAACCTCTGGGTTGTACAGACACCCTCGGATGCCCCCCTTGGGCCTTCTTATATTAATATTTCCCATTATAGCCATTCATTTTGTTGGTTTAAATATATACACGTGTATTTCTATCTTGGAAAATTGAAATTGTTTAATTAGATATCCTAGCGGTAATTTGTGCGCAGACATAGCCCTTTAGGGGCAGACCTCTAAGGACTGTCGGTTCCCCATAACCATGACCTCATCCAATACACTTTCCCCTTTTCATGCCCCCCCTTGGCCTCCCCTACTCCCCTCCTAGCTGCCCTCTTAAACCACCATGTCCACACCCCCCCAGGTCCTTTCATAACTCTGACCCTGCTAGTGAACTGAACCACTGCTTCAGGGCGCTGAGTGTACCAATATAAGGATTTGCACCAATAATCAGCTGATATTGGCCGTTCATGTTAAACCAGTGTATTTCAATATCACATAATGAAGGGTGATCACTCGTAAATGCAATTGACAGGTCACCGATCATGATAGTGGATATGAAGGCTTACCCACCATCCTTTGTCTTCACTACGTCCCTCCATTTTCACCATGCATGTCTCCTTTACATAGTTCACTTTGACGACCGTCTTTATATATAACAGCCAGTTCTTCTTTCTACCTCAGTGGAACATCAGAAGGTAGTGTCGTCGGGCCCCGGCTATGCCAAAGTTTTCATTCCGTCCTCTTCTCATTGTATCCATTTCTACTCAACCATGGAACGGTGAAAGAATCTGGTTGTCCAAAGAAACCAACAAGCCCACTCTTTCTGCAGTACATTTATCAAATTGAGTCATGGCTTCGAATGTCATGGGATGAGTCATGACCTTGTTGGATCAAGTTAATGACATGACCTTAATTTGTCATTACAAGTTTTCCTTTGGACTTTCTGGCCGCACTAAGGCCAAGTTGTTGAACCGCATACCCGCTAGGTTGGTCCTTACATAATGCTGGTTGGTCTATGAATCTGGCGCTTCGTATGTCGTCAAGGGAACAAGTTGACCCCTCAGCCAGAGACTGGACCCTGGTGCTTAAGGTCCTAGTCTGATGGACCAACTCCCAAGAGGGACCACAGAGGGGACCCCATCAAGCAGTCGGTGTCATGTCTACTTCACCTCTGGTCACCCTGCATGTTTACAACAACACAGCCTAGAAATATGAAAAGGCAGTCAACTAGGGGCCATATCTTCGTAACTAATTCGGCTGATCAGAGAAAATTTGATCAGTGTCCCGTGATTCTGCCTTTTACCAAAATTTATGGTGTTATTGCAAAATAGTGTCAAAGAACAATTATTATTTGTAAAATGTATTCATGATAGACAGAATTTGTGATCATCGGACCCTGATCAAATTTTCCCTGATCAGCCAAATTAGTTATGAAGATATGGCCCCAGATGTCTTTGAACCAACCCATCAGTTTAAGAAGATAGTTTCATGTGGGTGAAATAAATAGCCACACAAAAACTTGGTGTCTCATTTTAAGGATTGACACCTGTGGTTGGGCAGTGATTTGCGGTACTTTGGACTTTTGCAGTTTTCTTAAAGTATAACTCCATCTACACAGGTGTAATAGATATAGTTCAAATGACTAGTATATGGCCTTTCCAAAGATATAAATTATATTTAATAGTGTTATGATGCTTTTCATTTGTAGTCGCTCAAAGAGAAAAGTTTATTTTTTCACTTTTAATTTTTGAACAAAGATTTCTCAGGAAACATTAAAGATATATCTTTGAAACTTTGGATGCTTGTTTGAAACATTCTACCGGAGGGAAAGGTGTCTCAAAATTTTGATATCTTTTTTCAATCTTTTAAAAAAAAATAAAATGTAAAAATTAGAAATAATTCACATTTAAGTTACCCGTTTTTGGGCATAGAATAAAAACTAAACCCTAAATCAAAAATTTGATACACCCTTCCCTGCATTTTAAAGTTACTGACATGTCTGAAAAAGATTGGGCACGTAGCTTCATTAATTATTGAGAAATCCTTGTTCAAAAAATAAAAGTGGGAAAATAGGCTTATATCATTAAATAGTGAAAAATCAGACCTTTCAAATGATATACATGATATTATTGTAGCTAAATTAGGGAAGGAGGTACATGCCAAAACGTAAACCATGCTCCAACCACCGGTGTCAATCCTTAATACCTCTGCTGTTGTCATACCGACAGACTTATGATCACATCATCTAAAATGGGCTACCCATCATATTGGTGGTCCATTTATTATCAATATCTTTCTCAATTCTTGCACATTTAGCACATTTATTTGTGCTACCTTTAATCAAATCAACATCATTGAGTCATAATCAACAATCCTCATCCCTTAGAATTTAGAATTTGATCTATAGCCATGTGGTCATGATCACCACGTGGTGATCACCAAAACGTGATCAGGTGATCATATATCTGTAAAGATCTATTGAAACATCCATTCATTTTGATCAACCTGTTTCCTATCCCTATGATCTGTCCTACCATTTATGTAAGAAAGGAAAATCATTTCTCAGATGAGACCTGTATACTGTGCTCAATTCAATCTCCCATAACTTGCTGTTTTGGTGCGCAACAACTGTATGGCAAGCTTTCCGTGTGTGACATCTATATAATGGTCTGTACATGGTCCCTCAGCCCTCCCTATACTCTACCCCATTACTCTCACTCTCCATCCTCCTTCCCCCACCCCCTTGTCCATCACCCAACAACCCCAATATGATACAAACTCTGATAACAACCCACTCAATTCCCCCAAAATGATATTTCCTTGCGAATTGGCATTCTGCTATCTGCATCATATGAAGTGACAGGCAGCCTCGGTTATCGTCCCGTGTTTGGACATCAGATAAGGTTACCGATATGTTGTGGTTTGGTGATTGCCTTCAGATTGGTCTCTATCTCCTCCCTACAGACATACGCTTTACTCAGACCAATATGTGCCTGGTCTGAATGGATTTCCATCATATAGGGTCGTTCTATAAATGTACCATATGTTTTGATGATGACTTGATCAAAACCATATATCAGCCAATGGTTTTTCTGAGCGTTTCTGTCCTGAGGTTGCCCTATTGGCATATTCCCCAAACTAATCAAAGCTTCATTTAAACTTCATTTGATGTACACAACAAAGTTCATTGATTTAGATATATACTTGTAAAGAATCTATAAAGTGACGGACAGTCTGGGTTATCCTATTATGCTGGGACATCAGATCAGGTTACCGATATGTTCTGCTTGTAATTGGAATCCGCTTTTGGCCGTTGGTCGTCACTGTTGTTATATCCTGCACAAACTACGTAGCTTTAAAGTTAAATCCAAAATGACTGTATACAACAAAGTTCAGAGAAATTGAAAATACTATGTAAGAAAGTTTTTAGAATGAAGGACAGCCTTGGTAATCTGCCCATGTTTGGACATTAGATAAGTCTACCGATATGTTCTGGTTTGCGATAGCCATCAGATTTGGCGGTATCTCCTCCCTACAGACATAACGTGTAATCAGACAGACGTCACGGCACAGCATCATCTGTCAAACATGGATTTCCATCAAATAGCCATTTATGAAGTGAATATAGATCGGCCAACATTATTAAAGGACAAATAGTTTTCTTTGGGCCTCTGATAGCCCAAAACATTAGAAGAGAGTATTATAAAGGCATAAAGGGGGTATGTCTGTACATTACTTTTCATACTACTAAGTGATACTGTAAAAGCTCTTGCATCTGATCGTCAATGTGTCTTCAGATTCCAGCAATGTAATTCATTAATGAAAAGGCTTACACAAGATACACAAGATTCGACAACAGTATGTTTGTGAAATGAGGAAATTAGATATCGTAATACCTAACGTTTGGCATGCAAAAATCAACCCATCCTAAGGGGGCGAGATGGTATTGTGGACAGAGTGCACGCCTCACAAATGGCTGCACCATTATCAAACCTTGGCTTTGCCTGCTATAACACCTTGTCTGGCCATCGTTTCCACCCCCATAGATTCGGTCAGCCAACTGGTATACACAAATGTAAGTGATCCTGATATAGCTGAAAAATTGCCGAGCGGACGTCAAACTCCAACAATCATCATTATCATCGTCATCAACCCAGCCTACCTGATTTGTTATTTCTCTCTCTGTGCAAACACTCCAACCTGGGACGGCCTCAATGGGGGAGGGCTTTGTGTGGCTGGAGGTGGGAGTGGGGGGAGGGGCGGATGTGGGCAGATGTTCCGGACTTCCTGTGGAACAATGAGGCTGACTAAAGAAACCCTGATGACATGGCTGGGAAAGGTCATCCGAAACAGGCAAAAACAGAGCGGGCCATTTAGATGTCTTTGACATGTGTCTTCCTTAAGGATTCTTACAGTCATGTAATAATACATATTGGTAGACGTTAAGTGTGTAGTTGCATGATTTTGTAGTGGATTAGTAAGTTTTAATTTTGATAGTATCTTTAAATCTTTTTCAGGTTCCACACTTCAAAATTAAATCTGCAATTCCCATCAATTCATGACCAGCCCCATCATGTAGGAAACTATAGTGTGATGAATTCATGATAATTCATGTATTGACAGTGTTTAAACAAAGAAAGAATGTATGAATGTTAGAAAATGACAGAACAACAGGTTAATTGTCTTATTGCAGAGTTGAGTAACAGAGTTGCAGTTTGGGTAAATGGGTCACTGCCCAAGATAACTGGCAAACCAGAAGTGATGTCACAGAATGAGCCATGTGACCTGGTTAACCAATGATTGTACGAGAATGTATCAAAATGTATCAAAATGAGTACATGTATATAGGGCATGATATCACATGAAATAAATGTTCCCTTTATGGTACTCGCTGTGTTTACACCTCCTTCTTCGGGGCACAAACAACTTGGCGACTTAAGCCAACTAGGACTATGGTTTGCCAGGATATGGATAGCGGAGTTAGGGACTAGCTAGGGTTTCAAACATAGGAGATATTGAGCCATTATAGGTACAAGAAGTCCAGGGCACAGTCATGAGGACACAAATTGAGACGGTACAGTGAGCGACAGCACGGGTCGTCGGCCAGCACGCTACCATCCCTTTATTTTCGGCAACAGCCTGGCTATCACTTCCCAATGTGGAGCCAGGTATATGACAATACAAAACACAACGACACGCTCTCCCTATGCAACAAAGCCAACGCCTGTCCCTGGTTATACTCCAGCCTGGCATTGGACTAGGGATCTCAGTCAGGAACCCTCTTCCCACACCACCCATCCACCCTTGTGCGCGAGGCACAACTTCGAGACCCAGGGGCCCTTGTTCGTGCCCAGGTGTCAGGTCTACAATCCTGCAACCTGACCCAGCCCTGATCGGGCACTCGTTTCCATCCACTCCATTCTGTGATACCACAGAGAATGGCGGGACTCCGGCAACAGGCCAACACTAAAAGGGAACCAGAACCAAAAACCCAATTCCCATCACAATAGTATTCACTTTGATTCAGTAGAAAAGATTATATGATGTTACCCAACAATAATTTGGTAACATTGATTACCTGGTCTTTTATATTCGCTCATTTACAGCATTATTTTGAGGGTGAAAATCAGCCCAACAAAACTCATGGTAATTTGTTGTTTAGAATGCCTTTTCTGTTATAAAATTCATTTTGCAATGAGCAACTGATGTTTTGGGTTAAGACTGCTTTTGAATGCCTCCTTTATTTTTTACTATCAGAAGCAGCTTTACCGAATCAAGTCTTGTAAGTCACTTGAGAGAGTCCAAGGGGACTTGTTGGAATGCGCAATGCCACATTAAGCCGTGTCTTTCACCAGGCTTTGGTCTGTCACAGCCCTGACCTTTCCACACAAAGGTGATGGGTCTACCTCCCCCGAAGGTCAATCAACCCCCCTCGTGGCCGGAATCATTAAGTCTCTGCCTACACTTGTATGTCACTGATTGTAGTGTACGCGCTGATGAAGACGGATCGACCTTTCTGTAACGGTGTGAGGAATTGATGGAGTGATTCCCAATTAACTTGTTTGTTTCACTTGTTGTGAGTGAAAAAGAACATGAACTTACCCATCTGTTGTATCAAAAATATGCTGTCAAACAAAACCCCTGTGTCACCGGAATCATTAAGCATTGTCTGTAAAATCACCTAGCGTTTATGGTACTTTAGATCCCTGATTTAAACTACCTTTTCACTTGTGTTAAATTCTTTGAATCAGGTACAAGTCATTTGTGTAACCCTCTCCAACCCTGGCAACTAAAGCTTGAGTAATAGACTAGGTTTACGTTAGCCGACTAACTTGTCACCCTGTGGAAACACTCCTTCAGAGAGGTAAAAGTATCCCTGAGGCTCAGGTGTGGGCCTGAGGCTGGTCATGACTGGAAGGTCCACCCACACAACTTACTGTGATAGCTGCAATCTGATCCTCTTCACTGAAACAGTCTAGTCACCTTTTTTACTGCAAAGCTGTTTTTAGCGATTTTCAGCTGGATCAAACTTCTTATAAGAACAGAAATTGCTGTTTCAAACAAATATATAGGTTACCTGCGTGGTAACAGAGTTTTCCTAACAACATTTTATAAAATATGAAGTACTTATCTCTTACCTAATTTTTAGAGTGTTTTTTTCCAGCTGATACCAGTTTTCATACCTAACTCTCCTCATTTCAACAGAAGAAACCCATATCGGTAGCAATCCAGGGCAATAAACCCTATTTTACATCATTTTTTGGTACATAATTTCTTTAGGTCATAAATTTATCAAATGGTTAAAACAGTCTCTATTTCCACAGAAGTAATCTATTTGCTTCAAGACTATGTAGCAGTTACACTGTTAATGATGGGCTTATACATCCTATGATGAAACATGGCTTATCACTTCATAATGACCTAACCCTACTATAACCAACTGTAACCCGTGAGTCAGCGAGTGGCCTATCCAATCACAGCCCTGCCATTTTGGTAGGTGATGTATCCCTCCACGGCCTGATAACGCGTGACAATAGCCCTTATATCCCTCCGCCTGCATGTTATCTGACGACTGGGACTGTTTGTAGACTGGGTGATAATAAGGGCATTCTGTGGGGGCGACCATTGAAGTGGGTGATAATAAGGGTTTTCTGTGGGGGCAGCCATTGAGGTGGGTGATAATAGGGGTGTTCTCTGGGGGCGGCCATTGAGGTGGATGATAAAAGGGGTGTTCTGTGGGGGTGGCCATTGAGGTGGGTGATAATAGGGGTGTTCTCTGGGGGTGGCCATTGAGGTGGGTGATAATAGGGGTGTTCTCTCGGGGCGGCCGTTGAGGTGGGTGATAATAGGGGTGTTCTCTGGGGGCGGCCATTGAGGTGGGTGATAATAGAGGCATTCTGTTGTTTAGCTTTCCTATTCTTTCTATTTAAGAGGATGAAACCGATATTCCAATCAAAGTAGTCTTTAAAGTGTGTTTTGTATATAAATAGTTAGTGATTACATTAGTGATATAATGATATAGATATAACTAACATTTTTCAAACTTATGATACATGAGCTGTACTATAATGGATGTAAATAGTAGGATGCACTTCCCAACCTTGTTCTTAGCTCCTCCAGAGGGGAGCTCTTCCCATCACCCTGTCTGTCCCCATAGGGCTTAAAGTATCCTACATTATACAGGTTCAGGGCCCCCTATCCCTTCATCAAGATGGCACACAGGATGGGAACATGTATATAAAAAGGAACATCCTCTTTTAAAAGCTTCCGTGTCACCTATGATCCCACTTGGCGATGTCACCAACACAACATCCTGTAAGAGCCTTTTTGAGGGATCGAAATTGTATCAAGGTATGAGGGTAGTCAAACTGAAGTGGTATGGAGATGGGACTACCCTGAACATACCCTCATATGGGTTGGAAAAAACATGACCTGGCTTACTTGCATATTGAGGGTTTGAGACGAGTGGGAAATGTGGGTTAAAAAAAAGCCTCACCTAGTATCGGCTGCTCTGAGTCATTCTTTAGTATTCTCTAATATTTTCTGTTAGGGAACTGTTCCTAGTGCAATTATATAGGAAATGTTGACTTTGACCTCTCCAAACCAGAGCCTTCTGATGGATACATCTATATCATGATCAATTATTAACAGTTTTTAGAAATCACAGGGAAAATGTGGGTATCACCACAATATGTATGTAAATGTTTACAGGGATGTATACAAAAATATAGCAAGCACCTCACCTACAATATGTGCAAGAACTGATAGTGTCTCTGTCAGGTATTATGAGAAAGAGGGCTTATGTGGACAGTGATTATTCTATTTCTAACCTGTATCTGGGGTCAGAAACTTACTTGACTGTAAGATATAGACATATTCCCTTCTGTAAAGCTCCATACTAGGCATTTGACCCAGTGACCGGCGACCCTCCATCGATGACAGAATCACTGGTAAACCTGTCAGGCAACTGTTCAAGTTTTATATTTGTCTGAAGATTTTAAGAATAACTTTAATGGTAATTCTGTTGCCAGTTGCTGGGCGCCGTGTCTATGCACCCAAGGAACATGTTTTTTGGGTACAAATAAGTCAGAGACTGACACCCACCTATTGTGCCACCATCAGTGGTCACTGATTGTCGGTCAGCAGTAAAATCGCTCAGTGGGTATGGGGCTTAAGTGCCAACCTCTGTTACTAATGCTTGCCACTTTGGTCGTGGTCTATCAGGCAGAATATCAATGTCTCTTTCGAAAGGTAAGGGTTGAGTTGATCTATCACCCAAAGTACATTTCAAAGAAAGAATCATAACATGATAAACAATTGATTGATTACACAATGACAAGACAGTCTCGATTCTGCTGCTGTCATCATCTATAGCTACTGAACACCAAGGTCTTTTTGTATCTATTAGTTCTTCTCGTTTGAGATGTGCAGGTATCAGATCAGTCTTGTCTTTAGACTACTTGGAGTGGAGGCGTTCTGAAGGAGATGTCTATCTCTTCTATCAGTACAGGGCCAACTGCCTGAGACTGAACCCTTTGGAAAACCGGGGCCTCCCAAACTATGAAACATGGGTAGGGCTATAGAACTTTTGCAGACAGAGTTACAAGACTTTTGTGATCACCATGTGATATCCACTGCCATGCGGCTCTTCATCCCCATACCCATTAGACGAATTTGACTAATACAGTTGACTGGTCTGCCCTCAAATCAGGTGATTATTCTAATAGAATCGGCTGAATTTATAGTTAGTATACAATATTGAAACATGCAACACTTGATATGAGTCAGTGCTAGAATTGGCTGATTTTAGAAACGACGAGTTGGCCGACTTGGCTCAAATTTGTATGGGGCTTTAGAAAACAAGACATTACACCCACATTTGAAATATAATAAGTTAATAATGCCTGACAAACAACAGCATATTGCCTAAATATCAATATAAAGAATCTCCTTTCACAAATCAAATGGTCAATGATCACCAATGTCGCTGTAAGCTCCATTCTGGCCACTATGACGCTATCCGCACGACGTCTATACGGTATTCTGGTTATGGGGATATATATATATATATATAAACATATACAGAAGATGCCTCCAGCCCCCCCCCCCCCCGGGCAGGTGGCGCTACAGTAGTGAACCTGACCCCTGAGAGGTCACCTTTAGGCATAGGTAGATCGTATGTAGCTTCATGGAACTGTGGGTGTCCTGATATTTTGTGACATCTTTTTCTCAGGGGCTAAAGGCTGTGTCACACTGTCTAATGCTTTTTGCTTTAGCATGTGGCAAATTGCGACGAAATAGAGAATATGTTATATTTTTTCTGAAATAATGGTTCGTGATGTTTCTCTGTATGTCATCAACCCTCTGAAAAAAACATCTATATTATCTACACATGCCACATTGTCAACACGAACATTGGTAATGATCGGCTTCAGTGATTTGCAATACATTTATATAACCTATCTTGCTTGTTTCTGTCACTTCATCTCCAACCTAGGACGAAGCCATAACGAGGATAAATACATTTTGTAAGACTTTACCAATGTGTAGTCGGTGTGGCTTTTTCGTAACAATATTCTGATGATTGATAGCAAAGACAACATTGATGAAGCTAATTGTATTCTCTTTAAGATTATGATAATCGTTTTCTTTAAATTATATAACTCTCCATCTAAGCTAGCTCACGATCCTAAAACCAGGTGGTAATACTCAGAATGTCAATTTAATGTGTTCACTCCTTTAAATTTCTGAAAAGTGCTGAGGTGCATTTAGCGTTTTATTATTCATGAGAATCACCATGGTAACGTCCTTTGTTAGTGGTGCAACGACTACCATTGATGTCAATTCAGCAACCTGCAACAGAACTAGCTTGAGTTTGAGTGAGAGGAAACTTTTCTATAAATTGGACTTCTTCGGAAGTCTAAGTCGCCATTTGCTGATTTTGCCTGGGTAAACAGGCAGGGGGGTCTTGATAGGGGGGTCCCCATGTCGTCAGTCGAATTTGGAAAATGCTGATGTCGCGTGTCTTTGTCACTTATTTATCCCAACGTCGCGTGTCAAATTTAAGAAATATCTATGTCGCATGGCACTATGTTTGTAACCATCCCTGTCATGTCGTTAAGCTCCCATGCCACATGTAGAATTTAATAAATCGCATGTCCCCGTGTTGGTTTTAGTGGTACACCCCCTTCTGTTGGCTCCCCGCAGGGAGGAAGCTCTTTCCTGCAACTTCCTCCGACTGACTCACGCTATCTGCAGCAGTAAGGACCCCCCAACTCAGGGCCTAATCCTAAATCTGCCTGTGGGTATTGCCGAGGCTTGGGAAGAGGGTACAATGTGTTAGGAAAAGGTATCGAGACAGAAACTACAGTGCCTAGGCAGGGGCTGTGTACCCACCCAAGCATGTGACTTTATTTGAATGTTGGAGCAACATTCTGTTTGGTTATATATTGCTTCATGTTACGTTATTTTGCTGCAATGTACTGCTGTGACGTTCCACTGCAACATTATTATAACATTCTGGTTATGTTCTTCAACTCAAACAGAATGATCTTATAATGTTCTGCTTTGGTTCGATCAAAACATCACCAAAAAGTAACATTATAATAACATTCTGATTTGGTAAGGTTCAATACCATCAATACCATAATTGTTATGTGCCATTTGTTATTAGGACATTCTGACTATGTTTTTATGTAGAAATAACATCATTATGTCATTCTGTATGAGTAAGGTCTCAATCATCAATGTCACTAAAATGTTATCATAACTGTTTTTCAGGCACAACCTACCTTGAAATAATGCAACTGTTATGTGAAAATGTAACAAGTAACAGACTGACTGCTTGCTTGGTAATGCTTTTGTTGCATCAAGTTCAAACCCTCACTACAGTCAGTTGTTTATAAAGCTGATGTTGTTTCTGCCTTGTTAAACAGTCTAATATAAGATCGAAACATACTGAGTGTCCTTGAAAGTGTGTGTAGGAATTTATGTACAACTACTTAGGGGACTCTTTATTGTTTCAATACATCATTATTCTAAGGACAGGGCACTGCATTCCCTAATTACAGGCTATACTGGCAGGGAATGCTGAAAGATTATAAAATCAAAGGGATTCATTAAGACGAACGAGCACCTAACATCATGACCTTAAAACCCCTCATCATAGGGTGATGGGTAAAGGCCCCATACACTACACGACATGAGCTGTGATATGACTATGTCGCAGAGAAACCACACTTATTAGAGCTAAAATTCTTTGTCAGCCATGTGTAGAATACTTCAAATTGCAAAAATCAAATTGTTATATAACTTCTGTGAATGAAGTTTTTGTAACGTCATCATATCGCATCGATATCGTAGCTCAAAGTCATGTAGTGTAATAGGGCCTCAATAGGTGGTACCTAGATCTGAGGAGAGGAGTGAAGCAGCCAGGGGGTCCAAAATAATGGTCACTTGGAGGTGAACATTGGCTAAGTGAGGTGAAAGAATGCACTGAATGACCCCTGCTACTGTCCAGAACCAGGCATAAAACGACCATCTCCCTGATCCCGATGAATGTCTCTGCATATTACCTGCCATGGGTCCCTACAACCCATTAACAAGTGTCCTCAACTTCCAGGAACAGTGAACCTTGAATTTTCTGATGTCATGCTGAGAGGGATGAAGTGGAAATACATTAATTTGACATAAAATGTAACTGGATTTAGAATTTGTATTTTTACCAATATGGCACTAAATGGTGGATAAGATGATTTTAGAAACAGGAGAAATCAAATGGTTTCCACTGATCAAGGCTTATGGGGTACCAATTAAGCCAAAGTATTTGTTTAGTAAAGTCCCATACACCTTACTATAATCAAGCCTAGATCCTGAAACCTGATTAACATATATTATATATATGTGTTTAATAAGTGCTCACAGAAGATAAGCTTTGCAATAATGACTTGTCCCACACACATATAGGTCAGAATTGTACCATTAACTGTCAAATTTCTTCTGGTAATCATTTGAACTGTCACAAGGCTTAATATTGACGTAAGGAGATGGACCATATAAACAAGGTACCGTCTACCGAACCCACTAAGCTACCAGCCCACCCAGTTCATGGGATGCCTGAGGTTAAGCTCCAGTACACCACTGCCACACACATCATGGATCCAGATGGAGAATAATAGGGACAGGAGATGGCACAAGATGAGAATTTGGGGTGATCAGGGGCTTAGAGAGGCAGAGCCAGGACAAAGAGAATCCACCTACAGAGGGGTATCACCTCCTGCACCAGGTGAACCCCATCACTCCAGAGCACCAGGCATAAAGATGACAATTGGCCAAATCCTGGGATATTTCCAACCCTTTCCCCATACTCTTACCTTGCTACCGACCATGGAGGTTTGTAGGGGGATAGATTTAATATGTGATTATGGGTAAAGTTTGAACTGATTTCAGAAGACAGTTTGACAAATAAACAAACAAAATATTTGATATAACATTTAGCTAAATCTTATGACATAAAGGGAAGTTTGACCCCAAAATTCATGTTTAAGTGTATGTTTTGTCAAGTTGTATGACACTGGAACCTACAATTTTTGTAATTTTGATGAACATGCAATTATGTTTGCTTATACGGATTAATGAAGACATAACAGAATTACCAAATGCTAGAGCACCTAGGATTTCATGTATACATAATTCAATTTGCTATGCTTATTACGTAGTTGGCTGTACTAACAATATATATATATATATAGGTTAAGCCTCAGAAGAACAACCCACACCCGTCAAAGGACCTTGACATGTACAAGAAAAAACAAAGAGAAAGCTGAACTCACTCCCAGCAGAACAGGGGTATAAAGGATGCAGACTGCACCTGAGTGAACCTTGTAAGTCTCCAAAACCACAGTAAAGATGGCACTGGTTCAAAAGTGGAAAAACAAACGAGAAACAGGAACTTTGTTTGGCTATTCTTTCATAGTAATGATGTTGTAAAGCTTAATGAGGTTCAAGGCCGTATCATTGCCAAAGATGAACGGAACAGTTGAAGGAGGAGAAAGGACTCTTCAAAAGAACCAGGAGGAACCAGATTATGGCTAACTTCTCTTGAACAAACGCTGGAACAGCACTGACATAACAGTGTAATCTTAATGCACCCACATTTAACCTGGAAACAAAGCCGTTTCTCTAAACATATCTTTCTTTTTCTACATCAAGCGAGCTCAATATTTTTGGTTCCAGCTATCACTGATAGAAATGTGAATCTGATAACAGCGTTTCAGATTTAACAACTCTTAATTGTAAGCATGTATACGAAGTGACTGAGAAAGGGTAGCCTAATGTATTGGCCAAATATGATATTCATGGGTAAACATTACAGAACATATAATAAGGTGGTCCAATTCCAGAAATGCACATCACAGATTTCTGCCAATACCCCAATACAGGCCAGTGTCAGGTGAAGCCTAGCCTTCCATAGCTGCCCTAAGATGGATGTAGATGTCAATAAACAATTCACAGCTGGCTTCATCTCCATTCACACGGTCCAAAGGGTTCCATGGAGGACCCTTTCTCTGCCTCCCCTCCACTGATCAGGGCTGAGGGCCCCCTCTGCCTCCTTCCCCGATCGCAGAGGCGCCTGTAAAGGCAGTTTTACACTACACGACTTAACCCGAATAAGCAAACACAGAGAGATCAGTGTGTTTAATAAGAGGGACTGCTGGGGGCATCCGAGGGTGTCTGTATGACCCAGAGGGGATAATCAAGACCGAGGGCATAGCCCGAGTGACATACGATCCCCATGGGTTGCACAGCCACCTGAAGACGACCCTGATGGTCCTTCTGTATTTATCACCCAAACAAAATGAAGATATGTGAAATACCTTAGTTAACTGTGAGCAGTGCATATGGCCTGTCAATACGCCCTGACCACAATACGCACCGCTCGCCGGCCGTGTGGGTGATAATACAATATACTGTGATATTACCAAGATATGTAGATATTACCGACTAATTTGCATAGAGAAGTCATGTGACTATTTAAAGTGCCAATTTGGAGCATTTTATAAAATATGTGTGATGACCAATCTCAAATGTATTCGGTATTATTGCTCTATTTTATCCTCAGATTGCAGCTCATATTGTGTGTTGTAATACCACCTTTAAGGCAGTTTTACTCAACTCGAGCTCCTTCCCCACATCATTGGCCACAGAGAGACCAGCAATTTGTTTACCCAGTGGTTCTTTGGCTTATTTTTGTTACATAATTATGTGGCGAGATACCTATAGTTCAATTCTATCACTCTTATATGCCAAGTGTCTGTAATTTCATGATATTGTGCCAATATCGCAGCCTAAGTTGTGTAGTGTAAAAACCGCCTTAATTAAAGGCCTTCATTTGTCCTGGGTAGGTGCACAGCCTCTAAACAAGCTCACCACCAAGCAACTGTCACCAAAGCCAAATGTTCATCGCTAGAATTGTTGACCAATCGGTCGGCAGGTCAGTCATTAAGTGTTTTTTTCTGTTACAATGCTGATTCTACCCTCGTTGACTGATAGTAACTTCCAACGCTTTACGCTCACTGAGGGTTCACATCATATTTGCTACAGCATTTTCTCAAATTCCTTCGTACCCTAAACATCATGGTTACATTGATTGTAATAATAGGATTTTTCTCCAACTGATAACTTTGCAAGTGATTATGTGATTTATTCTAGGTTCTTGGGGGGTTTGTCCAAAGTCGTTTTCTCCTCAACTGAACAGGCTATGAACACTTCCAGAGTTCAGAGAGGCTAGATGGTTGTTTTTTAACTTTTAACTTTAACCTAGTTGCTAGTGTTCTCCCCAGCTAACCTGCTGACGTCAGACGCCTGTATACCAAGGGTTTCTCCCTCTTATATAAGCATCCTTGATGTCAGCCGGGATACTTGTGTGCAAAGGAGACAATATACTATAAATCTAAAGTCCTTTTTAAGTCTTGGACGTTTACATATAATTGATGAGTAGACCTGGAACTTGAGTTAGTGTGGAATCAATCCCAAAATCTTCAGGTTTTTCAACCAGTGTTCTACCACTCAGAAAATGATCCCCATTAGTTAGGCCTGGGTTTGTCAGACAGTGAAGAAGGGCTATTCCCATCTGACAGCCTCCACCACACAGCTGTTTCAAGGTTTTGCCCCTTTTCAGACCAGCACTGATGTTACCTTTTTAGCAGTTTGCATTCTGGTTTGTGTCTTACATCTTACACAGAATAATCTGTGCATCAGGATCAAAGTACCAACATGCCTCAAACTAGCGTGACACAGGCTGGGTTTGTTCTCTTTGTCAGGTTTATGTCTGCACCAAAAGGGGGTCCGGACCCCCTTAACCCCCCTGGATCCGCCCTGCAGGGTGCCTGTTGTTGAACTATGCGTCCATTGTAAGAGGCTTTGAAGCCGCAGTGAATATGATAATCTGTTAATCCTGATACCAGTATAATATTATTTAGAAGTGACCGTGCTGGAGCACTTTACTTCAGGTGCACTTTGCTGAAAAGGAGGCTTTAGTCAACTGCAGCTGTCCCAGTCAGTTTTAAATGGATGCACCTTGTGAACTGAGTGTCCCTCCCTTTTTATTCACAGTGCTATGATCCACGCAGCAAGATACGTCAAAGAACTGAAATAAAGAAGAATACGCTCTTAAGAGGTTTTTATGGATACTATTTAAACGTGTACCACCTGGGTGTTGGGTGCTTGAGTCCAAGTTCATTTAACACCAGACCACTAACCCACCTTCCGATTTGCACATAATTTCTTACTTTATATCAAATTTACCCCTGCAGGCTGTAGCATCCTTACAACCTGGGCCATGCTCTTTGGCTACTAAGGTGGTAGACATTATAGTTGATTTTACAGGCTGTAGTATCCTTACAACCTATGCCGTGCTCTTTGGTTACTAAGGTGGCAGACCTTATAGTTGATTTTACAGGCTGTAGTATCCTTACAACCTATGCCGTGCTCTTTGGTTACTAAGGTGGCAGACCTTATAGTTGATTTTACAGGCTGTAGTATCCTTACAACCTATGCCGTGCTCTTTGGTTACTAAGGTGGCAGACATTATAGTTGATTTTACAGGCTGTAGTATCCTTACAACCTATGCCGTGCTCTTTGGTTACTAAGGTGGCAGACATTATAGTTGATTTTACAGGCTGTAGTATCCTTACAACCTGTGCCATGCTCTTTGGTTACTAAGGTGGCAGACATTATAGTTGATTTTACAGGCTGTAGTATCCTTACAACCTGTGCCGTGCTCTTTGGTTACTAAGGTGGCAGACATTATAGTTGATTTTACAGGCTGTAGTATCCTTACAACCTATGCCGTGCTCTTTGGTTACTAAGGTGGCAGACATTATAGTTGATTTTACAGGCTGTAGTATCCTTACAACCTATGCCGTGCTCTTTGGTTACTAAGGTGGCAGACATTATAGTTGATTTTACAGGCTGTAGTATCCTTACAACCTATGCCGTGCTCTTTGGTTACTAAGGTGGCAGACCTTATAGTTGATTTTACAGGCTGTAGTATCCTTACAACCTATGCCGTGCTCTTTGGTTACTAAGGTGGCAGACATTATAGTTGATTTTACAGGCTGTAGTATCCTTACAACCTATGCCATGCTCTTTGGTTACTAAGGTGGCAGACATTATAGTTGATTTTACAGGCTGTAGTATCCTTACAACCTATGCCGTGCTCTTTACAGGCTGTAGTATCCTTACAACCTATGCCGTGCTCTTTGGTTACTGAGGTGGCAGACATTATAGTTGATTTTACAGGCTGTAGTATCCTTACAACCTGTGCCATGCTCTTTGGTTACTGAGGTGGCAGACCCGATAGTTGATTTTACCAGTTTACATGAGAGTTTATGTGATATATATGCTCATATATGGATATAAAGTCCAGCAGAAGAGGATCAGACTTGACACCAGGGGTCACCACTATTGACCTCGAAGTGACCACTAGGGGCTAGAGCTCCCCTTCACTTCTCAGCCAGCACTTGTTACTGCCACATGTCTGTATCCCTGTCTGGATTCGTAATAAATTTTCTTCTGGATTTGAATATGCGTTTGTTACCGAAGGATTCCTTCTCATGGATTGCTGTGTTCAGCATTATATCATGGATTACCTTCGTTTCCATATCTAAAGGATTTTCTGGAGTAAATTCCTGTTCCTCGTTGGAATTTTCACGCATTGTCATGGCGCACTACACTTCACCGTCAGCCACGTTTACAGGCAGGGACGACCCCAAGTATGTATCTTATTTGGAGGAACAATTATCGCATGCAAGTATGTTAGCTGAAAAACATGAGAAGTCTGACATGTATTTACAACATATTATGACCCGTTTGGACAAGTTGGAACTTTCCAATGCCCCAAAAAGTACAAACCCATGGGGTGAGCCCGAACTAAATTTGAACATGAAAAAACCCCCTGCTTTCCCGCCGGTTGTAACTACGGCGCCAGCTTACACTATTCCAGGTACGCAGAATGCAGGGTTACAATTACCCCCCCCTCAGCCTGGTTTTGGCCGGCCTGTGCCAGCGCCGGTGGTCAATAATAGCCCTGTACCGGGCTCAGTGCACGTCGACGCGGCGGCTACCCTGCTAAACGCTCCACTTACACAGGCTTTGACCGACCTATCGGAGGCTATTAACCCAGGGCCGTTGGGTTATAAGAAAGGTATGCACCTCAGACCCGAGTATTATGTTCAGCATTTATTAGATTGCAAACCAATTAAGTCTTTGGACCATTCCAAAATGTCTTACAAAGATCTTTTTTATGGGATGACCCAGGTTCTGCAACAGTTGATTAAATCGGGTGGGGATGCTACCGCTTATGTGGATCACATGTCGTTTGTGGCCAAGCAGGCTCAGTTGAATTGTTTTTCTGACTCTGCCTTGGTCACCTATGACCGCAGTATCGTTGATAAAGTTATCAGAAGTGATCTCCCTTCCTTTGTGGCGGCCGATGTTGTCAGTGTAGCATGTAACTTTCATGCTGGTAACATTCAGAGTGATCACTCCAAGCGGGATCAAGTCGCCTCTAAGCGGGGCCGTGGTGGATTTCCAAAAGGTAAAGGTCGTAATGATATTCCGACAGCCACGGGTTCTGATAAAGACCCTTCTACTAATGATCCGTTCCCTTCAGACCTATGCTACAACTTTAATTATCGCAGATGCAACGGCAACTGCGGCAAGATGCATTTATGCAGGTCTTGCCGAGGGAAACATAAGGCACTTGGTTGCCACGAAAAGCCGTGACTTTATGATCCTACAACGGCCCGTGCTGATTTATCATTCATTGAACTGATTCCACCAGCGTCCGAGAACATTGTATGTAGTAAGAGTTTTGAATGTGAATCAACTTGCTCTTGTAATACTGCTTATTCATCTGTTGATGATTATTCTCCTGCTGCTAATATTCTTTTGAATAATGAAATGGAATCGGTCGGTTCTACTGAATGTAATTTTGCAGGCTATGACCAATTGGCTGCGGATGATACCGGATTACGATCAGCACAGGATGTGAGTAGTATGTCACTTTGTGCGTTATATCCAGGCGTATTGGATCCTATTGATCACGGTGTATATTTTGACGGTCATGGGTCAATTGATTTCTGTCCTATCGATATTCGCTTATCGGGCAGACATAGCATTGGGGGATATGATTCTCAAATGAATGTATTAGTCTGGGACTATTATCTCAGTTATGAGCCAGACGCTACTATACGGGACTATATTCACAACGGTATCATGTATGGATTCCATATTGTGGATATTGATGCTCCTATTCATCCATATAAGTGCAAGAACTATTCGTCTGTGTGTTCAGGCCCTGCCCACGACTATGTTAATAATATTATTCAACAAGAGATCTTAGAGGGCAAATATGTTATTTCGGACACTGTTCCTGAATGCGTCCACGCCTTAGGTGCTGTACCTAAAGGTGACTCTTCATTCAGACCCATCACGGACTGTAGACGTCCTGAGGGTACATCTATTAATAACTTTATGGTATCTACTTGTGATGACTTTACATATTCTTCAGTGGATGACGTGACGGAGTGTATAACGCCAGGTTGTTTCATGGCTTCAGTTGACGTTGCATCAGCTTACCGCTCCGTCAGTGTTCACCCATCGAACTGGACATATCAGGGAGTATCGTGGGAATTACCAGATGGTGAGCATTACTTAATGGACACTAGATTGTGTTTTGGACTACGTTGCGCCCCCTTCATTTTCACTAAACTGAGCAATTTGTGCGAGATACCATGACCAGACTAGGTTTCAAATCGGTGATTAATTATCTAGATGATTTCCTGGTTTTCGGATCGGATTTCAGTGAATGTCAGGCAGCTCAGGCCACACTAGTGACACTTCTTGGCCAGCTAGGTTTTCAGGTGTCCTGGAAAAAGTGTTCGACTCCTTCTCAGTACACAAGATACCTTGGCCTGATTTTTGATTCCGTCCGAATGAAAGTTATCTTACCGGACGATAAAATGGAAAAGTTGCACAATGAGCTGCTCTTCTTTCAAGATCGCAAACGAGCTACTAAGCGTCAACTACAACGCCTGTGTGGAATTTTGTCATATTCTGCTCGTTTAATTAGGGGGGCACGTACCTTCTCACGTCGGGTAATTGATTTATTGAAAGACCTACCAAGTGGTAACCCTAGATTACGCCTATCTGCATCGTTCCATGAGGACATCTCTTGGTGGAGGGAGTTCTCCAAGACATTCAATGGAGAAGAATACATCATTCGCAAGAATAGGGGTGATGGCTTGAGCCCTTGCTATTATACTGATTCTTCATTGTCTGGATATGGTCTACAATTTCAGGAAGATTGGCAGGCTGGATATTTCAATAGCCAGGATGTCCCGGCATTTCTGTGTTCCACTTGTCCTGATTATCACTGGAGGAATGTGTTTGTCCCTGATGAGGCAAATATTAATTATTTGGAGCTCATTCCAGTTTACCTTGGCCTTCTCCGCTATATCCATCGTTGGCCGAACATGCATGTTGTATGCTATACTGACAACACTCAGGTCGTGTCCATGGTTAATAAAGGGACCAGTGTCAACCAATCAGCGATGGCACTACTTCGCCATATGTTTTGGCTGGCGGTCACTCATAATATACATTTGACCGCCCGTCACATTCCTGGTATCCGTAATGTGACACCTGATTATTTATCACGGATTTCAATGGACCCTTCACTGTCTAATTTCCCTGTTGCCTTGTGTTGCAGTGCAGGAGCTCAAGGTGTTGGATGAGGAAGTATCTCTAGCCATTGGCAATGCTTGGGCTTCCAATACCCTCAAGACCCGCAATTCCCAGTGGAACAAATACTTTTCTTTTTGCATTGAGATGGGCCTATGTGCCTTACCAGCTGATCCATCGACAGTGGCACGTTACTTAGTGTTCCTCAGTAGATCGTGTAAGTTTTCTACGATCAATAACTATCTATCATCAGTTATTACCCTTCATAAGTTTTACGGATATTCTTCAGATTTCCGGAATTATTATATTATTAAGTTGGTTCTCAAAGGATTGAAGCGCCAACTAGGATCGACTTTGTCACAGTCTCAACCATTTTCAAGGAGTGAACTACTGATGATGTACTCTACAATTGACTTATCTTCTCGTATGGACTTATCGCTTTGGTCAGCGGTTATTTTTTCATTCAGAACCTTACTTCGCAAGTCTAACATAGTGCCTGACAACCATGATGTTGCATCTCATGTTATTCGGCGCAAGGATATTGAGTTTAAGCCGTGGGGAATGTTGGCTCACGTGTATTCGTCTAAGACTGTGCAGTTCCGTGAGTACGTTCTGGATATTCCAGTTTATTACGTCCCCAACAAGGTTTTCTGTGCTGTGTCTCAATTGGAGCGGCATTTTTCAATGACTAACGGAGGTCCTACTGATCCATTGTTTTTGGATCCGTCCTCTGGTCGCCCCATTCTATATAGACAATTGTTATCATTTATTAAGCGACTAGTTGTTGCGGCTGGATTGCCAGAGGGACGTTATGGATGCCATTCTCTTCGGCGTTCTGGTGCGAGTTTCCTCCATAGTATTGGGACTCCCTTGGAAGATATTATGGCCATAGGCGATTGGAAGTCCATGGCTGTGCTAGCCTATCTTTCCACTCCTATGGGCCGCAAGTTAGATATTCAGAAGGATGTTGCTGTACATTTATCTTAATTTTGGACCCTTGGCGGTTGACCTGCCGCCGGCTTACAGCCAATCCTGACTTATGTCTCTATTTGTCTATCTCAGAGTGTAGAATTTATGTGATATATATGCTCATATATGGATATAAAGTCCAGCAGAAGAGGATCAGACTTGACACCAGGGGTCACCACTATTGACCTCGAAGTGACCACTAGGGGCTAGAGCTCCCCTTCACTTCTCAGCCAGCACTTGTTACTGCCACATGTCTGTATCCCTGTCTGGATTCGTAATAAATTTTTCTTTTGTCGGGCGGTTGACCTGCCGCCGGCTTACAGCCAATCCTGACTTATGTCTCTATTTGTCTATCTCAGAGTGTAGAATTTATGTGATTTTGATGGTTTTTGGGAGTCCCTGGTTATGTCTATACAGTATACTGTAGCTATTAGAGGGAACTCCCTCAATCAGTCATGTCTTGAGTCATTGAATTCTCTTTGTTCTTAAAGGTACTTGCAACCCCTGTGGAACCCTCTATGTGCTATTGTTATACTGCTGCTACACACAATTAGTATGTCAGTTATCACTACAGGGATGATAGGAAAGTCTATGATCAAAACGGTAAAACCCTTTGATTTTTGTACAGGATATCAATAGGATCAAGACTTAAAATCAGTAGGAATTTCAAGAAAAAAACACTACAACATTTTTTTCTGGGATTTTAGAAATTTAAAAATTCAGACATTTCCAATAGAAACCTATAGTAAATACCTCAAATGTTTACAAACCCCTAACTGAAAAACCAAACGGTAAAACTTGTTTTCCCTCTGGCTATGTATCCCTCATGTATTAAAGACAATTCTGAGGAGGTATGGACAAAATATCACTACAAGTTAAAATCCTGCTGAATAGGTACAAGTACATTTAATAATTGGACACACAATGTCATGTTCAACTGTTGAAGGGCATTGTCCTACAATGGTTGTTAGAGTCAGGCAGTGTGAGAAGCCAGAAGTGGGTTACATAATCACTGCCTGAACCAATCAACCCTCACCCCTCCACATTAGGACCTCCACTGTCACCTGCAGGTGGGCAGGTCTAGGTGGGTGAGTGATAGGTCAGTATTAGGTGCATTGTAGTGCATGCAGGGACCTAGTACTAGTAGTAGCAGCCCCTTTCCTGAACCCTCCCTGAGTTGTGTGTGACAGCAGGAGTGGTGGTGGTGGTCAGTACTTATAGCCCATATAGCCTTCGGATTGTAGGAACGCCTTCAGTTTATTGAGGGACGACCATCGCTCATACATGAGCGAAACTCTGTAGCTCTTTTGCTTCTTGTTCTAGAAATTTATCTCCACAGTTGCATGTTGACTCGAACATTTTCCGAACAGGTTTCTGATAGCATAATACGTATCACACCAACATTTCTGTCAGCCATTCCTGCTACACCAACATACATTACATGTTTAGCTATGCCACAGCAGCTGCTTACAGCTTGTCCATATCTTTACCAAGAGATCTGGCCTGTTTTCTTATGATTGAATTGGCAGAGCTCCTGTGGGACTAATTGACACATTTTTCTGATGAGTTTTCCATATTGATTACGAAAGAAACATGGCATGAGAAAAACGTGTATTCTTCGACACGCAAACTCCTAGTGAAGACACATCATTAGTCTCCATATCGGGCCTTTCAAACTCCAATCCCATGTTTTTCTGTCCACTATCACTTTGCTTGTTTTATGTGATTGTTCTTTTCTCTGGACTTTTTTGGTTTAACTTCTGTAAATTTAGTGCATCACTCAGGAGTCCCTGGGGGACTTTCTGACACAAATAAAGCAGTGCTCTCATTAGCTGGAGGTGTGTGTTTAACAAGGCAATAGTAGCCTGTAAGCTGGAAAAACCTGGTTAAGGGATCCATATTATTCTGGGTAACCCTGAGGGTCCAGTAACAAAAACTTTAATATTTGGGTTTTGATTCACAATTAAAGGTTATTCTCCAGACAAATCTGATCTTTGATAGAAAAAGACCTTATTAATGAAAAAACAGCCTTCTTACATGAACTCCCTTGCCATTCTAGTTCTGAATGCTGTTTGTTACCCACTCTCTCATGTAGTACAATTTTAGTAAGGTGCACACTTTGGACTTGTTCATCCACAGTGATTCATGTATTCCTGTGAACTTTGTTAAAAACACATCCAACCCTGAAACAGTTCTTTCCTTCGCTGTTTGTCTTCCATGTTCCATCTTCATATGGGGTGGCCTTTCATAAATCCTTTCACTTTATATAAAGACTGTGGTCTTCATAGTAAGGGTGGCCTACTCTTGAACCCCTAAGCTTTATTTCATATATAAGTTGTGATCTGGTAGGAAAGGGCAGCCTTGGTTCTTACAACTGAGGATATAGATGATACCTTTGTCCTTTAATTTGTCATAGGATGAGTTAGCATCGACAATTCTGTAGACAAGCAAAGATACATAATCCTTGATGTTTGGGTGTGAACGCTGATTCTAGCGCTCCCGTTTGTGCTATCTGATAAAAATAAAAGAACAGTGTGTCTTTTCTATCCCTTTCTAAATGTAAACAATGATGATGACGTCACAAAAATGGCAAAAAGAGACAATGCATTGTAACAGGTTGCACGGAGCCTCATAGGAGGCACCACTATCATCGAAGTCACAAAAGACGTGATGGGGATGGTCCAAGTCACACGTCTTAGTGTAGCTATAATATTTTTGGTAGCATGAGGTATCAGAAAACCTAATCAGCTGTTGGATAACTCACAAGGCGAAGTTGATTAAACGTTTTATGTCCATTCTTTCAGATGACAGATGAATTGCTCATTTCATATTGAAATTGCATAATTTAAGATCATGATTTTACTCATTGATAAGCATTCAGTTTGCAATGCCCTTGATGTAATCATATTATATAATAATATTACCTTTCAATGGTTTCCCAAAGTGACTTATCTTTAATCTCCCTCACCCACCCCCATGATAGATACAAGAGTCAGTGGTGGAGAATAAGAGTGGTCCGTTGCCCAGTAACAATGAAAAGTTGTTGAATGACGAAAAACGTCCATTGTCCAAAACTATTGCTGTTAGGCAATTTTTCACATCCAAGATGGAATCATTTTGAATGCTGTTTTGAGCTGCCATTTATAGCAAATGTAAACTGCCCCATCATGTCTCACTTCACCAAATTAGATTTGATTCAGTAGAAAACATGTCAGAGAGGTTTCATAACAACTTTTTCATGTTGTTATGCAAACATGCTCAAAGGGTTTTTAAAGTGTTCACTGTTCTGATTGGTCATTGTACAATAGGCCAGGGTTTATCGCAATATTTGATTTACTTTTAACAGTTGGCAAGTTTAGGAAATACAAAACCATTAAATGTGACAGAAAACAGAAAGACTGTTGCACAATTACCAGGAAAGGCTTTAAAGATAACGCAAAAAAGGCGTTGTTCGAGCAATCAGCCAGGTTTCAGTAACAAGGATTTGTAAAGAAAACTACTGCGAAGTTTTGAGATAATACATCAAGATATAAAACGTAGGCAATTAAATCTGAGACGTATACATACAACTGCCAACCTGGTTTTAATACTAATCCAATGCTGAGATATCAAAACGTCTCCAATGCAGGATTCATCTTTCAAGAAGCAACAATTATGATACTGATGACAATAAAAGCAAACAATAATTATTGATCAATTTTAATATTTTGTTGTTTTATTATTTTCAACAACTTCACGTACATAAAGTGCATGTTCTTTCAGTAGCAATACCACTAATAAATCCGTGGCCAAAAAAAGTGTTGAAAAATACGGATCAACTGATATTGACAACTGATTATCAAATATCACTCATGTTCGTTAATTTTTTGCTAAAATAAAAAAATGTACGTTAAACATGAAGTTTAGAAATCATAACTTCTATTCCATTGGTTGTTGTGTTTTATATGATTGCTGCTTCATGGTAGTCTGCGGTAGGCAATGATCCCTGTTCACTCATCTGACATTGGTCTACGGTGGGAAACGCCCCGCGGTTCACTCATCAAATCGATCCCTGACAAAGCGGGTGACTGGGGTCAGACAGCAGTACCCGGGGCAATCCCAGGCCGGGGTGATTTGTGGGTTATACAGTGGCCACAGTGATTTATGAGATATACAGTGGCTGCAGTGATATAGGCAGAAGTTGTTATTCACAGAGGGTAAAAGGGAAGAGGCACTGTGCTATTTATAGAACAACATTAACAGTTATTCACATGTTGGCCATGTGAACCAAGAAGGACCCACTGAGTTATTTGCTTCTCTTCACAATATATGCATACACCTATTGTGTTTGTTATGTGTAGGTCTCAATTCTGTATTGCCAGCAGATACATAGTTCTAAATTGATTTTCTTATTTCTTTATATACAAGAATATAATTATATACAAAATTGCAAGAATTAGTCTGCAGGTGAATTTAGTATGGTAAAAGTGGGTAACTGCGTCTGAGGGAACTCACGAGTGTTAATGATAACAAAAGAAACATAAACATACCAAGTGAACTGCTTAAAAAGTATGACATTCAACTCAAAATGTATTCTGATTTTCACCTAACAATATTATGTATTGGACAGTTTCGCACACTGAGTTAAGCGCTATGGATCAGCCGCAAAATAGTATTGTAGTGAGTGAGTAATGGATGCTTATGCCTTTTCAACAACTAAAACAGAATTGAAACCTTAGCTGTTGCAGTGCACTGAAGTCTAACTTTTGGCGATTGAGTACCAATACATTTGATTAATGCTAGATGAAAGAAAGTAATTATCAAGAAAGATGCATTGAGATACATAATTGATTGATTCCCTTTACTGTATCCATGGTCAATGACTCCCTGCCGGCTCCATCCTTCTGAGGTATCAAACCACTTGTCATCCAATCCTTCAATACCATCACTGTGTGTAGCAGGCATTCCATGCTATGACATTGACCATGTTACACCATATTATGACAGACCAACCATGGTACTACACTTAAAGCCAGGCAACACTCCCTTAGGCACCTTAAACCTACAACCACAGCATCCACAGGAAGGAATACAGACCAGGGGCAGATACAGGATTTTGGAGTGGGGGTGTTCTGGATATAGGTTAAGTATTAAAAGGGGTCCATTTGTTCACACACATCTTTTTCTCTTTGGCAAGTTTAAGTCCCCAGCAAAGGGGGAGAGCCGGTCAGGACCCCCCCTCCCCCACTCCTGAATCCACCTCTGTAGACTCTTACTAATCTAGAGGTAAATTAAAGGTAATTAGAAGATAACTATTAAAATCCCTTCCATCTTCTTGGAAAGGTTAATATAGGGACCATTCCTTTATTCTATAATATCATAAAGCTGTGATGAGCCTTATTGGCTCCATTTAAAAAATAAGATTACACTTAGTATACACCCTCTATGAATTTTGCTCTAATGGTTTAAATGCCATTTATAGTGCAAGGGGAGGAATCACTTCCTATATTTATAGAGAACCTTTACTCCTGAATATCAATAGCCTCATAAATGTAGCCTTAAGCAAGGTGTTTACATTGAGAGGTCTATCTATATCAAAAATTGGCAAAAGTTCACAAAGTATAAAGATCTCTTTTCCGAATGAAACTTTTAATTGAGCTGATATTAAGCCAATGGAAGAAAAAGTTAGTTGAAAGGATTGCATTGATTGTGTTGCAAAAATCAGTCAACTTCCCTTCAGCTATTCACCCTGCCCAGGAGTAGTCTTAGGGGTTGAATAGACCCGATTCACCCATCAAATTGATCCCGGAAACGGGGGCGACTGGGGTCGAATGGAGGAGCCTAGGGGCCATCCCCGGCCGCAGTGATTTATGTGATATACGTGAGGCTGATTTCAGGCTGCGGCCATAGAGATACGGTATACCACTGTGATTGACACAGTGGGCCTTACTTCTAAATCATGAAACCGTTTTATTGCCAAAGGTAACCAATGATATCATAACAAAACAATCAATAATATTATCTAAAAAAATGTTGATTACATAAAATAAATGATTATTTGACATGTACATGTTGAATACTAGGCAGAAAGTTAGGAGGGTGTTTATACACGTGACAATCTTGGTATGTAAGCACAATCCCATGCATAAAATATCCTTAAATACATGGGCTTGGATAAAGTCGCGTGTTTAGCAATTTTAATGTAGCTGGGTGTATCCAGAACTTAGCTTAAAGAATGATGAATATTTAAAAAGATAAAAAAAAAAAAAAAAAGCCCCGCATTACAAAACAGTTTTCAATGAGATATAATGGTGTTAAAGTAGGCCATGCCCATGCATATAAATACCCATATTTATGTGGGAACATACCTGCATGTACAGCATGCCATGCCTGCGCACATAACCACAGCTGGAGGTTAGAAGTAATACAGCACTTGAAGCATTATTCAAACATACCTCAATCTACCAAATTTAATGATTTGACAATGATAACAACCTTGTGTAAAATGTCCCTTCATATACCCTTGTTTTCATCCTCCCTGTAACAATGTTGTAACTTTAAACCCGTATCATACCCTAGGGGATACAGGCTCGGTAGTTCAGATTTAATGCAGTGTTATCACCCTACAGGGTGATACAGGAAGTAGTTCCTGCAGTGAAAATAGTTCCGCTTGTTAAGTCCATCCAAGCGTTAAGAATTCACTTTAAAGTATTGCTGGGGTACGATAAATCCATAATGACCCAGGGAGAAGGTCTTTGGTAGGTCCTCAACCCAGGCCCTGCCCTCAGGCCGATATCCCTGACACACCTTGGGTTGATAACCCACCTTCTTGGTTATACATATGTATCACCCAAGGGTAGCATCACATATTTCAAACTGTCCAGTCATTCGTAGCAGATCTAATATATAGATACATAAATGTAGAAGATGCTGTATTAATCTCAACATCATCTTATTTTAGCCAAAAGCTTGCCCAATTAACCTCATGGTTGATTGCACTTAGCCATAGCTGACAATAATAGCTATCCGTTAAAGTTTATCTAGTAGCTTTCTAGTTTAGTGCTAGTTCTAGTTGTATTTCTAGATTAGTAGCATACCCATCTATAGAGGGTGACAGGGGGGCTGACATTCCTGTACAGGTCCAGGAGTCAGACGCTTCAGGCCTCCACCAATCAGGATTAAGCATTATGGTGGGGAAAGCCCTAGGTAAAGAACTGGAGCTCAATCAACATGGTACCTGCTTCTGATATGAGAAAGCTTACAGAGATTTATGATGATGATTGTTGGTGTTTCTTTGTCCACTCAGCAATGTTTCAGCTATATCAGGACCACTCACACTTGTGTTTACCAGTTGGCTGACCGAATCTATGGAGGCGGAAACGGCGGGAGGCCAGGTAGTTCTATTATATTATGTACATCCTCTTTAAATAATGTGCCTATGTCAGTGCCTATGTCAGGCCACGAAGTAGATAGTTTGCACCCAGTTGATATAGCCTACAGCATACATAGCCAAATCCTGGAGATTTACTCTTGTCAAGAAAGGCATCATTCAAGGCATCATTCAAGAAAGGCATCATTCAAGGCATCATTCAAGAAAGGCATCATTCAAGGTATCATTCAAGAAAGGCACCAGTAGCAAACTGAAGGTCAAAAATAAAGAGAAGCATCCAAATGAAATGGTGTAACAATCACAGTTCGTCATCCTGCTTCCTTTTACTTAAGCTATCTATCATAAATATCATCACTATTCCAACAACTTATAGGTGCTAAAACGGATAGCAACAGTTTTTGACAAACATGGCAACAGTAAGTTCATTAGCCACCATTCCAGTAAGTAATAAAGAACATTGTATTACCTGTCCACATGGTTTACATCCCTCTCAGGACCTCCTATTGCCCATTGACCAGTTTAGTGGTGAAATAAAGCTTTACCCACCCCATGTATGACCCATCACTACCCTATCAACCGATGCCTTAAAGCGCGCTGCGGCATCGTACGCCCCATACTCCGCATCTTTTGTAGGTGTTTTTTTCTCTCTGAAAGTCAGTTTTACCAAAGGGAGGTCTTCAAGGCAGAAGGAGGCTCCCATCAGCCAATGAGGAGAGAGGTCAAAAGGTCAAGCCTCCTAAGGGCTCCTTTTTAGGCGAGTGACAGTAACCAATCTCTACGACAGCACTCTATTCCTCGGAGCGGCTTTGACTCAGCGCGACCGGCCTCGTAAGAAAGGATATTCCTGAGGCGGGGTCTCACGTGACTTGCTTACTCATAAGGCAAGATGGCTTATTTGAAATGCACAGAACATCATGTAACAAATTACTTAAAATCGCAAATAATGTGTGTCGGTGTTATTTCAGCAGTGGTACTGAAGATTGTATGGACAATTTGTTGATCGATAGGACGACTGAAACCTTGAATGTAAGAATAGACTTTGTGAAGATGTTGTTATGTGATCTCTTTTCCGTGATCACCATTATGCTGATCAAGACCTTGCAGTTATGGAAAAGTTGGAATTTATGAATCGATGATGTTACATGAGACTTTTTCTAGTATTTGTAGCATAAAACTTAGCATGAAATGTGTTTTAAATGCCTCTGAATTATAAATAATAGCAATTGTAAACTGATTACCAATATGGCGGCCAGCCAATAAAGGGCAGTTGCGCACAACCTCTAGATCATTGCCTGCAGCTGGTAATTTCATTTTCTTCAAAATGATCAAACATAACGAATGGTCTATTCAGACCCAGCCAGGGAATCTGGCAGAGAGAGTTTTAGTTCCTTTTTGGGGATTATTGAGGTAGCAATTTGATGCACAAATCCCTCAATATGGATTAATGGTCACTGATCCTTAGACTCTAATCTCAGCCTGTGAGGTAAAACAGTTAATCCCTTGAGATATGCGTCAATGTTTCAACCTTTCTTTATTCAAACACATTAACAGAGAACTGTGTCCTTCCAGTAGATGAGGGTGTTGGTACATAGAGAAGGATGTGATGGATTAAGGTCACAGATAACGTGTTGCAGTAGATAATAAAGGTTGGTTTTAAAGTAGAAATTGGGTACTAAAACGTTGGCAGGAACTACTGTAAAAAAATAATATATCGTTGACAATCCCTGCTTGAGAAACGCCTCAGAATTGGAGCTTTGTAATGCCCTTCTTGCAATGTTGGCTACAAATGAGTGTCCGCCTTTCCAACCCTTTGCCAAAGTAACCCTATGAGAATGGAGTCTATTTTTACGGAGCTGTGATTAAAGGTTATGTGGGGAAGAGTCTTATAGGAAACAGTAAGTGGAGAGGGGATGTTCATTATGTATACCTGCGGGGGTGGAACTTACTATCGTATAGTGCACGGAAATGTCAAGGAGCCAATAACGGTCCTTATAAATGAGCAACTTTATATGAGGATATACAGTTACCTAAAGTCTGTATGGGAGGATAGGGGAAGAAGACAACTAAAGAGAGAAAAAAGATGTCCAGTAATTTTATGGTTAGTCTAAACTTTGAAACTTATAAAACACTGAATGCCACATACTCAGATGGCAGTATTGGATAGAGATTGCCTTCTTTGGAAGACTGGTCCGAAAAATGATACATTGTAGGAAGATTTCATCACTGCAAGACGTTTTCTTATTCTCTCATCATGTTATTTCCTTCACAATAAGCTGATCTTTTGATTGGAGAAAAACGTCATAAAAAGTGCCCAGTGAAATCAAGAACGCAGACGTATTAAAGGAGAGGTATTGTATGACGTACAAAAAGATGATTGATTCTGAATAGAACTCGATGTGAAAATCCCTCTGATATTTCGTTTTTACAATCTTTTATTCATTTGCTTATGATTAATTCTTTACAAGAGTAGCTTATAAAAAAAACTTAACTCTTCATTATTTCAACTTGCCAAACAAAATAAGGACGAACTTTAGTAGCATTAAAACCAATTAGGTAGAAAGAGCATTCCTGTAAGATTCCACAGAGTTGAAATTAGCATTATCTCTTACTACCATTAAGTGTTTAATGAGGAAAATGCAAAACTCTGGATTGGTTTATCACTACCCCGAGCTGACCAATCAGAAGGCAGGAAAAGTGTGTCATATGCACCATAGTCCACTCTTTTCCCACTGTCGTGATACAGTCCACTCTTTCTGCTGATAAGGGCGCCTTAACGGCCGGGATAAGGGCCGTGAACCAAGTCAGTTAGTTCATAGTGCCCCGGCCGCTCTGCTCACTTATACTCACATATAGTGCCCTCGGTACCTTGAACTAACTAATACTAAACCTACTTCAACACAATACACTATGGCCTATGCACACGAATACGGCTCTTGATGAAGCAACGCATTTCATTGCACAGAATATTTACCATAAACATAATGGTGACGCCCGAATTGCCCTTGTCGTTTTTAATGGCAATTACCTGATGTATAATGCTTTATTTATACCTACAACCATCCTTTATATGGCCATATTGCTTCCAACAACCACAGAACACAATTTCTCAACAGAACGACCAAATACTGATAGTGTGTGTTAAGAATCATGGCATATACATTAACCAAATATGGAATTTAGTTGAGGAATCAGACTATTTTTTCACCCATTTTGCGCAGGCAGTGAGTCCATGTTTGCCCCCACCTGTTGTGGGATCAGAGAGTGGGTGGGAGGTACACTCATTGATTATAACTAGACAGAGAGTGGGTGGGGAGGTACACTCATTGATTATAACTAGACAGAGAGTGGGTGGGGAGGTACACTCATTGATTATGACTAGACAGAGAGTGGGTGGGGAGGTACACTCATTGATTATAACTAGACAGAGAGTGGGTGGGGAGGTACACTCATTGATTATAACTAGACAGAGAGTGGGTGGGGAGGTACACTCATTGATTATGACTAGACAGAGAGTGGGTGGGGAGGTACACTCATTGATTATAACTAGACAGAGAGTGGGTGGGGAGGTACACTCATTGATTATAACTAGACAAATAGGGCCCGGCACCAAAAGGACGATTTGATATGTACCCCCCACATGAAACTGACTTATAATCTCACATTATCTACTGGGAAATGCTGCATACAATGAAACCTAGTTCAGATGTACAAACAAGTAACCATTTAATCAGTGCCCCATTGTACGATACCTATTGTTACAATGTAGCAAATTAACGACACCTTTTGTAGTGAATTTGCGCGTTATAATGCACCTCTTGAAACTGCAAAAGAAAATATTGATAATGCTATTATTGATGAGCTGTTATTTTTATGATTTATGGCCCTAGAGTGCCCCATTTTACATCAATGTAAAGAATTCAATAGGATCCAGTAGAGAGAAAGATATAAGGGATATCACTACAATGATAGGTATCGTTGTAATAACATGTATCTTACAGTTATCGTCTTTATGATATATTATTGTGCAACGGACCACAGGGGTACAACTTGGAACCTTTTTATACTCTTCCCTAAAACGACTTTGTAAATAAGCATGCGCTACGGCTAGTGCTTGTAAGAACTTTATGGAAAGTGATTGATTGGCAAAATCCAAATGTGTACTTTAACACAGATCAAAAGCACTCACTTACCCTTCATTAATTGCATTGCGCATACAACTCATGAAAAGTCCCCTAAAACTGTCAAAGGCGGAATAATCTGCATCAAAAGGAGTGCCTCTCGTTTATTTAACCAATTGCTTACTTAAAATACCCCCACATAGTGACTGTATGAAGTGGTAATGATGATTAATGTTCCTTTCAATCAGGAGAACCTGTCCCTCGTTACGCCTTACGTACTCACTGATTGTGAGGACTGGAGGCCCGTATAGGCCCTGTTACACTACACGACTGTGAGCTGGGATATCGGCGTCGTATGACTTTACAGGAAATTTGTGCACAGAAGTGATACAATTGTTTGAAACTGGCATTGTAAAGTATTTTACACATGTGTAACGAATATTCTTGTCTCTAATACATGCTGTTTCTCTATGGCATCGTCATATTACAGCTCATGTCGTGTAGTGTAATAGGGCCTCTAGGGAGTACTGTGACGGAGGTTGTCATTACTGTGGACAGATCTGAGTTATGCGTGCCTGAACCACTGTGCAGAATTACACCAAGCTTGGTCTAGACAAATGAGACAGCCTTCTTAAGGTCAAGGTCACGGAATATTACAGCTGGTTTATGAATGAGGTCTTACGCTTCATTTACATATGCTGCCATGTTGTACGTAAATGTTTCAAGTAAAATATCAACTTTTTTGTTTGAATTTAACCATGAAGGTATCAGCATATTTATTGGGGCAGTTTCTGTATTTTTCTTGTTTTTTAATACATGATTGCCATAGCCATTTAGGGGATGTTCAGTTGAAACGTTTTGCCTTCCTCAACTTAATCCTACATTCCACATACTATTGCTGGTTATAAGAATCAGCAATGGACAATAAGGTTAAATACACACATATTATATATGACTGGAAAGGATTTACCAATGTCATATGATATATATGATACAAAACTTTATGCCATATTTTCGGAAAAGATTATCAAATAACAGAATTTGACAGCATCAACATCGGTATGTGGAATACAGGCTTTAGGTAACGACTATATGAGTGTAATAAGAATCGATGATGCCTTCAAAGCCGAAGGGACTTCATTTCTTTAAGAAGTGAGGAAGCGCACAGCCCTTGCTTTGCCATAGGTCTGACATTTTTGTGAATTTTGGCCATTCGTGATACTCTGTCAAGTAGTGATTTCCATCTTCATTTCTTGAGTTGTACCTTTGATGCTGCTTGCGCTTAAATTCCTGGGCAATTGGATGTCAATGTCTGTGTTTTAGAGCGTGGCATTCTAGAGTTACATATTACTTTGATCTGTGGCTCAAGTTAATGTGCTACTTAATTTGGTTCAGAAAGTCTGCGTCAATCTGTTGAACACGCTCCCTTCAAGGTAAGGTGAAGTTTGAGGTGTTTTAAGGTTCACTGACTACAATGAGAATCTGCTGGTTGAGTTTTACTATTCCTGACTATTCCTGACTACAATGACAACCTGCTGGTTGAGTTTTACTATTCCTAACTTCCTTACATCTTCCCCACAAGTATTGGTTTTAGATGTTTCAAAGGATATCACTGTCCTGAAACTGTGATACTTGACTTTAAGGTGCAGCATATCAGTTCACGATCAGTTCTCACCAACACACGTTTTATTCTAATGTATGACTGTCTGTACCATAACAATTGTATAAATCTATATTATTCAAATAATATTTTAACAGGAGAAAAATACATTTTGCACTTTTCATATTTTTCAAATAGTATTTCTTTTGTCTTCACACATGTCTCTTCCAGACGTTACAAAATATTGAATCATTATGCATATCAACAAGTCCTGTAATAAAGTAATATATGTATAACTTAAGTAGATATCTAAACAGATTAGTGAAAATATAAAATTGTTGATCTGAGTTATGGTATGTTAGGAGTAACCTAAAAGATGTATTGTTAAGTTTTTAATCATTGATATTCGTAAAACAATTTGTAAAATCTGACATTGAATTCATGTCATTTTTTTTTCATTCCTTTCCAGAAACATACACCCTGCACACTTTAACAGGGTTCGGCCGAGAACACTGAATCAGCACATGTGGGTGCAAATCGATAAGACAAACAACGCGTATAGTGGTAAGCGACTTTCCTGCACTAGTCGTAGATGTTTATTGGTGTATTTTGTATACATAAAGACCATGTTTACCATGGATGATTATTTGCCTTATGTACATTAGGATGCTGGTGCACAAATATAGATCATAGATAATGGGATTTCAGCATCCACAGGATAGGCAGAGTGTTTTCAATGGTGCCAACTCAGGTATTTCTTTGGATATTGCACTTCACATATCATTATTATTGCCAATTTAACTTTTCAAAAGAGCATAATCCACACACACATTCCATATATTAGAAGGGTTTTATGATTATTTTACAAAATGGTAGTGAGCGATCATGAGTGTCTACGCCATACCGACAGCCAGGGTCATTTTCACGGCGATACAAAATGGTATATAGGACAATACCAATAATTCCATTCAATATTCAAAGAAAAATTCTAAGAAAAACTAAATCAGAAAAATTTAACTTAGGCCAAGGCATGAAGCTGCAAACATTTTATTAGGGTCTATCTATTATTAAATCACACTAAAATTCCAAAAGTGTCAAACACGATTTTATGAAAATACAAAAAATAGGTCAAATACCTGCAGATACAAGATATACAGGAATCAGGAATCTCTTACTACTTCAATAAATATGTTCATCCTATATCACAGACTGCAATATGCATGCAAGGAAGTTAATCAGTTTTAAGTAGGACTAGAACAATTCATAGTTGACCAAACAATAGCCAAAAAGCACTGAAATAACACGATGGCCATTAAGTTAATTTCCACCTGTTCGGTCATTATGGAATGTTCTGAAAAAGCGCGTAATTAAGATCACCCCCGAGGAAGCCCTGCCCGGTGACTGGGGCCATGCTGCCCCATTAACACAGGGTTAAAGATGTCTCAGTGGAAATGAAAATTCGGAAAATGCAGATTTTGAGTTCAAAGAACTTTACCTCTTTTGTTTCAAGGAAAATGAAACCCATGTGATTGTCGAGCCTTGTACTTGTCAACATCTATATCAATGTCAATGGTGACAGCAAAATATGTCCATTTATTCCTTACACACAAAGTTGGGGTCAGGGGTCAATGGATTTAGTACATTTCCTACGTGTAACACACGCTTTATCTCCCGCTGGTGAGCGATACATACTGAGGACGGTGTGTATGGCTGGCCAATCAAATACATTACAGTACTCTTGATTCACATTAAATCAAATTCATGTATTTTATATTCGGTGTTAGGTGATGCATCCACATTTTGGTGTGTTGTTGAACAGAAGGAGTTATACCTGATAAAAACAACAAATCAGCAGGCTAGAAGAGAATGTTTCATAATTACTTTTGTGATATAGGAAGAATAACATTGAGTGAAGTGCAGTTTCTTTTCTCTTTGATTATTTTTTCAACAAAATTGTCACCAAATGAATATCTAACGACATATACCTTTACATCTTGAGAACAAGCACAACCTTCTTCAGATCAAACAGCTTTTATCAGGATAACCACATAATAATTGTTATTAGAAAGTATGTACTTCCCTGAAAGGTCTGTAGGGGATTGATCAGTGTGTGATTAATCCAATGGAAAATAGGATTATGAAATAACATTTTTTCTGCAAACACAAATGAAGGTAGACACGAAAATTGAATGAGTGCCCAAATTTCCCTGAGGAGCCTTTAGTGAATCTTTCTTTAGGGCATTCTGTTATGAACGCCTTAAAGCCATTAGTAGACTGTTAGTTCTTGAAACCAATGGTGGTGCGTGTCAATAGTTCTGTCAGATTTCTTGGTAGGCAAACAGACCAAATCGTTCTCTGAGACTTCTATAAAAGAGTCCTACTTAGAACTCTTGTACTTTGTCATCCAGTTTGTCAAATTGGTGTTTAAAAAGCCAATGTAGATGACTTTTCTAATGGTCCTAAAAAGCTTGCTATATCAGGGAGGATGCCAAAACCAATTAATTCTGGTGTATAGTAGCCAAATGAGCCTCCAGGGGGCCACAATGACGTACAATGCCCTTTACAGGCATTACAAGACAACCCTTCAGAAAAGTCTGGTTTTCATGAATGCATCTATTTGCAAACATAATACAGGTTTTCGTAAGGTGTGATTCAACTGCTGTGTGGATTTCCCTTCTCATGCTGGTCAGATGGAAAGACGAACTGGGTGTTGCAATATAGAACACACATAATGAATATTGAGCTACTAATTGCCATAGTGTGTTGGCACGTGCTTTGTGGTAGGGCTTAGCCATTGGTCAAAAGGTTTGACAGTAGTGACAGATATAGCGGGACAGATACTTTGACGCCCCCATGTACTAATACATAGGGGGCTTCCATTAAGTACATACGCAAATTTTCAAAAAATTCAGACCCCCCACCCCCCTTGGACCAAAGTACGCATTGGATTTATACAGGAACGTACACAAATTTTCTAAAATTCCAGACCCCCCTCCCCCCTTGCTTCGTACATACTTTATGGAAGGCACCATATGAATAGTGTGGTCTTTATTGAAGTACTTGTTTAACACACTCAAGCCTACCATAGAGTATTGTAAGGGATGGAAGGACAAAACTGAAATAAAAGATGCTTCATTTTTAAGCCCAATAAAATCCATATATATATATATACATCATGATAGGAGCTAGTGCAAATGGCTAGCTGTATGGGCACAGTAACAGAATTAGGAATTCCTAAGCACAAGAAAAAGATATACTGTGGTGTAATCTTGTAAATCCCTAGGAATATGAATTGTGAATGATAGATGTGATTTAAGTAGTATTTAAAGAAAGTGCTTTGCATGCTGATTAGAAAGGACAATAGTCATGATGCTTCCTCTTAAGCTTCTCACATATAACACAGCTGAGTTCCTTAAAGCAAAACACGTGTGACGCTTGGTTGGTTGTAGAACCCTAATGTTGTAAGACCACGGCTTATCAATATCACATTAGTGTGTCAGAACATCAGTCGCGTCACAGCTGCTAGCTCCCTCGTACCCTTTAAACAGAAACAAAGCCCTACCACAAAGGAGCGAGCGGCCGCCACCCGCAATATCCCACACTACATCCATTATCTCTGTCCCACGATCCAACACCCAATTTGTCATTCCATCTGACAAGCATGGTGGGTGGGTGACACAGAAGCTGTGACACCTCTCATAAGCACCTTCATTATTTACATAAAGTATGCATAATTTGCCTGACATATGTGTAAGCAATCATTTTGCCATCTTCACACAGATTCTGTCCTGAAGACACAGGTTCATTTGCTGTGACAGGGAACCACTACATCAGGAGACTTGCACTGTCTATAACATCAGTTTGTCGCATAACAGTTTATGACATCTCTAGATGAAGTGCAAGCGTTTTGCAATTAATACTGTAATCATAGACATAGAAGCATTGGGCCCTGGGATGCGTGTCCCTGGTCCCTGAAGGGAATTAATCTAGAGAAGAGCTCCCCTTCGCCCTGTAGACACTCACCTTGTTTAAGGATCTGTGTGAGGCTGTACATATAATAGCTGTGGTGGGTCATATATATATATATATATATATATATATATATATATATTATACACGTTATGTATAGGGTAGATAAATACACATACACATATGTAACAAAACTGCAGTTATGCCTTTCTCCACTGGATGATTTTTTCTGTCACCTTTCACACTTTTAAGTGGCACTTCATATTGCTGACAGAAAGAATAGGCACATCCTGAAACAATTCAGAAGAAACAAAAGGAACAACTGTTGTAAGCAAACAGATATCAACCATATCCAGCAATAAATCCCATGAGATTCAAATTCACAGTAAAAGACAGGACCTTTAAGTGGGTGTATCCTCTCTGCCCCAGCAGTAATCCCATACAGGACCTTTAAGTGGGTGTATCCTCTCTGCCCCATACAGGACCTTTAAGTGGGTGTATCCTCTCTGCCCCAGACAGGACCTTTAAGTGAGTGTATCCTCTCTGCCCCAGCAGTAATCCCAGACAGGCCCTTTAAGTGGGTGTATCCTCTCTGCCCCAGACAGGACCTTTAAGTGGGTGTATCCTCTCTGCCCCAGACAGGACCTTAAAGTGGGTGTATCCTCTCTGCCCCAGACAGGACCTTTAAGTGGGTGTATCCTCTCTGCCCCAGACAGGACCTTTAAGTGGGTGTATCCTCTCTGCCCCAGCATTAACCCCAGACAGGACCTTTAAGTGGGTGTATTCTCTCTGTCCCAGCAGTAGTCCCAGACAGGACCTTTAAGTGGGTGTATCCTCTCTGCCCCAGACAGGACCTTTAAGTGGGTGTATCCTCTCTGCCCAAGCAGTAATCCCAGACAGGACCTTAAAGTGGGTGTATCCTCTCTGCCCCAGCAGTAATCCCAGACAGGCCCTTTAAGTGGGTGTATCCTCTCTGCCCCAGACAGGACCTTTAAGTGGGTGTATCCTCTCTGCCCCAGACAGGACCTTTAAGTGAGTGTATCCTCTCTGCCCCAGCAGTAATCCCAGACAGGCCTTTTAAGTGGGTGTATCCTCTCTGCCCCAGCATTAACCCCAGACAGGACCTTTAAGTGGTTGTATCCTCCCCAGCAGTGATCCCAGACAGGACCTTTAAGTGGGTGTATCCTCCCCAGCAGTAATCCCAGACAGGACCTTTAAGTGGGTGTATCCTCTCTGTCGAGCAGTAGTCCCAGACAGGACCTTTAAGTGGGTGTATACTCTCTGCCCCAGACAGGACCTTTAAGTGGGTGTATCCTCTCTGCCCCAGCAGTAATCCCAGACAGGACCTTAAAGTGGGTGTATCCTCCCCAGCAGTAATCCCAGACAGGACCTTTAAGTGGGTGTATCGTCTCTGCCCCAGACAGGACCTTTAAGTGGGTGTATCCTCTCTGCCCCAGCAGTAATCCCAGACAGGACCTTAAAGTGGGTGTATCCTCTCTGCCCCAGCATTAACCCCAGACAGGACCTTTAAGTGGGTGTATCCTCCCCAGCAGTAATCCCAGACAGGACCTTTAAGTGGGTGTATCCTCTCTGCCCCAGACAGGACCTTTAAGTGGGTGTATCCTCTCTGCCCCAGACAGGACCTTTAAGTGGGTGTATCGTCTCTGCCCCAGACAGGACCTTTAAGTGGGTGTATCCTCTCTGCCCCAGCAGTAATCCCAGACAGGACCTTAAAGTGGGTGTATCCTCTCTGCCCCAGCATTAACCCCAGACAGGACCTTTAAGTGGGTGTATCCTCTCTGCCCCAGCATTAATCCCAGACAGGACCTTTAAGTGGGTGTATCCTCCCCAGCAGTAATCCCAGACAGGACCTTTAAGTGGGTGTATCCTCTCTGCCCCAGACAGGACCTTTAAGTGGGTGTATCCTCTCTGCCCCAGACAGGACCTTTAAGTGGGTGTATCCTCTCTGCCCCAGACACGACCTTTAAGTGGGTGTATCCTCTCTGCCCCAGCAGTAATCCCAGACAGGATCTTTAAGTGGGTGTATCCTCTCTGCCCCAGCATTAACCCCAGACAGGACCTTTAAGTGGGTGTATCCTCCCCAGCAGTAATCTCAGACAGGACCTTTAAGTGGGTGTATCCTCTCTGCCCCAGACAGGACCTTTAAGTGGGTGTATACTCTCTGCCCCAGACAGGACCTTTAAGTGGGTGTATCCTCTCTGCCCAAGCAGTAATCCCAGACAGGACCTTTAAGTGGGTGTATCCTCTCTGCCCCGGACAGGACCGTTAAGTGGGTGTATCCTCTCTGCCCCAGACACAACCTTTAAGTGGGTGTATCCTCTCTGCCCCAGCAGTAATCCCAGACAGGATCTTTAAGTGGGTGTATCCTCTCTGCCCCAGCATTAACCCCAGACAGGACCTTTAAGTGGGTGTATCCTCCCCAGCAGTAATCTCAGACAGGACCTTTAAGTGGGTGTATCCTCTCTGCCCCAGACAGGACCTTTAAGTGGGTGTATACTCTCTGCCCCAGACAGGACCTTTAAGTGGGTGTATCCTCTCTGCCCAAGCAGTAATCCCAGACAGGACCTTTAAGTGGGTGTATCCTCTCTGCCCCAGACACAACCTTTAAGTGGGTGTATCCTCTCTGCCCCAGCAGTAATCCCAGACAGGACCTTTAAGTGAGTGTATCCTCTCTGCCCAAGACAGGACCTTTAAGTGGGTGTATCCTCTCTGCCCTAGACAGGACCTTTAAGTGGGTGTATCCTCTCTGCCCCAGCAGTAATCCCAGATGGGACCTTTAAGTGGGTGTATCCTCTCTGCCCCAGCAGTAATCCCAGACAGGACCTTTAAGTGGGTGTATCCTCTCTGCCCCAGCAGTAATCCCAGACAGGACCTTGAAGTGGGTGTGTCCTCTCTGCCCCAGCAGTAATCACAGACAAGACCTTTAAGTGGGTGTATCCTCCCCAGCAGTAATCCCAGACAGGACCTTTAAGTGAGTGTATCCTCTCTGTCGAGCAGTAATCCCAGACAGGACATTTATGTGGGTGTGTCCTCTCTGCCCCAGCAGTGATCCCAGACAGGACCTTTAAGTGGGTGTATCCTCTCTGCCCCAGCAGTAACCCCAGACAGGACCTTTAAGTGGGTGTATCCTCTCTGCCCCAGCAGTAACCCCAGACAGGACCTTTAAGTGGGTGTATCCTCTCTGCCCTAGACAGGACCTTTAAGTGGGTGTGTCCTCTCTGCCCCAGCAGTAATCCCAGACAGGACCTTTAAGTGGGTATGTCGTCTCTGCCCCAGACAGGACCTTTAAGTGGGTGTATCCTCTCTGCCCCAGACAGGACCTTTAAGTGGGTGTATCCTCTCTGCCCCAGCAGTAACCCAAGACAGGACCTTTAAGTGGGTGTATCCTCTCTGCCCCAGACAGGACCTTTAAGTGGGTGTATCCTCTCTGCCCCAGACAGGACCTTTAAGTCGACGTATCCTCTCTGCCCCAGCAGTAATCCCAGACAGGACCTTTAAGTAGAGGCAAAGACTACAGAGACTACTAGCTCCTGTTGGCCTCCCACATTTTCATTGAAAGTACTTTTGATTAAATGCTGACTATTTCATTTTAGATCCTTTAGTATATCAAATGATTCAATCCATCCAATAAATCTTCCAAAGAAAAAACACAATAGTTGTAAGTAACAGCTTTTAGTCTGGCAGCCAAGCTCAAGAAAGTAGCTTATTTTGGGAGTTCGTTTGCACTGAAAGGTTTATACCTAAAACCATTTTAGGGTTGTAGAGGGGTCCTTTGCAGACCATTTAAGCCCGGTTGTCACTCTGTAAAGGTGTGCATGGCCGTGACAACCACCATTTTGTTTAGCAATAATGCCAGAAATTTGACTTGTCTACAAGATAGCTATTCTTATAATAAACATGTCAATTTTGCATCAGGCTATTTCATATTGGAAATGCTAACAGTACTTAGTGAGGGTGAGTCCCAGATCAAGCAACTTTGACCTTGATGTAGGTCAAGGTCATCAAAATTGACATGAAATCTTAAAAACATGAAAAATGAGGTATTTACTTTCAAATACACTGTCATGCTTTTCAAATTGTGTTTTAATATAAAGGAATACATCTAAATCTTACCCTCTGAGCACTCAGAGAAGCAGAAAACTGTTCATATGCAGCATTTAGTGACAAAAGTGAGATATTTTGTGATTACAATCACAAATTCTGAATTCATAAAATGATAAGTAAAATAGCTTTTCTCTTAATTGAGATGCTAGCCCATCCTTCATTTTCTTTCAATTAAGTACATAGTTAGGGATCCTTATAGTGATTATATAAGTGATGTATTTTGGCCCTATCAAGGTCAAGGTCATCTGATTTAATGATTCTACATAAATGTGAAAATAATGTCATGGAGAAATCTTTTTTTGAAATCTGACTGCCAAGCCCAAATTGTATAATATCAAGCATTAAAGCTTGATTCAAGAGCAGAGATTGGCCTTAACATAGAGGTACTTGTAACAGGTACTAGTACAAATATCTTAGGGTTGGTACAGAGTTTTCCCTGGTAGCTCAATGCAAAAATTCAATAAAGGTCAAGTAGGTGGCTTCAAATTTGATGATGTGCCAGAATTGAGATTTAAATCTTGTATGTTAATTCTAAATGATGAATTCTCATCCAATTCTATTTCAGACAAGAACACTTAGATTTGTATAAATATCACTGGTGAATCACTAGCCCTGCAGGCTAGTACCTATATGATTAAGGAAAACACCAGATAATTTGTTTAGAAACTTACACATACATTAATTCTTTTTATCCTACTCTAGCTATATCTATAAGTGTATATCTTTTGCAATTTATATGCAATTTAGGTCTTCATTTTTGGGGATGGAGGGGAGTGGGAAATTCCTAGGGAAATCACACAAATATTACAGAACTCATGCAGGGTCAAAAGGATAGATATTACAAAAGATACAATGTCTATTGTAATTAAGCAACTGAATTTACCTAACCTTCAAAGATCCAGTATAACAATACAGGGGTAATAATAACCAAATCATTTTGCTTCTTAGAATGTTTACGGTTATTTTCAATAGAGTAAAATTAGCAGAACCATTCGATATACTGTTGCATGTAACTGCATACCCATGTGAATAATGCATTCATACATGAACCATACATATACTGAAACTCTCCAATTATTGCATGATTCATTCCAAGGCATAACTCAATGTTCTTCTAGCGTAGTTTTAAAAATATACCCTTGTAAATAGATAGGTAACAAAAAGGAGCCTTTGCAGTGCAATATAAGAAAGGAAGAGGCAAGTGTGATATCCAATCACTAAATGAGGCAAAAGTTATTTGGAGTAGATGGCAAAATAAGGATAAAAGTTAGAAATAAAAAAATTCAGAAAAATCTGAGTTCTCATAGAAATGAGAGGGAAGATAGCTTAATTCTACATTTTTGTTACAATTTCCAAATAATGAATGAATAATTATATGCTATTGATAGATTACCCTGATGGCTATTAATCTAGTCTGTTATAATTTTCATTACCATCAAGATAGTTGCAATTGGTAAGTATAAAGTAACAAGTTTTCCCTAAAACAGTGTCTAAAGTGCGCTCAATTCTGGTGTCTGCAACTTGCCCCATTATTTGGTTATTCTAGTATAATGTATTAGAACAGTAGCAGGTCCATAGGGACCCACTCACCTCTTTATCAACCATTTATCTGTAATCAACAATTTTACAGTCATGGTAAAACTATCTTAAGGTCATTACCCAACTACTTCTAAAATGATGTCCTTTTACACATGTAGCAGTTTGCACACTGAACTTACTTCAAGTCATGCTAAGAACCAGTGCAACAGGCTGCTACCAGTCGGTTCATCTGGTTGCTGTTTTGTTAAACTACTTATTAAAGGACCTGTGGGAACCAGCAAATTTGGTCATGACTCCATTATGTAGTTCCACTCTCATCCTCTATGTGGCTTTATGATGTAGTGGTTAGGACCCCCACTCCCAAACCCTTAGATTGTGGGTTCGAATCCTGAAAGAGTTTGTAATTGCCAGTGTTTTTTTGCCTGGCAAAGCCACTCGTTCAATTATACAGTTGTAGTATAACTATCTGAAGGTCATTCAGTACCAAGAATATTATGTTGAATGGCCTTCATACAAAAATGCATCGTTAAAGCAAACTATTTATGCTTATGGAATTTCCTTGAAATTCTCGAGGTGTCCCCAGAAATCGCTTTCAAATGTAACTGTCAGTTAGCCACCAAGACAAAGAGATTTTGATCAATTTCCATGAATTGTTACGAGAAACACATGATTAGCCCATCAAATCAAACGACCTTGACCTTTGTAGGGCCAATATACACCACTTAAACAATTACTATAATGATCCCTAGCTATGTACACAATAGAAAGGAAATGAAGGACAGGCTAGTATCTCATTTAAAAGAAAAGTTGTTTAACTAAATAATGTTAAGAATTCTGAATATTGATTCTGATATCACAAAATACCTATAACTTTTGTCACTAAATTCTATATTTAAGCATTTTTCTGCTTCTCTGAGTATTCAGAGGGTAAGATTGAGATATATTCTTTTATAATTAAACCATAATCTGAAAAGCATGACAGTGTACTTGAAAGTAAATACCTCATTTTTTATTTTTTTATGATTTCACGTCAATTTTGATGACCTTGACCTACATCAAGGTCAAAGTTGCTTGATCTGGGACTCACCCTCACTAAGTACTGTTAGCATTTCCAATATGAAATAGCCTGATGCAAAATTGACATGTTTATTATAAGAATAGATATCTTGTAGACAAGTCAAATTTCTGGCATTATTGCTAAACAAAATGGTGGTTGTCACGGCCATGCACACCTTTACAGAGTGACAACCGGGCTTAAATGGTCTGCAAAGGACCCCTCTACAACCCTAAAATGGTTTTAGGTATAAACCTTTCAGTGCAAACGAAAGTGAAAATTTCATGCCTTGGCTGCCAGACTATTTAGAACGATAACATTTTTGAAAGTAAAAGGGGAAATATCATTGCAATTAGTTAAGAAACGTGTTTTCAAATATGTGTGTGTTTTCACAATGTTCATTCTGGGAAAGTTAAAACGGTGGTGGCTCAATTAACTGCGATATGAGTCTTGCAATGATTCTTTCCAAGCTCATTGCAGGATTTGTTTCCCAAAAGATGAAACATGGCGCAGTGGAATCAGGTCCCCCACTGCACAGAGAAACTCTGAAAAAGACAATCATTGTGAGACAAAACACGGCGAAATTTTACTAAAACAAAGGAAAACTTTGGTATTATGTTTGCCAAGATTCAGGCTGTTCTAATTCCAAGAGATCTCTCCACACCCAAATAGCGGCGATGTAAACAATAACATATAGAGTCCTCTAGCAATGCGGCCATATCCCTATATTGGATGTGTGTAAGCCGGGCTATATATTGATAATGGTGTTATATGGTTTGATTGCAGTTGGGTATAACAACATGTTGGTATCAAAACCACAAACTACTTGCGGCACCCAATATATATATATAAACCAACGCAAATGCTACTAACTGCATAGTGGAAAATGGCCTTTAAATTAAGCCCGTAAATCTCCACATATGAACTTGATTTTTATCATTTCTGAAGCAAGGAAAGAAGCAAGGAAAGAACAATATCTCCTCAGAGTGGGCAAACAGGGGGCTTGTTTAGAGACAGGGGGAAGCATTTTTGCAAATCAGACTTGGTCTGGTTCTAATCTGTAATGGAAGTATGAATAGGACAATCCCAGATGTTGGGATTTTAGCACAGAAAATCAGCACTACTGTGTAAGCACCAAATGAGTGCCAAATCCGAATATCAGGACAGTAATAGGAGGGTGGTTGGTGAGATTGGGTCGTTACATGTTATCTTCACCATATAACAGGGAATTATTCTGCCACCAGACATGGTGGACCAACGACATGCTAATCAAGCGACAAGTAAGGCACTGATTTCAGGCCATGTGAGAATCTAAGGCCACTCTTAATCTATTCTGATTAAAATTCCAGAAAATGAAAATACTGTCATACATATTAATATAGCATTCAAACAGGAAACATCATGATATCGACAGGGTTTGATAATGAATAAAACATGGTAATTTATCTTAACTAATCAAGACTTGATCTAATTCTTTTCACAATTCTTCATTCAAAGTACATGTATATATTTCATACGATAAGTATGTCATACACTTGGGTTCCGCAAAAATTACTATAGTAATGATTATTCACAATTTACTCTTATTGGACTGTCATTGATTTAAAACCACAGCTTAAAATGAGTGCAAATAAATAAAGAAATTGACTTTCCATTAGCCAGAGGAACCATAAATGTAGGATCTACCCTTGCAAACGAAGGCCCCTACAAAGTCCTTTACCTTTATTCACATTGAGGTTGGTGCAACCTTCTTTGGGAGATACATTGGGATCACCACAGTAGACATAGGGTTCATTGATTTGCAGCCTTATAGGGACTGAGTATATATCACAGTAACTATAGTTCTGCCATGCAGGGATCTTGGCCCAAAACTTATATCTTTATATCCCAACAACAAAAAGGTGTGTACACTACCCCAGGACTGTTTGGACTATGACTGAAACACAAAGTAACTGGTAAAACATCCAATTGAAAAAGAGAGTGAGATAAAATGTCTGAATAAAGCCCAGCATCTATAGATCGTTGCAGCAAATTGCATCACAAGCATGAAATTGCAATAACATTTTTCATCCTCATAATTCTTACAATTCCTGATCAATTTCAATCATTTTGGTATCATTCTAATGCAAGGTATAATGTAAAATTAAATGAGTTCTAACTGAACATTTCAAATGATCTGGAATGTTTGGAATGTATTGAAAATTAAAATCATATATTTTTCTTGGCTTCCAACAACTTATAATTACTTCTAAATAGAACCTTCAATTTACATTTCATTTCAATTCTCTCATTGGGGGGTTTTAAGAATTAGATTTGAAATTTAGTGATGTGTGATTCATCTATATGCATATTTAATTGAGCAAATAATCACAGTGAGAAGGCTAAGGGGAAATCATAAAATATCACCATTTTACACAAGTGTTTCCAGTTTGCCATCTGGGCACTGAGCAATGCTTTGAATTGTTTTATAGAATGTTTGCATATTTCCTGCCTATCATTTATCTATTATTCAATTTGCTATAACTACTATCTAATTTCTAATGGCATCTGTAATGTTTTCTAATGGGAAAGTATCAAGAATATTGCATTCATAATAGTTTGTCGGGTAACATGCACTTATATATGATGATAATGTCCAAGTATGTCCTTGTATCTTAGGAAGACAGCATTATAGATGTATTTGTGTTGCTCTCAGAGGAGCTTTTCTCATTGCCTTTTTTCATGTTCATTGTAATTGAAAGGTCAATATTTGATTGAGGATGTGGCAAGATGTGCACTCAGAAGCAACCGCATCCAAACTGACACTGCTTTTTGTAATGACCAGTAGCACCCATGGTGACAACATGGTAACAGAAAATAAAATTAAAAAAAGGTTTATATTAGGTCAGATATAAAGGTCATATGCTAGAATTGCCTTCATTGTATAAAAAGCTTATCAATATTAGTCCATAATTCCATTAACGAGGCTTCGAAAAAGAAAATATCAGATTTCAAATAATATTATGGTACTTTTCACATATAAGGTACTTCATCAGTCATGTTTTGAACATATTCTGAGGATACTATGTCAATTTAAAGAGGGGTAAATACTTTAAAATATCTGGCACTTAAAAGAAAGTTCCTCAATACACTTATTGCTCATTCTCGTTATTTGCTGCAATGATCTATAGTACTTGTCTTTAGCAACAGGTTTTTACCATTCTGAAAAAAGCAGCTCCTTCAGTACCATAAGACATATAAGGGTACAGGCAGTTAACACATGGAAGCAGCTGACAGGCACTAGTCACCAGAGCTTAGTCAGCATATGGAACCCTGCCTTTGGACTATTAATAGACTCAGGGAATGAGTTACTTTGACAGTGAAATCACTGAGTGCATTACGTGTTGGTCAATGCGCCAATAAATCACTCAGGCGTGACACAGAATATTGGGGTTTTAGCGCGCCGCTGCCCATACCGATTGATGTATTTATCAGAGATATGCTCTGCTGGGTTCGGTGATGATGTGTCCAAGTACAGCTACCATGGACATTTCCCTGCTTGGTAGGTCATACAAATATACGTCCTGCAAGTGGAAAAACAAATCTTAATTCTTTTGTCTGGGACTTATCTTCAAAAGTTTTTAAAATCACAGGAAACAAGAAAAATAACCCTGATGTTCACAGATAATTACCTTTTGATATGGCTGATAGTTCCTGAATAATAGTTATTACTATACAAAACAAACTAAATGGAAGATCATGTATTCATGAGTGTGGTTTAATAATTAAAACAAACAGAAAACGCCATAAAATTCCTGTTGGATGCATTTTTAACATTCATGCTTGGTCATCCAGCCATATCTTTAACTATAGGTTAAAAGACCTTCTTCTTTAATTTAACAGAAGCAGGTATTAATTTTCATAGAACGGATAAGGTACTAAACCATTACCTTTATGCTTTTTCAAAAGTTCCTTCTCTCTTGAAAACAGTATAATTCAGGTCATCCTGAAACCTCTTTGGAAGTCTTTTCCATTTGTCACTGTTTTGCTCTCAGACAGAATCAAACAGAACCTCAATGTGCAGTGGTTCTGTCTCCACCTTATTCCCATTCATTCTCCGAACCAGGACCTCCCCAGTGAGAAACAGGAAACCCGAGAATCATTGGTTTGTGAGCCTTGACCAACTGTGTTATGCCAGACCCAGAACAAGTTATTTATAAAGTTGACTCTTTGCATTAGACTCAAGCCAAGTTTATATGATGCAACCATGCACACGGTGTTATATGATATTGTTGTTGCAAAACACCTTTATCTTTTTTCCTACCGTATGAAATTGAATTCTGTAAATTCATATATGAAATGGACACTGTATATAGGACTATAAATAAAAATAGCAGGTCATTAATAGCATTCTAAATAGGTTCATCTTGAGGGTGAAAACATGTATTATAACATGCAAAGTGGCTATGAAAGGTGTCGTTAATTTGCTCCCCTACATTGTAACAATACAATACAAAGTTCATATCCCACATATCCCCTTTTACTCGATGGGGTTTTAGGCTCATTGGTGATGCGGACCCATTTTAAGAATATGAGCTCATCAACTATATCCAAGTATAGTCAATGAGATTTCAAGGGGAATATTCCCCTTTCGCCTGGCAGACACAATAAGATAAGATCGATCAAGTAAGTGATCCATAATACTTCGATTCTTCATTCATTTTTATACTTTGTCGACCCTTTCAACAAAACATTTAGAGCCACCGACTGAACCTTTCAACAGTGTGTGTCAGCAAGCATAGGGGCACAGCTTAATCTGAGAGTGTTCCTTATTCTACAAAACCCTTTAAAGGTAGGCAGAATTATGTGTTCCATGTACAAAAACACACCGCCATGTCTAATATTTAATGGCCTGTAATAATTAGTTTCCAAATTGGGTGATAATTGCAAATGTAAACCAGTGATAAATCGTTAGTTGTCATAATCCCTACCTCAGAGAGTCACGCTGATCTCCTTTCTTTGGATCATAACATTCATTATCAACAAACTATGTGAAACATCAACAAATATATCAGGAGCTGGCCAAAAAATATCTTCAAAAACTTTGTACCCATGAGAAGTTTAAATACCTGCGATAGCACACTTTACTATTGAGGGTAATTTAGTGTCCATGAAATTTTGTGGATTTTTGTTTTTTATCGTTTTCAATATTTCCAACCATTAATCATTTCCAACATCCTTCTAACACACTTTAAAAAATATTATATGGGAATAAGTATATTATGGGAATGATTTGAGTGTGATGTTTCTAAAAAACTGTCATGTGAATGTGAATGTTTTTTGGACAGATATTATCTTGGGCATAGAATCACTGCCACAAGATTTCATGGAAATTTTTCGGTCAACATGCAAAGTCTGTTTCAGATAGCCTGGTGTACTTCATAGGTCTTGTATGTGATCAAAATGAAACAATTTTTTCAATTATATCATCTAATAATGTTTTAATGTGGGTGCCTACATGCAATACAGCAGTTGCACAGTCAGAGATCTTGGTTGCCAGGATTGGGAAGATGTTAAAGTGAAGCTAATTGAAACAGGCCATCCATGGTAGGAAGCAGTGGTAAAACAGGGAGAAGGGGCAGGGTAAGGGAAACCTGAGTCTGAGGGAGAAACCCAAGTAATTCACTGTCTACAAGAAATACCCCCACTGCTCCCAACTGTCACAGCAGGTGAACCCAGAGGGTAGGGGCTTCAAGGAAAATACTGAACCTTATTTCATTTAACTAAGTTGCACACTGTGATGAACATTACAATATTCTGATTTCGCTTCTTCCGTGAATAGAACAGGCCATCAAAAGCTGATGTTACCCCCCTATAGACCAATCAGCCATACTAGGCAGAGCGCTGTGTTTGAAAGTGGACTACCCCTCACTCTCACAGTTGCCGTCTGAGTAGGAAGGACCTTATTTAAACAAGATCAAGGGGGATATTAAGCAACCATTGCAGTGAATATATTAGTATGTAATTTTTCTGAAGGGATTTTTGCCATATCCATACCGTCTGTTAAGTTGCCCTCAACAATGACTAGATCAGCCTAGCACCTAGTCCATAACATTTCCCCTAGCACCAGACACTGTCGTCCGCTCTTGCTTGGTCATTACCTTTTGCTGTGTTAAATTAGCAAATAGTACGGTCCCGCGGATAGTTATCTTGTACTAAAGTAACAAGACCCATTGTCATCCACCAACCAACTGTTGGGAGCATATGAAGAGTTGTAATAACTCCTATAATCTTACATATCTCTGCATCATTTTCATTATGAAATGATGCTTATTTTTGTAATATCAAATTATTGCAGCTGAACAAGTATTTTTTTGATCTTCAACATCATGCATATATACAAATGCTCAATAATATGTCTAAAATGCCAAAGTACAGCAAGGTTATACAGTATGCTGATGATACCGTTTTATACATTGCCGATGCGAATGTGAACACAGCTGTTGAGAAATTACAAGAGGATATGAATATCGTGGATGTCTGGTGCAGGCAACATAGACTCACCATAAATGTTAAAAAGACTAAATATATGTTGTTTGACCCGCGGAAATCATGCCTAGATAAACAACTATTTTTAGGGAATGACAAAATTGAAAGGGTAAACATTTACAAATATTTAGGAATTCAATTGGATCAAAATCTAAACTTTAGATATCAGCTAAAGGAGACATATAAATTGGCATCACATAAGCTTCTCATGCTAAAGAGACTTAGACCTACAATAACCAAATTTACTTCCCTAACTATAGTAAAATCAATGTTACTACCATACTTAGATATTGGAAATATGTATTTGTCGGGCATTCCCAAATCTGAAACCTCAAAGCTTGATGTAATTCTCAATGTTGCATTGAGACTGACTTAATCCTACAGATGTACATTGACTAGAATTATACACTAAGGCTAACCTTTTACCTATTGAATACGGACGAAAGTATTTCTTGCTAAATATTATTTTTAGACTGATTGTATCAGACAATGTGATTCTGAAAACAACTGATAGAAGAACTAGACAAAATATTGCTACTTTAGTTCATGTGCCAATAACCAAGAAAGAATACATTATTAAATCACTTGTGTTTGAAGCAAAATCCCTCTGAAATTTACTGCCTGTGTGTATAAGACAAATTCAGCAATATGATGTTTTCAAAACCAGGGTCAAAGAAATGCTGAAACTAGAATATATTGAAGCTGAAATGTACAGATTGACAGCTGGTATTTTTGTCTAATGGTCTGAATGGTAACCACCTTGCTCATGATTATGTTGTTTGTGTGGAAAATCATAATCATTTCATTTCATCACATTATCATTGCATGTATTTTATCAAACATGATACCTGAATTGTATTGAGCACATATAATGTCGGATTTTGTATTAGGATAACTTATGGCTGGAGGTGAGGGAAGACAGGAGCAATCCTACTCACCCCAGGATAAATAAACGTGTTTACAAAAAAAGAAAAAATGCAAAGTTGACCTTTTTTATAGGCTACCTCTTGTAAGTCCCAGAAACATGAGAGCCATACCCGAGTCCCTATGTCTGTCCACATGTGAAAAAGGTGTTTTAACAAAGTACATCTTCAAAACTCATACAAGACAATTTTCCTTAAACTCAAAATACATTCTGGTACATTCCATATACATTTCTTAGATGCTCTAATGTACCTTGAAAATTCTCTGAATTTCATAATGAATTAATATTTTGAAGAAAAGAGCTATATAGAATTGGCATACACTGTCACCCAGTGGAGAAATGTTGAACTTCATATCAGGATAATGAGAGTGGCTCTGGCCATGCACTTTGTCAGCCTAAATTTTACATTCTCCTCTACTAGTCTGGCAGAGTGACCTAATGCTGTACTATTTAGATCAGGTATCCAGTAATGGTGGTAACCTTGACCAAGCCATAACCTCTAATGCACATGTGCCTGACCCAATACTATGTTGGTGTCAATTACCTATACCCTGTCTCATACCTCTGTTGCTTGCCTTTGTCTGACCACAGGCCTCCATAGTTCAGTGGTAGAGTACAGGCTTTGTAAGGGAGAGATCCCTGGTTCCAGCCTCAGCAGTTCCAAGTTGTAAAACTATAAATACTCTGTAATAGTAAGCGCACACCCTGAGTGATTTTTTTCCATAAAATTAATATAAATATATGGAAATTAACGGTTAAGGATTAAGCTATTTATTTGATGATTTGTAGGGAATGCTAGATCTTTGTATGGACAATATAAATGCTGGAGATGTGAATGGGGACACCCTTTAGGCTGTGATACTGAAAAAAAATTGTAACCTACCAGGGTATAACTGACAAGGTTATTGTACGAAAAAGGTGTGCACCTGTAAAACCTACAGGAAAGGTGTTTAAAATGCTTTGCAAATGTAGTAACACTTAATGTTGTAATACCTATAGTCTGGGGTCCAAGGTATGAAATTGGAGCTTCTGGATGCCATGAAAAGTTTAAACCTAAAACCCTTTTGGGGTCCTAGAGGGGTCCTTTGGCAATAAAAATATGCCGGTTGTCACCCTGTAGAGGTGTGCGTAACCATGACAACCGGCATTTTGTATGGCAACCCTCATTAAAATTGAACCCCTTCAGAAATGTACTGTATATGAAATATCTCACTCAATTTTTGAGTTTGGCACTTTATATCTGGTATACAAGGAACCAAGTACTAGGTGCATCTGTACAAAAGACAACATTGACCTTGGCCAAGGTCAAGGTCATCTAAATTGAGGTCGAATATCAAAAATGGTCAAAAAAATGAAATTAAACTTCTTTCAAAGTGTCCCACCCTTTAGAATATGAAAGTTTATACCCAAACCTCTTTTGGTGCCATAGAGGGGTCCTTTGGGTAGAAGAATATGCCAGTTGTCTCCCTGTAGAGGTGTGCGCAACCATTACCCACGCGATTTTGCTTACTGACCTCCTGAAATCTCATCCTGTCAGAATAACACATTCTATGTGATATCTCATTTATTTGATAAGATAACCATTTAATATCAGAATTCCAAGTAGTACTAGAGGAGATGTTTCTAGATAAAAGACAATTCTGACCTTGGCCAAGGTCAAGGTCATCTAAATTGATGTCGAATGTCAAAAATGGTCGAAAAAATGAAATTAAACTTTTTTCAAAGTGTCCCACCCTATAGAATATGGAGGTTTATACCCAAACCTCTTTTGGTGCCCTAGAGGGGTCCTTTGGGTAGAAGAATATGTCAGTTGTCTCCCTGTAGATGTGTGCACAACCATTACCCTAACTATTTTGCTTACTGTCCTGAAATTTCATCCTTTCAGAATAACACATTTTATGTGATATCTCATTTATTTGATAAGATAATCATTTAATATCAGAGTTCCAAGTAGTACTATAATTATGAGATGTTTCTAGACAAAAGACAATTCTGACCTTGGCCAAGGTCAAGGTCATCTAAATTGATGTTGAAAGTCAAATATGGTAAAGAAAAAAGAAATTAAACTTCTTTTCAAATTGTCTCACCCTTTAGAATATGGAGGTTTATATTCCTTTGGGTAGAAGAATATGCCAGTTGTCTCCCTGTTACCCTATCTATTTTGCTTACTGTCCTGAAATTTCCTCCTTTCAAAATTACACTTTTTATGTGATATCTCATTTATTTGATAAGAAAACCTTTTAATATCTGAGTTCCAAGCACTATCATATGAGATGTCTCTAGATAAAAAAAACAACTTGGGCGAGGCCAAGGTCAATTTTATATAGATGCAAAACAATGAAAATTGTCAAAAAGTTGAAATCACTTCTTTCAATGTGTCCTACTCTGTAGAATATGAAAGATTGTACCCAAACCTGTTTTGGTAGCCTTGAAGGGTCTTTTCAACAGAAGAAAATATCTTAATTATCTCTCTGTAAAGGTGTACACAACTATTACCCACACTATTCTGTTTGCTTACCTCAAATTCCATCTTTTTAGAATAGCATGATTTATGGAAAATTTCATTTTTTAAGATATATATTAAAAATCTATGTTCCAAGTAGTGCTTTATGAAGTGTTTCTGGACAAAAGACAACTTTGACAATGGTCAAGTTAAGGTCATTCAAACTGACATCAAATGATAAAAACAACAGATAAATTAAAATTCCACACCTTCTCAAGTGTTCTTCTGTTGGGAATATGAAAAGTCATAGCAATACTCTTTGAGGGTCATGTACAGGAGTCCCTAAGACTTGATGATACACTAGTTTTCATTCTTTAGAGGTGTATATAGTGGTGACCTATGCCATTCCATTCCCTTTTACCAGAAAATCTGATTTGTGTAGACTGCAACCTTTTGCATGTGATGTCTCTTTCATCTAAAATCAATAGTACATAAGTCACATATCTGCAAGATATGACTTTGACTGTCGTGAAGTTCAAGGTCAACAAATTCATAAACTTATGCCAAAAGATGCAAATCATTGGAATTAAACTTCTGCTCAACTGTTTAATTGTTGGAATAAAACATCCATAATTTCTTTGTTCTCCTATAGAGGACCTGGAGAAATTCAAAATCTGAATTGCCCATGCCATTTTGTGTCATGCTATCCATTAAATTTGACCAGTTCAGAAAAGCAAACCCTAGAACTGAAACAAAATACTTTGATTACCAGTTCTTTGGCACAAATGTTGTTCAGTGAATAGAATTTACATACAAACAACGATAAGAGGTATAGTTGTCATACCTTCAAACCTTCATAGTCCACAGAAATACGTTTTTATGGGATAAGTGAACGAAATGGCATGGGTCACCATTATGTGCACCTCTAAAGAATGAAAAATGGCATAATACCAAGTCTTAAGGATCCCTACATGATCCCAGTAGAGTATTGGCTATGAAATTTCATCCTTTCGGAATAACACTTTTTATGTGTTATTTCATTTATTTGATAACAATCTTTTAATATCTGAGTTCCAAGTAGTACTATATGGGATGACTCTAGATGAAAGACAGTCGGGGTACCAACTGAAGTTCCATTTTCAAATTCCCTGTGTTTTCCCTGATATTCCCCTGTCCTACGGCAATTTTTCAGCCTCTGCGCAAAGAAAACATTTGGGCAACCCAACAACAAAATGTTGAATCCCTAATATCTTGAGAATCAGGAATATCAGAACCTGGCCAAAAGAAATTCACTGTGTTTTCCCTGTTTTTTGGCAAAATTTCCAAATTCCCTCTGTTTTCCATGTCAGGGAATCTTTTTTGCCATTTTCCCTGTTTTCCCTGTGTGGTTGGTACCCTGGACAACTCTAACCTTCATGTTCCCAACAGAAGAACACTTGAGAAGATGTTGAATTCTAATTCTTTTATTGCAGTTTTCAGCATTTGATGTAAATTTGAATGACCTTACCAAAGTCAAATTTGTCATTTGTTCCTGAAATAGCACTAGATATTTAATCATTATCTTATAAAATGAATGAAATTTCCCATAAAATATGCAATTCTAAAATGATGAAATTTGAGGTGAGCAAACATAATAGTGTGCGTATTGGTTGTGTACACCTCTACAGGGAGACAATTGAGATTTCATTATGCTGAAAAGACCCTTCTACACTACCAAAAGAGGTTTGGGTATAATTTTTCATATTTTAAAAATAGGACACTCTGAAAGAAGTGGACAATCTTTTTGACCGTTTTTTTGTCATTTGACATCAATCTAAATTATATTGACCTTGACCTTGGCCAAGGTCAGAGTTGTTTTTTGTCAAGGGACATCTCTTATAGTACTACTTGGAACAGATATCAAAAGGGTTTCTTATCAAATAAATGAGATACCACATGAATAGTGTCATTCTGAAAAGATGGAATTTCAGAAGGTCAGTTAATACAATCACTAGGGTAATGGTTGCGCATGTCTCTACAGGTACATTACTGGCATATTCTTCTACCCAAAGGGCCCCTCTAGGGCACCAAAAGAGGTTTCGGTATAAACTTTCATATTCTAAAGGGTGGGACACTTTGAAAGAAGTTTAATTTCATTTTTTTGACCATTTTCGTCATTTGACATTAGTTTAGATGACCTTGACCTTGGCCAAGGTCAGAATTGTCTTTTGTCTAGTAACATCTCCTATAGTACTACTTGGAATTCTGATATTAAATGGTTATCTTATCAAATAAATGAGATATCACATAGAATGTGTTATTCTGAAAGGATGAGATTTCAGGAGGTCAGTAAGCAAAATCGCGTGGGTAATGGTTGCGCACACCTCTACAGGGAGACAACTGGCATATTTTTCTACCCAAAGGACCCCTCTAGGGCACCAAAAGAAGTTTGGGTATAAACCTTCATATTCTAAAGGGTGGGACACTTTGAAAGAAGTTTAATTTCATTTTTTTGACCATTTTTGATATTCGACCTCAATTCAGATGACCTTGACCTTGGCCAAGGTCAATGTTGTCTTTTGTGCAGATGCACCTAGTACTTGGTTCCTTGTATACCAGATATAAAGTGCCAAACTCAAAAATTGAGTGAGATATTTCATATACAGTACATTTCTGAAGGGGTTCAATTTTAATGAGGGTTGCAAAACAAAATGCCGGTTGTCATGGTTACGCACACCTCTACAGGGTGACAACCGGCAAATTCTTATTGCCAAAGGACCCCTCTAGGACTCCAAAAGGGTTTTAGGTTTAAACTTTTTATGGCATCGAGAATCCTTAAATAAGCTCTTTTTTGGAGTCTGGACCCCAGACTACTAAGGCCAGGGCCACTTAGATCACATGGCCTGACTCAGTAAATTCACATTTAGTCTGGCTTGCAAGACTTCCCTCCCTCTTCAAACCAGTGCATTCCTACCAGATAGGAGTGATTCGTCATATTTCAAAAATATGTTTACCGAACTCTACCATAAAAATCAATTACCATTATATGTACGGTTGAATACCATTATATGCATTGATTATACAGTCTTTGTCTGTAAAATGAAAAACGGTAGATTACCAGCATGAACAACGGTGGTTCCCTGTATGTTCTATGGTTATTTTTTACAGTGTACATTAAAAGTGTTGTTTAATTTAATTTTTAGGTCTAATCTCCAATCATAATTGCTCAAATCTTGATGAAGCAATCTGTGATTAGAGCTAATATGTAATTATCCCAAAAAAATGATGTAATGTGTCTACCGTTTGGCTCATCATGTCCAATCCTTCCTCACTCTAGTAACAAATACTGTACTTTGCTACTCTGATGTATCTTCTACTGTCTTAATTGTTTTAATTATACCTTAGGGTGATACAAGTTTAGTAGTTAAGAGTTTAACATAGGGCGATACAAACCCGGGTGATAACAAGCCTTGTATCGCCCTGTAGGGTGATACAGAAACTTTTTTTTTTTTTAAATTCATACAAAAATGAAATCATTAAGAAACAAAAATATAACATATGCATTATCTGCACAACATTCCTAGCTACATTTCACTTGCTTACTGTTTGTGGATTTGATGGATATCAATAGAGTTATATGAAAAAACATTAAACAATGTGCAGCATCACAGCCTCAACATCACTGATTGCTGTGCATCCTTCCTTGGGAGCACAGATCTAACAGAAAAGGTATAATAAATCTATAACCAACCTCAAAGGGAGTACTCAGGCGGTTATCAACCCTCGCCGGGACCCTGATATCAGCCCTCGGCTGGCCTTTCAGGCCCTGGCTTCAGGCTGATATTGGTGTTCCAGCGGGGGGGTGATAACCACCCTCGTACTACCTTCTCAGTTGGTTATATGTAAGTATCACCTGGGCTGAACATGTCCTGTCAATTTTATGTGAAACATACTTTACTTTCGAATCACCTTATCCACACGTTCTCTTCTTCTCTTAGAAGAAATCTCTGAGTGTTTTCTTCTTAAAGAGCAATGCCAGAGAATTCTCTTGTTCTCTGAGAGTTTAGAGAATGAGAATTCCTTTCTCTTAAAGAGGCTCAAATTCTCTATTTTCATGGAGAAAGAGTTCTCATTCTCTATTCTCAGGGAAGAAAGAATTCTCAGTCTTTCTTTACAGAGAATGAGAATTTCTTCATGCTTAAGGAGAGAAGTTCAGAGAACTTCTTGTTAGAGAAGAAGAGAATGTGTGGATAAGGTGTTCGAATAAACCTAAAGGTTTAGAGCATTTGGGAATGGAGAACATTGTTTAAAATTTAATGACAAATCCATGAAATGTCGTGGTGACTTAACTTGGATTACTTAATAATGGATTTATCAAGTTTTTGTTGGTCATGACTTTTCATGTATGTTTTTCGGTCAGCACCCCAGCAGGGGCCATAGATCCCCATAGATCATGCAGGTCACACCCCTCACTGTCAATATGGGTCTGTATGGGGGGAAGTGGTATATCCCCACCAGGCAATAACTCCTGACCAGGGCTCAGTGGTCAGTCACCGGTCACTGAGTGGTCAGCTGCAGCCAGAACCAGAGACCTGAGATAGGGAGGAGTGGCCACTCAGGGGATGTTAATGCAGCTGGGGAGAAGTTCATGATCTATGTATTAGCAGGTTTACAGTAACCACCCAGCCAATACAAGTTGTAACGTAACAGAAACGTTCTGCAACCACACTTTTTTTTAGTCAGTCTGTTACTTACTAAGATGACATGCAACAATTACATTCTTAATGGTGAGGTTAAAACTTCACCAAATCATAACATTGTCATAAAATTATGTTTTTGTGAGGTTAGGACAAAACCAAAACAGAACATTATAAGAACATCTTGTTTAGGTTGAAGAACGTAACCATAACATTATAATAACATTGCAATGCAACAGCAGTTCATTGCCTATGGAGCATTGCAAAGAACAGCTGCCTCAGAAACAGTTATATTGATGGTCTCTACCTCCTCATGGATTTGATCAACCAGGACCTAGGTGAAAGGTGCTGAAACAGGCCGACTCCTGAAGTACTTGATAAGCAAATGATATCTGGTCTTTGATCACCTCTCACTTACTTTGATCATACCAGCAAAAACGGAAATAATCATAATATTATATAAAAATAAAGAGGAAGTAGACACTCTCTATAAACACAAGGTCCCAGCCAAAAAAGACAATGAACTCAAAGCCAAGAGTTTCATCAATGACATTCACTTCCTTGGCTGTCACATGGGACTAAGGTTGGAGGCTACAGACTGTGACTCCAATGTGGGGGGGGGGGGGGGGAGGATTTAGCGATTACCAGGTCCTGCACTAACTTCCCATCCACTGATATTACATGGCATTGGTTTCCATGTTGTTGCCTCAGCACTGCTTGACCCACCTGCCCTCAGTATGTACAGAAAACTACCAAGACAGGTTCTTACCAGCAAACCAGACCCAACTTGTCATCCACCTCTTCCCACTGTCTCTGTGAGTTCCCCAGATATGATTGAATTTAGCTTAAAATAATAATCACACTGTCAGATGTGTCTGTGTTGTTTCCCGCATAATGTGGCCTTGTAACACCCACCAACCGTCTCATTGTTTCCCAGGTATCCTGCCTATCTCCAGATTCTACAGATTCACCCAAAAGAAGGGCTTCTTCATGAAAATATAAAACATTCCCAGGCAATACTATGGCGTATTTCAGAGCGGGTTTGATACGTTCCAGGAGTAGATACAGATCTCAGTGAGGGTTCACATGTAGGGCAAGTATTGAAATGGCGTTCATTTGCGTGCACATGTGCAGCATATTTTGTCTTCGGTAAGTTTAAGTCCCCACCAAAGGAGGAGGTCAGGAACAGGACCAGGGTCAACCTACCATTCTGCCTTCGGCCAGAATGTATCAATCAGGTTTTAACATTGTAACAGGTGACTGATAGGCAACAAGGGATGTCATAAAACACGATTGGTAAGAATGGTTTCACTGATACATTACCCTGTGATGTATCATGAAATAATGCATCACCCTATGATGCATTGAACATATTCTATGGCTATGTGCCACTGTGGTCTGAAAAGGGCGCTGTGAGCAACATTGGGCAAAAAGCTGGCCACAATCATTCTTGTGACCTTCTGGCTGTCCAAGCAAGTTACCTTCTTTCTAATGTCTCAGATAAGTTGGCCATGTTTTTATCAGCTTCTCCAGGGTAGGTAAAAAACGAGGTATTGGTTCTGCAATAGATTTTGTTTCTTTTTCAGGAGTGATAATGAAAAAAATCGTATTAAGAATTGTCCCTCATGTTACTCTCAATGACCTTTACTCATACCCAGGAAGAATCTATAGCTTATAGCCCGCAGTTAGATACTTTTGGAAATAATATGAGGGACTCAATTGCTAAATGAAACATATCAAATAAGGAAGGTCAACTGAGATTAAAAACAACCACCACAATGAACACCTCCCTAATTTTCACCGAAACAAGAGTGAACAACCCAACATGTTTGATATTTGACTCTTTGCAATATCTTGTTATGTATGGTGCAGAGTTCTCTAGGTCTTTGACGGTCACATGCTAGAAGTATCTTTACCCACGTTCTTATTGAGTTCACCATTGAGGTCCCAAGATGTCAGGTGCCAATGTAGGTCAAGGCTTTCCCTCGGCCTATTGCTTGGCCCCTGCCATGAATCTAGCATTTGGTGTTTCTGAATGTAAATGATACAGATTTCAGTAAGAAAATAAACCACTAAGCTTTAGTGATCATAACTGTAATACAGGTAAGGTAGTGACAAGTTGAAGATCAGGTCACTTATTGACTCTGTATTGAGCTCTGTATTGAATAAATAATTTATTATGAACCTACTTCTATTCAGGTTTAAATACAGGAATAATAACTTGTTTTATTTAATTAACATACATTTCTAGATAGCTTTTATAAATAGTTGAAGGAAAGTACAGAAAATGAACGTGTTTTTCTTGGGGAAAAGTCCAGACAATCATTGTACTACCCTTGGAATCAGATGGTACTATAGTATCAGTCAGGGATCTAACACCCTTTTAGCACCTTTCACTCCCAGCCAAGGAGCGAAGTAACGGTCATGTTCTGCGATGTTCTAACAACGTTTTGTGACGTTCTGCAACATTATTAGAACGTTCTTCGACGTCACATCCTTGGCTGGGCTGTCACCAGGAACTACTAAAGACTTATAGTTTGACTCTTTAAGCTCTCCCTTCTATATCCCATGAGATTTCGTCACTTAGTTCATCTTTAAAGATGTGATAAAGGGTTGAGAAAAACACTTCATACTAACAAGGACAAACAAGTACTTATAGTCAAGAAGTATAGTAAGGTCTAATATCAGGACATATGGCTCTTTTATGCCATCCCTTACCCTGGTAAGTAGGATGGTATAAGGCTGTAAGATGTAGTGACAGGTCCTGATAGAACAAGGCATCAGCCTGATGAGTAGACACTCCAGACATCTGACCTTCCCCATAACTTCCAACATAAGCGCGTTATACGGGCACTGTAAAGGTCCTAACCAGAGGTCAAAGTCTCGACTAAGACAGAAAAGGCCCGAAGTCCCCCCTGTCTTCGAACCCGCCATGACATGAGTTGGTGTCATGACCCATTAACCCGTGAAGCCGACACGACATGAGGGACCACTTTGTGGGCTCGGTGGGTGGGCGGCTGAGGGGGCGGAGGAAACAGACGCCGTTCATCAGTCCAGGAGAGACTCCCTGCATGGTCCATTGGGCCTAGCAGCTGGCCCCACATGGCTGGGTGGGTGGGATAGCACTAGGGAGGTATATCTGTAGACATTCATGTACTTCTCAAGGAGCTATCCACAAAATACCAATATATCCAACTGATTTACCTTCCTGGTAAATGCAGTGGCCAGACCAACCTATTCAGACACATTTGATTTGCAATTCTCAGTGACTAAAGTACAAATATAGCAAATGTTCGTTCTCAAGAATTTACTTACTAAATAATTGGCCAAAATTAATGCCTGGGATCAGATTAAAACAATATTGACATACAGTGTCGCAGAGCACCAAGAAGGTGCTATTGTGGCATTGGTTTAACTTCTGGATTTCATCAACTTGGAAATGCTTGTTTTTACTTTTTCAACAAACAACCATATTCAATTATTAGAGGGCCACATCCTAGAGATACTATGATCTTCTACACCTGTGTGCCAACAGTCTGTGAAGGAATGACTCACTATCAAATCAAAATGGGTCTAAATTATACATAGCACTGGTATGGGAACTAGTACAATTGGAGTTGAACAATAGTGTTTTAAAAGTGTATGAACAAAAGACATGCACATGATTGCTGTAGAAAATGTGATATATGACTGCTATTATATTTCTTTTGTTCTGTAGATGTTTTGTTTGCATGCATGTGGAATTTATGACTATCCCTACTGATGCTCTCTGAATGGCAATGCTTTCAGAGCTACAGATTTGAACATAAATCCTGTTACATGGTATTTTAGAAGCAGCAGCTGAAAACCCTAAGCGGGGACCGGTTGATCTATGGCGCGCTCTCTAATATGCTCTATGTGATTGTCCCCTCTGCACAATGCTTCTTTTGGCCGGCTGCTGGGGACTAATAACTACACTTAATATGGAGGCTAATAGAGGTCTAAGTCTCCTATCAAGACAGAATAGCCACCAAATCCCCATAAACACAGATTCCATTTGTCAACTAAATCACACCACAAGTTTAACACCACAGGAAAAGCCTACCCTACTGGTTAGAGAGCCAGAACCTGGATCTTTAAGAATTGAGCTAGATAACAAGTATTTTGGCGGTTGCTGGACATTTTTTCTATTACATTTGGCATAAGGAGGACTGTGAAACATGGTATCAACAAATTACCAATTATAGCCATATCCTTATTAACTGATTTGCTGTGGACAATAAACTGTTGGCAGTTCTGGCAATTTTGGAATTCTAGGTTGTGTATCATTTATCTATATGGAATCCACTGTTTAAAACCCCTCTCAGTTTGTACTGGTGGCAGTCATTTACCACAAAATATAACCTTAGTGCTCCTGTTCAAAAAGCTTATTAAATATTTCTCTTGTTTCACTTTTGAGGGATTCTTTTCAAGTTATGCCAAAATATATACCAACAGCTCAACAAGAGTGAAAAATTGCTATCGAGAATACCTGCATTCGAAACAGGACATCTTCTTATCTGAAGCAGTGGAGGGAGGGGGGGGTAGATGACTTTGGAATATGAGGAGAAAGGTGGACAATAGCTCTTATGAAACAACCAGACAATGACAATGTGAACAAAGACATAATTATGTTAGGAGGAAATAGAGATGTATACTAGACAGTGCCTGAGGCCTATGTTCTTATGTAAGGAGACAGCTTTTGTTTAAGTACAAGAGATGAGCAGAGGGCTTACCATGAGTCCTGTGACATGAGTCTTGTCAGTGAGTGACAGTAATCCCGGCCGGATTATTCACTTGTCGAGATATTCTATGTCGCTTGCTGTTCTAGTGTCTGAGATGAGGAGAATGTAAAGCTGGGATTCCATATACAGCCTTCTATGTTACTAACTAAAAGGTTACATACATAATCAATCTATGTCATATGCATTGTTTCATTTCATCTTATAACCCATTTATTCTTATAGAGCATTATTTTCCTTATATCTGATATCTCGTTTTATTCTGGATCTTTATGATATAATCTATACTTTATCATTTATAACCCATGTTGTTTACCTGTTATGAATTGAAATTCATTTCTTTAAGATTTCTGCATACTATTAGAGTCTAATCTAGATTACCATACATTATATTGTATCCATGTAGTTTAATCATTAAACTCAATGCATACCATCAGGATATTAGTTAATTTCAATTTATACTTTGCTCTGTTGGATTACATACAATGAAATATAATTAAATGAGGGTCTTTATACTTGTTCTGTACATTTATTTACAGACACAATCTCAAAGATTTCCCTCTTAACCCCTTTGGGCTGTCATACATGATATACTTCAGCAAACTTGCTTGCCCCATTCCTTAATTTATAAGGAAGAATAGCGACGAGTAAAGGAAACAATTACAGTGATTACAGGAGAACACATAGAAACAGGAAAGCTATTTCACGTTCAGCTTTAAGAAGAAACTGCTGTGTTTTTGTGGCTCTAGTGAATCTTAACATCTCAGAATAACAACCTATTAATCAAATCTACACTCAAAGGTCAAACCAACATAAGAAGAAAATGACCAGTGGCACTTTCCCTACCAATATTGCCCTCAAGCTGTATTTAGGGGGCCAAGGCCTCCGATCGAGTCGCGGGGCGGCCCTGGGTGGTGTGTTTGTGGGGTAGGCGGGGTGTAATTAGGTCGGTTTAGGGGGTGGTTGGTAGCGGGTGTGGCATACACATCACCGACTAATGCTCATACTACATCAGTACATCAGAGCGATAGTCGGAGGGTGATCGGCCTGCCACCAGTCATTGCAGGCCTGATCATACCCCCTTCAGACAAGCACTATGACTGAAGGAAAGCAAATCAAGGCAAACTGGTCCAATGTGCATTTACTATATCCATACCAAATAATTCAGCTTTTTCCTATGACACTTCAAAGCGGTGTAAATGTAAAGCTGTACCTTTCACATCTGCAGACATATTTTTGAGAACATTGGCTTTTTTGAAAGAGCAACTCCTGTACTCCAAGAAAAGTATAACAAAATGTAGTAGGAAAAATGGTAACTTCTTTTGATTTTTAGGCCTCTTAGGTGCAGGTGTGTTGTGGTCTATATGGTGACATGTGGTTTTGAAATTCTTATTACAGTCCGTATGCATTCATCTAACTGCTGCGTGAGTTTGATAATTTTATCATGGTTATCAAGAAATCATGTCGAATACCCATATTTACCTTAAATGATATCAACCTAATCATGGAATATGATTTCATAATCATTCATGAATTATTGATTATTATCTTGATGCATCACAGTGCTCTTAACCTGTCTAGTGTGAAAGCGGTGTTTGTAGCTGCCTTTTACGGTCCGGACAAGGCAGGGGGCCGAGTGCCTCTCTGAGTGCCCTTTTATTTGGCCCATTGACCCCATGATCTATATCTCTAACCCCATTTAGTTTTGGGCCTACCCTCTTCTGTCACTTAGACTTTCTTTCTGACCACCAAAGTCACTACTACAGTGAAGTCAAGTATGCAGAAAGATCATTTCAAGCTTGATCCTTGATCATATATTATAGTAGCTATAGTTTTCTTTTACAATATAGTATATTGTATTCATAGTTATAATGATCTTGTCGATCACTCAAGTCGATTATCATTCATGAGTCAATTCATTTGGTTGTTTTTTTTAATGAAATTTCAATTAATTATTTGTTTCATAGATTGTTGGTAACTGCCAATCTATACCAGTATATCTTTTTGTGTATGTGTGAAAACCAAAACCCCAAATTCGGGATTTAAAACAGCTGAGTAGGCAACTTCTGCCCTGCCCAGCCCACCTTCCGGTCGACTAAACTAACTGAACAGACAGGTCAGGGTACGGTTGGTGGAGCACTAGAGGCTGTTCATGCAGCTAGCAATCTGATTGGATGCTGTATTGTAGACCCATTGGAGCCAGTTTCATTGCAGTGCACCCTAGAGACACAGAGACTCAGGAGCTGAAATAAGGACCTAGGTTCTGGTGGCATTATAGACAGTACTTTGATGCTAAAAGATGTTCGCAATATTATACTAATATTGGAAGGATATTGGAACAAATGACAACCATTATCATGATGCTTTTGCGGTTCTATTATAAGACGGTTTTCGAGCAATTTTCATTTCAACAAACTGTTTCAACACAATATATTATTTTTGCCAGAGATTGCTTGAGCAGCCATTGGGAAAAGTAGCATGCTCATTTCATTCATTAGGTGATTCTGACCCACTTACAGCTGTTACATCTCCCCAGCACATGGCGGATGCTCTCTGAGAAGTAAGGACTATGACCATTTCATAATATAGTCAGAAAGGTAATAATAATAAACTTAAAATAAGGGGAACAATGCAATGCTTTGGTAAGCACTTGATTTTTTTGGATTTTTTTGTTGTTGTTTATTGGATTTGTATACAGGCTGAGTTCACTTGATTAAATATTCTTCCACTGTAGTCCTGTGGACCATTTGGGCACAATTCCATGCAGGGGTCATCCAAATGTCCTTTTCCCATGCTGCACTGCATGGTACCAACACCTCAGCGACATTGGCCAGCTGAACAACCTTAACTTAACAACCTACAAATAGTGCTTGAAGGGTGTAATTTGACACTGCCACCAGGCTCACGGGGTGGCATGGGTAGCAGTGCCATGTGCACTGGTCTACCAGTTAGTGCTGTGCAGCAACACTTTACAACTTATTTTGATGAATGTCTATTCATCTTTAGAAAAGTAACCAAGTATCAAAATAATGTAGTAAATAATGGAATACGAAGAAGTGTATTTGCGAAAGCACGAAAGCACGAAAGTACGAATATATTGTAAACCGGATATGACGTCAGAATAGTCATGTGATCTAAAGTGACCAATCAGAGTCGATTGATAGAGTATAAAAGGGGGCGGTGAGGCCCAAAATAAACAGTCCCATCTTGGTACTCCTTGGGTTCACACGTGTCTTCTTCTAATAGAATGACCCTCGAAGGGGTTTAAGACAAACATATGATAAGAAAGCAGCTAATTGGCAAGTCGAACTCAAGCAATTAGGTCTAAGTGAATATGTAATTAGAGTATAATTAGAACACGAGAAAGGGGGACCGAAAGACCGAAAGATGGCAGTCCGAAATGGCCCGAAGAGCGACCCAGGACCAGAAGACCAGATGGAAGCCCAAAATCGTAATTGGCCGTCCAGTGACCACAGGGACAAAGGCCTGGCCCGCTTGGCCCCATACTACCAACTTCTAGGAAAGCGTCAGCCCGACATCCCACGGCAGACCGGATCGAACAGCAGGAACAGCTAAAATCCATCATTCTACCGTCACCCCCATCCATTTCCTTTTCCTCTTAAACCCCCGGTCCACCCATGCCCGATGTCCGGAATGCCTCAGGTCCGACAGACTAGTACACACCTCCCCCCTCGAAGAATACCAATCCCCCGATAGACACGCTCATCCCCACTCGTGCACGAGGCACGAGGTATGAAATCTTCATTCAGCTAGAGTCCAAAAAAAACCCCACATCCCTTCGCCATAGAAATAGGAAACCCCGAACTACCGAGGAACTTCACATTATCCTTGGGCATATATGATGTGCTTGATCATAAACATAATCATACGATTGAGCACAAAATACTGCAAGATACAAGTACAGGTTAATTCAATGTACTAATGGTAAAATACATATCAATAATATTAATAATAATGATATCAAGTTTTAAAGTAAGATATGAGATGAAAAGGTGAAATATTGTCCGGAAATCAGGTGGATGCAGTTTGGTTCTCGGTGTCTTTAGGTTTATTTCAAAGCCCTATCAGTAGTAAATGTGAAGTGTCATTTTTATAGGACATGGTATAGAATAGAGAGTCCCAGGCTATAGAATAGAGAGTCCCAGAGTATAGAATAGAGAGTCCCAGGGTATAGAATAGAGGGTACCAGGGTATAGAATAGAGGGTACCAAGGGTACAGAATAGAGAGTCCCAGGGTATAGGATAGAGAGTCCCAGTGTATAGGATAGAGAGTCCCAGGGTACAGAATACAGAGTCCCAAGGTATAGAATAGAGAGTCCCAGGGTATAGAATAGAGAGTCCCATGGTATAGAATAGAGAGTCCCAGGGTATAGAATAGAGGGTACCAGAGTATAGAATAGAGGGTACCAGGGTATAGAATAGAGAGTCCCAGTGTTTAGAATAGAGAGTCCCAGGGTATAAAATAGAGAGTCCCAGGGTATAGAATAGAGGGTACCAGGGTATAGAATAGAGACTCCCAGGGTATAGAATAGAGAGTCCCAGTGTTTAGAATAGAGAGTCCCAGGGTATAGAATAGAGACTCCCCGGGTATAGAATAGAGACTCCCAGGGTATAAAATAGAGAGTCCCAGGGTATAGAATAGAGGGTACCAGGGTATAGGATAGAGAGTCCCAGGGTATAGAATAGAGAGTCCCAGGGTATAGAATAGAGAGTCCCAGAGTATAGAATAGAGGGTACCAGGGTATAGAATAGAGGGTACCAAGGGTACAGAATAGAGAGTCCCAGGGTATAGAATAGAGAGTCCCAGGGTATAGAATAGAGAGTCCCAGGGTATAGAATAGAGACTCCCAGGGTATAGAATAGAGAGTCCCAGGGTATAGGATAGAGGGTACCAGGGTATAGAATAAAGAGTCCCAGGGTATAAAATAGAGTCCCAGGAGGCTCATTGTATAGGCAGCAGCCAAATATTGATTAAAAAAGACAAATGACCTTCTCGACACCAGATATAGCACCAAGAACTTTACAGCACAAAAATCTGGAACCTTTTTAGCTTTGTATCACATATATAGTATTCCACTTAAATAAAACGTGATTGAAACACCCAGTTCTGAAATGAGACGTTTTGGGACTGGTCATGTTTCTTTTTATTTGTGAAATATCTATACAATGTCGAATATCTTTCATTTGTTTTCTCAGCAAATTTACGTAAAGAGACCCCATGTGCCAGTATAATCTGTATATAACTAATTGTCATTCACATAATCCTCATGTTGATATCGGGATAACTGGATGACCACCTTATGATCTGAACAATCTTGCTTGTTCATACTGGCCCTGGACTGCTCACTCATTCACAATCTTGTACAATACCAGGATCCCTGGAGCTCTGAGGAGAACGCCCACTGCCCGCCCCCTGTCCGCCTGTAGGTGGATTAACAGCCTCCAGGGCTGGATTAAAGGATTACAGGATTATGACCGATGGCAGCAGGCCGCCTCAACTTCCCATGGGTGGGCAAAGGGTGGTTCGACTTTGTGACTGTTGTAACCCGAAAGGTATTAGTATTATGATTCTATGAAGAAAATACTAAAGTTGATTTTATACAGACTTATAACAATGTAACACAGTAAAGTGAGTTCTAATGTTATATTGATAATTTAGTGTGATATAGTGGGAACTAAACCATTTAGTAAGTGATGACACCAAAATGCTACAATAAATAATATTGTAGTTTAAAGCTATGCTTGAGCTATTAGAAACATCAAAACGAACCCACTCCGTTGGTCACATCCTGACCTATCAAAACGTGGATTATGATACACATCAAACACTGGAATAGGATCAATGCATGTATCAGGAACGAAGAAAGGTGTCATGGAAATGTGCCATTCATGTAGTTTGATTACTTTTGGGTTGTTATAAAACCTTAATAGATTACATCACAATAATTCACACCAAACTTTACCCTATTGGACCCCAGTCATGCCTCAGTACACACCATTTGAGCCCTTTATAAGCCTCTGACATGCGTTCAGCCCAGTACGAATAACTGGTCCCCAATATAGCGGTATTACACTGCACGACATGAGTTGCGATGTGATGATGTTGCAGTGAAGTTGCACATATTAGGGGTAAAATTCCTTGTTTCATATATGTGACATCCTCCAAATTGCCACTTACTAACAGATATATAACTCCTATGATTATGCAAATCTGTCGGTAAAATCATCACATTGCAAGAATATCCCAGCCCAAGTCGTGTAGTATCCTTACCTCCCCCACTCCCTCCCACCAGTTCCCTACTGCCTGGGCTGCCCTGAAACAAGACCAGTTTTTTCCCCCACCGACCGATCCAAGGGCCGCTTCCCATCCCATTCATCTAGTTCACTGTGGCATAATCTCTGCTGCAAATCAAAACCGAATCAGCAACATGACAGGATGGGTTTTCTTACCCCCCCCCCCCCCCCTCCACGCAGGCGCACTGTCGACTATCAATATCAATGGAGTAAGACAAAAATGTCGGAGCGCCCCCTATCTGTGGTTGTGGAGTATGCATGGCTGACTGATCACCAACTCTGGGATGATGAATTCGGTGAAATGAATTTCAGTTTTCAAAAGCAGTAGATCACTACTTTTGGGGACATCCTCGTTGAAACGTGTGTTCGAGACACTTTAAAACTGGCTTATTAATTAATGGTAATTTAGTTGTTGAATCCTTTGTGTCAATGTCATCGACAGGGTTTGAAGTTAATTTGAATTTAGGATTATAAGGATTATTAGGATGATTTGTAATTGAGTTGGGGGGCTGGTAGTCTAATACCAGATTCAGGTTCCGTCAGAGTGAAGGGTATCAAAGTGGACCACGCCATCGTGGGACTCGGCACATTTCAAGCCACAAGATTGATGCATCAATTCATAAACTCAAATGTGGATTTGAACACTGATAAAAGGGATCTTTTTGTTTGATTGTGTTATTTCAACTGGGAGATAAAATTTAGCCATAGGACATTTTTGTTGTTGCCCAGCAAGTACATCTAGATGAGATTGCAGAAGAATTTGAGGCACAATTATAATTCTGAGCGGAGCAAAATAAACAAGAATCCAATCAAATACACAGCAATTACATTAACTACATTGAACACGAAAAAGGTTAAATGAAAAGGGATTGACACATAATATCCTTTCGCTGGGTTGAATCAGCAATAGAATATATTTTGTATGCGTTAGTACACTCAGAGTATTTATTATTTGAAGCACATTCTGGAATATGGTTTGCTTCAGAAAAGAAAGGGAAGTGTACTGATGTGCTTTGATTAGCTTTAATTTGCTTTATTGTTTATAGTCTGAGACGGGCCCACTCTCTAAGGTCAAATTCAGACAGTGCTCTACACTTCCCTAGCTCTGACATCCTAGACACAGATTTAAAATACATTCCCTGAATGCTATTTCATTGTACATTAAGAATAAGTGTTGTTATATTGGAAAGTCTAGACCTGTTATCAAAATTGATATCATAATACCGTCCAGTTCATTTGAATAGATTCTCAAAAATTATTCATCAGGCAAGTTTCCGTAGAACTCAAACTAAAAATTGCATACTGGACGAGTTTTAACCCTTTCCGTCATGGTGACAAATATTTCTTGATGGAACTCATTGCCTTGGCTGGAAAGTGCTAACTTAAGCCCCATTCACCCTGAACGTTGTCGTGCTTGACAGAATCATCGGACATTTCGAACGGCCCTATAGTTATTCAGCCAACTATGGTTGTAGAAAGCACTTGGTCATTATATTGAAACCTGCCTTTGAAGTCATCCCTTGTTAACCTGAGATACTGTAGATGCGCGGTCCTAGAGCTAGTTTAACTGTAAGTCTATTCTAATCATTATTACCGTCACTTTAGCCAAGCAGTATCTGTTTCGTTTGCAAGCTGCCCTTTGGTCCAGTGAGAGTACTGTATGGAGCTTTGGTTTACTGCTGAGGGACCAAAGGAAATGCTGATCCTTTGACTTTCTGAAGTTCAGCAGCTGTAATTCTGAATTTAATTTAATAACATTTTACTGAACTTTGTTCATATATTACTCAAGTCTTTTGATGACAGTCTTTAAGCTTTTTCATGGCCTCAACTTTTCTTAAAACAGCAGCCATTGTCAGTGAATCAACCCTTTACAAATTGGATGGGCAACGTAATTTACCTTCACCTCACCCTACCACAATGTTCATGTAATAATGATTCGATTGTTCTGAAGTCACATACGCACATAAAGTAACTTTGAACAAGTTGTTTTTATGAGTTGTTTTTGAGGAGTTTCACTCCAAGTTGTACAAACCTGCTGGTGTTCCTGATGTAGGATAAGCCTATTCTATACGTACACGGCAGACCAACCAGACACTCTGCAACAACATCTACCTCCATGACGTACACGGCAAGCCAACCAGACACTCTGCAACAACATCTACCTCCATGACATACACGGCAAGCCAACCAGACACTCTGCAACAACATCTACCTCCATGACATACACGGCAAGCCCACCAGACACTCTGCAACAACATCTACCTCCATGACATACACGGCAAGCCAACCAGACACTCTGCAACAACATCTACCTCCATGACGTACACGGCAAGCCAACCAGACACTCTGCATCAACATCTACCTCCATGACGTACACGGCAAGCCAACCAGACACTCTGCAACAACATCTACCTCCATGACGTACACGGCAGGCCAACCAGACACTCTGTAACAACATCTACCTCCATGACGTACACGGCAGGCCAACCAGACACTCTGTAACAAGATCTACCTCCATGTTGTACACGGCAGGCCAACCAGACACTCTGCAACCTCCATGAAAGAGAAATGAGTCTGGAGAGTAGTATCTGCTATGTAGTTAGAAAACTTGCCACCAGGTGGGTAGGATTACTACGCCCTGGCACTCAGAAATAGTCCGGCGGTTTACGAGATCGGCTCCAGCGGCCCAGACGGCTGATCAAGCGGTGGTTACCCAAGCACGAATGTAAAATTATTATAATGTTGCAGCAATGTTTTGTTTCGTTTTGCTTAGGTTCTTGTTACATTATTTTGATGGCACCCAAAAAAGTCTTTAGAACCTAACATTGGGACATTGAACCGTAATATTATTGTGACATTTTCCTTATGTTTTTTTTTACATAAAAATAACATCATTATAAAATTCTGTATCAGTAAGATCATAATTTCACTAAAAAATTATATAACACTACTATACCTATATAACCTGTACTATAATTATAAGGTTACTGTAACACTCTTTTATAGTAAGTCTCAGCCTGACTGTTAAGGGCCATACCCACTAGGCGATTCTCCGTTGGTATAGTGTGTGTTCTGGGCGACGGGTGACGGGATCGCTGGTAAAATCGCTGGTAAAATCGCCGCTAAATTACCAAACTTGGTTGATTTCACAGTCGCTCAGCGACGACGACGGCCATCCTCCCAGTCGCCTGCCACACGGCAACGGTAAAATCGTCTAGTGGGTATGGGGCTTTACTTGAAAAGTACCAGACTAACGAAAAAGGTATGGTCCCAAAACATTTCCGTTACATCACTGCTGGCCTGGGTACAGTGAAACATCTTACCGTAAATAACCAAGGTCTTTGAAGACCCATTTGCACTGGTTGACGTTTGTGTCATTGAGACCTGCGGGAAAATGATTGTATGCATTCACAAATAACCTCAGGTACGACAAAATGATCGTAAGCAAGCAACATTGATGGTATTGCATTCGCACTGGGAAGGCAGGTGCCTTACAACAATTCTCATAAGCAATTTTGTTTTGAATCATACAGGCTCTCTACGAAAATATTAAACATGTTGAAAATTTGGCAAGGGATCAGGTTGCAGAGGGCTACAGTAATCCAACGTTTCTAACATTCTCAGATCGCAGAGGCATACGAAAAACAATGTTACCACGGTGAATGGGGCTTGAGGCAGCAGATTAACAACAGGTCCAACATAAAACACCATGAAAACAACCAAAAAGCCCAGACATGTAGACTTACAGCGGGGTCCTGACCCCTTTCGGCCCCCTGCTGTGTTGCTGCCTCCCCCCATTACCTTGATGTGATTGTTAATCCCCACACCAGGCCCCCACAGACCCCTAAAGTGCCCGCCCATCCGTCACCCACCTCCATGACCAATTACTGTCTGGACAATTAATCCCACCCAATACCTTCTCAGTCAGGGCAGTTTATAGCAGGGTCTGACTCATATATTTAGCTGTTTGACAAGGGCTTTATTGTTAATTGTGTTTAATCTAGACCAACATAAAAATTATGTTATCAAATCAGTGTTCATTTTACTAAATTCTCTTAAGGTCGCTATTACCAGAATATATATGTACTATACTTGTGTTAAAGGTACTCGGGCATGTGCACACAATTTTTCTTTGAATAGGGTAACATTTCTTAAAATGATCCAAGCAAATAGTGCTCAAATAGTCACATTTTTAAGTTTATTCACTATAACTAATCTCACAAACAGTAAATGTTCTTTATTCTCTCCTAACATTTGTGTAATTGTCTATACTTGTTATATGCTGAGTTTGGTGGGGATTGCGCTGGAATTTTTTTTTTTTTAATTTTACAAAAATACATTTTCCCCATAGAAACCAATGGTAAAGGTAATTTTCTTATTTAGGCTGTAACGTCTGTCCCATACAGTAAAAGATCAAAATTTCAGTCTCTGATTTCTTCTATAGACATAAGCTTCAATCAAAAAAATTATATAAGAGATTGGACTGATGAATAAAAATCAGACTGAACACGCCCGAGTACCTTTATGTCTGGTGCCTTGCGTTTGTGTATGAAGGTTTCTTAACATCTAACATGTACAATTCTCCATACCACGAAAAGCTGATTTAGAGTATTCTAAGCACAGGTCAGCATTTTCATTTGGACAAATTATCTAAACAAACGCATAGGGAAACCATGCCTCTTTACCATAAGTATGTGGTTTTTAAGAAACAAGAAATCAGGAATGTATGACTAAGTTTGTATTGTGAATGTACTGTTTGGCTGATGCATATATGTGTGATATGACTGTCCGCTCCTTTCTTGCCATTCTATAATCCCATTTCAAGAATAACTTCTGAAGGCAAAACTGAGAATAGATCTACTTTCTGGAGAACATATCACAAACAAGGAGCTTTTTGTTCTTTTCATCATCAACCCCCACTAAGTTAAGAGACACCGTGTCACTTTTGTAACCACAAAGCCCCTATATTCACAACCACTTAATCCTATAAGGAACCTCCATCAGAGTTTTTCACCTGCCTCCATTAATCCCCCAAACCTTCTTAACACCTTCTTCTTAGTCCCAGACACAAAGGCCTATATCACACCCCTTCACAAAAAGCCAATCTGCTAATTGGTACCAGCTTTTATAGCACGTATGACTAATTCCCCATATCGTCCCTGGTCTGGCTTTTTTGTTATTAGCGGTCTGCTTTGATATATATGTTTGAAATAAAGAGCTGCTTTATGGCTGTGAGCAGGGTGTGTTTTAGGTGAGTAAGGCTAAAACAGGGATCAATATGGGGCGCCAACTGTACATAGACTATTTCATCCACTTTGACGTTAAGGTGCAGATCAAAGGTAGTCTGAGTCCCTGCCAAAATGGTGAGGGGGGGGGGGTACCCAGGCAAGAATATGACATTATTCTACTACAGACCATGTCTTTGAGACCAACAATGCAACAATGCGACAGCACAAAACAACATTCTTGTCATATGTTTCTGCAACGTCACATTCCAACTTTCAAAGAATGATTATGTGACTTAGAAACTAATGCTGTGACATTGCAACGTAACATACTGGTGACATAATAAAATCAACATACTTAATCAAATTTGTTCCATTAAGGTCACTTTGTGACATGTTCTGTTAAGGTTATATTGCAACCCACCTATGACCAAACATTACAGTATAAAATTCGTTGGCTGAGTAACCAAAGGTCGTATATGAAAAATGGGGATTTGGGGAAATTACAAAAATACAAATTTGTATTACTTTAAGTTTCAATAAAAGATTAGATATTTTATCAAGGCTATATAAATTTACTTTGATTGAATGAGCATTATGTTATGAACATAATGATGGGTTTGGAGGCAAAAATGTTGGATATTAAAGTAACCATGGTAATATCAAAGGGAATTAATGCATATACGACCTTTGGTTACTCAATCTTTCAGAGAAAATTGAAAATTATGTTAGTAACCAAAGGTCGTATCTAGTAAGCATTATGATAGATTAAGTGCATATTAATGAAACCCTCTTGACTTTAGAACTATGAAATAATGAATTATAGTAAATGACAATATAGTCTTATCCATTTCATGCTATCAAATCAAAATTAGATTATTCAAATAAGGTCAATAATAGGAAAACTAGAAGTAACTTTCATATACGACCTTTGGTTACTCAACCTAAAAATCATCAGTTCAGTAAGCAAAGGTAGTATGTGGCATTTTTCTATTATATTGATAAATTTCATACAGTTAATCAAAGTTGTACTTTTATCTTATGTCATATGACCATTTAAATAATTATGTAAAAGTTAAATTAATTAAAATCATAATATTTTATCAAAAACCCTATGTTTTGATACTTTTTCTAATCAGATACAACCTTTGGTTACTCACTGAAAATGGAGCCAGGCCATATACGACCTTTGTTTACTGGCCCATAACATTCCAAAGAATAGTCAGATTTAAAAAATTCCAAATTTTCTAAATATCTTAACAGGTTAGGAAATATATTCAATAATAAAAAAAATATGATATTTTTGAGATACGACCTTTGGTTACTCAGCATAATGTAACTGTCCCAAGACAAGAGATCTTGGTTTCCAGCTTTGGTCACAGTGAGTTGGGCCGTTTTAAGCAGGTACTTGAGTACCCGGACACTTTCCACAGCTGGCAAATGTCCGATATTAGTGACCTGCTCCGCGATTTTGGGGCTACTTGACATATGTAAGGCTAGGAGACAGATACCCTCAGTACCCCCTGAAGAGAATATCAAAAAAGTGTTTTCATGATAGTGGTCATAGAATTAAATCAAGACTGTTAAACTAAAATACAAATAATTTTCCAGAAGGTAGTTTGATCTTTTATAGAGAATGCTGTTTCAGCAGCATCTACATATATTTGGTTACCAGTGATATAAACCACGAAATCTTGAACCTTACCATTATCTCTACTAAAATAGTATAGCACTGTTCCCTGGTGTTGATAAACAGTACTATCAATTGTTAAGGCTAGACTATAAGATATAAGGTACTTGTCGTACTCTGATTTAGTGAAGTCATGATTTAACCCAACCAGAACATTACTGAGACAAACTGATTAGGTGAACCTAGGCATAATGTCATAGTGATTAGGTGTGGTTGAAACCAAACCTTAAAAGAACTTCACTGTGACATCATCATTAAATATGGTTCAGACCAAACCTAAACACGCTGTTTTGACATACTGGTAATATAATAAGAATATCAGAAAGACATAACAATTCTAGTCGCAGCAATGTTTCTGGGAGCCATAAAAAAATATCTCTGCAACGCCGAAATCTCACGTAATGTGGCTGCACTTTAGTAGTGGTTACAACTGCACTCAGTCCGTATGTATCAGTTAAGGTTTTTTAAGTTGTGTCTCTTTGTCACCTAATTAGCTTGTCATAGCTACATCCTTTTCAGGTTTGGTTGTGACCACACATAATCAATTTGTATCAGTTACGTCCTGTTTACATCATTACTACGTTCTTTTTATGTGATGTCATAGCATCCCTCTAAAAACGTGTAACTGTTATGAATATCAGGAGTGCTATAGACCAACCAAAATGGTAGAGTTACAGAACGGTTCTGTTACAACACTCCTTGCCTGGGTAGGTCCCAAATTCCTAACTTCCATTTTGGTGGGGACTCAAACTACATAAAGACGCAAAAATGTCAAAGTGCATGTATGCACAACTTCTTAGAACTTAGCCTATATAAAGACTACCACATTTTCACCTTTTCCAATTGGATCTGTCCTTGAGGCATCTTGTTAGGTTTGGATATCAAACAACTGTTTGATCCCTATCCATCCAGCTTACACCTCTATGAGTTTAGGAATATTCTTCTTCTTTTTTTCAGGATTCATATATATTCCCGTATTTATCTTTAACAGATGAAGTGCACATGTAGTTTAACATAAAACTAGTCTGTAGCAGATATGTACAAACATAAAGGATCAAATATGATCAGATGACATTCAGCGCCTCATAAATCAATGCTAATGGAGGTAGCAGTATACAAGCTTGTCCGATTGCCCGGGGCAACCCGCCTTTGTTCGACCTGATCTACAGCAAACTGAAACCTGGGCTCGCCCAGACTCAGACAAAAAATATATGCAACCCAGAGGCAGTAAGCCACATTAGGTGTGACAGCTCTAACTGGTTCTGGTTTCACTAATCATGTTGTCAGTAGACAAATTGCCAGATTAGAATATCAGTGATATGTAGCCCTTTTAACTGTACCCAATGTGCAGATTGGATGGACCACAGATTAAGGTGTAGTATGATGGTGATTGTTGGAGTTTATTGTCCAGTCAGCAATTTATCTGCTATATTGGGACCAGCTCTTGGTTTCTGGCTTGTAAAAAGTGCTATGTTGGAATCTATTGAGGTGAGAACGACAGCAAGGTAAGGTGGTCTTAAAGGAAGCACTGGGAACCAAACCTTGGCTGGCCATTCGCAATGCCAACGTACTACCCACTAGACCACCCCACCCCCTTTGATAATACAATATGTCAGGGAAATGGTTAATGTATTGGTATATTATGAAACATGAGGATATAAGTCTCATAAAGGAGCATATTCATAGTTGTACTTCTCTATATTGCTTTCCTGGGCATCAGTAGAATATGTATCATTTTAAGAGGTCTAGGTAGGTTGTAGACCTAGATGTTGAAGCAGCAACCAAACCTTAAAAGAACTTATAAAATTAATGACAATATTATGACAAACGACAAGATTCGAAACTAAGCTAGTCTGCAGCTAATGTACAGGACATGTTGTGTAGGAAGAATTCTCCAACCCAATCTGCCTGAACACACAATGGTAACTTGTCATGATTTCCAGCCATTAAGATTAACAGATTGCGAGAGCCAGCAATTAAAATTTTGATTTTACTCCATTGCTGAATTATTTGATGCAAGTCATGCTTACCAGCATGCTTGCCCAAATATTGATTTCTCACCAATTTAACTTCAGTTTTCTCATACCTCTAGGTCCAGGTATGGCGACTGAAAAAAAAATCACGAATGTTCATGGTTATAATTTTATGTATTGCGAACCTGGGTAGTGTCCAAAAAACATTCGCGAACCTTCTTGAGTGTTCACGAACCTTCATAGAGATGGAAATCTTTCTCTGCATAAATTAGTTTATCTTATCTCTGAGAAGAGTCTAATGTATAGTTTGGAAACAGAAAAAATGGAAAAAATGAATAAGAAAAATTATACATGAGATTCGTAACCACGAATCCTTCACGAACCTAAAATTTGGAATTGTGGCTATTTATTGAATTTAGGATTTGTGAATCTTTTTTGGTTGCCCCCCAAGGTATTTTAGGCCATGTTCCTTAGCTATCCCTGCATGTTTACATCTGCTGCTTTCTTGCTATATTTATCTGGTAGAAATGCGTATAAACCAAGAGGAATAATACATCTAAATATATATTAACTAAAAACAATGAACAAATAAATGTGTGTGCAAACCAGCCTAAAAACTAAAGTACATAACTAAACGTTACTTATAAACACACTCAGAGTGGTTATTAAGTTGTAAGATGACCAGGGAGTTCTGATAACTGAAGGACTCTTGGACTATCTGGATGACTTTTTCAAATGACTAGAGATGGGGAACATGAGGAGCAATGGACTTAATTACTTCTGCAGGAAATTATTAGCATTTTCCTGAGAAAAATCTGACAAATTTAATATTTAGTCTTTGATAAATCTTTTAGTTCTGTCTTGAGCAAATGTTGTTTTCAGTTGTTTACAAATGACTTAACCAATGATTTTGCGTTTCCACTGAACGATTTTATTAAAGACCACAAAGATTATTCAATATTTCTCTGTCGTTCATGGTCATTAGCATATTGTCAGTTGGTGGAAACCCACCTTTAAACGCCTGAAACGGGTCATAATCCATGTCTGGGGTGCAAAGCTGGGACGAAGATCAAACCTGCGACTCTGGATTAGAGAACCAGTGTTCTACCACTGAACTAACTCTTCACCCTCAATCAGACAGATTACTGAATTGTTATCAAATCGTATCCAAGAGACGCTAAAACCCGCAGTGACACCTGCTCCGGGCCATCTGCCTTAAAGACCTTACTGAACCCCAGAGGCCCCATCTTAAAGCTGGGAGGACTCAGTCTCCAACACCAACCAGTAACACAGTTCCTCTGCACACCGCACTTCTTCCAACGTTGATTCCGTTCCACACCTGTCAAAAAGATATTCTTTTTACTTTTGGATAGAAGGCTACGTGCTAAAAGAAAGAGTGTAACATGTGGAATATGCCATTAAACCATGCATCCTGTATACCTTTTTGAAAAAGCATTGTAAAACCTTTCTAGTGGTATATTAGATGTCTATATTTAACTTTAAATCGAACGTTTTGGATATGTTATTTCAAAAAAGACAAAAAAGAGAATAATGTTTCCTTGATGCACCTTGATGGAAGTTACGTAGTGAGAATAGTTACTTAAACTGTATTAAATGAAATCACTTCTATTACCTTGGCTGCGCTGTGAAATGTTGAAGTGTCATGATAGTGTGACGTTCTCTGGTAAGTCGGGGTTGCCGATTCTTACAACAGAGGAACGTGGGGATTGTTCGGGTCTCGGGGCGGACGGGGAATCCGGGCCAAGAACCGAGATGTGTTTTTAGAGTCGTGCCTCGCGCACGAAGGGGGGGGGCTGAGCGAATCGGTCGGGAATCGGCGCTCGATGTCAAACGGAGGACTGCGGGGAAGGGAAATTATGGTAGGGGTACGGGTCGGCCGGGGTTCGTCTCGCTCTATCTCCCAGACCAGCATTCACCCCCACCCGGCGGTCCACCCGGTGGTTCCGGTCCGCGGGGCCGTCGGGCCGACGGTCGCCTATTGTTTGGTAGCGTGGGGCCGAGCCTGCCGCGCCCTCGTCCCCGCGGACTTCGTTCCTTCGTTCCGCCCTTCATGCCTTTGTGCCATGCTGCGCCTATGCTTCCGGGATGGTTTCGGGCCTTCGTGCCTTACTTCGGTCCTTCGTTCCTCGTTCCTCGGGCCGTCGGGCCCCTACCCTAAGTTTCTCCTATTTATCTCGAACTTCGACTATTTTATCCTAACTTCTGGTTAATTGCTCGGATCGGCTCATCTTAGCGGTTGTTTCAGGAAAGAAGACACGTCTGGACACAAGGAGAACTGTTAAAGAACTCTGTTTATTCGGGCCTCACCGCCCCTTTATATACCCTAGAGGTCAGCCCTGATTGGCTGCTTTCAGTCACGTGATCTACAACTGACGTCACTTCCGGTTTACATTCTCGTTTCCGGTTTACATATCACTTCCGGTTTACATCTTTCCGGGTCTCGTTCCTTTACATATTCGTTCCTTTACACTTTCGTTCCTTTACATATTCGTGCCTCTTTTTCGGGCTTTTTACACTTTCGTTCATTCTTACATATTTCGTTCTTTTACACTTTCGTTCCTTTTCGAACATATATACCTTTTATAATATTACCTTATTTTCTCTTATTTTGATCTTTACATATTTGGACGAATAGCCATTCATCACAATAGCATGTTCCCAATGTGCTACATTTGTGATAACTTATGATGCATCCTTTAACAGGGGCCTGTTTCACAATAAACCTCAGTCAATTTTGTGTTTTGTAAGTTACGGTCGCCTTTTTAAAGTTAAAGGAATCACAAACAACTTATCAGAAGTGCCTGATATCTGATTATTATGTATTATAAATTTAAAACATTTAATTGAAATATGATGCATATGCACCAAGGGAGTATCCAGGCTGGTCAATCATTAAGTGTGAAATAACCTTGAGAAGAGAATCTGCAAATTTCATTTTCAATTTCTTCTGACTGATAAAGACTGGTCCTTAACAAACTCATTCTCCAAAGTAATTGGAGGGTTCTCCTGTGCTATCCCACTGTGTCTTTACCACCACCTCATCAATTTTCACAGCACTGAAGGCCTCGCCTGCACCTTTCTCTGGGCCTATTTATTCTTTGACAAGCTCGGTGAGTGATGGTCACGCCTCGGTTGAATATAATTTAGCGTTCACTCATCTTGCTTTGCCCTGCCAGTTAGGTTATGTTTCAATAACCGATATTTTATACAGTTTTGTAGTTTTCTCCACTTTTCTATCAATTTATTTTATTGCTCTAATCTCATCAATTCATTGAGGCTATCTTTAAACTGATATTTTATACGGTTTTGAAACTTTTTCTTCTTTTCTATCACTTTCATTTATTGTTTTTAGCTCATCAGTTCATTAAACTTCACTTATAACTTATCAAGTAGGATATGAGGACTATGTGTAAATGTGTTATATATTGTGATGAATGCCTATTCATCCAAATATGTAAAGAGACCAAAATAAGAAAAGTAAGGTAATATGACAAAAAGTATATATGTTAATAAAAGGAACGAAAGTGTAAAGGAACGAAAGTGTAAAAGAACGGAAGTGTAAAAGCCCGAAAAAGAGGCCCGAATATGTAAGTAGGAACGAAAGTGTAAAGGAACGAAAGTGTAAAGGAACGAAACCCGAAAGATGTAAACCGGAAGTGACATGTAAACCGGAAGCGAGAATGTAAACCGGAAGTGACGTCAGTTGTAAACCACGTGACCAAAAGCAGCCAATCAGGGCTAACCTCTAGAGTATGTAAAGGGGCGGTGAGGCCCGAATAAACAGAGTTCTTTCACAGTTCTCCTTGTGTCCACACGTGTCTTCTTCCCTTAAACAACCGCTGAGATGAGCCGATACGAGTTAATTAACCAGAAGTTCGAGTAAAATAGCAGAAGTTCGAGGTAATTAGGCGAAACTTAGGACGGGGGCCCGAAGGCCCGAGGAACGGGAACGAGGACCGAAGGACCGGGGTAGGGCGCGAAGGCCCGAAACTGGCCCGGATGGGGTCCCGGAAACGTAGGCACGGAGCGGCACGAAGGCCCGAAACGCGGAACGGGGACGACGGCGCGACTGGCTCGGCCCCACGCTACCAAACAATAGGCGACCGTCGGCCCGAAGACCCCGCGGACCGGAATCCGGGGTGGACCGCCCTATCGAGGTGAATACCGGCCTTGGAGATAGAGCGAGACGAACCGCGGCTCCCTCTTACCCCTGCCATATTTTCCCTCCCCTGCAGTCCTCCAGCTGACACCGAGCACCGATTCCCGACCGATTCGCTCAGCCCCCCCCCTCGTGCGCGAGGCACGACTCTAAAAACATCACACCTTGGTTCTTTGCCCGGATTCTCCGTCCGCCCGAGACCCGAAACAATTCCCACGTTCCTCTGCTATAGGAATCGGCAACCCCGACCTATCAGAGAACGTCACAATATCATGAATAGTTGATATATCTATTTTGCTTTATCCAAAACTATTACATAACTTTTTATGATAGTGCACACGTTATTTATGACTTTATTCCATAATTATACTTAGTAATTTTTAGGGACTAGCTGAAGTAAATATCAGATAGGAGCAGAAGCCAATCACTCAGAAACTGAAGTAATCTTAATTCAATGTTGATCTATCATAAACTGATATCATTGTTAAACAAGGCACTTGATGTCCAGCTAAATCAGCTCCACCTCCACATTGTGCATTCATTTATGTGACAAGAGGCCGGCATTGGGAGATCTGCCTACTACCCTTGTCTATCCAAACAGGAATCTGGACCTATTCCAGCAGTAAGATGTTTACGACATGCCTTGTCAGAGTCAATAACCTGAGAACAAAACCAAAGGACAGAACTAAAACCATGTTGTAGCAGCCGACCGATGTTCTGCCACTGAGCTCTGCTCACATGTGCCCTCTTGTTCAGCTTGTGTAAGAATCTGCCAGTGAAGCACAGCCTTTAGACTTGTGGCTTTAATTAAAAACATGGTTACCACAAGGGTGTAGGTGGCATGACAAGTGGGGGACATTAGTTTGACAAAAACCCTGCCACAAAATCAATACTACATCACTTACAAGGTATTCAATCATCTTGCTCCAGTTGATAACTTCGAAAGTTGTGTGAGTCCATCACTTCCTGTCAAATTAGTTCCTGCATCCTTATTAATGAACCCCAGCAGTGCCAGTTTTCTTAAAGCACATTATTTCATATTGTATTCTGCTATTGGAAATGTCTTTTGCAATATTTTTTGGTGTATATTTTCGAAAGACCCAAAGCTGATTAGGTCAGGATCTACCCACATTTTGATAGAAGAAACATTTCCCTTAGATCATTTATAGCATAGTTTTAGGAGGAGAATTAAAATATTGCTTACTCTATTGTTTTAATTTGCATTCTCTGTAAAGAGGATGAATGGGGGAACCTCAATGTAGCCCCAATACAGAATCAAAACTGGATACTTTACCTAATTTCAGCACTATTTCCATGATACTCCTTACAGTTAAGGCCAAGAGCAGAGAGACATTGGTTCATTTGATACCTTTAGACCCTTGAAAAACCACTGGTAAACCTGGTTTGCTTTAGAATTGGCCTATAACAAGAGCTTTGATACCGTATTATCCGCCCCACTCAAGAAGGACCAAAAAAGCATTTTTCGTGTTAGCGTCTGCTGTCCCTAAGGTGCTCAAAAGGGTCAGGAGGAGGGTAGGGCTTGATTAAGTGGGTGCAATGGGGAGTGATCTTTTAGACAAGGGTTTTATCACCCACACGGCCGACGAGCGGTAAGTATTAGGGGCAGTGTGTATTGCCAGGCTGTACGTACTGCTCCTAGTATTCATGTTTTTTTAAATGAATTGAGTTTTGTTTGGGTTATAAAATAAAGAAGGACCCTCCGGATCGTCCCTTTTGTGTCTCTATGATCCATGGGGATTGCATGACCCTTGGGCTTTGCCCTCGGGCCGTGGCAATCCCTTCTGGGTCATACAGACAACCTTGGATACCCTCCGCGGTCCTTCTTATTATCATATTACAAGATGACCAATAGGCATAAGGTCAAAATCATATATTGCATTACTATACCAAAGAAGCTTTGCTGAACTGGCCCAAACCTTATATTGGTAACTTGGCAATCAATAAAAAAACAAGATATCTATCATGTTTTTAACATCAACTATTCCATTCAATGTTCACATATGCTGATATTCATTGATGGTACGCTGTATGTTATATTTAGGGCCTCTCAGACACATTGAGTTGCTTTGATTTGTTTTTAATGCTTTGATGTAATGCGATAGGTTTAAAGACCCATTTGCCCCATATCAGTTACAGAAATAGGACAATAGGGAGGTTAATCAACCCCCGACACATCCCGTAACGTAAACCTAACGTATCTCTTATCTTAGCGTATATCACATACTTGAGAAATTCTATTATATAAGTTTAATGCTGTGTACCTATAGTAATAAAATATCAATTTTTTAACAATTCTTTACCGGCACTCCCAGACAAAGCTTTTAAGTTTAGAGATACGTTGACGTATCGAGATGCGTTGGGGTTGCTTAACCTCCCTATTGTCTCATCCCATCTCATAAAAGATTCATGAGAGAATGCAGCAAATGTGTCAATTTTAACAATGACATTGAAGTCTAATCTTTGGAAATACCCTGGTATTCTAAACAGTTATGTAAAGCCCCATACCAGTTGAGCGATCTTGCCGGTGACAGGTGAATAGGAGAATTGAAGGTGAAATCATCAGGCAACTGAAATTTTAAAATTTTACCAGCAATTTTACTGGTGATTTTACAGGCAATTCTACTCCTGTTGCCTATTGCCCAGAATGCACACCATACCCACAGGGAATCATCTGGCAATCCGTTGATAATTTAATTGCCTGAGAATTTCACCATCTATTCCTCCAGTCGCCTATGGCCGGTCAATGTTAAAATCACCTGGTGGGTATGGTGCTTTAAGGCAGGGCCTTAAAACCAAAGCAGTGAGCTCCTTGTACATGTGTGCAGATTGTATGCTATAACTACCAGACATGCCATGGGACCAGTGGGAGTGAGATATAATTAGATAAGGTATTATATTGAAAAATGGAGAGCTGAGCAGCAAATTTGGTTAGTGATGTGCCATTGGTTTTATTGAGGTAAACATGCATGACAATTTACTATGTTCTAGCTTACTAAAGCATTGTTTCTTGACTAAGAGTAAAAGAGGTTCGCATGCACAGTAGCATTTTCATGACAGTATTTCTCAAATGTAACAACCAAATTAACCTTTAAGTGGTTATAAGGCTAAAAACATCCAGAACTGATTAAACTGCACCAATTGAAACATGTATTTTAGGGACACTATAGCACTTTTGAGGATCTTCTCATCAAATATGGCACAAAATGGACAGTCGATTCGCGAGAGAACCCTGAGACAGGGTGACACATGACACTTAGTGCGACACGTGTCATGCGCAGCCATGTCCTGGGCCTGATATGGCTGATAAGGGGGTTTAGACAACTTTCAGACTCAGCTAGGTAGATGTACCCTCAGAAATGACCTAATAAATATACAATCTTTTTACAAGATCATTCAGAGGTGGGCAAGTGTACATGTATGTGAATTATCAGTTCTGAAAGGGATATTATAGTGATATTGTCAAGGCTTTGAAATGCACTTACTACAATTAGGCAGGTGAATAGTTTAGTTGTCTGGGTTGCAATGTTTATACCCACAATATGAAAGGTCTCCTTACCTGCAGTGCTAAACATTGACCATGGCATGTACAGGCACAATATGGGGTTAAACTCTTTAGTGCCAAAGGCCCTCTCATCACTAATTAGAATGGTTTGTAGAGTGAGACATGAAGTGTGGTTGCCTGCAGGAGGGGCAAGATGGGAGCTCTGCATGAGATATTCTATCCATGCTCTTTTGTGTATGCTTTTAAAAGTGTTCGAACGTTTTGTTCAACTGTGCCTGACTTGATAAGAAAATCTATATAATATATATATAATATATATTCATGTGTGACTCCATTTTTGTCTGCAGTACAGAGATTCTGGATAATACGGCACAAGATCAATGTCCAATATCTGCTATTGACGTTGTGCAGATGACGTCACAATTGCCCATAATGGAGTGGTCGCCATATTGGTGATCAATTCAAAATCACTTTTATCTACTATTCTCAAGTATTTAAAATATATTTGTATGGTACTTTTATTTTATAAATTCATACTACGTAACCGTTTTCATGGTTTAGAATTTATGAATCTTCATTCGTTTCATAACCATATAATTATATTATAAAATTAATATATAATTTGAACTGTGGGTTTCTCATGCATTTTGCCAATGCATACTGTAATATGGCCTTAACATTGTATATCACAACCAGCTCTAGTTACAGACAATGTTATTTAACATGGACCTTTCCCTCGGTTCAGGTGTATGTGATACTTGGTGTGTCACGTGTCACGTGCTCGTGTGACTGAGACCAGATTGGGCCTGTTGGAGAGATGTGACATCAAAGTAGACAGCCACAGTCTGAACCTGCCACATACACCCTGTGGGTGGGCGGAGGATGGTTGGACAAGTTCACCCAAGGAGGAATTAGGATATGAGATATTATGTCTGCTATAGGGAAGGACATGAAGGGGTCTCAAAAGGATCAGATGTTTTTATACACTCAGGACCTTTAAGTTATATTAAAGCTCTGTACCCACTTGATTTAATTGCCACACCAACTGCCTATCTACTTTGTATGATTCATTTTAACTACTCTGGGTACCGAGCTTAAAACAGCACAGCCTAAAGGTGAATTTCACTTAGTCAGCCAACTGAACAGCACGAAAGTCATCAACTTATTGGTAAAGCAATCACAAATATCAAGCAGGCTATATACTTTATCGTTGCGTAGTCAGCAAAGTATAAATGATCCCAGTGGGTATAGGGCTTAAGGGCCAAACCTATGATGTAATTTCCAATATTTGGTCTCCTAATCATTACTTTAATTTTCCATGCAAATTAATCTACCTCATAGGCAACTGGAAAATTCAAACATGTATGATATTTTCTACAAATTACATCTGAATCACATAGCAGTTCAATGGGAAATTATCACAGTGGTACATCAACAACTGACCAGTGGGTAAATGGCCTGCACAATCACCATTGACAGTAGTACGTGAATTGTAGAGCAGTAAGTGTCAAAGTTTGAATCATGCCATTAGATACTGGGCCTTAGTTTCATGCATTTCCTGACAGTCCCTTTTGGTTTTCCCAACCAGAATCTGGGTTGGTAGACTCTTGCATTTCATATGGTACATAATGATGCCTGCCTGCCTTTTAAGCAGTGAGTGGCAGAAAAAGACTGCGATACCAGATAAGTCTCATGTCATGCACAGATGTAGCCCGGGGCAGAGAGGGCCTATCGGAGGGCTCTGGGATGTGACTACCACAAACACACTTACAGGGGGAATCTCTGTGGTGGTAATGATGTGGCATCAGACCAGAGATGAACAACAAACAGACCAGTGTCTATTTCAAAAATACTCCTTTCTACTGCCATCTGGTTAAAAGCAACGCATTGCCTACCCATTCCCAACAAACAAATCAATTATACAAGTAGGTTGAAATTAGATGGGATTTATATAGAGATTTGAAGATTTAACCGAGCAATTTTATCAGTGAAAGTTGCCTGTCTATTTAACTGGAACTTGTTTATGTGGAGAATTTCTGTATTCTTCTATAGGGTAGTAGCTGGTAGAGTGACGAGTGTGGTGTATGGTCTGTGGAGTTATTCGGTCTCACATCGCCTGAAGAGAAGGGTCAGGCCACCAGACCTTGAATGAAGGGAGGGTGTATGTCATCATGCTAACTATACTATGTCTTTACTGATGTAGAGAAGGGTCAGACTACCAGACCTTTAATGAAGGGAGGGTGCACGTCATCATGCTATCTACTTACTGTCTTTACTGATGTAGAGAAGGGTCAGACCACCAGAACTTTAATGAAGGAAGGGTGTATGTCATCATGCTAACTACTATGTCTTTACTGATGTAGAGAAGGGTCAGACCACCAGAACTTTAATGAAGGTAGGGTGCACGTCATCATGCTACCTATTAACTGTCTTTACTGATGTAGAGAAGGGTCAGACCACCAAGCTTTAATGAAGGGAGGGTGTATGTCATCATGCTACCTACTTACTGTCTTTACTGATTTAGAGAAGGGTCAGACCACCAGACCTTTAATGAAGGGAGGATGTATGTCATCATGCTAACTACTTGATGTCTTTACTGACGTAGAGAAGGGTCAGACCACCAGACCTTTAATAAAGGGAGGGTGTATGTCATCATGCTAACTACTTACTGTCTTTACTGATGTAGAGAAGGGTCAGACCACCAGAACTTTAATGAAGGGAGGGTGCATGTCATCATGCTATCTACTATGTCTTTACTGATGTAGAGAAGGGTCAGACCACCAGACCTTTAATGAAGGGAGGGTGTATGTCATCATGCTACCTACTTACTGTCTTTACTCATGTAGAGAAGGGTCAGACCACCAGACCTTTAATGAAGGGAGGGTGTATGTCATCATGCTACCTACTTACTGGCTTTACTGATGTAGAGAAGGGTCATCAGACCTTTAATGAAGGGAGGGTGTATGTCATCATGCTAACTACTTACTGGCTTTACTGACGTAGAGAAGGGTCAGGCCATCAGACCTTTAATGAAGGAAGGATGCATGTCATCATGCTATCTACTTACTGTCTTTACTAATGTAGGGTATCGTGCCAGCATATCCTAGGTGTTTTTTCCCATCAACCTAAATCTACAGATGACTTTTGAATTTCTCCTTACTAATCATATGTACCAGTTATAGCTAACAACAGGAGTAGTGATCATAAGTCAGGAAGTAAATCAAATTAAATTTAATTTTCATAGTTGAGAAACCTATTCTTTGGTGGTGTGTCAGTGAAGTTTTGTTTCGCTCTATCTAAATACCCAGGGGTGATACAGAGAGAGCTCGACAGACAGTCCGAAGCGTCAATGTTGTAGTCAATTTTGATAAGCTAGTTAAGAGCAGAGTTCTGTAGAGGTACTCCCTGCTAGATATTAAATCTTCACAGTACCTTTGGACCACTCGTTCAGGAAGGAAAAGCCACACAATAAATACAGTTTCAAACCTTTATTATAATAATCAACACACAGTTACAGAAATACAGTAATTGTTGCTATAACAATAATGACCCCAAGATGGGTGCTTACTTTAAGGCCTCACTTACAACTAAGGATACAGAGTCTTTTGTAGCATTCTAGCTTCAGAGGTTCACCCTGGAAGAGGTTTGGTCGGTCTGGTAGTGTCTTCTGTAAGATAGTGTGTGCCTACTAAGAGGGAAAATCTGGTCACCATCTTGGGTGGCTCAATTCTGTGACCACCATATTGGTTAGTCTGGCCACCATCTTGGATTGCAGGACCCTATGTCCGCCATATTGGACAGTTCACTTGATGACCCAGACTATATCACTGTCCTGGCTGATGCAATCCCATAGGTAGGCTCTAAGCCCACCATCTTGGATTGACCCGCCACAAGATGTGACCTTGAGCAGAGCCTGTGTCTGCCATCTTGTCTGAAGTAACCCAGTGCGTTCATACACCTGATGAGCAGTCAGAGTATAATGCGCTAATTCCCAACTTCTTAGTAATTCTGACATTGCCCCCTATCTCACAGATTGGTTTTAGCATTGACTGGCCTTTGTATCCCTAACTATTGGAACTTGGGGTTGAAAAGTATTTTTTGTGTATGGGGTAGTTTACTGTCCGGATACACTGCGAAACAAGGCTGAGAGTATAATCAAACCCACACCATTATTGGTGGGTGACGAGGCGTGCATGTTCTCCTGGGCTATATTTTTTTTATGAAAATTGCCAAACCATTTTCTATGAAAGAATTAACACAATAAACCAACACTATTACACTTGATACCCACAAATGATGCCATCACTTTCAGCCCGATACCCACATATATCTATTCAATCAGCAGCTATTTGTTTGCTGAATGAATAAATGTACATGTGTGGGTATCGGGCTGAAAGTGATGGTATGACTTTGATTAATGATGTAGATTTCAAAACAATGTATGGATAGGGGATACAGTATATAGTATATATATAGTATATCCCTCATCCAAATATTGTATTGAAATCTACATAATGAATACATACTACATTATTTAGGTTTCAACACAATATACGGATGAGGGATATACTATATTTGTATAGATAAATGGATAGGGAATATACTATATTGAAGTCTATATATATATATATATATAAACTATATATATAATATAGTGCCTAAATCAGTGCTAAAGGCAGTCAATATTATTGTTTGAGTTTATTCAGTTGATTTTAGCACCAGTCATTCTGCCAACTAGATGAAAATCACCTCGTGGGTGTCGATAACTGCAGAAGAAGCTCTCATGACAGAAATTAAATTTTCTGAAACTAATGAAATTGACTTTACGATTGAGTTAACTGCAAATGCCACCTAGAACAATAAAACATAAGAAAGGTTTGACACTGGAAAGGAAGGGGTGTTTGTCTTAGATCAGATTTTACAATGAGAAATTTTGATATCCATGTGAGTTCTAGACTTTCTTTGTATATGTGTGTGTTGTAAGCTATATTCTATATGTGGTTAAAAGTGAAGCACCTCATCTCAAGATTCAAAATGCTGAAGGGACACATCTATGATTTTGCTGGTGGGAAACTGGTCCCCAGGTTCTATGTGTCATTGATGGTTGAATGGTCCTCGCCTACACTTGATGACTGTATTATGTCTCTGCGCACCCTCTGTGCGCAGGTGTGGTGTCACAGTAAATGAGTCACCTGCCATTTGTCACCTGTTTATGAAGGGCACAGAGATGTCCACCATCCCTAAAATACAAATAAAAAGATCTCTGATACCTGCCAATAGAGATAAAAAAGACTTGTATCAAATACCACAGAGCTCAATAATATCCAAATTTGTGAGAAATAGGAGAGGATGACATTTTCATGGAGTCTTATATTACAAAAGAATGACCATATAAACTCACCATAATTGCTGGTGAAAGGTTTATGTTTGTTTTTTATTTACAGTTAAATATACAATAGAAAAGTATTTTCTTTCGCTGAAGTATCTCTTGTAAAATCAATGAACATTTGAAATGAACATGACATTCTTTTTCAAATAATCTTCTAATACCAAGACATAAACTAGGAATGGGTATAATTGGTGCTTATTAAAAATAAACATGTATATGATATTAATCATTAGGTGGCGTTGATATAAAAACAATATATATGTGTGAATGTATGTCTTTATATGTTTTTATATATTATGCATAACACTGACTGCTGAAGGGTCAGAGATATACGCACGGATTGTGGCTTGACTGTCGCGGATTAGGCCAGCCTCAAGGGTTGTTCCAGATATTAGGCTAAATACTCAGATCAGCCAAAAGTTTGATATCCTGTTGATCCAATTAGTTATTGTGCCATGGGACAATACGCTGGGACAATGGTTAACCTGGATTAGACTGTAACTGTAAGTTTTCAGTCTATCATTATACTCAAATTCTCCTTTCAGTGAGAATTTCCAAACATTCTTTGTCCCCCTGCTTGTATCAAAAACATAATCCCCTCACCTTAGTTCAGACTTGACCCACTAGGGGGCCATCGAAGTGAAAAGGGTGCATACATCAATGTATTGATTCACTGTTGGCAGGTATATGTGTTGGCCTTTTCTGGCCTCACCAGGCAATCTCCCTGGGTATTGTTTATGGGATTGGAAGCATTAGCCGGGCACCTGGGTATGTTAAACGTAATAAGTCAATGACATTGTCCAGGCCCGCGATACAAAATACACAGTAAGCGCTCTGATTGGTTCACATCAATGAGTGGGTCAAAGACCTTTGTGAGTTGCTGTGTACAGTCAATACTGTACCTCCAGGCACAAGCTATTATATAGTTATACTGCACAGCAACCCTGAAACATCCATTGAGACCTCCATGGACCTTCCAATAATGTAAACTCCTTAAACAGAGAAATAGAACGCATCGAACTGGTTCACAGTCATATATACATTTGGAAGGTAATTGGTCCTGTAGGGCTGTATTCCCTTTTACTCAGTAGACTTTATAAAATTTGGATGAACTGCTATTAATGAGAATACCTGCCTCTCCAAAAAGCAGTGACCTTCATGCCTATATATGCGATATGATTCTCTGTCTTCTCATTATTACAAGTGTAAATGTACAATTTTGACCATCACAATTGGAAATTTCGCGCTGATTGGTAAATTGTATTGAATACATTGCCATGATTATACACCAACAATTTCATCATTGTATCCTAAACTTTTACAGATGGACTATAAAGGACATTGTGGTCTTAATGAGAACGTGGTAGCATCGTCATTTGGTTGTCATCATTCGGTCAAAGTCACTGTGCTTTCAATGAAAGGAACAGAAAGAATCTTGTTCTGTTGGGTCCTTTTTGATGCCACATAAACAATCAGTTAGCAATCCATCGATTTGTAGGTTGAGAATAGTTCCATTAGCGATTTTCTTTATTCAGAAGTCTAATCTTTATGTGCAGTTGTATTAGATATAGCTGGAGATATTTTAGACTTAGACTAAGCAGGTGCAACGGGCAGTGGGAATCACATTGTGATCACCAGAAATCTAGTCCATTGACATTGTTTGCATGACATTCAGACATGATAAGCCCAGTGCCTACATTCTGTCTCACCAGGGCAAACAGTAATTGAAGTCCCACTTACATTACGTAAAACAATGTTGAATGAATGGGTCCAAGGTACCGTTAAAGTGTCATCTTTAGGGTATTTTAGGACAGCAATAATTATTGTCTAAATTGGTCCCTTTTGTGAAGTATATGTTACATTAGCACTCTTTAACAGGTTCTATAATGTTCCATCTACAGGTTCCATCAATGCATATTGTACTCTTAGAATTCTTTTGTAAATTATCAATGACCCAAACCCTAGGTACAATGCACTGATCAGACTGTGAGCATCATAGCAATCATTCTGAGCTCTCTATGGTGTCATATTGTACATAGAAGCCAGAGGAATGTAGAATCGGTTAACAAAGGCAGGCCTAGGGGTGTCCCTTCTCATTAGGCATTGATATGTCCTATTAATACTGATACTTTGACAATACCTGATGCACCAGGCAATAAACCCCACGTTCCACTATGCAGTGGGGTTCCCTTTGCAGTGGGAATTTTGGCCACAGCAAGAAATTTGCATTTTAGATACACCTCCAGCATACCATAGAAAACCCATATGAAATAATTTGCGTTGGGTCCTGCCTGGCCCTGACTGTGTTGTACTGGTTCTGTCACACCACACAGTGTGAGGGGAGTCTCTGGGGTTTGGAGACCCATCCCTGCCTGGCCCTGACTGTGTTGTACTGGTTCTGTCACACCACACAGTGTGAGGGGAGTCTCTGGGGTTTGGAGACCCATCCCTGCCTGGCCCTGACTGTGTTGTACTGGTTCTGTCACACCACACAGTGTGAGGGGAGTCTCTGGGGTTTGGGGACCCATCCCTGCCTGGCCCTGACTGTGTTGTACTGGTTCTGTCACACCTCACAGTGTGAGGGGAGTCTCTGGGGTTTGGAGACCCATCCCTGCCTGGCCCTGACTGTGTTGTACTGGTTCAGTCACACCTCACAGTGTGAGGGGAGTCTCTGGGGTTAGGGGACCCATCCCTGCCTGGCCCTGACTGTGTTGTACTGGTTCAGTCACACCTCACAGTGTGAGGGGAGTCTCTGGGGTTAGGGGACCCATCCCTGCCTGGCCCTGACTGTGTTGTACTGGTTCAGTCACACCTCACAGTGTGAGGGGAGTCTCTGGGGTTAGGGGACCCATCCCTGCCTGGCCCTGACTGTGTTGTACTGGTTCAGTCACACCTCACAGTGTGAGGGGAGTCTCTGGGGTTTGGGGACCCATCCCTGCCTGGCCCTGACTGTGTTGTACTGGTTCAGTCACACCACACAGTGTGAGGTGAGTCTCTGGGGTCTCTGGGATCTCTAGGAAGATCCAGAGGTTTCCAAAAAGGGAGGTGCCCTATTATAAAAAAAAATCTCTGCCAGACCTTCCAGGTCTGAGGATTTTCACATTAAAAAAGTTAACTTTTTGCCAAAATTAGGGGGGTGGGAGAGATGTGCGCCCGGTGTGCCCCCCTCTAAATCCACCATTGATATGTTTTTTACATATATCTGCACAAATCTGATGATATCATCTGTACATGTACTAACATGTTGTCTATTTATTCCTTGTTTAGGATCCTGTGAAGCCTACAAAGAACCAGACAGGCCACCTTTACTAAGTGAGTACAATCCATTTGAATTTCAAAAAACATAATGAATTATTACATATGTAGTGGGTAGTTATAAATGGTTCCGGAACCCATGTAAATCCAGTAGGCAATTTAGCCTGGGAAATTAGGCTGATGTCTCTCAGTTCAACTATCTACATATTGTCTCAGTTCAACTATCTACATATTGTCCTACCCTTGAATGTCCTGAAAGGCAAATTAGGTAGGCGAAATTGACTCATGATATACTGCTGATAAAGTGTCTAATAAAAGAGAATGAATAGTCTTTTCTTAATACAAACTAATACTATTTACAGAAGGTTAGATGGTCACAGCAAGAGCAAGCTTTGTCAATTCTGTCTTCCATGATCAAACTTATGAAATGATTGAATCTGTGAAATGGTCAAAACTATGAGAGGATGGAGACTAGACCCCTACACCTACTCCCTCTACGGGCCTTCAATATCCCTGTTAGTGGCACGGGAGGAGAACAGAGAGATGTGGGAGTGAAGCCCAAGGCCCGAACCTGGTCCGCCCACTTAATAAATGTCCCTGCTTACCACTTCACCACCAAGCGCCCCATTCAGAGTAAGTTGTGGCACCCTATGACCTACACATCCTGAGAAGGGGCTCAGTTGGGGAATAACCCACCGTATTGTCATCAGTAAAGTCATTCAGTAAGTTGTGGCACCCTTATGACCTATAGAACCTGAGAAGGGGCTCAGTGGGGGAATAACTCACCTTATTATCATCAGTAAAGTCATTCAGTAAGGTGTACACCCTTATGGCCTGTACATCCTGAGAAGGGGCTCAGTGGGGGAATAACTCACCGTATTGTCATCAGTAAAGTCACTCAGTAAGTTGTGGCACCCTTATGACCTATAGAACCTGAGAAGGGGCTCAGTGGGGGAATAACTCACCTTATTATCATCAGTAAAGTCATTCAGTAAGGCGTGCACCCTTATGGCCTGTACATCCTGAGAAGGGGCTCAGTGGGGGAATAACTCACCTTATTGTCATCAGTAAAGTCATTCAGTAAGGTGTGCACCCTTATGACCTATACATCCTGAGAAGGGGCTCAGCGGGGGAATAACTCACCTTATTATCATCAGTAAAGTCATTCAGTAAGGCGTGCACCCTTATGGCCTGTACATCCTGAGAAGGGGCTCAGTGGGGGAATAACTCACCTTATTGTCATCAGTAAAGTCATTCAGTAAGGTGTGCACCCTTATGACCTATACATCCTGAGAAGGGGCTCAGTGGGGGAATAACTCACCGTATTATCATCAGTGAAGTCATTCAGTAAGGCGTGCACCCTTATGGCCTGTACATCCTGAGAAGGGGCTCAGTGGGGGAATAACTCTCCGTATTGTCATCAGTAAAGTCATTCAGTAAGGTGTGCACCCTTATGACCTGTACATCCTGAGGAGGGGCTCAGTGGGGGAATAACTCACCGTATTATCATCAGTGAAGTCATTCAGTAAGGTGTACACCCTTATGGCCTGTACATCCTGAGAAGGGGCTCAGTGGGGGAATAACTCACCTTATTGTCATCAGTAAAGTCATTCATAAGGTGTGCACCCTTATGACCTGTACATCCTGAGGAGGGGCTCAGTGGGGGAATAACTCACCGTATTATCATCAGTGAAGTCATTCAGTAAGGTGTGCACCCTTATGGCCTGTACATCCTGAGAAGGGGCTCAGTGGGGGAATAACTCACCTTATTGTCATCAGTAAAGTCATTCATAAGGTGTGCACCCTTATGACCTGTACATCCTGAGGAGGGGCTCAGTGGGGGAATAACTCACCGTATTATCATCAGTGAAGTCATTCAGTAAGGTGTACACCCTTATGGCCTGTACATCCTGAGAAGGGGCTCAGTGGGGGAATAACTCACCTTATTGTCATCAGTAAAGTCATTCATAAGGTGTGCACCCTTATGACCTGTACATCCTGAGGAGGGGCTCAGTGGGGGAATAACTCACCTTATTATCATCAGTAAAGTCATTCAGTAAGGTGTGCACCCTTATGACCTGTACATCCTGAGAAGGGGCTCAGTGGGGGAATAACTCACCTTATTGTCATCAGTAAAGTCATTCATAAGGTGTGCACCCTTATGACCTGTACATCCTGAGGAGGGGCTCAGTGGGGGAATAACTCACCGTATTATCATCAGTAAAGTCATTCAGTAAGGTGTACACCCTTATGGCCTGTACATCCTGAGAAGGGGCTCAGTGGGGGAATAACTCACCTTATTATCATCAGTAAAGACATTCATAAGGTGATTTTGGTTGTTCTCACAGCGAAATCTGTTTCAGTTAAGACCGTTCTGGTCTATGATGCACCATACTGGTCATAACAATTCATTGAATTAATGAAGATAAAAAGTAATAGTTAAGATTAAGGGTTGTATTGTACATTGGACATCCTCATGGAATGGCAATTTCCATAGAGACCTCAGTTTGAAATAGGGTTTAATGATACAATCTATCTAAGTGTGTGTGGTTGACGCACACTGAACGGCTGATGATAGATCATCTATGGATTGGTTATGACAGTACATGAATTTAATTAGTGCCAACTTATAACTAATGCATGTACAACTGTTGTAGGGTTGTTGACGGTTAAAGGAGAAGCCGTGTATTTTACTGGTGCTCCTTGTCCCCACTCCACTAACCCTCACTACATGAATTATTGATTGACTATGGCAATAGGATTTTACCCCTGAAGAAAAGATAGATTGCATTATTGCCTTTAGGGCAAATTGCATTACCTTTTTAGAACATTGCTTTCACATTTATTCATTCCACAATGAACATATTTATCATTACAAGTGACCATATGTAATAATGTAATTCATTGGAGAATATTGGTTTTAATCGGTCTCACACGTAATGGTTAAATTATATTAAGTCCTTTCCTAACCTCTACATGAGTTATGAATCATATACTGTGTATATTTTCTGTAATATAAATCGTCAATTAGTTCTTGCTGAACATTAGTAAGTAAATAACTCATCATTGTTGTGTCTAATATAAGGCTTGTATAGATCATGTATTCCTGTACTCACAATCTTGGCAATTCACAATCCTGCCACTGATTATAAGAATTCTCATCTTGATTTAATATTATTTAAAAGTCTCATATATGCCTCATAACATGTTAACCAATGTTTCAAAATTAAACTGCAGAGGGTGTTAGACAATGCTAGTGTACAGAGCAGAGAGTTACATTGAATATGCTACTCATGTCTTCAAGCTTTGGGAAGAATCTTAGTGAAAATTCTCTTATTTTTATATTCTACTGCAACCCTTCTCCAGATAGGAAAATCATAAAAATACATGAATCAGGAATTATTGCAGGAACAACATCAGCTGTAAGGCAAAATTAATGTATTGTCAGAAACCCTAAGACACTGTCCAGGTTGGCAACCCGATAGTTCCCTCACCGATTTAGTAGCGACTGCACGCGCCAACCCATATTGGCCAGATTCAACATTGATGTCGTGTACGCTCATCTGCATGTACCACAAGTATGAAGATGCACGTCTGAATCCAAGAACACCCTGGGTGATGGGAGCAGCATGAGGACGTCTCAGCCAATTTACACGAAGACATGGGAGATAGGAAAGATGACTACAGCTTGTGCAATTATGTGGTATGTGTGTCAGAACAACCAGCAATTGTAGATTTCTTTACGTGCAATTAGTATGGCAAATCTATCAGCTTGTCTATTAACCAAGTTTCTGCAGCTGAACAGGTTATGATTGCCATTTACGCCACTAAATATTACGACAGAAAGACTTGTTGCTGTACAAAGTTAGTTCCGACATTAAAAACATAATGTATATCCATACACATGAACAATTTGTATGAGATGAGAATCGTATGACATTTTGGCGCACATACAACTAACACCACGTGACATAAAATATTTACATTTTGTCATCAAATACCTCATATATGGAGGTCACCTTACATTTTTAACTGTTGATGTCAATAATAATAGAGCTCGTCTTATGCTCTTGAACTTTTAACTCAACATCTTAACATGTTATACGACTCTGTATTGCCTTTCTTATAGTCCCAGGCATGAGTTTCCAAAAGGCAATAATACGTAAAACGATAAAGCTCTCATTTTCACATTAATGAAGTCAATTTAATATGAAATGGTTAAGCATGATCCATTCTATAATATGGACCATATTAGACATGACCTAGCGGTCTGGGAGGTGTCACGTACCTGATGTCATCGGCCATGTTCACTGAGCCAGGGGTAGATGCAGGATTCTGGAATGAGGGGGTCCACGTATAGTAACTACTAAAACAGGGGTGGATACAGGATTCTGGAATGAGGGGGTCCGCGTGTATTAAGTACTAAAACAGCATGTAGTGGCGCATGCACATTTTTTCACTTTGGGTGGTTTAAGTTACCACAAAAAGGGAGGTCAGGACCCACTAGACCCCCCCCCCCCCACACACACACACTGAATCCGCCCCTGCCTGGCTACTTCTACCATAGATGGAATAGCCATGATTCTATCTAGAAGCTTTGATTTGAGGGTTTGGAAACAAATTACAGTTATCACAATGATACCTGATAGTACAATAATGTTATCTATTCATACTATTGCAATATTCTCTGTGTTGTAGATGTAACGTACAGTCCTGTAGAACATTCACCTGAGTCCCCCTGAGACTGGACCCTCACAATGTTGACCATCAGAGGCCCATTTCACTGGGAGGGCCCTTTCGGCTGGAAACCGTTCCTACCTATTCCTAACTATGATTTAACAACTCTATACAGGTCGTGCTGTAGACGTTTTGTTGGTATACAGTTCCGTTTGTGTAAAAAAAATATTCCAACTTTTGCCTGTGTGTTTTGACAAACTGTATTACAGCACAGTGTAGATCAGAAAAGTATGAACACCAGTCACAAGTCTTGGTAAAACAGTTTTAAATGAACCAAAGCCAAAAATATTACAGATCATACCATACAATAAAGATTAGCATCAACAAATGGTTGCTAAGACGTGTCAGGTAATGTACGACTATCATAATAGAGAGCCTCAATAAAGATAAATACTTAAAATGCAATTTAATTTTAATTTTAAAATGCAGTTTTTAGGTAAACATCATGTGCCTCGCACTTATTGCTTAAGAGTTATATTTTCCCTAATTATCAGAGAATGAAGGGTGTGGCAAAATGGTATCAATCATCTCAGCTGTCAAACAGAAATCATGCAAAGACATGCTCCTACATGAATAAGATATTGAATTACACCTCCAGGATTATGAGACTAGCAAACATGGACTAGTAAACAAGAAATTACCAACTTATACTAAGCCCAGCCCAGCTTACATCATAAAGCTTACTATGGAATATCATCATAATTGCCTACTAGCTCATTTCAATAAAGAGAATTGCATGATACTCAACAAAATTGCTCCTTAAGTTTATGAAATACAGCCTGTTATTATAGTTCTTTTTTCAATAGGAACCGATGGTAATGCATGTAAGCCCGACCTATAATGTCCAATCCTAATTTGTCTTTAGATAGAGCATTGGCTCATACTGGGTTTTTGGGGTATAGAAAAACATAATTTTAGTTTATTTCTATGACCCAACATGTGGAGACTTGGATGGCCAATACAATGTTTTGTTCAACCATGTCCGATCGTGACGTTCCTCGGTAGTTCTGGGTTTCCAATTTCTACGGCGAAGGGACGTTGGGGTTATTTTGGTCTCGAGCCGAACGAAGAGTTTGAGCGGGAAACTGAGGTGTAAGATGAAGAGTCATGCCTCGAACACGAGGGGGAGCGAGCAGATTTCGGGCTTCCGTATCTGTCCAGTCTTCCAGTCCCTGGTCGATCTTTGGGCCATTTCGGGCTGCTGTGCCATTCTTTGGTCTTTTGGTCCCCCGTTCTTGTGTTCCAATTATACTCTAATTATGTACTAACTTAGTAACTTAGTTTGAATCACCAATTAGCTGTTATCTTATCATATCTTCGTCTTAAACCCCTTCGAGGGTTATGCTACTGGAAGAAGACACATGTGAACACAAGGAGTACCAAGACGGGACTGTTTATTTTGGGCCTCTATCACTCGACTCTGATTGGTCACTTTAAGTCACGTGACTATTCTGACGTCATATCTGGTTTACAATATATTCGTACTTTCGTACTTTCATGCTTTCGCAAAAAACTTCTTTGTATTTCATTATTTACTACATTATTTCGATACTTGGTTACTTTTCTAAAGATGAATAGACATTCATCACACGATCAAAGTCACTGCAGACTCTCTGATAGTCACTTCCTAACCTAGTATGATCTGCGCTCACATATTGCTCACAACTAGTGGCAAAAGTTACAAAAGAAACAAGAATAACTAACCAGCTGGATGTTTACTGAAAGCAAGAGAAACCTTGATGTTCATCACGAAGTAATATTGTAGCAAACAGAATTCTCTGATAAATCAATACAAAATCAAGAGAAATAAGACATACTAGTTTATCATGTCCTGAGAAAGACAAAGAAACCAGTTGATCATGCCGAGACGGTTATACTGTCCTTTAATCAATAAAAAGAACATATGGTCATCCATTCTTTGACCTCGTTGAGTTTGGTATTATCCTACTGAAACATTTTACATATCGTATGTCCATCATTTAGTCCTGAAATAGCTAACAAAGTGTTGTTCACACCTTTGCCTGGGGAAGGATAACTGTACACAAGAAAGGTGAAATGAGTCTCGTTAATGAAAATCTGGATCGCGATGAAGGTTATATAAAGTTTAAGTGAGGGCAATCATTAGGCAAGAACAGGTAAGTGATATGCATTATGTAAACCGTAAATTAGTGCGTGGGTTTTCCATCTGTAATTTTTGTTCTCATAACTTTCTGAAAAGAAATGAGAACTGGGAAACTGGATCCTGTATGATTATAGCCATCTGACTAAAGTGTCCACCCTGAGACCAGAGTGCTGATGAGGCAGGCTGTGAGGGGAAAGGAGAGAAGTGTTGACGTTTTCTTGTGACTGTTTCTCCCCGACTCAACTACCTTTACATCCTGTATTCTGTACACTTACCCGCTAATCATGACACTAACTGAAGAGAATGAGTTAAAAATGAAAGGGCTACAAGAATGTACATCTCATATGAGAATATTTTCTGACGAACGACGAGTATGAATCAATTCTAGGACAACTACCCCGGGACAACTACCCTGGGAAAACTACCCCTGGGACAACTACCCCCTATAGGTCAGGTGGGCAAATAGGGGACTTGGTAGGCACCCATTTCATAGTTTGTTATTCCTGATCAAATTTATAAATAGGCATCATAATATTCCAAATTCACCTAGAGGATGTGGTTAAATATCAATTTCCTTCAAATTGATAAGAAAATATATCTAAAAACTTATTGTATGCTCAACAGAACACAATTTATACATTTTGGAGGGGCATTTTTAGCCTCATTAAGCAAAATAAATGACCATTTCTGACCATTATTTGCACATATTCTTAAGCATTTAGGATTATATTCATAATACAGTCCATTATTCTTCGCGTTGTATTAAGTTTCACAAATGGTATAAAGTTTGATTGGCGAAGTATAGGATGGCTGTTTCTTTAAACAAGTGTAAGAACCTGTTCACCCTATTATCACACATTTAATCCCCTGGTTCCTGTCCTATGTTTGGAGAGTGGATGCATGGGTTTTCTTGTGAGGGGAAATTTTAGTTACATTTAGTTACATGTAGATGTGTTCTATGGCCTTTGACAATTCTTACATTAGAATGGATTTTGTGTTGTTTTAATTCTTTAAAAACATACCTTAAAGGTATTTTACATAATTGTATTATAAGTTTATATGTATTTTGCTTGTATTCATGTTATTTGGTTAAAATTTACAACTTCTAGGATAGTTAAAACAATAATAAACAACTTTGAGTTTTGGGCAACTCTAGTAGGAGAGTGTGGAACCCAGGTGAAAGTCAATTGCCTCTCATGCTATTAGCTGACCGGCAGACCAGAACAGAGGTGACCCCCTGGTGTTATGGTGTGCCAAATGAGAAAAAACAAGTTCACTATTTTGAATTTGTATGAAATTTCTTTTCACTTCCAACTTTTAGACAAGGTCATCAGACATGTTTATTAGCATGGCGGCCATGTTTTTATGATGTGCCAAGTACCCAAAAATGACTTCAAAATTTTTAATTTTCAAGAAATTTCTTTTCACTTCCAAGCTTTAGAAAAGGTCATCAGACATGTTTATCAGCATGGTTGCCATGTTTTTATGATGCACCAAGTACCCAAAAGTGACTTCAAAATTTTGAATTTTCAAGAAATTTCTTTTCACTTCCAACTTTTAGTCAAGGTCATCAGACATGTTTATTAGCACGGCGGCCATGTTTTTATGATGCGCCAAGTACCAAAAAATGACTTCAAAATTTTGAATTTTCAAGAAATTTCTTGTCACTTCCAACTTTTAGACAAGGTCGTCAGACATGTTTATTAGCATGGCGGCCATGTTTTTATGATGCGCCAAGTACCAAAAAATGACTTCAAAATTTTGAATTTTCAAGAAATTTCTTTTCACTTCCAACTTTTAGACAAGGTCGTCAGACATGTTTATTAGCATGGCGGCCATGTTTTTATGATGCACCAAGTACCAAAAAATGACTTCAAAAATTTGAATTTTCTAGAAATTTCTTTTCACTTCCAACTTTTAGTCAAGGTCATCAGACATGTTTATGAGCATGGCGGCCATGTTTTTATGATGCGCCAAGTACCAAAAAATGACTTCAAAATTTGAATTTTCGAGAAATTTCTTTTCACTTACAACTTTTAGACAAGGTCGTCAGACATGTTTATTAGCATGGCGGCCATGTTTATATGATGCACCAAGTACCCAAAAATGACTTCAAAATTTTGAATTTTCAAGAAATTTCTTTTCACTTCCAAGTTTTATAAAGGGTCATCAGACATGTTTATTAGCATAGCGGCCATGTTTTTATGATGCGCCAAGTGCACAGAAATGACTTCAAAATTTTGAATTTTCAAGAAATTTCTTTTCACTTCCAAGCTCTAGTCAAGGTCATCAGACATGTGTATTAGCATGGCGGCCATGTTTTTATGATGCGCCAAGTACCAAAAAAATGACTTCAAAATTTTGAATTTTCAAGAAATTTCTTTTCACTTCCAACTTTTAGTCAAGGTCGTCAGACATGTTTATTAGCATGGCGGCCATGTTTTTATGATGTGCCAAGTACCAAAAAAATGACTTCAAAATTTTGAATTTTCAAGAAATTTCTTTTCACTTACAACTTTTAGACAATAGTCCAGGAGCCAAATCTGAAAATCCTGATTTACCCTCCGCGGTGAGCCCCCTGGATTTTTTTGATTTTTTTCATCTTATAGCATCCTAGGGACCATGAATCAAGACGGTTCCGAAGAATTTAGGTATGCGAACACTGTCTAATTACGCGATTTGTGCTTAATTAGCAAAAATTGGAAAACGTGTTATTTCTAAATTTCTCTGGAACTATGTAAGATATGATAACATGCTATATGTCATCTGAAAGGTAATTTTTTTCCTGATTTTTTGGCATATTGTTTGTTATTGTCATCAATCATGGCAATGAGTAATTAAAGAAAAACTGTTGTTTCAGTCAAAATCATTAGAACTTAAGGATCCAAAGTTAAACTCTGGAATTGATAAACCAAGTGCTAGGTATACTTAAAGCGGATCTTTAGGCAGTTTTTAAAGAAGGTTGCATCTGATTTCATTGGAAATATAATGTAGAAATCATTTTTTGCTGATTAAATTCTAACCGACTACAGGCTCATTTTGCACTTATATTTCAAAAGGAGAGATGATATCATGAAAATAACACAATATATCTTAAAGAGATGGGAAAATTATTATCACCATCTCCCTAAGCTGGTATTTCAATGCTTTCTGAGCCATTTAGTCCATTGCATACAACATTGGAGCTGTAAAATAAGTATACATTAGCAAGAAATATGTGTCCATGTAATTTGCAGACAAGCTCCTCTTTGTTGCCTGATCAAACTAGTATAGTCATTGATTTATTTACTCAAAAGGATATGGATGGTTCTTTATGTTGCCAAAGATTCACACATTGACAATATGCATCAAACAATATGCAGCAAACTTCTATTTATATACCCCTGTACCCACTCATCTTTAAAAAGTATGTTCCTATAGGGAGAGTGGGAGTTGTAGGCTGTAATACTCTTTCAAATCCCCCCATTGCTGGCCCTAATATCTAATGTTTACCTCACCTGGCAACAGGCCTGAGGCCTGGAGAGACAGATGAATGATAAAGATGGCAGACTAGGGTTCTTATCTCCCTGGTGTGTGAGTTAACCAATTGGTAACCCACTGTGCTTACAACCTAGTAAAGGTTCCCTCAGAGAGAGGGGCAGGCTTAAATTTTGGCTACTTATAACTGTCTTATTATTCAATTTTATCACATAATTCCACAAAGAGCATGGGTTCATCACTGCAGCTGGTGAGATAAAATGATAAAGTTAACTGTTTAGACAATGTTGCCTTCCAGCCGTAAAATGAAGGTAGTGGATCTTCAGAACCTTCTCAGTGGTGGAGAGGTCTAGCCTTTCCCCTGAGCGACCTGAACTGGGGGATAAGGGCAGTCTCCCATGGTGCAACACACTGCAGGCCTATATACAGTTTGCCATAAACTGTGGGATTGCTGACCACCTGCTGTACTTTTTTTTAACATCCTTTCACCAATCTGCCAAATTAAACTTTGTTACCCTTTTGCTTCTACTCGAGGGTTCACAGTTCCAGGCTCTATGGGTTCCTTGTTCAGTTAGCTTTATACCCTTTTGTATTATAGGCTAAGTATTCAGTGTTGTATTATAAAAACTGATCATAGACTAGAGGATTATTTATATATTTGATTAATGACTCCCTTAGTTTTGGGTCTCTGAGTATTTACCATATTGACCTTTCCCTTAGTATCTAACTATAAGTTGTCTCTTGCTGTTGGTTAGGGATATTGGATCCTTGTTCATAGCAGTCTAGAAATGAAAATGGTCAGTTATATTTTGATAAGGGAATAATGTTGTTTCTGAAGTTTGTGGAACAGAAAGTTTGAGGTTACAACCAGAATCACAGCAATTTGTTGCTCTTGTACATTCTCCTAATACCGTACTGCCTTGGTTATGGTCCCACAGCAAGGGTGCTGTGCACATGCTGCTCAATGTGGTAATGCTACTAGATAGAATTGGGAAACCAGTAATGGCTATACCAAAAATTTGTAATTTTGAAATAGAAAGATATATCAGGTACTTCTGTATTGTTTCAGGTTTTGATATTTGTTTGAGGTCTTGCTAATGATATTGGTTGTATATGCACACACAGAGGTCTCAGTTCCCTTGGTACACCTCCTGATAAAATAGGATATATGGTAGAATCTTGTTAGTTGATATGATGAATCTCAGTGAAGCATGACCAAAGGCTGGTCATAACTTGTATTGGTAATTTAGGAGGATTTGAAGTTTGGCTCTCAGGAAATGAACTGTGACCATGATCATAATTTAATATCAAATTACTAATACCAGTAACCCATATATAGAATAGAATATAAGATGTCCATTTTGTGTATGGTCAAGCCAAGTTACTCATTTATATAAGTACATGGGTCTAGAATCCAAGAGTGCAATCTAGTAATTTGTTAAAACCAACAATTTGACAGAGGTAATACACCTATCAAGTTTACAAGTTTAACAAATAGCATGCTTGGTCTTTTTGCAGTTGACATATTGATACAAGGACTCTTTTCTAAATTCAGAAGCTTTGATATATGACAGCATACTTTTTGAGATTCATCTCTTCTTTAAAATAGTATACCCTCACAAATCTGGATTGGGGTCAGGTAATGGATGAGTCTGCTACGAGCTATTCTTTTCTTTATATAAACAAGAAGTAGAGGGAACTATAAGGGGCCTTCCATTTAATAAGTACACACATTTTCAAAAATCTCAGATCCCCTACCCCCTTTGGTCAAAAATATGCATTGGATTTGTACTAGAAAGTACACACATTTTCAAAGATTTCATACCTCCCTCCCCCCCTTGATGCATACAAACATAATGCAAGGGCCCTAATAAGATGGTTTGTAATCAAACTGAAACATTATCATGGTATTTTGCTGAGGAAAGAAATCTTACTCAAACCATAGTTTTATTGTAACACATCTTTTACTGTGATCTAAAATGCTCTCCAAACCGCTACCATATTATATACATATGCCCAAATGGCTCAGAAAGCACTGATATACCAGCTTAGGGAGATAGTGATTATCATTTCCATATCTCTTAAGGATTTATTGCGTTATTTTCATGATATCATCTCTCCTTTTAGAATATAAGTGCAAAATGAGCCTGTAGTCGGTTAGAATTTAATCAGCAAAAAATGATTTCTACCTTACATTTCCAATGAAATCAGATGCAACCTTCTTTAAAAACTGCCTAAAGATCCCCTTTAAGTATACCTAGCACTTGGTTTATCAATTCCAGAGTTTAACCTTGGATCCTTAAGTTCTAATGATTTTGACTGAAATAACGGTTTTTCTTTAATTACTCATTGCCATGATTGATGACAATAACAAACAATATGCCAAAAAATCAGGAAAAAAATTACCTTTCAGATGACATATAGCATGTTATCATATCTTACATAGTTCCAGAGAAATTTAGAAATAACGCGTTTTCCAATTTTTGCTAATTAAGCACAAATCGCGTAATTAAACAGTGTTCGCATACCTAAATTCTTCGGAACCGTCTTGATTCATGGTCCCTAGGATGCTATAAGATGAAAAAAATCAAAAAAAATCCAGGGGGCTCACCGCGGAGGGTAAATCCTTATTTTGACTGATTTCAGGATTTGGCTCCTGGACTAAAGGTCGTCAGACATGTTTATTAGCATGGCGGCCATGTTTATATGATGCGCCAAGTACCCAAAAATGACTTCAAAATTTTGAATTTTCAAGAAATTTCTTTTCACTTCCAAGTTTTATACAGGGTCATCAGACATGTTTATTAGCATAGCGGCCATGTTTTTATGATGTGCCAAGTGCACAGAAATGACTTCAAAATTTTGAATTTTCTAGAAATTTCTTTTCACTTCCAAGCTTTAGACAGGGTCATCAGACATGTTAATTAGCGCCAAGTACCCAAAAATGACTTCAAAATTTTGAATTTTCAAGAAATTTCTTTTCACTTCCAAGCTTTAGACAAGGTCATCAGACATGTTAATTAGGATGGCGGTCATGTTTTTATGATGTGCCAAGTACCCAAAAATGACTTCAAAATTTTTAATTTTCAAGAAATTTCTTTTCACTTCCAAGCTTTAGACAAGATCATCAGAAATGTTTATCAGCATGGCGGCCATGCTTTTATGATGTGCCAAGTGCACAGAAATGACTTCAATTTTTTTTATTTTCAGGAAATTTCTATTCACTTCCAACTTTTAGACAAGGTCATCACACATGTTTATCAGTATGGTGGCCATGGTTTTATGATGCGCCAAGTGCCCAAAAATGACTTCAATTTTTTTTATTTTCAGGAAATTTCTATTCACTTCCAACTTTTAGACAAGGTCATCACACATATTTGTCAGCATGGCAACCTTATTTTTATGATGCGCAAAATGTCCAAAAACGCCTTCAACTTTCGAGCTTAACAAAATTTCTTCTTTCCCCCCAAGTTTTGGACAAGGTCAAAAGACATATTATTTAGAATGGTGACTTATGTTTTTATGATGTGGCAAGTATACAAGAACAGTTTCAAATCTTTAAAATCTCACACAATTTGTTCTCACTTTAATACAGCATCTAAATAGGATATTCTTTTTTACTTCATGAGTTCCTCTTTGCTTATAACAACCTCTTCTTTAAACAAATATATGATTATCTTACAATCATTTATTTCAAACTTTAGTAGTTTCTTTTTCATTAACAGGCGAAGAATCTCGTTATTTTAATAACGATTTCAGTTTTAAACGAGATTATACAGTTGCACTTGTATTATACCTATAATAGTATTTAATGTTTCTATAGGCAATATTTCATTTGTAAATCTCCATAATTTACAATTTAGAACAGTTTTGAAATATAAATTCTAAAAAATTTCACATAAATTTGAGGCTCCACTGGGATGGAAGTCTTAGACAGTTACAAAATTTAATGCCCAACAATATAATACACATTATACGTTTCAACGACCTCAGATTCTGTGAATCTATATTACAACATTACATGCTAAACGTGCTGAACAAAATTATTTGCTATTTAGAATAGCACAAAAAATTTAATATTAATGTGCAAGAACAGAGGACAATAGAATTAAAATCATATTTGGAGTGAAATCTAGTGTTATAATAGGGCTGCCAAATGGGCGAAAAAGGTGGTTTTCGGAACTTTTATCTTTTGCATTCAAAACTTAATAACCTTTTATTGGTGCTGACTATAGTCATAAATAACATATCAAAATAATCCTAATGAAATGTCTTTTTGGAAAATGCAGGTTTTTTCAAGCAATTGGAATGGTTCAGAAATATTTCTACAGCCCTTAAAGCCTGGTCCCCACTTGAGCGACTAGATTTCCTTGGTGGCCAGCCGACCAAAGTACGTAGTAGCCCGGCGACCAAGTCCACACTGGCGCCTTGGTGTCTGGCGACCAAACCACTAGTTGCCGTGGTTTCTGGGCAGAATATTTGACATGTTTAATATTTTTCTCTAGTCGCCGGCGATTAGTGGACTTAGTAGACGAGGTGGGCGACCAATGTGTTCTCTAGTCGCTGGCAGCTTCATAGCAAGAGCGTCCCAACGTGGCGACTAATTTTTTAGTAGCCCGGCCTCTAGTTAGTCGCCCAGCGAAAAATATTTCTTCCTTGGTCGCTGGGGAAATACACTAATCGCCGTCATTAGTCGGCCAAGTGGGGACGCAGCATAAGTATGGAAGTCCAACATTTTCGGCAACTTTTTATAGAATTGTGGGTTCTATTTAGTTCTATAGAATGAAAACATTCCATTTGGGATAGCTATCTGTTCCACTCTTAGAACTCTTTTGAATTCTTAGCTTTAAATTGATATATCATTCAATACTGTAGCCACATTATATGAAAAGTTATTCTAAAATTAGTAAAGATGGTCCAAAAAAACTAGTTTTAAGTCCGCTATTTGCTGACCTGACCTATAGGACAACTGCCCCCATAGGACAACTACTCCTGGGACAACTACCCCTTAGGACAACTATCCCTTAGGACACTTACCTCTATAGGACAACTACCCCTATAGGTAGGACAATAACCCCTTAGGACAATTACCCCTCTAGATAGGACAACTACCCCCAATGGTAGGACAACTACCCCTATGATAGGACAACTACGCCCATTGGTAGGACAACTACCCCCATTAGTAGGACCTGCCCTGGGTGTCCAGGGCTGGGCAAACGAGGGGGAAGCTGCCCTGGATGTCCAGAGAAGGAGGGAAATCAACTTGTGCGGGGTAGTTGTCCTACTAAGGGTGGTAATTGTCTTACCAATGGAGGTAGTTGTCCTACCAATGGGGGTAGTTGTCCTACCAATGGGGGTAGTTGTCCTACCAATGGGGGTAGTTGTCCTACCAATTGGGGTAGTTGTCCTATCATAGGGGTAGTTGTCCTACCATTGGGGGTAGTTGTCTTATCTAGAGGGGTTATTGTCCTACCTATAGGGGTAATTGCCCTATCTATAGGGGTAATTGTCCTATCAAGAGGGGTAGTTGTCCTATAGGGGTAGTTGTCCTACCCATAGGGGGTAGTTGTCCTAAGGGGTAGTTGTCCCAGGGGTAGTTGTCCTATGAGGTTAATAGTCCTAGGGGGTAATAGTCCTAGGGGGTAATAGTCCTAGGGGGTAGTTGTCCCCAGGGTAGTTGTCCTAAGGGGTAGTTGTCCCAGGGGTTGTTGTCCCAGGGGTAGTTGTCCTGTCACCGTATGGATTATGTATTAGTATAGCAGAAATATAGAATAAATTGAACTCTACGGAATTGTCATTTTTCCAATTATTGACGTTATTTGCAATATTGATTCACTACAGATAACTGATAGCCATGTTCATTCCAGATTGAATGATGTCAGAGGTAAAAAGGCGAGGCAGGCCAAAATCACAATTTTGGTGCTCTTAAATGGAAAACAAACTGACAAGTGGTACAGTAAAGTACATACTGGCCAAGCTATTATTGTACACAATTGTGTTTTTAGGTAGAGTCAGACAATATTATAATATTATATATATATATATATATTTATCTATTTATTTATTTATTCTATAACAAGTTCACAGCAATTATCCTTCACCGTTGTCCAGCTCCGTCAGAAACTGCTGAATAACAGTAAGCGTTATAGTCCCAGAGGGCAATAATGGTGTTATGGGGCAATAATGGTAATGGCTTGCGTTGAAAACAGTATTTAGGGACCTATAATCGTTACCCAATACTATTTATCTGATATGTAATAATCCGAAACATGTTAATTCAACGACATTTTTAATGTCTTAATAAACACCAAGCCGTTGTTGAGTTGGATGTTCTCTCCTCAGTTGTATTATCTGATATTTGTAGGCACTACCAGTCTAGGATGTATAACAACAATTGCAAGTCAGACTTCCAGATTGTGGACCCTATGTGTTAAAAGGCTCTGTACTCAACTTAAAGCAGGGTGTGAAAGCAGTGGACTTGACCAGTAAAATCAATGGAACCCTTTTCTCAGTGACTGTGCTGGCAGCTGTGTCCACTCTGCCACTTGACAGTTCCCCCAAACATTGACAGCCCAGAGAGGCCTCAGGTCACCGTGCCCACCACTTACTGTCAACACTGTCACAAGGGGTTGACACTGATAGCACAAGGGGCAATTGGTCAAGACAGTTGTTGAAGCTGAAACTAAAATTGCTGATGACAAATAACTAGGCATGAGTGTCCCTTGTCACTTTAGATGATGAGAAGTGAATTCATCTAAATTGATTTTTCAATTGGCGCATGCCAGTCAGAAACAAGGCTAAGAAGTAACACATTAAGAATGGCACACATGAAAGTTTAAAAGGTCATAGAGTTATTCAAGTTGCATTAAAATAACATGAATGTCCATATGAATATAATGCGTTCTATATCATCTAAAAGCTGAGGAAACCACCAGTGGCCCATTGCACAATGGGTTTTGTAACAACGAAAATATAATAAATAGCGAAAGAGTTCATTGTTGCTTAATAAATTATTTGCAGTTCTTTACAACAAACATTTTTCAACATTTATTTTTCTATATTTAGAATGCCCTCAAAGAGTTGTAACCTTTACTGGTTTTTCTCTATTGTCTTCCCTTTTTATATCAATTTAAAAGAATTAAATTCCATTCATTAGAACCAGAAATTTTTACTATTTAAGTAACAAGGGAAAATTTTTGTAACAAAGAAACATTTCCCTGTTAAGCAAAAGTTCGTTGTGCTTTTGTTGTTTGATCCTCACAACGAATTTCTATTGTGCATTGGGCTACAGTGGCCCGTTGCACAATAGAATTTCGTTGTGAGGAACGAATTAAGATAGAATATAAACTTTTGCCTAACAGGGAAATGTTTTGTTGTTACGAAAATTTTCCCTTGTTACTTAAATAGTAAAAATCTCTGAATGAAAGTGAATTCTGTAAATCGATATAAAAAGGGAAAAAATTAGAAAACAAAATCAGTAAAAGTTACAGCTCTTTTAGGGCATTCTAAATATAGAAAGAAAACTGTTGCAAAATGATCTTTGTTACGAAAATATTTGCAAATAATTCATTATCGAACAATGAAATTATTCGCTAATAATTTTATCTTCGTTACGGGGAAACCCATTGTGCAATGGGCCACAGGCAACACAGTGATGGCCCCAAAACTATTTTACAGAATGGACAAATGAAAAGAAGGGGTTTCCATAAAGCCAGGTCCCCACTTGGGTGACTGCCATTGGCGATTAGTTCCTTAGTACATTGCCAAGTGGCTAACATTGAGGGTGCCATGATGTCTGACGACTAGTTTAACTAGCATATATATATAGTGAAACCCAGATGTAGTATATTGGTAGTACAATCATAAACCAATACAAGGTTTTACAGGGTCACTTCCTGGTCTCTTTGGTCTGGGAATATACATGGCAGCATATCGATTCTAATATGGGCAGCATAATACATAAGAATAGTTGAAATGGCTGTATTGAGTACTTTCCTGTTGACTATGTTGTTCACTCTTAGAAATCAAATTATGTAATGACAGTTTTTTCTTCTGGTTGGAATTATCTCTTTTTCCTTCAATGTATTTCTTGGATAAATATGCTTAAACATTTCAATCTATTGAGAGAAGTCACCATGTTTGCACTTTTTCCTCCCTCCATTAAAACCTCAATTTGAAACTAATATATACCTAACTTAAACACACATAAACGATGAAGACTTTCCCTGATCCTATCTAGATGTGATTGCTGGAAAACAAAGGCAAATGACTAATGGCTAAATTGTTACTCCTAATTGAAAAAAAGATATAAGGGAAATGAAAAGAAAATCATTCAGTCGGAGGCACCCTATACCTAGTCACTTACATTCTAATCACAATAGTTTCTCTGGTGTCTATTGGCCACGTAAACACTCCTTATGAAGTGACTGTACATTGGCACAGCTTTCTGTAACACCAGCCACTGTCTGTTTGATCTGCTGATTACCTGGTTCAAATGATACGCCGTGTGTAATTAAAGGGAGCGTGCACCGCGAGCCCTCTACATTCATACGAAGGACATCGAGCCATTTTGTGTCCTATTTTGAGAACTGCCTCCAACATCATGTGTTAATAGACTTTTCTTTGTAAGAGTGATGTATTTGTGAGATTTTACAGCTTGTATCATTCTAAACATTGCTGTTATTCAGGGTTACAAATATCATCATCACTATGAACAATGAAGCACATTATACTTTTATGGGTTGCTAGCTTTATCCTAATCATCACTTTGGGAAATATTTTGATCTTAAGGAACAACATGTTTGGGAATTTTTAGATTTTGATAAAATATAATAATTCTTATAGAAACATTTACATTACAAAAATTATCAAATATAATTGAAAATAACTTGAAAAATCTTCAAAGTTATTCAGAGTTATTTGGTAATGTGTCCAATTAAGCCCCTCTACTTTTGTCAGATGCAGTAAGTCTAAGTCACTGAAATGTCATGTCTGGGTTGGTAAAGTGTGCCTTCCAGCAAAGCCTCTATTGACTGAGCACGTCATCAGTGTGGGGCAATTAGACATGCTGTAATGACAGGACTCGGTTGGGCCTCCGAGGCCCGCTGACGGCCCACTGTCGGCCCGCTGACGAGCCACGACATGAGCTTCTGATGACACTGCGGCTGTAGACACTCCACATATGAGAGACTCTGTTTACTGTCTCCTTACCTCAGAGTAGGCCTCAGAGGGGGGAGGGGTGGTAACAGTCAGACTACAGCTGTATGTGGGGGGCTGCCAAGTCTGGAGAGGGAGATTATTGCATGTTTATCTGGACAAGTTAGATGTGTAAGATTTTGTAATCTACCAAAGTGTTTCATTTTGGTAAATTCTTCGGTTTACATACTGAAGTATCTTAATATCTATAGCCGTGTTAAATTGTTGAACACCTGTTAAGGGATTTTAAAATTTGAGATTTGTAGAGGGATTTTTGTAAAGGAATTTGTTTTCCATCAAATTGTATTGCACTTTGTTGTCAGTTCTGTATATGTAATGATGTTACATTTTCTCTCACACAGCATTTTTGGTGGGGGGGGAATGAAAATATGAAAAGCACGAGAATTTTGAAAATTACAACATCCATTTCAGTGAGCAATATATGCATTATTGAATGGATCTAAATGTGCTTGGGCAGTCAGGGAACCGAGAAGTACCGATAGATTAAGGCGCATGAGAAGAAGATTGAATAACATGGCAGAGCCCCACAGTGTGGGCAGCTCTATTGACTGTACCCCTATTGAGTAGGCCTCAGGGGGTGGGAGGCTGCAGACAGGCCAGGAGTGCTTACAGGTTTAGTCTATAGTAAGACACTTTTGGCTACTCTTGTGCAAAGTTCCCCTTTCTCAACACCATATCTGAGTTTATATTTTGGGGTGATGATAGCTAATATTCAGAACTTAAAAACGACAACCAAAGTCAAGATTGCTAAAAGGTTTGTAAGCCTGATTGATGGTGAACCTGACCTGAAATGCCCCCTTTTGAGACCTTACATCAGATGTACCGCTGATAATTATTCTACAAGGTGCAAGCCTGTTTTTCAGAAGCCAACATCTTCAAAAAAGGGAGTTCAGGAGCAGTCCCTAGATATGTCCCTCCCAGGCAAGCAGCAACATAACAAGCATGTTCTGCAACCATACACTTTTGTATAGTCTGTTACCTGCCAAATTTTGAGACTTGATAAAAATAACACTATATCTTAGTGAAGTTGGGACCTTACTAATAAAGAATGTTATAAAAAATGTTATAACATGAAAGGACATTACAATAACGTCACACTAATGTTACAGTGCAACGTCGCAACATTAGGTTCCAAAGATGTTTTTGGGTGCCATCAGAATAACATAATAAGAACCAAAACAGAACTAAACAGAACATTGCTGCAACATTATTATAAAGTCATATTCTTCCTTCAGCTTGCAAAGATGTGTATCTGTCTAAGCTTGCTCCACACATAAACATATTGTGTGGCTGTGGCATGAATATAGCATCTTCTACATACATTGGGTTTTGGAGCTAATGGGATATATATATATATATATATATATATATATATATATATATCCCCAAACAGGATGTTTGATGCAAAGGGATGCAGAGAAAAGGACTAACTGAAGTGAGCTTATTTGGTGGGGGGATTTGGAGGAAGTCTTTTACAAGAATGAAAGGATGAAGGATACCAAGGTGGCGTTAACAAGGACATTGTCATCAACAATGATATTTGATTTTAATAGAAATATCAATATCAATCCACATTCTGCATTCTATTATGGATAAATTAATGTTTTCAGGTTTTAACTAAATTGCTCTTCTATACATCCTTACCCACAAGAACTTATCTTTTCCTATATATTCTATATATTATAGTCGCTCTCATCACAACACATAGCATGTTTTATATATATATATATATATGTGTGTGTGTGTCTGTGTGTGTGTCTGTGTGTGTGTGTGTATGTTACTTAGACATGACAGGTCCATGAATTAATCACTCTATAGGATAAAATGCTCTTTTAATGGAGAAACACAATGCGCAGAAAAACCAATCCCTAAGTAATAAGGCTTCCATATATGTATATAAAAAGAGGTCTGCAATTCATTAAGCCGAAGCAGCATAGAACATTTCTACATATAACCTTAAAGAACCTTACCCACTAGGCAACTTTCGCACTGTTTGCCAATGAGTCGGAGCTAAAATCGCGAGTTAGTATACCATATTGAAGTGTGTATGTTTGATCTGAACTAGAGCTAAGATTGGCCAATTTTGAGGGTATAATAATCAGCCGATTCTAGCGCTGATTGGTCGGACGACTCAGTTAAATCATCTATTGAATATGAGGCTTAATACTTGTATGGTATGCTGACTTCTTTTCATGGTGTACACAAAAAAAAGCTTGCATTGCCTATCACTGTATCATTTCTTGTTTGCTAAATCCATTTCCTTGGCCTGCAGTAAGGCTGTTCTAAGATACTTTCACTATGCGCTGATATCTACAATCACACAGGCGGTCCTTGAACAATAACTGGATTTCTTAAGTTTATTCTATCACTTTTTCTGGGCCATATTCCTTTCCCTCATATTTGGCTTTCTTAATCCTAATAGAGTAAAATGAAGAAAGGCTCTGCTTGTTGCTAGACCCTTAAGAGGTGACAGGGTATACATCTTCATAATTAGCGTTTAGAGGAATATCTTAAATACAATGCCTTTTTAAGAATAACGTCTAAATTGACGATTTTCAAAACAAAACCTGCAGATGAAATTGATAGAAGGGAATAAAGATTGCGTAAAGACATGCAATATTTCATATAATGCCCTATCAAATATTTGGTTCGTGCATAGTTTCTTAAACAACATCTAATTAGGGAATAACGCACGGAGGGGCGAGACCCCACCCCGAGTGCGTTATTCACGTTATAACACGGAGAAAACACTATTTTATTATCAAAATAACATGTGAACAGTATTTACACACGTGTAAAACATCCATTATTACAGTTTTACTTCAGACTTGAATGCACGGATTGTATGCAACATTTTCTCAATGTTCCTATCAGGTTATCTCTAAATTCAGTTTAAGATTAGAAACAAAGTCAGGTATTTTTGTGATATTCTTGTATGCAAGAGCAGTACAAGCAATTGTGTCGCTTACTGTGTATGAATTAGATCAACAGCAACAAAGTTATGGTCCAAAGTATACAGATAGTCCTTTAAAAAAACATGCATTCAGCGCTTCATCTAGCAACCTAGCAACGCAACCTAGGGACACATAGCAACCTGACCTAGATTTCTTGATATTCTCTCCTCATTGGCTGCAAGTATTGTGTCCTTGGAGACGTGATTTCTAGCTCAGGATAGATGCACGGGAAGGTAGCAACATAAAAAACCCATAAAACTGCTTTTATTCACTGTATCATTATCATTTTATAACATGTTTATGTTCAGTTTATAATTTCACAGCGTTTGGCACCTAATAAAGTGTTTAAATTACGTTTACAACACTTTTACAATGCTGTTTACAACATACGGACGTCTAGATCGGCACGTTGCTACCCCATTGCCGTGTTATAACAAATACCAAAAGTTAGTATCAGATAGGCTAATGAAGAAAAATACTTTTAACAATTGATTCATATCGAGAATGTCACTTTATATAATAATGAGAGAACTACCATTTGTTTCACCAACCCTATGGATATGAAGGAAAGGCATAATAGTTACATTTTAAAACATTAAAGGTCAAAATATATCACTTATGATGAAATGATATATCTTAAAACAAAACTGAAAAGTTTATGTCAATACGTTTGCCTTGAGGTGGTATTTGTCTATATGTGGTCACTCCAGGATATTTCACAACATGAAAATTGGTCCATGGTAAATGTGTGAAAGTATGGTCTCTATCATCTCATACATATGATAATTTCATAGGTTTGAACATCTCAGACAGAATTGTCAAACCCGTTCTCGCCATGATATTACCACAGTTGTTGCTACGATGTTGAACCCAATGTCCAACCACCCACCTCCATTAAACACTGGCCTCTCTCCACCTAAGGTGTTATGCACTGACTTAATTCGGATTGGTGCACAACCCTCCAGCCTTCAGGTAGATACCATCTAATGACACCTCTCAGGTTGTATGCAGAATACCCCCTAGTTAATCAACGAGATTCCAATAAGGGCCTAGGCTACGGGGAGCTGTTATGAGGTCAAAGATCTATAGCTCCTCGAGGGGAAAGCAGTCATTATATCTATAGAGCTTTATATATTGCTTCATAAGTGTAGTTATTGGCAAGAATCCATCAGACTCTTTCTGTTATAGATGGGTATGATTAGAATTTGAGAAAAATAGAAATGAGATTGAGTTTCCATATGCTATATAGTTAAGTAATAAAAACTATTGGGTGTCTCCCTGTGCCAATGGCAGGGATATCAAAGGTCCCTAGGGATCACCGACTGTTGTGTGTATGGCCCTGTCTATGGGACCACGCACATCAAAGAACACCGGCCTCTGTAAATGTGAAGGGGTATGGTCTCTCTCTTCTTAAACATTCATTCATTTCATAGATATGACCATCAAAGACAGACTTGTCAAATCTTGTCCTTGCCTGGATATCACCTCAGGTGTTGCTCCGGCGCTAAACCCCAATAACCAGCTAACCAAAAGGCAGTGGGTCATGTCACTGTACCCCCTACTTGGAATGGCCCATGTTTACTAGAAATCTCCTTCCTGTCCATAAGTTATGGATCATTCCATTGGTTATCTTGTATTTCATTGATCTTTATACTGGTTGAGCTTTGGCACATGATTTTTTTTGTAGAATTTCCAGTCAAAGCATCATAATATATAATAGTTGTATTTGTTGGTTAAATATCACAATGCATTAATATCCTCAAACTTGACTAATTGAAGGTTTCAAATCTCAGGATTTACTCATAACTCATAAGATGCAAGAAATGCCTATTTATATGTCCTGTTTATTTGCAACCTAAAAATGTGCATGGTATCAACATTGGTACAAATATGTTCTACTACTGAGCTTCACTTTATTTCTACTTCCTGTAGTCTCATATCCAATGTCAAAATGAACAGTAAAAATAACTGGACTACAGCTGTGATTTGTTGCACATGCCTCTAGTAGCCAAGCTTAGTATTCTTCTACTGTACAGAGTATTCTCAGATAATAGTCTGGGGTCCAAGGTATGAAATTGGAGCTTCTGGATGCCATGAAAAGTTTAAACCTAAAACCCTTTTGGGGTCCTAGAGGGGTCCTTTGGCAATAAAAATATGCCGGTTGTCACCCTGTAGAGGTGTGCGTAACCATGACAACCGGCATTTTGTATGGCAACCCTCATTAAAATTGAACCCCTTCAGAAATGTACTGTATATGAAATATCTCACTCAATTTTTGAGTTTGGCACTTTATATCTGGTATACAAGGAACCAAGTACTAGGTGCATCTGTACAAAAGACAACATTGACCTTGGCCAAGGTCAAGGTCATCTAAATTGAGGTCGAATATCAAAAATGGTCAAAAAAATGAAATTAAACTTCTTTCAAAGTGTCCCACCCTTTAGAATATGAAAGTTTATACCCAAACCTCTTTTGGTGCCATAGAGGGGTCCTTTGGGTAGAAGAATATGCCAGTTGTCTCCCTGTAGAGGTGTGCGCAACCATTACCCACGCGATTTTGCTTACTGACCTCCTGAAATCTCATCCTGTCAGAATAACACATTCTATGTGATATCTCATTTATTTGATAAGATAACCATTTAATATCAGAATTCCAAGTAGTACTAGAGGAGATGTTTCTAGATAAAAGACAATTCTGACCTTGGCCAAGGTCAAGGTCATCTAAATTGATGTCGAATGTCAAAAATGGTCGAAAAAATGAAATTAAACTTTTTTCAAAGTGTCCCACCCTATAGAATATGGAGGTTTATACCCAAACCTCTTTTGGTGCCCTAGAGGGGTCCTTTGGGTAGAAGAATATGTCAGTTGTCTCCCTGTAGATGTGTGCACAACCATTACCCTAACTATTTTGCTTACTGTCCTGAAATTTCATCCTTTCAGAATAACACATTTTATGTGATATCTCATTTATTTGATAAGATAATCATTTAATATCAGAGTTCCAAGTAGTACTATAATTATGAGATGTTTCTAGACAAAAGACAATTCTGACCTTGGCCAAGGTCAAGGTCATCTAAATTGATGTTGAAAGTCAAATATGGTAAAGAAAAAAGAAATTAAACTTCTTTTCAAATTGTCTCACCCTTTAGAATATGGAGGTTTATATTCCTTTGGGTAGAAGAATATGCCAGTTGTCTCCCTGTTACCCTATCTATTTTGCTTACTGTCCTGAAATTTCCTCCTTTCAAAATTACACTTTTTATGTGATATCTCATTTATTTGATAAGAAAACCTTTTAATATCTGAGTTCCAAGCACTATCATATGAGATGTCTCTAGATAAAAAAAACAACTTGGGCGAGGCCAAGGTCAATTTTATATAGATGCAAAACAATGAAAATTGTCAAAAAGTTGAAATCACTTCTTTCAATGTGTCCTACTCTGTAGAATATGAAAGATTGTACCCAAACCTGTTTTGGTAGCCTTGAAGGGTCTTTTCAACAGAAGAAAATATCTTAATTATCTCTCTGTAAAGGTGTACACAACTATTACCCACACTATTCTGTTTGCTTACCTCAAATTCCATCTTTTTAGAATAGCATGATTTATGGAAAATTTCATTTTTTAAGATATATATTAAAAATCTATGTTCCAAGTAGTGCTTTATGAAGTGTTTCTGGACAAAAGACAACTTTGACAATGGTCAAGTTAAGGTCATTCAAACTGACATCAAATGATAAAAACAACAGATAAATTAAAATTCCACACCTTCTCAAGTGTTCTTCTGTTGGGAATATGAAAAGTCATAGCAATACTCTTTGAGGGTCATGTACAGGAGTCCCTAAGACTTGATGATACACTAGTTTTCATTCTTTAGAGGTGTATATAGTGGTGACCTATGCCATTCCATTCCCTTTTACCAGAAAATCTGATTTGTGTAGACTGCAACCTTTTGCATGTGATGTCTCTTTCATCTAAAATCAATAGTACATAAGTCACATATCTGCAAGATATGACTTTGACTGTCGTGAAGTTCAAGGTCAACAAATTCATAAACTTATGCCAAAAGATGCAAATCATTGGAATTAAACTTCTGCTCAACTGTTTAATTGTTGGAATAAAACATCCATAATTTCTTTGTTCTCCTATAGAGGACCTGGAGAAATTCAAAATCTGAATTGCCCATGCCATTTTGTGTCATGCTATCCATTAAATTTGACCAGTTCAGAAAAGCAAACCCTAGAACTGAAACAAAATACTTTGATTACCAGTTCTTTGGCACAAATGTTGTTCAGTGAATAGAATTTACATACAAACAACGATAAGAGGTATAGTTGTCATACCTTCAAACCTTCATAGTCCACAGAAATACGTTTTTATGGGATAAGTGAACGAAATGGCATGGGTCACCATTATGTGCACCTCTAAAGAATGAAAAATGGCATAATACCAAGTCTTAAGGATCCCTACATGATCCCAGTAGAGTATTGGCTATGAAATTTCATCCTTTCGGAATAACACTTTTTATGTGTTATTTCATTTATTTGATAACAATCTTTTAATATCTGAGTTCCAAGTAGTACTATATGGGATGACTCTAGATGAAAGACAGTCGGGGTACCAACTGAAGTTCCATTTTCAAATTCCCTGTGTTTTCCCTGATATTCCCCTGTCCTACGGCAATTTTTCAGCCTCTGCGCAAAGAAAACATTTGGGCAACCCAACAACAAAATGTTGAATCCCTAATATCTTGAGAATCAGGAATATCAGAACCTGGCCAAAAGAAATTCACTGTGTTTTCCCTGTTTTTTGGCAAAATTTCCAAATTCCCTCTGTTTTCCATGTCAGGGAATCTTTTTTGCCATTTTCCCTGTTTTCCCTGTGTGGTTGGTACCCTGGACAACTCTAACCTTCATGTTCCCAACAGAAGAACACTTGAGAAGATGTTGAATTCTAATTCTTTTATTGCAGTTTTCAGCATTTGATGTAAATTTGAATGACCTTACCAAAGTCAAATTTGTCATTTGTTCCTGAAATAGCACTAGATATTTAATCATTATCTTATAAAATGAATGAAATTTCCCATAAAATATGCAATTCTAAAATGATGAAATTTGAGGTGAGCAAACATAATAGTGTGCGTATTGGTTGTGTACACCTCTACAGGGAGACAATTGAGATTTCATTATGCTGAAAAGACCCTTCTACACTACCAAAAGAGGTTTGGGTATAATTTTTCATATTTTAAAAATAGGACACTCTGAAAGAAGTGGACAATCTTTTTGACCGTTTTTTTGTCATTTGACATCAATCTAAATTATATTGACCTTGACCTTGGCCAAGGTCAGAGTTGTTTTTTGTCAAGGGACATCTCTTATAGTACTACTTGGAACAGATATCAAAAGGGTTTCTTATCAAATAAATGAGATACCACATGAATAGTGTCATTCTGAAAAGATGGAATTTCAGAAGGTCAGTTAATACAATCACTAGGGTAATGGTTGCGCATGTCTCTACAGGTACATTACTGGCATATTCTTCTACCCAAAGGGCCCCTCTAGGGCACCAAAAGAGGTTTCGGTATAAACTTTCATATTCTAAAGGGTGGGACACTTTGAAAGAAGTTTAATTTCATTTTTTTGACCATTTTCGTCATTTGACATTAGTTTAGATGACCTTGACCTTGGCCAAGGTCAGAATTGTCTTTTGTCTAGTAACATCTCCTATAGTACTACTTGGAATTCTGATATTAAATGGTTATCTTATCAAATAAATGAGATATCACATAGAATGTGTTATTCTGAAAGGATGAGATTTCAGGAGGTCAGTAAGCAAAATCGCGTGGGTAATGGTTGCGCACACCTCTACAGGGAGACAACTGGCATATTTTTCTACCCAAAGGACCCCTCTAGGGCACCAAAAGAAGTTTGGGTATAAACCTTCATATTCTAAAGGGTGGGACACTTTGAAAGAAGTTTAATTTCATTTTTTTGACCATTTTTGATATTCGACCTCAATTCAGATGACCTTGACCTTGGCCAAGGTCAATGTTGTCTTTTGTGCAGATGCACCTAGTACTTGGTTCCTTGTATACCAGATATAAAGTGCCAAACTCAAAAATTGAGTGAGATATTTCATATACAGTACATTTCTGAAGGGGTTCAATTTTAATGAGGGTTGCAAAACAAAATGCCGGTTGTCATGGTTACGCACACCTCTACAGGGTGACAACCGGCAAATTCTTATTGCCAAAGGACCCCTCTAGGACTCCAAAAGGGTTTTAGGTTTAAACTTTTTATGGCATCGAGAATCCTTAAATAAGCTCTTTTTTGGAGTCTGGACCCCAGACTATAAGTGATATAAACTATTCCTCCCTGCACCTCGGTTTCAAATCAATGAATATGCATGAGTGTACTGGCGCATAGGCCTCTATGTGATTTGTTATACATAGCGAAATCCTCCCTTATAGGTCTGCCCTTTTACGATATCCATGAAATGAGACTTTTTTCAGTCGAAGGATGATTGTGCTTTGGAATTGCTTTATAATTGAATTTATTGCCACAGCCCCATCGATTTTATACGGTATGGTATGAAGATGGTCTCACCCTCTCCGGGTGGGTAGAGCCGAGCCATATTGTGTAAATCAAATCAATCATGCTTCTTTTCTAGATTTATTCCACTGGTTCCCATTATCTGAAACCCCACTTCCATATTGAATACTGCTTAATTGTTCCCACTGCTAGGACCGAGATCCACTTGTGTTTTTTGTGCTTAAACTGCAGTAACCTTCCTGATGATAAATTCCACCACACCTTTAATCACTTATACGTACTTACCATAATGTGCTGATATGCACTAAGTCTCATCTAATAAGGTAGTGAAATAGGCAGCAATGTTTTGGCTGGAATGATTTATTAATTGAAAGTGTAATGCATAAAGACACAGTAAATCAATAATCTGAAATTTACCATTTCGTTAAAGTATAGACTTCTATCAGCATATATATCTAGATTAGATATACACATCCAAATAGCAGGAAGTGACTTTACTGATTGAAAAAAGAATGAAATAAAAACATTTACTTATAGTGTGGTTCCCCAGAAGCAGGTATGTGTGAACCGATGAATCGATTATATGATAACAGAAATATATATGTCAATGAAACGCGACAGACTATAACATTATCATAACGTTACATTCACTTTATGTTCATTTGTTTTGAGGGCACCCAATAACATCTCTAGAACATAATATCATGACCTTACACTGTGACATTCTGGTTATGTTCTTTCACTAAAAGATGAGTTAATGTTACTGTTGTGTGAAACGTTCAGCCCAATACCCACTAGGACGTTTTTACTATGTCAACTAATGGATTGGCCGATTCTAGGAGTAGAATTGGCCAATTTTAACACTGGTTCAGATTAAACATGCACATTTCAATGTACAATACTAACAGATGATCATAGGAATCAGCCAACTTTAGTACCCATCCGTCTGTCGATTGTGTAAAAGTCGCTTAATGGGTATGGGGCCTTAGCAAGTAAGGAATAGACAGGGTGGTCTAAGAACATGCCCTTTACATCACTTCTTGCCTGGGGTGGCATTTCCGGTGGTAATCATCTGTTTCCCTCGACCCTAAGCCTAGCTTAGAAGCACCCCTAAAGCTAAAATGAAAGATCTATAATGGCAACTTTAAAGAGTGCACATCTGTGTCAAAGTACATTGGAAACCCTCTCAGGCACAGGAAGTTGAAGGTTGTTTGGTGTTTTAGGCGGTGAATAGTTCCCAAACCTCGTGGTGTAAGAGTCATCAGAGACCTGATAATTAGGAAACAAACCAGTCAACCCATGTCTGTGACCACCCCACTCATTTTGACAAACACCTGTACCAGTCTATGAAATCAACTTAAACCCATACCCACTAGGCAAATTGACCACTTAAGCCCCATACCCACTAGGCAATTTGACCACTTAAGCCCCATACCAACTAGGCAATTTGACCATTAACGGGTGACGGGTGAGTGGGAGAATCATCGTCATCGTCACCGTATGACTGTTATATCAAGCATTTTTGTGAGCCCTTAATTATAGTTTTTAGTATTGTAGCTTATGGGAAGGGCTCACTCAATCAGTCGTGTCTTTTGTAGGTATTTGGGCTTTGATCTGATTGCCCAGTTACACAATCTTACATACAAGTAACTACAGGTCTTTGTCCACTGGCATGCATTTGTAAGCAAGGACAATTAGTGTGCATCAAGTGTTATTGAGTGGGCAGGCCTCTCCCCTGCACCCTCCCCCACCCCCACTCCTTGAACTCAGTTCAAGGAGTGGGGGTGGGGGAGGGTGCAGTGGGGGAGGGTGCAGTAACCAGTACTTGAGCCAATCAACCCTCACCCCTCCACATTAGGACCTCCACTCTCACCTGCAGGTGGGCAGGTCAAGGTGGGTGGGTGCAGGGACCTTTCCTAAGCCCCTCCCTGAGTTGTGTGTGACAGCAGGAGCGGTGGTGGTGATCACTACTCATAGCCCATATAGCCTTCAGGTTGTAGGAAGGCCTTCAGTTTATTGAGGGATGACCATTGCTATAGATTACATACATTAGATATATTGACATTTTGTTCAATTACCTTTCAAACACAATGAAATATCCATTGTTATGTTAAGGGCAAATATCAATCGTTCCAACGATCGGAACTTTGATAGTCGTTTGCTTCTTGTTGTTATTTTGACGTTGATTGTACTGCTGATCCCATTGCCCATCACCCAAAATCCACATCATACCCATGGTGCATCGCCCGGCAGTCCTTAGGCGCCCAGCGACTTTACCAGTGGTTTGCCCAGCCACCCATTGCCTGTCAGTGGTCACATTGCTTAATGGGTATGGGGCTTTAAGCCTCTTAACAAAAGCATTTTGAGCACTCCATAACAATGCTTTTGCTGCATGAGTGGATTATGGTTTCCTGTTTTCCTGTTTTCAAGAGAAAACAGAACATTAAATCAATTCTCTGTTCTTCCAAAATAAGCTAATTCCTTGCCCAGCTCAACCCTTGACAACACGTGAGGTGAATACCAGAACAGAGGGTATTGTCCATCATACATAGACTTAGGGCCATAAGCTCATCCTATTGTGCCTTCTATTCAAGAAGTGAAAGCAACCTTTGGCCTCTTCTTTCTATAACCTAAGCCCATATTCAACTAAGTGATTTTGACTACAAGAATATTGGTAATGTCTGGATTGACTTTATGATATGACAGAAGATTATACATGCATATCAGTTGAAAGAGAAGTCCTTTCAATTGAAAAAAAAACTTGGTCTTTGCTCTCACTATTAATTTCAAGAAATCATGAGTAAACATGAGTAATTATAAACTGAGGACAAATTCAAGTTAATCAGTCATATTAAGCATTTTCTTCAAGGAAAACATTTCCGACATGACTTTATCTTTCTGACTTTTATTACATGATCACATCATTGGTTTTATTTTGTTATGTCATATTATGTAACATTGCCTCACCATAAAGAAATTTTAACAAAACAAATATATGTATTCATATTAAAACATAATGCATACATTTATTTCGACCCAATCTACTTTATCTTTATTTTCAAAATAATCTACATACAAACTGATTACTCCATGTTTATTATCACCATGGCTTATCAAATTCTGCCACCTAACATGTTGACAGATCTCTCATGTCAATATCTATGTCTGCCATCTTTCTCTCTAATACAATCAGTTGGTCATTCACAGTCACACGGTGTGGACATGTTCTTTATTCTTGTCATTCTGATGACATGACACTGGTCTTTATTCTTTTTATTCTCATGACATGACAATTCGATCATTTCATCGCTGCAGTGTGACACAGTCTTAACTTGGAGGCGCGGATAAGATGTATTATTTCTGCCGCCATGATGCGACAAACATATCAGATTACTCCGCGGCTGTCCACAATGGGATTGTTCTCCCTTTGTGTAAGGCCTGATAACCTGTTCAGTCTGTGGTAAACAACTGATGGAAATAAGACTAAAGGGGAGCCTACCCAGGCAAGCAGCAACATAACAAGCAAGTTCTGTCACCAGACTTGTTTGGTTAGTCTGTAACCTGCCCAATTTTCATGTAACAGTTACATTAGGTAAAGTTGAGACTTGCTAAAAATAATGTTATGATATTATATTCAAGTGAATTTAAGACCTTACTAATAAAGAATGATATAATAACATGTAATTATAATATGTAATTATAACGTAAAAAGAATGTCACAATTCACAGTGCAACGTCATAAGGACCTTAAATAAATGCAACCTTTGATAGATAAAAAAATATCTTAAATGGGGTAATTTTGGTTTACCTTTTGGTTTAACAGAAAGGCCATCATTCAATAGACCTTTAATAGACAGTAGATGTTTAATTACCTGGAAAGGTATTATATACATTTTGGAAAGGTTTTATATCCTAGACCTTTCATAAAATAATGGCTCCCTTTGTCATATCTAATGTTGTAAAAGTTTAAGTTTTATGCAATGAAAATGTGCAAAATTCTAATATTTGAGTAGGAAGAGGCAGATAAATCATTAAGTTCTAAAATATTGCCTATTTGATCAAAGACAAACACATTTCCCCTTTATCTGGAGCTCAGCAGATCAACAAAAGTAGTGTGAGTGAGGGTCCCCTGGCTTTCTATTGACAATCCCCTTTGATATAAAAAAACACACTGTATTTTGTGACAGTGTGCTGAAGAATGAGTAACCCCAACCTCTTCCATTTCTGTGACCCATTCGACCGCTGTCAACAGCCCATATTGATAGATATGGGCCCGCGCCCTGACCAGGACCGATCGCTTGGACACAGACAAGTGTGGCCTTTGAGAGGGAGATGAGTGATCACTGTGGTCCACAGGCCTGTCACAGACTGTGTCACAGTAGAGGGGGCACTCCTGTAGTCTGATGGTATTTAGTAAGGTGTTATGGTGATTTCAGGTGTTATATGACTGTTTTAGCCTGTCACAGACTGTGTCACAGTAGAGGGGACACTCCTGTAGTATGATGGTATTTAGCATACTACAGGGATCCTCTGATTGGGACTTTAACTACAATTAATGATACACATTCTAAATATATATATATATATATAATAAATATATATATATATATAATACAATTAATGATACACATTATATATATATATATATATATATATATATATATATATATATATATAAATGGCATTCTAGACTGCAGGTTCTTTAGGTTTCGCTGTGTATCATTCGTTCATTGTTATGATTCGTACTCTACAAAGGGCCACTGGGATGTTGCCCATGTTGGTAGACCGGAGTGTGCCCTCTCTAGTAATACATACTCTGTCACCCTGCATGGATGACCAAGGGGTTCTGAGAGATCTAGTATTGTCAACACATCACCCCTCATTCACAGCCATCAGTAGAGACTTTTTTGGTTCTGAAAGAGGATAGTATTGGAAATGTTGAATACGCCAATTCCATTTCTTTTTTTCTATATTTTTCAGAAATCTTTTCTTAAATCAACAAAATTTCCTTAGGCACAGCATTAAATACTTCACATGCAACTTTACTTAAGCTGAGTACAACTTTGTAGCTAGTTACTTCTTTTTCATGGTTTTGATACCATGAACCTCATAATTTTCATGAGAATTGAAGCAGGTGAGTTTTGTATCTCTATGGAAGGTATTTGGAGTCACTGCAATGCCTGAGAAATGGTCTGTAGTGTGACTATTACAGTCAAAGCTAGTGTTAAGGGAAGCTATGGACCATCCAAAAGGGCCCTGGTCATTTCTATGCTAATCCATCTGCGTAACCCATAAACTGACCGCCCAGCCCATCAGTCTGACGCGCATTATCTTAGACCCAGCGTACATCGGTCTTCTCCGCTGACCGGGCTTGTCCAGCTGATGACCTCGCTGTGATTCATGTAGTCATTAACTGGGGTGGCACACTCTCTGATTGTTATTCAAAGATATCAGGGTGCTGGAGCTTGTTATGCAGCTCAGGGTCTTTGCTGAAGCCTTTGTCGTGCAAGTTATTGGTAAGTTGTGGAAATGGTTTAGCAAAATGTTCTCTTTAACCTCATAATTTTGGTGTATGTTTGATCTTTATGGGCAACACTGAATAAAAGTCATTTTGCTTCACAACTGAATTTGAGATCTTTACAAATTTAACTTGCGGTGAAAAGGCCTGCATGTAAACCGTAAAGTGATTTGTGACTGATTTAAAGGGAATTTGATTACATAGAAATATGCAAGAATTATCAAATTATTCTGTTTCCAAGGACTGTACTTTCTTTACTGAAATGTGTTTGCATAGGTCCGTAGATAATATTCAACCATGTTTGATTAATATATATATTATGTTGGTTAAATTTTTCAAGAGATCAAGAACTATTTTGTTTCGTTAGAAACCTACAGTGAACCTAAGTTTTGCAGATCCATATATCTTGAAAATAAATACAGTGACATATGATTTTTTTCATGGCTTTCTATTCCAATATGCATAGTATTAGAAACCTCACAAATCGTCTCAAGGCTATAATCCTGGTTCACTTCAGAAACCTGCGAGACAGTCCTTTATCCCTTTAACTTAGGTTGTAGATGTACTTGGGATGCAGCCTTGATCAGCACACACCACTGTACCATCTTACACCGCGTGCTCCATTCTAACATCATCCGTCTGTGTCGTACCATCTTGTCGCTGTAATCACCTGGTCCTGATTAATCGACTCGTAACAAGATTTGCCTCACAGAGGGCTTGTTATTTGAAAACCCAACAGAAGGTCAACATCCCCTGGACCATGTCCAAGGGACAGTAGAGGCCGATTTTTTGGTAAGTTGCAGGAGGTTCCTGACCCCCACTCCTGCCCTCCTTTTGGTGTTCCCCTTTACTACAACAAGAGGGGAAAATTCTGAATACATGCATGCAAAATACCATTGTTTAAGTTCTAAGCCTAAATGCTGACCACCCCTCCTTTCATAAATCTTGTACACACCCTTGACTGGCAACTTGATAGCCCTTTCTGCAAACACCATATTTGGTAATATTACATGACCAATAATTAGATCACCGCAGCCATGACCTTTACCCTTACCCAGCTCCACTCTTCTCTCACCCCCAGCTACCATCTGTCTCCCTCATTGACCTCTCTTGTCCCAGTGATGACCCCACTCTGATTAATCTAAGTACTAGTTAGTTCATGGAGCTGAGGTTACCTTATAGCATAAGAGAACCAAGTAGCCGAGGCACCATGAACTAACTGGAATGGGGCCTGTTTCCATACGTCCGTAGGTGGAAAAAAAAACACCTAAGTGCCTGGGCGTGCATTTTGCGTATCCAAAAGTCCACATACAAAACCCACGTATGGGCGTGACTAGATCCACGCCCATACGTGGATTTTGCGTTTCCAAAAAAAAATCCACCTAGAAAGGTACGTGGATTTCTGCATACTAAGGTGGATTTTCACTGTTTTCGTAGGAGCACCTATAAGGGTCCTCCTACAGCACAAAACAATGTTTTTCCTCTTAAATTATCTCTATACTGTGGTTATTCTTATTTTTTTACAACAATTATGGATGCTTAGGCATGTAGATAATAGCAAAAATTCGAGATTAGAGAGAATTTATAATTTTTCAAAATTTTCATCTTTATGTATTTAGGTATAGAAATGTAATTTTTAATCTACAGAATGATCTCTAATGATTTGGAAATGGTTTTGACATTTTATTTGAATTATATAGGACTTATCAGTTTTCACCCTCCTACAGTGAAATCCATGCTCAGAATCCACCTTGTTAGGTGGATTAGGTGCGAGCCAGAATCCACCTTGTTAGGTGGATTCTGGCCGTAGGTGGGCATAACTACATAACTTCCCTGAACCATTTAAAACCAAAAGGAAATGGGAAAAATATGTGAGATTTAATCAATTATCAATCCTAATTCATGATTTTAAAGTAAAAACACGGAAATATCTTTCAAAAAGTGAGTTTTTCTTCAGTAATTTCATAGACACTTGTGGACCACTGTAGCTGGACGTGGATTTCTGAACGTAGGGCCTTTGGAAACAAGTTTCAAGAATCCACATCCAGGATCCACCTTAGTGAAAGCCACGTAAGGCAAAAATCACGCCCAGAACCCAGATGCATATGGAAACAGGCCCCTGGTTCCTGGCCCTTATCACACTCAGAAGGGCCCCTGATGAGCCTGAAGCAGGGGTTATATGTCAGAGATAATTAATTAATTATGTGGATATATATTATTGGGGAATGCTGCGAGCCTACCTCTCATTAATATTCATATTATGTTGATTAAGTCATGTGACTTGGAGGCGGCAATTCAGTCTCAGGTTGGTCGCCATTAGGCGCAGACATTCCCCACACTTTGTATTTTTTTTGTCTAATTCGCCTAAATCAGGATCTATGTCGTACATATCTTTGTGTACCGCCTGTAATCAAAAACACGCGGCTCCTAGAGGGCGAAAGTGTTGGATTTCATTAAGTCCGGGCGACAAGAAGATCGAAATGAGCGACCAGCAACCGGAGGAGGACAAACTGGACTCAGCTACCGGTGGAAAGGTTAATGTCAAAAAACCTGTCTTACCTGTGATCCAAGATACTATGGGTGATTCGGAGGATTCTGACGAAGATGGGGTCAATCCAGAAGATCCAGCGGAGAAAATGTTCGGGCGTTTCATTAGGAATCAGGAGCGACAAGCTGCTAACCTTACATCCATGATGGCGTCGTTGACGACTGCAGTCACTTCTCTGTCTAGCCGCGTTCGGCGACAAGAGAAACACGCCAAAAAGGAGCTGGACACGGATTCATCTACTGATTCTTCAGGTGACGATTCCGAGGATGGTGCGACTAGGATCCAAGGCAGATCGGGAGTGAAACCTCTTCGCCCAAAAGGATCTAAGCATCGATATAGCCTGCGGCCGTACCTCCCTGTTGGTGAGAAGCGTCCTGTTACCTTTGCGGCGCTGGTCAGTGCCCTAGTCGCCCTCATCCTGGCCGCGTTGGGGGCTGGGATCCAGATCGGTGGAATGCTTGACCACCTAAGGTTCGTGAGCGACAAGGCAGCTACCAAGGTCTACTCCACGGAGAGTATCATCAACTATGACGCGGAGGTGAGGCGACAAGCGGATATTTCTGGCAGAAAGGCTTTCTCCTATGGGTCAACGGATGCGATCCACAAACACCTGGGCATCGAGAGTACAGTTGGAGCTGCAAAGGCGAAAAACAAAGCCAAAACATCAACAGCGACAAGTCAAGGTGGACAGAGCGACAAGAAACAAGGTATTTGCTGGTATTTTAACTACAAATATTGCAACAACCGCAAATGCTCGAAGTCACACGTTTGCTATCACTGTCAAGGCGATGACCACCGTCAAAATTCTTGTCCCAATGTAAAAAAGCAGGGCAAAGACTGACTATTTGCAAATTTACCGGATATTAATCCTGGTTCAAGTGAAAATGCCTGTGGTAACTCGTATCGTGAACTAAAAGCTGGTGTAGAACAGACTTACTTGTCGCCCGATTTGGATTTCTGCGGCGAGTTCACCGATGTTGACATTCAGTTTGTTTCTGACCCGCATGTAAATGTTCGTGCGGATATTGTACCAGCAAGTATTAGTTTTTTGAGTGATGCAGACATCATCAAGGATGAAATTGTTCATCCTAGTGTAAAATTGTCAGACGAATTCATTCCTGACATCAGTTTCCTTGGAAATTGTCAAACTACTACTATTTCAGACTTTGACTTAGCTGAAAAAGACAAACCGGATGTTCCAGGCCGCCATGACACTCGTACGGAGTTACGGGTCAAAGGTCATTCAGGTTCAAATAAGATTAATTCTTCTGTTGGTTCTAGTTCTTCCACTTATAGCCAAATGTCTTCAGTGGTACGAGAATTTAATAATAATAAGCGTTCGCAAATTATTATGAGCCAATTTAAGTGTCTTTTAGCTGATGAACTTACGCGCATTTACTGCGAGGATGACCCGGTTCCGATTGAAATTTATTCTGTCAATCCGACTGAGCGACGAGTTAGGTTTTTGGCGACTAGTGAATTTATACAGGTATTTGATGGTTGCTTTGATAGTTACTGTACTTGTACTCATTTTATAGGAATGGTAGCATCGCAACTTAAACCTTGTCGCGTAGCGGCTTCCTGTATTCTACGTGAAAAACAACTTTGTGTTAGTGATATTTATGTTTTGCTTGGAACCTTTTATGGGTTTCCGATTGTAGACAATCAGGAGATTGATTCTTATTTTTGCCAAAATTATAATAGTATATTGGAACCCAAAAGCAAAGAACAGATGGATGTTCTCTTACATAGAGAGTTTGAAGAACAAAAAATAATTCATTCCTTTGTTGTTCCACATTGTTCTCATTCTTTGGGAGCAATTCAAAAACCTGATGGTAAAATAAGGCCTATCACTGATTGTCGTAGACCTCTTGGTATTAGTATCAATAATAACATGTTTGAAATTTGCCAGAAATTCTCTTACAACAACATTGATACTGTCATTGAATTAATTTCGCCTGGTGATTACTTTGCTGTAGTTGATATTTCTCAGGCTTATCGATCTGTAAATATATTTTATGATCATGTTCTTTTTCAAGGGTTTAATTGGAACTTGTTTGGAACTGAGGAACCCTTTTTTGATTGTTGTATGTCGTTTGGATTGAAATGTGCCCCATTCATTTTCACTCAGATTGGGAATTTTATTGTCAGAAATATTAATTGCAGTTCCAGTTTTCCTGTAGTTAATTATATTGATGACTTTATTTGTTTAGCACATTCACAATTTGATTGCCAAACGGCAATGGAACATGTTATTAACCATATTTCTAGATTAGGATTTGCAGTCAAATCATCAAAATTAATTCCACCCTCAGCTAGGGTAAAATATTTGGGAATTATTATTGATAGTTTGCAAATGTCACTTACCTTGCCTGTAGATAAGTTGGATAAACTCCATGTTGTGTTAGATGAATTCAGATTCAAAAAATCAGCTACCAAATTACAGCTTCAACGTTTAGCTGGAATACTTTCCCATTGTTCAAATATAATCAAAGGTGGTAGAACATTCAGCAGGAGAGTAATAAATTTGGCTTCCTCATTAAAGGAAAATCATCACAAAGCTAGATTGACATCTGAATTTAAATCTGACCTTAACTGGTGGTTGTCTTTCTCTTCCCTCTTTAATGGGGTAGGGAAAATTATCAAATTGTCTTCTGTAATTGTTGTTCTATTTACAGATGCTTCCGGAATTGGGTTCGGAGGTTACAGAACTGATTATAATGACTATTTTTGGGGAACATGGGATCCCTTGTTGTTCCCATCTACTTGTATTCATCGTGTAAAAGGGCTGGCCTTTGACAATGTTTCAGGATCTATCAGTTCTAAGGAATTCTGGCCAATCCTATGTGCTGTTAGAATTTGAGGACCTTCATTCAAGGGCCAACATGTTCTCTTTTATACAGACAATTCAGCGTTTCAAGTAATGTTGTCCACTGGCCGGAGCAAAAAATGGGCAACAATGGATATGCTGAGAGAAATTTTTTGGTTGTCATTTATTTTCAATTTTGCTTATTCCATTGAACATGTAGCAGGTATTGCTAATACCAGAGCAGATTTTCTCTCAAGATTTCCTGCTATGTCTGCTATTGATCTGTCAAACAATTATTTATTTTGGGAACTTTTCCCTTGTTGCAGAACACTTCACTCTTCACGAGTTGCAAACAAGGGCGGGTTCCCTTCAGTCAATGGCACTGGCAGAGAACACCATAAGGACTCGTAAATCTCAATGGAACCTTTATTTTACTTTTTGTAACCTTTATGGTTTGGTACCACTGCCTGCTTCAGTCCAGCAAATTTGTACATATATTTCATATATGTCAACAAAATTGAGTTATGTTTCTATCCCTAATTATCTTAGTTCCATTTGGCTTCTTCATAAAATGCAAGGGATAGAACATGTTGATCCTCAAAATTTTCTGATTAGTCAAACTTTAAAAGGAGCTAAAATGTTGCTTGGATGTACTTCAACCCAGGCAGCTCCTTTAACCCCTTCAAATTTAAGGGGAATATTTACTCTTTTGGACATGTCAAAATCCTTTGATTTGTGCTTTTGGTGTGCTGTTATTACGGCATTTAGAGGCCTTTTGAGGAAAGCACATGTAACATTGTCACCCCAAGTTTTGAAAATTTCTGATATAAAATTTTTTGATTGGGGTATTTTGCTTTCAATTTCAAAATCTAAGACTATTCAATTCAGGGAAAGAATTCTACAGATTCCCATTTGCAAGGCAGCTGATTCCATTTTTTGCCCTTACACGTATTTGTCACGCCTTTTTTCTTTTGTTCCTTTAACTGGTGAAGACTGTGCTTTTTCTTATTTTAAGGGGGACATTGTTGTTCCTTTAACTTATTCTGAATTTTCAAATAAATTGAGAACTTGTTGTTCTCTATTGAAAATTCCTGGTATTACTTCACACAGTCTAAGGCGTGGAGGGGCAAGTTTTCTCCATTCATTAGGATTTTCCCTCTTGGATATTAAATCAAGGGGTGATTGGAGAAGCCTGGCAGTGTTATTGTATCTAACAGAATCAATGGATTCTAACATTGCCAGGGACAAAAAGGTTTCTACTGTTCTAAAGTATTATTAAAAAAAAAAAAAAAAAAAAACCATTGTTAAGGGAACATAGTGGTAATTAGCTCTTGGAGGTTTGGCGACTTATTTAATTAATCTATATCCTGAATCGGCAAGAGCGTCATTACTGCCTTTGTTTCCCTTTCTTCAATATATGTCAGAGATAATTAATTAATTATGTGGATATATATTATTGGGGAATGCTGCGAGCCTACCTCTCATTAATATTCATATTATGTTGATTAAGTCATGTGACTTGGAGGCGGCAATTCAGTCTCAGGTTGGTCGCCATTAGGCGCAGACATTCCCCACACTTTTTTTTTTTTTTTATTATTTATTTATCTATTTACTATTGTTAATAAAAGGGCCGACTTATTTAATTAATCTATATCCTGAATCGGCAAGAGCGTCATTACTGCCTTTGTTTCCCTTTCTTCAATATATAGAGCCTATAGTGAGGAAAGAGTGGATTAGGGTAGTATGATGAAATCTGTTTCTGGCCTCTGATTGGTCTTTGTGACATGGGACTTTTAAAGGTTCTTTATCTTCCTTATACATCCCCCTTACACTCATATTGTCCTTAAGGGATGCATGCAGTTCATGTTTTGGATAAAGGCAATGTGAATAGGCATTGAATAGTAACAAAGACGTCTTGACGCATGATTTGTCCTAGGACTCAAAAGAAGTAGTATTGATGAGAATCAGTAGACGCCAATTACTTTGTTTTCAATTTGTGAATCTTGTGTTTTCTGCCAGGTTCATATGCGTAAAACCCCTTTTACAACAAATGGAAGACGCTATTCAAACACTGTATCAAATTGTTGCTATAAATATATAGTTTTCCTAGAGTACATTTGTAGGTATACCAGTTTCCACTGAATAAAGCATAATGTCATGTTAAATTGAAAGGGAACACGAGACCTGCTTGGGCTGAACACAGTGTCATGTCCTAACCTTCCCAGAATAACTTGAAGTCCTGTGTTTGGTGACAGGTAAATAAGAGACTAACTACTGACGGGAGGGGGTGGGGCTTCACATCACAGTCCTCGTCATGTTAGGGACTTACCATGGAGCCCCCACTGACGGGAGGAGGTGGGGCTTCATAGCACAGTCCTCGTCATGTTAGAGTCTTACCATGGAGCCCCCACTCAGGGGAGGAGGTGGGGCTTCACATTACAGTCCTCGTCATGTTAGAGTCTTACCGTGGAGCCCCCCCTGAAGGGAGGAGGTGGGGCTTCGCATCACAGTCCTCTTCGTGTTAGAGTCTTACCATGGAGCCCCAACTGATGGGAGGAGGTGGGGCTTCACATCACAGTCCTCGTCATGTTAGTGTCTTACCATGGAACCCCCACTGACGGAAGGAGGTGGGGCTTCACATCACAGTCCTCGTCATGTTAGTGTCTTACCATGGAACCCCCACTGACGGGAGGAGGTGGGGCTTCACATCACAGTCCTCGTCATGTTAGGGACTTACCATGGAGCCCCAACTGATGGAAGGAGGTGGGGCTTCACATCACAGTCCTCGTCATGTTAGAGTCTTACCATGGAGCCCCCACTGATGGGAGGAGGTGGGGCTTCATAGCACAGTCCTCGTCATTTTAGAGTCTTACCATGGAGCCCCAACTGAGAGGAGGAGGTAGGGCTTCACATCACAGTCCTCGTCATGTTAGGGACTTACCATGGAGCCCCCACTGATGGGAGGAGGTGGGGCTTCACATCACAGTCCTCGTCATGTTAGGGTCTTACCATGGAGCCCCCACTGATGGGAGGAGGTAGGGCTTCCCCATCACAGTCCTTGTCATGTTAGGGTCTTACCATGGACCCTCCACTGACAGGAGGAGGTGGGGCTTCACATCACAGTCCTCGTCATGTTAGGGACTTACCATGGAGCCCCCACTGATGGGAAGAGGTGGGGCTTCACATCACAGTCCTCGTCATGTTAGAGTCTTACCATGGAGCCCCCACTGATGGGAGGAGGTGGGGCTTCATAGCACAGTCCTCGTCATTTTAGAGTCTTACCATGGAGCCCCAACTGAGAGGAGGAGGTAGGGCTTCACATCACAGTCCTCGTCATGTTAGGGACTTACCATGGAGCCGCCACTGATGGGAGGAGGTGGGGCTTCATAGCACAGTCCTCGTCATGTTAGAGTCTTACCATGGAGCCCCCACTGATGGGAGGAGGTGGGGCTTCACTTCACAGTCCTCGTCATGTTAGAGTCTTACCACGGAGCCCCAAATGAGAGGAGGAGGTAGGCCTTCACATCATAGTCCTCGTCATGTTAGAGTCTTACCACGGAGCCCCCACTGACGGGAGGAGGTGGGGCTTCACATCACAGTCCTCGTCATGTTAGAGTCTTACCATGGAGCCCCCACTGAAGGGAGGAGGTGGGGCTTCACATCACAGTCCTCGTCATGTTAGAGTCTTACCATGGAGCCCCAACTGACGGGAGGAGGTGGGGCTTCATATCACAGTCCTCGTCATGTTAGGGTCTTACCATGGAGCCCCAACTGACGGGAGGAGGTGGGGCTTCATATCACAGTCCTCGTCATGTTACAGTCTTACCATGGAGCCCCCACTGACGGGAGGAGGTGGGGCTTCACATCACAGTCCTCATCATGTCTTACCATGGAGCCCCAACTGACGGGAAGAGGTGGGGCTTCACATCACAGTCCTCGTCATGTTACAGTCTTACCATGGAGCCCCCACTGATGGGAGGAGGTGGGGCTTCATATCACAGTCCTCATCATGTTAGGGTCTTACCATGGAGCCCCCACTGACGGGAGGAGGTGGGGCTTAATATCACAGACCTCATCATGTTAGAGTCTTATCATGGAGCCCCCACTGACGGGAGGAGGTGGGGCTTCATATCACAGTCCTCGTCATGTTAGGGTCTTACCATGGAGCCCCCACTGACGGGAGGAGGTGGGGCTTCACATCACAGTCCTCATCATGTCTTACTGTGGAGCCCCCACTTATGGGAGGAGGTGGGGCTTCACATCACAGTCCTCATTATGTTAGAATCTTACCATGGAGCCCCAACTGACAGGAGGAGGTGGGGCTTCACATCACAGTCCTCGTTATGTTAGAATCTTACCATGGAGCCCCTACTAATGGGAGGAGGTGGGGCTTCATATCACAGTCCTCGTCATGTTAGGGTCTTACCATGGAGCCCCCACTGACGGGAGGAGGTGGGGCTTCACATCACAGTCCTCGTCATCGTCATCACAGTCCTAATGGGAGGAGGTGGGGCTTCATATCACAGTCCTCGTCATGTTAGGGTCTTACCATGGAGCCCCCACTGACGGGAGGAGGTGGGGCTTCACATCACAGTCCTCGTCATGTTAGAGTCTTACCATGGAACCCCCACTGACGGGAGGAGGTGGGGCTTCACATCACAGTCCTCGTCATGTTAGAGTCTTACCATGGAGCCCCAACTTATGGGAGGAGGTGGGGCTTCACATCACAGTCCTCATTATGTTAGAATCTTACCATGGAGCCCCAACTGACAGGAGGAGGTGGGGCTTCACATCACAGTCCTCGTTATGTTAGAATCTTACCATGGAGCCCCTACTAATGGGAGGAGGTGGGGCTTCATATCACAGTCCTCGTCATGTTAGGGTCTTACCATGGAGCCCCCACTGACGGGAGGAGGTGGGGCTTCACATCACAGTCCTCGTCATGTTAGAGTCTTACCATGGAACCCCCACTGACGGGAGGAGGTGGGGCTTCACATCACAGTCCTCGTCATGTTAGAGTCTTACCATGGAGCCCCAACTGACAGGAGGAGGTGGGGCTTCACATCACAGTCCTCGTCATGTTAGGGTCTTACCATGGAGCCCCCACTGACGGGAGGAGGTGGGGCTTCACATCACAGTCCTCATCATGTCTTACCTTGGAGCCCCCACTGACGAGAGGAGATGGGGCTTCACATCACAGTCCTCATTATGTTAGAATCTTACCATGGAGGCCCTACGGCATTGTGGAATAGTAGTGAGCACAGCACAGAATCTGTTTAAAGTCCCATTCACCCTGGATAGTTTTTTCACAGCAATCTTAAAATCACAAGCAGGAAAACCTTTCAGCTTTTTCCATTGAATAATCACACAGCCTTATACATTGATAGCTCCTTTGTAACTTACTAACAGGTTTTCCAAAAAATAACAACTCTAAAAACAAGAAGATTGCAGTTGTATTTCATATCGAAATGAATAAGTGACCAGAGTAGAGCGAATTGGGCTGTATGACAACATAATCTAGTTCCTCATGTCTCAAATCTTAAGATGGGTTGTTTTTAACAGTCAATAAACGTAACTTGACATAGATCTCACAACAGAAGCATAAGATCGTTAGTTTGAGATAGAACCATGGTTACATTAGAATATATTACTTGGGCTTTCGACCAGTGTGAAACACCGTCATAACCCAGCCAAGGATGTGGCCTGGCCAAAGTCTCTAATTACATCACGGAACATCACGGAACATCACAGAACATCACGGAACATCACGGAACATCACGGAACATCATGGAACATGGTGAGAATGTGGGAGAAGGTGACTGTGACATCCCGCCTTGGCTGAGAAGGTAGGGGGACAGTCCTGAAGCTAGTCTATTGGCCAAAGAGGTATACCTTGACTTGGCGTCCATACAATGTTTTTTGATGGATTCTTTATCTCCTGAATCTTCTGATTTCAAATCTGCCAGGTGCCAAGCTGAAATCCTTGGGCAACTTGAATTATTCACGTTTTAAGAAAAAAAGTTGAAAAATACAATTTAAATCTTAAAAAAATACATTTTTGATGAACAGATCACAAATACAGTGTTATGGATCATGTCAGTCTATAAAACATGAAAGAAAACATTTTGATAACCTGTTTGTTATATGTAATTGACCTATGACCTATCTAGGGCACTTATGTAGGTCACAAGTATGAGATATTGTCAATCATTTTAATGAGTGAAAATAAAGATTTCTTCCTTGTGTACCAGGGGACCGTTTTAATAGTACCAAAGATGTCACCAATGTGTTCTTTTGACCAAGACCTCGCTGCAGAAAGGTCTATTCCAATAGAATTGTCTCAGCCCAGAGACGTCACTAAACTGGGGGAATGTTGTGCAGATAATGCATATGCTAGATTTTTCTATTTCTTAATGATTCTTTTTTTTTTATGAATTATTGAAAAATAAAAGTTTCTAACATTAGGAAATAAATTGCCATCTCTTGCTGTCAATTGGAATTGATATCCAATCTACACAATGAAATCATCGTAAGGAAAATAATGGTATAAACCAAAGGAGAACTGACATCATAAACTGGACCTTGATATTTGCAAATGGTTCAGAGGAAAACAATGAGCCTTTAGTTTCGACCTGAAAAGAAAACCCCTGCGGCTCCTTATAACTACTTTGATAGAAGCTCCCTTTGACGTCAGGTCCGTCCAGTGCACTACATAACCTTTCTCTGCAGCCTTGTTCACACCTTAAGACTAAAGGCCATAGTCCACTATACGGTTTTCACCGGCGTTGGGTATTTTACTTGCATAGTTTGATACCAATTTCATCCAATGAATACCTTGAAATGGAAAAGTGTAATTTGATCCATATGAACACAAACACATCTGTATGTGTCGTTATAGGGTGCTTGCTTTTTTCTGATACCAACAGGTGGGTTGCTGAAAGGCCACCTCCTTCTTTTTGGTACCTAAATCAAGTGCACGTCTTGCCAAACATAATAGTGGAATATGTCACTAAGTACCCACTCAAACCATTGATGGATTTTGATGTGAGATATGTCATCTACTTCAAAGCACATTTTATACCCCCAAATTGACATAATAATGATATTGATTCAATTTCTGCCAACCACGGATAGCCATTCTCTTGAGTTTTACTTGCAGGTTAGCCTAAAACAGGATGCATAATGGGTAATATGTCGACAAAATTCAAGGCTTAAGCATAATCATAAACATTTTAATTCATTTTACCATTATTTCCAATTTGCACAATTAGCCATCAATTATTTTTTGAAGTATTATCCAAATATGTTTAATATTCCTGAGTTGTTTAAAAATTCATTAATAATGGATGGATATATGACAATTATTTGTTTATTTTCTAAGGTTTTGCATTGGGTTTTGTTGACAAAATTAGCCCAAATTAGCCTGCAGATGCTTAAGATATGCTGGAAATAATCTGTGGTAGGGTGAATTCCTAAGATTGACATCAATTCGAGACCAAAGCAATCCAAAATGTTTGATTGCATTATAGGTACCGCTTTTACACCTACAATTGATGTCCAGATTAGTAGCTTTAATATTGGGTAAATAATCTTGGGACAAACTTACCTCATTCCCAACTAAGGATAGCATGTGCCTTCAATGTATTACGATATTTCAACTGACAAATCTGGTCTTTCAGTCAGTTTAGATTGCATCCCGAAATCATATGTATACATGCGGGGAAATTACACAATTTGAGGACTTTCATTGCTACAGATTTACTGCAGTCTTCTGAGGTCGTCTAGGCTGTCATAAAGACCTGAAGAATACATATTGGAGACAAATCAGAAAAAATGTCATTAGACATGAGCCTTCAAGAAGAACCCATCTAAAGCATCTCATCTAAAGACATCTCATCTAAAGACATCAAGGCAAAAAGCTGCAAGCCTTGTGTGTAAAAAAATAGAGATGCCTTAATTACAAGCCTAGGATAAAAAGTATTGATTGCGCCTTGGAAATTAGAGCTGTGCCTTTAATCCTCCTCACTGTTCGTATTATACGGCAGTTGTCTATTCTAATTACTGGTTATCATTCCCTTTATAAACAAGCCTCAAAATGCACCTAGTTGTATGTGTGTTGAGAACATTAGTCTGTACTGGGTCTTAGGGACAGCATTAAATGTAGCTATAATAATTGCTAAGATACTGATATCAAGAAGTGCCCTTGGTATGAGACCCCTAAGCATAAGCGAACTCAATTACACCATAATGTGAAACACCCTTAGACATGCGGCATCTGCCTTTCACATCTTGAAAAACAGGTGACCATTTCCTGTTCACAATAGAACCTGAGTGGTGAAAGGACACTTACTCCCAGACACTTACTCCCAGACACTTACCCCCCGGGCACTCCCCCCCCCCCCCTCCGGGGCACTTCCCCCCTAGGACACTTCCCCCCTGGACACTTACCCCCTAGGACACTTACTCCCTAGGACATTAACCCCCTAGGACAAATACCACTAGGACACATACCCCCTAGCACACTTACCCCTAGGACACTTACCCCCCCCCTCCAGTGATATCTTGACACTTCCCCATCCATTAACTATTGAGTAGGTATGAACCCTAGACATCTATTAGAAGAGAGGGATATTCATTTAGTTTGCTTTCCATGGGTAAGACATAATTTCCTCTACATTAAAAGCCAAGGGGGGTGGGGGTAAGTGTCCTAGGGGGTAAGTATCTCAGGGGTAAGTGTCCTAGGGGGTAAGTGTCCTCGGGGTAAGTGTCCAGGGGATAAGTGTCCTAGGGGGTAAGTGTCCTAAGGGGTAAGTGTCGGGGGGTATATGTCCTAAAACCACCTTGTGCATAATTATATAGTCAAGTGATCACTTTTTTTGGAGTCCCAAGTTATATCTATACAGTATAGTAGCTAATGGTGGGGACTCCCTCAATCAGTCATGTCTTTAACTATTTAATTCTCTTTGTTCTCAATGACCGGTTACTCAATCTCATGTTCAGCAGTTGAAGGGCATTGTCCTTCAATTGTCGTTAGAATCAGGCAGTGTGAGAAGCTAGAAGTAGGTTACATAACCAATGCTTGAGCTAAACAGCCCTCCCCCCTTCACATTAGGACCACCACTGTCACCTGCAGGTGGGCAGTCCCAGGTTGGTGTGTGATAGGTCACTCAGTACTAGGACCTAGTAGTGGCCCTTCCTTAGCACCCCTCCCTGTGCTGTTGGTTCATTGGTTCATTTGAAAATGATATTGTTATTTAATTAATAATCAACATGGCAGCCAGCCCATTTCGGACAATGTTACGTCATCTGCACAACCTCTATAGTAAATGTCTTTAGGTATATAGATAAAGCCGGATATATGTTGTAAGTCAGAAACATCTTTGAGTTAATAAATCATGCTCTAGGCCTATAGGTTTAAAGCACTTTACCGGTCAGCTGGCCCCACCCAGGTGGGTAAGGCGGACCTGCCATTCGGCCAACCTATAAATATAGCAGGTTCTATTATGGACTGACCATTGGATACTTGGTGGGGGAGGGTACAGAGGTGGATACAGCATTATGAGGGTGGGGTAGGGGTGTTACCCAGGCTAAGTACTAAAACAGTATGCATTCACACACCCAAGAAGGGAGGGGGTCAGGGACCCCTGGATCCCCTCATAGATCCGCCCCAGGGCCACCAGAGCCAGAACCAGAGCCACCCTCCTCCACCCTAGTGCCTGTCCACTGCTATACTTAAAGGGTAGGTGTGATGAATGGGTATTCATCAGGTGTCAAAGCAAGAATGTGAACGTAAAACGATGCGGTAGATCTTTAAGTATATTGTTATGTAACGGGAACGAAACCCGAAACCCGAAGCCCGAAACCCGAAACCCGAGAAATAATGTAAACTGGAAATGACGTCAGTATGACTGCGTGACGTCACTTTGATCACGTGATATGAAATAACCAATCAGAGCTGACCGCTAAGGTATAAAATGGGCGGTGAGGCCCGAAAATAAAGAGTTCCTTAATAATACTCCTGGTCTTCACATGTGTCTTCTTCCTCTGATAGCTCCTTAGGAGGACTTCAACCGATCAGATGATCTAATATGGACTAGATAAATAGGAAATAGAGGTAATATTGGTAAAGTTCTGGAAAACTAAGGCTTAAAATAGTGCGGGGTCCGAAGGCCCGCAGGACCAAAAACCATGGCACGAAGGCCCGAAACTGCCCGACCGGCGACACGAGGAAGGAAGACCGGCCAGACAAAGAAGCCCGAAATAGCTAGCGGCAACCCCCTGACCGGAGGCATTAAGGCGCAACCGGCTCGGCCCCACGCTACCAAAACATAGGCGACCTTTGGCCCGAGACTCCCAGTCAGGAAACGAAGGAGTAGATCTCCCCTAGTTCCGGCCTGAGAGAGGGATAGAAGAACCGGCCTGGACCCCTACCATAACAACAATTCTGCCCTCCGCCGTCCTCCACGCTTGATGGCTGCAACCCCCCGGCCCGATCTGACCAATACACCCTCCCCCCTTCAACGAATACCGATCCCCCGACCAACCCACTCAGCCCACCTCGTGCGTGAGGCACGACTCTTGATCTCACACCTTGGTTCTTGATGGGCCTCCGTGCCCAGCTAAGAACCGAAATAACCCCCACGTCCCTCGGCAGTAGAAACCGGAAACCCCGAACTACTGAGGAACGTCACAGTAGGCATCATTCCTTAGGAAGGTGTGTTTTTGGAAATCCTTTCAAGTGTTGTTCGTCTACTTCTTTTAACAAAAACTGAGTTTTGAATGCATAGAAAGGAGTTGTCAAAGAGCAAGAGATTCAGGTATTTTCTAAACAACGGCTTCCCCCCTATGTTTCTTCCCTTTTAAACCTGAGTGCCCCCCTCCCCCCGAGGGTACCAAATGGCTGCCCCCCACCCCCTTCCCCCCCGAGATCTCGTTTTCTCTCGTCCCTCACGTGGCCAATATCTGCTGGTGCCGGTCGGAGCCTGTAGCTGTCAGTGTCACACGCCGAGACCCAGCTGGGGTCGGGTTTCAGCACGCCAATTGACATTTAGGGCTGATGGGAAGGTTGTGGGTGGGGGGAGAGGGGTGGTGGGGGCATAGGAGGTGTGAGGGTGGGTGGAGCTGAGATGGCAGTCTTAGCAGGGGGTTCATTTGGGGTTTTAAAGTCGATAGGGGGTAAGGGATTTTTCTTTTTCTTTTTAGAGTGAAGAAACTGAAGAGAATCGATAGTTTATGGCATATTGTCCTTAGTCATGATCAGGATATACTTAACATTAACGTGTATTTCATCTTAAATCTAAACCTGTGAATATGTTGCCTTGTCCTCGCTTATAAACATACAAAATCATCAGCTTAGGGAGTAAATTGACTCTACGACTGCTTAACTCTAAGACCATATTTACCAAATAAGATTTGCTGACTTTAATATTAATAATATTATTATTTCTCGTTCTAATGATGCCCTTTTTTGGATTTTCTTACTATGTACATTAACAGCAATGACAGTAAAGATTTATACGATGAGATCCTTAAGGATTAGCGAAAACGTCATCATATGAAAACAAATAAAGTTGGTTTGAAAATATCGGATCGGTATGAAGTGCCGCTGACATCAGTGTGTGTACGTAAGAGGGGGGGGGGGGGGAGTGGTCAGGGCAGGTTATAGAAAAACTGACAAGATCCCAGCGGATCATGTAAAGTCTAGGCCTTGTTTGCCCACATCAAACATGATGATCAACCAAAGCATGCACAACAGATGAGTATTGCCCAGATCCCTCAGTCAGGCATTACAAACAGAAGGTGAGTGCAAATGCAGGAAAATAAAGAATGGTAAAAAAAAAAGCTGATGACATGCATCTGTGCTGCTCTGATCACTATTTATTGAACAGCTGCTTCGGCCTTTAAGACCAGTTCTCAGGAGGGGTTTCACACTTTGTAAATCATAAGTGCATTTCTCACATCTTAAGAATTTAGATTTTTGTAGTTGTTACTATGCATTATATATAACGTCATCACGTCAAAGTTAGATACCTTAACTATTTGGTATGATCCTAGAGTTGCGACCAGTAAGGAACTACCAATAGAACATGACAATTGTTTCACAATTGAGTGTTGCCTAACGACAGCGGCCAAATCATTTCTTGGAGTTTTATATCTGAAACTGTAACCCTTCACTCTTTTCCCCTAGAGCCAACTTCTAACCATCTTTCTCCGCTGTGGGCCATTTCCCTCCATACAGCCCCCCTCCCCCGGGCTCATCAGGGTGTGGTGGGTTGGGTAGTACAGGTCTCTTTGGGAGACGTGATCTGTTTCTTATTCAAATCTCTTTTCCTAGTTGTAAGTTCTTTTTTGTTAAGACTATACCTCTATATTGTATACGATATTGACCTTAATATCCCGTCGTAATGACTTGAACATCACATCTTATACATTAGATATTTATAAATATGCAGTTGATGTCATTGAAGCACATGTATATAGACTGTAGAGGGCGCTTGTCAGTCTAGCCAAATTACCACTGTGATCTTCTCACATCTTAGATTCTAATATCAGACAATCCTATCTGTGCATGATTATAGCTGACAACAGGAGTATGGGAGTATAAGTCTGAAACATTATTGTATGAAAGTCAAAAGACTTTAATTCAAGCTAAATTGCTGGACAAGATTTGGTAACTCATGTCCTTTTGGTAAATATTCTTGTGGTGATTTCTCTACATAGTTCCCTCAAGGCAATATCCATGAATGGAATACAGGCTTTTTTTCTTGTTATAGCATTGCAGAAGTCATGTGGTCATGCTTATAAATGTCCAATTACCATACGGGGACAGAGTCAGGATGTGCAATACAAACTTTAGGCTCATAGAATAATTACCATACTAGGCCTTATATATGAAGATATACCACAATATAGACCTATTGACAAACGTGCCACAGGGCGTAATTCACACTTGTTGTAATTCTAAGATAGAACCTTTAGTTGAGATATTTAGACCTTTTCATGGTTGAGTTTCAGACTTGATGTTTTATCACCTGCACAGTCAACGAGCGGTGCATATTCTGGGGAGGTGTATTGACAGGCCGTACGCACTGTTCCAAATAGTCAGTATTTTCTAAATAATTTGATGTTTGTTTGGGTGATAAAATAGAGAAGAACCCTCAGGGTCGTCTGAGGGTGGCTGTAAGACCCATAGGGGATCGTCACAAACCGAGGGTGAAGCCCGAGGTTTGTATGATTCCAATGGGTTGTACAGTCACCTGAGGTTATTATAATGTTCCTGTTATTATCTATATATTATTAGAGATAAGATTCTTGATTATTAAAAACATCTCATTTAAAATTGTGTGAGATCTGAGAAATGTATTTACAATTCCCCTATTGTGAAACAAGTCCTTGTTCAAGGGCTGTATTGGAATACTCCATTATATCTGTTCTCCAACTCTCTCCTACCCAGAGGTAACGCCTGACCTACATTCTGCCTGGCCACATCACAGCCACCTCCACCACCCCTCCCCAATCTGTCCACAGTATACTGCCTGGCCACATCACAGCCACCTCCACCACCCCTCCCCAATCTGTCCACAGTATACTGCCTGGCCACATCACAGCCCCCTCCACCACCCCTCCCCAATCTGTCCACAGTATACTGCCTGGCCACATCACAGCCCCCTCCACCACCCCTCCCCAATCTGTCCACAGTATACTGCCTGGCCACATCACAGCCACCTCCACCACCCCTCCCCAATCTGTCCACAATATACTGCCTGGCCACATCACAGCCACCTCCACCACCCCTCCCTAATCTGTCCACAATATACTGCCTGGCCACAACACATCCACCTGCACCACCCCTCCCCAATCTGTCCAGAATATACTGCCTGGCCACATCACAGCCACCTCCACCACCCCTCCCCAATCTGTCCACAGTATACTGCCTGGCCACATCACAGCCACCTCCACCACCCCTCCCCAATCTGTCCACAGTATACTGCCTGGCCACATCACAGCCCCCTCCACCATCCCTCCCCAATCTGTCCACAATATACTGCCTGGCCACAACACATCCACCTCCACCACCCCTCCCCAATCTGTCCACAATATTCTGCCTGGCCACATCACAGCCACCTCCACCACCCCTCCCCAATCTGTCCACAATATACTGCCTGGCCACAACACAGACCCCTCCACCACCCTTCCCCAATGTGTCCACAATATACTGCCCGGCCACAACACAGTCCCCTCCACCATCCCTCCCCAATCTGTCCATAATATACTGCCTGGCCACATCACAGCCACCTGCACCACCCCTCCCCAATCTGTACCCTCCCCCCACGGGTACCAAACGCCCTCTCCCCCCCACGGCCACATCGCTGCCACCTCCACCATCCCTCCACAATCTGTCCATAATATACAAACAAGGGTATATATGTTGCCTAAACAAATACATCAGACTGTATGACCCCTATGTCGAGCCCGGGATATCGTTCTCGGCGTTCCTGAATAGAGAGTGGTGGTAAACAAGGCTACACTAAACACACAAACACGTCTAGGGTTAGGGAGTACTATGTATTCACTGACGAAAAGAGTTTGGTTGGTAGGTAGGTAGGGGTGTTCCACAGCCTCTAAGATGGTATTCTTTAGTTAGATATTTTTATTTTTTTATGGTGATGTTTCAGATTTACGCTCTTATGTTCTTGTTGTTAGCTACATTATATGTAAAGATCCCATTATGGAAATAATGTTATCTCAAAATGTAAATTGTGAGAAAAGCAATTGTCTTTGCTAGTGTGCAAAAGCTAAGATCAGATACACGGATCGCAAGCCTCCTCACGATCCACCCCTCCACTGTCTATACCAATAACAGCAAACTGATAAAGTTACCCCTGAACCATGTTGTTTACATCCAGCAACTCCCAGAGGTAAAACTTAGACCTAGAAGGGGGTCCTTGGGGCCTGTTAAGGACAGCTCCCAGTGGGTAGGGGGTCAGCAAAGGACCTATTAACACCCCAATAGGTATTGAACAAACAAAGGCTCCATGAATGCCCCCCCCCCCAGTGGGTAGGGGTAAGCAAAGGCTCTATTGACAATCCCAGCAGATAAGAGGTAACGACCCAGGGAGTCAGGGCTGTTTTATATTGGCTGTTTAAGTAAAATATTTCGACATTTTTATTCGTGTATTCCATAATTATGATCTCATGATTTTAGTTGTGTGAAACCCACACTAAGCAAAGGCTCTATTAACAGCCCCAGTGGGTAGGGAGTAAGCAAAGGCTCTAATAACACTGGCTGTGATAAGGCAGGAGGAGCCACCTCCCATCTACAGACTGTTTGCGTGTATGTACATAATTGCCCTACAATAAGGAGGGTTTCTTTGCCTTTGGGATGTGCAGGGATCTAGGGAGAAGGCAGAGGGGGAGGTTTAGGGGGAAGACGTAGCCTGACGGGATATGTAAATTGATTTATAACTTGAGGGGATGTGTATATTGATTTATAACCTGAGGGGGTCTGTATATTGATTTATAACCTGAGGGATATGTAAATTGATTTATAACCTGAGGGGATATGTATATTCATTTATAACCTGAGGGGATGTGTAAATTGATTTATAACCTGAGGGGGTATGTATATTGATTTATAACCTGAGGGGATGTGTATATTGATTTATAACCTGAGGGGATGTGTATATTGATTTATAACCTGAGGGGGTGTATATATTGATTTATAACCTGAGGGGGTCTGTATATTGATTTATAGCCTGAGGGGATGTGTTTATTGATTTATAACCTGAGGGGGTCTGTATATTGATTTATAGCCTGAGGGGATGTGTAAATTGATTTATAACCTGAGGGGGTATGTATATTGATTTATAACCTGAGGGGGTGTGTATATTGATTTATAACCTGAGGGGATGTGTATATTGATTTATAACCTGAGGGGGGTATGTATATTGATGTATAACCTGAGGGGGTATGTATATTGATTTATAACCTGAGGGGGTATGTATATTGATTTATAACCTGAGGGGGTATGTATATTGATTTATAACCTGAGGGGGTATGTATATTGATGTATAACCTGAGGGGGGTATGTATATTGATTTATAACCTGAGGGGGTCTGTATATTGATGTATAACCTGAGGGGACATGTATATTGATTTATAACCTGAGGGGGTGTATATAGTGATTTATAACCTGAGGGGGGTATGTATATTGATCTATAACCTGAGGGGGTATGTATATTGATTTATAACCTGAGGGGGTATGTATATTGATTCATAACCTGAGGGGATATGTATATTCATTTATAACCTGAGGGGGTATGTATAGTGATTTATAACCTGAGGGGGTATGTATAGTGATTTATAACCTGAGGGGGGTATGTATATTGATTTATAACCTGAGGGGTGTGTATATTGATTTATAACCTCAAGGGGTATGTATATTGATTTATAACCTGAGGGGGTATGTATAGTGATTTATAACCTGAGGGGTTATGTATAGTGATTTATAACCTGAGGGGGTATGTATATTGATTTATAACCTGAGGGGGTATGTATATTGATTCATAACCTGAGGGGATATGTATATTCATTTATAACCTGAGGGGGTATGTATAGTGATTTATAACCTGAGGGGTTATGTATAGTGATTTATAACCTGAGGGGGGTATGTATATTGATTTATAACCTGAGGGGTGTGTATATTGATTTATAACCTCAAGGGGTATGTATATTGATTTATAACCTGAGGGGGTATGTATATTGATTTATAACCTGAGGGGTATGTATAGTGATTTATAACCTGAGGGGTATGTATATTGATTCATAACCTGTATATTGATTTATAACCTGAGGGGGTATGTATAGTGATTTATAACCTGAGGGGGTATGTATAGTGATTTATAACCTGAGGGGGGTATGTATATTGATCTATAACCTGAGGGGGTATGTATATTGATTTATAACCTGAGGGGGTATGTATATTGATTTATAACCTGAGGGGGTATGTATATTGATTTATAACCTGAGGGGGTATGTATAGTGATTTATAACCTGAGGGGATGTGTATATTGATTTATAACCTGAGGGGGTATGTATAGTGATTTATAACCTGAGGGGGTATGTATAGTGATTTATAACCTAAGGGGATGTGTATATTGATTTATAACCTGAGGGGATGTGTATATTGATTTATAACCTGAGGGGGTCTGTATATTGATTTATAACCTGAGGGGTATGTATATTGATTTATAACCTGAGGGGGTATGTATAGTGATTTATAACCTGAGGGGGTATGTATAGTGATTTATAACCTGAGGGGATGTGTATATTGATTTATAACCTGAGGGGGTATGTATATTGATTTATGACCTGAGGGGGTTTGTAGTTTGATTTATACCTTAGATCACTCATATCACTTAGAATGCTCCTGCACCTTTTATACATTAATGTCACTAAGAAAAAGAATGTGATGGTTAGCGAAATTGTATTAATTCTATTTCTGCACCTATGTATTATACAACATTAGATTATTGAGTATAGCTTTACACATTGTATGTTTGGTAAAATGCATGAGCAAACCATTAGAATAACTTCTGAAATGTCTGAATCAGTCTCTGTACAGGGCAGGGGTTCCGGTTTACATTGATTTAGAGCATAAAAAGATAACACCCAATATATGAAGGAGAGGAGGAAAATTGCAAAGAGCGTAGCACGGCTGAGGGAGGGAGAACAGAAATAAAAAGAAAAGAGCAAAGGGAGACCATCGATAGTGAGGTAGAAAGGTGAGTACGAATCGGAAATCATTTAGCATCTTGGAAAAAAATGTATAGCTCTCCTATACTAATGGGGAACATTAATGATAAGAGCTATACATGAATGAAACGTGAGCGATGCATACATTCTTACAGGTAATCAGTTAAGTTGGAAAATGATTTAATCGAAAGAGAAGTCTGATGAGAAAGAAGGCAAAGGCAATCATATTAATTCTAATTGTAATAAGATTAATGGTTGAGAAAACAGTATTTAAAAAGGAAGTAAGGAGTGTCTTTAATGTAATCCCGTTTTGGTCCCCGTAATGGAGTAAGTAGGACGAAAAGAACCCACTGCTTCAGTTGCTTGAAATAAACTGTGGTTTAATCGCTGTGAACGATTCTCAAAGTGGGAATTTGACATCTATGTCACTCCAACAGTTGAGGCCATCCTACAATTAATGTATTTCTTCATAACCTTCACACTTAAGCTGTAAAAAGGGGCCATAATAGGATGTCTCGTGCTTTAACCATTCCTCTAGTGTTGATGCTGGGGTGTTTTTCTTGCTGGAACAACTACCACAAACTTAAGTCCTAATTACACTATGCACTGGAGCTCATTAGGTAGTGTTGCCCAGCATGAATGATTTGCTTTTAGGCCATGTTATGTGTTGGACCAAACTCAAAGTATATCATACTAGGCATTATGGGGTTGCACTGGGGGTTACGTTGGGTCGCGTTGAGTCATGTTGGCACATTTTGACATGTGTTAGCTTGTGTTGGCTTGTGTTGACTCACATTTGTTGTTAAACATGTTGGTAAAATAACGTGAATCAGATGCGTTTGCACTTGGACCCGGTGTGAACCTAAAGGGACGTGCAGTGTAGTACGGCCTTTAGAGAAAGGGGCAGAGCAGCACATGGGGTAATACACATTCTGTAATCGACAACACGGAAACCATCCTTTCTACCCGCCCCGTCAGGTGCACCCTAACCATGTCGCTGTGTGTCTGTGTATGTGTCAATGTGTGTTTGTGTCTGTATGTGCCTGTGTGTGTCTGTGTGCCGTGTGAGTGCGAGTCCCTGTGTGCGTGCATGTGCTGTGTGGGAGAGAAGTTGGGCTCACCATGTGGCCCGCACACTCTCTTCTAGGTCCAATGATTACATTGGGGTCTAGTTGCCAAACCGTTAGTTCAGATTTATCAGAAGAGAGGGATGTATATTTAATTTCCTCCTTATTACAAAGTGTTGAATAGGCATGAGTTAGCCATTTTAGGTATGAATCTTAAAGATCTATCAGAAGAGAGGGATATGATATAATATTTAGTTTCCTCCCTATTACAAACCGTGAAGTAGGGACGAGTTAGCCATTTGGGTATAAATCCAAGATTATTCTGACCTTCCTGGGCTAAGTGAAAAGCTACGGGAAGAACGGCGACATAAGATGAGGGGGCCCTGTCAGGTCTTGGTCTAAACCCCTAACACAACAGAATGTGATTCATGACCCTATGAAGGGGCAGATCCAGGAATTTGAAAAAGGAGGGGGGGGGGCATGCTATAGCAAAATTTGTTTGCGGGCCCTCTGGGCCCGGGCATCTTCTTCTTTTTTTTTTTTTTAAATTTATTAATCAACTTCACGTTCAAGTGTTCATGTTCTTCCAGTTGAGGGTAGTATTAATGAAATGGAACCATACAGATGAACAAGATGAAATATAAGACATAGAATACAATCTTCCATTTAAAAAGTTAATATCTGGGCCACCAAAAGAGGATGCGTGCGCCCCTAAATCTGCACCTGTAATGATGTCCTGTTTCGCCCAGTGGAAGGACAGCCCCAGTTAGAGTTCATTCTGAAACCTGTAACAGATACTGAAAAAATGAACACCATCAGTGACCAGTCCCTGGCCACGCTTCACTGGTTGTGATCATGACCAGTGAAGGGATCCCATACAGGGGCAGGTACAGGATCCCCCCCCCCTTCCAAAAATAGGGGGTCTGCATAGAGCCTAATGACTAACACGACATGTATTCACTTCTTTGTGTAGTTAAGTGTCCATCGAGAGAGGGTTGGGGGGTCCAGAGGGTCTTGACCCAAGTCCACCCTGCCCTTAGCCGCAAATAGTACGTTGGTGAACAGGATCCCTGAACACATGCTGTCCAATACCGCTATGACCATTGAACTAGGGTAGGAGCTATACTACTGTTACAACTGACCTCTACAAAGGGCACAAAGGACCACCCCCCAAAGACCCAATCAGACTACACCGTGTGTGTTTGGTCACACGCTTACGATTGTCCTCTCCAGGTTTTGGGTACTGAGACTTCGATCAGTGAACCTCTGCCACTGCATCTCACATCACAGCCTCAGGAGGATACAAACACAAGTAGCACCATGCTCGGATAGGGGCAGATCCTGGGTTTCCAAAAGGGGTCAGACCCACCTACAGCGTTAAGTACCCAGCATTACGTATATTGTTTGGGCACTGATGGCACTTCCCCCTCTTTGTCCTCCCCTGCACTCCAACCGTTCATCCATTCCTGATGGGTTTTTGATACATCGCGGTTTAAATCAGGTTATAACCCTCAAGCCGATATTCTGCACGCCAACATTGCTGGCAATTTTAAAATCGGCAGTGAGAATTAAGTTATAATTATATCATTAGAATCGTCATACTAAATGTTTATAGAAGATAAAATAACATAATCTCAGAGAAAATTGAAGAAATACAAAATTGCCATCATCAAACTTATGGAATATAATTGTTATACTTTAGGGTTATATATTGAAATTGGAGGGGTCCTGATGCCATTTGTCATACACTACGTCCTTTGTAGGCAATGATGTATCAAAAGGCTATGTCAATGGTAGGGAGTGGGGCAGTTCTAGTCACCTTCGGGTCATCTGGGCCCTCACACTGTAGGGCTTGAGTCATCACAATGTGATTGACCTCATTCTGTGTATTATCACAATGGAATTGACCTCATTCTGTGTATCATCACAATGTGATTGACCTCATTCTGTGTATTATCACAATGGAATTGACCTCATTCTGTGTATCATCACAATGTAATTGACCTCATTCTCTTTATTAGCGTCTTCTTAATAAGATATAGAAGACCCTCTTGTAGATCATATAATTGCCCGCTGGAGAAGTAATGATACGTCTTCTGTCACATCCCTGCGCATCAAGTATCCCTGTGGGTCACGTGCTGAGTGTAAATGGGGAAAAGGAAAAGGAATTTTAGGTATTGGATTTTTAGGTATTGGATTAATGTACTTCATTACGATTATGCAGCAACATTTTGGATTTCTGAATGGAATGCACCCTTTATACCCACCAATGTGTAGTAACAATCAGAGCTCGTCAAAGGAGTAGGGCCATTCTAATTATCAGACATCTACAGCGGCCACTCGGGTAGGCATCGTAAGTTCGTGGATACTTTGAAAGGATAGCAATTCGTACTAGTCCTTTTAGTTCTAATTTTAAAACCTGGAATGGTAGTCTTCTCAAGGAGACTAAGCATTTCCCTGCTGGCTATTCCTAATAAGTTAAAGTGTTAAACGACCTTACCTCTTTAACAATTCTTTTTTTTTTATTAGTAAACGTTTGTCAGAGGCTTGAGAGGGACTGCTTTGATACAAGGGCTGATACGGGATTTCAAAAATGGAAGGAGGGCCTAAAGTACTAAAACGTGGCGCATCTGCGTGTGCATATCAGAACGAGAGGTCAGACCCCCTGGACCCCTCATCCCCCCACCCCAACCCCCAACGGATCCAGCCTGGGATCCCGTGATTGTGAATGGTGCGGGCCAGATAAAAACAATTGATGATCTTATTTTCAAGTTAACTGGGCCAATACCAAACTTTCCCTCAAAATGTTCACTTTTCGTTTAAAGTTATCCATGTAAACATTATTGGAAGCGTTCCATCACAATGTAACTGAAATTCAAGAGATTTTAGAGTGGCTTCAAAAACGTATATAGTATGTCAGTGGCCTATCGCCCATTACCCTTTGTTGCAACGCAAGGTATAAAATAATGACACTTTTTGTAGCAACTTTGCACGTTACAATACACGTTTTGAACCTCAAGAAAAAAACTATTTACAATGCCATAAATCACCTGTAATCTTTACAGGGATTTGTCCTACAGTGCCCCTTTTTACATCAATTTACAGAATTCAATTTGATCCAGTAGGAACAAAGATATAAGGGGTATCGCTACAACGATAGCTATTGTTGCAGTGATATGTGACTTACATTTAAAGTTATCATTGTTATGATGACACATTATGCAAAGGGCCACTGGCCATATAGACAATGTTTTTCTGCTTTCTCGGATTGGCCGAATCATGACCCCAATGGGCCATATATTATACAAGCATGCTCTAAATATCACTGATTGCATTTACTATTATAGTCACAATTAACAAATTGCCCATGAATCCAATATCAGTGCAGCAGAGGGGCATCCCTATATCACATAACTATGGCCAACTTTCATTACTCTGATTGTAATGAAGGCATCACTTAAAGACGGCTGTATTACCGTAATACGGTTGTTGAGTAAGATCACCTATTGATTGGTTCGGGGAAGGTACTTGACTGAGGGGTTCATATCGTAACTACTATAGGCTGTGTGTAGTTAGTGTCACCCTGTGCACATTTTGGGTGTTATAGTTATAAATACATATAACCAACCGAGAAGGGAGTACTCGATGATGGTTCTTGATTATTTTATTTTCTATGAATTTTAGAAAAATAAAAAGTTTCTGTATCGCCCTGCAGGGTGGTACAAGGCTGGTTATCACCCAGGTTTGTATTGCCCTTTGTTAAACTCTTAACTACTAAACTTGTATCACCCTAAGGTATAATAAATAAAGTCAATACTTTCATGCAGTGAGTGCTGGATGTTTCATGCTGTACTGACAGCTAGAGTAATTTTCACATCAAAAACAAGTTAGGTAGAATTCTGTCTTTTCTGACATGTGTTTTGACTCTGATGATCATATCTATGAGATGAGGTCGACAGGGCAGGCAAACAGCAGGGGATCAAAACCTGGGAATAATTTTTACTGTACCTGAACCCACCAGGAATTGAACCCAAAGAACCACTTGGTCAGTGCTGGGTCCCCCCTATCTTTACCTTTTATGATCAGCAGGGCCTACTGGTGGCCTATATTCTCCCAATTAGAAAAAGCCCCTCCCCTGAACCCCCTTGGGGTTACTTTCATGTATATAACTATATACATAATCTCATATTCATCAAATTATACACATTGATATCTATGTCTTTTTTTATTCATTCCATCGCCTCTTTACAATAATCCTGTTCTTCCAATGAATCATACAAAGTAACAGTACTATTATAAAATATTGAAGATGTAAGTTTGCTGTACTGAGTTGGGCAGGATTGTGTAGCGGGTTGGGTTCTCATCGCACGCATGGCCGTTCCGGGTTCAAGCCTTGGCTGTGGCAGCTACACCGTCTTGCCTTGCCATCGTTTTCATCCTCATGGATAAGGTCAGCCAACTGGTAATTACAAAAAATGTAAGTGGTTATGATATAGCCGAAAAATTGCAGAGCAGACGTTTAACTCCAACAATCATCATCATTGTTGCTCAACTGTACCTCCGGTATATTTAACCTATGGATCCCTATCTTTACACTGGGTCTATTGAGGAGGGGGCCGGGTTGGCTCCAGGCCTCCATGTCAGTGTGTTATTAGATCTGTTGGCATGCGATCCACTGCCGCCATATTATATTAGGGGTTCTAGGACCCACTCCCCCCCTATTATAGTAGGGGTTCTGGACCCCCCCCCCCTATTATATTAGGGGTTCTGGTACCCATTACCACCTATTATATTAAGGGCTCTGGACCCACTCCCCCCTATTATATTAGAGGTTCTCAGACCTACTCTACCCTATTATATTAGGAGTTCTGGACCAACTCCCCCCTATTATATTAGGGGTTCTGGACCCACTCGCCCCCTATTATATTAGAGGTACTGGGACTCACTGCTGCCCTATTATATTAGGAGCTCTGGACACACTCCCCCCTCTTATATTAGGGGTTCTAGACCCACTCCCCCCTATTATATTAGGGGTTCTGGTACCCATTACTACCTATTATATTAAGGGGTCTGGGACCCACTCCCCCCATTATATTAGGGGTTCTGGACCCACTCCCCCTTATTATGTTAGGGGTTCTGGGACCCACTCCTCCCCTATTATATTAAGGGTTCTGGGACCCACTCCCCCCTATTATATTAGAGGTACTGGAACCTACTCTCCCCTATTATATTAGAGGTACTGGGACCCACTGCCGCCCTATTATATTAGGAGCTCTGGACACACTCCCCCCTATTATATTAGGGGTTCTTGGACCTACTCCACCCTATTATGTTAGGGGTTCTGGAACCCACTCCCCCCTATTATATTAGGGGTTCTGGGACCCACTCTCCCCTATTATATTAGGGGTTCTGGACCCACTCTCCCCCTATTATATTAGTGGTTCTGGGACCCACTCCCCCCTTGTTATATTAGTGGTTCTGGGACCCACTCCCCCCTTGTTATATTAGGGGTTCTGGAACCCACTCCCCCCTATTATATTAAGGGTTCTGGGATCCACTCCCCCCTATTATATTAGGGGTTCTCGGACCCACTCCCCCCTTATTATATTAGGGGTTCTGGGACCCACTGCCGCCATATTATATTAGGAGCTCTGGACACACTCCCCCCTATTATATTAGGGGTTCTGGGACCCACCCCCCCCTATTATATTAAGGGTTCTGGGATCCACTCCCCCCTATTATATTAGGGGTTCTGGACCCACTCCCCCCTTATTATATTAGGGGTTCTGGACCCACTCCCCCCTTATTATATTAGGGGTTCTGGGACCCACTGCCCCCTATTATATTAGGGGTTCTAGGACCCATTGCCACCTATTATATTAGGGGTTCTGGGACCCACTGCCCCCTATTATATTAGGGGTTCTAGGACCCATTGCCACCTATTGTATTATGGGTTCTTGGACCCATTCCTGTTCTATTATATTAGGGGTTCTGGCTCTTTCTTGGTTCTCTGCCAAAACACTAAATAGTTTAGCTGTCAAGTAATAACAACTATGGGAATAACCTTGAGCTATAACTAACCACGTGTTTTGAAAGTAGTTTTGAGATTGACTTCAATCTATCTTTTCTCAGGAAACATTTGGTATGAGCTGAATGTTTGCAAAACACTTTTTTAAAAAGATTCAGATTGAAATCTTTTTTTAAAATCAAGGTCAGTATTTTGAGCTTTTTGCTGCATGATCTGTAACATGGTAATAATCTTCCAATTAGTGTAAAATACATTGAAATTACATTTCTTTTGAATGCAGCAACAGACATATCCTTTACCAGCGAGCCTGCACCGTCCAACACTGTGCCTGTGGTATTATGATAATGCTTATTTAATTTTCTTACATAAATGGAGGCAAGCAAAACATTACATATGCAAACGTTTCTATCCCTTTTCTCTTGTACATTAACCAATAGCGTGTTCCTGGTCTATGTGGGGATATTGGCTTCACGTTACATCCAACCAGCACCAGCATACACATGCCATTCTCAAGGCGGGTTTACACCGAACGATTTTAGTTTAGAAATGTTGACGATTGAAAACGACAGTAAAAAGACAGGCAAGCAATTCGCGACATATTGCCGTGAATGTTGTGATCCTCTTGCCACCTAAGTCCCAGCACGCCATCGCAATGCATGATATTTAGCCCGTTTCATAATGTCATAGGCCCTATGCTTACATTTTAAAAAAGACCGAAAGAGAAGAGCCTGTTGTTTTATTAGTATCTAGTTATACAGACTCTCATAGGGGGGGCCACTAGTGACGATGTCACGAAACACATTGTAAAAATAATACTAATTGGCTTGGCCACATTCTGTGATCAAGTGTGTCACATATATAAAAGAATATTGATAATTGTTTTACATTATTGTTATCATGTTGTATAATTGATGATTATGATACCAATCATATTAATTATAATTTGTATAGTCATATTGGTTCTAGAAGATATTTCACGTGGACTGACAACTGACCATTGTGTAATAACACTCTCATATCATCGGTGGAGCAGAGATAGTGAATTAATCACGTGCCGGATGTACTGGACACATGCCAGCTTGGAGAACTTTACCGTCAACATTCTAAAAAACATTGTTACTGGCAGCCAGTATCAGTATGGGACAATAGTGTACAGCTGGCCTTGGATAACCTTTGGAGAGTTTACGGTATGCCCCCATGAACTGTGCACGCATGGCCCACCCCCTGGTGGGACTTCTGCCCCCTTGGTAATGTCAACGGACCATTATGAAACTGATATTTTGGGAATAAAAGTGGAGAGCCATCTCCAAATCGTTGGTCATTCGTACCCAGTTCTTACTTGTTGTGTGACCGTCATTCCTGCTCTCCTGGGTACCGCACCCAGGGAGGGCAGGGTCCCCCTCCCCCTTACCTATTCCTTACTCATCCCCTTACCCTACCTTACACCAGGGACAATTATTCCAAATTATCCCCAACCTTCTGGATCCATTATATTTGAGGTAGGTTTATGAATTGGAGTCATAATTGTTTGTTTAGAGTTGATTAACTCATGGGAATTACCTGGACTGGGAGTATTCAAAATTATATTATGCTATTTTGGATTTATGTTTCTTTGGAGTCAGATTAAACTAATGGGGTCAGATAATTATAATTGAGTCAGACTTTAATCTATTCATTTGGAAACCAGATCAGGACACTGAGGAAAAGGGATTGTGGGTCTGGATAATTTACAGTGGTTTACCCCGACATGATTATTTTCTAAAAAAAGAAAAGGCACCCACCTTCTGAGAATATCCCTAATTAGGCCCAAAAGTTAGAACCTATTTCCTCTGGTTACACACAAGTTACAGTCAGTGGTACATGACGCAAACACCAGCCTTATCACAGGCACCTCACAATGGACCTAAGCCAACTACAGCGACCACTATCTTCTGATAAGATATCAGGGTCAGTCAGGCATCAGGAGAATGATCCCAGCCCGAGTATGACGGTCTGGGCCGCGTGGAGACAGTCCTAGCCTCAGGACTGGCTGACAATCACAGACTCAGAGACATGGGCCAAATAGGGCCTATCTCTGATTAGCCAAATGTAAGGGAGGTGGTAGTTAGTGACTCCCTTAACATAATGGATAGAGAGTGTGCCTATCAGCCCCCCCCCACCCCATTTATATTATTTCATTGGTCCCAGGAACTAGTCAGTGCATAGTTTGATGGGATGACTATTATAGGGTGGTAGTTAGAATGGAACTCCCCTATACTGGTATATGGTCAGTTATTGACCTTAAGGGTAGAAGTTGGGTGAACTCCCCTGGTTGCTTATTTATATTCAAAGGTTAGAGCAAGGACTCCCTTTGGGTATGGTTCAATATAGGGTGGTAGTTAGATGGAACTCCTCTATACTGGTTTATGTATATGGTCAGTTATTCACCTTAAGGGTAGAAGTTGGGTGAACTCCCCTTGTTGTTAGTATATTTATAGTCAAAGGTTAGAGCAAGGGCTCCCTTTGGGTATGGTTTCCTTCAGGGTTATAAGGGCAATTGGAAGGACCCCCTTATAATATTATAGAAAATTGCCAAGTTTTGGTGTTTGGATATGGATGTATTATCCAGGGTATTATTAGTCAGTGAAGGTGACAAGGGCAAATATGGATGCAGTTCCAGGATTTTGAGGCCAGGGTAATTTTTGTTGTGGTGGGTAGGAAAGTTGTAACACTCCACTCAATTATTATGATGACCTATTCCTAACAAGCGGTTAGAGATCTGCTCATAATGTTTTGATGTGTGAGGTTCAATTTTTGATCACTACCCTAGATATATTTTTGAAGTATTGGCCAGAAATTGCATAAATATGATTGTAAATACTTGAAAGGTGCAGTCCAGATTTAGGGAACTTCCTTGACCATCCTGATGCACACCCTCCCCCTCCCCCCCATCCATACATATTTCCAATTTTTAAAGTCAAGAGACGAATCCCAACATGCAGGCTGATCATGAAGGGTCTTGACTTTGGTAAATGGACATCAATGAATATCCCCCCCCCCTTTTCCCTAGAACTGGACCTGCTCTGATTGAGTCTTTATTAGTGGGGTCTTTGGAAGGTATTTATAAGGTGACATATTTTGTTGACAGTTGATGTTTGTAAATGATATCTCACAAAATAATTCAGGTAATTCACCCATGAGGTAATTCACAAAATAGAGGTTTACCTGTATTTGCATATATTCTGTGCTAATTTGAAGTTCATGCAATCGTCTTGTGCATATTGATGGCCTGTAAATCTTGCTGCCTGCCAATTCTATTATTTTTATGTCTTTTTTTTAATGATCACAATCAAAATTTAATTATAAATTGTGTTTTGATCTTGGAATATGGAGTAATGTAAAAATAATACTAATTGGCTTGGCCACATTCTGTGATCAAGTGTGTCACATATATAAAAGAATATTGATAATTGTTTTACATTATTGTTATCATGTTGTATAATTGATGATTATGATACCAATCATATTAATTATAATTTGTATAGTCATATTGGTTCTAGAAGATATTTCACGTGGACTGACAACTGACCATTGTGTAATAACACTCTCATATCATCGGTGGAGCAGAGATAGTGAATTAATCACGTGCCGGATGTACTGGACACATGCCAGCTTGGAGAACTTTACCGTCAACATTCTAAAAAACATTGTTACTGGCAGCCAGTATCAGTATGGGACAATAGTGTACAGCTGGCCTTGGATAACCTTTGGAGAGTTTACGGTATGCCCCCATGAACTGTGCACGCATGGCCCACCCCCTGGTGGGACTTCTGCCCCCTTGGTAATGTCAACGGACCATTATGAAACTGATAATTTTGGGAATAAAAGTGGAGAGCCATCTCCAAATCGTTGGTCATTCGTACCCAGTACTTACTTGTTGTGTGACCGTCATTCCTGCTCTCCTGGGTACCGCACCCAGGGAGGGCAGGGTCCCCCTCCCCCTTACCTATTCCTTACTCATCCCCTTACCCTACCTTACCCCAGGGACAATTATTCCAAATTATCCCCAACCTTCTGGATCCATTATATTTGAGGTAGCTTTATGAATTGGAGTCATAATTGTTTGTTTAGAGTTGATTAACTCATGGGAGTTACCTGGACTGGAAGTATTCAAAATTATATTATGCTATTTTGGATTTATGTTTCTTTGGAGTCAGATTAAACTAATGGGGTAAGATAATTATAATTGAGTCAGACTTTAATCTATTCATTTGGAAACCAGATCAGGACACTGAGGAAAAGGGGTTGTGGGTCTGGATAATTTACAACATGTAGGCCATGGTCCGAGTTAAGCATCTTTAGGTAGCTAGACAATTGTTGATGCCTTAGGCTTACTACCCGCTGTGTATAGACCTTTTTTATAAGTGCAGCGTTCTACTAGTATTATGTAAGGAGTCTCATCCTTAAGACAAGACATGTAAAAATGTGGCACCCTGCTAGTATCATGTAAAAGGCCTCAGGTTCTTGTGAAATTTACCAGGAATAGAATAACCAATGCATCTACTGCAAATCATACTTAACTACCCCTTCTATATTGTGAAGTGAAAAGCATATGGCTGACTCCTGCAGTAAATGAGATGCGACATGATCACCGGGTGATCTTATCAGATACCCCATAATTATATAGGGAGAGAATACAGCTAATATTTGCGCCTATGTAAGTCTTTCTTTAACAGCTGAGTAGTTCAAATAGTGAACAAAGGAGGGATCATTTCTCTTGCATTCTATGATTCCATGGTTCTATGATATAGCCCTTCACTCAAACCTACTAGTTGTTCATGCTGGTCCTATTCCAGGAACAGGCTGATCATTGTAGCAATCTGATTGGTAGAAATGATGTTTCCTGACATCAAGTTTGTCAAAATCTGATGAACTAAGCATTGGCTTGGACCTGCAGGCAGATCTCTAACATGTTCCCCTAGTGGGGTTCCGCAGGACCCAATGTGTTAACATTCCATAGTAGTCCTTGTCCAGGACCAGTAGCTGGTGTGTGTTTTGCCCTGTCTGTGGGACCAGTAGCTGGTGTGTGTATGGCCCTGTCTGTGGAACCAGCAGCTGGTGTGTGTATGGCCCTATCTACGGGACCAGCAGCTGGTGTGTGTATGGCCCTGTCTATGGGACCAGCAGCTGGTGTGAGCGTGGACCTGTCTGTGGGACCAGCAGCTGGTGTGTGTATGGCCCTGTCTGCGGGACCAGCAGCTGGTGTGTGTGTGTATGGACCTGTCTGCGGGACCAGCAGCTGGTGTGGATGGACCTCTCTGTGGGACCAGCAGCTGGTGTATGTAGGGACCTGTCTGTGGGACCAGCAGCTGGTGTGTGTATGGCCCTTACTATGGGACCAGCAGCTGGTGTGTGTATGGACCTGTCTATGGGACCACCAGCTGGTGTGTGTATGGCCCTGTCTATGGGACCACCAGCTGGTGTGTATGGACCTGTCTGTGGGACCAGCAGCTGGTGTGTGTATGGACCTGTCTGTGGGACCACCAGCTGGTGTGTGTATGGCCCTGTCTATGGGACCACCAGCTGGTGTGTATGGCCCTGTCTATGGGACCAGCAGCTGGTGTGTATGGACCTGTCTGTGGGACCAGCAGCTGGTGTGTGTATGGACCTGTCTATGGGACCAGCAGCTGGTGTGAGCGTTGACCTGTCTGTGGGAACAGCAGCTGGTGTGTGTATGGCCCTGTCTGCGGGACCAGCAGCTGGTGTGTGTGTGTATGGACCTGTCTGCGGGACCAGCAGCTGGTGTGGATGGACCTGTCTGTGGGACCAGCAGCTGGTGTATGTAGGGACCTGTCTGTGGGACCAGCAGCTGGTGTGTGTATGGCCCTTACTATGGGACCAGCAGCTGGTGTGTGTATGGACCTGTCTATGGGACCACCAGCTGGTGTGTGTATGGCCCTGTCTATGGGACCACCAGCTGGTGTGTATGGACCTGTCTGTGGGACCAGCAGCTGGTGTGTGTATGGACCTGTCTGTGGGACCACCAGCTGGTGTGTGTATGGCCCTGTCTATGGGACCACCAGCTGGTGTGTATGGCCCTGTCTATGGGACCAGCAGCTGGTGTGTATGGACCTGTCTGTGGGACCAGCAGCTGGTGTGTGTATGGACCTGTCTATGGGACCAGCAGCTGGTGTGTATGGCCCTGTCTGTGGGACCACCAGCTGGTGTGTGTATGGACCTGTCTGTGGGACCACCAGCTGGTGTGTGAATGGCCCTGTCTGTGGAACCAGCAGCTGGTGTGTGTATGGACCTGTCTGTGGGACCAGCAGCTGGTGTGTGTATGGCCCTGTCTATGGGACCAGCAGCTGGTGTGAGCGTGGACCTATCTATATGACAACCAGCTGGTGAGTATGGACCTATCTATGGGACCAGCAGCTGGTGTGTGGATGGACCTGTCTGTGGGACCAGCAGCTGGTGTGTGTATGGACCTGTCTGTGGGACCACCAGCTGGTGTGTGTATGGCCCTGTCTATGGGACCACCAGCTGGTGTGTATGGCCCTGTCTATGGGACCAGCAGCTGGTGTGTATGGACCTGTCTGTGGGACCAGCAGCTGGTGTGTGTATGGACCTGTCTATGGGACCAGCAGCTGGTGTGTATGGCCCTGTCTGTGGGACCACCAGCTGGTGTGTGTATGGACCTGTCTGTGGGACCACCAGCTGGTGTGTGAATGGCCCTGTCTGTGGAACCAGCAGCTGGTGTGTGTATGGACCTGTCTGTGGGACCAGCAGCTGGTGTGTGTATGGCCCTGTCTATGGGACCAGCAGCTGGTGTGAGCGTGGACCTATCTATATGACAACCAGCTGGTGAGTATGGACCTATCTATGGGACCAGCAGCTGGTGTGTGGATGGACCTGTCTGTGGGACCAGCAGCTGGTGTGTGGATGGACCTGTCTGTGGGACCAGCAGCTGGTGTGTGTATGGCCCTGTCTGTGGGACCACCAGCTGGTGTGTGTATGGACCTGTCTGTGGGACCACCAGCTGGTGTGTGAATGGCCCTGTCTGTGGAACCAGCAGCTGGTGTGTGTATGGACCTGTCTGTGGGACCAGCAGCTGGTGTGTGTATGGCCCTGTCTATGGGACCAGCAGCTGGTGTGAGCGTGGACCTATCTATATGACCACCAGCTGGTGAGTATGGACCTATCTATGGGACCAGAAGCTGGTGTGTGGATGGACCTGTCTGTGGGACCAGCAGCTGGTGTGTGGATGGACCTGTCTGTGGAACCAGCAGCTGGTGTGTGGATGGCCCTGTCTATGGGACCAGCAGCTGGTGTGAGCGTGGACCTATCTATATGACCACCAGCTGGTGAGTATGGACCTATCTATGGGACCAGCAGCTGGTGTGTGGATGGACCTGTCTGTGGGACCAGCAGCTGGTGTGTGGATGGACCTGTCTGTGGAACCAGCAGCTGGTGTGTGGATGGACCTGTCTGTGGGGCCAGCAGCTGGTGTGTGTATGGCCCTGTCTGTGGAACCAGCAGCTGGTGTGTGGATGGCCCTGTCTATGGGACCAGCAGCTGCTGTGTGTATGGCCCTGTCTGTGGAACCAGCAGCTGCTGTGCGTATGGCCCTGTCTACGGGACCAGCAGCTGGTGTGTGTATGGCCCTGTCTATGGGACCAGCAGCTGGTGTGAGCGTGGACCTGTCTGTGGGACCAGCAGCTGGTGTGTGTATGGCCCTTACTATGGGACCAGCAGCTGGTGTGTGTATGGCCCTGTCTATGGGACCAGCAGCTGGTGTGAGCGTGGACCTGTCTGTGGGACCAGCAGCTGGTGTGTGTATGGCCCTTACTATGGGACCAGCAGCTGGTGTGTTTATGGCCCTGTCTGTGGGACCAGCAGCTGGTGTGTATGGACCTGTCTATGGCGCCCTGCACAGTAAACCTGCAAATTATCTGCCTTAGTAAATGTGCAGGGGTATGGTCTCTACCTTTCTTTTTTATTGGGTCAAAAACTATATCACATTAAATGTGCTCTTCCTATAGTCGTTATGGTGATAATGATATAAATGGTAATAATGTAGTAAGATGGACAATGTCATGGTTCGATCAATTCATAGATTGATCATCAAAGACAGAATGGTCAAAGCTTGTTCTCCCGTGATATGACCTTAGATGTCGGTAATAACCAACCAGCTCATCTCTTCCAGCCGCTAGGTGGCTCCCTGGTAGACTATCACAGAGTACTGTCTGAGTGTCCTGTATGTGAAGTGACTGTCGCCTAGGGTCTGTGGTCTGGCCGCGGGTTGATGTAATATGCTGAAATAGATTGATGTAATTTGTGTACCTTCTTAAGATTCTGGAAGGAAACTAACTTTCAAAAGATTCTGAAAAATCCTCTATGAATAAAGAATGTGCGTTTTTTTGGATTATTTATTGCAATGAAAACCATTCATTTCTTCCAAATCAACTGCTCTTCAGGGTTGACTACATCGAATAAGATAAATTGTTTTCAAATATTGGCTCTTCTGAAAGACCAATTCTTTAACACAAGATAAAGGCATAACAGACCATGCTAAGAAAAAATAGATAACTTTGGTTGCTTTATGGCTTTTATCAGAAGGATGTTGTAGCCTGCAGGTCACACAAATTTCTGCACTAAAATTAAAAACAATCTATTTAAATCATAGAGATGATTGCTTTACTTTATTGTCCACTAAGCAATCTTCAGCTATATCAGGACCAACTCTCGGTATTTTGGTGTGTACAATGTACTATGATCGGATCTATGGGGGTGAGAATGACGGCAAGGTAACATGATCTAACAGGCAGCACATGGGATTGAACCCGGGCCAGTTGTGTGCAATGCCAACACGCTCATCACTAGACCACCCAAACCCCTGATCTATCCAAACAGCAAGATCATATTGCAATTTCTGTAAGATCTCGCATAAGGCCCCTAGGTTGCAATTTTCAAATTGTGCAATGTGATCTATATCAATGTGAAGTATTATTAACTGTCCCATGGTTGCGAGTCTGTAGGCATGACCTTTTAAGGAATTGGCCTGGAGAAATGTAATAGTTTCTTTCATAAGTTACTGCTTGTCAGTCCCCCCGAATGTGATTAAATACAATTTACATGATGTGTATCTTAAGGCTTAAGTATAGAAATTGTCAAAAACTATTGTATAATTTGTGGCTTAATATGAAAAACTAGCATTGGCAATTTTTGTTGTTGTCATTTGTGAACCATACTTGAACATGAGTGCATTGTTTAAGGTTGTTCTAACGGTGCTCAGGGCCGTGTGAGGTTGTTCTGACGGTGCTCAGGGCCGTGTGAGGTTGTTCTGACGGTGCTCAGGGCCGTGTGAGGTTGTTCTGACGGTGCTCAGGGCCGTGTGAGGTTGTTCTGACGGTGCTCAGGGCCGTGTGAGGTTGTTCTGACGGTGCTCAGGGCCGTGTGAGGTTGTTCTGACGGTGCTCAGGGCCGTGTGAGGTTGTTCTGACAGTACCCAGGGCGTGTAAGGTTGGTGTGACAGTGATCAGGGCGTGTAAGGTTGTTCTGACAGTACTCAGGGCCATGTGAGGTTGTTGTGACGGTGCTCAGGGACGTGTGAGGTTGTTCTGACGGTGCTCAGGGCCGTGTGAGGTTGTTCTGACAGTACCCAGGGCGTGTAAGGTTGGTGTGACAGTGATCAGGGCGTGTAAGGTTGTTCTGACAGTACTCAGGGCCATGTGAGGTTGTTGTGACGGTGCTCAGGGACGTGTGAGGTTGTTGTGACGGTGCTCAGGGCCGTGTGAGGTTGTTGTGACGGTGCTCAGGGCCGTGTGAGGTTGTTGTGATGGTGCTCAGGGCCGTGTGAGGTTGTTGTGACGGTGCTCAGGGCCGTGTGAGGTTGTTCTGACGGTGCTCAGGGCCGTGTGAGGTTGTTCTGACGGTGCTCAGGGCCGTGTGAGGTTGTTCTGACGGTGCTCAGGGCCGTGTGAGGTTGTTGTGACGGTGCTCAGGGCCGTGTGAGGTTGTTCTGACGGTGCTCAGGGCCGTGTGAGGTGGTTCTGACGGTGCTCAGGGCCGTGTGAGGTGGTTCTGACGGTGCTCAGGGCCGTGTGAGGTGGTTCTGACGGTGCTCAGGGCCGTGTGAGGTTGTTCTGACGGTGCTCAGGGCCGTGTGAGGTTGTTCTGACGGTGCTCAGGGCCGTGTGAGGTTGTTCTGACGGTGCTCAGGGCCATGTGAGGTTGTTCTGACGGTGCTCAGGGCCGTGTGAGGTTGTTCTGACAGTATTCAGGGCTGTGTGCAGGGTTTTATAAAGTGAGGGTCAGGATAAAGACCAAGTACTTAGACTGTGTGCATTCCAACATACACGTGTATCATGGTTCCCTCTGTTTGTAGTTTAGGGCTCCAGCAATCCCAGTCCAGATGTAGCTATAGTTATGGAAAAGTGTGAGCCTTTAAGGGTTATTTGTCCCAGTAAAGGTATTCCACAAACACCGACCGTAGAGTGCAGGGGTGGATCGAGAAGCCGGGCTTATCGGGGTTCTGCCCCCCCCCCCACCACTCTTTTCATGGAGATCTAAACTACGACAAGAAGTGGAAATGGCACCAGTGTGTATGCAAATGAACATTACTTTAGTGCTTAGCTTATACCCTGACCGCACCCTTTCCAAAATTCTGTATCCACCCCTAGTTCCAGAATACGGCCTTTAGGGTAATTAAAGTTTAGTAGTAAAGAGTTTAACACAGGGCAATACAAACCTGGGTAATAACCAGCCTTGTATCCCCTGCAGGGCGATACAGAAACTTTTTATTTTTCTAAAATTCATTAAAAAAAAAGAAATCATCAAGAAATAAAATTCTATCCCATGCATTATCTGCGCAATGTTCCTAGCTACATTTTAGTTGCTTACTGTTTGTGAATTTGATGGATATAGAAAGAGTTATATGAAAAACATAAAAAAAATTGCAGCATCACAGCCCCACCTTCCATGATCGGTGTACATCCTTCCTTGGAAGCTCATATCTAACAGAAAAGGTATAATAAATCCATAACCAACCATACTCAGGTGGTTATCACCCCTTGCCAGGACCCCAATATCAGCCCTCGACCGGCCCTTCGGGCCTTGGCCTCAGGCTGATATTGGGGTCCCGGCTTGGGGTGATAACCGCCCTCGTACTCCCTTCTCGGTTTGTTATATGTTTATATCACCCATGGCTGAGTGGTGCAAATTGGCAGCAGTTCATATTGCCAGGTCATATGCACCACTCCTCATTCTAGGTTGTTTTTTACATAGTTTGATTAAAGCTTGGGTGATTGAACATAGAAAAATCTTTGGCGCTGTCCTCAGGTGGTCGTACAACCCATGGGGAGCTTACGAACCTTGGGCTTCGTCCTCGGTATGTGACAATTCCCTAGGGCTCAGATGGTCACCCTCAGACGCCCCCTGCAGTTCTTCTTATTGTAAAGTGGTTGGCAGGTCTGGAATTTCGAAAGGGACCAGGGGCCCCTATTAGAAAAAAGTCATAATGATTTTTGGGCAGGAATTGACATGAAAATGCTTTATTAATTCCCTAATAAGAGGAGTGGCGCATGCCGACACGCCCACTCATAACTCCGCCCCTGGAAGCTGATTTGCTCATTGGGCATGTTATATTAGCTGAGGTTCTTGAGGGATAGTTAGTATTAGCCTCATCCCTTTGGTCCACTCAGATGCAATTTGCACCGATCAGCATTTTACGACTAAGGAATTGGCCCCTTTTCAATGACTTTTTCTCTAAAAAAACAGTCCTACTTTTGGAAAACTTTGACAATATTGCATTTATTATTGCAAAAATAGGAAAGTTGGTTCCTTATTCAAATAAACCTATAATTTATCATATAATTACATAAACAAAGACCAATAACATCTCAGAGATTATATTGTTTTATAAATCTAAGAGTGTATTACTACATTAAACCAAACTCCAGGATCGTTGGACAGTTTGACTTTATTGGTAGAAAATCAGATTTCTTTTAAAGTATGGTAATTGAATGATATATAGATAAGCATACACACATACATATATATGCATAGATCTAGCCAAATAACCCGATCAAGAAATAGTATTTCTATACTTAAAGGTAAATATGGGTATTCACTGCAGCACCACCTGGTGTTAAAACATTTTCATTTTGTTAAATGCTTATATCTTGTAAATGGATATGGTGATATCTGTTTTTTAAAGTTTCATTTTAGTCCTTATGCATTAATCTAGCAACTACGTGAGTTTGATAATTTTATTATGGTTAACAAGAAATCATGCCCAATACCCATATTTACCTTTAGGCAACATAACTCAAGATGGTGGCCTGCAGAGTCCAGGTTTGGTTCTGGAGCAGAAATACCCTTTTAAATCTACCTTTTTTCCCAAATTAAAACAAGCCAATTGAGTATCAAATAAACCTGTTCTGCTCCAACAGGTAACCATCTCTGTTCTTTACTTGTATACTGTACTTTGAGCACCATTCATTACTTCGCCTCAGTCAGCAGGTTTTCCTTAAAAGTTACACTCATAATATTGTGTGGACATCAATTTGCCACAATCAGTGTGCTATTTTCAACCCATGGCTTTTACTCGGCCTCAAATGGCACCTCTTATGTGTCTATTGCTTGGCAAAGCGGGTGTCATTTCATGTCGGTGTCACTTTTCAATCAACCATGATTATCTTGCATATCGGTTACCTGTGTAAAGGTAATGTTGCCAAAAACAATTGCAATTATGATGGAGGAATGGGTAATTCATCTCTAATTATTTCCCAATTGAATATACAGGTTAATGTTCGCAAGTACCTATACAGAATAAACTTAGTATGATTAATTCCATATTAATTTGGCATTAACTGTAATGGACAAAGACCTGTAGGCCTATTTTATTACCAGACAATCAAAGGTGGAAATATGAAAAGGTCAACTTAAATGACTGCCTTGGTGTCAGGTGTAGACAATGTGTGGTAAGGAGAGATCTATTGGGCATATCCAGGATTTTGAAAAGAGGGGTATTAATGGAGGCTTTATAATAAGAAGAACAAGGGGGGGCGTCCGAGGGTGGCTATACGACCCATAGAGGATCGTCACAAACTTCTTCTTTATTTTATCACCCAAACAATCCTCAAATTATTTAGAAAATACTGAGAGAGTGGAGCGGTGTGTATGGCCTGTCAAAACGCCCTGCCTACAATACTCACCGCTCGCCGGCCGTGAGGATGATAAAGTATTAAAACAGTGTATAATTTTCCCTGCCACGGATAGCTGACTTGCGGCAATTTAATCAAATATATGTAGGCTACTTTTGAATAATTTTGTTGAAGAAAACTCTTGCAAAACTATTGTAAATTTACAAATATTTTCTTTAAATCTTCCTTAAATACACAAATTTTCAAACTAACTTAAAAAATGTTGAACACATATGTTTAATATAAATAGGATTGTATTCGTATTGATTTTTATTTCACCCCTAATGGCGTAGTGTCTGTACATTTCCTATTACAATGTTGTATTCCCCGACCAGGGGAATAACAAAAATGATAATCCCTTGATTCAAACTGTAAACTACAGAGACCAGGGGAATATCAAAAAGTTATTCCCCTGGAAAACCAAGGAAACTATAGCCACGCCCCCTTTTATAGGCTAAACCAATAGGAATACAGGGCGCCAGGGTAATAACTTTTGATAGACCAAGCCCCCTTTTGCTATCAGCCAATCAGAGCGCACCAGGGGAATATCTAGGTTGTGTTGCTAGGTCGCGTTGCTACGTGACGTGATTCGGGCGTTTGTTTACCTTTTTCTGGCGTAATTTTTGTAAATCAATATCTTGATCAATATTCAATCAATTTCCGCGATTCAAAAGCTGTATTGAAGGAAATTATTGCTTAGAATGTCGACTTTGAATGATGTATTTATAGGGGCTAAAATAAATCCAGTACAGACCTCGGTAAGATATCAATCTAGTTATTCCCTGGGTCCCACAGGGTCTCGGGCCTGCGCTACGCTACGGCCCTCGACCCTGTGGGACCCAGGGAGTAACTAGATTGATATCTCACCTCGGTCAGTACTATATATATATAGGGGCACTGTAGCATTGCTTATTGCTGCCACCTGGTGTAAGTCAATATACCCATACCTTTTCAACTTTCAAAAAAGTCAGGTGAATTTGCATAGTTGCATGCCATTCAGGAGGATATTGTCAGTGAACTAATAAAGGGGGGCTTCACTGCATATCGAAGGTACAGAGGCTGTTTTAGGCAAATCTGCAACGTAATTCCCACTAATGTGATTATGCCATCGCAGTAAGTTCGCATCATTGTGAAAAATGAGTTATGCTTGGCTGCTATACATCCTAGACCATTTTACAAATAACGTGCATGTATGTACACCATTGAGGTACTGTTCATTAAATGTGTCCTTTTTTATCTTTACAGAATAGGCCCATGGATGGCCATTGGTGAACCCTGAAGGCCGTCTTCAAGTCATCTTCTGTCGCCGCCATCTTGTCTTCTAGTTTGTGTCCAGCGGGGAGGCCACTCAAGTCCTCCCTGACCGACTGCTGGACCTGGTAGTAAAGCGCATGATGTCAGTGGGTGGTTAGACAGATCAAGCTTTACCACACTTACACATGCACGTGACAAGCTCTACATAACGTATCTCTGAGTGAGGGGACTACCTTTACCACGCTTACACGTGCACGTGACAAGCTCTACATAACGTATCTCTGAGTGAGGGGACTACCTTTACCACACTTACACGTGCACGTGACAAGCTCTACATAACGTATCTCTGAGTCAGGGGACTACCTTTACCACACTTACACGTGCACGTGACAAGCTCTACATAACGTATCTCTGAGTGAGGGGACTACCTTTACCACACTTACATGTGCACGTGACAAGCTCTACATAACGTATCTCTGAGTGAGGGGACTACCTCCCACTTCACGGTGGACGTCTGAGGAGGGAGGATCTTACGTTTACAACGTATCTCTGAGTTAAGAGAGAACATCACTGCAATCTTGTCTTATGGTTTTGAGTCAGACAGACGAGTTTAACAATCCCCCCTTCACCCACTTCTGGACTTAAAGAGGTGCGTGTGCTTTGGTCACCTGCGGAGATATGTAAACACATCCAATACAATCAAACAGCTTTGACGAACTCTAGATAGTGTATCTGTGAAGGGAAATGGAACATGGAACGTTATATTAACACCATCTTATCGGATTTAACACCATCTTATAGTATTGTCCAATTTGGGAGTTTATCCAGTCCTCTGACCCCCTGCCAGACCTAGTAAGATGACTGTGAGGGAGTAATACCCCACTCATACATCTAATGACTGTGACAAACTCTGTATAACGTATCTGTGAGGGTACAAAGAGCTGTACCGGCCTCAGCATTACCTTGTCTTCTCGGTGAAGTGGGGAAGCTGCTCAAGTCCCCCCTGACCCAGTGGTGGACCTGGAGGGGTGAGGTGAGGTGAGGCCGTATGAGTGGGCGGCACCAGACCCAGTTCTCACTCAGCGAGTACGAGGCTGCGATAAACCAATGATATAAAGAGTCCCCCAGGAGCACCCGACCATAGCTAGTGGGCCTGCAGGAAACCAAATGGAAGAACACATTGGCGGGGGATAGTTATACATCCGTTATAACACATTTACATCTTCTTATAAATGTTGCAGATCACAAACAAGATCTGAAACAAGCCTCTTTCTATTGACTTCCTTGTCGCATTCTCCAGTACCGCAGTGACGGTTCTACCATGCCAAATCTGCCACCATGTTGTGAGAATTGATGAAATGGTAATGAATGCCATTTAACTGATTTCCAAGGAGAATCAGTCACCTTATTTCCATTCAACTGCTGCTCGGCTGTTCTATGTGAACTGGGCGTAAGGTGGAGTGGGAAGGGCAAACCCGGGTAACCCACTTGACCCCCCTCCCCAACACCCTCCTCGACACACCCAGGAGTTCCCGGTGACGACCATAGCTCACCTCCACTGCGCAGGCGCCAGGGACACACCGGAAGTAGGAGCAGCGTGACGGAAACGCCCACTTGTCATGCGCAGTGGACCCTGAGCGGAGGGTGGAGACTGATTGAACGAGTTTGTAAGGCGTCTTCTGATTGGGCGAGAGGTGACAGTCAGCCGTATCCCCTGTGAAAGGCGCCTTTTGATTGGTCGGTGGTCGTCACGTGGGTTGTTGTGACATGCGCACTGTGATCCCTGTGTAGTCTGTAGCAGCCAGACCCACTGTTTCCCAAAGTGGATCTGTACACCAGCAACCATTTTAGGTGGGAATTCCCACCTAAATCCCAGAATGCTTTGCAGCCGCTGGTTTATGGCAGGGAGAACAATAAACCAGCCAGCAGGCCAAGAACCATCAAGGGGATTCCCCATGCCATTTATAGAGGGCCAATAAAAGAATTCCTTGCAAATTTTAATTGGCCAATAAAAGCCATGGTCTGTTGTGGGTGTACAGACGTATTATGTAAGAGTTAAGTAGGTCAGGGACGGACTAATCCCTGTGAGGAGTGGGTCTCATGGTGTCCTTACCGGAAGAGAGGCGTGAGATCCAACGCTCTGATGTGTGTTCAACAGAAACAGATACAGCCTAGAACCCACTTCAGCGTTCATATTGAATCTAACTATTCCTATCATGTCTTACCTGCCTTAGTTTAATATGAATAGTTATATTCAGCTGGACTCATTTCTGATGGTATTGCTAATATGACATCAACACGATATTGATTACAATGTTTGCAGATATCTCTGAAAAATAAGAAAGAGGTGTAACAAAAGTTAAGACATTCTGCTGATTAACCTATTTACCATTTACCTGCCCCTGATACCTATACACTCGATGGGAATCTGCATGATGTCTATCTATTCCAAGGCTACCAGATGATGTGCTCCTGGACTAATCGTTAAGCCAGATGATACTGCAATGATATGAAATATGAACCACAATAGATCATCCCATGAAGGTCGATCGCGGCGATACCCCGTACAATGCATATACAATGCCTGATCGCATCAACAGAACTGGGAGTGCTTTATTATACATTGCCCTGGTGAACAGGAATACTTTATTATACACGGTCCCAATAGATAGGAATACTTTATTATACACGGTCCCAATAGATATGAATACTTTATTATACATGGTCCCAATGAACAGTCAATGAATTGTCATTTCACGTCACCAGGGGGAGTGTTGTCCCCTAAAGTCAGCGCCCGATAGATCCCGCCTCTGAGGGGCGGGTAAGACGTACCATGGGCTGCAGCTGTTAGTGTGTGGATATCGGCGGAAGTTGATGGGTAAGACGTGCCACGTGCTGCGGCTGTTAGTGTGTGGATATCGGCGGAAGTTGATGGGTAAGACGTACCACGTGCTGCAGCTGGTAGTGTGTGGATATCGGCGGAAGTTGATGGGTAAGACGTACCACGTGCTGCAGCTGGTAGTGTGTGGATATCGGCGGAAGTTGATGGGTAAGACGTGCCACGTGCTGCGGCTGTTAGTGTGTGGATATCGGCGGAAGTTGATGGGTAAGACGTACCACGTGCTGCGGCTGTTAGTGTGTGGATACCGTGGGAGTCTGTGATAAAAGCTGTATGGAGACAGAGACACGTGCTCCTTATGAGGAACCGGCGGAAGTTGCAGGTGTTGGAGGAACCCTACTCACACCTATTCAAATCACCATCTTCCTGGATAGGTAGTAAACTATTCTGGTGGTTCTGTGGAGAAATGAGGTACATGTGAAAGTGTCTGTACCGTTTCTCTTATAGGATATATGATGTACGTACGTGGAGAGACTCACCTCAGTGCTATAGTTCCCCTGCTGACCAGTACATACGGTCTGTAGATTGTATCTGGTTTTCACCCGGAAGTTATGGATCAGCATATACATTGCCTTTGGAAATAGGAACAAACAAGAATGGAGGGACTCACCTAACTGGTATAGACGTTGTGCAGATCACAGCTCCCCAAATGGGCTGGGCACCATATTAGTGATTGCGTATTACTCACAATTTTTCAGCACTTAGAACAAATATTTATGCCATGTGTCTTTTGATTAATCTTCCTGAATAAATATCGACAAGAATTGTCATTCATAAATTGAAATTCCTTATCTACTTCTGAACCATATGTTCAGGATCACCACGTGGTGATCACAAAAAAGTGTTCACGTTACCACATCTGCAAAAGGTCTATAGACCCGGTGACAGTTAGGTGTGTGGTGGTTAGCAGAATGTGGTGTTTTGATACAAGTATTTGACCAGGAATCATTGTTCAGTAAACTCCCATGGCACCTCTCTTCGACTTGAGGCATTACAAAACAGTGTGTGGTACTTGATGAGAAAAGTACTGTGTATTGTGCTGTTATAAGCCGAAATAAGACTCTTGAATGCGTTTCTACAGTGGACAGACTTTGTTCAAATATGGAAAACCCGGATTATCATAATAATACCTTGGAGAGAACGAACCAGGACAGAAAGCTAATAGAATTCGGTTAATGTGTTAGTTGTTTCTGACTACAACCCACCCTTGTCCCTAGGGCTTGGCCTCCTGGACTCTACACTATGGGGGTGCGACTGGAACCTTCAGGCAGTGACCCAGCACTCACAGACATCGTGGTCAGTGGACTCCAACTGGTCGCAACTGGGAACACAACCGGAAACAACATGGCCGCCGAGAATGGATACGCATGGCTGAACACGACTTCGCTGTTCCTTCCGGGTTCTGCCACGACTCCTCAACTTCCCCCGGCACATAACGCTCCTTATGAGATTGTATGGACCGGGGAGGTGTTGTTTCGGGTGGTGACTATCATCATAGTGATGGTGTTGACGTTACTGGGCAACACCACCCTCATCCTCATCATCACGTGTCACCCAGCCGAGAGGCGTAAACGTGTCAACGTGTTCTTGGTGAACCTAGCCCTGGGTGACCTCATGGTGTGTGTGTTTACAATGACTACTGAGATCCTCTTTGTTGCCTTTGGAGAGTGGGTCCTGGGTGCAGCAGCCTGTAAGATCATAGTCTATGGTCAGATTGTTACATTATCATCAGCGGTGTTTCTGCTTGCTGCCATGAGTATTGACCGGTACCAGGTGTTGGTTCAGCCATTAAGGTCCCTCACGGGAAGGCCGCGTATATGGAAAAAGGTCACAGTGGCCTGGGTCTTGTCGTTTATAGTCGCCATTCCACAGTTGTTCATCTTTGTACAAACCGATGAGGGCTACCACGTGGACGGAAGCATAAAGCACCTCTGTCGCAGTCAGGGATACACTGCCAAATGGCAGAGAAAGGTGTATTTCACCTACATGACCACTTACATTCTGGTCATTCCCACTATAATCATGTCATTCTGCTATTTCAACATCATCAGGGTTGTGTGGAAACGAACAGACTCAGATCACACAGACAAGGGCAGCATTAAAATCAGCTTCCGGTTCCGCCGGAAGCCGACCACATCGTCACGGGACCCATCGCATGGTACACATAATGGACTCAACTCCCTAAATGGCAGTAGACACAGGGGAGGCAATGGGGCAGGAGGAGTAGGAGGGCAGGCTCAAAACAGATTAAGAATACCGAAGAAATTGGTGAGTTCATCAAAACGGAACGTTGTAAAAATGACCTTGTCAGTTATTGTTGGTTTCTTGATCTGCTGGACTCCCTACTTTGTTGTCAGCTTGGCCCGGATCTACAGCGACTATCGCCTGGACTTAAAGGTGGGGCTGGCTGTTGCTGAAGTCATGGCTCTCGTGCATAGTGCCATGAATCCCATTCTGTATGTCATATTCTGTACACGCCATGCCAAAGCTGCACTATTGCGTATGACACGCTGTCTCCACACCAAGTCCCACCTTGATGCACACCCGATGGGCGATGAAGGTGTCTCAGACGATGATACTGCAACTTGGGGTGATAATCGACGATTCAGCAGTGTGCATCTTCGCCACCAGGGGAAAATCAAAAGCTGCTGCGCAGACCTCCTCCACAAGCTGCGGGCCTGCCTCTGCCCATGTGCAAAGACCTTGGCCCCGGGTCAAGGCCACGACAGCCTCGCTATGGGTTTCTACCAGGAATTGGTACCAAACAGGACGGCAGCGGGCACTGTGCAGGGGCAGGGAGCAGGGGGCTGCAGGGATAGGGTGCAGGGCAGGGCAGGGAGCAATGTCTTCACTGGGCCAGACTCCCAACTATCTGACTCAGAAAATCTGGAGTTCGAAAACGGGCAAATGGAAGGACACTATCATGGCGGCCGGGTGTCCGAACGACGTCAGACGCTGTCGTATGTAATGGCCAACCCTAATGTAACCATCTCTGCTCAGGATTGTGTGTCTGCTGTTTAACTGTTGTAAGTCCTTAGCCCAAATAGTGTAAACTTGTTTTCAATTTTATTCAACCACTTATTATTGAATTAAGGCCCTACTTTGGTAATGAAAATTGAGTGAAGATGAGTTCACCAAAACTTCACAGTAATTACTTGAATTAAGACATCTGTATCTTAAAAAGACATGAGTGACATTTTCTTAGAAATTTGGATCATAGCACCAGTGGAATGTGTCTGTTTAGTGGGGAGTCAACTGGTTTTAAGACCAAGGTTATTGCCATTTTATCACATATTTAATTAATGGAACTCAATTGCTTAATTGCTTTTACAACAGTTTTCCCTGAAAAGACTCAAAGCTGAAGATGAAATTTAAATTGCAAAACTGCCAGAACCTCATACTGCAATTCATGAATAGCAACACAATTTGTTATCTTCTACAAGTATTCTAAATAACATTAATATTACTATACAGTGGTTGATGTAAGGTCGTAAGATTGTATCCCCATTGCCAAATAACTGTGTCTAATCTCATATCTATATTGAGATCACATATTTATGGCTATACTCCGAATCATGATCGTGTTCATAATTCTTGCCGTCGAAGTGCATGTTTATACATTACAGTGAAATATGCATGCTTTCTTCCAGTTCAAAACTTTACATACAGGTCCAAAACCACCAATAAAGGGATGTGATGATGTGTTATGCATTAAAATGGATCAAATAATCAGAAGTAATTATATAATATGCTGTCGGACCAAAGTTGTAAGCAACGGTGCCATGGACAAACTGAGAAATGAAGGAGCTTTGGGGTTGCTGATTACCGACCATTGGTTATACTCATAAGTGCAGGTACCAACTAAAGAGAAAGTTACCGGCGTGTATTCAGCTAACAGTCCTGCCTGATCCGCTGGTCCCTCAGTCAGACTTTTAACCCCACCTGTCTCCTAAACCAGAAGAGCACTACTGTCTTTGCTACTGAATGTGCAGTAACTGAATAGGGTCAGTTTGAGAACGAGTCAAAAAAAAGATAGATGATGCCATATCAGGAGATTCACAGTTTCAATAGTCAAAAGCCTTACCTGATATGCAAAAGAAACAACAGCTATTCTACTTAGTTTGAATTGTAGGAACTTTTCTCTAAAATAAATCCATTAAAACCATAAACAAAGAGAAAATATTATGGAGGGCAACATGCAATATACAACAATAAATCTAGCTGTTAAAGAACATCAGCAGAAATGGTAATGCCATGGTCAATTATAGGCACTTCCCGCCAGGGGTATTATCAGCGTGGCTCCAGAGTTTGAACTTTGCTACCGACAGCGGATACAGCATAATGTATATGCCTGACTGTGAAAATAATTGTAGTCCCTTATGTATGATACAAATGTCTATCAGCAGCTGATAACCAGAATGGGCATTGAATAAGTACCCCTTTTAGAGAATCACGGTTCAGTACCCCGTGCACTGAAGACAGGCGTCAGGATGAGACTGTTGCCAACATGTCGGAACCCCTAAAGTGTGCAACGTAAGACAACGCGAATGCAACCTAACACAATGTGGAGTATGATGTTAACAAGGAATGTTCCAGGCATGGTGCTGTTTTACCCAGTAGCTGTCACTAGTGCCTAACAGCCAAGAAAGGTCCTTGACCCCTTATTATGAAGATCAGACTTGGGAATTTCAACCAGAAACCTGGTTGTTCGGCCCCTTGTCAGATAACAAAAACATGGTGAAAAAAAGTGATAGAATGTATGAAAACCTTAGTTTTGTAGTTGTTGATCAAATATATCTGACCAATCATGGGATTTGGTGTCCTAGAGGGGGAAAGTTTGAATTTGAATTTGCATTCCTACCTCTCAGACAATGCAAACCATTTATAAATATTCCCAATATAGGCTGAGATATGGGAGTTTGAAATCCCCTATGTGGTACACACTGGTACACCCCTGTTTTACCATTTGTGCTCCATTTCCATATTATAGCTCCTTGAACCAAACAATATTTAATCAAAAATTACAATTTTCTTACTTATCAAAATTATTCAAAATACAATAACTTTTCACATAGATCTTCATTCAAATAACAGATTTTACTACCAGAAAGTGAAAAACTTCTGTTATTAGTATTGATAAAAATATTCTATGCAATCTGAACGTTCTTTTTTCTGTTGCCATGGTAACATGACAACATTCCATATTGCAGCACTCTTTTAAAAAAGGACGTTCCTTACAAAATTACCCACGATGCAACTTTCTTAAATAAATAGAATGGTTTTTTGCTCATAATCTTAATCTCTGGATAATTCTGTCTAAGTCACATTTCTTAAGGAAATATGCATTATAAGCTTGCTTTCTTCAATTACTCACTTAATAATGGACCTAGAGCAAAATGAGTAAAATCCCTCTAGGTTACCATATCCCGTGACTGGTCACAATATCATATTCCTCTGACTGGACAATATACCTGACAATTAACATTCCTATATTTGCCCTACATCAAAATTTAGGTTTTTAGGATTCATTTCCACTGCTGTTTAGAAACTGGTGACCCTTGCACGAAGAAATAGACTTACGTGAACAGTCTCAGATGAGAAAAGCTGAACAAATAATAGCTTTATCCCGTTAACGACGCATGTACAGATTATAAAGACAAAGGTCCTTTATTCACGTGAAAGCCTCAGTTGTGCTATATTGTCAGAGTTTATCTGAATATCTATAAAACGTGCTGGCTGGTGATATTACTTGGTCAAAGTGCCCGAATAGTGAGTGCATGATGTCTTTGATATTTCCTTTTGAATTCCACCTAATGCCTATGTCTCTCCATTAATAATAAGTATTATGTACCCCTCTGGCAAAGAAAAGTTACAAAATCATTTTGAATTGCCCTATCATAAATATACATGCATACAAGGGACCGTCCGTTAATGATGTCACACACAAGAGGAGGTGAGTAGGTTGAACAGTGTGACAATCCATGGAAACGGGCCTCATTGTCATGTTTAAAACGGAGAATTCAGTGTGACAGGGGGATTCTAAAAATACCCTTAGAAAGTGTGACATCAGTTAGGGACAGCTGCAAATGTCCAAGAAATGAGTGTAAATGTCCATATAGGCATATGAATAGAAAGGTTATTTATTAGCAAAATACTGTGTCATTTGATATGACCATCAAAATTAGTGGTATGTATTTCCCCATCTTCCATCTACAAACAGATAACTTATTTCTCATTTCAAGTTTTGAGATGTAATGTTGTAAGGTCCATGGACAAATCATGTAATGAAAGTTGTAAATTGAATTGAATTACAATGTTCATTGAGAAATAAACGTGTGAAGCCACTGCTTTTGAATGTACATTATTACTTAAAAGATCTTTATTATTTTCTGCTTCGTTGATGAATAACAAAGGCTTGATTGTTGTCATGGTTACAAGAATATTGAAAAAACGTACAAATGGTGCTAAGATGAAGTAATTGGTTGCCATGGTAACTAGCTCATTAAACAAAATTTGTAAAATTAGGATAACAGAAAAGAATAATTTTCAAGCTACAATGTGCCAAAAACAGGTTACCCAAGCAAGAATATGACCTTATGATAACGTTTTGTTTAGACCTGGTTTGGTTCTTGTTACGTTCTTTTGAGGGCACCCAAAAACGTCTTTAGAACCTAACGTTGCGACGTCATACTAGAACATTGTTGTGATGTTCTTGTAACATTATTTCATGTTACAGTAACATTATTTTAACATTCTTTATTAGTTTGGTCTCAACTTCACCAAAATAGAATGTTATTATAACGTTCTTTTTCAGTAAGTCTAAACCTTACCTAAAATAACATTATTGTTACATGAAAATTGGCCAGGTCTCAGACCAATTAAAAAAAAGTACAGTTGCAGTTTTATTGTTATGTTGCTGCTTGCCTGGGTACAGATATCTTAATTGGATTCACATGCCCCAAAGTGTAGCTGGGCTCATTGCTGCCACCTGGTGGATCACCCTCACAACATTATTTCTCTACCATTCCCTTTTACACATATGTGACCCGATCTGACAAAATGAGTCGCAAGTCGGCAATGAGTCGCAAGTCGCACGACCCTTCCATAGCATTCCTTAGCTAATTAGCTTTCAAACGAGGTGTAACGTGCGACATGCGACTTCTTGCGACTCCGTCTCAGTATGTCAGATCGGGTCACATATACCAACATTAAAAAATTTTTTTTTTATTTATCCTGGTATTCTCTCGACATACATTGGTTTTCGTCAAATTCCAGCTTCATGACATTGTCCATAATGATTTTAGAACATCTTAACTAATATAGCTTAAATAAGTTTAAGCTTACATACTAGTATTATGGTTATACAATATTATCAAACAGCCTATACAATACTGGTATGACTCAAGTAATCTCACATAATCTTTGATCTGTCCAACCACAATTGTAACTAAACATTCAAACGATTTTTCAACAAACCTTTTTGTTGACATTTAAAGATCCTATGATACGATTTTAAGAAACAATTTTAATACTAATATCATACATGATGTTACAAATTGAGAACATGTATCTTTGTCACAAGACAAATAGCCTAAGCGTTACTGTACATTGCCCTTCTGTACGTTGTTTTGAGAAACGAGCATGCCATTATTCCTCTGCACTTTACCTACTATGCAGCCCTGCTTGTGACGTCACCAAGAGAATAGGGTTAGAGTTAGGCTACATGCGCATAAAAAGTTACGCGTGGTTAGGGTCAATTCTTTTTTTCTGAGTCCTTCTGATCGTTGTGATGAGATTAAGCTTCGTAACTCCCTTAACTAGCGCAAGTTACTGTGTTATGATTTTCGCAATATTTTCAAGTTTGATTTTTTTCAATTTTTTTTTCAATTTTTTTTCTTTTCTTAAAACACCTAAAATGCCTGAAAATGGATAGGGTTAGAGTTAGGCTACATGCGCATAAAAAGTTTCGCGTCGTTAGGGTCAATTTTTTTTTTTTGAGCCCTTATGATCGTTGTGATGAGATTAAGCTTTGTAACTCCATTAACTAGCGTAAATTTTGTTGGGCTTAGTTATTTTTTCTGATCCTGAGCAACTGAGTTCATAATTATAACTTTTCTCCTTTTTATTCCCTGTCACATTTCTAAATCATGTTTCTTAAATATTGATTTGACTTTCCACTGTACTGCCTCACTCTTCATTCTAACCTCGCAGGTTACAACCATCAAGTACTACCTTTAGTTTGCTTCCCCTTATTTATCCTATTCTGACGTACGGTGACAGAAGGCCCGTAGTTGACAAGGGACCTAACATAAAACTATCAATATATCATGCCTTTCCCCTGTGATGTTAGGGTTAGGGTTAGAGTTAGGCTACATGCGCATAAAAAGTTACGCGTGGTTAGGGTCAATTCTTTTTTTCTGAGTCCTTCTGATCGTTGTGATGAGATTAAGCTTCGTAACTCCCTTAACTAGCGCAAGTTACTGTGTTATGATTTTCGCAATATTTTCAAGTTTGATTTTTTTCAATTTTTTTTTCAATTTTTTTTCTTTTCTTAAAACACCTAAAATGCCTGAAAATGGATAGGGTTAGAGTTAGGCTACATGCGCATAAAAAGTTATGCGTGGTTAGGGTCAATTTTTTTTTTTTGAGCCCTTATGATCGTTGTGATGAGATTAAGCTTCGTAACTCCCTTAACTAGCGTAAATTTTGTTGGGCTTAGTTATTTTTTCTGATCCTGAGCAACTGAGTTCATAATTATAACTTTTCTCCTTTTTATTCCCTGTCACATTTCTAAATCATGTTTCTTAAATATTGATTTGACTTTCCACTGTACTGCCTCACTCTTCATTCTAACCTCGCAGGTTACAACCATCAAGTACTACCTTTAGTTTGCTTCCCCTTATTTATCCTATTTTGACGTACGGTGACAGAAGGCCCGTAGTTGACAAAGGACCTAACATAAAACTATCAATATATCATGCCTTTCCCCTGTGATGTTAGGGTTAGGGTTAGGGTTAGGGTTAGGGTTAGGGTTAGGGTTAGGGTTAGGGTTAGGGTTAGAGTTAGGCTACGTGCGCATAAAAAGTTACGCGTGGTTAGGGTCAATTCTTTTTTTCTGAGCACTTATGATCGTTGTGATGAGATTAAGCTTCGTAACTCCCTTAACTAGCGTAAGGTACTGAGTTATGATTTTCGCAATATTTTCAAGTTTGATTTTTTTTCATATTTTTTTCAATTTTCATTTTTTTTCTAAAAACACCTAAAATGCCTCAAAATGGACTCTCAGTGAAAAAAAAAATTGCCTCTTTAAAATTGTTTGGCTTAGTTGTTTTTTCTGATCCTGGGCATCTGAGTACATATAACTTAGGGTTAGGGTTAGGGTTAGGGTTAGGGTTAGGGTTAGAGTTAGGCTACGTGCGCATAAAAAGTTACGCGTGGTTAGGGTCAATTCTTTTTTTCTGAGCACTTATGATCGTTGTGATGAGATTAAGCTTCGTAACTCCCTTAACTAGCGTTAGGGTTAGGGTTAGGGTTAGGGTTAGGGTTAGGGTTAGGGTTAGGGTTAGGGTTAGGGTTAGGGTTAGGGTTAGGGTTAGGGTTAGGGTTAGGGTTAGGGTTAGGGTTAGGGTTAGGGTTAGGGTTAGGGTTAGGGTTAGGGTTAGGGTTAGGGTTAGGGTTAGGGTTAGGGTTAGGGTTAGGGTTAGGGTTAGGGTTAGGGTTAGGGTTAGGGTTAGGGTTAGGGTTAGGGTTAGGGTTAGGGTTAGGGTTAGGGTTAGGGTTAGGGTTAGGGTTAGAGTTAGGCTACATGCGCATAAAAAGTTACGCGTGGTTAGGGTCAATTCTTTTTTTCTGAGTCCTTCTGATCGTTGTGATGAGATTAAGCTTCGTAACTCCCTTAACTAGCGCAAGTTACTGTGTTATGATTTTCGCAATATTTTCAAGTTTGATTTTTTTCAATTTTTTTTTCAATTTTTTTTCTTTTCTTAAAACACCTAAAATGCCTGAAAATGGATAGGGTTAGAGTTAGGCTACATGCGCATAAAAAGTTTCGCGTCGTTAGGGTCAATTTTTTTTTTTTGAGCCCTTATGATCGTTGTGATGAGATTAAGCTTTGTAACTCCATTAACTAGCGTAAATTTTGTTGGGCTTAGTTATTTTTTCTGATCCTGAGCAACTGAGTTCATAATTATAACTTTTCTCCTTTTTATTCCCTGTCACATTTCTAAATCATGTTTCTTAAATATTGATTTGACTTTCCACTGTACTGCCTCACTCTTCATTCTAACCTCGCAGGTTACAACCATCAAGTACTACCTTTAGTTTGCTTCCCCTTATTTATCCTATTCTGACGTACGGTGACAGAAGGCCCGTAGTTGACAAGGGACCTAACATAAAACTATCAATATATCATGCCTTTCCCCTGTGATGTTAGGGTTAGGGTTAGAGTTAGGCTACATGCGCATAAAAAGTTACGCGTGGTTAGGGTCAATTCTTTTTTTCTGAGTCCTTCTGATCGTTGTGATGAGATTAAGCTTCGTAACTCCCTTAACTAGCGCAAGTTACTGTGTTATGATTTTCGCAATATTTTCAAGTTTGATTTTTTTCAATTTTTTTTTCAATTTTTTTTCTTTTCTTAAAACACCTAAAATGCCTGAAAATGGATAGGGTTAGAGTTAGGCTACATGCGCATAAAAAGTTATGCGTGGTTAGGGTCAATTTTTTTTTTTTGAGCCCTTATGATCGTTGTGATGAGATTAAGCTTCGTAACTCCCTTAACTAGCGTAAATTTTGTTGGGCTTAGTTATTTTTTCTGATCCTGAGCAACTGAGTTCATAATTATAACTTTTCTCCTTTTTATTCCCTGTCACATTTCTAAATCATGTTTCTTAAATATTGATTTGACTTTCCACTGTACTGCCTCACTCTTCATTCTAACCTCGCAGGTTACAACCATCAAGTACTACCTTTAGTTTGCTTCCCCTTATTTATCCTATTTTGACGTACGGTGACAGAAGGCCCGTAGTTGACAAAGGACCTAACATAAAACTATCAATATATCATGCCTTTCCCCTGTGATGTTAGGGTTAGGGTTAGGGTTAGGGTTAGGGTTAGGGTTAGGGTTAGGGTTAGGGTTAGGGTTAGGGTTAGAGTTAGGCTACGTGCGCATAAAAAGTTACGCGTGGTTAGGGTCAATTCTTTTTTTCTGAGCACTTATGATCGTTGTGATGAGATTAAGCTTCGTAACTCCCTTAACTAGCGTAAGGTACTGAGTTATGATTTTCGCAATATTTTCAAGTTTGATTTTTTTTCATATTTTTTTCAATTTTCATTTTTTTTCTAAAAACACCTAAAATGCCTCAAAATGGACTCTCAGTGAAAAAAAAAATTGCCTCTTTAAAATTGTTTGGCTTAGTTGTTTTTTCTGATCCTGGGCATCTGAGTACATATAACTTAGGGTTAGGGTTAGGGTTAGGGTTAGGGTTAGGGTTAGAGTTAGGCTACGTGCGCATAAAAAGTTACGCGTGGTTAGGGTCAATTCTTTTTTTCTGAGCACTTATGATCGTTGTGATGAGATTAAGCTTCGTAACTCCCTTAACTAGCGTTAGGGTTAGGGTTAGGGTTAGGGTTAGGGTTAGGGTTAGGGTTAGGGTTAGGGTTAGGGTTAGGGTTAGGGTTAGGGTTAGGGTTAGGGTTAGGGTTAGGGTTAGGGTTAGGGTTAGGGTTAGGGTTAGGGTTAGGGTTAGGGTTAGGGTTAGGGTTAGGGTTAGGGTTAGGGTTAGGGTTAGGGTTAGGGTTAGGGTTAGGGTTAGGGTTAGGGTTAGGGTTAGGGTTAGGGTTAGGGTTAGGGTTAGGGTTAGGGTTAGGGTTAGGGTTAGGGTTAGGGTTAGAGTTAGGCTACATGCGCATAAAAAGTTACGCGTGGTTAGGGTCAATTCTTTTTTTCTGAGTCCTTCTGATCGTTAGGGTTAGGGTTAGGGTTAGGGTTAGGGTTAGGGTTAGGGTTAGGGTTAGGGTTAGGGTTAGGGTTAGGGTTAGGGTTAGGGTTAGGGTTAGGGTTAGGGTTAGGGTTAGGGTTAGGGTTAGGGTTAGGGTTAGGGTTAGGGTTAGGGTTAGGGTTAGGGTTAGGGTTAGGGTTAGGGTTAGGGTTAGGGTTAGGGTTAGGGTTAGGGTTAGGGTTAGGGTTAGGGTTAGGGTTAGGGTTAGGGTTAGGGTTAGGGTTAGGGTTAGGGTTAGGGTTAGGGTTAGGGTTAGGGTTAGGGTTAGGGTTAGGGTTAGAGTTAGGCTACATGCGCATAAAAAGTTACGCGTGGTTAGGGTCAATTCTTTTTTTCTGAGTCCTTCTGATCGTTGTGATGAGATTAAGCTTCGTAACTCCCTTAACTAGCGCAAGTTACTGTGTTATGATTTTCGCAATATTTTCAAGTTTGATTTTTTTCAATTTTTTTTTCAATTTTTTTTCTTTTCTTAAAACACCTAAAATGCCTGAAAATGGATAGGGTTAGAGTTAGGCTACATGCGCATAAAAAGTTTCGCGTCGTTAGGGTCAATTTTTTTTTTTTGAGCCCTTATGATCGTTGTGATGAGATTAAGCTTTGTAACTCCATTAACTAGCGTAAATTTTGTTGGGCTTAGTTATTTTTTCTGATCCTGAGCAACTGAGTTCATAATTATAACTTTTCTCCTTTTTATTCCCTGTCACATTTCTAAATCATGTTTCTTAAATATTGATTTGACTTTCCACTGTACTGCCTCACTCTTCATTCTAACCTCGCAGGTTACAACCATCAAGTACTACCTTTAGTTTGCTTCCCCTTATTTATCCTATTCTGACGTACGGTGACAGAAGGCCCGTAGTTGACAAGGGACCTAACATAAAACTATCAATATATCATGCCTTTCCCCTGTGATGTTAGGGTTAGGGTTAGAGTTAGGCTACATGCGCATAAAAAGTTACGCGTGGTTAGGGTCAATTCTTTTTTTCTGAGTCCTTCTGATCGTTGTGATGAGATTAAGCTTCGTAACTCCCTTAACTAGCGCAAGTTACTGTGTTATGATTTTCGCAATATTTTCAAGTTTGATTTTTTTCAATTTTTTTTTCAATTTTTTTTCTTTTCTTAAAACACCTAAAATGCCTGAAAATGGATAGGGTTAGAGTTAGGCTACATGCGCATAAAAAGTTATGCGTGGTTAGGGTCAATTTTTTTTTTTTGAGCCCTTATGATCGTTGTGATGAGATTAAGCTTCGTAACTCCCTTAACTAGCGTAAATTTTGTTGGGCTTAGTTATTTTTTCTGATCCTGAGCAACTGAGTTCATAATTATAACTTTTCTCCTTTTTATTCCCTGTCACATTTCTAAATCATGTTTCTTAAATATTGATTTGACTTTCCACTGTACTGCCTCACTCTTCATTCTAACCTCGCAGGTTACAACCATCAAGTACTACCTTTAGTTTGCTTCCCCTTATTTATCCTATTTTGACGTACGGTGACAGAAGGCCCGTAGTTGACAAAGGACCTAACATAAAACTATCAATATATCATGCCTTTCCCCTGTGATGTTAGGGTTAGGGTTAGGGTTAGGGTTAGGGTTAGGGTTAGGGTTAGGGTTAGGGTTAGGGTTAGGGTTAGAGTTAGGCTACGTGCGCATAAAAAGTTACGCGTGGTTAGGGTCAATTCTTTTTTTCTGAGCACTTATGATCGTTGTGATGAGATTAAGCTTCGTAACTCCCTTAACTAGCGTAAGGTACTGAGTTATGATTTTCGCAATATTTTCAAGTTTGATTTTTTTTCATATTTTTTTCAATTTTCATTTTTTTTCTAAAAACACCTAAAATGCCTCAAAATGGACTCTCAGTGAAAAAAAAAATTGCCTCTTTAAAATTGTTTGGCTTAGTTGTTTTTTCTGATCCTGGGCATCTGAGTACATATAACTTAGGGTTAGGGTTAGGGTTAGGGTTAGGGTTAGGGTTAGAGTTAGGCTACGTGCGCATAAAAAGTTACGCGTGGTTAGGGTCAATTCTTTTTTTCTGAGCACTTATGATCGTTGTGATGAGATTAAGCTTCGTAACTCCCTTAACTAGCGTTAGGGTTAGGGTTAGGGTTAGGGTTAGGGTTAGGGTTAGGGTTAGGGTTAGGGTTAGGGTTAGGGTTAGGGTTAGGGTTAGGGTTAGGGTTAGGGTTAGGGTTAGGGTTAGGGTTAGGGTTAGGGTTAGGGTTAGGGTTAGGGTTAGGGTTAGGGTTAGGGTTAGGGTTAGGGTTAGGGTTAGGGTTAGGGTTAGGGTTAGGGTTAGGGTTAGGGTTAGGGTTAGGGTTAGGGTTAGGGTTAGGGTTAGGGTTAGGGTTAGGGTTAGGGTTAGGGTTAGGGTTAGAGTTAGGCTACATGCGCATAAAAAGTTACGCGTGGTTAGGGTCAATTCTTTTTTTCTGAGTCCTTCTGATCGTTAGGGTTAGGGTTAGGGTTAGGGTTAGGGTTAGGGTTAGGGTTAGGGTTAGGGTTAGGGTTAGGGTTAGGGTTAGGGTTAGGGTTAGGGTTAGGGTTAGGGTTAGGGTTAGGGTTAGGGTTAGGGTTAGGGTTAGGGTTAGGGTTAGGGTTAGGGTTAGGGTTAGGGTTAGGGTTAGGGTTAGGGTTAGGGTTAGGGTTAGGGTTAGGGTTAGGGTTAGGGTTAGGGTTAGGGTTAGGGTTAGGGTTAGGGTTAGGGTTAGGGTTAGGGTTAGGGTTAGGGTTAGGGTTAGGGTTAGGGTTAGGGTTAGGGTTAGAGTTAGGCTACATGCGCATAAAAAGTTACGCGTGGTTAGGGTCAATTCTTTTTTTCTGAGTCCTTCTGATCGTTGTGATGAGATTAAGCTTCGTAACTCCCTTAACTAGCGCAAGTTACTGTGTTATGATTTTCGCAATATTTTCAAGTTTGATTTTTTTCAATTTTTTTTTCAATTTTTTTTCTTTTCTTAAAACACCTAAAATGCCTGAAAATGGATAGGGTTAGAGTTAGGCTACATGCGCATAAAAAGTTTCGCGTCGTTAGGGTCAATTTTTTTTTTTTGAGCCCTTATGATCGTTGTGATGAGATTAAGCTTTGTAACTCCATTAACTAGCGTAAATTTTGTTGGGCTTAGTTATTTTTTCTGATCCTGAGCAACTGAGTTCATAATTATAACTTTTCTCCTTTTTATTCCCTGTCACATTTCTAAATCATGTTTCTTAAATATTGATTTGACTTTCCACTGTACTGCCTCACTCTTCATTCTAACCTCGCAGGTTACAACCATCAAGTACTACCTTTAGTTTGCTTCCCCTTATTTATCCTATTCTGACGTACGGTGACAGAAGGCCCGTAGTTGACAAGGGACCTAACATAAAACTATCAATATATCATGCCTTTCCCCTGTGATGTTAGGGTTAGGGTTAGAGTTAGGCTACATGCGCATAAAAAGTTACGCGTGGTTAGGGTCAATTCTTTTTTTCTGAGTCCTTCTGATCGTTGTGATGAGATTAAGCTTCGTAACTCCCTTAACTAGCGCAAGTTACTGTGTTATGATTTTCGCAATATTTTCAAGTTTGATTTTTTTCAATTTTTTTTTCAATTTTTTTTCTTTTCTTAAAACACCTAAAATGCCTGAAAATGGATAGGGTTAGAGTTAGGCTACATGCGCATAAAAAGTTATGCGTGGTTAGGGTCAATTTTTTTTTTTTGAGCCCTTATGATCGTTGTGATGAGATTAAGCTTCGTAACTCCCTTAACTAGCGTAAATTTTGTTGGGCTTAGTTATTTTTTCTGATCCTGAGCAACTGAGTTCATAATTATAACTTTTCTCCTTTTTATTCCCTGTCACATTTCTAAATCATGTTTCTTAAATATTGATTTGACTTTCCACTGTACTGCCTCACTCTTCATTCTAACCTCGCAGGTTACAACCATCAAGTACTACCTTTAGTTTGCTTCCCCTTATTTATCCTATTTTGACGTACGGTGACAGAAGGCCCGTAGTTGACAAAGGACCTAACATAAAACTATCAATATATCATGCCTTTCCCCTGTGATGTTAGGGTTAGGGTTAGGGTTAGGGTTAGGGTTAGGGTTAGGGTTAGGGTTAGGGTTAGGGTTAGGGTTAGAGTTAGGCTACGTGCGCATAAAAAGTTACGCGTGGTTAGGGTCAATTCTTTTTTTCTGAGCACTTATGATCGTTGTGATGAGATTAAGCTTCGTAACTCCCTTAACTAGCGTAAGGTACTGAGTTATGATTTTCGCAATATTTTCAAGTTTGATTTTTTTTCATATTTTTTTCAATTTTCATTTTTTTTCTAAAAACACCTAAAATGCCTCAAAATGGACTCTCAGTGAAAAAAAAAATTGCCTCTTTAAAATTGTTTGGCTTAGTTGTTTTTTCTGATCCTGGGCATCTGAGTACATATAACTTAGGGTTAGGGTTAGGGTTAGGGTTAGGGTTAGGGTTAGAGTTAGGCTACGTGCGCATAAAAAGTTACGCGTGGTTAGGGTCAATTCTTTTTTTCTGAGCACTTATGATCGTTGTGATGAGATTAAGCTTCGTAACTCCCTTAACTAGCGTTAGGGTTAGGGTTAGGGTTAGGGTTAGGGTTAGGGTTAGGGTTAGGGTTAGGGTTAGGGTTAGGGTTAGGGTTAGGGTTAGGGTTAGGGTTAGGGTTAGGGTTAGGGTTAGGGTTAGGGTTAGGGTTAGGGTTAGGGTTAGGGTTAGGGTTAGGGTTAGGGTTAGGGTTAGGGTTAGGGTTAGGGTTAGGGTTAGGGTTAGGGTTAGGGTTAGGGTTAGGGTTAGGGTTAGGGTTAGGGTTAGGGTTAGGGTTAGGGTTAGGGTTAGGGTTAGGGTTAGGGTTAGGGTTAGAGTTAGGCTACATGCGCATAAAAAGTTACGCGTGGTTAGGGTCAATTCTTTTTTTCTGAGTCCTTCTGATCGTTAGGGTTAGGGTTAGGGTTAGGGTTAGGGTTAGGGTTAGGGTTAGGGTTAGGGTTAGGGTTAGGGTTAGGGTTAGGGTTAGGGTTAGGGTTAGGGTTAGGGTTAGGGTTAGGGTTAGGGTTAGGGTTAGGGTTAGGGTTAGGGTTAGGGTTAGGGTTAGGGTTAGGGTTAGGGTTAGGGTTAGGGTTAGGGTTAGGGTTAGGGTTAGGGTTAGGGTTAGGGTTAGGGTTAGGGTTAGGGTTAGGGTTAGGGTTAGGGTTAGGGTTAGGGTTAGGGTTAGGGTTAGGGTTAGGGTTAGGGTTAGGGTTAGGGTTAGAGTTAGGCTACATGCGCATAAAAAGTTACGCGTGGTTAGGGTCAATTCTTTTTTTCTGAGTCCTTCTGATCGTTGTGATGAGATTAAGCTTCGTAACTCCCTTAACTAGCGCAAGTTACTGTGTTATGATTTTCGCAATATTTTCAAGTTTGATTTTTTTCAATTTTTTTTTCAATTTTTTTTCTTTTCTTAAAACACCTAAAATGCCTGAAAATGGATAGGGTTAGAGTTAGGCTACATGCGCATAAAAAGTTTCGCGTCGTTAGGGTCAATTTTTTTTTTTTGAGCCCTTATGATCGTTGTGATGAGATTAAGCTTTGTAACTCCATTAACTAGCGTAAATTTTGTTGGGCTTAGTTATTTTTTCTGATCCTGAGCAACTGAGTTCATAATTATAACTTTTCTCCTTTTTATTCCCTGTCACATTTCTAAATCATGTTTCTTAAATATTGATTTGACTTTCCACTGTACTGCCTCACTCTTCATTCTAACCTCGCAGGTTACAACCATCAAGTACTACCTTTAGTTTGCTTCCCCTTATTTATCCTATTCTGACGTACGGTGACAGAAGGCCCGTAGTTGACAAGGGACCTAACATAAAACTATCAATATATCATGCCTTTCCCCTGTGATGTTAGGGTTAGGGTTAGAGTTAGGCTACATGCGCATAAAAAGTTACGCGTGGTTAGGGTCAATTCTTTTTTTCTGAGTCCTTCTGATCGTTGTGATGAGATTAAGCTTCGTAACTCCCTTAACTAGCGCAAGTTACTGTGTTATGATTTTCGCAATATTTTCAAGTTTGATTTTTTTCAATTTTTTTTTCAATTTTTTTTCTTTTCTTAAAACACCTAAAATGCCTGAAAATGGATAGGGTTAGAGTTAGGCTACATGCGCATAAAAAGTTATGCGTGGTTAGGGTCAATTTTTTTTTTTTGAGCCCTTATGATCGTTGTGATGAGATTAAGCTTCGTAACTCCCTTAACTAGCGTAAATTTTGTTGGGCTTAGTTATTTTTTCTGATCCTGAGCAACTGAGTTCATAATTATAACTTTTCTCCTTTTTATTCCCTGTCACATTTCTAAATCATGTTTCTTAAATATTGATTTGACTTTCCACTGTACTGCCTCACTCTTCATTCTAACCTCGCAGGTTACAACCATCAAGTACTACCTTTAGTTTGCTTCCCCTTATTTATCCTATTTTGACGTACGGTGACAGAAGGCCCGTAGTTGACAAAGGACCTAACATAAAACTATCAATATATCATGCCTTTCCCCTGTGATGTTAGGGTTAGGGTTAGGGTTAGGGTTAGGGTTAGGGTTAGGGTTAGGGTTAGGGTTAGGGTTAGGGTTAGAGTTAGGCTACGTGCGCATAAAAAGTTACGCGTGGTTAGGGTCAATTCTTTTTTTCTGAGCACTTATGATCGTTGTGATGAGATTAAGCTTCGTAACTCCCTTAACTAGCGTAAGGTACTGAGTTATGATTTTCGCAATATTTTCAAGTTTGATTTTTTTTCATATTTTTTTCAATTTTCATTTTTTTTCTAAAAACACCTAAAATGCCTCAAAATGGACTCTCAGTGAAAAAAAAAATTGCCTCTTTAAAATTGTTTGGCTTAGTTGTTTTTTCTGATCCTGGGCATCTGAGTACATATAACTTAGGGTTAGGGTTAGGGTTAGGGTTAGGGTTAGGGTTAGAGTTAGGCTACGTGCGCATAAAAAGTTACGCGTGGTTAGGGTCAATTCTTTTTTTCTGAGCACTTATGATCGTTGTGATGAGATTAAGCTTCGTAACTCCCTTAACTAGCGTTAGGGTTAGGGTTAGGGTTAGGGTTAGGGTTAGGGTTAGGGTTAGGGTTAGGGTTAGGGTTAGGGTTAGGGTTAGGGTTAGGGTTAGGGTTAGGGTTAGGGTTAGGGTTAGGGTTAGGGTTAGGGTTAGGGTTAGGGTTAGGGTTAGGGTTAGGGTTAGGGTTAGGGTTAGGGTTAGGGTTAGGGTTAGGGTTAGGGTTAGGGTTAGGGTTAGGGTTAGGGTTAGGGTTAGGGTTAGGGTTAGGGTTAGGGTTAGAGTTAGGCTACGTGCGCATAAAAAGTTACGCGTGGTTAGGGTCAATTCTTTTTTTCTGAGCACTTATGATCGTTGTGATGAGATTAAGCTTCGTAACTCCCTTAACTAGCGTAAGGTACTGAGTTATGATTTTCGCAATATTTTCAAGTTTGATTTTTTTTCATATTTTTTTCAATTTTCATTTTTTTTCTAAAAACACCTAAAATGCCTCAAAATGGACTCTCAGTGAAAAAAAAAATTGCCTCTTTAAAATTGTTTGGCTTAGTTGTTTTTTCTGATCCTGGGCATCTGAGTACATATAACTTAGGGTTAGGGTTAGGGTTAGGGTTAGGGTTAGGGTTAGAGTTAGGCTACGTGCGCATAAAAAGTTACGCGTGGTTAGGGTCAATTCTTTTTTTCTGAGCACTTATGATCGTTGTGATGAGATTAAGCTTCGTAACTCCCTTAACTAGCGTTAGGGTTAGGGTTAGGGTTAGGGTTAGGGTTAGGGTTAGGGTTAGGGTTAGGGTTAGGGTTAGGGTTAGGGTTAGGGTTAGGGTTAGGGTTAGGGTTAGGGTTAGGGTTAGGGTTAGGGTTAGGGTTAGGGTTAGGGTTAGGGTTAGGGTTAGGGTTAGGGTTAGGGTTAGGGTTAGGGTTAGGGTTAGGGTTAGGGTTAGGGTTAGGGTTAGGGTTAGGGTTAGGGTTAGGGTTAGGGTTAGGGTTAGGGTTAGGGTTAGGGTTAGGGTTAGGGTTAGGGTTAGGGTTAGGGTTAGGGTTAGGGTTAGGGTTAGGGTTAGGGTTAGGGTTAGGGTTAGGGTTAGGGTTAGGGTTAGGGTTAGGGTTAGGGTTAGGGTTAGGGTTAGGGTTAGGGTTAGGGTTAGGGTTAGGGTTAGGGTTAGGGTTAGGGTTAGGGTTAGGGTTAGGGTTAGGGTTAGGGTTAGGGTTAGGGTTAGGGTTAGGGTTAGGGTTAGGGTTAGGGTTAGGGTTAGGGTTAGGGTTAGGGTTAGGGTTAGGGTTAGGGTTAGGGTTAGGGTTAGGGTTAGGGTTAGGGTTAGGGTTAGGGTTAGGGTTAGGGTTAGGGTTAGGGTTAGGGTTAGGGTTAGGGTTAGGGTTAGGGTTAGGGTTAGGGTTAGGGTTAGGGTTAGGGTTAGGGTTAGGGTTAGGGTTAGGGTTAGGGTTAGGGTTAGGGTTAGGGTTAGGGTTAGGGTTAGGGTTAGGGTTAGGGTTAGGGTTAGGGTTAGGGTTAGGGTTAGGGTTAGGGTTAGGGTTAGGGTTAGGGTTAGGGTTAGGGTTAGGGTTAGGGTTAGGGTTAGGGTTAGGGTTAGGGTTAGGGTTAGGGTTAGGGTTAGGGTTAGGGTTAGGGTTAGGGTTAGGGTTAGGGTTAGGGTTAGGGTTAGGGTTAGGGTTAGGGTTAGGGTTAGGGTTAGGGTTAGGGTTAGGGTTAGGGTTAGGGTTAGGGTTAGGGTTAGGGTTAGGGTTAGGGTTAGGGTTAGGGTTAGGGTTAGGGTTAGGGTTAGGGTTAGGGTTAGGGTTAGGGTTAGGGTTAGGGTTAGGGTTAGGGTTAGGGTTAGGGTTAGGGTTAGGGTTAGGGTTAGGGTTAGGGTTAGGGTTAGGGTTAGGGTTAGGGTTAGGGTTAGGGTTAGGGTTAGGGTTAGGGTTAGGGTTAGGGTTAGGGTTAGGGTTAGGGTTAGGGTTAGGGTTAGGGTTAGGGTTAGGGTTAGGGTTAGGGTTAGGGTTAGGGTTAGGGTTAGGGTTAGGGTTAGGGTTAGGGTTAGGGTTAGGGTTAGGGTTAGGGTTAGGGTTAGGGTTAGGGTTAGGGTTAGGGTTAGGGTTAGGGTTAGGGTTAGGGTTAGGGTTAGGGTTAGGGTTAGGGTTAGGGTTAGGGTTAGGGTTAGGGTTAGGGTTAGGGTTAGGGTTAGGGTTAGGGTTAGGGTTAGGGTTAGGGTTAGGGTTAGGGTTAGGGTTAGGGTTAGGGTTAGGGTTAGGGTTAGGGTTAGGGTTAGGGTTAGGGTTAGGGTTAGGGTTAGGGTTAGGGTTAGGGTTAGGGTTAGGGTTAGGGTTAGGGTTAGGGTTAGGGTTAGGGTTAGGGTTAGGGTTAGGGTTAGGGTTAGGGTTAGGGTTAGGGTTAGGGTTAGGGTTAGGGTTAGGGTTAGGGTTAGGGTTAGGGTTAGGGTTAGGGTTAGGGTTAGGGTTAGGGTTAGGGTTAGGGTTAGGGTTAGGGTTAGGGTTAGGGTTAGGGTTAGGGTTAGGGTTAGGGTTAGGGTTAGGGTTAGGGTTAGGGTTAGGGTTAGGGTTAGGGTTAGGGTTAGGGTTAGGGTTAGGGTTAGGGTTAGGGTTAGGGTTAGGGTTAGGGTTAGGGTTAGGGTTAGGGTTAGGGTTAGGGTTAGGGTTAGGGTTAGGGTTAGGGTTAGGGTTAGGGTTAGGGTTAGGGTTAGGGTTAGGGTTAGGGTTAGGGTTAGGGTTAGGGTTAGGGTTAGGGTTAGGGTTAGGGTTAGGGTTAGGGTTAGGGTTAGGGTTAGGGTTAGGGTTAGGGTTAGGGTTAGGGTTAGGGTTAGGGTTAGGGTTAGGGTTAGGGTTAGGGTTAGGGTTAGGGTTAGGGTTAGGGTTAGGGTTAGGGTTAGGGTTAGGGTTAGGGTTAGGGTTAGGGTTAGGGTTAGGGTTAGGGTTAGGGTTAGGGTTAGGGTTAGGGTTAGGGTTAGGGTTAGGGTTAGGGTTAGGGTTAGGGTTAGGGTTAGGGTTAGGGTTAGGGTTAGGGTTAGGGTTAGGGTTAGGGTTAGGGTTAGGGTTAGGGTTAGGGTTAGGGTTAGGGTTAGGGTTAGGGTTAGGGTTAGGGTTAGGGTTAGGGTTAGGGTTAGGGTTAGGGTTAGGGTTAGGGTTAGGGTTAGGGTTAGGGTTAGGGTTAGGGTTAGGGTTAGGGTTAGGGTTAGGGTTAGGGTTAGGGTTAGGGTTAGGGTTAGGGTTAGGGTTAGGGTTAGGGTTAGGGTTAGGGTTAGGGTTAGGGTTAGGGTTAGGGTTAGGGTTAGGGTTAGGGTTAGGGTTAGGGTTAGGGTTAGGGTTAGGGTTAGGGTTAGGGTTAGGGTTAGGGTTAGGGTTAGGGTTAGGGTTAGGGTTAGGGTTAGGGTTAGGGTTAGGGTTAGGGTTAGGGTTAGGGTTAGGGTTAGGGTTAGGGTTAGGGTTAGGGTTAGGGTTAGGGTTAGGGTTAGGGTTAGGGTTAGGGTTAGGGTTAGGGTTAGGGTTAGGGTTAGGGTTAGGGTTAGGGTTAGGGTTAGGGTTAGGGTTAGGGTTAGGGTTAGGGTTAGGGTTAGGGTTAGGGTTAGGGTTAGGGTTAGGGTTAGGGTTAGGGTTAGGGTTAGGGTTAGGGTTAGGGTTAGGGTTAGGGTTAGGGTTAGGGTTAGGGTTAGGGTTAGGGTTAGGGTTAGGGTTAGGGTTAGGGTTAGGGTTAGGGTTAGGGTTAGGGTTAGGGTTAGGGTTAGGGTTAGGGTTAGGGTTAGGGTTAGGGTTAGGGTTAGGGTTAGGGTTAGGGTTAGGGTTAGGGTTAGGGTTAGGGTTAGGGTTAGGGTTAGGGTTAGGGTTAGGGTTAGGGTTAGGGTTAGGGTTAGGGTTAGGGTTAGGGTTAGGGTTAGGGTTAGGGTTAGGGTTAGGGTTAGGGTTAGGGTTAGGGTTAGGGTTAGGGTTAGGGTTAGGGTTAGGGTTAGGGTTAGGGTTAGGGTTAGGGTTAGGGTTAGGGTTAGGGTTAGGGTTAGGGTTAGGGTTAGGGTTAGGGTTAGGGTTAGGGTTAGGGTTAGGGTTAGGGTTAGGGTTAGGGTTAGGGTTAGGGTTAGGGTTAGGGTTAGGGTTAGGGTTAGGGTTAGGGTTAGGGTTAGGGTTAGGGTTAGGGTTAGGGTTAGGGTTAGGGTTAGGGTTAGGGTTAGGGTTAGGGTTAGGGTTAGGGTTAGGGTTAGGGTTAGGGTTAGGGTTAGGGTTAGGGTTAGGGTTAGGGTTAGGGTTAGGGTTAGGGTTAGGGTTAGGGTTAGGGTTAGGGTTAGGGTTAGGGTTAGGGTTAGGGTTAGGGTTAGGGTTAGGGTTAGGGTTAGGGTTAGGGTTAGGGTTAGGGTTAGGGTTAGGGTTAGGGTTAGGGTTAGGGTTAGGGTTAGGGTTAGGGTTAGGGTTAGGGTTAGGGTTAGGGTTAGGGTTAGGGTTAGGGTTAGGGTTAGGGTTAGGGTTAGGGTTAGGGTTAGGGTTAGGGTTAGGGTTAGGGTTAGGGTTAGGGTTAGGGTTAGGGTTAGGGTTAGGGTTAGGGTTAGGGTTAGGGTTAGGGTTAGGGTTAGGGTTAGGGTTAGGGTTAGGGTTAGGGTTAGGGTTAGGGTTAGGGTTAGGGTTAGGGTTAGGGTTAGGGTTAGGGTTAGGGTTAGGGTTAGGGTTAGGGTTAGGGTTAGGGTTAGGGTTAGGGTTAGGGTTAGGGTTAGGGTTAGGGTTAGGGTTAGGGTTAGGGTTAGGGTTAGGGTTAGGGTTAGGGTTAGGGTTAGGGTTAGGGTTAGGGTTAGGGTTAGGGTTAGGGTTAGGGTTAGGGTTAGGGTTAGGGTTAGGGTTAGGGTTAGGGTTAGGGTTAGGGTTAGGGTTAGGGTTAGGGTTAGGGTTAGGGTTAGGGTTAGGGTTAGGGTTAGGGTTAGGGTTAGGGTTAGGGTTAGGGTTAGGGTTAGGGTTAGGGTTAGGGTTAGGGTTAGGGTTAGGGTTAGGGTTAGGGTTAGGGTTAGGGTTAGGGTTAGGGTTAGGGTTAGGGTTAGGGTTAGGGTTAGGGTTAGGGTTAGGGTTAGGGTTAGGGTTAGGGTTAGGGTTAGGGTTAGGGTTAGGGTTAGGGTTAGGGTTAGGGTTAGGGTTAGGGTTAGGGTTAGGGTTAGGGTTAGGGTTAGGGTTAGGGTTAGGGTTAGGGTTAGGGTTAGGGTTAGGGTTAGGGTTAGGGTTAGGGTTAGGGTTAGGGTTAGGGTTAGGGTTAGGGTTAGGGTTAGGGTTAGGGTTAGGGTTAGGGTTAGGGTTAGGGTTAGGGTTAGGGTTAGGGTTAGGGTTAGGGTTAGGGTTAGGGTTAGGGTTAGGGTTAGGGTTAGGGTTAGGGTTAGGGTTAGGGTTAGGGTTAGGGTTAGGGTTAGGGTTAGGGTTAGGGTTAGGGTTAGGGTTAGGGTTGGGTTAGGGTTAGGGTTAGGGTTTGGGTTAGGGTTAGGGTTAGGGTTAGGGTTAGGGTTAGGGTTAGGGTTAGGGTTAGGGTTAGGGTTAGGGTTAGGGTTAGGGTTAGGGTTAGGGTTAGGGTTAGGGTTAGGGTTAGGGTTAGGGTTAGGGTTAGGGTTAGGGTTAGGGTTAGGGTT